>CM028131.1:195244166-196472083 GCA_016271365.2 Neoceratodus forsteri | reverse complement strand
ACTAGTTCTGCTACACTGTACAAGAAACAAAATCAGCAAACTCCTGCTTCCCGACCTGTTGTTCCTAACAATGTATCCAATCCTGCAGGCACGGCAGATGATAAAAATACTGAAAGTGATGACGAAAGTGAATTCTATCCTGCTTTCTACCCATGTTTATTTTTATGCTTATTATTATTTCAGAAGACACCTTTGAGCCAAAGCTCTTTTACAAAGGTTCCACGATGGGGAAACAGTAGAGAACATAGTGAGGATATAACAAGTACAGTAGTGTCAAACAGCCGTAGGCTTTGTCGGGTACATTAACGCTTTCATATGGAATTACTGTAATATGTACTGTACAATGATTCACAGTATGTATATTAAGTTACAGTAATCTGTATATTATTCAAGAACATATGTACAATAAAATACACAGTTGTAATGTGGTTCACTAGAATAAATTATAAACTGTTGGGAGAGATGGTAGATACATGTACTGTAGAGGAAGCTATGGGGAGAGAACGTAGATAATAGTGGGGAAATAAAAAGGGACAAGATAGGAGATAGTGGAGAGTAAAGTTTGGAGGGACTTGGGGGGGAATTCGAGAGAAGGAGAGTAAGTTTAGTTAGGAGAAACATTCACAGGAGGCCATTGTGACAAGGTGCTGATACAGGTAGCACTCGAAAGTGCCCAGGGCAGTGTCACTGGTAGCAGTAGGTGGAAATGAGTTGTACCAGGATGACGCTCTGTATGTAAAGGAGCATTGTCCTTGGGTAGTGTGGCAGTGTGGAACAGAAAAAGTAAGATATTCTGAGCTCCTGGTTAGGTGGGAGCCACAGCTGGGGGCCAGTAAGGACTGAACCCTTGAGGGTAGGAGATTTAAGGTAATCTTTTTTGCTAGTGTACAGGTCTGATACTTGAGTCTGCTGGGGAGTTGGAGCCAGTTTGCTTACTTGTAAATGTCATAGGTATGTGAGAGGCATGGGGCAGGGGTCAGTCGATGACATGCCTTGTTAAAGGCAATGGCTATTCGTCGAAATGTGATGTCAGTGGCAGAGTCATAGATCACAAGTACATAGACGATTACTGGTATAACAGAGCTCTGAATGGCAATGCTAGGGCTTCATTGGTGAGGCAGCTCCTATGTCTAAAGAGAAGTCCTATGCGGGTTTTCACGATATTGGCAATGCTCTCAATGTGTTCAGAGTAAGACAAGGTGATGTTGAGGGTAATCCCCAGGTATTTAAACAGTTGAACATGTTCGAGCAACGTCCATTCACTGTTTGTGATAGATAGACATTTGTTTTTATGTTTGTTATGGATGCCATGAAACATCATTGTTTTAGTTTTTTTGTGATTTAGTATGAGTTTTTGAGATTTAAACCATGTCTCCACTTGCATAAAGCTTGTTTGCAGTTGCAGTTGTAGGAGGGAGGGGCCAGGGTGGGAGGTGAAAAGAACTGCATCATCTGCATATAACAGGAGTGTATTAGGGCATGATGCAGGGAGATTGTTCAGAAAAATACTGAAAAGCAAGAGACCCAAGATGGACCCTTGGGGAACTCCAGAGCGAATCGGACGGGAGGGTGAGAGAGACTCACCAACTCTGACCTGTTGGGTTTGGTCACTAAGGTAGCTTTGGAACCAACATGCTGCGTCATCTGAGAGGCCACGGTAAGATTATTGTTCAAAAAGCAGGGAGTGGTTGACAGTGTCGAATGCCTTTGTCAAATCGATGAAGGTGGCACCGACAAGATGTCCCTGATCCAGAGCATTATGAATGTAAAGTGGGCAAGCATTAAGGATGCAATACTTGAAGCAACATTCCACTGTGTTAGAGAGAAAAGGAAGTGCAAAAGAAGAAGGAAACCACTTTGGTTCTCAAAAACAGTAGCAGAAAAGGTCTGAGCCAAAAAGCTGACCTCCAGGAAATATAAGGGAACACAGCAGGATGAAGACAGGGAGGCATACTAAACTTCCCTAAGGGAAGCAGGGAAGGCAGTAAGGCAGGGAAAGGCCTTAACCGAGGAAACACTAGCACAGACAGTAAAAGTAGGTGACAAGACTTTCTATAGATATATTAGTGAAAGGAGAAAGTCCAGATGGGGTACTGCTAAGACCAAAGGAGATAAGGGTGTGTGTGAGGAGGAGGACCATGTAAAATCATCCATCCTAAATAGATACTTCTGCTCAGTATTTACTGAAGAGAATGTAGGGCAGGGCACACAGCTCAGCACCATGGATGCTGGGGGGAGGGATGTGAACACTAGTCCCTTCACAAAAGAAAGGGTCCTACAAGAGCTCTATAAGCTCAGGGTGGACAAGGCAATGGGACCTGATGGCATACATCCCAGGGCACTAAAGGAACTAAGGGTGGAACTAGCAGAACCATTATCAGAACTGTTCAGTGAGTCTCTGAGCACAGGAGATGTCCCAGAAGACTGGAGAAGGGCTCAAGTGATCCCGCTCCACAAGAGTGGTGGCAGGGAACTATGGACCAGTCAGTCTTACCTCAGTAGTGGGCAAGATTATGGAGGCATTCTTTAAGGAAAGGATAGTGCAACACCTGGAATCCATAGGAGCACAGGATCCAAGACAGAATGGGTTTACAAAAGGAAGGTCCTGTCAAACTAGTCTCATATATTTCTTTGACTGGGTAACCAGAGTGGTGGACCAAGGGGGAGCAGTTGATGTCGCCTACCTTGACTTCAGCAAAGCTTTCAATACTGTTCCACATAGAAGATTGATTAATAAGCTGGTTAGGCGTGGGGTTGGTAGGAAGTTGGTCAACTGGGTGGCAAACTGGTTGACAGGCAGAAAACAGAGAGTGGTGTTAAACAGTATACAGTCAGAAGAGATGCAAGTCACAAGTGGGGTACCTCAGGGATCAGTCCTGGGGCCAGTCCTCTTCACTATATTCGTCAGTGATATTGCAGATGGACTGGATGGTAAGGTTTGTCTGTTTGCAGATGACACCAAGATCTGCAACAGAGTAGATTATCCAGATGGAGTGGACAGAATGAGAAGAGATCTGGATAAACTAGCAAAATGGTCAGAAGAGTGGCAACTGGGATTTAATGCAAAGAAGTGCAAGATCATGCACATAGGGAAGAGAAACCCTGAAGCCACCTATAGGCTGGGAGGGGAGTTGCTGGCAGTCACAAGGGAAGAAAGAGACTTGGGCATCATCATCACCGATGACCTGAAATCATCCAAGCAGACCACTAAAGCAGTAGGTAAGGCTAGGGAGATGTTAGGGTGTATTAGTAGGGCTATCACAAGTCAGAAGAGGGAGGTGATAATCCCTCTTTACAAGACACTGGTTAGGCCTCATCTGGAGTACTGCGTGCAGTACTGGAGGCCACACCTTCTCAAGGACATTAACCAAATTGAAACAGTCCAGAGAAGGGCAACCAAAATGGTACATGGACTGCATCAGACAACATATGAGGACAGATTAACAGAGCTCAATATGTATACCCTAGAGCAAAGGAGGGAGAGAGGTGATATGATCGAAACATTCAAACACCTTAAGGGCATTAACAAGGTGAAAGTGTATAACATGTTTCAATATAAGAAAAATAGCAGGACAAGAGGACACAGCATGAGATTAGAGGGAGGCCAATTAAGGGGTAATGTAAGGAAGTTATTTTTCACAGAAAGGTTGGTGGATGCATGGAACAGCCTACCTCAGGAAGTGGTGGATATGAATACAGTGCAGGGCTTCAAACAGGCATGGGATAGGCATAAGGGAGCAATAAAGATGAGTATGAATAGATAGGCCATTGATAGAGCAAAGGCAGATGGCACATTTATACAGTAGAAAAAGAAATGTGCAGAGTGGATGGGCCTTGCGGTCCCTATCTGACGTCCACTTCTATGTTTCTATGTTTCTAGGTAAGTGGTGAATTCAAGGAGAGCTGTGGTAGTGCTAAGTCCTTTTCGAAAACCATGCTGCTCCTGAACATTGCAGGTTGTGGTTAGCAAGGTATTCTGTAAGTTGATCGGCAACTATTCTCTTCAGTGCTTTCGAGAGAGGAGGAAGAATAGAGATGGATCTGCAGTTAGAGGTTAGGGTCTTATCCTCACTTTTGTGAATTGGCATCACAACAGCAGATTTCCATATTTGGGGGAACTGAGAAAGCATTAAGGATCGGTTGAAGATTTTGGTGAGCGGGGTCAGGACTTCGTCAATGCTGAGGGCGAGGAGTTTCAGGTCTAGGGAGTCGCCATTGAATCTGGACCTCCCAAGCACTTTGAGCAGTTGTTTTTTGGCTGTGGCCTCCAAGATAGTTTTAAAGTAGAAAAGTGGATGGCCCTGTGTTATTCTTGCTTGTCCAAACCTGGAGAGTCTGGTGGGGGGTCAAAGAAGGTTGGAGGAAGCACGGGACTAAGATCGGTGAATGCTACATTAAAAACGTTAGCCATGGTGACATGGTCGAGAGTGAGGCTGCCATTTGTGTTGAGCATAGAGGGTGGTACTTTGGGGATATGCCCTGTAACTTCAGAAAGATTCACCCAAAACTTCTTCCCATCTTTCCATAAGTTAGCGAGTGCGTTCCTGTAGTATCTTGCCATTTTGTTTTGAATTGCTCTAGTACAGGCATTTCTTACTGCTTTGTAAGACTGACCATCAGCCTGGGTGCCAGTCAAGTTGGCCAGATGCCAGAGATGATCCCGGGACCTCAATTGTTCCAGAAGATTAGACTTAATCCAAGGGTTGTTGACACCTTTAATCTTGCGTTTTTTGAACGGTGCATGGACATCACAGGCACTGTTAACACTGTGGATAAAATATTCAAGAGCAGTGTCAGTGTTGGAGGCTGTGTCTATCAGAGACCAATCATGGTCTCAAAGGAGGGGTTTTTAGAGACCCAAGATGACCAGGAATAAGTCTTCTGCTGTTAATAGTTTTGGAAGGAGGCTTAGTGTATTTGTTTGACCAGGAGCAAAGGATTGGGGAGTGGTCGCTTAAACTGTCAAAGAGAGAACTACTGTTTTCGTGATGTGATCCGGGCAAATTGTGAGAACCCAGTCCAGAAGGGTGGTAGTACCTGTTCTTTAGTGTACTCTTGTGGGTGATTGGACCATTTGCGAGAAGTTAGCAGCAGTCGGTGCATCCTTATATTTGTTCGCACTGGAGAAGGGCCAGTTCACATTGAAGTCACCAAGCAGGATTGTTCCTGCATTTTGATTAAATGAGTGTATAAAGTCTAGTATGGGGTTTAACACTTGGTCAGTCAGCTTAGGAGGATATAGATTGATGCCACTGTCAGGTTTTTGTTTTGTGCTCCAAGCAGTATCTTCATGTCATCTTTTGAACTTGAGAGAGTATTCCAAGGAATTCCTTCCATTAACTATGGTGATGACTCTGAACCTCCAGCTGTATTAACAGACTTCAATTCTTCAATGGTACCTGAACCTCCAGGAAGTGATGCTCACAGTGTGGACTTTGAAGAGGTTGAATCCCTTTGTATGGTAGAATGAATGGAAATCAGTCAGCCTGAACCCCAGGAAGCAAGTAGTGGACCTACAAGTGACTGTGCAAGTGCTAATGAGCTAAGTGGGTTAAGTGAACTATTTCATGTTAATTAAAGTATTGTTCAAGAGCCAGAAAGATGTGTTTTGGATGATTCTGATTTTGCAGAAATAACTCTGACAAGTGACAGTGAGCTTCAACAACAAGAAGTGCCAGTGCTACTATTGCCACGTCACTCAGAAAGATCTGTAAAGCCAATCTTAAAGCTCACATATGATACCTCAGGACAACCTGTTAACTTGCATATAAATGTCGTGCACAAAGGAGTTTACATCACATCCAATTCCTTGTCCAAAATAGTGTTTAAAGCCTCTACCGAAGTTAAGGTGCTCTCTCAGTGTAACCAGGGATAAGAAAAGATGGGGATAAGGTGAAATGTTATAACAAAAATGTGGTAAATGACAGTTGTACTAATGATGAGATACTGTCCAATGTGAGAACTGTGGGTTTTTGCACTGCTAAGGTATAACAAGGAGTTTAAAGTGTCACATCAATGCTTAGAGTGTAAGATGTTCCAAATGAAGAAAAATTTAACTGATTGCTTGCTACATTGTACATAGTTTATAATATGCTTAGCTAGGTTGTTCAGATATATCTATTTGTAATAGATTACAAGTAAGAGTATATTTAGTAATGTGTTAAATGGTTGCCAATCTATTATATACTTGACACGGATGCCAAGTTTTCCTAGGCAGGGGAGAGAGTAACACCCCCCCCCATTTAGGCGCTTACCTTTAATTATGCCCTTGGGCATTCTCCCACTGCCGTCGACATCCCAGTTTCGTCCCTGGCTCCTTCTGCTGCCTTTCCATGTCCCTCGGTGTCCCTTTGTTAAGTGAGCCTTGCAGGGCTCATAAAATCCCTTTCCGAGCTGTCGGCACAACTGTTAATGCTGCCGCTCACATGTTTGAGGAGGCGCACTGCTTATTAGACCACTGTTGCAGTTAAAAGCTAGAAATGTGTTCCCTGATGGTGCCCAGTGCAATTTAAATTATAAGGCACCGGGGACACAGAACAAAGTGTGAGGAATTTTTTTTTTAATTAAATAAATCGGCAGATGCCTGGAGCACTGCCTCCAGAGCACCAGAGAGCAAAGGGGCATAGGTCACAGAATTAGCGCCTGTATGAATATTCACAAGCCTGGTAGTGTTTCTAGGGGGAGTGTGTTACAGGATCAGCGACTCCCTAAGGATATTGATTATTTATTTTAAAGTGGACTTGTTAGAGAGGAAACTGTTGGGGCTACAAGACAGTGGGGAATGTAAATAAAACTAAAGTTAATCCTGGCTGCACCAGAACTTTACATGAGCGGACAGCTATGGAAACTGTATGCAGCCACCATTTTAGAAGCCCATAGCCAATCAGAAGCCAGGATTTAATAAAGGGAATCTTGGGACAATGCCAGAGACTTATGGAGGATTAACTGGGACAATTTCTAGGTGCCAAAACACAAGCCAATTAGCATCCGGGAACTGTTTAAGACAGCTTTGGCAGCCAATGGGAGCTTTGTAACTGAGCCCATATAAAAGGGGGTAATAGCTCAATTTCTTCAGATTGAAGAGATTCATCTAGGAGTTCAGTGTGAGCCTCTGGGGAGCTTGCCAGCTTTCAGAGGTTAGGCATGCCAGGCCTAGACTTTCCCAACCATCAGTCCGTGGGTTTGAGTGTCAAGTTAACCCACGTTGGGATCACAGCAACACAGCAGCAGGGGATTCGAGCAGCATCCAAGATAAAAGAAATAAGAATCAACCTGCAAGCTAGCTGGAAGGACCAGGGAAAGATAAAACCTTATATATAAATGTGCTTAGTTTTCCAAAGTGTTTGCATGGCCGACCAATTCTGACGTCCGTCATGCACGTTTTGGCCAGTATAAATTGCTCCTGCATCCTGAAGACCAGGATCTTGACAAGGACCATGAGGGAGTTTCCTCCTGCTCCATCAAGCCATCTGCAACAGGTCTCATGTCGTCAGATCATCACTTGGTCTGGCTAGTGTGAGTAAAAACAGGGTAGCTCACTGCAACAAAGCTGCAATCATTGTGTGTCATTTGATTATTTGTTTGGGTTTATTGCAATGGAGTGAGTCATCTAGCTCCAGATTACAAATTCTAGGTTTGAGTGCTTGCTAAGTGTTTCTTTCCTCAGGGCCCAACGATCAGCTACAATGCCGACCTACCCCGGGCAATACTTCAGGCTAGCCATTTTCTAACTGGGTACCCAGGGTTGTGTGACTGTGTCAAAGGGACTCATTGTGCATGCATTTTCAGCCTGAAATAATCAGATCTATAAATCATCTGCCAGATCCATGCCCCACCCCTGTTCATATCCCCTTAAATAAGTCAGAGTGTTGTTTTACAGTTTAAATCTGGCAAGTGTGTACCTTCTTGGTGGGGATATAGTACTGCTATTGCATTGTTGCTTCATTGGTCTTATTTTACAGGGGGTCTCCAGGTCAGCTATAGAGGATCCAGCCCTGGTGGTAAGTGCAAGGGGTGTGATCAAGTCATTAGTGTCATATGGTACATGTGAATGTTTTGTTGCTGTACTGTTTAGGCCACTAGAGGGATTGTGGGGGGTTATAGCATCCTGGAGGCCTATACCAGCAGCAGTTACGCTACCCTAGAACCATTCTTCCAGGTGGAGGCACCCGTTCAAAGAGCTTAGGCCTCTCAACCTGTACCTAGTCACATAGGCAGGGGAAATAGCCCATAGGACAGTGCTACCTAGGGGTTACTTTTAGGTTGTCCCTCTTTCTTTAGGTGTGGATTCCAGAACTGTGCACAGTACTCCAAATGAGGTCAGACCAGTGATCTGTACAGGGGCATTATCACCTCCATCCTTCTGCTAGTGATCCTCCTACCTAAGCATCCAAGCATCTGATTGGCCTTCCCTGTGCTTTATTACACTGTGCCGATACCTTCAAGTATCCATGAGTATTAACCCTGGATATATGAGGCTGGGAATCCCAGATCACTTTTAAACACAAACACTAGTTATTGACTGAAGTTCTGTGAAAGCTGGGTGTGTTTCTACATTTACTCATGGCCTGCTATTAGGTGCAGCAGTAGAGGTCACTCTGGAGTGTCCTCCTCAGTGAACCTGGCAGCAGAGCAGCTGTAACACTGGACTGGCAAACATACTGCATTACCAGGACAGCAGTGCAGGCCTCGCTCAAAACCTTATGATGGAAAATCCTTCAGTGATCTGCTTCACACCACAGGGGACTTTTTTCACCTACTCACACAGGGCGGTGAGGTTTTGTCCTTCTGTTCTACCAAAATGAGTTCAGGCAGCGAGATCAGTAGAGAGGAGGGTGACCTTCCTCACAGAATCGGGACTTCAGCATAGGGACCTCTGCTCCTAATAGGAAAGCCCTGTGTACACATCTTAATTTCAGGCTTTGAAATCTGTTTTAAAGTAAATTCCTGGCAGTGATTTCAGGCTTGGTTCACACAAATGGCTGAGCAGCCAAAAGTCCATCTGTACTCTCCTCTGCATCAGACAGATCTGAAACAGTAGACTGAGTTTCTGGGCTCTCTGTAGACATCCCACTTTTCGAGCTTCAGTATTTATTGGCTGATCCCTTCACAAGGGGTAAAAAGGAGCTCTCTGAATGGACCCATTTTTGCACCCCACCCATAATGCATTCAATAGTCCACAGGCCCTCACTCTGCAGGGCATTCTTTTCTGATTCACTGGGCTGAGGTTTGTCCTAAGGCCCTGAGGTCTTCCTCACTGGCTCTCCTCATTGCGGACATAAACAGTGACTGCTGGTCATTGCCACAAGTCCCATGAGCCAAAACTAAATGAAGCTTGGGCACACATGTCCTGTGGTGCCTTCTTTACTTTTTTAAACTGTGTACTCTTCTGTGTTGCTTCCAAGCACTGCCGAGTGCTGCAGGGCACCTTTGCATGCAATGCATGGCTGCTCCAGAGAGTGTGCAACCCCTCTGTCATCTGCCCAAATGTCTGTCATCTGTTGGAGGTTGAGCAAGTGAGGTGAGCATCCAAGCGTGCTCCTGTACTCTGCTTCCAGCTGTGGCATAGCTCTCTAGTGACCCCTGCTGGCTCCTGGCAGAAGTCTGAGTTCTGTTATGTGAAATTCAGCCCCTCTTTGTGGCTTCCATCCTTATCCTCTAGTTGTGAGTGAAGACTCTTGGCTGTGGCAATGCTGGACACTGGCAGACACAAAGAAAGATGATTCAGCCTCTCCATGTGCTGCCTGGTCCCCACTGCTGAAGTTCTTAGGGACCAGGAGCAAAGCTGTGCTGAGTCATTAGCCAAGAAGAGGGTCACTGGCACAGTGGGTGGTGCAGGAGTAGCATGCTCCCTTGAGGGAGTGGAAAGATGAACCCCAATTTGGGAAGGGAGGATACTAATATTTCCACAAAAGTAACTGTTTGTTCATATCTGAATCCCCCTTCCCCCCCTCCAAAAAAAAAACATTTCCAGTCATTTGGAAAGTACAGTATGTTGCTGACAAAGGAGGAAGGCTTTTGACGCAGTATTCACCCATGGAACGAACACATTGCATCTGCGGATTAACCATTGACTGTTTGATGACATGAAAATCCCCAAACAGATATGTCTGTCTAATTGTTTTTTTATATATTTTGCTTTCTTTCTTTTTGTTTTGCAAGTACCTGCAGCTCCTTCTGTGCTCCACATTTCTCTCCAGCCTGGAAACAAGCAGAGCTGTTTACTTCAGCTACACTGGCCAAGCGCTGACTCCTCTGCTGCTAAGTGCTCTGTGGGGAATTTGTCTGCAGATAGGTCACTGCTGACGACAGTCACTAAGAGAGCAAACCTCTTGTCAGGTCTGTTTTTCCCCTTTCATCAGCAAACAACTCTGTGAATTTAATTAAAACCTTAACAGCCACAAAACAACTTTTCAGCTGTTCTACAAAACGTCAAATGCCCCAGATGGCACAATATTTAAAGTTAGACTCTACTTGCTACCTCCATGCTTCATGCTTTAACGTTATACAGATGTGTAAAACCACAAACTTTTGCTATTACTGATTGTGTATATGCCTCAATGTTCTTTTACTGTCAATCCCTGTATTTTATACCGAATGTCTGTTTTCAACAATTGACTTGGAACCTTTGGAAACGAGTTCTTGACTCAAAGGCATTAATCCCAAACTGAAATAAATAATAATAATAAAAAAACCTCCCTTTGGGACTTCAGCTGGTCTTTGTGCAGTCAACACCATCATCTTCCTAGTTACATGGTTCTGTAGAGACAGTCTAAGCCAGTCAAGCAACTCCAGGGACCCTTTCTGGCTCCTCCGTAGAATCATTCTTTCCACTTTCAGGTGGCAGAAACGATATGACAGTGCTGTTTTGCATGGCAATGTCAGAGCAGGTTTGTATGTTAATACCACTGCTGAGTGGTCTCACATGCATTCTTAGGGTATGAGAACCATGAACCAAATGTGAGCAGTTCTGATATCCTAAGATTGTGAGACCACTCTTACAACCATAAGAGTGGTCTCAGCAGTGGTATGAATATATTATTGATCAAGGATGACCAACAATATATCAATAAAGGAATAATGCCTGACAGGGTGGGTGTTATGCTGGGATAATATCCCACCTCAGGTGGTTGGGCCTGAGGCCACTGGCCGAGGGCATCTAACACCTGAGAAGGGATGTTATCCCAGCATAACACCCACCCCGGAGGGCATTATTCCTATTATACAGTGGCTTGTTGTTTTATAATAAAAAAAATAATTTAAAAGAACATTTTTGTTAGTGTGTAAACATATTTTTGTTTCTTAAGAGAAAATAAAGCAAATGCTCAATGATGAGTATGAGCAGGGATGTTATGCCAGGATAACATCCCTGCTGTGATGGCCAACTGACCAATCAGAAGCCAGGATTCTTTTTTGCCATTGTATAATTTTCTTTAAAAGACCTACCCAAACATGCCTGTTGGCAGGGCAGCTGTGCATGAGACACTTCAAAAAATAAGAGTGTCTCACGTGTACAAGGAATGAGCGCTTTGCTTGGTTCAGAGTGCTCCCTCAATCTATAATGCATGGTAGTGTCAGTTACAATGTAGAAGTGATGGCACTGCCATTGGGAATAGTGATGGCAGTGTAGGTGTGCAAGAGGATGGCAGGGACAGTGTGCATGGTGGTGGCCATACTGGTATGCAGGTGGTAGTGGTGCTGGAGTCATGGTGATAGCAGTGTCAGTGTGGATGGTGGTGACAGTGCCAGTGTACATGGTGAAGTGTTGGTATGGGTGGTGGTGATAGTGCCAGTGTACATGGTGATGAAGTGTCAGTGTGGATGGTGGTAATAGTGCCAGTGTACATGGTGATGAGGTGTCAATGTGGGTGGTGGTGATAGTACCAATGTACATGGTGATGAAGTGTCAGTGTGGATGGTGGTGATAGTGCCAGTGTACATGGTGATGATGTGTCAGTGTGGGTGGTGGTGATAATTCCAATGTACATGGTGATATCACTGTCAGTGTGGATGGTAGTGATAGTGCCAGTGTACTTGGTGATGAAGTGTCAGTATGGGTGGTGGTGATAGTGCCAATGTACATGGTGATATCAATGTCAGTGTGGATAGTGGTGATAATGCCAGTGTACATGGTGATGATGGGTCAGTGTGGGTGGTGGTGATAGTAACCAATGTACATGGTGATGAAGTGTCAGTGTGGGTGGTGATGATAGTGCCAGTGTACATGGTGATGAAGTGTCAGTGTGGATGGTGGTGCTAGTACCAATGTACATGGTGATGAAGTGTCAGTGTGGGTGGTGATGATAGTGCCAGTGTAAATGGTGATGAAGTATCAGTGTGGACGGTGGTGGTAGTGCCAGTGTACATGGTGATAGTGTCAGTGTGGGTGGTGGTGATGATAGATAGTGCCAGTGTACATGGTGATGAAGTGTCAGTGTGGATGGTGGTGACAGTGCCGCTGTACATGGTGATGAAGTGTCAGTGTGGACAGTGGTGATCGTGCCAGTGTACGTGATGATGAAGTGCATGCAGACAAATAGGCAGGCAAGCTCTAGTTAGCAGTGACTCAATGTTTTAGAATCACCTGGGACAGCTTTGTCAAGAATACCAGCTTCCTCTACCAGTTACAATTTATGCTCACCACTTTAAGATGCGGAAGTTCATTTTGCACTGATTACTGAAATCTAATGGTTGCAATAACTTGAGAGGGGAAGGGTACTACATAAAGTGCCAACATAGTAATAAAGTTCTTTAAGGTGAAAAAGTGCTCAGTACATTAATTAAAAACAATGACACATTTCTTCGGCAATTGACACAATGCCTAGCTGTCTCTTCATTTTGATATGATGTCTGGGAGAAAAAGCAGTTTGTTAAACAAAAAATAAAATTGCACTAAGAGATTACAAGGCGTTATAAAATGGCAAAAAATAATCCTGGCTCTTGATTGGTCAGTTGGCCATCACAGCAGGGATGTTATCCTGGCATAACATCCCTGCTGATGATATCATAGAGCTCCTTGGCCAGCAGCAACATCTTTTCTTAAAAAAATATTTTGAAACACTAAATAAAATTCTTTAAAATTATTTTTTTCTGTATAAAAAAACAAGCCATTGTATAATAGGAATAATGCCCTCCAGGGTGGGTGTTATGCTGGGATAAAATCCATTCTTGGGTGTTGGACACATTCGGCCGGTGTGGCCTTGGGCCCAACCACCCGAGGTGGGATGTTATCCCAACATAACACCCACCCTGTCAGGCATTATTCCTTTAATATAGAGCAATATTTTCTAACTGTGGTACCTGTACAAGAATGAAGCCACATCAAAAGACCCATTTACCTCAGGCCAATGTCTTGCCTCAGTTCGATATATCCAAAAGCATTCCCTCGTGTAACTTCTTTATTAAAATCCCTCCCTCTGATAGGTGACTTGATTTTTTTTCTATGACCGTGAATTTGAAAGAATGGTCACCACTCCCGTTTTGTTCTCCAATACGTTCAACTGCAAACACCTCAGCACTTTAAGGAATAAAAAGATTTTATACCTTACAAACATTGTCCTGCAAGTTATTGCTGCAGCCATCACCGAGACAGCACCCATTCTATTTGTTTTGCTTGCATCTGTTTTTTTTTTTTAACCAGGAGAGACACACTAAGCCAAAGCTTGTTTCCAGATGCAACCTGGGAGCACAAGGAAGTTAAGCGACTTGCTCAGGATCACACAGTATGCAAGTGGGGGCTGTGGGATTCAAACCCAGGCCTCCAGGTTTGCAGCTCAGAGCATTAAACCACTGTGCTATACTGCCTCCTTTTGCTTGCATCTTGCTTCCTGAGTATGAGCACCACAGTCTCATACAGTGCACTGGCTTCCCCCACAATTCCTCTATATTTACACTGTGATGACAATGCAAGTGTGCATACTGATGGTAGTGTCGGTATGCAAGGTGCTGGCAATGATGGCTTTTGTTGTGATGGCAGTGCTGGTGTACATAGTGGCAGTGCTACAGGTGTACTTGGGGTTGGTGGTGTCAGTGTAGATGCTGGTGGTAGTGTTGGTATGCAAGGTGCTGGCAATGCTGGCTTTTGATGTGATGGCAGTGCTGGTGTACATTACGGTAGTATTTCTTGTGTGCATGGTGATAGCTGAATAGCTATGCTGTTGTACATGGTGTTGGTGGTGTCAGTGTGCATACTGATGGCAGTGCCGGTATGCAAGGTGCTGGCAATGATGGGTTTTGTTGTGATGGCAGTGCTGATGTACATTGAGGCAGTGCTACAGGTGTACTTTTTTTTTATGATATTTTTATTGAATTATATGCAGTAAAATTCAGTACAAACATTACAAATAGAATAAGTATGGGGTGGTGTGTGTGTGACAAGAAGTTTACACACACATCCGAGGGGTTGGCTAGATGCTACATAAACTACAAGAGTGAAGCTCAAGGGGTTTGTTAAAGCATCTAACCCCGAGGGTGTGTGTAAACTTTGTGTTTACACACACCACGCCATATTTTATTTTGTATAATTGCTGGGTTTCCCTTTTTTTGCCTTGGCAATCATGTAAAATAAAATAAAAAAAGTTGCTGTGCTGTCACGGTCCGGTTAGGTTACAGCGCGAGGGTCCACGGTTGCGTTTCTTTATATGTTTAAAAGTTTGTTTGTTTTTTGTGGGCAGCTGAAAGAAGTTGATGAGGTACATTTTGTTTTAAAAACTTACCGCTGAGTCCGACTGGCAGTTCAGTGTTGCTAAACAGTTCGGTGAGAAGGGAAGAGCGATCAGGAAGTGAGGATGTGCGGCGGGCGCTTGTGCAGAGTGAAGGAAACCATGCATGTTTTTGCTGTAATAAACACTCCTTCAATACGGCACATTACACCACGGTTTCCCTACGGGAAAAAAAAGGGAGACCATTAATTCTATCTCTAAGCGGTTTGGTGAGAAAGGAAGAGCGATCAGGAAGAGAGGATGTGCGGTGGGCGCTTCTGCAGAGTGAGGGAAACCATGCATGTTTTTGCTGTAATAAACACTCCTTCAATACGGTACATTGCGCCACGGTTTCCCTATGGGAAAAAAAGGAAGACCATTAATTATATCTCAATAGGCTATACGTCTTGGAAGAGACACACAAGGGTGGAAAACAGTTCATTCCACATTGTGTCATAATACCAATAAATTCATCCATTTTCATAGTATTTGCAAATAGATTTCTAGTTTGACTTGATCAGGGGGCTATTGTAGGGTTGTGTGGGGGCAATGTCATAGTCTACTTGCCATTGGTTTGCTGCAGGCTGGTAATGCAGACCTTTAGGTATTTACAGGAGAACACACTATAGAACTGCCACCTCATCAGGAGGCAAGGAATCAATGCATTTCCCCCCCCGACATCTGAGGAACAGCCCCTCCCTACCCTTCATTGTGTAGGTCAGCCTCTCCATAGCTAAGGCCTGGAGGCTCAGTGTTTTCCATTGGGTTGTTGTGTGGGCATTATACAGGAAACCTAAATATTTTCAGATACACTGTCTTGCTAAAGTGAGAAGCACCCATGTCCACTTTGGACATGGCTCTCACCTGTCCTGTCCTGTCCTATATCCTCCCTGTCCAGTAGCATTGACAAAGGGGTGCACTGAAGTGGGCAACCTAGTAGCATGGTGACAGTCTGGGCGAATTTCCCCCCAAATGGGGTTTAAGCATGGTACAGTCCCAGAAATGGTGCCTATATGTCCCCAGTGCGGTTTGACACCTGCCATAGATTGGGGAGATAGTAGGACTGAACCTATGCAAAACACTGGGTGGGCAATACAACTGATGAATAAACTTGTCTTGAGATTCCTTGTATTTATTACATAAAAGTAAACCCATGTGCAATATCAGCGTAGTGCTCCAGTTCTCTTCTGAGATAGGCATGTCCAGATCTTTTCCCCATTGGCCCTTTACCTTGTGAGAGAGATTAGATAAAATATTAGATATGCTACCTCCTGAATTAAACTACATGCAGAGAATTATCTACTCAAACTATGTCATGATGATAACCATGCCTGTACCCACTGTGTCCTGTAACTTCCTCATGCTGTAACAAACAATGTATACAAAAGTTCTCTTTTTTGCTCTTTCTATATCTTACTAGTATTGTTATCCCATGTCGCCCCTGAAAAAGGGACCTTCGGGGCCCAGTGAGCCTACCCGGTCACCAAAATGTAATAAATAAATAAAGATAAGTAGGTTCTCTCCTGTGTAGCTATCTTAGTTATAATAAGGCCTTTAGCTGAGACCCTTGAGCTGTATGTGGCCTGGTCCAGTGAGGGGGGAACCTCCATTGGCTCTCTCCCCAGACTTCTTCCAAATGCCCTGACCTGTAGATACCTATAATGGTGTGAGGGTGGGACATTTAGTTTCTCCTACAGATCTGCAATGGATCTCATGTTCTCCCCTGGGTATAGATCTCCTAGGCAAAGGATACCTTTCTCTTCCCATTTCCATTACCCCCACCTCCTGAACCCGGTAGGAATTCCAGGTTCCCTGTATTGGAATCAGCAGCATTTTATCCTCCTTTGCTCCCCTTCTTTTCCATACCAGTTTCCATGCTGGTAGTGTGCTGAGGACTAGGGGTTCAGGCTGCTCTTACATTACATACCCTCTTCCCCCAGGTGCCAAATAAGTAGACAGTCTGAATGTGATGTTCATCTCCTCCAGGTCTAGCCAACTGGCAGCCTCCCCTCGATTCACCTAATCTTAGATATATCTATGTTGAATGGATGCTTAATATCCCTGCAAATCTGGGAAATTCAGGCTACCTTGCTCCACCTCACTTTTTAATCTCTGCAGGCTCATACAAAGTCACACCCTTTGCTAAATTAAGGTTGAAATACCCCTTTCCAGCTTTTTATCATCTGCCTTGGTGGGACCCATAGGTAACATTTGAAGCATATATAATAACCTGGTTAAGTAATTCATCTTCAAAAGATATATACGTCTTAGCCAAGAGATAGGGAACACTCTCCAGTTCTGCTAACACTGTGGCAAATAGAGGCTTAAAGTTAAGACTGTACAGACTGCCAATATACCTGCCTATGTTCATTCCCAAGGGCCTCAAACAGGTGCTCCTACTCAGTCCTGCTGAAGGCTTTCTCAGAGTCTGTCGACAACACATGTGCCATTCTCAGATGCTGGGTGCCTCAGTGTATTATGTTCAACAGTCTCCACATGTTATTATATGATAGCCTTCCTTGCACAAAACCAGTTTGGTCCAGCTGCACCACTTGTGAGAGCACCTGCTCAAGGTGCCTCACCATAACCTTAGCCAGGATCTTGAGGTCCTGATTCAAGAGGGGAGATAATCTGTAGGAAGTGCACTCCAATGGGTCTATACCTGGTTTAGGCAGCACACAAATGGAGGCCTCATAGCATGAGACAGGTAAGCCCTCCCTCAGGACTCCGCAAACATATCCATCAGTGGGCCTCTACCGCTCGTCATTGTTTTTTATGGTATTTTTATGGTATTCAGTCCCAAAGCCATCTGGCCCATACACCTTCCTCCTTTTGAGTTTCCACAACTCCTGCATGATCTCTACCTTAGTTACTGGACATCCACCTCTTCTCTTTGCTCATCTGTGAGGTCCGAATGGGTATACTATTCAGAAAGGCTCTTGCCTCCTCCATCATACTCCGGCATTCAGGCTTATAGATAGACTCACAGAGATATGGAATGCCTCACTTTTGCCTGCTGACTGACTCTTCCCCACCCCATATCTGTTCTCATCCATCCAGTTCTGGTTGGCAGTTGGCATACTGTACCTGAACCAATGGTACCAGGAGGGGACCTCGTTTGTTCCCTCATTCAGAACTATGATGGTGAGCAAAGAACAGAGCCATTTTGGCTTTGCCTATAAACAGCAAGCTCTGTGCCTCTGTTGTAGTTGTCTTTTTTTAATGCAGTCCTCCACTCCCCCTTCTGCTGCTTTCTTTTCTAACTCCCTAAAATTTGATTCCAGTTCTTGCTGTTTGTCCCGCTTTTTCTTTTTGAGGGTTGCCACATAAGTAATAATGATACCTGTATGTAAGCTTTCCTGGCTTCCCTTAACACATTATTAAAAGGGGCTGAGGCTGTGTTGGTAGCTAAGTACAGGAACCACCGTTCCTGTAGGTACAATCTAATTTCCTCCTTTGACAATGAATAAGTGGGGACGCTCCACCCCAAAGGGGCTAGGCTTTTCCCCTGCAATCCTAAACGTAACTAGGACAATCGCATGATCTGATATGTGTATTGAGCTGTCTGTGGCTGAAACTACCTGGGCATAACTATGCCTCATAGTGGAGATATAATCCAGCCTGGGCCATGTCTTGTAGGGATTAGAATAAAACGTATACTCCATAGTAGGGCTGCAAGTTCGGTTTGACCAAAGCTAAAAATTGATCAAACCCTTATGGTTCTCCATAGTCCGACTATGGTAGAACTTGTATTGTAAAAACGCGAACTTTGCGAACTTTGGTTTGCCCTGAAAAGTAAAATAAAAATCACATACCACCAGTCCAGATGCTGGGCTTCAGTGCTGTGCATGCTCCTTCAGTTCTCTCCCTCCAGTGGCACACGTGATGCGCTTCAGACAGCAGAAGCATTTACGAATGCACCAGTCTCTTGGAGAAAAAAAAAAATGCGGAGAAAGGGAGGGTCAGGGTATGCCTGCAGGCTGCTACATGGGGAAGGAGGATTGGTTTGATCAGATTGCCCTAGTGACTGTACATTTAAGTCAGTCAGCTGTTGAAGGGTGTCACAGAGAGAACCACGTGGGTCATACTTCTTGTTGCTTGTTGCAGTGAGCGCAGCACATTGCCGTGGAGAATTTGAGAGAGAGCAGTTGTGTCATTCTGTTCTCTGACTCTCTCTCTCTCTCGAGCATTTTTGGCGGTGGAAAAAAAAAGTTTTAAAAACTAAATGTTTCGGGCCGGCGGTCTCTCCTTCAGTTTAGGCAGCAAGGTGGGAGGTCGGGGGGAGTTTTGGGAGGGAAGAAAACTTTAACAAAAAAAAAAAAACAAAAAAAAAAAAATGAGCATAATAAGACGACGAACGACGTGTTGGGCCTGGCAGACAGCTTTGGTGGAGTGGTGTGACTGTCTGAGGCCAAAATGCTGTTGTCTTTCTTGTATGAAACTGGGGGTAACTCAGAGCTGACCTTTTCTGAGAGCTTCCTGATCCGATTCAAATACAAAACACACAGAAATTATAATAGCAGCAGACTGTATCAATCAGCTGGTTGTTGTAACTTGTGTATTTGATTTTCTAACTTCTATGTATAGACTAGAGGAGTGTGTGTGTGTATGCACATGAACACAGTCACATTGTTCAACCCTATAAACAAATCTCTTCTACTGGCTTACAGAACAAACTTGACTCGACGCAGCAAGCAGTGCTGTATTTACCTGTTAGGGAGAAAATATCCCTGTGTCTTACCACTTAAAGTACTTGACTCGACGCAGCAAGCAGTGCTGTATTTACCGTTAGGGAGAAAATATCCCTGTGCCTTACTACTTAAAGTACTTGACTCGATGCAGCAAGCAGTGCTGTATTTACCTGTTAGGGAGAAAATATCCCTGTGCATTACTACTTAAAGTACTTGACTCGATGCAGCAAGCGGTGCTGTATTTACCTGTTAGGGAGAAAATATCCCTGTGCCTTACCACTTAAAGCATTTGACTCGACGCAGCAAGCAGTGCTGTATTTACCTGTTAGGGAGAAAATATCCCTGTGCCTTACTACTTAAAGTACTTGACTCGACGCAGCAAGCAGTGCTGTATTTACCTGTTAGGGAGAAAATATCCCTGTGCCTTACTACTTAAAGTACTTGACTCGATGCAGCAAGCAGTGCTGTATTTACCTGTTAGGGAGAAAATATCCCTCTGCATTACTATTTAAAGTACTTGACTCGACGCAGCAAGCGGTGCTGTATTTACCTGTTAGGGAGAAAATATCCCGTGCCTTACCACTTAAAGCATTTGACTCGACGCTGCAAGCGGTGCTGTATTTACCTTTTAGGGAGAAAATATCCCTGTGCCTTACTACTTAAAGTACTTGACTCGACACGGCAAGCAGTGCTGTATTTACTGTTAGGGAGAAAATATCCCCGTGCCTTACCACTTAAAGTACTTGACTCGACGCAGCAAGCAGTGCTGTATTTACCTGTTAGGGAGAAAATATCCCTGTGCCTTACCACTTAAAGTACTTGACTCGACGCAGCAAGCGGTGCTGTATTTACCTGTTAGGCAGAAAATATTCCTGTGCATTACTACTTAAAGTACTTGACTTGACGCAGCAAGCGGTGCTGTATTTACCGGTTAGGGAGAAAATATCCCTGTGCCTTACCACTTAAAGCATTTGACTCGATGCAGCAAGCGGTGCTGTACTTACCTGTTAGGGAGAAAATATCCCTGTGCCTTACTACTTAAAGCATTTGACTCGACGCAGCAAGCGGTGCTGTATTTACCTGTTAGGGAGAAAATATCCCTGTGCCTTACCACTTAAAGTACTTGACTCGACGCAGCCATGAGTGGTAAAAAAGATAGCAACACTTCTCAGGCAATCCAGGCAACAGTAACAACAGTACAGAAAATTCAGGACGTTGCAGGAGTAACCCGTCGTGGTACTCAGAGGATGAGCACAAGGGCCATAATAGTGTGGCAGCCAGTTTTAGTAAGCAGAGTGATAGATGATGATGATGAGGAGGAGAAGACTGATGAAAGTGAGGGGGAAATCAGTGGAACAGATCCTGAGTTTGTAGTAGATAAGGCAGCAGTCAGTATGTAAAGTAGTAGTAGCTCTGGGGAGTGGGAAGCAGAGGAGGAATACAGAGGCAGAAAAAGAACAAAAACAAGTTCTTGAAAGGATGGCTGTGGTGCTAAAAAAACATTAATGATAGTGGGGCATAACTTGGAGAGTCAGACACCCACACATGCAGAGGAACAACAGAGGACAGAAGATGGACAGGCTTCACGAGGGGAAGAAAAAGATGCAGTTCAACCAGTCCGAGAGGTTGTGCATCTTCAAAATTATGTGCAGATGGGCATGGAAAGACCTCAAAGAGATAGTGGAAATAGTAGTGGCTGTGGTGGTGGTGGTGGCAGTGGTAGTAATGAACCTATCCTCCCTATAAGAAGCAGTGCAACAAAATCTGTGAAATCCATTGTGTGGGATTTTTTCACACAAGATAAATCATCTGGCAGCCATGTGGTTTGCAAATTATGCAAAACAAAATTAAGTCGTGGTAAAGTGTGTACTCCACTGGGAACATCAACAGTGATAAGACATATGAACAAGTCTCACATTTATCAGTATCAAAAAACACAAAAGGAGCACACAAATGTTGTTGCACTTCTGCACTTAGCTGAGGAGGATGAGGTAATGGATGTTTACCAAGGCGATGAAGTAACTGATGCGGAGGTGGAGGATGATGAAACTCTTCCTTCCAGTCAAAGCACAGCATCCTCAATTTCACGTTTCTTTACCCCTCTGAGTCTACCACCACAGCCCAACCGGAGTCATATACCATCCATGGCCACAACATCTACCCCTCATGGTGGTAAAGGTCAAGGGAAGCAGCCCAGAAAATCAGGTGATAGCAGCAAGCATAGAGGGCATCAAATTTCTTTGAAAGACTGCTTTGAGCGGTCACAGAAATATAAGCCCAACAGGCCTGAGGCAAGGCGATTGACAAAGGCAATTGGGGAGATGATAGCCACTGACTTGCTCCCATTCTCATTTGTGACTAACCCAGGTTTTAAAGCACTCATGGAAATCGCTGTGCCAAAGTATCAGGTCCCCAGCTGGACCTATTTCTCCAGTGTTGCCATTCCAGATTTGTATGATGCTGTTTGGAAAAGTGTGTCTGATGCTCTGAAAGGTTCAGTGGGCAAAAAGGTTCATGTCACGACAGATATGTGGACCAGTGGTCAGACGACTGACTATATGGCTGTGACTGGCCACTGGGTAAACTTTCCTCCCTCTGCCTCCTCCTCCTCCTCCTCCTCCTCCTCATCATCATCATCATCATGTGGTGGCACTGGTGACAGCAGCAGCAGCAGCAAGAAGCAAGGGAATTTCACAGTTCAAAGGCAGGCAGCTTTATGCATTTATGGTTTTGAAAAAGATCACAAATCGGAACATCTGCCGGAGGGCCTCGAAGAAAAGTTTGCTGAGTGGCTAACTCCAAAGTCTTTGCAACCAGGGTTTATAGAGTCTGACAATGCTACAAATATTGTAAAAGCAGTAAGACTTGGTAAGTTTACACATGTACCATGCTTTTGCACACACTATTAACTTGGTGGTAAAAGACTTCATCAGTGAGGACCGAAATGTGCAGAACTTGATTGCAGCTACCTGCACTGTGTGCACTCACTTTAGCCATTCTGTGAAAGCCCAAAAGTTGTTGCGGCAGATTCAGATTGAAAACAGCCTCCCTCTCCACCAGATGATACAGGAAGTTCCAACCCGGTGGAATTCCACTTACTATATGATGCAGAGAATGCTTGAACAATAGAAAGTCATCCATCAATATGCAGTCCAACATGGTATTGGGAAAGGGAGATGTGAATATCAGCCCCAATCAGTGGTGTCTGATGGAGAATCTTTGTTGTATCCTTAAACCCTTTGAGGAGGCTACCCAAGTGGTGAAGCGCTGATGGTGCTGGACTAAGTCAGATCCTACCCTTAATTTCACTCATCAGGATGAGACTGCAGTGTCTCAAGTCACAGTTCTTTGACAATGATGACATCAATGCTGCATCACTTGTTGGAAAAATGATACAAACCTTCCTGGATGATGAGCACATTGTAAATATGTGCAAAGCAGAACATTACATTTTGGCCACACTTCTGGACCCTCGGTTTAAGGATACAATTGAGACATTCTTCAAATCACATGACTTTAAAGACCTGGAACACTATTGTGAACTGTTAATTGAGAAAGTGTCAGCATGTATAGTTCAGAAAAGTAGTACATCATCAGTGTCTTTTTGGCGACATTCAAATTCTGACCCAAATCTGGTGGTGAGGGAGGGATGGAGCACAATCTGCTGTTGCTGCTGCTGTTGCTGCCACCACTACTGATGTTTTGGCTCATCAAATGCAAACCAGAACTGCTGCTACACCACAAGAGGACAAACCACTGTGGGACATACTGTCAGACTTTGGTCTAATGAAGACAGCTGGGAAGGCTCAGGTGGCAATAGTGGTACCAGAAGTCCCTGCTGCAAAAATGGTTAAGGATTATATGGAGGAGACTGTACATCTCACTGCAGGTGATGAACCCTTGCTTTATTGGCAACAGAAAAAATTGATCTGGCCTTCTTTAACTGAGATCGCAATTGAGTACCTCAGTTGCCCACCAGCCAACACATATTCAGGGAGAATTTTTAGTGCTGCTGGGGCAATAGTGAATGACAAAAGAACATGTCTTTCCACGAAGAATGTAGAGAGGCTCACTTTTTTAAAAATGAACCTGCCTCGGTTCAAAAACATATTCTGTCCCAAATTTATGCAGGTTGACAGCACACAGATGGCATCATGCCACGCTGATGATGACGATGATGATGGTGAAGGATTCTGTTGCCACTAGTAGCCACTAGCCTTTCCAGCTGTCTTTCCTCCACTGGTGGGTTCCCCTGTCTCCTCCTCATCCTGGAGTTCCATTAATTTCAGAAACAAACTTCCACTGCTGGTTCTCATTTGCCACTAAGGCCCAATCTGACTAGCACCAGAAACTGAAGGACCACTGCATATGGCAATTCAACTAAAATAACCAGAAATGATTACACATTGTCACACAGCTCTGTCTTCATCCATTTGTTTTATTGGATTTTTATTACAAAATACACTCTCAATAAATACTTATTACTGGCTGTTAACAAACAAAAACATTAATAAAAATAAATAATGGGAATTTAATTTAAAAAATGTTTTTTTTGCTGTAAAAAACTTTACAATACATTCACAATTTTAATGTTGCACCCAATGACATCCAATGTTTTGATCTGAAGAAACCATTCACCAGACAGAAACTGTTTTCATTATAACCTGTAAAATGAAAATAAAAAAAAGTAGATTTTACAAAATGCTGTTCCCACATACTGCACTAACTGACTATCATGACAATAAAAAAAAAATCACTGATCTTACCCTAGCCCCCGTCCAAAACTCCAAGCCCTCCAAACCCACTGGGACACTCCCTCTTACAAATACTATTCACCCTCCATTGTTAGACACCAAACCATGCACGTGACCTGGCATCATAAATAAACACAATTTGCAGATGGTGTACTGTTATGGGTTTTTCAATTATTCTGATTAAAGATGAGGAAGGGGCAGATGATTTGGAGGGTGGGACAAATAAAGTAATACAGTATTGACATAGTTACCTATGGGAGGTATAGGGATCAGGGCAGGAGAGTGTGGTAGGTAATGTATTATAATAATAATAAATACTAATAAGTATTACTAACATTGACACTAGTTACTCAGAATAACAGAAAGCCCCAAACTAATAACAACACAGACAAAATTTAAAGTACAAACATAATTTAATCCACACAATCTGGTAAAGCAAAATGTCACACTGCCCCAAAACGTCAGCACCATGCCTTTCTCGGGGGGGCACTGAGGAAGGTAAGGTACAGAAGCGCTGGGGCAGTGTGATGTTTTGCTTTACCACATTGTGTGGATTAAATACATTTTGTATTGTAAACTTCTGTCCATGTACCTATTTGGTAGTAAAGCAGCTGAAGCTATAGGTACCACGGGCGCCAGTTATTTTTAACTGGGCTCTATTAGTACCCGAGTCTAACAGTGGGGGAAGATTTAAAATTATTGTAACAGGGTGTAGCTTAGGAGGTTAACCCTTTGAGCTGCCTGTAACCAGATTTAAAAAGCTAAAGTTGTCAGGGATAATATACGAGTCATATATCATCCCTGACCTTTACCGCTTGTTAAATCTGTTTCAACACTAGTATTTTTAAGCATTTGCTGGTAACCAGGTGGTTCTATAATATATAAGCAGTAAGCCCATTCCACCTGGTTCTACTTAACTATAAAAAAAATCCACATATTTTATTTTGCATGTTTGGGAATATACCTGTAATACTAAGATTCTAACTTTAAGAATGGTAAGGTTTGCAAAACGTTCGAGCACCGACACAGAATCCTATGCACCAAAGCTTTGCAATTCTTAATTGTATTTATACCATTCTTAGTACTACATGTACTTTCCCAAACAAAAAACAATACTTCTGTGGATTTATTAATTAAGTAGAACCATGTAAACTTAGGTTTTTTTTGTGTTATATATTATAGAACTTTGTTATACCATGTAGAACCAGGTTTTACTTAGTAGAACTTGCTTTTTTACATAGTAGAACTAGTTTTATTTGGTAGAACCTGGTTCTACTTGGTAGAACCTGGTTTTACTTGGTAGAACTTGATTATAAATAGTAGGACCCGATTCTACTGGGTTCTATCTGGTAGAACCAGGTAGAACTTTTTTGGGTTCTACTCAGAAAGTTCACAAGGTAGAACTTTCATGGGTTTGCGCAGCCCTACTCCATAGCACAAAGCTTTTGCAGTCTGTCACATGTCCACTAAATTGAGTTCTAGGAGTCCCAGTTGCCATGCAGCCAGTGCAGTCCAGTGTCTTTCAACAGCCCCCCAGAGTGTTGCATGGCTGGCTCTACCACAAAATTAAAATCAATTGTCACAGCTGGTGTGGGACTTGGGGGCAAGTCAGTGGCTGTTGGACACTCCTACAAGGTGGAGCTACCAGCTTGAAAGTTCTGAGCTGCTCGCACTAGCACGGGCACAAGTGTGAGTGGCACAAGCATCACTCGGAGAAAGAAAAGCAAAAATCAAGACTTATTACACCTGGGAGGACAACTTCTAGTTTGTAGTTATAAACTAATTTTAATGCTTGATAGATAATGAGAATTTTGAAGGGGGGTGGGTTTTTAATTTGGTTACATATAGTTCTCATGGGGTACAGTTTTATATTTTTTATTGGATCTGGAGGGAATGTGGGAGATAAACATGGTTTCAGTTATCTGAGAGACCCAGTCTGCTTTGTTATGCTAACTTAATTTGTTAGACACACCTCCACCAGTGGCAGAGGGGGAGTTTGAGTTCTAATTAATTTATCCTGAGCCTGGTGGAAGTGTGGCAGGCTCCATTGTTTTCTTCAACTCTGCGATTAATACAGTTTGTGCACTCCACCTAAACCCTAGATGGCCAACCTTTTCTTTGTTTTTCTACAGACATTTAAAGTGGCAGTTCTTTTTCCTGTGTAAAGTCGTTTTCAGCTTTTGCGTTTTTGGTGCAGTTGTGATTTATAATTTTTTTTTTATTTTGTGCAGGATTGTGTATTGCTCACTGTTTTTGGCTATGTGAACTATCACGTTTTTATTCTCCACCTAAACCCTAGCTGGCCAACCTTTTTTCTTTAGGCATTTGAAGTGGCAGTTCTCTTTTCTACGTAAGGTTTGTGATATTAAGGTCGCTACTGTATTTTATATTTGTATGTTGATTTTGTGATACTAAGGTCACCATTGAAAATGAGCTGTGCTGTGTGGTCTCAACCTTAATAAATAAATAAATAAAGGTTGTCCCTAGCTTTTGGGTTTTTGGTGCGGTTGTGATATATAAACTGTTTATTTTTGAGCAGGACTGTGTATTGCTTGCTGACTGACAAAACATGTTGCTCCTTGGGACTTTGCAATGCTTATCAGCACTGTTGGGGACCTCCTGTGTAACTGAATGCAATTGATTAGATGAGTCCCCTGATGGTTATGCTAGGCCATTTTTAATTTTGGGTACTCTTTCCTATTGTCCAAACAAGCATGGGTTCTTGCAGGGTAATCTTCTCTATCTGTTTGATGAAAAATATTTTGGGGGTAAAATCCATCAATAATCACCTGGTAAAATGTATGTACTGGCAAACACTTTTCAACACTTTTTCATTAACCAAACAATCTATTTCCTACTCTAAACTGGCTATTACTAAATCATTTTATCGCTCCATATTGTTGAGGAGAAATGTAATTTTACTGTTACTTTTGATGTCTGGTTCAGTACATTCCAATCCAGATCCAGTTATAAATAATTCTTCTACTGATACTTTTCCTAGACGTTCTGTTAACATTGTTCATTTAAATGTTCAGAACCTACTGGCTAAGTGGGACAACTTTATTGCCTGGACAGCTCATAATCAATTTGGGGTTAGTGCACTTTCTGAGACATGGCTGGCAGATAAAATTTCAGATGGCATGATTAGATTAGAGGGTTATAATGTCTATAGGTGTAACAAAAGAGCTAGGGGAGGGGGAGGTTGCTTGTTTTATATCAAGGATCATTTAAATGCTGTACATGAAGTATCATATTTGGCTACCTCCTCCAGTGATTGTTTTGTCTCTCTTGCTTATTTTAGGTGAAAGAAAAAACTCTTTCCCTTGCAGTACTTTATGTACCACTGGGTTTTCAGGAGGAGGGTCTAAAACTAATACAAACACCTAGAGAATCTTTGCCAAATAATAATATCGGGTGATATGAACATCAACTGGCTGGGAAAGGATGTATCGAAGTATAGGGAATCAGTTACTAGCTCTAGACTTAGTCAAATTATTGATGCTCCAACTAGAATACACTACAAAACAGGCTACTCCTCACTACTTGACTGGTTGATGGTCTCTGACACTGCCAGGATTATTCAGTCTGGTGTATTGGTGGATAATGTTCGTGACCACAATCTGGTCTATTGTTGTTGGAGTATAAGAACTAAAAAGGTCCTGCCAACCTACATATTTACAAGAAACATGATGAATCTGGATTCTGAAAAGTTTCGAAATGCCGTGTATTCTTTAGATTGGAATGGTCTGGAGCTGGTAAATGATGTAAATGAGACATTAAGGGTTTTTTGTACTACTTTTCCAAATATTTGTAACACATTTGCTCCAATAAAAAAGTTGCGAATTAGGAGAAATAAGCATCAGTGGGTTAAGACTGAACTCTTAGAGCAAATAAGAGACAGGGATAGAAAATGGAAAACTTTTAGAATGTCTCTGGACACAGATTCCCAAACTGATTTTAAAATTGCTTGAAACAAATGTGAAACGATGGTTAGGAAGTTAAAAAGCAGTTATTATATACAGAAACAAAGGCAGTTCAAGGGTTAACACACCTCAGCCACATGGAGTTTAATTAATGAACTACTGGGTAAAACATGTTCCTTTATGGTACAATGTCTAAGTACTACTGCAAGAGTTTTGACTGACCCTTTTTCAATAGCTCAGAAATGTAGTACCTCTTTTACTGATTTAACTAAATACACTTCAGGCAACACATTAAGCAAGGATTGCAGGTTAACTAACCTAATTAACACCAACTTAGAACTGGCATATCCTAAATTTTATTTCAAACAAATTACTCCAGATACCTACTGAAGTTTGACCAGTGACCATCAGTGGGTAGGGATGCAATAGACTATAGGCTTGTGGGGATCACCTCAGATATTCTGTGTTTTCCCTTGTCTCTTATTTTTCATTTATCCCTTCCGTCTTCCACATTCCCTGCTTTATTTAAAGATTCTGTTGTAGTCCCAATTCCTAAAGCTGGTTATCTTTCAACCGTTCACAAGTATCGGCCCATTTCTTTAATGACACCACTTTCAACATTTTGGAACGAATGGTCTTTGACCAATTGATAGAATACTTATCCAAGTATGAAGTTCTGATGCCTGCACAGCATGGGTTTTGCCCAGGACACAGCACCACGACGGTCTTGGTGGGGTTCATGAGCACAGTACATGCGGCCCTTGATAAAGGGCACTTTGCTGCAGCGGTGTTTGTGGACCTCACAAAGGCCTTTGACTTGGTTGACCATAATCTTCTTAATATGGCTCTTGTCAATCTTGGGGTTTCCCTGGATGTTGCTGAGTGGTGTGAGAGCTATTTAACCAAACACACACAACTTACTAAGATAAATGGATGTCATTCTCTCCCTGTCCCGATCACAATGGGTGTACTTCAAGGTTCTGTTTTGGGACCTCTTTTGTTTAGTTTATTTTTAAACACTTTACCTTTGGCTTATAATAAATCCCCAATATTTTTTATATGCAGATGATGCGGTGATCCTCACGAGTGGTCTTGAATTTGGTGTCTTACAAGTTGATTTGTACTCAGACTTCTTGAAAATTTAGACTTGGTTCTGTGATCATAGTTTAATTCTGAATGAAGAAAAGACTAAATACAGATAAGCCCTCCAGGATGAAGTGCAGTGTCACAGGTTTACTGCATAACAAAAGGGATTAACTTCCATTGAAACTGCATTGTCTACTGCAGCAACTCTACTGAGGAATTCTGCAGTGCTGCGCTTCATCCTGGGGGGCTTATCTGTATATGGTAATCTACAATCACAGGAAAAAGCTTACTGTTGAACCTACTCTATCAATACAGTTAGTTACTATTGTTAAAATGGAGCAGGTCAATTGCTTGAAATGTTTAGGTTTAATTGTAGACTCCCGTATGAGTTATGAGCGCCACATTTCTAACTTGGTTAAAACAGTGCACCAATGACTTGGAGCACTCAACAGACTGAATCCATTATTAATCCCATGAACCAGATTACTCTTGTCCCAAAGTTTTTTACTTCCTATTATTGATTATGACTTGATTTTTTACCACATTGATAGTGACGGGTTACTAGCAAGGGTTAAAATTCTCCTAAATCAAATTGTTCATTTTACTACTCAGTTACCACTTCGGACACATCACTGTGACCTTTTTAAACAAGTAGGATGGCTTCCTCTAGAGCATAAATTTAAATTTCAGCTTGGTCTCCTAGCAAAAAAAGATAACCTTAAATAAGGTCCCTACTATTTTTCAGACCTTTTTTAGAAAATATGTAAATCCTATCTCTACTAGATCATCTGTTCATTGTTATTTTTCTGTCCCTAAAATGAAAACAGTGGCTGGCCAGAAGACTCTGTTCTACAATTTACCAATATTATTCAACACAATCATGAGGATGTTTGAATGTATAGAAATTACAATGTTTACGTTTAGAAAGGCATTGAAAAATTATCTGTTATTAGATGGTGAATGTAAATGCTATGTGAACTGATGACTTTTTGTGTATTATGTCTGTCTCTCTCTCCAGCTGTTTGTGTTTATAATCTATTACGTATTAATATGCACCCTATGTCTTATATCTCTTATTGGAATTGTAATTGTATATTTCTCTGTACTCTGGTCATCAATGAAAACAGGTTTTTGGCCCATGGACCTACTACAGTAAATAAACAAATCAAATCAAATTAAATTAACAAATCAAAGTCTCCTCCTAACACTAGGTTTGTTAACATCTCCCTATGTAACGCATCCAGCGATTGTTTATAAATGTCAGGGCTAAAAACTGCAGGAGCATATACACTACCAAAAGACACTGTCATGCCATTCAGCTCCCCACTGATGAATATGTAGCGTCCCTCCTGGGTGTCTGTCACTATCCTGTCCAATTTCAGTGGTAAATATCTGTTTATCAGGGTATTCATACCTCTTTTTATGTGAGGTAAATGGCGCTGAAAAGCAAGCTCTGATCTCCCCCCCCCCACCAGCTTGACATGCTCCACCGTGGTGAGCTGGGTCTCCTGTAACAGTACTAGATCAACTGCCCACCTCTTACGTGCTGTGAGCACTTTCTTCTATCTCATGGTGGAGGAGAACCACCCCATGGTCCAAGAGATAATGTTAGCTTTAGCCACCATCATTGACATTTACATAAAATCTGTGCATCCGGGGTCACCCCTGTCCCCCTGCCTTAGATTCGAACAGGAGTGAGGCCTTTTCTCAGCAACACTGCCCCATCCCCTGTTGCATCTGAAACACTGTGATGTGATGTACTTCATTGCAGAATGATGAAACATGAAGAAGAACAACAGATACATGAAATAGAAACCTAAACACTGTACAACTGAGCCCGTGAGCCCATCTTCCCACTGGCTTTAGACAAAATGAAGAATATCTGATCATTGTGCATTCTCTACTCACCATCCCTTTCCCTTATCAGTAGGTGGGAATGTTGCAGTCCTCTCCATCTGTGCATCGTATCCCCCATCACCTGTGCCTTGTAACCCAGATTTAATTTCATCAAACCTCATGGTGTTTGTAGAACTACGCCATAACAATCGGAGAGCAGGCCCACCCATCATCCTCACCACTTCAGCAGGTACCCTCATAGAAATCCTCCTCACCAGAGCAGGACAGGGGTGAAGTCGCCAACTCCATTATGTACTACCCCCTTCACCAGCTTCTGGATCCATAGAGTCATGCACCACCAGCAATGTCCCCAGAGTAGATACCCTGGATCCAACCCCTCCAGGCTCCATCACAGCATAAATCATATCCACCCCCCCGAACCTTTAGGCTTCCCATAAACAATACATTTGATAGGTTCCTAAAGTGTTTGCTTAAGCAGACTTCCATTTTAATCATACCCCGACATGCTCAGTCACCTCACAGAAGCTCTGTATCAAAGTCCACTTCCCCAACCCGCAGCCTCAGGATGGACTGCACTGAAAGGGTGCCATACTATCAGAAGCACATGTGGTTGTCCCCTCAGACCCCCATCAGGACCTGCTTACCTGTCAGGGTTTCTAGACTTTGTACCTGTAGCAGCAAACTCTTGCCATTGTGTTGCCCAGCTTCTCCTCGTGGCAGCCACTATTACTCTCCTTGCCACATGGCTAGTCTCAAAGTTCACGTGGAGAAGCAGTCACAAGGCATCCTCCAGGTCTTGGGTTGGAGGAAGCAGGAATGTCAAGGCTGAAACTGTCTTTTGGCCCATGAGACTCCACCACCCCAGCTTAGTCCAGTAGTTCAAAACAAAATGCCTTTGGCAATGGCAGATGCCATGCAGTATTCACCAAAACCTGGAAGACACCATGTGGAGTGGAATCACCTCACCCAGGATGTATGACTCCAGAGCAGTAGTAAAGCAGTAAACAACTGAACCAGTTAGTGTCCCGTAATATCGGTGACTCAGATCGAACAACTCAAATTGAGTGACTCAGTTTGAGTCCCTGTGAGAAAAGTGGGTGTGATTTAAGAGCAGCCATTACTAAATAGCGAGGGGAAAACGGTACACCCATTTGGCACAGTGTGTGGCCTTGGAGTTTGTTATAGTAAGTTATTCAGGATGTGGGGGGGGAAGCCCCCTGCAAGCATGCTGTATCCTTTTATTTGTGCTGGGCTTTTTTTTCCTTTTTCCTTTTGTCTGTGCTTGGCTTTTTTCCACGTGGTGTTTCCTTTGGGTACTGGGTAGGTGGTTGGGATGCAGTGTGCAGCCGTGGGTAATTAGCTTGCAAGGTGGTTTGGGCTATTTTATGAGCAGTGGGCATACATGTCGGGTGTTTCTCCGGCACTGCACTGCTGTGTTCATGGAACATCGCTATTTTGACACTCGCTGTTTTGGTCATGGGCTGTTTTTGTGTTAGGCGTTTTGGTGTCGCTGAAATGCTTCTCGCTATTAAATTTCCACTAGTATCACATAGAATCAAACAGTTCAGCATTTGTAGAGCTTCAGACACTCCTATGCTTCTTGTCCCCGGTTTGTAGGAAGCTAGTCACCTTCTCCACCTCCCAAAAAGAGAATGTTGCACCCTAGCTTCTGATTTTAACTGCTGCTGGGTACAAAAAAGTGAAATCCAACTTTCTCTCCCATATGATATCCAATACAGGGTTGAACAGTTTCTGTTTTTATCTGTAGTCAAGGAGGGAAACCTTAGCCAACCCAGTGGCACTGAGGGTTGAGGTGCTGGATGCCACACCTCATGCCATGCCAGCAACCCAGGTTCGGGAGCGGACTCAGATCATTGGGGGTCGGCAGGGGAGGAGTAGGATTGAGCATCTGGAGGACTGCTCTCCTTTCCTGGGGTGGGTGGGTTCTGCCTCACGCAGCACTAGCGACCCCTGGTGTCCTGGGGAGTGCTGCAGCCTGCTTGGACACGTAGTAGGGGTTGGGCAGTGGTGCGGAAGACATCTTTCACACAGGTGTGGGAGCATGCCTGGCATGAGCAGGACACCATTGCACAGCCGCACCCTCACAACACCAGCAAGTAGAAATGCCCAACTCCCTGGTAGGTGATGGCATCCTCCAGTGCCCCACCGCCACTCACCCAATGCTGGGCTCATCCTACTGGCTCTGCCGATCCCCTCTTCTGCCTTGGCTGTGGTGAGGAGGGCCAGTCATCAGACTAGGTAGGTGGTGGAGTGTCTGTCCCCGATTTCCCGGCGGTGTGGGCTTCAGGTGGGTGGTAGCATGGTTGCTGGTGAGAGAGTTTGAGTGGAGCGGTGATAAAAAGAGTTAACAAACAATAAAAAAGGAGAGAAAACTTGAAGCAGGAAATGTTTATGGCCCTCGTGCATCACCTTCTTTGCATTCCCAAACAGTGGCAAAAGGATTTGACGGTTCCAAAATTATGAAGCCAAGCTTTAGTGTTGTAATGTCCTTTCTCTCCCAGGAGCTTCACTTCAAAGGAGTACCAGCAATGCAGTCTTGGGTTGTTCCACCGTGACTCTAAGTGCCCTAACATGGAGGGCTGCCAGCAGCTGAGGCGTGAGAGCTGTTGCCATGCTTTGACTATGTATGGGATGGGAGGAGTCAAGTTTGCAGCTTGTAACCATCTATCAATCAGCAAGATACTAAGGGGTGTGTCTCCCATCATGTCCTGCTCTACTTCTTTCAACGGGAATGGGGGGGCAGTGTGGAGAGTCCCATTGTAGCCCTAATAGGTCTTGTTTGGTTCCATTGCTGAGTTGCTACACCCATAGCCATGGCAAGTTCCATCCTCCAGCATGTGGGGATGGTCTGAGGATCTGCTCACTGAACATCGGGTGTTGGTCTCTCAAATGAAGCTAGCAATAAGGGCATCAATTTGTTTCCAAGTTTTAAGATGGAAGCAGAGGGGAAGGTTGTTGAGACGCAACAGCAGTGAGAGAGGAAGGATGTTCAGGGCAGCTGTTGCTCTGTGATCGCAGTTGAGATCAAGATTACCAGAAAATGTACCCAAAGAACAAAGAAACCATACCTTACTAAACAAACATTTGTCAATGCTGAGAGTTAAAATACAGCAGACAATGATGGATGGTTTTCTTTGTGCCAGGTAAAAAACCAAAATGACGAGGGACAGTTTTCTTTATTTCAGGGACAGGACACTGGGGGATTGGGCACTCCCAGTGTCACTAGGGGACAGTATTGCAACAGTTAAGGACACTGGGGGATTGGGCACCTCCAGTGTTACTAACTGATGTTTGGGGGGAGCGCAACAGATGTCAATGGATGGTTTTCTTCTTTTCAGGGGAAAAAAATGATGAGGGACAGTTTTCGACACTGGTGGATTGAGCACCCCCAGTGTCACTACTGTGTGTGTGTGGGGAAGGAAGGTGTACTGACAGCGAGGATCAGATTGGGAGACAGTTACGGCTGCCAGCAACAGACATCGATGGACAGTTTTCTTTGTTGCAGGCACACTTTCCAGACTGACCATGACAGATCAGCCTGGCTTGCTGAACGGTACGGATCAAAGGGACGGGAACTTCTTTTGAAGTTGGTGCCATCCCCACCCAGCAAGCCAAAAACTCCATCATTGTCAGCCTGGGTGCTGATTGGTGTGTCACTGTCGTGCCCCTGCAACTCTGCTCTGTATTGGGCAGACAGTATCACACCCCCCAAAGGGCACTCTCACATCAACATGTTCTCTTGAGCTTGTGCGCACGGTGAACACAAAAAAGGGATTATTGGCCTGCTACTGGGTGGGGGACAGAACAAAATGGGGGATGGGAAGAATAAAGGAATAGTGTGATGACTCTGAGTCTTGGGATGATTAGTCAGACTGTTCAGTGCTGCTGTAGACCCAGCACACCTCAGCTCCTAAAGGGGCTATTTTGGTGGAGCCCTTTTTTCCATTAAAAAAAGCTCTGCCTTTGAAATAACATTTTTTGTTTTGTAGAAATTTAGTCATTTGGAGGAAGGGGTTGAAGAAGAGGGTAGAGGAATGTGGCACTACAACAGAGTCCAGCACGAAATAGGAGCTGTAAGTTCTTTGCCAGGCAGAGACCATGAAGACTTTAAAATAAAAGTTGTACTATTAACAATACAAAGTACAGGCCAGCCCAGTGGCGCTGAGGGCTAAGGCGCTGGATGCCTAACCTCAAGTCATGCTGGTGACCCGGGTTTGGGAATGAGCCTGGGCTGTCGGAGGTCGGCAATGGGAGGGCGGGGCAGCTGGATGAAGCTGCCGACAGGCACACTCTCCTCTCCTCTCTGGGGAGGTGGGATGGCTCCTCTCGGCTGATGGCTGCCACCTGGAGGAGGCTGGGGACAGCACAGGCCAAGAGAGGAGCCAGGTGCTAGGCCAATGGGGTGGGTGGAAAGGGGCTGTTACTGGGGTCATGGGACAGATGCGAGCCTCCACATGCATGCATACCCACTCCTGGGGCCCTTGGGAGAAAATGGTGGGGAAAACATCACTGGCAGCAGGATGGTTATCGACTCTCCGCATGCACCGCTCCTGGGCCAGGTGTAAGGTAAGCCCCAGTAATTCTTGGGGACGGAGGGGGGGGCGTTCTGATGGGGGCTAGCCAAGGTAGAAGGCAAGAAAATGTTAGATGATAAAAAAAAAAAATACAAAGTATAAAAAGCAAGTGAGAGCTCCATTAAAGCCCAATGACAACAGAAGGTGATTTTTAGTTTTTAATATTTATACGTGAGAAACACAAGAAATGCTACTAGACACTAAGGAGGGTGCCCTGATGTGGGCAGTAGCCGACTGGCTCTGCGGTGATTACAGCAGCCACAGTCTGTTGGAGGACTGTTCCTTTTTAAGCAAAAAAGTAAGAAACACAAATGAAAGTGCCTTGATCCAGGCCATAACCAGACACCAATGATATATCACAGGAGGTCTTCTATTTTTTTGTTATTATTTTTAAATGTTTTTATTTAATTGAATAAGTAAGAAATACATGTGAAGCAAAGTTAGTGATACACACGTGAGTGTAGCCTGGTGTGGGTAGTAGATGGTACTGCCAGCCAGTGACAGGAGGAGCTTCAGTCTGTTGGAGGGAAGTTCTTTTTTAATTTTATTTTAAGCCAAAAACAGTATGCAGGTGTGACATTTCTGGTATGGGTCATAGCCAGGCACAGCATCAGTGACAGGAGACATTCTGTTTTTTATTTAAAATGTAACTGAAACAAAGCTAGTAAACAATACAGTGGCCCGTTTTGGGTGGCAGGCCAAGCTAATCACTGACAGGAGCCTTTGTCTGTCAGAGCCCAGGTTTCTTCTTGTTTTTTTATTTTAAACCAAAGAAAGTAAGAAACACAGGTGAGAGTGCCCAAATCCAGACCACACACTTTGTGTCAGTACCAGGACAAGGAGGCCCTTGTTTCTTAATTAAAGCCAGTGAACATGGGTGCCATAACATGGGCAATGTATATGTGTGGGGGAAGGGGCTGAAATTCAAAAGGGCACAGAGTAAAAAAGCAATTTGTACAAACTTCTGTTTTATACACAGAAATAACACATTTTCTAATACAAAACACAAGAAACAATGTATCACTTTTACCCACAAAATAAATTTCAGTAATTTCAGGAGGGTTTGGTTCCAGGAATACAAATAGGAGCAAGGAAAAAAACAAACTGTCTAGCTTGCATTGCATTAAGGCAGCTTCAGCAGGTGTCTTGACACAGCTGTGAGCTTGATCACCTGACTGAGGCCCCAGTGGAAGTATAGGGTAGGGAGGAAAGGATGATGTTGTTTCATATGCAAGGGAATGTATAAAGGCCAAGGTGATACAAGGACACAGTGGGGAAAAGAAGGGGCTGCAGGTTTGTTGGGATGACTAAGAGACAGTGTCCTGGGGCCTTTACCCACATGGGGCGGTATACAGACCAACAACGCAGGGGGAAGAGTTGGAAAGGGTTTTGGGCGAGGCCACTTGCTGAATAGAAAGCAAAGGAGAAGTTGTGATTATGGGGGACTTTAATCTGCCAGATGTAGACTGGAGCATTTTGGCAAGAGCTATAACTAGAAGCAGGGCCATCCTAGGCTCTATGGAAGGTGCATTTCTTACTGTGAATTACTTTTCGGTACTGCTGCTGGTAGGTTTACTTGAGGCTGCACTGACCAAGACCACCTCTTCTTCCCCTTTACTGATTTGTCATGAGATGGTGAATGCCATGTTTCTTTAGAGCTGAGTTGAGAGTCAAAAGCAAGAAAGAGAGGGAGAGAGAAAACAAATCAGCGTGTCCTGATGGTATTCACCCTAGGATCTTTAAGCAAAATGGGATGGCCCTGGCAGAACCACTAGCAGATCTGTTCAACTGCTTCTTGAAAACAGGGGTAGTGTGGGCAGAGTGACGGTAGGCAGATGTGGTTCCGCTGCAGAAGAATGGGGATAGGGATGATCCTGGAAATTACAGGCCAGTTGGTCTGATCTCCACTGTGGGTAAACCTTTAGAGATCATAATAAAAAATGAACATAAAGAAGCAAGGTTTATAGGACAAAGACACCAGACTCCTGAGAGGCAGGTTAGGTCAAACAAATCTGATTGATTTCTTTGATTACATAACAAAATCAGCAGACAGGGGCCAGGCAATTGAAATATCCTTTACCTGGATTTCAGCAAGGCCTTCAACTTTGTGTCGCATGGGAGACTAATCAAGATGGTGGGGATCTGTGAATGGGGGAAGCTAATGATTTTACCAACATGTCCTTCACACTGCAGGCTCTGCAAAATGTGACCATTGGGGTGTTAGGCATATTAGTGGCTAGATGGGGATGATTAGTGCACAGAATTTCCCAGTTCTTTATGAAGATGGTGTGTATTTTCCATACATCTTTTGTGTAAGTTATAATGAATCTTGGACACTTGATCTGTGCACTTCTTTCACCTCCCACATTGGAACTCTGCCTCCTAGTGGATCGCAACAACTCTCTGTCCATTACTCGTACTTCATCTACAGGCTATAGCCATTGTTCATCTTATAAATCTTAGGCTTTCTCAGGAAAAAATGCAAGCCCTGTTTACATGGATGCTTTCGCTCCTGCCACAGTCTGTGTCAGCACTGCCTCAACGTCCTGAGATGATGAGAGTTTGAGTTTACACAACCCCTCTCAGTGCCAATGCAAGACATGCTGGAGAGGGGCTGAGAGTCTGAGAGTGGGCAGCTATTTGGCAGTGATGTGTGGATGTCACTCCTCTCCCACTGCTAAAGTGACTTGGGAGCCTAATGTTGTGCCACATTTCAAATCACATACAAAGGTACTGTTCTTTTCCCCTTGCTTCCTGACTATGCATGACTGAAGAAAAAAGCGGGAGATGTAAAAGGGGAGCAGTCATAGTTACAGCAAACCCAGCCACAACTGGGTCTCTGGCCTGAGACTTACTGGGATGGTCAACACTTTATGGGGAGTGGGGATTTGAAGGATAATGGACATATATCTGCTACACTCCAGGAGGCTTTCTTTTGATTTCCTTGTTTTCTCCATGGCACAGTGGCACTATTCCTTCTTGTTTACTTGGGGCATTGTGAGAAAGGAACAAACTGCAGTGATGCGAGCGGTGCTGCCAGTCCATACGGCAGCTTGCACCACTTGCCTGGTGCATGTTCCAGACTCAGCCGAGGCATTGGGAATGGATTAAGGATAGACTTACCACAACTGGGTGTCAGCACTGTCACACTGGCACTGCAGTGCCCTGAGTGCTCAGGTTGCTGTGGTGTAAATGTGGCAGTGTAAACAGGCCTTAACTGTAATCAACCTCAACCTCTCTCTTCACTCAACTTGAGGCTGGTTACTAGAGAACATTCAAAGGGTTAAGTCTGACTCTGAGAGCTGTTCTCTGTTGGACTGTGGCTTGGAAACAGAGTGTCTGGATGTTGTGTTTTGAGCTTCTTGACTCAGCCAGCAGCAGGAAGCTCAGACATGATACCTCTACACTACAAGAGGGAAAGGCAAGCTGTGGGGCTGAGGAGGGAAAGGGCACTGTGGAGAGAGCAGAGAAGACCAGCAACAGAGTCTAGCTTCCCTGGCTATGACTGCATTGAGTGGGCCTGCAAGCTCAAAGATGGTGGCAGGGTCCCTGGGTCTCGGTGGCACTGGTCCCCTCTGGCAAGGACTCCAGAGGCCCAGAACCCAGTTGAGGTTTTCGATAGGAAGGACATCCCTACAGCACCAGCTAGGAGGAGGAAGGCAACAGCAGTCCCACCTTGAGAGCAAGAAGATTGAGAGCTGATGGCAGAAAAGGGACTTGTGAAGAATCACCCCTCAAGGGAGGTCACTGGGATCTGTGAGAATCTGCTCCTGCTCTCAGTATGCTAGGAAGAGAACACATTTGTGAGTAAACCTTCACTAAAGATGCAAGACAGTCTCCTAAATGGCCTTGTGTCCTCTACATACCCCTGCTTGTTCCTATCCATTGACAATCTCCAGCCCCCTCTCCCATCTTCTCCAGGACATACTTCACCACTTACTCAAGGCCCATTTTACTGGTGACTGAGCACCACAGTTTGGGATGTGGGGCTTGTGAGTCTGCTAACATCATCCTGTCATCTGGTTTTTTTTCCCAGACTCTTTTCTTCTCTCAGGGCTGCCAGCATGTAATGCTACATGGGTGTACACATGCACACTATTATACATTAATAGGGCCTCTGAGGGGTGTCTCTTATACCATAAGAGACTCCTCTCGGAGGCCCTATTACCTTATTATTAATCAGTTGAGTTTAGTTTAAGTGATTTATTTTTTCTTTCTTTTTTCATAAAGCTTTTTAACCTCCAGGGATAACCCGGCAGCTGCTCAACCCTGTCCTTGGGTGCCATTGGCCAGCCTTCTGCCTCCCTCCTTCAGAGGGGGGTATTCCCCCATGTATTGCCTCCTGCAGCAGGGCCAGGAGGGGCGTGCCAGGAGGGGAGGGCTATCACCCCGGTGGCTCTCATCCAGAAGCCCCTCCCTCTGTTGGAGAGTCGGCCATGGCACCTCAGGCAGGGCTTCATGTAGCCTGGTCCCCTCCATTTTCCGGAGGCAGTATAGCGCAGTGGTCTAAGGTGCTGAGCTGCAAATCTGGTGACATCCAGAAGACCAGACCTGGGTTTGAATCCCACAGCTTCCACTTGCATACTGTGTGACCCTGAGCAAGTCACTTAACCTCCTTGTGCTCCCAGGTCGTTCCTGTAAAAAAGCTTTCAGCTTAGTGTGCTATACCTGGTTAAAAAAACAACTAAATAAAATTTTCCACCTACTTTTTCCCAGTACCAGAGCCGTGGCAACACGTGAATGCGTGCATGTGCATGGAGGCACACATGCGCTCTGGAAATATGGCCTCCTTTTACCCAACAAGACATCCGTCTGCCCCTCCAAGCATTGGGGCTACCACCAGGCCTCCACCTGGTGGCAGCCAAGAGCCAGGAAGGCAAACCAGCCCTGCCTGAGAGAGATAGCTGCTTATCAGTGACTCACTTCTTCTCTCAACCCTTCCTCCCACCAGCCCCTGGCAACCCAAGCTCATTCCTGAACTCAGGTCGCCATTGTGGCATGAGGTAAGGCTCTTTGCAGCACCTCAGCCCTCTGCACCACCAGCCTGGGATGCTTAACTGATTTATAATAGTTTTAGAGCCTCCTTTAAATTAAATTAGGCCCTCCTCCCTGGGGTGTGGTGTGCTCCCCCTACCACTTCTGCATGATAGCGGACTGTACACAGGATTAGAAGCACAGTAGCTCTATGTGATGACTGACTGAAATCACATTAGTGACTTTTAATGGTGTCCAAAGGCGGACCCTCCCTAGTCATGTGCATTTCTGCTTGTGCCATCACCCAACTTCTACTAGGTGGTAAGAATGCACCCAGGATGCGGTGTGCCCCTTACTGAAGGAGAAGAGCTATTCACTGCATTCTCAATCCTCCCTTCCTGGTCATCCGTCAAGAGACACAAGTTCATTCCTGAACCTGAGTTGTTAGTGAAGCAGGCAGTAGCGCTAACTCGCCAGTCTGCAGCCAGATATTTCTTAATGAAGTATAAACATTATTTATATACCAAATGCCAAATGGCTACACCTTGATATACTTGGCACTCTTGTCATCCGTCTCAACAACTGCTTATTTCTCTTTATCGCTCTCTCTATGTCTGTCTCTCTCAACAGAAAGAGATACTACACTGCAAGCATATGTGACCTTGAGCAAGTCACTGGACCTCCTGTTGCTTCAGTGACATGATGCTGCATTTTCAGTTTCATGGATGAAGTATTTAAAAAAATGCACAAAAAAAATTAAAATAAATCGTGTGGTTAATTTCTCTTCCTTCCTTGTTTCTGATGTTACTAACTCTTGCCTGTAGGTGGTAGTAGACTTTATAAAAATATTAGTTTGCCAACAGAAAACAAACACTTGTCAATGCCAAACTTTCACTTGCATGCTGCTGTACTGGGTTTTGCTTGTACACATTTTTAATATATACTTACCCAAGGCAGACCAGATGAGACACACTATGTTATTTGCAATGGGGTCCTGATTTTACAGAGTTTTGTACTGCATTTACTCAGTACAGTAGAGGCGAGATTCAATATCTCATTTTTAGAGTGTTCCTGTTTTATAATGTACTTTTCTAGGACAGATCATATACGATGCAACATCTCCTTTTCAGTGGGGTTCTGCTGTACGGTTCTGTTTGTCCACAGTTTTGCAATATTACCCAGGAAAACCCAGCTGAGATGCAATAGCTCATTTTCAGTGGGGTCCCACTTTGACACATTTTTGCACTTAGCCAGGATAGCACAGCTCAAATGCCATCTTGTTTTCTGTGGGATCCTGCTTTTCCCAGTTATTATACTGTATTTACCCAGGCTAGCATAGCCAAGATCGATCAATCAATCAATTTTTATTTGTATACCAGAAAGGTATGTGAGCAAAAATGCCCGTTTTCACAAATGTCCAGTGTCGGAAGACAACAAAAAATCATAACAACAACCAAAGAGAATATATTACAAAGACCAAAGAGAATACATAGTGTGAAACATCACGTATATAGTTGAAAGACTTACAGTAGTATATGATTGTATATACAGTGTTAAAAGACTCAAGTGACGCTAACGGGTATAAACTGTGTACGTAACAATTACAGGGGAATATCAAGAAAAATGGGTACGAAATGCAAACCAGAGAGGCAATCAGAGAAAGATGGTGCAGAAAGGTGGGGTAAAGGTGATTTGTTGCTGAGGAAAGGCAAACAGATGCTGAGGAGGGGCAGAAAGAAGGCAACAAGGGAAAAGAAGAGTTAACAGGAGAGATTTAGGGTAATTTGAATCTGCAGCGTTTACCTGAAAGAGTAAAGGGGAGAGCAGAAAGAGGACAGACCATGCATAGAACCATCCTTTTTAGTGCTGTGGGTGGGAGGGGGAGAAGTGCAAGTATTGGGGATAGATATAAACCACTGGATTTAGTGAGTGGGCCAGGGTGGGGGCCTATCGGGGCATTGGCAAGTGGACATCTCGAGGAGGTACTCTTTGAGGGCAGTGTTGAAAGAGTACAATGATCTACAGGCCTGGATTAAGGGAGGCAGTTTGTTGAACAGCTTTGTGACCCTGTAGGTGATCAAGTTCTGGGCCTGGTTAGTCCTGTGAAAAGGGGTATCAAAGACAAGACTGGAGGAACCCCTTGTAGATCACTCAGGGAACGCAAATGGGAATAAGGAGTTGATGCTAGGGGGGAGAGTATTAAGGGATATCTTATGGAGGAAGGAGAGCATCCTAAGTTGGAACCTCCCCTCTAGAGTGGGCCAGCCGAGTGTGGAGTAGAGAGTGCAGTGATATGTATGTCAGGGGAGACCAGTGATGAAATGAGCTATGCTGTTGTATGTGGCTCTGAGTTTAGTGCAGAGGAGGGAAGAGAGAAGATGATGGACCCATAATCGATAAGAGGCGGGAGAGGAAAGCTAGCTAGGCAAAATCTGGATGCAGGGATCAGGAACTTTCTAATCCTGTATAGAAGATCAAGCCTGACATGAACCTTCTTAATGAGGTTGCTAAAGTGGAGGTTGTAGATGAGGTGGGGGTCGAGGTGGAGACCCAGGTATTTAAATTCTGATACTTGTTTGATGAAGTCATCAGAGTTGTCAAAAAGTTTAAGGCCAGAAACATGGGCTTTCCTGGTGCCTGAGAAGATCATGAACTTGATCTTCTTGGAATTGAGGACCAAGCCTTTACTGGAGAACCAGGAATGCAGCCTCCAAAAATCAAACTGAAGATTTAGGAACGTAGTGGTGGGTTTTGTCACTGCAGTACAGAGCTGCCTCGGCTGCATAGAGACAAGTTGAGTGGAATGGCAGATAGAGGGGAGGTTGTTAATAAAGAATGAGAAAAAAAGGGGGCCTAGAATCGTTCCGTGTTGGACTCCGTATTTAACTGAACATTCAGCAGAGAGGTGGCCTTCAATTGAGTTCTTGTGGGATCTCCTAGAGAGGTAGCTGCCAACCCACTTCATGACATTTTCAGAGAGATACATACCTCTTAGAGTGTTCAGGAGGAGGGTATGATCCACAAGGTCGAATGCCTTGGTCAGTTCAACAAAAACAGAGCCAGTGTACTGACTTTTGTTGTTAGCTATGAGGATGTCACTGGTGAACCAAGGATGTTTCGGTGCTGTGCCCAGATCTGAAACCATGCCGAGCACTGGTGAGTAGTTTGTTGGATTCAGGGTAGGGAGGTCAGCTGAGTATGCACGACTTGCTCAATAATTTCTGAGAGAGGAATGAGAAGGAAAATGGGATGCTAGCTTCCGACTTAATTTCTGGACCCAGACTTGAATAAAGGCCTGATGGTAGTGGTTTTCCAAGTGGTGGGGAAATAGCTGGTGCAGAGGGAGTGGTTGAGTAGGTTGGTAATAGGGACTGCCAAGGCATTAATGGAGAGTTTGAGAATTTTATGGTTGATGCCATCAGTACCTTTACCGGGTTTGGAGTTGTTCCTATGGATGAGCTTGATGGTGTCTGCAGGTTTTAATGCCCTAAAGTAGAAATTGGGGAGAGGCCTCTTGGAGGGGTTGTGGCAAATGTGGGGGATGGAGGTCAGCAGAGGACAGTAGTAGGTGGGCCTGTATTTTTCTAGTTCACCAAAAAAAAGTGCTGAAAATGTTTGCTACTTCAGTTGGGTCATTGGTCTGTTTGTCGCCGTGGTACAATGTAATGGTGTCTGAATTCTTGGTATTGCCAAGCAGTGAATTGAGGGTAGCCCAGAGCTGATGGGGATTTGATGATTCACCAGGTTGCTTATCATGAAGGAAGTCAATTTTTGCTTTTCTTACAGCCGATTTACACTTGTTACGTAGCGACTTATAAAGGGAGAGCTGGTTGGGGTCTCTGTGCTTGTGGTAGTGGGCCAAAGCTTTGTCCCTGGTTCTCATAAGCTTGATAATATTGGCAGAAATCCATTTGTTAGTTTGACCCCTGGTTCCAATTCTTTTTACAGGAGCATGCTTATCACAGATGTGGACAAGAATATTGGAGAATCGGTGAAGGACGGAGTCACAGTCCCCTGATCCCTCGGTGAAGGACCAGTCAACTAGACTGAAGATGTGGGTTATTGACTCAATGTTTCGATTGGTTAGTCTTTGGTGTATATGAATTTGGGGGGATGTTTGGGTAGACTGGTCGACCAAAGACAAAAAATGGCACAATGATCACTGATGTAGTCAGGCAGTACGCCAGAGTCAGTGATGTGGGAGGGGTGAGTGACTATGATCCAGTCAATAAGTGACTGAGTGCCAGTTTTATAGTTGGATCTAGTGGGTGAGGAGATAAGCTGGTGCAGACCTAGGTTTGCTATACAGGCTTTGGCAGTGTCAGGATGGCTAGAGTCCCAATTAATGTTAAAATCACCTAGGATGATCCACTTTCTATTCAGAGGGAGGGAGGGAGTGTTTAAGGGCAAGAAGAGCCTCAAGGTCAGAGTGCAGGGTTCTGGGAGGGGGGTGGATATGTGAGGGTGAGGATTTTGTTAGGTCCCAAGATGAGGTGGATTGAGAGGGTTTCAAGAAGATGCAATAGCTCATGTTCAATTGGGCCCTGCTTTTACCCATTTTTATAATGTATTTTCCCAGGATCGCTCGGCTGAAAGGCAAGTTACATTTTCAATGGGGTCCAGCTTTTACAGTGTATTTTTCCCAGGATAGAGAGGCATAGAAGCACAATTCAGTTGGGGCTGTGCTATACCAGGGTACTTATTTTACACATTTTTACTAAATATTTACCCAGGTTAGACCAGATGAGATGCAATATCTCATTTTCAGTGCTGTCCTGCTTTTACACATTTTTAGATTATATTTACCCAGGACAGGCCAACTGAGAGGCAATATCTTCTTTTCAGTGGCCTCCCACATTTTGACTGCAAATTTCTAACATGGTCTTTTTATGACCTGATGTTATGATCAAGACAGGTGGAATTTTTTAAATCCCATCTGATAAAGGATTTTGTGGTGCAATTATGAAAACATGTTTAGAGGGTCTTGAAAAATGACACCTGTCACATTCATGAGGTGGAGTAACACAAGGTACATGTCAAATATTAGGGACCAAAATCTGCAAAAATAAAGTTATGAGTAAATGTTGGAACAATTCAGTGTTTCTTAAAAGTGCATTTTTCTCATTTTGATCCCAGATTTTCAAGTCTTTTAATGACCTCATGTTATGATCAAGACAGGTGGATTTTTTTAAAATGCTGTTCGAAAGGTGGTTTCACAGAGGGACTGCAAAAACATGTTTCAAAGGGGATTTGAAAAATGACACCTGTCATGTTCATCAGGTGGCATAACAAAAGGGCTATATGCACATTTGGGAACACAATCTGCAACAATCACGAAGTTATGCTTAAAGGCTTTCTCTGCATCCAGGGACACCAAAATAGCTGGAACATTTAAGGCCCTGGATGCAGATAGAATAGGAAGAGTTTTATGAAAATGATGTGATGAGTGTCTCTCTGACATAAATATGATTTGTTGTGGCTGTATGAATTATGACCAAACTTTGGTTCAATTATTAGCTTGTCCTGTAGCCCAAATTTTAATAATATTGGGGCTGTGCATTAATGCGGGATGGGGTCCATGTAGCTTTGCACCTGCAGACAGGCGCAGGGTACATGGTATCCCAGACTTCATGCCTCTGTAGGGCACTTTTCTGCAGCCCTACCTCCCCCCAGTGTGCTGCTGTGTGGGGAGGGGGAATTGAGGGACACAAGCAGGCATCCCATTGGATGCCAGTTCTAGGTCCTGAAGTGGCACCCCTGTTCCATACAAGAAGGGGATTTTTGGAAGGTGCAGGACTGGAAAATTCAAAGTACGGGCAAATGCCTGAATGGCTGCCCCCAGCCCTCCCTGTCAGCCTGTGGGCTGGGGCAGAACGGTGGGGGGATTTCTTGTCCCACTGTAGCCACCAGATGTCACTGGCGGGTATGATAGGACTGACATCTCCTATCACTCTTTATGCAATTAGAAATACAGAATGGAGAGAAAGTGAGATGTTGACACACACACCCCTAATTTGGGCAGTGAAATCCTTGTTCTATACTGTGTTCTTTTGTTTCACCACTGGTCTGGCGTGACAGGGTCTCTTGCTCATCTTTCCTGTCCTGTTCCCTCTGTTGCCCAGAACATACTCCATTACCTCATTAGATAGGCAGTTTTTCTGTTATCAGTGCCCAGAACATGCTGGAAGTTATATAATGTATGCAGAAATAATGAAGCAGTAACTAGATGTATGCCATCTTTTGGCAAAAGGAAAATAGTACAGCAGAATTACTGGTATTTTCTAGAATCTTTGTGATAACAGAGATTCAGACAACATGTACACCACTTCTAGTTAAGCTATGATAGGAGATGTCAAGCCTATCACAGGGAGGCATGCAAAAGATACAGCAGGGTCCCCACCACTGTATCCTACGCCCCCTTGCCTGGCACTCTGTGCTCCATGAATGATGTAGAGTGCACGCACACCCACAGACACCCCCTTCCAGACTGGCCACTTGCATAGCTGTGTGACTGGTCAGGGGATCCAATGTGGGTTTTACATCCCATCTGTACATGTGCACAGGGTCCATGGGACCCCCAGTGTGCGGCATTGTCATTTAGGATAACCTATGTGCTGCTGACTCGCAGCATGTAGGCAATTCACACATAAGTGAGCTGCCCCCATGATTCCCCAAATTGGATGATAATTCTATGTCAGTGTCGTATTTTTATCAGGTTTTATAACATGGGTCTGGAGTTTTCTGAGTCCTAATTGGCTGAGAGGCACCTCTGGCTGTGTCCTTATCAGCACATATTGTGCCAACCGGCATCTCTTCAGCCAGTCAGGACTCATAACAACAGAAATCACTGTCCCAAAGAGTCTGCTCTTGAGCTTCACTCACCAAGAACTCCCTCTGTACTTGCTGACCTGCAGCCCCACCCCCAGCAACACAACGTCGGTTACTGTTCACACTGTGGGGATGACTCACACTGTACAAGACTACCGTAGACAAAATGTTTTTTAGCCTTCCCTATATTTAAACAAAGAAATCTGACCTGTGCTCCTTTTGAGAAGCTGTTCTTAATCCAGTGAGTGTTGCATTTGCCGTGAGGACCCGACTTTCCGGTCAAGACCGAAACCCTCTCCCCCGCCCTTGCATTTCATCCACAGCATGCTGCTGTGCATGTTGCAGGGCTAATGATTATAGTCTTCGGCCCTCCTTATGTTCCTTGGGTCTTCTCTGGTCCTCCCTACATTTCTTGCCATCGCCCCCCGACAGTGACAGGAATGAAGAGCTGAACCATCCCAATCACCAGTCCCTTAGTCATGCTCACACTTTCAGACTATTATCTATGCTGTGGTCGCTCAGCCATTCGCCTGCCAGCAGATGCGCTCACAACAGCTGACAGAGTACGGAGGCCAACAAAGGGCACACTTACTTAGAAATGCTGTCTGCGACTGTTAACGAAAGCTAGAATTAAAAAAGTGTTTCTATCTTCCAGGAGACAGCAATACACTCACAAATTTGGGACCACAATGATGCACTAACAATGGATAATGGCAGCCTGTAAAGGACATGCTCGCTTCTGCAAATTAAAAGCAATACCCAACTAAAAAATAAACAAAATTGAGAAAGTGTTATGTGTTGTGTTATATCTTGGGAGAAACAGAGTTGGGAGAAGGGAGACATACACCAATATTCTTCATATTATAGAGTATATGGTCTGCAACCTGCACTACAGAGGAACTATTTTCTTTGTTCTCTACATTATCTTTAACAGTTTTTAGCTTATCTTAAAAAAAAAAAAAGTTTATCATGAGGGTTTATACTGAAGGGGGGGAGGGCCCATTTTATAAGCGCAATAACACACTCCGAAGTGTGGTTTATCGCCTGATAAGAGTACACCCAGTGGCATAAGGCAGTTGGTGCAAGCGCTTCGTGCCTAAGTACATCCCTGGGCGTGCTCTTGTCAGGCAATAAACCACACCTCATCATGTGTTATTGCTTGCTTATAATTACTATGATGATATCTTCCTGAAAGTAAAATTATCTACAATAATCTTCAACAACCTTGAACGTGATAGGAAATCATTTTTACCTAGTTAACTGCACTTCCATTTTCCTTTCCATTCCAGTTATGTATTCTGATACGCTTAGACCAATTTTTGAAAAATAACCTATCTCTGGGATGTCTTTAGATCTACATAGACTTCAGTTCTCCTCACCCACTACGGTTGTTCCTTTTCATCTTTTTTATGCATTCCATGACATCAGTTTTACTGTTCTATGCTATTCATCCAATGGCCTGGAATAAGGTTACTAATGTTACAGAATGTTCAGGCAGCGTGAAAAGAAAGAATAGCAACTGCTGAGGAGAAAGGGATTTAGGTTAGTTGCAAAAGCAATGAAAGATTATTAGTTTAATAAAAAAAGGTCAAAACATATCAGAATATTGGGTAGACACTAAAGGAAAACAGGATATCAGCTAGAAGTGCAACAAACTGTTCGCTATCATATCTAATGCAAATATCTGATCATTGATCATTCCGTTTTCCTCTTCCATTTCTGTGAGGGAACAGTCTGGTTGTATTCTACCCTCATAGCCATTTTTATAGGTCATCTGAAACAATGGTTACTAAATGAACATATGGAATATTAACTTTAAAACACTTTTAGCTGCTGAAAAATGAAATCACCATTCAGTATGTTGTTCATTCTCCACAATCTATCTGTCTGCATACATATGCCAATATTTACAGCTGTGGTCACTGGAGAATGAACTGACAAGACTGCACATTCCTAATAGTAGCAGCTTATCCCTGGTGTTGTAAATGACACTACTGACTGTGACACTTGGCCAGCTGGTTCTGATTGCTCTATGATTTTTGTAATATAAAAATGTAGTGTGTGATTGTCTGTCATGAGATATCCTGTACTCCTGGGATGACCCCTCCCCCCCGCCAGGTTTCAGTTCAAATGACAGGATATGTTAAACAGCAGAGCTCTGTAATGTGATTAACTTCCAAGTTGCATTTTATGGCCATGTTTATAATCTGTGTTGCTTTGAAGCCAGGAAACTAAAATATTCTTTTTATGATGTCCTCAGAGGAAGAACAGTTGATTTCAACTGGTGTTACAAAGCTATATGGCATCTAGGTGAGAAAACTGCAGAGTTGTAAAAGGTATTTTGATATGGGCTGGGAAGCAGAAAACCACTCAAGATCAAAGAGTCATATTGGGAAATTAGTTTTTGCTGATGTCACCTTATCTAACATACCTTCTGAGTGATAAGACATCTTAGCTGTATAATTTTTAATATTCAAGGAGGAGCTAAGTGACATCATGAAAGAGGCAGGTTCAAAGACAGTTTTAAGCTATTCTGTTGCTGATCTTAGACACATTTTCTTGTGGGCTCTTAGGAAACAACATTTACTTTAAGCACTTTTTAGAAGGTAATACATTAGATAGGAAAATCTAATTGTATTGTAGTAGTGGTTTATGTTTGTACTTTAACCTTGTACTTTTAAGTGATTGTATGCTTTGTGATATATGGTTCTGTGTTTACATTTTTACATATTTTTATCCATTCTTTAAGTAAATCTTATTTTAAAGAGACTGCCTGGTGTGCTTTCAAAATTCTTTCTTTTGCATATGAAGTACAGATGGTTAAAGTTGACACTGTTCATAAGCTTAAGGGTGTTACTGAACTGGAAAAAAGATAAGAATTTTCCTAAGGTCTTTCATAGAGTTTTAGGGTTCATTTTGGATACCTAGTTAAGTGCCCTTAGGCGAAAGATATCTGGCATTCCCCGAAGAGCAGAATTATCTGAGCCTGTACATTTGGGTATGCTAGCATAAGGTTCACAGTCTGAATCCCTCCAGAACTTGATGCCAAAGGTGATTCGGACCCACAAACAGACAGGAGGGTTACCCTGTTCTGTTGCCTATTCACAGTACTGCGCGCTGAGGTTGGCACTATGGGAGCATAGGGCCTGACTTGCTGAGTGAGGTCTGTGACACTGACCACCCACTCTTTTTTAAATTTAAGTTCTTTGAACAGACATGAAGGTACAATAAAAGAGAAATGAACAAAAACTGTTGTCCAGCTTGTAATTTCATATACCACATCAGTGCAATTATTACTAGTTCAGTACAGCCACTATATTTAAGCTGTCAATTTATCCCTCTCCTTCATATGCATCACCCACTGGAGCCATTTAGCCTAAGAACTATGGGCCCAATTCCAAGACATGTTAAGCTTGGCGCAGGGTGATTTATGCCAAAACCCGTGATGCAAATCACACCTTACACCAGGCATAGTGCAAGTTGTAATTCCAGAAGGCACCTTGCACCATGCCATATGTGGGTTGCACCAAAGGGGGGCTAGACCCCCACTACACCTGCAACCTGCAGTGGCATGATGCAAGGGCAGGTGATGGCAGCAACTGCACCCTATTACAGAAGGATGGCTGCCATAACCCACTTATGCAATTCCAGGACCTGGTTTGGCATTAGCGGGTTGGACCAGCTAGGAGGTGGTCTAAGGGGCATCCATCCTGGCACAGCAATGAATGCCCCCCTGCAGCACCACAGAAATTACATGGATGTGCTCTCCCAGCTCTGTCATGCCCTCCACTCCACGAACTTCATGGACCCCCAGGTCTGTTTTCAGACATGCCCCCTGATTGTCTGTGCCAACTGGCCAGCCCCCTCAATGCCCCATTTGCTAGCTGGTGCATTTTGGGGTGGGGGCTCTGGGGGGCAGTAGATTGCATGCCACGACTTGCGGTACCCTGGTCCAGTGCGCCATTCCTTTGGCACTAGCCTGTGGCTGCTGCAAGTCACAGGTGTAGGTGGTGGGGACCCTGCTTGTCCTGGAATACAGCGCAGGGTCCCTGGTGTTGTGCCGCATGGTGCAACTTGCATATGCCCAAGAGTTGTGCCATGCATTTTGGAATTGGTCCCCATGTGTTCTGTGATTCACAATGCATGTGAGTTGTCCCATTTGATAAATTCTGCCCACCAGCGCTATCCAGTTTTGAAGGAAGGAAAGATCCCCATCAACCAATAGTGTGTTGCTGCCGTTTGGGCCGCAACTTTTAACACCCATCACATGTACGTGGCAGCCTTTCCCCATACTTCCTTTGGAACTTTCCCAGAGTAGTGTGCAGTCAGCCAAAAACCAATGTATGGCCAAACAGATCCTGTAATGCACAGATTCTTAAGCCCCAAATTCTGGTGGCCTCAAAGTACAGCCACCAGCACTTACTGGCTACTTCACTCAGTATTTGTTGCACTTCAGACCTTCTGTTATATCTCAATCCCTCTGATATAACACATTTATTTTCACACAGCATACATTAAATTAAGTCCCTGATGTATTTTTACTTGAACTGTATCTTTTACATTTTTAAAGGTCAATGGTCATACGCACCTTAGTGAGGAGTTATGCTTGTGCAACGTTGTTGATAATGTGAAGGTAGCTGAATGAATGTATTGTTTGACTGTTATACATGGCTACTATGACTGTTCACACTCTCTTTCCCATGGGGGACTACCACCATGTCAGGGTACAGTGAAGGCAAATGAACCATTTTGAGGAGGGTTCCACCCCTAGAGGTGCCACAGGAACCCGATTCCTTTAGGCTAAATATACCTTAGGAAGGAACCTAAAAAATACTGCACATCAGGTGGTGAACACAGAGACTGAGTGGAATACAGACTAACAGCAACTGGTGATGATGGATAACAGACAGAAACTGACTGGCGTAATGACTGACAGCAACTGATGAAAGATAGCAGACAGAGGTATGACATCCTTAAGGAGAGAGGGAACAGCAGGATTAAAGGTTAAGAGAACCACCATCCAAGCCCAGCTCACAGCAGAAACCTATTACTAGGGTAAATGCAATACTCACATACATATACTGCATCATAGCCTTTGGCACTCAAGAAAGGAAAAACCTGTGGAGGAAATCTCTGGAGATCCACGGCCTCAGCCACCATCTGGGCCTCTCGAATGTGGTAGTGGGTGAGGCTGAGTCCTTTGATGCAGTTGTAGCAGGTGTAGGCATTCGAATCGTTCTCATCTACTGTCCACCTGGAGATGGGAAACGTTTCTTACAGGAAGTGGCAGACTTCCTCGTTGACATGTCGCTTGAGTCACCCAGATTGATGGTGCTGGGTGACTTCAATGCCTGGGTTGACGATGAACTCTCACAATTTGGTAAACACTTCCTCCAATTAATGTCTTCTTTGGGCCTCACACAGGTAGCTTCCACTGCTACACACAAATCTGGACACTCTCTCGACTTGGTCTTCCTTCTTGGGATTGATGCATCCGACATGGGGGTGGAACCAGTCATTTGGTCTGACCACCACATCGTGAGGTTCAATTTTTGCACCTCCTCGAGAAGGCCATCCCCTGTGGAGATGGTCAGGTACCGCCCATTACGGAATGTTACTTCACAAGGCCTAGCAGTGGTCCTTGACCTATCATCCCTCGTGTTGGTGGGCAGTAGTCCAGAGGCACTGGTGCTGGCCTATAATGAGGCCATCACGGTTGCCCTGGATTCTATTGCTTTCCTACGAGCGCCCTCTTTCCCGTCCTCAGGGCCCCTTGGTTTGATGGGACTCTGAGAGATCGGAGACAAGGCGAAGGTTAGGCGTTGCTGGCGCAAGTCCACCCTTAATGCCGACCATCTTAGATTGATTGAACATTATACCAGCTATCAATCTGCAATCACCCATAAGAAGGCAGAATTCCTGTCCAGGAGATTGCAGTTGCTCAGAATCGACCGCTCAGCTGTTCCGAACTGTAGATAGACTGTGCAACCCAGCCTGTCTGCAAGGATTGGAAAGCTTCAAAATTGAGTGCGATGAGCGCTTCGATACTTTGCAACTAAGGTGGCTAACATCAGGGCGGACTTGTGTCCGACAACCTCTAAGGGTGATGTGGTTGGAGTGTGTGAGAGCGCAGGGCGTCGTTTCTCCTGGAGTTCCTTTTGTCAACCTGAGTTCGTAGATATTATGAGGATCATCTATAGTGTGCGCCCTACAAGCTGCGGCTTGGATCCTGGACCGACTACCCTAATTTTGGGTTGTGTAGACATCATTGGTCCAATTCTGGGGCAAATAGTCTGGTGCTCCTTGGAGTCGGGTGAGTTTCCTAGCTCCCTGAAAGAGGAGGTGGTGACACCTCTCTTGAAGAAAGTTTCCTTGGACCCAGACTGTTTTTCTAACTACAGACCCATCTCTAACCTTCCCTTTATTGGGAAGGTTATTGAAAAGGTCATAGCTGCTCAATTGGATGACCATTTAACCATCCATAATATCTACGAATCCTTCCAGTCTGGTTTCCATAAAAGACACAGCACCGAGACTGCGCTGGTTCGGGTGCTAAATGATCTTCTGAGGGCAAGAGATCAAAGGAGACGTTCCATCTTGGTTCTCCTTGATCTCTCTTCAGCTTTTGACACTGTGGATCACATGGTGTTGCTAGCACACCTGGGGCAAATCTGTGGAATGTCTGGAACCATTTTTAAATGGTTCAATTCATTCCTTACTGGGAGATCACAAAGAGTTGTGTTGGGGAATTTTTTCTCCGGCCCACTCTCTTTGCTGTGTGGAGTGCCTCAGGGTTCTGTGCTGTTGCCCATGTTATTTGCAGTGTATATGCTGCCCCTTGGAAACATTATAAGATGGTATGGCCTGAGCTTTCACTGCTATGCAGATGATACCCAGCTATACTTGTCATTTGCACCTGACCAGGATGGAGCTCTCTCAGTGTTTAATAACTGTCTGGGGGAAATCCAAGACTGGATGGATTCTAGTTGGTTAAAGTTGAACTCGGAGAAAACTGAGGTTTTGGGCGTGGACCCGGGTGGTCAGATTGAGAGGTGCGTGTGCTGGCGCGCCTTCTGGAATTTTTCTTGGTGGCGTGTCACTACCGGCCTCTGAATGGGTGCGTAACCTTGGGGTGATTCTTGATGATAGGCTGACTTTTCAATCTCAGGTGTCAGCCATCATCAGGACTTCCTTTTACCATCTTAGGAATATTGCCCGGGTTAAGCACCTTGTTCCGTCTGACTCCCTGTCAACATTGGTCCACGCCTTTGTGTCCTCGTGCCTAGACTACTGCAACGCCCTTTACTTTGGGCTCTCTGGGGTTGAAATCTGCCGCCTACAGTTTGTGCAGAACGCGGCAACCTGGGTTTTCACTGGGACAAGTAGGTCCTGTCATATTACCCTGGTGCTGCGCGAACTGCACTGGCTCCCAATATGGTGGCGGATCACCTTTAAAGTCATTTTATTGACTTTTAAAGCCCTTCATGATCAGGGTCCATCCTATCTGAAAGACCTACTGGTTCCTTACTGCCCCGGCCGATCACTCCGTTCGGCCGACATGGGGTTGTTAGCGATTCCAAGAGTGAGTTTGAAATCCTCTGGCAGCAGAGCATTTTCTCATGCTGCACCCACTCTTTGGAATTCTCTACCATGCCGGTTATGGAAATGCACCTCCGTGGAGATATTTAAGAAGGAATTGAAAACACATTTATGGAGAATGGCCTTCTTGGAAAGTTAATGTGTACTGTAAAATGTTTGAAATTTTATTGTAATTTATTATGTTTTTATGATATATTTTATATTGTTTATGGTCTTCGATGCTTTGTATTGAATGTTGAAGTTTTAATTAATTTGTTCAGTGCCTTGATATAGTGAAAGGTGCTATATAAATAAAATTATTATTATTATTATTATCTCTCCTGGTATGGAATCTTGTTACTGTGACAGCTCAGAATGCTGTTTTGAGTTGAAAGCTCAGGGACATTTTCAAATGGATAACTCTCTCTCTCTCTCTCCTCCTCTAATGGGATAACACTGTGGGGTGCCATGAGTTGCTCTCTTCAGCTAAAGGAAGCCCCCTCTGAAGGAGGCCCACCTATCAAAGCATGGAATAAGGTGAGTAGTGGCTGCTGAAAGGCTATCACCTAGCCTCAAGAAAATGAGGAGGCTTCTCCTTGAATGGAAGCTAAAAGAAGGGGATACGGAATGAGACTAGGTGGACCTTAGGGAGATGCATGGAGAATAGCTTTCAGAGCTGCTGCTAATGTGGTCTGCACAGCTAAAGGAACCTCTGTGGGTTAGGGCCTCACCCCCTGGCAGCTGAGGTCTTATATGCTACACCTTGAGGTGCAGCTTCCCCTAAAGTGTTGAACTGTACCACCCAGGGGGACTGTTAGAAGGTGCTGCAGGAGACAAGCAGCACACAGAAAAGGCCTCCCCCCAACTGAGATTAAGGATTCATCCTCAAAATGTGGACTTCAAGGGGAGCAAGAGACATCTACCCATAGGGAGAACTCTGAGGGCAAGATTCTAACAATGATGATTGCAGAATGGAATGACTGATATTAATGGAAAATGCAACAGCTGAAAAGGTACTGAAATTTGAACGTACATCAAGGTCAAAATGAGAGGTACAACCCAGCTTTAGCAGGAAAGCTTGAAAGTTGTATACACATTAAGGCTAGGTGGTGAATGCTGAATCAGAATGATAAACTAATTAGAATGACAGAGCAAGAATGGGAGTGGTTGCCTTACTAGAAAACCGGTTGAAAGCAATTGAGGAGGAATGCAGTTGAATTGAAAGGTTTGCAAGTGGTCTGGTATGAAAAGCAAGCTGGAACAGCCTGAAATAGCACAAGCCAAAACAGCAGAATGACATAGTTAAGACATACTGTGGAAACTACTAAGCACATCCAGAAACAAAACAGAAAGAAGCACAATAGTTACACGAGGACAAGAGTGCAGCAGGAGCAGCCGACCAAGAGAAAGAAGGAAGCATAAGTTGCAGCCAGAAAAGGCAGAAGAATAAAAATACTGACCTAGAAAGCTACTGAAGGCACAAACTGAACAGAAAGCCCAAAAGCTCAAAGGAAAAGTGGCAGACAAACATGGGAGATGGGAATGGGGGCTCCAGCAAAGCCTTCGGCTGCAACAAAGAAACAGTGCTTCTGAATGAAGCTGGAGGAGGGTAGTTTAAATAGCTCAGGAAGGAGTGTGTGGCTTGTACTCCCATCCACTGAGCTACAGACATAGCCTTTGTGGTAAGAAATTGTCAATTTCATTACCTTTATAATTGTGGCTTTAAAGAGCTCTGTGGCCAAAAACAATTGTGCTGGTGGCCACATGTAGCCAACATTTCCATCTGCAGGTTATATCCTCTGACCACTAGGGGTCAGTCCAGGGCTTACTATTATTGTGAGTCCAGACTTCCTAAAGGATTCTGCAAAGTTAAAATCAGTTTATATTAACAAAACTCAAGATGGTCCTCAAATTGACTCCAGTGGTTCTAATAGATACTCAATATTGGATCCAAATTTATCACTATGACAAAGTGAAGGAGTAAATAACAAAGTCAACAATGGAAGTAGGTAAGGGGAAGTTGCCCTTATATCCTGGAACATAGAAGGTCTTTCATACAAAATTAGCGGATAACGACTCAAAATCATTTTAACAAAATGGGATATACAGTATTATGTCTCCAAGAATCCTGGAATATAAGTTTATTACAAATTCCAGGATTTTCAGCATATTCAATGCCAGCTAAAAGAGGCAAAAATATGGCCGTAATAAAGTAGGTTTGGCTATTTACACAAAGACAACATTGAATTTAAAAGGCTCTTTAACATCAGCAGTATCTGAATACACTCTTGCAGTCAGACCAATGAAGGAAAATATTAAAATGATACTCATTAATATTTACTTTCTGTCTACAGTAAAGTTATTCACAGACATATAGAATTAGTTTATGAACTTCATGACTCAGCTTAAAAACAGATATGAACAAGAAAAAATATTGTGGGAGTTTTCAATGGAAACATGACTTTTAGTAAACAAATGGAAGACAACTACACAAATCTATATGAGGGATTCAGGGTCTTTAACACTAGAATAAGTAGAGATAGAACTACAAAGTATTAAAATGTAATGAAAGAGGTAAGAACCTCTATAAATTGTTATCTGAAAATAACTTTTGCTTACTTAATAGACGCCTCCTAGAAGGCAGGGAAGGAGAATTCACTTACATGGGAAGCTTCAGCTCCTCCACAATGGACCTTGTATGGGCACATTTTTCAAGCATTAAAAATGGTTTCTGACTTACATATGCTGGACCAAGTGGAATCAGCACATGTACCCTTCTTGTTATAACTTAAATCCCAACATTCTTGTATTTCTCAGCTGAATTACAAACTATTAACAGTAACAACAAAATAGAAATTTTGAACAACACAAGTATCCCATGGAATAGTGATACAATGGAAAATGTTTTAGCATCATTCCAAGACTTTGAAGTCAAAAAAATAATTGAGGATTGAAAATCCCCTCGGAGGGTATAAGTATTTTAAAATGTTGGGACCTGTTGAACTCACATATCAGACCTTTATTAAGAACTAACAGTTGTAATAAGAATAAAAAGCAATATACATAGTTTAATAAAATGTGTAAAGAGCATAAAAGAGTACTTCACAAACTGACCAGATATTGCTAAGTAAACAAGACCAAAGAAACTTTCCACCTCCAAAATAAATCTAGGAAAGCGTATAAGAAGTTATTAAAAAAGGTGTTAAATATTACAAAAAAATGTGGGACAAATTGAGGGAATGCAGTGTACAAAAAAGACATAAAAAAGTTCTGGACATTGATCAGTCAGGGATACAATGTCTATTCATGAGATATCAAAGCGCATATTTCGCCAATATCATGGGAAGAGCATTTTTGTAATTTGTATTTCACGGAATCAGAAGAAAATGATTTTCAAACTTATATCTCACAAGACCAACACAAAAAACAACTTACAGATCCTTTTCCCTATTTATATAACAGAAGCAGATATCCATAAAGCTATAACCAAATCATCTCTTAACAAAGCACAAGGCCCAGATCAAATTGTGACAGAGGTTTACAAATTATTCACAGATAAGCGGATAATCATTTTAAAAATACTATTTAATTATATAGCCCAAGGTAGAGTTCTCCCAACAAGTTGGAAGGAAAATGTTATCTTCCCATTATATAAAAAGGTAGTTCCCTGGACTCCTGAATGTGCAGACCTATAAGTCTGTTAGATGCGTCTCAGAAGTTGTTCACAAAAATAGTTTTGCAGAGATTGCAAGACTGGTTAGATGAAATGGCAATCATTAGCGAATATCAAAATGGATTTAGGCAAGGTTGTTCTGCACTTCAACGTTGCTTTGTTTTGGCACACTTGATATGGAAACATGTAAAGATTAAAAAGCCAAACTTTTCTGCTGTTTTGTAGACCTTAGTCCATCCTTTGAGAGCATCAGTCGTGCATTACTATGGAAAAAATTAGACAGTCTAGATATTGACTCAACTTTGTTAAATATATTGATTAGATAACATACAAATACTTGGACATCTGTTCAATACAATCATAAAGGAGCAGTAACTTCCCCAATTATGACTAAACATGGGATTAGGCGAGGTTGCTTACTGGCTCCATCCTTATTTAATGTCTGTATCAATTCCGTTATACAAGATCTGGAAACTTCTGAATTTCATTCTCCATCAAAGGGAAAAAGGTTCCGTGTTTGGCACATGCAGATGACATTGTTATAATTTCCAAATAATTTCTGAGATTGCAGAGAATAGGTTTACAACACTATGTAGTGAAAATCAACTAATAATCAATAAAGAAAAGCAAAAATGAGTATTTTCAGTAACAAAAGTAAAAAAAAACAAATTATATAAACTGACAAAATTGAAACAGTAAAATACTACGATTACTTAGGGGTTAGATTTGCAGAGAACTGTTTATGAAAACTGCAGATAAACTTACTTCAGACAAAATTAAGAACTGCTTTCAATGTTTTCAAGAGTTTTAATTCAAGAATAGGTAAGGGCTCAATGACAGGGGTGCTAAAAGTGTTAAATGCCAAGATAAAATCCAATATTTTATATGGAGCAGAGATATGGGCATTCACAGAAGTTAAATCACTTGAAGTTATTATGAAGAAACTTTATAACTATTAATGGTCTCCTGCTGAAATTTTAAGGTTAGAACTCAGAAAATATTCACTGCGTACTCAAATAAAGGAAAGGCAGATAATATTTCTTCTAACATTATTTCAATTACAATCATCATAGCTAACTAGGATTTGTATGAAGGAACAAGTAGATTATTCCTTAAGGGGTTTTGCTTTCCCATATATTCAATTGATAAAGAAAACCTTATTTCCAGTGCGTCTCAGCCATCTGCTATATGAGATTTACTTAAGGCCAAGAGACGTTACCATGATGCAAATCAAAAAAAGATCTAGGGACAAAGCAGTCTCACTAGATCAAGAGCATTTTAAAACATTCAAATATTATAAGTAGTATATGTAACTGTACATGTCTTTTGTGCCTGAACAGGAATTAGATTCTGATGCAGTGTTTAATAACTGCCTGCTGGAGATTTAGAACTGGATGAGTGCCACCTGACTTCGGTTGAACTCAGGAAAGATAGAGGTATTGGTGGTGGACCCTGGTTATAGGACGACAGGGGTATGGGCAGGAAAATCCTCAGGATTAAATCTAGGTGGGACCTCGCTTATTGCCTTGGGACAGGTGTGAAACCTGGGCATGGTGTTTGATGAAGGCCTGACCCTGAGGGTGCAGGTTTCAGCTGTAGTCAAATCTTCCTATTAGCACCAAAGGAACATAGCCTGGGTGAAGCACCAGGTCCTGCCTGAAGATCTTCCTACCTTGGTCCACGACCTTGTCACCAGTCATTTTGATTACAGCAATGCCCTCTACCTAGGGCTACTGGGGGTAGATATCTGCCACTTGCAGCTAGTGCAGAACACGATGGCCAGGTTGTTGACTGAAACCGCTAGATCCAGTCATATAACACCTGTGCTGCGTGAACTGCACTGGCTGCCAATATAGTGGCGGATTACCATCAAGGTCATGTTGCTGACCTATAAAGCCCTACATGAACAGGGACCCCACTACCTGAAAGAACTCTTATGCCCTTACTGGCCCACCCATTCACTCCAATCCTCTGGCAAGGGATTGCTAGAGATTCCCAGGGTATCCCTAAAAACATCAGGAGGAAGATCTTTTGCTTTTATGGCACCTCGTCTGTGGAATTCTCTACCTTGTCAAATATGAGAGAGCTAGACCGTAGAGGGTTTTGAAAAGTTATTGAAGACCCATTTATTTAACCAGGCTTTTGCAGGAATTTATTACGTGAACACAGATTTGTTTTATTCATTTTTAAACTGTAATATTCTGTGTTTTTATTGTGTACTGTAAAGGCACCCTGAGCAAAGGATGGGTGCCTTATATAAATAAAATGTTGATTGATTGATTGCTTGATATTGCTAAAAGTTAAACACCAACTGGAACTGGATCTGAGAATATTAGCAAACCTTATCCAAAGATGGCTGTTTACAAGATTCTGGGTGGAACTTCACAACGCAAATTACATAAACTTCAGTCAGAAAAGACCAGGATATACAAGCTATACTGTAACACCCTTTGCAAACTGTGTGAGAGGCCTTTCGGCACCATGCAATTCTGCTTAAAGTTGGACCAGCATAACATTCTGTGGTGATTTGCATATGCAGCCCATGATGCTTTGCATTGTGGGGGCATGTGTGATTTTTGTATTTTCTTGAAACTTGGCTTCCCAGCCAAATGCTCTTTGGAGTAACCCTTGCCTCAGTGTTTGCGCACAGAGGTTCTTTGTCTTTTAAATACTGTAATTATAATGCAAATAATAAAGATGATTTAAAGTATATTTTTCTGTTATGTGATCTGCATTCTAAGAGGAGACAGGAATGGCTTGGTGCAATTTTAGGGAGTCTTGGCTCACCTCCTGAACAACTGTTATTGACTTTGTTTAATACAGAAAATCCAGATATTTTATACAACATTTTCTGCTTTCTAGCAACATTACATCTATAGAATGAAACTTTATAATGAAATTTGTCTTGTGTAAGCACAGACAATTGGAAACTGAATATAGCTGTCTTTTGCTTTAAGGATTTGTTGGAACATATATATATATATATATATATATATATGTACATTTATAAACAAAGACAAATTATATTTCTGTTATAATGGATGTCGACCCCATGTAAACAAAGAAAAGATCACAATGAAAGTTGGGGTTTTGTATCTGATAAGCAAAAAAACATAGAGTACATTAATATTACTCTTATTGAAGTATAGGAATCTTTTTACAAATAGAATATCTATTTAAATGTTGAGCATTGAAGAAATTATGTCAGAAAAGTCAAACTGTTACTTAATGTCTTTTAATGTGCATGTTTTTTAATGAATTTGAAATGACTTGTAGTTGATCAATAAAAAATGTTGTACTTGTACTACTATGCTCCCTTTTAGCTTTTCCCACTGTTCCTCTACCCATTCCAGGTCATACCCCCTGCCAGGTCATCTCTGATTCACCCATCTTTATAAAATCTGCTGTCCTGAAGTCTAGATCCTTGCCCTTGTATGGCTCAATTTCATAACCATCCTTATACTGAACCATACCATATGTTGATGACTGGTCTCCAGGTGGCCACCCACTTTGATGTTCTCAATACTGTCCCTGTTAGTGAGTACCAGATCCAGTATTGCCCCTCCCCACAAGTAGGTTCACTGACTAGTTGACTGAGGAACACCCCCTGCAGAGAGTCCAGGATGTCCCTGCTTCTAGCTGAAGTCACTGCTGGGAGGCTTCAATCCATATCTGGCAAACTGCAATCCCCCACCTGCAACACCTCCCCCTTTTCTGCCATCTTGCCAGTGGTTTCCACTAGTGCCTTATCTAATTCCTTCCACTGTGCTGGAGGTTTGTAGATCAATCCAGTGGGAATAGTAGCTCCAGTCACCATCTCCATGGTGACCCACAGTACCTCTGCCTCCCTCTGTATTCACTGTATCTCTGTTGCTTTTATATTTTCTGTGTTTGCTTTGCACGGGCACTACCCATTTCCCAGCACAACAGAGCCCTTTGAATACTGGCTCCAGTGCAAGGCCCAGTTTGTGTGGGAAAACTGGGACCATTATGTGTTGGTCTAGAATGACAGCTCAAATTGCTAATGTGGTGTCCAAGTTTTCTATATGTATGGAAAACAAAAACATTAATTAAAAAGAACCACTAGTTAGCTAGTCATGAGGTGCCCACCAGACCATGGCAAATAGTAGCAACTGATCTGTTTCACTGGGATTCCAGAGACTACCTGGTGCTTGTAGATTGCTATTCAAGATATTATGAAGTCTGTCACTTTGAAGATTCAAACAGTGGGACAGTAATAAATCACATCAAATCCATATTTGCCAGAGGTGGGATTCCCACTGTACTGAAATCAGACAATATCCCACAATTTGATAGTCAGGAATTTCAGAGGCTGGCAAAGGACTGGGAATTTAAACATGTAACCAGTAGTCCCATTTATCTGCAGTCACATGGACTGGCAGAGAAAATGGTTCAAACGTTAAAACAAATGCTGCAGAAAGCTATGGAGGATGGCAGGAACCTTTATCTTAGCCTCCTGGTGTATAGAAACACTCCAATTTATGGCACAGGATCCCTAGCACAACCCCTAGCACAACTGCTGATAAGCCATAGGTTATGGTTAATCTAGTTAAAAAACGTTGCTTTTTTACATCAAGGTGGGAGGCCACCTGGGGACCAGTGATCACCTGGTTAATATGGTTAAAAAAGGATAGAGGAGTTCAACGAGTGGCTGAGGGATTGGTGCCATACCAGAGAGTATGGATTAGTGCCTGACTGAGGCAGGACCTGGGGCAATAGTGACCTACATGCAGGGGACAGGTTACATTTAAGCAGGGCAGGGAAGGGAGTACTAAAACAGGGAATAGAGTGGTATATATCAACAAAGGTGGATTTAAACTGGGGGGGTGAGAGGACCGCTGATAGGAAAGGGGCCCAGAAAGGGGAGCCTAGTGAGATCACCCCCCCTAGTTATGGGTAAAGGAAGTGGGGAAGTGGCACAGGGAGGGATAAGGGGGGGAAGACTAGGGTTAGGGAAGGGGAGGAGACATGCTAGAGGGTGGTCTCACTGAATGCAAGAAGCCAAAGGAATAAAAGGCAGTCAGTGGAGGAAGTATAGCGCAGTGGTCTAAGGCTCTGAGCTGCAAATCTGGTGACATCCAGCAGACCAGACCTGGGTTTGAATCCCACAGCTTCCACTTGCATACTGTGTGACCCTGAGCAAGTCACTTAACCTCCTTGTGCTCCCAGGTCGCTCCTGTAAAAAAGCTTTCAGCTTAGTGTGCTATACCTGGTTAAACAACTAAATAAAAAAAAATAATAAAACAGCGGAGTTACAGGCTCTCTTGGCAGTGAAGGGAGTGGACATTGCAGCCATCACGGAAATGTGGGCCACCTAGTACCAGGACTGGGATATGAGGATCCTGGGGTTCAGGTTATTCAGAAAGGATAGGGCTAAGGGGAATGAGGGGAAGTGTCAATCTATGTAAGGGAAGGGATATAGTGTGTAAGGGAGGACGGGGAGGAGGAGGAGAGGACAGAAGCACTATGGATGCAGTTCCAAGATACAAAGAATAGAACACTGAGAATAGGGGTGGTGTACAGGCCACTGGCTCAGTGAATTGACCTGGATAGGGAATTAGCTGAATGAATTAGGAGGGTCTGCAGGAAGGGGAGCACAGTGGTGGTGGGGGACTTCAACCTACCGGTGGTGGAGTGGGGCACCCCATCCTCCACAAGTGCAAGGGTGTGTGTTCTGCTAGAAGCATTTCAAGACAGCTTTCTGACACAGCTAGTCCAGGGGCTGACTCAGTTAGAAAGGACTCTGGACCTTGTATTGGAAAATGGGGAAGCTGTAAGGAATCTGGAAGTGTCGGAACCACTGGCTGGGAGTGACCACTATTCGGTGTAGTTCATGCTCAACATGGGGAGGGAAACGGGGCATGGGTACAAGGGTGATTGAGTTTATGGGGGTGAACTTTAAGAAGATGAGGAAATTTGGGGCAGGCTCCTGGCAGGAATGCAACCACACATGGATGCAGACCAGAAATGGGACATCATAAAGGAAGAGCAAGCGGAGGCAACGGAGTCTTGCACTAACAATAAAAGCAAGAAGGGAAGGGCAAAGAAACCCAGTTCAGTTGGCTGACACAGGAGGTTATGGAAGGGGTGAGGGCCAAGAGGGCAGCATTTCTAAAGTACAAGAAATTGGGGAGAGGTGAAGATAAGGATACGTACATGTAGAAATCCAGGGAGTTTACCAAGCTGGTCTGGGTAACCAAGGCATCCAGGGAGCTGAGACTGGTGCAGGGACTTAAAAGAGGAGAAAAAGACGTCTTCCACTATACTGGAGAAAGAAGAAAGAACAAGGATCAGCTGGTGAGGATTAAGAAGGATGGGGGTGGGTGGAGAAAGGGGCGGAGCAGGCAGAGTCACTGAATGAATACTTCTGCCCCATATTCATGAAAAAAGAAGGGAGCACATACCCAAGGCGAGGGGGTGGGTGGGGGAGAGATGACAGATGTAGGGATTACATAGAGCAGGGTACTAGATGGGTTGAGGGCATTAAGGGTGGACAAAGCACTTGGACCTCATGGCATTCACCCTAGGGTACTAAGGGAGTTGGTAGACGTCCTGGTGGGGCCACTGGCCAACCTATTCAATACCTCCCTGGACACAGGATGTGTACCAGAGGACTGGAGATTGGCCCATGTGATGCCCATCCACAAAAGTGTCCCAAAGGATGAACCAGGAAACTATAAGCCAGTGAGCCTCACATCGATAGTGGAAAAGCTCATGGAGACCATACTAAAAGAGAGGCTAGTAAGCTTCTTAGTGGAAAATGGTCTCCAGTATGGTCAACAGCATGGGTTTATAATGTACAGATCCTGCTAGACAAACCTTGTAGAGTACTATAACTGGGTGATGCGGGAACTGGACAAGGGCCACGTAGTGGATGTCCTGTATTTGGACTTCAGTGAGGCCTTTGATTCAGTGCCACATGGGTGGTTGGGGGGAAACTGGAATATGTGGGGGTGGGACCAAAAATGGTGAAATGAATCGCAAACTGGCTAAAGGGAAGGCAGCAAATGGTGGTGGTGGTGGTGGGGGACCTCATCTCCGAAAAGACATAGACAGAGTGGAGGCTGTCCAGAGGAGGGCAACCAAAATGGTGCAGGGTCTGCACCAGAAGACATACGAAGAAAGACTAAAGGAGCTTAATATGTATACTCTTGAGGAAAGAAGGGAGAGAGGGGACATGATAGAAACTTTCAAGTACCTCAAGGGAATTAACAAAGTCCAAGAGGGTAGCATCTTCCAGAAAAAGAGATGTGCAAGAACAAGGGGGCACAATTTGAAGATAGAGGGGGGACGGCTCAGGGGTAATGTGAGGAAGTATTTTTTCACTGAGAGGGTTGTGGATGCATGGAACAGCCTCCCTGAGGAGGTCGCGGAGTCAAGAACAGTGGGGGACTTCAAGAATGCATGGGACAGGCATAAGGCAGTCCTAGGGGCGAGTAAGAGGAAGTCAGCTGTTGGTTAACTAGGATCTGCAGCTTATCTGTTAGGTAGAAAAATGGGCAGACTAGGTGGGCCAAGCGGTCCTTATCTGCCATCAAATTCTATGTTTCTATGTTTCATCACTGAGAGCGGTGACGAGTGGGGTACCACAGGAATCAGTACTGGGACTGGTGCTGTTTTGGATTTTTATTGCAGATATGTCACATGGGATCCGGAACAAGATCAGCCTGTTCATTGATGATACCAAGATGGGAACTGTGGTTGATGACAAGGAGGGGTGGAAGGGGTTGCAGGAGGACCTGAACAAGCTGCAGGATGGGGTAGAAACATAGCAGTTGGGGTTCAATGCCAAGACGTACAAGGTTATGCACTTTTCAGCTAGGAACCAGGGGAAGGATTATCACTTGAATGGGTTACAGTCGGGGAGCTCCACAGAGGAGAAGGACCTAGGAGTGATCATTACATTACCATCACTTTGGTACCAATAATCCTTCTCACACTTACATATTAGACAACAGAGTGTTGACCAGTACTAGTATAGAGAAAGATTTGGGGGTTCTGGTGTCAGATGAATTTCGACCCGATTCACAAATTAATGGAGTTATACTTAAGGCCAACAGGATTATTTGATCAATCAAGAGAAACATTAAATCAAGAGACACTAAGGTACTAATGCCCTTAATAGAGCCTACGTTCACCTACATCTAGACTGCTGTTCTCCGTTATGGTGTCCCTTTAGGAAACAAGACATTACGCAACTGGAAAAAGTGCAAAGAAGTTACACTAAACTTGTGAGAGGTCTGCATAATGCCACGTATGAAACTAGACTTGTTTCCTTGAACTTAATGTCCCTCGCAACTTGGCGATTAAGAGGGGACCTCCTTCTTATGTATGACATCATGAAGGATCCTTACTTACTGACTAACTTAGGGCTAGTGTTTAAAGATGACATTTATAACCTTAAAGGTCACCTGCTCCAGTTACAACATAGGAAATTTAACTTAATGCCACAGAAATTCATCTATAATTTATGTATTATTAAGCCCTGGAATGCTTTACCAGTGGAGGTGATTACTAGCAGTTCTAAGTCTATGTTCAAATCCTGATTGGACACTTTGATCCTTTCTGGTACTACTGTTTGTTATTATTAGACAAAAGGAGCCATCATGGGCCTCATGACTCTCTGGCTTCTGTTCAAGCTTAGTATTACAAGGAGCATGAACAACTCTGCTCAGTGGAGGAAGGTGGCAGCAAAGGTTAACAAAATGCTGGGGTGTATTGCAAGAGGGATCTCTTCTAGAAGGAGAGAGGTTATCCTGACCCTGTATAGGTCATTGATCAGGCCCCACCTGGAGTACTGCATGCAGTACTGGCGCCCATTCCTGAAGAAGGACATTAGATTGTTGGAGGGGGTGCAGCAAAGAGCCACAAAGATGAACCAGGGATTGGAGAGTAAGCCCTACGAGGACAGGCTGGGAGAGTTGAATATGGTGCAGTTGTAACCTTTATTACATAGGTAAGACTGTCAGAACATTAAAAGAACACATACAGGAGCACATTCACACCATTGTAAATAAGAAATTGGATAAACCTGTTAACAGACACTTTGTACAAATGCAACATTCCGATCCAGAGTGTTTTTGGTTCATGGGCCTAGAATGCATCCAGAGTCCAGCAAGAGGGGGTGATAGGCAGAATCTCTAAATGCAAAAAGAGTGTTACTGGATCTTTAAGGCCAAAACTGTGAGGCCGAAAGGCCTAAATGAAAGATGGGATTTGAAGCCCTTTTTGAACTACAAAAGATGATCATGACTTGACCTACCATCTTTTGCACCTTTCCTTTTCCAGCTTCCCGCTTTTCTAGTTCTCCTTTTTCTCCTTTTTTCTCCCATTTCCAACCCCCCACTCTTCCTTCACTACTTGACCCCATCATTTTCTCTGCCCTTGTTTTCCTTTTATTAAATAGGTTATAGTGCTACTATTTCTTTATAAACAATTCTGCAAATTCATTGTTTACTACTGTTGTCATTTTATCTTTCTTTTTGTAGAATGTAATGGCCTCTCTGATATTTCCAGTGCACTAAGCCCAGGAATTATTTCCACTGAATACTGAACCAATGGCCTGGAAATCTTTCCTTCAATTAAAATCTCTACTCTGCTTTATCTACTCTTTTTAAGTTTCTTCTATAGGCACTTTTTCAAGCTAGAATTTGTATAATTTGCAAGACCTTTAGAGCTATTCAAATTAGGCATTAAATTATATCAAGATTAGTTGCTAAATGGTGTATCCCTTTTTAGGAGATCCCTGTAACATAAGTGAAATATAATGTTAATTATTGCTTTTAAGTTATTTGTCTAGCTGAAGTTGTTTGTAAACTACTGCCTCCCCCCTTTCTTTGCAATTTTACCTTGTTTCCTGATGTAAATATGAACTGCATAACAAACAAAATTAAGACATGGCATTTTTCTATTTTTGTTCTATTTTTGTTCTTTACTTAAATCTATTTGATTGGTGTATTAATGAATGTGTCACTTTGATGTCATGTCTTTGTTGTATAAATTACACTGTCTATCCCCATATGGTTCATGCCCACTAGAAGGCTTGTAGCTGAGGAACTAGGGGCTCACACTGGTGCAATAAATATAGAATAACAGATGGGGAAGTGTGTGATATAAGAATTTAATGCACACCCGAGGTGTGGGATGCTACATAAACCCTGAGGGTGAAACCCGAGGGGTTTATGGAAGCATCTCACACTGAGGGTATGCATTAAATTCTCATATGCACACTTCCTCATTTTTATATTTTATATAATTTGCTGGTGAGCAGTTTGTTTTCCTATGAGTACTGTGACACTCACTCTCTCTCTCTCTCTCGCTCCCTACTAGTCAATCCTCCCCCCCCACACCCACACACACACACACACACACACACACACACACACATCAGTCTACTTTTTGGGGGCATACTTCAGCAGCCAACACACAACCCTAAATGCAGCATGTAGTTTCAGCTACCCAACTCCCACTTCAGATTCCACTTGCACTTACCTCTCGGTGTGGGCAAGCAGCAATGGACCCCTCTCACTGGCAGCATGTGGCTCATGAAGCTGGCGAATAGAGAAACAGCCAGATACTTTTTTTACGATTAACAGTAGGTTGAATGGTAGAATCAACTAGATAGTTAAAAAAAAGATTACGGGAAGGCAAGGTTTTGTTGTGGTGGCTCCTCCATAATAAAGATATGGAAGTTGAATGGAATCACCACATTTCTTGAAATTGTTTAGCCCGCCTGCACAGACAACGAGCACCAGTGAGGGATGCTCACTTTTGACAGATGCAGCGCGTGAATGCAATAATAACCAACTGCTTATTATGGCAAATATCAACTGGTGGAGTCCATTCAAAAAATTGCTCACCAGTAATTATAGTTCAACAACAGTTGCTGAAATTCTTGGCTGCTGTGGTTCTTTGGAGCGCTTTGTTGGGACCTTGTAATTTGAATGTTGTTCTGGCTGCCTGCTTCAGTGCACCACCTTGTCCTGTAGTGTAGTATATGGTAACTTACCCTAGTAACATTGTAGAATGGTTTAGTCCACATCCCCCTGCAGTTTTGGGCCAATGGTATGTCTGGGGTGGAAACTGGGTTTTAGAAACTGCACGAGCAGATTGTAGTAGTGGTTCTGCTGAGGCCTGCTGATCTATCTAATGAATGTTTGTTGAATAAACCTCAGAGCTGTTAGAAGTTACTTATGGTGTCCAGTCATTCCTAAAACCAGCAATCCTGTAAGAAGCAACTAAAGTGAAATATTATATGGTGACAGAAGTGAACTTGCAGTGCTGCAGTTGCAAGAAAGAAGAAAAGTTTGTGCTGCCAAGAAAAGAAACAAAGACAGTATTTGTGAGTACCTAAAACTTACTAAAAGACTGTATAACAAAGTATTTTAGCAGTATGGAATATTAAAAGCAACTCCACCACTATTGTGACTGTAAATCTTGCAGAAAACTGGAGAAGGGTGGGCACAGAGATTAAGTCTGTACTTCACAGCCACGGGATTAGATGATAAGTCAGAGGAAATGAAAATTGCAGTCCTGCTATACACGATCGGGGATGAGGCCCTCGAGGTGCACAATACCCTCAATATAACGGATGCTGACCCACAAGCTAAAAAAGCGGCTGAGGTTATGGAAGCATTTAAGAATTATTGTGAACCAAGGAAAAACGCGGTGTTTGAGAGGCATCAGTTTTGGGCCCATCCGTTCAATGAGCACTCAGGTATAGACAAGTTTGTTATGGAGCTCAGGCAAAAAGCTCGGAATTGTGAGTTTAAAGAGACTGAGGACTTAATGATTCGAGATAAAATTGTCTTCAGCGTTACCGATGACAGGCTCCAAGAAAAGCTACTGGAATCCCCAGACCTCACGATGGCCAAAGCAGTGAACATATGCAGAGCCAAAGAGGTAACAAGGGTACAGGCAAAGCGATGTCACAAGGACTGCTGATAAATTCATCCATGCTGTAGAACATAAATCGAGGCAGGATGGTAAAACAGGCAAACCAGACCGCCCAGCTACCAACATGTGAGAGCGCATGCACAAAATCAAACACGTGTGCAGGTGTGGCAAGGACATACTAAGGCTTGTCCAGCGTATGGACAAGAATGTTGTAAATGTGGTGGCCTCAATCATTATGCAAAAATGTGCAGGTCCAAAAAGTCCAACAAACCTCATGAGAAATGACCAAAGGGTAGAAGCACTAGCTGTGGTGCTGTAAAAAGAAAACAAGAAATGGAGTGGACACAAGTACCAGATGAAGGGTGGTACACTACCTTGAAGATAATGGACAGCCAGTTAAGTTCAGTTGGACATGGGCTGAAGCCAATATACTTACTAAAGAGTGATTGCGCAGTTTCCATGCAAGGTACAAATCAAGCTTTACTCAGTACTATCCTAATGGCATATGGAGGAGCACAAATTAATCTGGAAGGGAAGTGATGCTAAAGTGTAAGACACAAGACAGAGAGGCCAATCTGCAGTTTTATGTCACTAATACATCGGGAGCTTCCCTACTGGGTCAACAGGCATGTGTCATCCTGGATCTGATTCGCAAAGTAAAGGTGCTTAAAACCAAGCCACCAAGCACAAAAGAGGAACTTCTTGCACAATATAAAACAATGTTTGAAGGCCTAGGAGAATTCCCTGGTGTTTACCACATACATACTGACCCAAATGTTACTCCTGTGGTACATGGGTGCAGGAAAGTCCCATATGCAATCACAGACAGACTAAAACAGACACTGGAACAGCTGGAGCAAATTGGGGTGATTAGCAAGGTAAGAAAACCTACAACATGGGTAAATAGCCTTGTAATTACTGAAAAGAAAAATGGTGAGATCAGGGTGTGTTTGGACCCTAGAGACTTAAATAAAGCTATCAGAAGACATCACTTCTCCATCCCACATTGGAGGATATTCAGAGTAAGCTTGCAGGTAAAAAGTTTTTACAATTCTAGATGAAAAAGATGGGTACTGCAGATCAAATTAGATGACGAATCTGCAGACCTATGTACATTCAACAGTCCATGGGAAGGTACAAATTTCACAGACTTCCTTTTGGTATAATGGTTCATAGTGAAGTATTCCAGCAGAGAAATGCTGAACACTTCGGGGACATACCAGGTGTTTTTGTAATAGCTGATGACATGCTTATAGCAGCAGCTACCAAGGAAGAGCATGACAATATTTTGAGAAAAGTGATGGACAGAGCAGTGGAACTCAATGTAAAGTTCAATAGTGACAAAATACAGTATTTGGTAAATGAGGTGAAATACATGGGGCACATCATAACCGAAAATGGGCTACGGCCTGATGAAGCCAAAGTAGAAGCAATAGCTGAGATGCCCCCTCCCGAAGATAAAAAAGCACTACAGAGGCTGTTAGGAATGACTCGATACTTGCCAGTAGTACATTCGAATGAAGCAAACCTCACTGCACCACTAAGGCAGCTACTCAAAAAAGATGTCATGTGGCAGTGGCAGCCAGCACAGGAAGAAGCCTTACAAAAGCTGAAAGAGACTATTTCTTGTGCACCAGTATTAAAATTCTTTGATCCAAAAGAGGACATTGCAATCCAAGCAGATGCAGACTTGGTTTGCTGGCCAAGGCACCTAGCTTCACCTGAGCTCTTTCCTTCTAAGACTGCTTGAAAGGCAGAGTAGAGAAACTTACCAGAGCAAGGCAAAAGGATTAAGACTTAGTTTGGCTAAGCAGATTTATTGTGTGGTGGTGTTTTTATTTTTTACTCACAGGGATTGCTACTGTTTGTTGCTAACATTTCATTGCTTTATTTTTTCTCTGATTCAATTGTTGTTGCTGGTATACCTTCTTCTGCGATTATTACAAGGGTGCCTACAGGTGTGTGCTAACAGATTACTCCTGTAATCTTCTGATTCAAATTGTCTTTGCAAGGTATATCTTCTGTTACTGCTTTATTTTTCTGGAGCAAAGTGTTTCTTACAGCGATATCTTCTCTGAAATTATTACAGGTGGTGCTTTACAGGTTTTACAGTTTTATCTAACATTAGGATAAGCTTTCAGGGTTACTGCATTTGTTGTTGACTGATTGTTTCTGCTCTTACCTCCTTGTTCTTTCGTCCGTGGTTCTTCTTTTTAGGCAGGGAAGGGCCCAGCCACCACATCCCCAAACTAATTCTAATGCTACATACCTTTTATAGGGTACCACAGTTGTGACATTTCCTGTGGCAGAGCAGGAAGGCGGATCAGTGGGGCTTCCACAAGGTGATCTCTATTTAGGGGCACTAGTAATTTAACTTGTTATAACAAGTTAAACAAAAGCACAATTAAACCATTACTTGCATTTTTTTCCTTTTTCCTTCTAATTACTCTGACTAGTTTACAAACCCAGCAACTTATTTGGAATGGATTTCATTAACTGCAGGTACTGTGGAACAATTTTCTGAAGGACAGTCTTACAGGATTTAGGACACTGTCCCATGCTGGGCCTTTGAGATCTTAGGGCTCAGCTCCGGGCAGCATGGGCAGAGATTGCATGCCTCAAATTTCATATTGAAGAGGAAATACATTATAAGAACCACCCGCCATTTCCCCAGCATCCAACAGAAAAACCTCAACCGCAGAGGTAGTTGATCCAGGAGGTTGGCAGGTGGTTGGGAGGAGCAAATCAGGTGCCCATCACTCTCTGCTCTCCAACACATTACCTCCAAAAACCATATAAACACTACAAACAGGTATCTGCCTCTATCTCTGAAATCAAATAAAGAGGCAGAAGACACTGCAGAGCAGGACACTGCGGCACAGGAGCTAGCACAACAAAACTCACCCAAATCAGGAACCAAAACAAAACAAGCACAAAGGAAATCCAAAAACTTGATCATAGGAGACTCCATGATTCGGGAGTTGATACCCATCTCCAGCCAGGGTGATGGTCAGATGTCTCCCAGGTACATCAGCATGGAGAGACACTGACCGCATTGCTAAAATTGTTCACAAAGCAGGAGAAAACATTGATGTCCTAGTACACTAGGGGACTAATGATCTCACCAGCGGTCAGTTGTGGAGACCAAGAAACACCTGACTAGGCTGGGTGACAAACTATCATCTATTTCGTCTGCATCTCCTTCTCTGAGATCCTGCCAGTCTGGGAGAGGGAGCAGATGGACGGAAGGTCAGAGAAGGGAGATAGGGAGCTAAACACGTGGCTCAAGGGCTGGTGCCAGGAAAAGGACACAGATTTGTAGAACTGGCAACAGTTCTGGGAGCGAAAGTTCTTTAAATTTGATGGACTGCATCTGACTAAAGAGGAGTCAGTGCATTGGGGCAGAAGTTTGACGCTCTGGCAGAATATTTAAACTAGCAAATGGGGAGAGGGGTGCAGCACCCCATACGTCGAATGGGAAGAACACCTCCCCCTCAGCTAGTGGTCAAACAGGAATTCAGCATGTTTGCTGTTCATTTGCATCACCAGGTAAGAAAAAAGGTTTGTCTCCCCATACGATGCACATGGGTAAGGCCAAACTTCACCCAACAACTAACACACCAAAATCTGGCCAATGGAAAATCATGTACACAAATGCTCACAGCCTGGGAAATAAGATCCAGACCTGCAGGCAATAATGTCAGAGGCTAAACTGGACATAGTTAGCAATTAGTGAGGCGTGGTTTACCAGTAACCACACTGGGAGACTTCAGTACCTGGCTATGTATTGTTCAGAAGAGACCGAGGGTGCAAAAAGGGGAGGAGTGGCCCTGTATGTTAATGAAAATATCAAAGCTACAGAAATTCAGAATACACATAAGGAGCCAGAAGAACTGTGGGTCACCCTGGAAACAGGAAATGGGACAGCCATAAGAACTGGGGTTGTCTACAGGCCCCAGACCAGAGGGAAGACATAGACACATTACTGTTAGAAGATATACAAAACATGACAGCTAAAGGGAGGTTCTGATAATGGGAGACTTCAACATGCGGATACAGATTGGTCTATTCCAGCAGGAACATCTGCAGAACTAGACTCATAGTGGATTCCCTGCGGGAGGGCCTCAAACAACTGGTACAGCAACCCACAAGAGACAGGGCTATCCTAGATCTAGTACTGACTAACAAAGAAGGGATCACAGATCTCCAGGTAGAAGGTCACCTGGGAGCCAGTGACCATCACATGGTATGGTTCAATTTGGCTACTACATCTAAATCATCCATTCCAAGGCAAAATATGGGACTTCAGAGGAGCTGACTTTGATAAGATGGCCAACAGAGTTAAGCTAGCCTGGCAAAAGAAACACAGGTAAGGGGGCAGGCAAAGTGGGCAAGCATTAAGGAAGCAATACTTGAAGCAACATCCCATTGTGTTAGACAGAAAATGAAGTGCAAAAGAAGAAGGAAACCACTTTGGTTCTCAAATACAGTAGCAGAAAAGGTCAGAGCCAAAAGGCTGGCCTTCAGGAAATATAAGGGAACACAGCGGGATGAAGATAGGGAGGCATACCAAACTGCCCTAAGGGAAGCAGGTAAGGCAGTAAGGCAGGCAAAGTCGCAAACTGAGGAAACACTAGCACGAACAGTAAAAGAAGGTGACAAGACTTTCTATAGATACATTAGTGAAAGGAGAAAGTCCAGAGGGGGTATTGCTAAGCTTAATGGAGAAAAGGGAGCATGTGAGGAGGAGGACCCTGTAGAGGCATCTATCCTAAATAGATACTTTTGCTCAGTATTTACTGAAGAGAAGGTAGGGCAGGGCCCACAGCTCAGCATCATGGACACAGGGGGGAGGGAGGTGAGCACTACTCCCTTCACAAAAGAAAGGGTCCTACAAGAGCTTGCTAAGCTCAGGGTGGATAAGGCAATGGGACCTGATGGCATACATCCCAGGGTACTTAAGGAGCTAAAGGAGGAACTAGCAGAGCCATTAGCAGAATTGTTTAGTGAGTCTCTGAGCACAGGAGAGGTCCCAGAAGACTGGAGAAGGGCTCATGTGATCCCGCCCACAAGAGTGGTAGCAGGAAGGAGGGGAACTACAGACCGGTCAGTCTTACCTCAGTAGTGGGCAAGATTATGGGCACTCTTAAGGAAAGGATAGTACAACACCTGGAATCCATAGGGGCACAGGATCCAAGACAGCATGGGTTTACAAAGGAAGGTCCTGTCAAACTAATCTCATAGATTTCTTTGACTGGGTAACCAGAGTGGTGGACCAAGGGGAGCAGTTGATGTCGCTTACCTTGACTTCAGCAAAGCTTTTGACACTGTTCCACATAGAAGATTGATAAATAAGCTGGGTAGGCTCGGGTGGGTCAGAAGTTGGTCAACTGGGTGGCAAACTGGTTGATGGGCAGAAAACAGAGAGTGGTGGTAAATGGTATGCAGTCAGAAGAGATGCAAGTCACAAGTGGGTACCTCAGGGATCAGTTCTGGGGCCAGTCCTCTTCAACATCTTCATTAGTGACATTGCAGATGGACTAGAGGTAAGGCTTGTCTGTTTGCAGATGACACCAAGATCTGCAACAGAGTAGATGATCCAGATGGGGTGGGCAGAATGAGAAGAGATCTGGATAAACTAGCAGAATAGTCAGAAGAGTGGCAACTGGGATTTAATGCAAAGAAGTGCAAAATCATGCACATAGGGAAGAGAAACCTGAAGCCACCTATAGGCTGGGAGGGTTGCTAGCAGTCACAAAGGAAAGAAAGACTTGGGCATCATCATCACTGATGACCTAAAATCATCCAAGCAGACCTCTAAAGCAGTAGGTAAGGCTAGGGGGTGTTAGGGTGTATTAGTAGGGGTATCACAAGTCATAAGAGGGAGGTATTAATCCTCTGTACAAGACACTGGTTAGGCCTCATCTGGAGTACTGCATGGTATTGGAGGCCACACCTTCACAAGGACATCCAAATTGGAGGCAGTCCAGAGAAGGGCAACCAAAATGGTGCAGGGACTGCATCAGAAGACATATGAGGACAGATTAACGGAGCTCAATATGTATACCCTTGAGCAAAGGAGGGAGAGAGGTGATATGATCGAGGCATTCAAACACCTTAAGGGCATAAACAAGGTGAAAGAGTCTAACATGTTTAAATATAAGAAAAATAGCAAGACAAGAGGACACAGCATGTGATTAGAGGGAGGTCGATTAAGGGGGAATGTGAGGAAATTATTTTCACAGAAAGGGTGGTGGATGCATGGAATGGCTTACCACAAGAAGTGGTGGCTATGAATACAGTGCAGGGCTTCAAACAGGCATGGGATAGGCATAAGGGAGCAATACAAATGACTATGAATAGATAGGCCACTGACAGAGCAAAGGCCGATGGCACATTTATAAGGTAGAAAAAGAAATGGGCTGACTGGATGGGCCTTGCGGTCCTTATCTGCCGTCAACTTCTATGTTTCTATGTTTCATCTAAGGATGGACTAGGTGCTTGTCTACTACAAAGAAACAGACCAATAGCTTATGCATCTAGGTCATTGTCCAGTGCTGAAAGAAACTATGCACAGATAGAAAAAGAGTTGCTAGCAATTGTGTTCTCTCTACAGAAATTTCATCAGTATGTTTATGGAAGATCAGTGAAAGTACAATCAGATCACAAGCCACTACAGTCCATACTGAACAAACCAATTGGAAAGGCTCCAGCAAGATTGCAGCGGATGCTGTTACAGATACAGACATATGACATAGAGGTAATATATACTCCAGGCAAAGATATTCTGATTGCAGACAATCTATCCAGGGCAGTACCAAGAAAACCAGCAGAGGGAGACATTGATCTAAGTAGTGAAAAGGTCATATACTCAATCCAAGCAACAGAAACACTGCCTGACAGCATGTTAGAGGGGCTAAAACAGGCCACACTGAGGGACAGTGATTTACAGTTGCTTAAAGAAATGCACCTCAAGGGATGGCCTAACAGGAAAAAACAAGTCAGCATCAAACTTCAGCATTACTGGCCCATGAGACACAATATATACATAGAAAATGATCTCACACTGGTGGGTAAAAGAATCATCATACACAAAGAGCTGAGAACAGATATGCTACAAAGACTTCACACAGCACATCAAGGAATACAAAGGTCGAAGGCACAAGCCAGAGCTGTGATGTATTGGCCAGGCATGAATCGAGAAGTAGAAATGATGGTTGAAGCATGTGGACCTTGTCAGGAACTCTTACCCAGCAACCATAAAGAGCCAATGTGTCCACATGAAATACCTGACATGCCATGGTTAAAGCTTGGAGCAGACATTTTTGACTTTAGGGGACACTCCTACTTAATAGTAGTGGACTATTTTTCAAAATACCTTGAGGTTCTCAGAATGCCTGACAAGACAGCAGCTACAGTTATTGCAAAATTGAAAGCTGTATTTGCAAGACATGGAATTCCAAAAGAACTGGTAGCGGATCATGTACCATTTGCAAGACATGAAATGAAGCAATTTGCAAAGTTGTGGGAATTCAGAATAACTCATTCCAGCCCAGGATACCCACAATCTAACGGTTTAGCTGAAAGAATGATCCAGACAGTAAAAAGAATCTTTCTGAAGTCTATGCAAGGTCAGACCGATCCACATCTTGCATTGCTCAGTCTTAGAAATACACCAGTCACAGGACTGAATTTTACACCTATCTCAATTGTTAATGGGCAGAATGTTGAGAACAACATTACCTGTAAATGCAAGGGCACTGTGACCTGAAATACCAAAAGATGCACATAAATGTCTGAAAAGACAGAAACAGTATTACGACAGGAATGCAGCTCCACTTACTCCATTCAGAGAAGGGGAAAGGGTATGCATAGAGACTTCTAGTGGGTGGCAACCTGCTACAGTGGAAAGAATCTGTGATGAGCCAAGATCCTATAGTGTGATTACACCTGCAGGACAGCGATACCGCAGGAACAGGAGACACCTGAGGAGAGACCGAACAGTACGGCAGATGAATCAACTGAATCCGTATCGTCACAAACAGTGGACTCCAGGGACAACAGCCAGGAACAGGACACTTGTCAAGAGTATGAGCAACCTGAGATGGAACCTGTTGTTTTCAATGACACTTTGCCAGAAAGTCCTGAGGCTGTACCCAGTGTGCAGTCTACTCAAATGACCAGAAGAGGGTGTTTGCTTAAAGTTCCTGAGAGGTTCAGAGATTTTGTTATGACTTAAGTCAGTGGTAAAGACTTATTTCAACAGAGCTGAGTACCAGTGACTTTAGACCCTAACTCATCATAATGTAAGACTCCAACCATTATGTTAATAATGCTTGTAATTATTTGTCATTGATATGCAAACCAAATCAAGGTAATTGCTTTCTTTTACTAGAAGGGGAGATGTAGTATATGGTAACTTACCCTAGTAACACTGTAGAATGGTTTAGTCCACATCCCCCTGCAGTTTTGGGCCAATGGTATGTCTGGGGTGGAAACTGGGTTTTAGAAACTGCACGAGCAGATTGTAGTAGTAGTTCTGCTGAGGCCTGCTGATCTATCTAATGTATGTTTGTTGAATAAACCTCAGAGCTGTTAGAAGTTACTTATGGTGTCTAGTCATTCCTAAAACCAGCAATCCTGTAAGAAGCAACTAAAGTGAAATATTATATGTAGCACAGGACTTGCAGTTTGGAGCGTTTTGGTAACTTACTTCATGGAAAACTAACTGTTCACACAGAGGATGTCCTGTAAATTTGGACTTTATGACGGGGTGCCATTTCAGATTTTAACAAGGGCAGCAGGCAGCCAGTGGAGGTTAGGTGCTAGTTAGCCCCTAGAAGGCAAGCTCTGGAACATTTGGAATGTCTCTAAAAGGCAAAACTCATTTGTTGTGACTGAAAAGTGGTATGCAAAACAGGAAACAATTCAAATGTATAAGATTCATCTGTCTACTGAGGGACAAAATCTGAGACTGTAACTGTAACTGCTAGTCAAGAACCTCCACGCATTTGCACGGGGACTGTGTGCACACATTTAAGGAGGCAGCAGCTGCCTGCCTGCTCGAACGTGCAAGCTGATTCCAGCTCGAATTTTCAGCTTTGCAGTCTGGGAGAGCCTGCCTGGCCCATTTCGCTACAAACAACAGCAACCTTATATCATCGGGTCAAGACACACGACACACTTGTTTGCAGCCCTTATTTCAGCTATAAATATCCACAAAATATTAGTACATTTTAATTAGTTGACCTTCAGACTTCAACCACTGCACTGACTCTCAAGACAATCTCACCGCTTGCTCAGCTGCCTCTTTTTACTTCACTCTATTGGTCAGTCTCTCTCATCACGCAGGATTTTTTGATTTATGAATTTAGCACATTTTATCATTCTCTCACACAGACTCCAAGTCCATGCCCCGGAGCAGTGCATCAGATTTGGTCTTAAACCCACCCAGTCACTAACTGTTTTTTTTTTCCTAGCTGAAGTTCTGACCCCCAAAAAAAACTTGCACCAATCTCTCTCTAACTCCATTTCATTCAATACCATCCCATACAGGCCAAGCACATCAATATTTCAGTCCTTCCACCTTCCCCAATTCCCCTATAAAAAAGGATTTACTTTTACTAACCTGCCCATCTGGCTGGAACCTGTGGCCTGGCCCAGTGTGCCACCAGCCCAATTTTTAGCCTTCTCCTCCTCCGTCCTTCTGCCAGAAGTTGGATGTTGGAGCTGACCATCTCAGGTCCCCACCGTGGCCTGTGACCAAGTCACCTCACTGACCAAACCCACCCAACCTGTGTTGCTTGCATCTTGCTTGGCTGCTGCCACACCGCACTGATCAAGGCCTGGTGAAGGCCACCCACATCGCTGTCACCACTGCTGCTAGACCTAGTTTGCTGCCGTGAGGGGCCAGCACTGATTTTATTATGAGGCAAGCCTAGTAGTGCAGGTAGGTAGCCTAGTCATCAAGTTAGTTTCTAGCTCACCACCTGCCCCTTCAGCCACTGGCAGGAACCGATCACCACACAGTGTGGTTCTCCCTCAATTTAGGAAAGGAGGTAGCCAGAACAAAGACAAAGGTACTGGAAAAGGGCAGACTTTGGCAGGATGAGAAGCATACTGGAAGGAAACCTCACCAACATCCCCCCAGATATGGATGCCAAGCAGAAATGGGAAATCATCAAACTGGGACTGGCAGAGTCCAATAACTCATGTACAAAGAGCCAAAGCAAAAAAAAGCCAGGATCAATAAACCAAGCTGGCTGAGCATGGAGGTAGTGGACAGGGTGAGGGAAAAAAGAGCTGCCTTTAGAAGATATAAGAAATCCAACTGAGAGGTGGACAGGAAGGAATAAGCAAAGAAATCCAGGGAGGTGACTAGAGTAGTAAGGGCAGCCAAAGCTTCAAGGGAACTGAGGCTGGTATAGGGGATCAGAGAAGGGGAAAAAGATTTCTTCAGGTATATAAGGGAGAAGAGAAGCTGTAAGAATCAGACTGTAAGGATCAAGAAAGATGGATGGTGGGCAGAAAAGGGGGCAGAGCAGGCAGAAGCATTCAATGAGTACTTCTGTTCAGTGTTTACCAGAGACAGGGATGGGCCTATGCCTAAGGGGAATGGTGGTGGGGGGGAGAGGGGGTTACAGGTGGGGGTGATCCAGTGGGTAGGGTGTTGGAGAGCCTTAGGTCCCTGTGGGGAGAATAAGGCATCTGGGCCAGATGGAGTGCATCCAAGGGTCCTGAGGGAGTTGGCAGAGGTCCTGGCAGGACCACAGGCAGAATTGTTCAACACCTCTCTTGGCATTGGGTGCATGCCCAGGGACTGGAGAGTGGTGCATGTGGTGCCCCTCCATAAAAGCAGGCCCAGGGTTGAACCAGGGAACTACAGACCGGTTTGCCTTATCAATATTGAGGGGATGCAAGAGAGGCTGGTGATATTTCTCAAGGAGAATGGTCTCCAGGATGGAAGGCAACATGGGTTTGTCTCGGGCAGATCATGTCAGACAAACCTGGTTGACTTTTTTGATTGGGCAATGCAGGCACTGGATAGGGGCTATGTGGTGGATGTCCTTTACTTGGACTTCAGCAAGGCCTCTGACTTGATGCCTCATGGAAGCTGACCAGCAAGTTGAGTAGTCTAGGAGCAGGGGAAAAACTGGTTGGGTGGGTTAAGAGCTGCTTACATGACAGGCAGCAGAGGGTAGTCATTGTGGGAGAGCTGTCAGAGCCAGGAGTTGTAACCAGTGGGGTTTCACATGGTTCGGTGCTAGGACCAGTACTGTTTAACATCTTCATTGCCGACATATCAGTAGGGATAAAGAGTAAGATCAGCCTCTTCACAGATGACACAAAGATCTGTGTGGAGGTGGATAGTAGGGAAGGAGGTAAAGTACTCCAAGAGGATTTGGCAAGACTTGAGCACTGGTTAGACTCATGGCAACTGGGGTTCAACACTAAGAAGTGCAAAGTCATGCACTTGGGTGCTGGAAATCCTAGGAATAGCTACTGGTTGGGGGAGTGCAGTTATCCACTTCAGTGGAGGATAAGGATATGGGGGTAGTAGTAACAGGGGACATGAACCACTCGGCGCAGTGAAGATGGAAAGCAGCAATGGAGAATAGAATGCTGGGATGCATTGCCACAGGAATCACCTCTAGGAGAGATGAAGTCATTCAGCCCCTGTACAGGTCCCCGGTGAGACCACATTTGGAGTATTGCATACAGTTCTGGTGCCCCTATTTGAAAAAGGACATCAAGTTACTGGAAGGGGTTCAGTGTAGGGTGACAAAGATGATCCTTGGACTAGGGGACAAACCATATGAGGAGAGACTGAATGAGGTCAACATGTATTCCCTGGAGGACAGAAGGGAGAGAGGGGATATGACTGAGACCTTCAACTACTTGGGCATGAATAGAGTTAATACTGATGGTATGTTTGGATTAAAAGGAGGGAGGGACACCAGAGGACACAGTCAGATTCAAGAGGAAAATGAGGTGGCACTGTTTCACGGAAAGGGTCGTGGCATGGTGGAATGCGATGTCAGTGGAGGTGGTATCATTGAAGTTGGTGGGTAGCTTTAAGAGGAGGTGGGGCAAGGTCAAAGGGAGGATCAAAACTGAGGGGAGACTATGGAGGGAGGTGATGGTGGTAGGAGGAAATAAAGCAGAAGGACGGACAAGTGGAGGGGGGAAGCTGTAGTTTAATAGACTGGGTGCTGCACTCTTGAGCAGACTCAATTAAGCAATAATGACCAAGGAGCCGGTCATTTCCTAGAGATTAATGACCGGCTTGGGGGAAGGGTGGCCCGAGGCTCAGCTGAGAGCCACCCCACACAGCCAGTCATTAATCTCGAGGAAATGACCACCTTCGAGGTCATTATTGCGATTATAAGTTTAATCGTAATAATGGTTTACTTTTTTCTTATTTTTTTGTGTCCTGGTTGTCAGCATTTCAGTGTGAGTGCATGGTTAGGTAGGCATTCCTGCAGTGAGGCTCTAAACGGAAGCTTATTAATATTCAAGAAGGGTGCTGTTTTCTTGGTAACGCGGGACGAGCACATCATAAATATTTATTAAGGAACCAGTTTCCATGGCAGCATGGGATGGGTTTATGAATATTTATGGCCTGGAAGCCCATTTCCATGGTAGTGTGACTTCTTTTGATGAATATTCATTCTGTAGGAGTGGTTTATATGGCAGCATGTGGCCGTTAGCGTGCGGAGCTGCTATGGAAGTGTGCGGCAATGTTGGAACAGTGTGTGGCGATGTGGCAATAAGCTTTCGTTTGTGTGAAGTTTCTTTGGGATAATTTTATTACCGTTTTTTATTTTGTTAACCTTGCAAGATAAGAAAAAGTATGGAAAGTCCTCCGTTTCTTATCATGCATGGCAGTTTTATTTCACAAACAGGGTCTAGACTGACTCGTTTCTCTGTGATAAATGGCTCCAAACCTTTTTATGTTTTGAACCACAACAGTACGTGCGAGCGAGTTTCTATTTTGGCAACTACACCAGTGCAAAGGTGACAGTGGGGTGCCACACTGGTCATTTCTAAGAGGTTTCAGACCAGTACGGCAGCCAATCAGAATGGGAGGAAGTCTCATGAATAATTAATTAGTCTTATAATAGACTGTAAGGCCTGTATCTGCTGGCAATTTCATATGTTCATGTGTAAGGGAGATGGAGACTCGTTAAGAGTAGACCAACAAAAATATGCTGCCACAGCACTGCTGTCAGGAGCTCAGTGCTCATGGACTCCTCCAAGTTGTAGTGTGTAGCCTGTCTACTCTGTGATGGGAAAGACAGTGTCACACTCGCATGACTCGGGCACTCTTGCTTGGTTGGGGTTTCTCCAAGTCACGTGTGATGACACTGTTGCTAATAGGTGGAGAGAGAGTTGACAACACAATGGAGACACAGTCAAGTCATGAGTGCACCCGGCGCATGACCGCACACAGGCCAGGGGGGCACTTGTTATGCAAAAGATTAAATCCAAATTTAATGTCATTATTGCCACACCATAAGAACACCCTAGGCACAAATGCAAGGGAGGGGGGTTCCTCCTGCCCTACTTAAATGGCGCCCTTGCTTTGTGGTAGAAATTCACTCTTGGGTGCTAATATTTGTACAAGTAAGTACAATGGTTTTACACTGTACCCTGAGGTATTTCCATATTTCAGGATATATCCTTCATTTCAGTGACAAAAAGTGAGGTATATGGCTCATGCTTCCAGGACCCTACTCAGCCCAAAGAGTGCTGAGTATGGCCATAGTGTAAATGCTCCATACAGAATAACAAAGGAAAAAATAAGTGAGCTATAACAGTCATGGAGACACACACATGGAGCACTAAATATGCATAAGGGGATTTGCATAGCCCAAAACAAAAAGATCAGGCTTCACACCACAGAAGCCCCTCTTTGTACATATGGAATGGGGGGGTGTTGACTGACTACTGACAGCAAAGATTAATGGGATCATATCTGAGGCATTTCATGCTGTATGCAAACAATACTTTACAAATTTATTCCAATTTAATGACAAAAATCAAAAGCCATTAAACAATTTGCAAAAGGATTTAATGGTCAGAATGAATGAGTTTGCCTAATTTTAATGGGAAATCAATGCAAATTGTATTGAATTGCTCTGGTTAATAGCAGAAATAGAAACTGATGTGTTTTTTAGATGAGATTTGCACTAGCTTAGCTGCTGCACATGCCAAGCTTGCAGCATGCAAACCTAATGTGATTTTTACATCTGGTTTGCTTAGGTTCACTTTGTGCATGATAACCACATGCAAACACTGCACAATTCAGCATGTGGTATGCATTGCACATTTACACTGCACACTTGTATTTCTGTCAGGGATGGTTTTCCACCTTGTTTTGTAAGAGGGGACTCACCAAAACAACATTATCTGCAAGTGGGTGGCAAAGTAGTAAACTTCTAAATCTGGGGCAGCTTGATCACCTGCCATCTTCCCTTTCTGTAATAACTTAGGCGATATTCAGGGTTTCCTGTCCACCCAGACAAATTTCAAAAAATTATTTCCAGAAGTCAACACCAGTACACTGTACAGAACTCTAGATAATACATTCATGGTTAGGGATTCAATTCTCGAGTATCAGTACTCGACAGCTTCATAAGTGACATCACAGAAGAGCTTGAGCGGAAGATATCCTTTTTGTGGATGACATAAAGATCTGCAACTGGGTGGATATTCAGGATGGGGTGTATTTAATGAGACGGGACCTTAGGAAACTTGAGGAATGGTCAGAGGTATGGCAGCTGGGATCAATGCCAAAAAGTGTAAAATCATGCATCTGGGGCACAGAAGCTCACGAGCTGAGTATAAATGGGGGGGGGGTGCTGCCAGTTACTCAGAAGGAAAGGGACCTAGGGGTTGTAGTATCTGATGACCTCAAAGTCACAGGGCAGTGTGACAAGGCAGGGGTAAAGCCAGTGGGATACAGGAGTGTATAGGGAGAGGTATCACAAGCAGGAGGAGAGAGGTAATATTTACCACTGTATAAATCATTAGTGAGATTACACTGAAATATTGTGTATAGTTCTGTTGACCGCATCTCAGAAAAGACTAAATTAAAAGAGAAAATAAATCACTAAGAGAGTGACCATTACTCTAACTAGGGACTCACTGGGTCACGATAGCTACAAAATAAGGCAGACGTGGTGGGCCTGAGTGCCCTTATCTGCCATCAACTTCTGTGTTTCTAAGACAGGGACAGGGAAGAAGCAGTCCAGAGGATGGCAACTAAAAAGGTATGTGGGCTGCATGAGAAACCGTACAATGAGAGACTAATGGATCTTAATATGTACAGCCTAGAGGAAAGGGGAGGGGTTATGATACACACCTACAGGTACATTACGGGAATTAACAGAGTACAGGTGGGAAGTGTGATCAAATGAAAAAGTGCAACAGAACAAGAGGGCATGCAGCAAAGCTGGGGGGGATTTAAGAGGGATGTGAGGAAACAATAATTCACTGAAAGAGTGGTGGATGCCTGAAACAGCCTGCCACAAGAGGTAGTATGGGTGAAACCTGTGGGGGGGTTTCAAACATGCATGGGATAGACATAAGGGAATACTAATGAATAAAAAGGGTGGGGGAGGGCTGCCGAAGACCAGTTAGGGTATGCTGGGACAGAATAGGCAGGGAAGAAAAGGGGCAGACTGGATGGGCAAAGTGGTCCTTTTCGGCTGACAAATTCTATGTTTCTGTTTAGTAGAGGGGTATCAAAGACTACTATTTTAAATAATCTTTCACCTTTGATGTTAGGGGTTTAAATTTTGAATCATACAGTTTGGTAAGATATTTCCTACTTTGAACCCTCAGATACTTCAGACGGGTGGTATCCCATTTCAGAGGCAGAAATTACTTCAATTGTGTGTATGGGCAATGGTGGAACACCATGACCTCGGTGTTGTATCTGTTCAAGACAGAGTCTACATGGCACCCAAAAAACTCCAGACCTTCCCACACCTCCTTGACAGTTTCCTCTGGGTCCACCAAGTATAGCAGGACATGGTCTGCATACAGGATGATCTTCTGGGAGCCACTCCCATCTAAATTCACTGTACCCTGGGATGGAGTCTTATCCATTGGGACAGTGACTCTATATACAGAGCGAATAGTAAGGGAGAGAAGGGGCACCCTTGCTCATGTGCAGTGTCATTGAAATGCCATTGATATGCTACCATTGGTTCGGACATCTGCTTTTGGCATAAGGTCAGGATACGCACAATTAACTTTTCATGGAAGCCAAATTTCACCAGAACTTGGAAGAGAAAATTCCAAACTACTTTATCAAAATGCTTTTTCAGCATTTAGGCTCATGAGACGGTCCAAATTTTATTCTTTTGTACGTAGTCAGTTACATTACATGTATCATTCTGCATACATTTTCTGGGGCCTGTCTCCCCATTCCTGAGACAGCTGCAAAAGCAGATGTGGTGCAAATGTTGGAGTTGGAGCTTGCCCTGGTTAAGGCAAAGGCAGAAGCTGAGATCCAGAAGATGAAGCTGCATGAGATCCAGCAAGAGGAAAATCATCGCGAGCACAAGATCCAGATGAAGGAGTGTGAGTATTCGAGGAGTTGAAAATGCTGTGCCAGAGGACATCACCACAAACTGTGAGTAATGGCATTTGGGTTTGACCCAAGAAGTGAAATTAATTCTGAAATGTTTCCCAGATATCAGGTGGGGGATGGTCTTGATTTGTTTTTAAGATCTGTAAGATCTTTTCAGAGAATCTGTAGACAATTTGAATTGGGCAGGGCTTCATGGGAAACTCACCTATTGCCACTGCTTTCAGGCAAGGCATTAGAAGCTTTTGCCAGAATGGACAATGAGGACTGCATAGATTATAATAATAATAATACTTTATTTATAATGCGCCTTTCAAATACCAAGGCGCAGTACAGTAAAAACAATTGAAGCAGTTAAAAATCATCATCATATAAAATATACAGTACAGCGCCACAATCATCACTACCATATGCTTTTATCCAAAGAAATGATTTTAGGGCCTGTTTAAAGCTCCCAAGTCGTGCACTCCCTAATCCAGCAGGGTGAGAATTCCAGAGGGCAGGGCCCACGAACATAAAAGCTCGGGCCCCAGCAATTTTAAAGTCACCCTCGGAATCTCCAGCTACCCCCTAAATCGGCTTCAGCCGGAGTGGTCAAACAGGTGTTAAGGAATCAGAAGCTTTTTCAGATAGTCAGGGCCCAGTTCGTGTTGGGCTTTATATGTCAGTAACCCGACTTTCAAGGTGATCCGCTACTGAACTGACAGCCAGTGCAGTTCCCGCAGCACCAGTGTGATATGGGAAGATCTAGGAGTCCCCATCAACTGGGCTGCAGAATTCTGCACTAGCTGCAAGTGGCAAATATCAACCCCCAAAAGCCCAAAGTAAAGCGAGTTGCATTAATCTAAACGCGAGGTCACAAAGGCATGGATTTATGTAGGCAGGTTGCCAGATGGAACAAAGATGCTTGATCCTAGCGATGTTTCTCAGATGGTAAAAAGATGACTTAATGACAGCTGACACCTGAGTCCGAAGTGTCAGCCCCGTGTCCATCATCACCCCTAGGTCTCGCACCTGTTCAGAGACCTGAAGCTCAGCGTACCCAAGGAACAATCCTAGGGGGCAGCCTGCCTCCAGCCCCCCTATCCAGTGACCTGGATCCAAAACCATCACCTCCGTCTTCCCAGAGTTCAACTTCAGCCAACTGGACTTCATCCAATCCTGGATTTCCTTGAGGCAGTTATTAAATACTGAGACTGCTCCTTCCTGGTCGGGGGCAAAAGACAGGTATAACTGGGTATCATCGGCATAACAATGAAACCTCAGCCCATACGATCTCACAGTGTCTCTGAGGGGAAGCATGTACACAGCAAACAACATGGGGGACAATACTGAGCCCTGAGGGACCCCACAAGATAAAGAAATAGGGTCAGATGAAAAAAACCCTAACACTACCCTCTGAGTTCTTCCAGTGAGATATGAAGTAAACCATCTGTGGACCAGGCCAGAAAGTCCACAGATAAATGTCAGGTGCTCAAGCAGAACCCCATGGTCAATGGTGTCAAAAGCTGATAACAGATCTAAAAGTACCAAAATGGACCGTTTTCTCTGGTCTCTCGCCATCAGGAGATCATTGAGCAACCAAACCAGCGCAGTCTCGGTACTATGCCTCTTTCGAAAACCTGATTGGAGAGGTTCATAGATGCTATGGATGGTCAAATGGTTCTCCAGTTGGGCAGCCACTACTTCTCGATCAACTTCCCCACAAAGAGGAGATTTGAGATAGGCCTGTAGTTTGCAAGAGAGTCTGGGTCCAAAGAAGCTTTTTGAACAAAGGTGTCACCACTGCCTCTTTCAAAGAGCAGGGATATTCACCCGAGTCAAGGCAGCACCAGACTATCTGTGCCAGAACCGGTCCAATAGAGTCACCACATCCCATAATCAGGGATGTAGGGCCTAGGTCTAAACTACAGCATGTAGGGCACATCCCTGGACAATCCGCATAACATCCACGATTTCTGGACTGTTGAAGGTACTCCAGGAAAATGGAGGGATAGTGACCAGGCCCTGATCCTCAGCAACTCTCATAGAATGTGTTAAGTAGATCTCCGACCTAATGTCAGCCACCTTATCAGCAAATAACTGAGCAAGCTCATCACACTGTAATTGTGAAAAGGCTCTTTGGAGCTGCAGACAGGCTGGGTTGCACAGCCTGTCCACAGTTCTGAAAAGCTGAGCTGGTCGATTCTGAGTGGCAGAAATTTCCCCGGACAGGAACTCTGCCTTCTTATGAGAGATTTCTGACTGACAGAACCAATAGTGTTCTAACAGGCTAAGATGGTCGGCATATAAGGCGGATTTCTGCCAACAACGTTCTAACCTGCATCCTAGTCGCCGCAACTCCCTCAAGACTCCATCAAACCACGGAGCCCGAGGGTGAAAGGAGAGAGGATGTACATGTACTGGTGCAATAGAACCCAGGGCTGAGATAATGGCATTGTTATATGCCAAGACTAAAAGCCTCGGATCACTGCAATGCACAGGAAATTGTGATAGGTCATTACCGCAACAAGGCCATGAAGTAACATTCCGTAAAGGTCGGTACGTGACCATCTCCACAGGGGTCGGCCTACAAGGAGGGGTGCCAAAATTGAACCTCACCGTGTAATGATCAGACCATCCAACTGGTTCCACCCCCACGTCAGAGGCCTCGATCCCCAGGAGGGAGACCAGGTCAAGAGAATGGCCACACTTATGAGTAGCAGTGGTAACCACCTGTGTCGGGCCCAGTGAATTCATCAGCTGGAGGAAGTGCTATCCAAATTGTGAGAGTTCGTCATCGATCCAGGCATTGAAGTCACCCAGGACCATCAACCTGGGTGACTCAAATGCCATATCGACGACAAAGTCCGCCGCTTCCTTAAGGAATTGCTTCCCATCTCCTGGTGGACGGTAGATAAGAGCAATTCTATAGCCCACACCTGCTACTACAGCACATTCAAATGAACTGGCCTCCTCAATTGGAACACTGGTAAGTTCCAATTCGGTCTTGAAACAGACCGCAAACCCCCCCCCCCATGGTCCAACCTTGGGCGATGTATCACCGCATACCCGGCTGGAATTGCGGCCTCAAATATTGGGCCCGCGTTATCATCCAGCCAGGTCTCGGTGATACAAGCCAGATCTGTTGAACCAACAAGATCCGAAATCACTGCAGTCTTGTTTCTGACAGATCTGGCATTGCACAACAGCGCCCAGGTGGGACAGAACTCTTGGGCTGCCCCGACCACCTGCCCATCACCAATGATGGCCCCCTAGGGTATGGGAACCAAACATGATAGCCCATGCTCTAGACTCCACTTCACCCCAGGGCGTCTTCTGGGCTTAACAACCCTGATGGGAGCATCCCGCTCTTGCAGCCTCCACTGTTCACACCCCCAACCCCTAAAATTAAAAATTCCTTGCTAAAGTGTTGTAAGTTAACCCCAAAACCTTTGCCCCCCCCACAAAAAAAAGAGGGTTAAGAAAGGCACTGGGGGACAGCTATGCTGAAATGTGTGTGTAGCTAAGTAATTTGTTAGAATGCTGGTAGAGGGTGCAAAAGCTCACTCTGTAGAGGAAATCAAATATTTATTTTTTTCTGGAACAGTTCCTAAAAACTGTACCTGAGGAACTGAGAATATGGTTCTTGGATAGAACTCCGAGCTCCTTGAGGAAGACAGCTGATAGGTCTGATCAGTTCATATCCAGCTGACCACCCTCTAATTGCAAACATAAAGGGGAAGGATATCGGGTAGTTTTAAGGGAACCTGTGAGCTGAGGGGGGAGTGGGCAACCTAAAGGAACCCAGTCAGTGCATGAACCAAAAGGAAAGCCATTTGGTTTCAACAGCTCAAAGATGAGTGAATGCAGGTACTTTATTTTGCCAGAAAATGGGGCATTTGTCTTATGATTGTCCAAAAAATTTGAAAAAAGGGGTTAGTGCAGCAGGAGAGGGTAACTCAGGGAGTTCACAGCAGATAGTGGCCTGCACATTGATTGCAGAGCCCTTTAACTTTACTGCACATAAGCACCCAGTGGTGGTGAATGGATTGATAACCCAGGGATTGAGGGACGCTGGGGCCTCCATTTCTATGGTGAAGCAGGATTTGATTGAGGAGGAACAGATCCTGCCTGGCCAGTTTTCTAGGATTAGAGGAGTGACAGGTCTTGTGTTCTTAGTGCCAGTGGCCTGGATCTTAAGCTGGGAAGGCCTCCAGGGCATATGGGAGGTGGGTGTTTTACCCGACCTTCCCGTGGATGTAATCATGGGTAATTACTTCAACAGTAGGGCAAATAGTGTGTGTGTCACTACCTGTAGCAAGGCAAGGGAACTGGCTCCTGAGGACACAGAAGGGGCAGTGAGTGCATGAGGAAGAAACCCCTATCTCAGTAGCAGGAGTAGTTGTAGCAGAAGAATGAGCTGTAAGCAGCAGTTCTGTGCCACAGCTATTGACGGTGAAGAGCCCAGCCATGGGTGACTCTCCCATAGCAGAGTGTGTTTTGGCAAAAGTCAGGCATGCAGAGCTAGGGAGAGCTCAGAAGCTGACCCATCCTTGCAAAAATTAAAGGAGTAAGCCACCATTGTGGAAAGTGACCTCTGAGTTCTAGGAAAAGGGAAGTGTAATGGGAGGAGGGGCTCCTGTACCATGAGTGGGTTCCTAAGGGGCGACTGGAGGAAGAGATACCGGAGGAAGGGGCATTCTGGCAGGTAGTGGTTCCTAAGGAGTGTAGGAAACAGCTTCTGGCCTTCGCACATGACTTACCCTTCTCTGGACATGTAGGGGTCAGCCGTACAAAAAGGCGACTGACAATTTTTACTGGCCCAATATTTTAAAGACATGACAAATTACTGTTGGACTTGTCTGCAGTACCAGAGGGTAGGAGAGGTTGGGGACAAGGCTAAAGTGACTTTGATTTCCATATCTGTTATTGAAGAACCATTTCAATGCGTTGCCGTGGACATTGTTGGGCCACATAACACCCCAAGTCACACCAGCAAGCAGTACATTTTGGTGGTCATAGATTATGCAACAAGGGACCCAGAGGCGGTGCCTTTGTCCTCCATTGAGGCTGCAAAGGTGTCTGACAAACTGCTGGGGCTAATTAGTTGGGCGGGTTTCCCCTAGAAGATTCTGTCAGATCAGGGCAGCAACTTCATGTTTGATTGGATGGTTAGACTTTTGAAGAAGTGTGGGGTAAGGCAGCTCAGGGACTGACCATACCATCCCCAGCCTAACGGTCTGGTGGAAGGATTCAGTTGGGTCCATTAAGACTATGTCAATGGCATTCAATTACCAGCATGAGAGAGAGTGGGACAAGTACCTACTCCATCTCTTATTCACATATAGGGAAGTTCCCTCGGAGTTCACGGGGTTCTCACCCATCGAGCTCCGATTTGACCATAGGGTAAGGGGCCCCCTTGATTTGGTAAGGGATGAATGGGAGAGTGAGCTTGCTCCCCAAGGGGGATCTGTTGCAGATTATGTCCTGAATTTCAGGGCATTGCTCAAGGAGCTCATAGGGTTTGCTCATGAGCACCTACCTACTGCACAACAGAGGCAGAACACATGGTATGACTGTGGGACCAGAACTTGGGAGTACAAAGTCAGACAGTGGGTGATGGTGCACATCCCCATTCAGAAGAACATCTTACCAGCAGCTTGGGAGGGGTCTTACTCAGTGGTCAGGAGGGTGGATGATGTGAATTACATGGTGGAGCTACCAGGCAGGAGGCGTAAACAGCGAGTCTACCAAGTAAATATGATGAAACCCTACCATGACAGGGATAATATGACCCTGGCTGTGAGCAGCTATCCGGAGGGGGACAGAAGCAGAACCACTGGTGGATCTCCTAGGAGAGGTTAAGGGAAAATACTCAGTGGATGCTGTCCCCTTTCAGAGCAGCTGACATCAGCCCAAGCTGCCAAAATGCATAGGGTGTTGCGTACATTTGGTGAAATGTTCACAGAGAATCCAGGGTATACCATGCTGGCAGAGCACCATGTGGATGCAGGGTCCCAAACCCTGCTGAGACAGCCACCCTACAGAGTTCCAGAAGAAGAAGAAGAATCAGTATTTATATAGCACTTTTCATACACAATGTATCCCAAAACACTTTACAAACAATGCTAGACTGGTAGTGAAGTGACTGAATGTGTAGTGGCAGCCATGTCACACAACAACACCCACACACAGCCTGGACAATTGCATGAAGAAAGTAGAAGGAGTAAGACAGGCCATAGAGGGGGAGATCAAGGAGGTGCTGGCTCTCCAGGTGATCCAGGAGTCCAGTAGTGTCTGGGCCAACCCAGTGGTACAGATCCCCAAAAAGGACAGTTACCACAAGATTCTGCATTGACTACCACAAGCTCAACAGCTGCGGAGTCCGATGCATGAAAAGTTACAATATTTGTTACAATATTTTCCAGTTTGGCACTTCTTAGCTAACACGTATATGTGCCCCTGTTATCTCAGTCCAGATGCACTTGTAGCAAGGCAGATTCAGCATCAGTCATTATCACAGTTTACCAGTAAGCGCAATACTAGTTCTCATTGCAGTTTCCAAGTAATTACTCCACTAGTCCCAATGCAAGCTTTCTCTCACTTTATAAGCCTACAACATATTTTGGTATTAGTGTAATCATGGCCAGATTAATGGAAGTAGGGGCCCTACTCCAAGTCATATTTTGCGGCCTGGGGGCCCCTACATACCAACATCCCACTCTTCTACGGTGCCGTGCTGGCAAGGCAGCAATGACCAGGGTACTCAAGCAGGATGTGGTTTATAATGCTGTGTTATGCCACATGACTTGACAGGTCACATGCCCTTGATTATAAACAACACAATTCAGAATGACCAATTACTGCATAAAGAAATATTTTATACGTACCGTATTAACAGTTTGTAAATTTTCACTTTTAGTTACCTATAACTTGTCTTGTTTTCCCTTGTCACTACTGTATGTACCTTGTAATTATATTATTAATAATTATGGATTAATTATTAATTATGGATCCTCTTTTCTTCCTCTTTTCGTCCCTTTCCGAGACACACCTGGACATTAGACTTGATTAGTGTGCCCTGCCTTCCCAGATATCAAATTCAAATTCCACATCAATAATTTAATAAAATGGGGATTATAGCTGCCACAATCTCCCTGCTCATACCTCATTAAATACCTTTTCTCTCTGCAAAACCAAAAACTGAAGCGTGTATTGAAGCAGTTAATGGGGCTCACAGCTCCCTCGCATCATTCCTACTCAAGACTCCTTGAGCTCCAAACCTGAGACATGCTCAAGCTCCTTGCCTCCATAATGCATCTGCCACAATCACCCTCTGTGCAGCTACCTTTGTCCTCAGTTCTGTCTGTTCTCCCACTGTCTCCTCTCCTCCATCTCCATTGTCATTTATAGTTTTGTTGTCAACCTAAAAGTTGCTTTGCTGCCAATGCTGAGTTGCCACATCCTTGTCCCTACTCCAAGTCATTGATGCCAAAGCAGCTAAAGAGAGGTGTGCCAAGAAGACTGAGCCTTAAGAACCCTGCAGGACCTGCAGGCGTTGACTGCAGTCACTTCAGAGATTACGTTTCCTAGAGCAACCTACTGCAACTTCCTAGTAATGTATATGACTCAAATCAAACCAAGACAAATCTGTGCCAGCAAGAGCAAGTCCCACAAGTTAGTTCCCTTCAGGTGACTTATCAGCACCTCATGGTCCACTCAGTGCCAAACTCAAATCTTATTAAAGACTCATCAGTACACTACTCAGGTTACTGAACACTCACATATAGACCATGACCAGAGGCAACCACAACTTAGTTTGTTTCGACAATGCAATGAAATGAGTTATTTCTGCAGCACAAATGGATTGGACACTGCAGAACACAGACGACTAGTCAACACAACATACCTAGTGTGGCCTGACTGATGTGAATGTGAATGTAATGAGTCCAGTCTGTCCTTTTGATTGTTTCCTCAAGATCATGCAGGCGGCGGTGACACGACTCGGCCCTGCAGTGTGGCCCGGCATGGGAGAACTCCTCACAGTCACAGCAGGACCAAAGGCCCAACTAGCAGCAGCACTAACTGATCCTGGCTAGTGGCTACATAGAAAACACCAGCAGCATGCAATGGTGCACTGAAGCCGAATCCAACTCGAGGTGACCCCCCGCGGCCTGCTCAGACTCTATCTCTACTTCTGTGTCTTTAGGCAGAGACTCTTCTTCTTTGATAGATGAGACCAGCCACCAGCACCAACAACTGACCACCACAGCTCTCTCTCATTCTCCTCCTCTACTCCTCATCACTGCTCAGCCACACACTCTGATGTCACGTACACGAACTCATTGGTTCCAGCTCCCCAGTAGCCACACCTCCAGATGACTGCTGATGGACATGATTGGTTGTGTGTTGTGGGGTCAGGGTGGATCAGAGGTGAAGTCAGAGCTGCCCGTCAGAGAGACTGAGAGGCTCGCTTGCTCAGAGTGGCTGCGGGGGGGAGGGGGTCACCACTCACCATGCTGACTCAGTGGGGCGGGGGGGCTGACTGACTCCAAGAAGGAGGGGTGCTTTTTGGGCAATTCGGCCTGTCGGCGGTCACCCAGTACAGCCAGGATTAAAGAAAGTAACTGTAAATAGGTTAACAGTGGGGGCCCTCCTGAACCTTGGGGCCCTACGCCATGGCGTAATTTGCATACAGGTTAATCCTGCCATGAGCGTAATAATACTGAGGTGTCATTACACCCCCCTCTTCCTCCTCTCCTCCTAGGTGTACATACTGAGCTCCTTTGGCCTCTTCTCATAGGGCTTTTGATGCAGACTCTGCACCATTTTGGTAGCCCTCCTTTAGATCGCCTCCACTCTGTCAATATCCTTCCTGAAATGCGATCCCCAGAACTGGACACAGTACTCAAGGTGAGGACTTAATAGCGATCTATATAGGGGCAATGCCCGCTCCCTTTCTCTGCTGGTGATAGCCCTTCCTATGCACCCCAGCATCCCCCTAGCCCTCCCAGCTGCCTTGTCACACTGCCTGGTCACCGTCACTTTCCTGCTTGATTATTGTCAGTATCACGCCACCCATTTTGTACTCTGCCTCTGGGTTTCTATGGCCCAGCTGCATTATTTGCACTTTTTTGCACTAAAACTTAGCTGCTATACCCTTGACTACTCCTCCAGGTTTTTCATCTCTGTGCCCATCCTTTCCATCTCCTCAGAGTGTCCACCCGATTGCAGATCTTGGTGTCATCTGCAAACAGGCACACCTTCCCTTCCAGCTTCTCTGCTCTGTCATTAATAAACATAGAAACATAGACTTTGACAGCAGATAAGGACCGCTTGGCCCACCTAGTCTGCCCATTTCCCTACCTACAGGATAAGCTTCAGATCATATTTAACCAACAGCCTATTTCTTCCTACCCCCCACAAAAATTGCCTTATGTCTGTCCCATGCATTCTTGAATTCTCCCACAGTTTTAGACCCCACAACCTCCTCAGGAAGGCTGTTCCATGCGTACACCACCCTCTCTGTGAAAAAATACTTCCTCACATTGCCCCTGAGCCGTCCCCTTCTATCTTCAAATTGTGTCCCCTTGTTCTTGCACATCTCTTCTTCTGAAAGATGCTACCCTCTTGGACTTTGTTGATTCCACTGAGGTACTTAAATGTTTCTATCATGCCCCCTCTCCCTCCTATCCTCAAGGGTATACATATTAAGCTCCTTTAGCCTCTCCTCATATGGCTTCTCTTGCAGACCCTGCACCATTTTAGTTGCCCTCCTCTGAACTGCCTCCATCCTGTCTATGTCCTTGAGGAGATGGAGTTTCCAGAACTGGATGCAGTACTCCAGATGGGGTCTCACCAACTGTCTGTACAGGGGATAACAACTTCCTGTTTTCTGCTGGTGATGCCTCTCCCTATACATCCCAGTATTCCCCTGGCCCTCCCTACCGCCTTCTCACATTGCTTGCCAACCTTAAGGTCATCTGATATGATTACCCCCAGGTCCCTTTCCATTTCTGCTGTTGTTACTACCCTCCCATTGTGTAATTTTCCCCTTGGTTTTTGTTTCCCAGGTGCATTACTTGAACTTCTTTGCATTGAATCAAGCTGCCATGCTTCTGACCATTCCTCCAACCTTGCCAAGTCCCTTCTCATCCTTTCCACGCCTCCTTGTGTATCAACCCTGTTGCAGATCTTTGTGTCATCTGCAAAGAGGCATACTTTTCCTTCAGTCCCTCTGTAGTGTCACTTATAAAGACATTAAAAAGGACTGGATCCAGTACTGAACCCTGCGCACCCCACTAGTAACCCCCCTTTCTTCAGAGTGGACTCCATTTACAATTACCTTCTGTGTCCTGTTGTTCAGCCAATGTTTTACCTAGGCTACCACCCTGGGACCCACTCCAAGGCTGGTTAAGTTGACTACTAATCTTTTGTGTGGGACTGTGTCAAATGCCTTGCTAAAGTCTAGGTAGGCCATGTCCACAGCCCCTCCCTAGTCTACTACTTTGGTCACCCAGTCAAAGAAATCAATTAAGTGCGTCTGACACAACCTTCCGCTGTGAACCCATGCTCTTGGGTCCTGTACCTACTGGCCTCAAGGTACTCAACAATTCTTTCCTTCAGAGTGATTCTAGCACTTTCCCTACCACAGAGGTCAAACTGACAGGTCTGTAGTTTCCTGCCTCTGTCTTGCTCCCTTTTGTGAAGGAATCACATCAGCCTTCTTCCAGTCCTCAGGTCACACACCTTCCTCCCATGATTTGTTATAAAGGGTAGTCAGTGGTGTCACTAGTTCTCTGCTTAATTATTTTAGAATTCTGGGATGAATTCCATCTGGCCCCATTGCTTTGTCCACCTTCAGTTTGGGGTTCTTTCAGAACACTTTCTTCTGTGAAAGGACTGGGATCGACTCCCCAGAGTGCTTCTGTTAGTTGGATTGGGCACCTCCCCCCTTCCTCTTTTGTGACTACGGAACAGAAGTATTCATTCAGTATCCCTGCTTTTTCACTGTCACTCTCTGCCCACCCACCATCAATTCTATTCAGCCTCACTATCCCTTCCTTTGTCATTCTACACTCCCTGATATACCTATAAAAGGTTTTATCCCCCTTCTTAACTGAGTTGGCTATCTTTTCCTCAGTTTGTGCCTTTGCTATTCTGACTACCCTCCCTGCTTCCTTCTGCCTTAACTGGTACAGTTCTCTGTCCTGCTCCTTCAGTGTTTCCTTATACTTCCTAAATGCTATCTTTTTCCCCCTAACCTTCACCGCCACTTCTTTTGAGAACCATAGTGGCTTTTTCTTTCATTTTGATTTGTTTAAAGACATTAAATAGGACCGGTCCCAGCACTGAACCCTGAGGTACCCCACTGGTCACTCTACTTTCCTCAGAGCGAACTTCATTTGCCACTACCCTCTATCTCCTATACCCTTACCAATTTCTTACTCAGGTTACCACCTTGTTGTCCACCCCCAAGCTACCCAGCTTGTTTACCAATCTCCTATGTGAAACAGTGTTGAAAGCCTTGCTGAAATCCAAGTACTGTAGGTCACATCCACTGCCCCACCCTGCCCTTACTCCTTGGTCACCCAGTCAACTAAATCTATCAGATTTGTTTGGCATGACCTCCCCATTGCGAATCGGTGTTGCCTCGGATCCTATAACCCATTGGATTCAAGAATATTCTACAATCCTTTCCTTTAGTAGTGTTTCCATTAACTTACCCACCACCAATGTCAGTATGACAGGCCTATAACTTCCCGCCTCTTCCCTGCTACCACTTTTGTGAAGTGGGACTACATCTGCCTTTCTCCTGTCATCCAGGACCACTCCAGTCTCCAGCGAACTGTTCAATAGGTCTGTTGTTTAAATGACTGAGAATTAAATCTCCACATTCTGTCTGCATCAGAGCCCTGTGATATTGGTTTCATTCACATCAGGGACATTTTAATTTTTCTCTCTATAAAGTCTGTTGCAACAGCACTGGAGCTATTCCTTCTCTTTACTATACCTTTTAACTAACACACATACAGGTAGGCCACCTATATAGTGTTTCTCTCTATCCCTTTTCTTTGTCCCTAACGTGAGAACCATGCTCTGTTCACCTCCCCGGTCCAAGATTTCAATGCAGTCCTTAACAACTGAAATACCGTATCAGGTTTCAGGGTTTGTAAAGAAAAGTATTCATAAAAGCACTTGGTCTAGTGCTGTTTTGTGTCCCAAGTTCTCCCAAGTTGTCTCTTAAATGCACCACGAGGTGCCTTTAGTTAATAAATAAGAAATAATGGGTAGTTGTATTGTTTAGTTTTGGAACCATAAGTCCCCCCCCCCAAGACAAAAGCAGTATAAAGCCTGGGAATGGATGGTTTATCCAACTGTTAGCTGTGCAAGCTGTTTCTCTCGCTAGCCTCTCAGGCTCCTGCTCGAACAGTATGTTTTGTTTTTCCACTGTGCAAGCTGCTCTCATGCAGTCAGCGTAACATGACTGTAGTAATACATGAAGTTGTTCTATTTAGTTAAAGCGCTGTTGTGCAAATATATAGCAGAGTGCTCCTTGCAAGCATTGTTTATGCAACGCATTATTAATTGGGAGATGCCCTTACCCCCCTGTAGTTGTGAACTCTACAACTTAATAGCGTAGTATAGAAGACTGCAGCAAAGTACTAGATATATGAATATATATACAGTTCTTCCATGTTTAGCTTAAGCTCTCCTTTATTTCAGCAGTTGAAATGTTGTGTTTGCTTTTGCCTGTTTGTGTTGACAGGGCCGGCGTTAGGCATCCGCGAACCCCGCAGCCGTGGGAGGCCCCCAAATGTAGCGGGCCGCAGGCAGCATATGTAGTGGGTCTGGCGGCGGGCACCAGCAGCAACCATTAACCAGCCCAGCAGCATACTTTTTTTGTCTGTCCCACCCCACTCCCTGCCTGGATCACCACAGCATCCTATAAGAAAATAAAATACTGCCCCCCGATCAACATAGCTGAGCAGCATTATTAGTACCTGGCAAGCCCCTGTGCTCCTCGCAGACTGCACTAGCGAATTCTCTCCGGCTCTGCTCTGGCTCCCCATCAACAACATGTGATGTCCTCATCCAGTTGCCCTTTCATGTGGTTTACACTGTGAAACTTTACATTTGTTGCTGCCGGCTTCCCATTGTACCTGAAAATTGGGCCCCGATTTCCCCGAAGGAATGCCAGACCACGCCACCATCCTGCCTGCAATTCTATCCCCGGGCAGCTTTGTTTCATGTTCCCCACATTCCTCTATTGTGCTGCACAGAACATGCTGATGTGGGAGGAGATGCTGTGCTGGAACCAATCACAGGGCTCCAATAGGCCCGTCGCTGTTTATCGCACCTCCTCCAACTCAACTTGAAAATTTCTGTTCCACTCTCAGGTCCATGTCTGCAGCATAAGTACGGGAGATGGGAGTCTGGAAAGGTAAAGAGCAGCAGAGGTAAGAAAAATATTGCAGCAGCTGGACAGGAGCAATTTTTTTGCAATTTATTCTATTAATTATCTCTTAGAAATGTAATACTTCTAGTGTCTCCAGGTCATTGTGTCTGAAAAATTGTGCAATAGGTGGATTTTATGTGCAAAGATTACTGGGGGTTTGGGGAGGGAGCAGGGGATGAGGAAGGGGCCGGGAGGGGGGTGCGAGGCCATCGAGGAGCCCCAATAATGGAGTTTGCTGGGGGCCCCCAAAGTCCTAACACCGGCCCTGTGTGTTGAACTGGAGTTATGTTCAAGAAGCTTCAGGGAAGTTTGCTGCCTTTTCAGTGCCTAGCTCTATAGAGCCAGCCGGCCTGTGTCTTACCTAATTATAGGACAGGTACTGAGGGGGCGGAGCTGCTTTTGAGACCTTCACTCTGTTTTCTTCTCTTCCCTTCTGTTAATTTTTTTTTCTTTTATAATATGACTCCAGAGGTTGGTAGAAAAAGACTGATGTGTTTGTACACAATAAAATAAGCTTATAACATATGTCTAAAGTGGAATGTATAGTAGTGGGAGGAGCCTCTCTCTTCACAAGGGGTACAGGTATATAAAGAGAGCTCCTCTCTCATTGTTTCAGAGTGTGCTGTGGGGATCAGATGTGTTCTGTCCTCAGATATAGAGACACTAGCTAATTACTAGTGTCAATACTTGAGAGCCTTCTTTTATGTGTTCTGTTTTATTTTGCTTTGTTGTACAAGTATTTTTTTTTTGGTTGCTTATACTTTCTGCCAAGAATAAATTCCTTTATTTTGATTTGGAACTTGCTGCTGTGGTGTCCTCCTTTATCCCACACCTCACACTTGGTGGTAGTGGTGAGATACCAGGCTTCTGATACTGTTCCAGTTTCTGTGGAGGTGCCAGATGTCAGATGAAAATCAGTCTAGTGGTGTTCTGACAAGAAAGATGGTAGAGCAACTCAGACAGCCTTTACTGTCCGGACTGGGTGATGTATGATGGAAGATAGCAAAAACAGAAGAAGAAGGTGCTGTTGGTGGTTCTACAGAGGAGGAAGATGAGGAGAAGGTGGAGACAACTCCTCCAGCTGGAGATACACAGGAATTGTTACATTGGTTGTGTATCCACTAAGTTGCCCTAGAGAAGCAGAGAGAGCGAAATATGCAAAGGAATGAGGCCAGGTGGGCCGACACGTTGAGGGCTATCTAAGCCCTAGGTACTGGTAGACCCCCAGTCGCAGTTTATGGCCCTAATGACATTAAATTAACCAAATTATGTGAAACAGATGATACAGAGACATACCTGACCACTTTTGAGTGGATAGCCTGAGCATGTCAATGTCCTCGAGGCCAGTGGGTTATCTGTCTCGCACCATATCTCACAGAAAAAGCCCAATTAGCTTATGGGTATGTGGACAGTAATTTGAGTGAGAATTATGATGCAGTAAAAGAGGATATCCTGAAAAGATATGACATTTGTCTGGAAACATACAGGCAGCGATTTAGAGCTCTGAAATTCCATCTTATAGATACCCCTCAGGAAGCCTATGCTAGACTGAAAGACTTGTGCGATAAATGGTTACAATAAGCCACCACTACCAAAGAACAGATGATGGAAGCCATAGTCTTGGAGCAGTTTGTTCGAATTCTGCCACAGGGTGTACAAATGTGGGTTAGGGAACACCTCCCGGAGTCAGCCGAGAGAGCTGTTCGATTAGCTGAGGACTACCTTACTGCAAGACCTAACAGACAGAAAGGATACTCCGGATCCGGTGCAACCCAGCCCATAGTAAGAACTTCCTCTTTGACCGATAATATAACTGGTGGGGGTATAAAGAAAACTGATAGACCACATAACCCTTATATTATTTGTCATCTATGTCAAGGGAAGGGCCATATTGCCCGTTTTTGCCCCAAAAAAGAAACCTACCCCTACCCATTTGGCTCTTGCCAACTGGGGCCAATATTTAACTTCTGTTGTGATAAATGGGAAGGACCTATCTGGTTTGCCGGACTCTGGGAGTCAACAATCATTGATAAAAGCAAGTTTTTTTTTTTTTTTTGTAATTTAGTCTTTATTACAGTTTTTCAACATAAAGTACATCATATTCACGGTAGATTACATGGAGACATGTACTTTCAGTATATGCTGTTACCAGAACCTAAGACCTATAATAAAATAAAATAAAAAGGGGGAAAAACTTTCCTTACCCTTATCAAACTCCCCCTCACCCCCTCCCTCTTAGCGTTAGCCCATCTCAGGACAATCACCCTGAACTATTAATTACATGAGGTCTGTATTTCCCAGAGTTATTATGATTGTGGTGCTTGCAGAGAAAACAAATCTAAAAGTGGAGCCCAGATTTTGTTAAATTTACTCATTCTATTTTATAGACTGGCGAACATCTTTTCCAATCTGATGTTACTTAATAACTCCGTCAGCCACTCAGTATATGATAAAAGCAAGTTTACTTCTCTCTGATACAGACACACACAAAAAGACAGGGGTTACCTGTATTCATGGGGATACACGGTTTTACCCTATGAAAACAGTGGATGTTAAGGGGATAGAACCCCCCACTGTTTTCTTCTTGAGCAGGGAGGAGTGTGATATTGGTTTCTCTCACATCAGGGACATTTTAATTTTTCTCTCTATAAAGTCTGTTGCAACAGTACTGGAGCTATGCCTTCTCTTTACTATACCTTTTAACTAACACACATACAGGTAAGCCACCTGCATAGTGTTTCTCTCTATCCCTTTTCTTTGTCCCCGGTCCAAGAATTCAATGCAGTCCTTAACAACTGAAATACTGTATCAGGTTTCAGGGTTTGTAAAGAAAAGTGTCCATAAAAGCGCATGGTCTAGTGCTGTTCTGTGTCCCTAGTTTTCCCAAGTTGTCTCTTAAATGCACCATGAGTTGCCTTTAGTTAATAAATAAGAAATAATGGGTAGTTGTATTGTTTAGTTTTGGGACCGTAAGTCCCCCGGACAAAAGCAGTATAAAGCCTGGGAATGGATGGTTAAGCCGCCTGTTAGCTGTGCAAGCTGTTTCTCTCGCTAGCCTCTTGGGCTCCTGCTCGAACAGTATGTTTTGTTTTTCCACAATGCATGCTGCTCTCTTGCAGTCAGCGTAACCCAACTGTAGTAACACATGAAGTTGTTCTATTTAGTTAAAGCGCTGTTGTGCGAATATGTAGCGGAGGCTCATAGCAAACATTGTTTATGCAATGCATTATCAGTTGGGGACTGCCTTCCCCCCCCCGTAGTCGTGAATGCTACAACTTAATAGTGTAGTATAGAAGACTGCAGTGAAGTACTAGATATAGGAATATATATAGTTCTTCCATGTTTTACTTAAGCTCCCCTTTATTTCAGCAGTTGAAATGTTGTGTTTGCTTTTATCAGTTTGTGTTGAACTGGAGTTATGTTCGAGAAGCTTCAGGGAAGCTTGCTGTCTTTTCAGTGCCTAGCTCTATAGAGCCGGCCGGCCTGTGTCTTACCCAATTATAGGACAGGTACTGAGGGGGCAGAGCTGCTTCTGAGACCTTCTCTCTGTTTTCTTCTCTTCCCTTCTGTTAATTTTTTTTCCTTCATAATATGACTCCAGATGTTGGTAGAAAAAGAATGATGTGTTTGTACACAATAAAATAAGCATATACCATATGTTTAAAGTGGAATGTATAGTAGTGGGAGGAGCCTTTCTCTTCACACGGGGTACAGGTATACAAAGAGAGCTCTTCTCTCATTGTTTCAGAGTGAGCTGTCAGGATCAGGCGTGTTCTGTCCTCAGATACAGAGACAGTAGTTAATTTCTAGTGTCAATACTTGAGAGCATTCATTTATGGGTTCTGTTTTATTTTGCTTTGTCGTACAAGTATTTTTTTTTTGGTTGCTTATACTTTCTGCCAAGAATAAATTCCTTTATTTGATTTGGAACTTACTGCTGTGGTGTCCTCCTTTATCCCACACCTCACAAGCGCAACTTGAGGATATATTTCAAACTGATAGGAGTGTAATCAGACAGAACAAGAGCTTCCATCTCACAATTATGTCTGCCTGGAATAGTCTCTGAGCTTAACAAGAAAAAGTTTGTCCTGAGTTGTGTGGTTGTGAGTAAAATCAAAATGCCTTCTCTGTAGGATGTAATATGCACCAGAGGTCTAAAACCCCTAAAGTGTCTACAAATTTCCGAAAAGCTCTCTGTCCTGATGTTAACCTGTATCACACCCTTTGGATTTATCTAGGTCTGGTTGGTAAATGAGTTCCAGTCTCCCTCAATTATCATGGGTAGCTAGGTATAACTAGCCAGTTCAGTACTTAGTTTAGGAAAAATTGTAGGGAGTCTATACTGGAACAGTATACTAATCTTATAATCACTTTTCTTGAAAAAACGTACTATGTAGAAACAAATACCTTCCATCTGGGTCCCAAATCTCATGTATCAATTGAGCTGGCACATTTCTTGAAATTAAAATTGCACTTGCCTTTGTTTTGTACTGTCCTCAGCCCCATATACTTGTTCCACCCATTCCCGTCTGAAGCCTAGTATCTGGTCCCACTTCAAGTGCATCCTTTGTAGGCATGCTGTATTAGCCTGAAGCTTTCTTAAATGCCTCTTTATGCAGTGTCATTCTTTCTTCACCTGTCTCCCTTTAATATTCCATAAAGTGTAGTGGTAGGCTGTATGACACCGCAGCAACTACAACTTGCGGTTGACATACTGTAAATCCATCTGATAAACTCTCTGTTTTTTTAAAAAACCCCCATGCAGGGAGCTATGTGCCTTGCACCCCGGTACTTAATGATTATCAACTCTGATTCAGAGTTGATTCGGGAAGGGGTGCAAGACCACAAGAAAGCAGTGCTGTGTCCTGTGGGTACATTACAGCGGCAACATTGACTTGCTGCTGTAATGATGTTTGATGTCGATTTGTCACTGTTCGGTCAGCATACGGGTAGGGGCTACCCATGATCAGTCCCTGAGTCTTGTGTGACCTCTTTCTGGCTTCACTTACTAAGATATTTCCTTTGTGTCCCCTGTAACCCCCCCACCAAGCTGGTAACACCCCCCCATGGAACATATACCCCAACTGTTACAATGCAACATTTAACATAAAACATCTCTACCACTATAAGCACCCAGTCCTACCGACCTTTCTCCTGCCCAGCTGGTCAGTGACAAAAAGCTCCTACCCAAGCCTGGTGCACTGTACAGGAGCAAAGTGAGTATCCTGCTTTCTGTCTGCCATTAAGTAGTTTTAAAGATGTATTTATTTAGTTGTTTATTTATTTCAAAGGTTTTACCCGGAATACATACTGAGCTGGTAAGAGCTCATTTCCAGATGTGTCCTGGGGGAAGGAGAAAGGGGAAATAGATAACAGATACAAAAGCACAGAATATAAATTATTAAATATAAAATAAGGTGCGGTACAGCTTAATAAGAACACCTAAGAAATGCATAATCATAAAATGGCAATAATACACGGTGAACAAAACACTAATGACAACAGGCGATTATCTTGTAGGGTGAGTTATTGCCTAGTCTCGTAATGGAGGGATAAACTGTAGTGGTGTGGAAATGGAACCAAGACAGGAGAGGTGACCCAACAGGCTGCTTACCAGGATAGATAGGTGTTTTAAGAGGAAGGGTAACAGGAACAGGTGGGGAGGGGTTAGAGTTTCAGCTGGTGCCTGAGGATGCCAGGGGATGGGGGAGGTGGGGAGTTGGTTCTAGAGTGGGGGAAGTGAACAAGACTTTTTCCTTTTAGCATTAACTTTTGCAGCCACTTTTCTTGAGAACCATAGCAGTGTCTTTTTGCCTTCTGTTTTTGTTCACTTCTTTTGCCTTCACATGCTGTTCCTTCATTTGGCCCACTGTTCTTCTACCCCTACTCAGACCACCCCAGGTTGTCTCTGAAGCACCCATTTTTTTATTTGCCCTTCTGAAGTCCAGGACCCTCATCCTAGTGTGGTTGGCTTCTGCTGCTGTCCTTATGTTGAACCACACTGTACAGTGATCACTGGTCCCCCTGGGGCCTCCCATCTTGATGTCTGCAATACTGTCCCTGTTAATAAGCACCAGGACTAGTACTGCCCCATCACGAGTGGGCTCCCTGACTACTTGCCTGAGAAATGCCCCCTGCAGGGAGTCAAGTGAGTCTAGGATGTCCCTGCTTCTAACATGCAGCAGATTGAAGTCCTCCACCAGTAGCACCTCCCCTTTTTCTGTCGCTATCAAACAGATTTTTTCTGATCACTCCACGTTAATAAAACCGACACACACAAATGTATATACACCCAAATAAAATGCTAACCTAATATAAGTGTGCCAGCCTCATGCTCCACGTGCCCCCCTCCCCCAGTATCAATTTCCCAGGCGTGCCCCTGCACCACTGTCTTTCCCTTTCACCCTCTGCTACCAGATGTGCTAAATCTGAAACCCCCTGTCCTACATGAAGAAGTTACTGTCCTGCACTACAAACTGAGATCTTGAAACAGAAATTCTTATTAATTCATGTTGCAGAGTCATCAGTAAATTTTATGAATATGACAGCCCTTATTCCCACAGTGTTCTAAGTTGCAGCTTCTATAGGCCTCTTTACATGGCAGCTCCGATCCATGTTGTGGTCTGCTTTTGTGCTGCCCTGACCTCCCGCGCTGATCCTGTGTCATGTTTACATGGCCCCTCTCAGTGTTGATGCAAGCCACTCTGGAAAGAGGCCATGAGTCTGGGGTGGGAGCAGTCAGCTGCTTTGTGACACAGCTGGAAGTATGCTGGGAGCATCCCTTCTGCACTGGAATGAGCAGAGCAGCCTGTCCACATGGCTGCTTAGACGGCTCACTCCTGAACATGTCTCCGACTCTGCAGTGGCTTGGGGAGAGGAGAGGGTGGACAAGACTGACTTACAATGATCAGGTAAGTGCACACAGAGCCCCACTGGCATGACAGCAAGACAAGTGCTCAGGTTACCGCAGTATAAATGCGGCCATGTAAACTGGCCGTATGCCATGATAATGGGTCCCACATTTGGTCTCATTTTCCCATACTGTGTCCCACATTTTGTGGAGTGTGAGATTGAGAGGCAGGCATGATCATTTCCAGAAATCCCAGTACTGTGGCTGATGATGGTGCTGGGGGCAGCCTCATAGATGCAACAGTGGATTGGGGGGAGAGGAAGCTGCAAAGCAGGGAGGAACTACAGGACAAAAAATGGGAAAACCTATAGAAATAATACAGTAATAAAATATTACTTGGCTCTTTAGCTGCCTCTTACGTGTCTGTTTCTTAAAGAAGAAGAATTGTCAGAGATGTCTGTATCAAGTACTTGTGTGTTGAATAGAGCCCTAGATGTAACAGAAAGAGTCAGACAAGGATGGCCAAAGGGCAAAAATAAAAAGTACAACATAAAAGCACTGTTTGGGCATTCAGAAACCTCCTTATGTGACAATTTCAGGACCCCTGAACCACAGCAGCATTTTTAACAAAACATCTTACTCAGAAAAACAAGATAGCCTAAAAAATAAGTATTCATGTCACATGAGTTACAACTAACAAAAACCTTACTTTGAGGATGTAACTTTATTTCACCCTTGAGAAAACTGCAGACACAGTGAGGAACTTCTCATGACTTGTTCACCGCCAAACGTTTACAAAATGTACTCCCTGTACTGGCATGGTGTAACTCCAGTACATTTGTTTCTTCTAAGAATGAATACTTAAAGATGTGAAAAAACGCTGACAGAACACCATCTGCCAATTCCACTGGCCTCAACCTTTCCCTGGTGTGGGCTTTTTACAGTATCTTACACAGAGACAAGCAGCCAGAGTAGTTCAATGTTGAAAGCAACACTCAGGTTTCAATGCCACAGTGAGCATGCGCTTGCTGCATGACCCTGAGCAGTTACTTGTCCTCCTTGTGCTTCATTATCCCAGCTTTAACATTAGGTTGAAAGAGGGACCCCCCTTCCCCCAACGAATATCAATATAATTTATTTCAGAAAGTTATGTTTAGGCACCAGTTGGACTTGATGTGCAAAGACACAAAAGCAAGGAATTGCAGCATTAGAGTAAAAAACTCCCCTAAATCTTTGTGAATCTGTGGTATGGTGTTTTATAGAGTTAAAATGGTTCAGTGTTATCATGTAGTAGAGACAGAGACAGGGCAAACAGGGAGTAGCCTGGGTAGTGTAGTTCCCCAAGGACAGCAGGGGGAACTACACAGCTGAGGGGACGCCTTGAAATATATTTTAATAGCACTTTGTGGCTGCATTTGGGGAAGAAAGGCTCATTTGGGACTGCAACTGCGTTTTTAAAGCAGTTTTTAATACTTGGGAGGCAACAGTCCCTGACTGTTTGCTTGCGACCCCTATAGCACTTCCGGGTTGCGGCACACAAAAAGAGGCATATGAGCGAGTGCTGCGAGCTCAAGCACACGGTTTCATGGATGCATGCAGAGACACGTGTGTATCTGTGTGTGATTCATCGTGTTTAGCAGGTGAGCGGGTATGGGAGCCAGTAGGCCATTGCTTAAAATTGTAAGTACTAAAGTTGCATAGAACATAGAGAGGTGGAGTGGGAATAGACACTTTGTAAAAAAGAGTTTAAAGATGGATAGTTACGTGGTTGCCCTTAAGACAGGAGAGTTAGGAATCAAATGTAAGGACTGTCTGAAGTAGGGCTGTGCATGGTCCGAACAGTATTTCCCGAATACCACGAATAGTAGGTTTGCCAAATATTCAGATGGACTATTTGGGACGTACTTTTTGGTTGGTGAGATTTCAGAATCTCAAAGAGCTTCGCTGACCAATCAGAGGCTGTTTTTGGACCTCACAGCCAGGAATACCACGTAATCTTCTCATTCTGAGTGTTTAGATGAGAGGAGACAGTTGCTTCTGAGAGAGCTAGCTAGCTCTGTTTAGTTTACCACTTGTGACTTTTCTAACTGTTTAAAAAACATTTTGTGTGTGATCCACTTTTGACATCTGATCACCCTGTGACTGCATCTGACTGCAGTTTTGTTTTTCATCCTTGAATCTGGGCTCAGTTTCAAGGAAAAGGAGAGTCTGTGTGTGAGTGAATCTGTGTGTGTGCTGCTGCATGCTGACTCCCCTCCCCTTCCCAACTGCTTACAGTTTCACAGCTCAGCTGAAGCAGTGCAATTTGATTTTTTGGTTAAGAACCAATTAGTTATTATAAGGATTTTTTTTTGTCAACAAAGTCCAGCTTGACTTTTACATGTAATGAATAACTGTTACTGGGCTCAGTGACAGTGACTGGTTCAAATTTTTGCTGACTGTCCCATCCCCACTGCTGTGCTTGCTTAGCTTTTTGTTCCAAATCCACACATAGCCCCTGTGGTATTTTCTATTTCTTTTGTGAAGCAAATTGATATTTTGCTGTCATCAGGTTCCGGGGCTCGGTTCCCTGCATAAGTGAAGTGTGACTGTTATCTGATCCTCTTGTCTGCGTTGCTGCTCACCGAGGCACATACATCATCTGTGTGTGCGTTGTATTGTTGTTCTTGTAATCTGTGTCTTTCAAGTGCACGCACAGTTGTCTGTATGCATTTTTTTTGTGATTTATAAAGCAGCGTATTTTTTTCTCATTGGGTCAGGCTTGATCCATTGAATTGTTGCTGACTGTAGTCTGTTTCTTGGCTCAGTTACCTGTGCAACTGAGTAAGGAGGGTGTTGCAGGTGACTCCTCCCTCCACAGCTCACTCCACCTGAATGGCCTCCTGTGCATGTGAGTTTTTTCCTTTTTGCGTGTCTTCGGCCCCTGTGTGTGCACTGCTGTGAGTGTGTACACGTAAATTTTCTGTGAATTGCTCTAGTATTCCTGTGTGTGTCAGGCATGACTCACTGGGTTCTGTGTGTTGTAAGTTGTTTAATGCACCTTCAAAGCTTGAATTAATGTACTGTATGACGGCACAACTGACACCGTACAAGTAAGAAGTGGTTTGCTGACTCCATCTCTCTCTAGTATCAGCCTGTCTTTATTAGCTGCTACTTGAGTGGTATGGGTATTGTTGTTTTCTGCAAGAAGCACCAACATAAACAAAAACACTAATCACACAAAAAAATACAGTTTGTTACAGACCATGTCTCATCAATCCCGTAAATGTGCATGGTCCAGCCCAAGCAAGTCGTCTTCACCACCAGTTGTAAGCAGTGAGGAGCAGTGTGAGAGAAGGTCTGTTCATATTTGCCACTCTAAAATAATTTTCTCCCCTGATAAGCCTTCAGGTTCTGGTGTCAGTAGGATTGGGGGTAGTAGTAGTACTACTATAACTACAGCTTCTACTACTAGTACTGCATTTGCAGCACCAACATTTTATAAAAGTAGGAGGGCTTTACAGCTGACATCTCCGGTCATACAAGAACAGAAACCCACCCCCACTACCAGTGGTAGTGCTATTCACACAACTGCCCCCATAGGGGCAACATCTCCTTTCAGTGTGCTCCTCCCCACTACCACCAGTGCCGTGACTTCATCTACCAGAGCAACTCCTTTGGGTACTGTTGACCCAACCACTGCCATAACAGTGTGCACTGCTATTTGTGCTCCTTGCACAGCCACTGTCACCACAACCTTTGCCTCCATTAGTAGTCCTGAGTGTTCTGCTGTCACCATGACTACTGCTGCCAGTATTACAACTAGCTGTAATTTGATGCCAATTTCTTCGACTATAATTCCTGATAGTAATCCTGGCACCAGGACTACTGTTGACAGTGCTACTACCTTGCCAACTGTGCCAATGACCATAGGTACTGTGACAAGTACTGACCATGAGACTGTTACAATGACCGCACCAATTGTATTGCCAAAACCTATTGTTGCTCAGCCTCGTAAGTTCCCTCTCACCACATTTTCTTTTGCTGATATGGAGGACTCCGAAGAAGAGCATTCATCTGGTTTTGAATATTTACCAGAGCCACAAGACTTGCTCAATACATTATCTGACAGTGATACCCACCTAAGCGAATCTGGCGATGAGGCCGAATATGCGGCATATCTGTTATTCTGAACTGTATTGTTTTGTTTAATTATCTTGTAATTTGTCTGATTCTGTTGTTGTTTCTGTGTGACATGGAACCTTTGTAAATGAGTCTTTGACTCAAAGGTATATCTGAATTTCTCAATAAATAAATAAATAAATAACTGTGTGAGAAGCGTGAATGTGCAGCTGCCAGAAAATGCAGTGCTGCTCGTCGTGACAAGAAGGTCAGTCAGGGTCACCCTCTTCCTCCTCCTCCTCCTAAAAAAAAAAAAAACAGTCCACCCTGTTCTTTCAAAGAATTGTGTCAAATTCAACTCCATCTGTACACAAAGTAGTTCTACAACTACATCTGTTGTGGAGAAAGAAAGGGGGAGAACAACCTCATCCACTGCACCCAGGTCTGATAAGGGGAAAGGGACAAAACATGGCCATGGCCACCCTATTGGGGCCAGTAGTTCCACTGTCAGTGGGGGGGAAAAAGTGTGGTGTGGCTCTACTTTAGTGTTGTGAAGGATGACCTAAAAAAAGGCAGTATGTTCTGTGTGTGGCTGTACTATAAGTTGTGGTAAAAACCTTTCAAATCTCACAACAACATCAATGATAAACCATCTCCGAATGAAACATCCTAGTGCACTTCAAAGATCCACAGCTGTTCCTCCCCCTCCAAAACATGTGCCTGTCAGCCCCTCTTCTGGTACTGGTCCAGTAGATGCACAAAGTATTGGTAGTGATTCTATTACTGAGACAGACACTGTGCCCTCAACTCCCCCTACACCCCTTGTAGCGAATCCCCGTACAGGAGCATCACCCATTCTGCCTTCTTCTGTTCAATCATCTTTTATTGTAACAGCCTCCAGCATGGGTTCAAAGTCAAAATCAATGCGATGTGGTACCACTTTGACTACACCCATCATGCAAGCCTTCCATGCCCGCACCAAATACCAGGCATCACACCCAACAGCACAGCAGATTACCAGTTTAATTGGTGAGATGATGGCCTTGGATCTTCAGCCATTTTCTATTGTGAAAAACACAGGTTTCCAAAGGCTGCTGCAGCATTTGCACACCAGGTATATACCATCACGGACCACATTTTCACATACTGTAGTACCCAACATTTACCATGATTTGAGAAACAAAGTTTCCAGACTACTAGCACAGGCTGTTGGTGGAGTTTTCCACTGCACAACTGACATATGGACCAGCATGAATTCAAATCATGCATATATGTCACTGACAGCACACTGGTGTGTTACAGATGTGGTAGTCACTGGTGATGATGGTGGTACTAGTGCTAGTTCTGTCTCTTCCTCCTCTCCCTGCAGGTCTGCTTTGCTAAATGCCAGTGTTATGGAAAAGGATCACCGGGCTATAAACATACAGTCATTCCTGCAAGAGATGTTGAGCTCATGGACTGATGGCAACAATTTTGTTTTGAAATTTAAAGTTTTTATTAGTTTAGTCAATAAAAGAAAAACAACAACAAAGCAAAACAAAACCCAGCATATCAGGTACGCTGTCAAGCACTTACAGTTGATTAACAATAAACAATGGACAGTAATAACAGTATTCCCCCCCAAACCCTCCCCAGAGTGTGCACTCAAAAAAACTACGGCATCTTGAGCTTACAGACTTATATAATATAGTAACAAAGAAGTCAGAGAAATACATACATGTTAGGATAAGTAAAAGGCATACAGTTTGACCCACTTTTTGTCAAAAAGCTTGATCTTGTTATGAGTACTAGCAATTAAATGTTCAGTCTGGAAGTATAAGGTGAGTTCCTGTAGCCATTCATTGTACGAAATGGCCAATTGGTCCATCCAGTGCCTTAGAACCAGCTTCTTGACCGCTATCGAAATAATGGCTATGTGAAATCTTCTTTCCTTGATTGTAATATTGGAATAAGAACTCAGAATACAAATTTCCATGGTAAATAATCCATCAAGCCCCAGGATAGGATCTAACCTGGAGCGTATCATTTGCCAGAGGGGGGAGATTTTCTCACAGGACCAGAAGATGTGTAGAATATTCCCTTCTTCCTTACCATACCTGGAGCAGACAGGGGAAGGGAGCCAACCCATTTTGGCTAGTTTTATCAGTGTGTAATACATGTTTTTAGGAATATGATATTGGGTGAGCTGAATTTTGTCTTGGGTATTATATGTATAAAGGTCCTTCCATATTTGTGCCCAATTGAGGGAATTGTCAGGTAGTAGAGAATCCCAGACCTTGGAGGCCATCAAGGAATCTGGGTGAAAGATAGACAAAAGATATGAATACATGCAGGAGATTCCGTGAGGCACATTGGCCAATTCTGCAAACCCGGATAACATAGGGTGTATGACTAGGGGCCTAGGCTTGGTTCCGAAAAGTTGAACCAGTAAGTGTCTCAGTTGAAAAACTTTGAAGATATGGGACTGATCTATTTTACATTTTATAAGGATGTCAGGAGAGGAAAGAAGGGAGCCTTGGTTATAGAAGTCAGTAACCGTGGCATCCCGTAACTGAGGTAGCCAATTAGGAAAGAGAGTTTTACCTCCAATCTTGATGATAGGATTAGACAAAAGTGGTTGAGATGGGTCCTTAGAGAGCGGGATCTTCAGAGAAGTACAGAACTGAGAAAAGACTCTAATGGAGGTACCAATTAATGATTCCTTGAGAGGGGCAGGGAGGGATTTCGATGGTAAGTAAAATGTCTTAAAGGGAGAAAGATTCTGTTGTTGTATCGTTAGATTCTCTGTTTGTAACCAGTGGGGAATGTAATCACTTCCAGCTATGGAAAGCCATTGACTACATTTAGAGAAATGGCTGGCTCAGTAGTAAAGAAGGAAGTTTGGAAGGCGAAGCCCTCCAGCCTCTTTAGGAAGGCTCAGCTTAAGAAAGGAATGCCTGGGGGAATTTTTAAGCCAGATAAAGTTGGATACAAGAGAGTGGACATATTGGAAGAAGGAAAGGGGAATGCATATGTTCAACATGTTTAAGGGATAAAACAGCCTGGGAAGAATGTTCATTTTAATGATATTAATACGACCCCATAAGGATAATGGAAGGGATTCCCATCTCTGTAGATCTTGATGGATACTGATCACTAGGTCATCTAGATTCAGTTTTTTGACAAGAGTAGGGTCAGTTGACAGCCAGATGCATAAGTATCTCATAGAGTTAGTGGACCATTTCATACTAAACTGAGTAACATCTGCCTTGTAAGTGATGTGGTTAAGTGGAATGATTTCAGACTTATTAAGGTTTAGCTTATAATTAGAGAGAATGCTGAACTGGGATATCACCTGTAAGGCACCAGCAAGTGAAGTTGAAGGCTGGTCTAAGTGCAGTAAAATGTCATCAGCATATACTGAAAGAGTATATTCGGTTCCGGCTATCGAAATTCCTCGTATCTGGGGAGTGTTCTTAAGATATCTAAGAAGAGGTTCCAGGTATAAGTTGAAGAGGAAGGGTGACAGAGGGCAGCCATGTTTAGTGCCTGTATAGAGGGAAAAACAAGAGGAGAAAACCCCATTGTAGTATATCCTGGCTGAGGGAGATGAGTAGATCACTTCTAGCCAGGACAAAAATGTGGAGGGAAAGCCCATTTTCTGTAAAGTTGACCAAAGAAAACACCAATCTACCCTGTCAAAGGCCTTCTCAGTGTCAAGGGACACAAGAGCCATGGGAGAGTGAGAGGAATGGGCTACTTGGAGAATATGATCTATTTTACGGAGGTGGTCTGCTGAGGACCTACCTGGGACAAACCTACTTGCTCTGGGCTGAGTAGAGGAATCCAGACTTTCCTTATTCTAGTAGCGAGAATTTTAGTGAGAATCTTGATGCCACTATTCAGGAGAGATATGGGTCTGTAGCTAGCAGGGTGGAAGGGATTCTTGTTTGGCTTAAGAAGGAGAACAATGGTAGCTTCTAAGAGTGAAGATTCAAGAGTGTTGGAATCCAGAATGTAAGTTTATAAATGAAGCAAAACAGCAGTTAATTCTTTAGAAAAAGCCTTATAGAAGTTAGAAGGGAAACCATCCAGTCCTGGTGCATTGTCTAGGGCCAGGCCATTAACAGCATCTTGTATTTCTGCAAGAGTAATCGGAGAGGATGAAGAAAGTTGGTGGTGGTCAGGAAGAATTGGTAGGGGGAGGGCATCTAGGTATGCGTCTATTTCTTCAGAGGATGGAGGCGAAGTGATCTCCCCATAACACTGGCAGAAGTAGGCATCAATTACAGAGGCTATCTCTCTTGGGAGGGTTTTATTTGTACCATCTGAGGCTGTGATAGAGGGAATTATTCTGGAGCCTTCCAGCTTCCATAGATGAAGAACCGGAAGTCTCCCAGCCTTTTTGCCCTGGTCTACGTACTTTGATTTGGTTTTTAAGACGGCATATTCAGCCTTCTCCCACATAAGATCAGAGTATTTATTTCTTAGCGAAAGCAAGGTCTCCAAGGAGTCAGAAGAAGAAAAAGAGGAAGAGAGGGATGATTCTAATGATCTTATTTGTGCTAGAAGAGATAAGGCCTGGGATTCTTGTAATTTTTTCCTTCTGGAGGCGAGCTTAATGAATTCTCCCCTTAGGAGGCACTTAAGTGCACACCATTCATGGTCTATTCAAGGTACAGAGTCTTTGTTGAGATAGATCAGTGAAAGTTTGAATGAGAGATTGGACAGTGGAAGTGATGGCTGGGTCTTTCAGAAGTTGGTTATTCAGTTTCCAGGTGGTATCATTATTAGTGTCAGGGTTGGGAGACAGCTCTATCCAAGCCACTGAATGGTCAGAGAGAACTGTCGGTTCAATATTTGCATTACAAATACCGGAGAGGAGAGGGAGACTAATCAGTATAAAATCTAGATGGGACCAGGACTGATGACTAGCAGAATAAAAGGTGTAAAGGTGAAGGGATGGATTAAGAATTTGCCAGGGATCACATAAACCCAGCATATTCATGAGGTCTCCCAATGCCCTCTGGGTGGGAGTGAGAGGTTTAATTGGGAGGTAGGTCTTATCCAGATCTTGCATGGGTGAAACATTCCAGTCCTCTCCCAAGAGTAGGTGGGTAGGCAAAAGGGCTGTCAATTTATTCGCAAGATCCATGAGAAATTGAACATCCCCTCCTACCGGCCTGTATATACTGCCCAGCAGAACTTCCTTATGGTCCAAAAGTCCTTTGACTAGAATGTATCTTCCATTTGGATCTACAATAGAGATTTGCCTGGAAGGAAACATTCCACATAATTAAGATGGCTGCACCTCGGTTCGAGGATGAATCTCCAGTTGCAAAGACCTGAGTCACCCCCTGCCGGCGAAGGCAGGTACTCTCTTGAGCCAGGAGATGAGTTTCCTGTAAGAGTATAATGTGTGCCTTTAGAAGTGCACAGTGTTTCAAAATTTGGTATTTTTTAGTGGGATCACTCAAACCTCTGACGTTCCATGTCATAATTCTAAACACATTACTCGTCAGATTTAATAATTTGTAAAATAAGCAACAGTAAAAAAGTACGGACCAGTAAATCCTTCATGAGGCACACTCCATCCCTCTCCCCCCATCAGAACAAACCTGCCAAGAGAACAATGCCCCACTGTAAGCTGGTGGAGTCCTAGTACTATGCCAACAAGAAATGTACAGCATTAATGAGCAGTCAGTGCAAGTCAGGGCATCTCTGTCGGAGATCTTAAAGAACCTTAGCAAACCAAAAAAAGTTAAACTAACTATAAACCCTTCTTCTCCAGATAATATATCCATAATCTGAACCGGATCTCTAGTGAGCAAACCCTTAAAACACTCAACCCACCCCAATCCTCTAGTCTGGAATCCAGTGAGAAACATGTATGTAACTATCCCACTCTCCCATCCTAAATCCTCAACATCCAAGAAACTATTTACAACCCCCTTTCCTAGAAAATAAGAACGTTGACCGAGTACAATATAAAGTAAAAGGAAGGGAAAACCCCACTGTACCTGGTACTGTTCCCCATGATAGAGTAGAAGCACCCCAGAAAGAAACATGGAACGAACATTAGGAAAAACAGAAGCAGGTACAACCTCCCTAGTTTCCATAACGTGATGCTAGCTAGCACAATAGCCAACCATGCCCTAGAGCCCCCTTCCCTCCATCTGGGTGCAGTTCCCTTCATTAAATATAATGATGCTAGAAGGCACTAGGTGTTATAATTCAGTGATGGTATAGGGTTAATAAAAAAAGGGGGGGGGCACCACTTCAAGACCAGGTTGTAAACTATTAGTGCCCTACAACCTGAGAGGCATCATTTAACCCTGAGAGAAGTGCTGTTGATGCACTCATTTGATTGGGCCCTGTGAGGAGAAAATTAAGTGAGAGCTGGGTCATCCGATCCTGAAAGGCTTCCATAGGGTGCATTCAGGGGGCCTCTCAAGTCAGTGGATTATGATTCCAGGGATATTAGTACACTATAAGCTTAAAATGAAGGAACATACCAGCGTTGGGGGTCTAGTAAGCTCTTCCCTGCCATTCTTGATTGTGCGGAGCGATTGCAATGGGAAGAGCCGAGTGGGGAAAAGATATCAGCTGGACCGGTATGACCCACCTGGAGTTCTCTGGAAACAGGACTCACACAATTTGTTCCTCTAAGGGGGTGCCATCGCATGGTAACGCAGTGAGTGCATGTCGCAGGGAGCTGGTGTAAGCCCCAAACTGCAACTAGGCCAACACTACCAATCCAGCACAGTCAGGGACCCCACCAGCGCCAAACCAAGATGGAGATGACGAGGAAGCCCTGAGGTTAGTTAAATTAAAAAAAAAAAAGCAATAATATTTAACCACAGCAATTTTTCAGTACAACCGATAAGGAAAAGGGGGAACCTATAAAGAGCAATGTTCAGTCAAGTGTCCGGGAACAAATTAGGCAGGTTTGTAGCTAGGTCTTTCTTCGCAGTCTCTGGACTGTCATAGGAGAGCCAGGATCCATTGAAGTAGGTCTGCAGTCGGGTTTGGTAAGACATTCGGAACTTGATCCCGGCGGCAATCAGTTTCAAAACTGCAGGGTGAAAGGCAGTGTGCTTCTGCCTGACCTCAAGGGGTAAATCCTGGGTGAAGCGTAGGGGTTTATTCTTCCATAGAATAGCCTGCAGTTCTCGAGCTTTGGTCAGTACATGCTGTTTTTCCAGATAGCTCAGAAATTTAATGATAAGTGGCCTGGTGGGGCACCCCATCAGGAAGTCTCGGGCAAAGTGACCTGTGTGCTCTTTCAATTTGGTAGCCCGGACTGAAAGGAGAGGGACCCACAGTTTTGGTTAAAAGTTTTGGGCAAAGGTTACCACATTAGGGCCCTCCTGTGACTCTGTGAAGCCTAGGATGACAATATTATTCAGACGGCTTCTACCCTCCAGATCTTCGGATTTAGCTTGAAGCTTGGTTAACTGTTGCCGCAATTTGATAATTTCTGTGTCTGTAAGATCTTGCCAGCCCTCCAGAGAAGTGGTTTTCACTTCCACATCTTTAATTTTCTGGTTCATTTCTCCCATGTTGGAGTGAATAGATTTTAATTCGGAGGAGATGTCTGCTAACGTTTCCTGAAAGGGAAGTAATTCTTGGAGGAAGCACTCTTCTGTAAGAGGTCCAGAGCGTAAGGATTGTGTTGAAGCATGGGTAGGTTGAGATCCTTGACCCTTAGCCTTCTTGGGAGTTTTAGTAGGTGAGACTGGTTGTGTGTGATGAGGCAAGGCCTGTCACATCTCGGCCTCCATCACCACTAATCCTGCAATGATAGCGATGAAATAAAGGTCCAGTTAGATGCAAATGGATACAGGCAAAAATCAGAATGCCTTTAAAGTAGGAGCAAAATGCTGAGCAGTATGGATTGTCATGGATAAAGAGGAGAGAGGAGAGAGCGCCAGTAAATGGCTGCCACTAGGCTGCAGACATCACGTGATCCTGATGGCAACAATTTGCAGGTAGGGTTTGTGGTCACAGACAATACCATAAATATGATAAAAGCATTTAGAGATGACAATTTTTGAGGGGATACGCTGCTTTGCTCATACACTAAATTTGGTGGCGACAAAGGCTTTGGCAAATGCAGCGGAGGCAGATCACACAGTCAAAGTAGCCAGAAGCATATGCAGCCACTTCCATCACTCTGTGAAAGCCACAAACCATCTTCATCAGCTACAAGAGCATCTTCAAATGCCGCAGCATCATCTCATCCAGGATGTACAGACCTGGATGAATTCCACATACTCCATGCTGCAAAAACTTCTGGAGCAAAAGCGGGCCCTTCATAAGATGAGCATGGAAACTGACATGGGGGAGTCCTCGGACATCAGGACTGGGCTGTGATTGAGGGCTTGCTAAAGGTTTTAGCGCCATTTGAAAGGAGCACTCGTGACCTTAGTTCTGATTCTGCACTGCTAAATTGGGTAATTCCTGCTGTACATATCCTGAAAAAAAGCCATGAGGAGATTCAGTGAAAATGCTGAGAAAGATCCAAACCAGACACCAGGAATAGTGATATCTCTTGCAGAAAATCTCACCACAGAACTAGAAGTTAGATTTTCGGATCTCTGTTCCAATAAAAAGCACATATTTGCCACTATGTTGGATCCATGTTTCAAGTGTGAGGTACTACACCTTATAATGCCCACTCACAGAGTTACATACTTTCAGAAGCAGATGTACTCAGAACTTAGTTTCTGCATGCTTGGGTCAATGAGACCAGAAGGTAGCCCTATCGATGAGCCAGTCTCAGAATCACAAACTGAAAGCAGTATGGAAAACCTTGAGAAGGAGTGTGACTGCTGGTCTGAACTCAGCTCATCACTACAGGCTGAGCAGCGGAAGAGAACAGAACAGCAGCCACAGTCGGCACCCAATCTACTGAAGAGTCATTTCAATGAACCTCTGGAGTCATTCTCCATAAATCCAGTGGAGAACTGGATCAAAAGGATGAAAGCATCTCTGCACTTGGCACAATTGGCCCTTAAATATATCTGTTGCTCCCCTACCATTGTACCATCTGAATGAATGTTCAGCACTGCTGGGGATGTGGTGGAACCTCACCGATCCTCACTTGACCCAGCACATGTGGAACAACTTCTGTTTATAAAAATAAATCTACCTCACCTTAGGTACACATATGGCCACTATCAATCTCATTAAATAATCAGCTTGTACTGGATACAACATTTGTGTGTTGTAGCATTGACCCATACACAATCCATTCTGTGTTAACCACCATTGTTCTGTTAGCAAATAAGCCCATGTTAACATGTAGTCAAATGTGTTCATCATATTCATATTCATACTAACACAAATCTGTGGCCAGCACCCTTTTTCTTTATTACTTCCACTGTCATGGTGTATTCTTTTCAAAGAGCATGTCCTGCAGTTCCCAGTACCTAAAACTGCAACCCACCTATTGACTGCTGTTCCTGTTAAAAAATCCTCAACTGGTGTTGCTACTTCTCTCATCCCCTGTGTTGCTGGTGCCCATAGTCCATCCATCCCTTTAACAGCTTTCCAGATGTCAGTTACCAGTGTGGCATCACCAGTCTCAAGTATTTTACGTGCATAAAATATGGCAGTTAGAAGTATGTCATCTCCAGTCTCAGTGTTACCCATTCCTGAATTATGGCAGTTAGTGTGGCATCACCAGTCTCAGTGTTTCCCATTCCTGAATTATGGCAGTTACAAGTGTGGCATCACCAGTCTCAGTGTTTCCCATGCTTGAAATACGGCAGTTACAAGTGTGGCATCACAAGTCTCAAGTATTTTGCATGCATAAAATACGGCAGTTAGTGTGGCATCTCCAGCCTCAGTGTTTCCCATGCCTGAAATATGGCAGCTAACAGTGTGGCATCACCAGTCTCAGTGTTTCCTATGCTTGAAATATGGCAGTTACCAGTGTAGCATCACCAGTCTCAAGTATTTTGCGTGCATAAAATACGACAGTTAGTGTGGCATCACCAATCTCAGTGTATCCCATGCTTGAAATATGGCAGTTACCTGTGTGGCATCACCAGTCTCAAGTCTTTTCAATGCCTGAAATATGGCAGTTACCAGTGTGGCATCACCAGTCTCAGTGTTTCCCATGCTTGAAATAAGGCAGTTACCAGTGTGGCATCACCAGTCTCAGTGTTTCTCATGCTTGAAATATGGCAGTTGCAAGTGTGGCATCACCAGTCTCAGTGTTTCCCATTCCTGAAATATGGCAGTTACCAGTGTGGCATCACCAGTCTCAGTGTTTCCCATTCCTGAAATATGGCAGTTACCAGTGTGGCATCACCAGTCTCAGTATTTCACATGCTTGAAATATGGCAGTTACCAGTGTGGCATCACCAGTCTCAGTATTTCACATGCTTGAAATATGGCAGTTACCAGTGTGGCATCACCAGTCTCAGTGTTTCCATTCCTGAAATATGGCACTTACCAGTGTGGCATCACCAGTCTCAGTGTTTCCATTCCTGAAATATGGCAGCTACCAGTGTGGCATCACCAGTCTCAGTGTTTCCCATTCTTGAAATATGGCACTTCCCAGTGTGGCATCATCAGTCTCAGTGTTTCCCATGCTTTAAATATGGCAGTTACCAGCATGGCATCACCAGTCTCAGTGTTTACCATACTTGAAATATGGCACTTACCAGTGTGGCATCACCAGTCTCAGTGTTTCCCATTCCTGAAATATGGCAGTTACCAGTGTGGCATCACCAGTCTCAGTATTTCACATGCTTGAAATATGGCAGTTACCAGTGTGGCATCACCAGTCTCAGTATTTCACATGCTTGAAATATGGCAGTTACCAGTATGGCATCACCAGTCTCAAGTATTTCACATGACTGAAATATTCCAGTTACCAGTGTTAATAAATCATGGGAGGATGGTGTGGTACCCGAGGACTGGAGGAAGGCGGATGTGATTCCCCTTCACAAAAGTGGGACCAAGACAGAGGCAGGAAACTACAGACCTGTCAGTCTGACCTCTGCGGTAGGGAAAGTGATGGAGTCACTTCTGAAGGAAAGAATAGTTGAGTACCTAGAGGCCAGTGGGGCACAGGACCCAAGGCAGCATGGGTTCACAGCGGGAAGGTCATGTCAGATGAATCTAATAGATTTCTTTGACTGGGTGGCCAAAGTAGTAGACCAGGGAGGGGCTGTGGACATGGCCTACCTAGACTTTAGCAAGGCATTTGACACAGTCCCACACAAAAGATTAATAGTCAAATTAACCAGCCTGGGAGTGGGTCCCAGGGTGGTAGCCTGGGTAAAACACTGGCTGCACAACAGGACACAGAAGGTAATTGTAAATGGAGTCCACTCTGAAGAAAGAGGGGTTACTAGTGGGGTACCGCAGGGTTCAGTATTGGGTCCAGTCCTTTTTAATGTCTTCATCAGTAACATTGCAGAGGGACTGGAAGGAAAAGTATGCCTTTTTGCAGATGACACAAAGATCTGCAACAGGGTTGATACACAAGGAGGCATGGAAAGGATGAAAAGGGACTTGGCAAGGTTGGAGGAATGGTCAGAAGTATGGTAGCTAGGATTCAATGCAAAGAAGTGCAAAATAATGCAACTGGGAAACAAGAACCCAGGGGAAGAATACACAACGGGTGGGGAGGTAGTAACAACAACAAAAAAGGAAAGGGACCTGGGGGTAATCATATCAGATGACCTTAAGGTTAGCAAGCAATGTGAGAAGGCAGTAGGGAGGGCTGGGGGTATACTGGGATGTGTGGAGAGAGGCATCAGCAGCAGAAAACAGGAAGTTGTTATCCTTCTGTACAGACAGTTGGTGAGACCCCATCTGGAGTACTGCATCCAGTTCTGGAGACCCCACCTCCGCAAGGACATAGACAGGATAGAGGCAGTCCAGAGGAGGGCAACTAAAATGGTGCAGGGTCTGCAAGAGAAGCCATATGAGAAGAGACTAAAGGAGCTTAATATGTATAACCTTGAGGAAGAAGAAGGGAGGGGACATGATAGAAACTTTTAAGTACCTCAGTGGAATCAACAAAGTCCAAGAGGGTAGCATCTTTCAGAAAAAGAGGCGTGCAAGAACAAAGGGACACAATTTAAAGATAGAAGAGGCGGTTCAGGGCAATGTGAGGAAGTATTATTTCACAGAGAGGGTAGTGGATGCATGGAACAGCCTTCCTGAGGAGGTTGTGGGGTCTAAAACTGTGGGAGAATTCAAGAATGCATGGGACAGACATAAGGCAATTCTTGTGGGGGGTAGGAAGAAATAGGCTGTTGGTTAACTAGGATCTGCAGCCTATCCTGTAGGTAGGGAAATGGGCAGACTAGATGGGCCAAGCGGTCCTTATCTGCCGTCAAAGTCTATGTTTCTATGTTTAGCATCACATGTCTCAAGTATTTCACATGATTGAAATGTTCTGGCTACCTGTATGGCATCACCATTCTCAAGTATTTCTCATGCCTGAAATATTCCAGTTACCAGTATGGCATCTCTAGTCTCCAGTATTTCACATGACTGAAATATTCGGGTTACCAGTGTGGCATCACCAGTATCAAGTTATTTCCCATGCCTGAAATATTCCAGTTGCCTAACTACCACCAGTTTGTACCATTGTTTTGTTGCAGCAAGTTGTTGATACTGCTGCTGCTGATGACGACAATAATGATTGTGAAGAAATCTGGAATATATTACTGAAGACCGATGACCACCAAAGCCAGAGTCTGTTTCTCATCTTCGATTAACACATTGTGTACTACCAGCAACAGTAAGTGAAATATGCAATCTTTTAATGTTTTTATTTCTGTTTGTGTGTTTTTTTTTGGGGGGAGGGACTGTGATTAAAGCTTATCTCCTGTTTTTTTTTGTATACAGGTATTTTACCACCAGGGTGATGAACTCTTGGTAACACATCAGGTGTGAACATCAAAGGCAAGTACAGTATTTATTCTGTTGTTTTCTTTCTGTTTTGGGGTGTGGGGGCAGGGGCTTATTAAAATGGAAGAGGAAGAGTGCCTGGATGTGTGTAGGCCATTTTAGAAAAGCATTGCATTTCATTATTTCTCTCTCACAGGTAGCATCCAATCAAAAGACCTTTTTGGGGTAGCACATCAAAGGCCAAATGGGTGTCATGCTTGAGTGCTGTCCTCATGGCTGTACCTCTTGGCTCTGAAGGTAAGATATGAATGTGTATGTTGGCCTGTTGAAGTTACAGTGTTACCCTATGGGCTTAATTATGTCTTACTGCTTACTTTTCTTAATGGCCACAATTATTTAAGGCTTTGGCATATGGTATTCTTATAGTGGCCCTGAGACCTTTCAGACCATATATAGATTGTTACTTAGCTGCAAATATTGCCAGAATTATGGCCTGTTGAAGTTACACTGTTATTCTATAGGCTTAATTATGTCTTTTGCTTGCTTTTCTTCATGGCCACAATTATTTAAGGCTCTTGCATATGGCATTCTGGTAGTGGCTGCAATGACCTTTCTGACCATATATAGATTGTTATTTAACTCCAAATATTGACAGAGTTATGGTGTCTTATACTGCCAGTGTTATCCTATGGGAAACTGCATGCCCATGATGAACTCATTTCTTCTTTATCCTCCTTCTGAGGCATCAGTGTCAGAAGGCATCTTCTGGCACCACTGTACAAGGGAAAGTGCAGTGACCTCTACATTCTCCTCTTGAAGTACCAGCAGCACACGACAGCCTCAAGCGCCCATGTACAAGCCAAAGTGCTGTGACCTCTTCATCCTACTCCTGAAGCACCAGTGGCAGAAGACAGCCTCTGACACCACTGTACAAGGCAAAGTGCTGTGACCTTTGAATCCTCCTCCTTAAGCACCAGCAGCACAAGATAGCTTCTGGCACAAATGGGAAGCCAAACTGCCATGACCACTGCATCCTCCTCCTGAAGCACCAGCCTCTGGCACCAGTGTACAAGCCAAAGATCCATGACCTCTTCATCCTCCTCCAGAAGCACCAGAAGCAAAAGACAGCCTCTGGCACCAGTGTACAAGACAAAGTGCTGTTACCTCTTTATCCTCCTTGTAAAGTACCAGTGGCAGAAGACATCCTCTGGCACCAGTGTTTACCCACCTGACAGCGACAGTTCGACTGCGAGGTCCCCCACAGTGGCTACAGTGCCATGCTACTTTAGGGGACCCACTGGAAAAGGGCACTGTCTGTCGGTGGTCCTGCAACCCTCGAATCAACTCCAACTCGGAGTTGATAATCCTTAAGTGGCGGCATGCGGGGGCACAACCTCCTGCGTGGGAGGTTCAGGGGGTGAAGCCTCCTGAAGAAAACACAGCCAGTAGCTAGAAACTGGTAGCTGACTGCAAAATGTGGTCGACCTGCTGGTTTCACTGTCGGGGCAGTCGATGGAAAATTTGTTGGCCACCAGTCGTGGATCCAGCACCAGTGTACAAGCTGAAGATCCATGACCTCTGCATCCTCCTCCCAAAGCATCAGCAGCAAAAGACAGCCTCTGGCACCAGTGTACAAGCCAAAGTGCCATTACTTCTCATCCTCACCATCCTGAAGCCATTTTAAGGTGTTACATAGCAATTCTCTATTAAGGCAAATTATATACCCGAATACTGAATACCTGGGACCCGAATACTGAATATTCGGCAGAATATTCGGGAAATGGCATTCGCATAGCCCTGGTCTGAAGTTCAGTATTAATGAAAATTCAGGAGTACTTGAATATGTGTGTAAGCAGTGTATTGAGATTAAAGACTTTAAGGTAAAACTTGGGTTACAATTAGAATTGAAGTGTTACAAACTAGTAACCACTGAAGGTGATAATCAGGACATGAATGGACAAGGCAAAGAAAAGACCCAAAAAAGGGACACAGCCAGTGCAGAAGTAGAAAGTGAATGGGAGTACCCATCCAGCACAATAAAAACTAAAAAGGGTGGGAGAGCCATGACTTTTAAATTTCCTGTCAGTAACTCTTTTGCACCCTTAACAAAGCTTCAGGAAGGGGAAGTCAATTATACAAAAGGGTCACCTGGATTAAATGGGAATGAGAGTAACAGTAGAAATATAACAGAGGTACATGAAATCTTGATAAGTAGTGAATTGACACCAGGAATAGCAGCTGAGAAACAAGTCACAGGAAACAATGGGCAAATATGGAAATGCACGTGGAATACCAGAAATACAGAAGTTATGTTATTGGGGACTCAATTATTAAATATACAGATACATTTACAACAAAAGAGTTGAAGGACACTGTGACAAGCTCATTTCTACCTGGGGCTAAACTGAAAGATGTATCTGATCTGTTACCTAAAATAGTCATAAAAAAGGAGGGAGACAGACCTATTATTATTATTCATGCTGGAACCAATGAGATAAAATATACCAGGGAGGACCAAATATACTTAGAATATATGAATATAGAGAGATTAGCAAAAAAAAGTAAATGGAAAGGTGATATTTTCTGAAATCCTGCCTGTTCCATGTGCTAACGACAGGACTAATCAGAAGATACGAAGAGTTAACAACTGGTTAAGGAGATGATGTTGTATGAATGGAACTGAATGTATTAGAACTTGGGAGACATTTGAGAATAAAATTGCTTTGTATGGTAAAGACAGATTACACCGTAGTGAAAAGGTACTAAAGTGCTGAGTCAGGTGTGTAGGGCATGAATATTTGAGCATTTAAACTGAGACCGAGGGGGGAGACAACATCTGAACTTGGACATATCACATAAGGCAGTACAGAAGGAACCCAAAGGAAGACAGAGTACCAAAAATATAAAAGAGCATAAAGGAATAATTATCCTACTGGTAAATGCTAGAAGCATAAAACACAAGATTGATGAGTTGAAGTATGTCTTACAAAAGGAGAATATAGATATTTGTGGTCTGACAGAGACCTGGTTAAAGGAAAATGATTGGGAAGACAAAATAGATGGGTTTGACTTTTTCCACAAACCAAAAATGCATACAAATGGGGGTGGAGTTGGGGTATATGTAGCAACACGTTTAAAAGTACAGGTCCTAGAACAAAAAAATCACGAGGCCAGGTATGTGGAGCAATTGTGGCTAAGGATACAAACTCAGAAGAAAAGTATTAACATAGGAGTGTGTTATAGGTCCCCTAATTTGAATGAAATGGAAAACCTAAAATTCTTAAGAGGAGATTGATAGTGTTATGATTACGGAAAATAATATCGTGATGTGGGATTTTAATTTTCCAAACATTTGATGGGAATTATACCAGGGAAAAACCTGCATAGAAAGTAAATTCGTAGATATATGCATGAACAATGGTTTAATGGTTTAACAGTGTCAGTGGCTCAGTAGGTAGCACACTCGCATCTGAGGCCGGGAGATCAGAGGGCTGTGGGTTCAGTTCCCACATCTGGCACTTGGGTTAATATCCCAGTACTGACACTGTAGTGTAGCATGAGAGGGGTGCTGCACTTCTGAGGTGCCGTCTTTTGGATGAGACGTTAAACCGAGGTCCCATCTGCCTGGATTGGTGGTAGTTCAGGTGGATGTTAAAGATCCCATGGCACTTATCGAAAAAAGAGTAGGGGAATTTCCCTGGTGTCGTGGCCAAATTTTCCTCATTCAATAAAAATACCACCAACAGCTTAATCTGGTTCAAAGTCAGTTGGCATTCATCTGTATCCCCCTTCTCCGGGTCGTGCCTGAAAATAGGCAGGATTTGTCTAGTGCACTTACCCGGTCAACAAAAACGAAATAAAAAATAAATAAAATAATCCACGTAGTTAAGGAGAATACAAGAGATAACCATTTGTTGGACATAATACTAAATAACATGGAGAATGCATTGAGTGGGGCTGAGGTCATGCACCCTTTAGGAAGCAGTGACCAAAACGTGGTTAAGTGTACCTTATCTGAGGATACTCTAAGGATAGTTGGAAAAACTAAAATAAGAAATTATAATAAGGTAAACTATATTCAAATAAAACAAATATTGTCATCGTATGAATGGAAGGAGATTGAAACATTGACACTTGCAGAAGCATGGGAGAAAATAAATAATATGCTCCAGATGTGTATAGCTAAATATGTTCCACAATCAGTGAAATATAACAATAAAGTTAGGGTTCCAAAATGGGTTTCCAAAATACTTTGAAGGCTAATAAATAAAATAGAAAAGGCTTATATAAAGCTAAAGACTAACCCATCTCCACACAGGATTGATAAATATAGAAAACAAATATTTGTAAAAAAGCCATAAGAAGCACAAGGGCAAAAGCCAAACAAGGCTTAGCAAAGGTAACCAAAGATAATGGAAAAACCTTTTATAATTACATTGGGAGCCTAAAACAAGGGAAAAAACAAATAAATGTGTTGAAAGATGGGGACATGGAAATAAAAGGAAAGGGCCACCCCGGTGGTGCTGAAGGTTGAGGCGTTGGATGCCTTACCTCGTGCTACGCCGGCGGCCCAGGTTCGGGAATGACCTCAGGTTGCGGGGTTCTGGCTCAGGGTGGAGGGTTTGAGCGGGATTGAGCTGCAGCCCTCCCCTCCAAGGGCTGGATGCCCACTCCTCTGTAGTCCCGCTCCCACTGGGTGGAGGTCCGGTGGGATTTGCAGGTGGCAAGGAGTGGCAACATAAGTCTGGGGAGGGATGGAAGGGACCACCGGATCCTGGCATGTGTGTGCGCCTCCATGCGCGCACATGCATGTGTATGCTGTGGCTTCGTGGGGAAGAAAATGGAAAAACTACAAACTATAGCTGGAAAAAATAAATAAATAAAAGGAGAGAAAGCCATGGCCAATGAGTTTAATAATTTTTTTCTGAGCATATATCAGAGTGATGACAATACCTGCCAATTTAAAGAGAATGTAAATGAGGGGCAGGCAGAATCACCAAAAATAACAGCTAGGCAGGTTAAGGAGAAGTTAAGTAAATTTAAAAATGTCAAATCAGTTGGTCCTGATGGATATCATCCTAGATGTTTGGTAGAAATGGCAGAAGAATTATCAGTACCCCTATCAACATGTAAGCATTAAGCCACGATGAAGGTGGCATCTAATGGGGAATTAATGCATGGTTGGGACCGTTGTGGCTCGAGGCCGCAGGCAGAGTGCCTATAACAGCCCAACCATGCATTAATTCCCCATTTGATGCCACCTTCGGAGTGGCATAATGCGCTTGTAACATGGTGTTGGAATACTTATGAATGTAAGACATTTATTTATAGTTTTGTATTATATGTTATAGAGACAGTATTTAATTACTTGATAAATATTGACTGCACTTTTCAGTAATTTAGATGATGCTTTTTAACATAATGATGTGCCAGAAATAACATTTCCTATACAGCAGCAGAAAGGTTTGTTTAAACTAATGCTCCATCTTTTATGTAAATCTAGATGGCTATTTTTGTGATACGGTCATTAGGAGGACTCTGGTACACTGCTCTTTCTATTTCCACATGTAAGTCAATAACTAATTTGCATAATTTCTGCCGCTGTGTTTCTTTGCTCTGCATGCATGCTTAGTGGGTTCAGCTTGTGCTTCATGTACTCTGTGGTCATTTCCTACCTCTGTATCTATAGCTCTTGCCGGCTATTTCCTTGGTTGGGCTACTGGGTTATATTTGCACTTAATGGTTCGTTGGACCATGAGAGAGTGAGCTGGTGTTGCAGACAACAGATCGGGTACCTGCAGGAGACGGCTAAGTGACGGATGTGTCACAGACAGTGGGAGCATCAGCTGCACAAGATTACTACGGCAAGCCGGCACATGCGAACATGGCAAAAAAACAGCTGTTCACTAACTCGGTCACCAGAAGAGACCATGGCTTCAGAAAGTATGGTATCGACCACAGACTTGCATTGCAATAGGCAGACCGCATCATTATACTGACATTCGTTGACCGGTCTGAGTCTTACCAGCATTCAGGTCCGTGGGTGGGAAAGACAAAACGTCTGCTTGTCGCTGTCTCTATTTCACCACAGTGCTGCCGTGTCTTCCGTGGTTGTATGAGGTACTTCAGTAGCAACACAGCATTATCGTCCTATAATGCCATGTTGCTACTGTAACACCTGACGCTGTTCAGCCAATTGTCTTCCTTGTCTCGGCTTCTGTGATTTTTGCCATGTCACAATGTACAATAAATCCCTAAGAGAGGGTAAAGTCTTGGAAGAGTACAGAATTGCCCACATAACCCATTACATAAATGAGGAGATACTACAGATGTAAGGAACTATTGTCCAATTAGTATCACGTTGGTTATCGGAAAAATCATGGAAAGCTTTGTAAACGAATTTTTAGATGAAAATTTAAAACAACTATATCACATAGATGTCTCACAGCATGGTTTTGAAGTGGGTAGATCCTGTGTAAACAATTTGATTAGCTTTTTTGAGCCAGTGAGTGAGGCCTTGGATGAGGGCCTGCCAGTGGACATAGTGTTTTTGGATTTTAAAAAGGCTTTTTACTCTGTGTCACATGACATATTATTTAAAACTCTACAGAAACTAGGGGTAAAATCATATTTAATAGAATGGATCTCCTCATGGCTAAAAAATAGGGTGCAAGAAGTTAAAATAAGAAGATATTTGTCTACTGAGGGTAGGGTCACCAGCGGAGTGCCTCAGGCATCCGTACCGGGTCCTAGGTTATTTCACACTGTGATCTCCACAATGCATGTAGCTAATGGAGTATGGATCTGCAAATATGTAGATGACGCCAAAGTCGGTGCAGTGGTAAACAATATGGAGTCTATAAAGAATTTTCAGGCACAGCTAAACATATTGGGGGAGTGGGCTGTGGAACATAAATTAGATTTTAATTTAGATAAATGTAAGGTGATGCATTTGGTGCAAATAAACATGCACAATATATACTGAACAACAAATACATAACACATGTTGAGCAGGAATAGGAATTGGAGTGCTCATATCTAGCGATCTTAGCTTTGATAAACATAACTTTGAAATAGTAAAATGGGTTAATGGAATCACATGGAACATACTGAGGAGTATTAGGAGTAGAAGAGAAGAGGTGCTGGTGCCATTGTTATAGGTCGCTGGTGAGACCAGTACTGGAATATGGATCCCCCTTTAGTGCACCCCAGAAACTATGTATTGGCAAAAAGGTGGAACAAATACACTGCAGGTACATTAGGAGAATAGGCCCTGTAAAGGGCATGGAATACTTTATTCAGTGTCGTACAGAAGAGTGAGAGGGGGCCTCTGTTTTGTGTATATAGCAATAACAAATGAAATTTTGTATGAATCAGCTGGCTAATGTTGGAAAACAAGATTGGGTATGCAAACAAGGCGGCATCATTGGCAACTAAATAGGGGAAGATTTAAAACAACAAAAAGGGGAAGGTGGTTTAACCAAAGTGTGGTAAACACCTGTAATGCACTTTCTGCTGAAGTTGTATGTGTAAGTAGTTTGCCAGCTTTCAAAAAAGCATTGGACAAATACATGGGAGAAAGAAAATTGGAATATGCCCACTGAAAAGTGGCAGGCCCACATATGGCTCTTGAAGCTACTAGGCCTGTAATCACTACTATGAACCTATTGCTCTAATACTGTCTCTCAAGACAAAAATACACAGTATACTTACACACCAATAAATCCTTTTGTAACCAGCCTCTGTCTTCACTTAGCTGGAGGCCGGTTACTAGAGGACTCTCAATCAAAAGATTAAGCCTGAGCCTGAGAGTTGTCTCTAGGTAGGAACTTGCTTGGAGATTGGGGGGGGGGGGTGATTTTTAAAAGCCTACATCCAGATGCAATTTTCAATTATACAACTTTGGACACAAGTTAAACTGCCTCTATGTCCAATTTTCAAAATAACAAACGCTGATCTCTTCCTCTTCTGGTGGGAGAAACATGTCATTTTCTGTGACAATAATCCCTCCCTCAGGCACATCTGTTCTTAGTAACATTTAATCGATGACATTATCTACGACTGGGGTGGGCATACAGAGACTATTGGTCCATTCATGAAATGGGTCAACAATAATGACTCTAATATCTCCTGCTTGTTCACAATGGACCCCAGAGAAATTTAGTTTTTTAAACATTAAGGGCCCAATGTTAAAAAGGTTATGTTTGACACAAGGTGCTTGTGCCCAATGGGTATGACGCAAATGGCACCTTGCGTCAAACATTGCAGCACTGCATATTTTTTAACACAGGCTGCGTCAAAATCAGGATGCCTTGTGCCCGAGGCACGCTGCATCATCCTTGTGACAGAGTGCCCTTGCACCAGGTCACAAGGGGGCTTGTGCCACAGTGGGGTTACACCATCCTCTTATTTGTAATTTTGGAAGCCCTACCATGGATGCCTTTGGGGGGTCTGCTTAGACCAGCCAGAAGGTGGCCTAAGGGACTTGCACCACTGCCAGACATTGTGGAGTTCGGGGGGGGACCTAAAGGTAGGGGACCAGGAGCAGAAGCAGGACAGGGGGTGCCCTAGGGGGCATCAGCGAGGCAGTGGACTAGCAGGGTGGTGATGTGGCTCCCAGCGGTGGTACCTTTTCTAATGGTGCCTTTTCCAATGCCAGGTGGCGGATCGGCTCATGGTCCATGGAGGGTTGATGGGGAGAGAAAGTGACCTGGCCTCAGGTGGGTACAGTCCTGGCACCTGCCCCAGAGGTGCCATGATCCACAACCCTATAAGTACATGTACGTCCACCAGAGAGAGGTGGGGATCGAATCAGAACATTATTGTAGAGGGAGTCAACATGGATTGCCACTTTGGGAGCCCTGGCACAGAATTGTCTTAATGACCAGTTTGATTTCAAGCCTTTTTTTTTGAATAGATATAGTTGTCTCCAACCTCTTCCTTTTCATTTCTATTTTTAGCCCCATGTTTCTGATCACCCCTCACCTTCCCTTCACTACACTATATCCACTTTCTCTCCCTCTTCATTTGCTCTTTATCCTATAGGTATATTTACCCTTTCCTCCACCTGTCCTTCTTTCCCCTTCCTTCCTCCCTCTATCTAGCTATGTCTTACCATGCTTTACCATCAGCCTTTACTGTCTTCCATTTTGCTGCAATCTCTTTGTAACCCCTAGGTGGCACTATCCCTTGGGCTACTACCTCTGTCTGCATGGCTATTGACAGGTTGAGGGGCCTAAGTTCGATTACAGGTGCCTCCACCCAAAAGTCAGGATTGGTTTGGGTTTCGCTGACCAGGCCACAGCCCTCTGGGACACTGTGAACCCCATTATCGCCCACTAGTGGCCCAGACCGTACACAACAGTGACTCTCCCAATACCCCAGATATGCAAACCACATACACTTGTACTTGTACTTGGCACTTACCCCCAGGACTGGTTCCTTCAGCTTGACTCTGGGGACCCCCTGTAAAATAAAGTGATGCAGTACAATAGCAACAATGCAATACCTTCAGCATAAACTGACACCACAGTCAATATACATTGCAGAAACAAACAAATCTGGTTTATTCAGGGGTCTGTAACAAGGAGGGGGAATAATCAGGTTAATTAGCTTACTCTCTATAATAATCACACGGTTATGCATGCAGTACAGAACCCCCCCCCCCACAGTCACACACACACAATGGGTACCAAGGTAACAAGTCAAAGGGGCTAGCTAATCACACGATTATGCATGCAGTACAGAAATCCCCCCACAGTCACACACACACACACGCTGGGTACCCGGGTAACAAGTCAAAGGGGCTAGCCAAGATAATTGCCCGGGGTAGGCTGACGTCACAGCTGGGTGGGGCCCTGTGATGGAAAAACAACATGCACACCAATAATTTGTAATCCAGAGCCGGAAGGCTCAGTTCATGGAAAGAAAAACACAAGACAATCAGATGACACACCTTGATTAAACAGAAGTTGCAGGGAGCTACCCTGATAGTTACTCACGATACCCAGGCAAAACACAGGAGGGCTGATGGTTGACTTGCTGGTTTGCCAGAAGAAGCTAAGCCCCTCGATGATGGATGTTTCTGTGCAGCAAGGTAGTGAGGCAAAACCCTTGTGGCAGGCCTATCTGCACCAGGCAGCACGGATTCAGTCTGATTGTTGCTGAGAAAACAACTTCCAGCACTAGCACACAGTTTACAGCAAACGGGAAAACCAGATCGTGATCCCCTTCCAGCACATAGCACATTCATATGTAAAGGAAAGTTTACTGTACCAGGCAGGCGACTCCTTAGTCCCGATCGCAAAGATCACTGCTAAACCCGGGAGCACTTCAATAGTTAGAGTCCTGACAGGCTGATCGCTTTTAACAAAATCTTCAGTCTTCTACAGGGTGAGCCTGGTTATAATCTGCAGCTTGCTTCGTACTCTGCAAATTCGGATTCAGTCCAATTGTGGTCACAATAAATGGCTGCAGGCCGGATTCAGGCCTCTCACGCTTCTCCCGCGCAAACTACCACGACACTCAGCAGAGCTTCTTCTCTCTTCACTCCCAACTTGGATCTGGCTTGCCAGCAACAGTTCAGGGCATTTCCCTTAGATCCACAAGAGTTCGGCTGATTGGTTCAGCTGTCAGTCACAGCAGGGCTCCCTCTATAGGTGCAAAAAGGCGCCAAGGATCCAAAACTATACTTCCCAGGGGCACCTTCCATACAGCCCCTTTCCCACAGGCTCTAAATCAGAGTCCCAGTCCCGATTGGCCCAAAGCAGGCTCCATTTTAAGGGCTTCACGACCCCATTGGCCCAATTCGGCAGTTCGGGACCAAAATGGTGGAGCAAACAGAAATAGTCCATGCTGCAAGAAAGGCAGGTTAGACAAACTACATTTTCACAGTTACTTTAAATAATCCCCAGCAACTAATGACATCTTTTAAAAGGGCTCACTCTGCCCACATAGTGATGGTAGAAATGGAGCGATTTGTCAGCAGCTCAAGCAGGACTCGAGCAGGGAAACTCACAGACCCCGCAGTCAGATTAATTCTGACTGCAAACAGGCAGCCCTTAAAGAAACAGTACATGGAGGCTCTAAAAGCACTCGCTAGCAATCACACTTAAGCTGCTTAAACGCCGGATACCACGCAGACTTGGAGCACTTAGGCAAGCTCCATGCAGGCTTTTGGGAAGGGGGTTACACCCTTCCTGGCCTGGAAAAACTTGGCATCCACGTCAAGTAGGTACCCTTATACTAATTCTAAGGTAAACATCATATATAATTACACTCTAGCATATCTAGCCCATAACTTTTAAACAGTTGTCTGCATATCAAACCTTTGTTACATGTAAATTCTCTGTATTTCACAGTACATTACCCTTATACAGCAGTATACATACATTACACAGATTGTTCAGACCCACTTTGCAATTTGAGCTCAGGTCAACACCTCCTGCACATGAAACAAGGATAATGAGGGCCCTTCCCTATCAGTTACCTCAGGGCTGGATGGGACAGGGGCACCATATCTAGAGGGCAGGACAATTAACCGGGAATTTGCACTTATGCTCAGTTTGGGCAGTGAGCCCTGGGACACATAAACTCCCTTATGAACCACATTGAGAGGCAGATCCACAGGTCTCCCAGTGGAATCGTAGCTGAGGCACACTACTGGTATTACAGCTCGACCAGTCTTCCTAGGGGGAATTGCCACAGTCTCTGCACTCTTAGTCTCACTCTCGACATTGTCTCTACTTGCCAAGGGAGTGTCCATCTGAGTAGGAAGATTCAAACTTGGGGCACTATCAGCTCCAGGATCTGCAGTTTCTGATTCCACTATACTTGGCTCACATGGAGGGCACTCTAGCACTGGAAATGAACTGTCATTACACTCAAAGTACTCTTCCTGTTCTGGTAAATCTCCAGTCTGTCTTAGCTCATCTTTCTCCTCCTCAGGGGGATCATACAGTTCCACTATACATAGGGATCCAATATAATCAGACGCAGTACTCTGTATTTCACTTTCAAGGAGCATTGGCTCCAAGGATGAAGCTGGGAGCTTAGGCAGTCCAGAGGGCTCAGCTTCATCCCGATAATTGACCGGGGGGGTGCCTTGAAACAGCTGACGAAGGGTAGTAGTCATAGTTGTACTCACTTTCATCAGAAACAGACTGACAGTCATTGTCAATTGGGGTTTGCTGTGGAGGAAACTTTAAATCAACAACTGGAGGTGCAGACGTTCTTTGTCTCTGTTTGGCAGCAGCCCTTGTTATCGGTCCAGGAGGAGCAATTTCTGGGGGCTCAGATTCAATCAATATCTGACCAATGGGCAACAAATGATTGCGATGCATTGTCTTGACATCTTTTGAGTTGTTTTCAGGCCTTACTTTATACACAGGCAGATCATCCAGTTTGCCCACTACAATGTGAGGGAGATGGTGCCACTTGTCGGCAATTTTGTGTTTGCCATGTAGTCCCAGATTTCTTAATAATACACGGTCTCCCGCTTGGAGCTCTTGGGCTTTTACCTTTTTATCATATCTTTCTTCCTTTGCCAAATTTCTCTTCGCTGCCATGGTCTGAGCTAATTGGTATGCATGATTTAATTGATCTTTTAACTTCTGCACGTATTGTAGGTAGTTGTCAGCTCGGACCCCATCAGGCGAGACACCGAAACAAACATCCACTGGCAAGTGGGCTTCTCTTCCATACCTAAGGCAGTAGGGGGAGAACCCTGTAGCATCATTTTTGGTGCAGTTATAGGCATGTGCCAGGGTGCTAATTTGCTGGCTCCATCTGGGTTTGTCTTTTGGGTGGAGAGTGCCCAGCATGTCAAGCAGGGTGCGGTTAAACCGTTCGGCTGTGGGTCTCCCTGAGGGTGGTAAGAGGTGATTCTGGATTTTCACACTTCCCACAGCGAGAGCATCTTCTTGATTAACCTGCTCTCAAAATCTCGGCCCTGATCGGAATGGATTCTTCGAGAAGCCCCATAGTGAACAAAGAAATTCTCTACCAACACCTTAGCTACAGTGGATGCTTTTTGGTCCTTGGTGGGGAATGCTTGGGCATATCTTGTAAAATGGTCAGTGACTACCAGCACATTACTAATATTTCATTGGTCAGGCTCCAAACTCAGAAATTCAATACAAACCAACTCCATTGGGGCAATGGTAGTGATGTTAACAAGGGGGCAGCCCTCTGGGGCAAAGTCTTTCTCTGTAGGCAGCGACTGCAAGTCCGTATACGATGCTCAACATCAGCCCCCATCTTAGGCCAGTAGAATCTTGACTGCACTAGATCAAGGGTTCGGTCTATACCGAGGTGACCCATGTGGTTGTGTAGGGACCTCAGTACTAAGTCTCTGAAAGCGATGGGCAAAACCAACTGTTGCTTGTCTACTTGTCCCCCTCTGTCTACTGTTTCTCTGTACAGTAATTAGTTAATCAGTTTCAGTTTAAGGCCTTCTTTATACAACAATGCAGTTCTCAAATCAGAGGAGCACAACTTGGACACATCTTTCCCTGTGTAGAGGGCTTCAAGTGCTGATCTGATCATAGGATCTTGGGATTGAGCCCGCTGAAGATTGTCATTATCTAACTGAGGCAGTGCACCAATGTCTAATGCAGAAAAGTGACAGTAAGCAGCAGGTATACAATTGTCAGAGGGCCCCAAGCATTCCACTAAACAGTCCACTGCATCTGTGGACATTGGTTCCTCCTTGTCAAACTTCTGGCATAGCGCTTGAATATCAGGTTCTGACAGTCTGACCCAGTTGCTTCTGGAAACAGGCCTGCGGGAGAGAGCATCAGCATCTATGTGATTTAGGCTTGCTCTGTATTCAACAGCATAATCATAGGTAGACAACGCAGAAAGCCACCTATGACCGGTGGCATCCAATTTAGCTGACGTCTGCACATATGTCAAAGGATTATTATCTGTCTTTACCAGTATCTTTGCCCCATACAAATATTCATGGAATCGATCCACAATAGCCCATTTCAATGTCAGAAACTCTAATTTATGAACAGGATAGTTCTTCTCAGATGGGGTCAGACTTCTGCTGGCAAAGGCCACTGGTCTCAGGCCATTCTCGTGCTCTTGATATAACACAGCCCCCAAGCCTTGTAGGCTAGCATCAGTATGCAATACATAGGGTTTTGCAGGATCAGCACAGGCAAGGACAGGAGCGTGAGTGAGTTGGTATGTGATCTCACGAAAGGCAGCTTCACAATCAGGTGTCCAGCATGACCCAAAAGATTCACCTGGGCGGAAATACACTCTTTCGGTTTCATTGGAGGCCACTCTCTTGTATTTTTTGTTTGTGGGAGGGTAACCTTGGGTAAGACTCAGAAGTGGGCGAATCACCCTCGAATAGTCTTTAATGAACCGCCGATAATAACCACAGAAGTCTAGGAATCTCTGTAATTCTTTAAAATTTTGGGGCTGGGGCCAGGTGGTCAAGGACTCAACTTTGCTTGGGTCGGTCTGTATCCCTTCAGTGGATACATTATGCCCCACACATTTTACTGATGTTTGAAAGAACTGGTATTTGTTGATAGATAACTTGAGACCGAAATCTTCTAGACTGTCCAATACTTTGAAAAGTCTGTTTTCATGTTCCTCCAATGAATTTCCAAACACGATAACATGATCCAGATATACTAGGCACTCTAATAAGTTCATGTCCCCCACTGCACGCTCCATCAGCCGTTGAAAGTGGCAGAGGCACCTGAGATCCCTTGTGGCATTCTTATAAATTCTTAGAACCCAAGGGGACAAATGAAGGCTGTCTTCTCATGGTCTTCCGGGGCCATAGGGATCTGGTAATACCCACTGCAGAGATCCAACACTGAGAACCACTTGCTACCATTCAGGCAGTCTAAAGCATCCTGAATACGAGGCATAGTGTATTGCTTGGGGCTAGTTCGCCTGTTGAGAGTCCGATAAGCCACATACATTCTTACTCTGCCATTCTTCTTTCTCACTACCACAAGAGGCGAAGCATATGGACTTCTGGAATCTTGTATTACACCAGCCGCCAGCATCTCCTGTAGGTGCCGTCCTACATCGTCTATGTCAGCTGGTGCCAGGCGTCGTGACCTCTCACGGAATGGCCGCTCATCATGTAGCCGGATATGATGCTCAGCTCCCTGCACATATCCCACATCCCATTCCTTTAGTGAAAACACCTGGTCTCTCTGGGCAAGTTTCTCACTGATTCTCATCTTCTATTTGGCTGGCAACGGGGAGTCACCAAAATCGAACAAGTCGGGCGTCACTCTGTCATTCTCCCCCGAATACTTGTTACTGGGTAGCACTGCCGTGTCTGCACAGTGCACATTGACCAGGGTGCAACCTCTATTCACTCGAATTTCTCTGTCTGACACATTATGAACCTGGACCATTACCCATAGAGCATAGGCATGGGCCCGAGCGGGTAAAATACTGGGCTTAACAAGCAACCCTTCTGGCAATTTTCCATCACCTGGAGCATCCAACATAAGTATTTTATTCTTAACATCTCTTCATAGGTGGACTTCTCCTTGCAAAGTATACGGAGCATTAGGCGCCAGGATCATGGCTTCAGGATCCTTCTTCCACACAACTCCAACTGGTTCATCTGCATCCATCTCTCCAGCATTCTTCTGTGACTCATAAGCCTTCTGGATCAGGGCAGGGATCTTTAATGCTCTACCAGTCTGATTCCCCTGTTTCTCGTAGCATAATTGTGCCAACCTCCTGAATATATGAGCGTTTGTACCAATCAGCAAAGGAACACCATCGTACAGTTCAGTAGGAGGACACACTAAAGCTAAAGTCTCCACTTGCTTCGACACCCCAACCACCGAGGTGGGGAAAGACAACCAAATGCAAATGTAGCCAGAGAAGGGTATGCCTTTTCACTTAACCCCCATACATGCAGTCCTTCCAAAGGCTGTAAGGGCACATCAGACAAATGCTTCTGGTACCAGTCTTGGAACATGATGGTTACTTGGGAGCCACTGTCCAGCACAGCCCTAATAGACGCCCCATTTACTCTCACTGTCATCTCCATGGAGGGACCCACCACTTCGGACCACTCCGGCGGCACTGACATTGGTGTGGATTGGGCATTGGCCCTAGTGGCATAACTTTTTCGAACAGCTCACCCCGGTGGCTGGATAGTGTTTCTGTGATGCCAGGCCAGCAACCTGGCAGTAAGCCTCCACAAAATCTCTGGTGATCGACAGGCAGACCGGATGTGCCCGTCCTCCCCACAGTGGTAGCAAAACTTAGTTTCTTTAGAGTCTCTGAATGGTGGGGGATCTTTTCTCTGTGGGGATACCTCAAGGGCACCTCAGGGCCCTTCCTGGACTTGGGGCCTACATTCCCAGACTTCTCTCTCTCCACTACGACTGGGGGTTAGGGCAGTCCTTTGCAGTTCCCCCACCATGGCTCTCAAATCTCGGATCTCTGCTAACAAGTCACCCTCAGTCCGGGTCTCAGAGGAAACAACATGCACTTCCACCCCACTCTTATTCTCTGGTGCCTGATACAGATCAGGTTCTCTGGCTACCTCAGTCAACTCTTTGATCAATTCTCTCAACCGTTGAGCCTCATCTGAACCACCCCTCTCTGGAGTCTGGCAAGTGTTCACAACCCCAGCATAGGGCTCCCAGCCCTCTTCATCAGTTTCAGTTTCACAAATTTCTTTCATGAGGGGGCAATACTCAGGGGGGTTGGCCCTCCTGCCTTGCAACTTGAGTTTTAATACCATTACACTGAAAAATCTAGCTGACTTCAGAATATGGTCCAGTCTGACCTGGCTCAAATCTTTTGCAGGCACGCTCCCTTTCCTGTGAGCCCTCTGCAGAGCCCTCTCAATCCTGGTGACAAAGGCTGAGAGCTTCGCATTCTTCCACTGTTTAGCTGACTTGAACTTCCAGAACAAGTCATCCCCCGACTCAGTGCTGCCAAACACCCCTTCTAAGGCAGAGAGGTATTCAGCCGCAGTAGCCTCTGGGCTAGTTGCTCGTAGAAAGTGGATAGCCTCCAGTGCAAGGCCCCTCAAGCTCTCCATCAGTCGTTTCCTCTTTTCCCCCTCCGAACATTGCCATTCCTGTACTAAAGGGGTAGCATAGTCCATCCATGTCTCTAGATCATCCTCCCCCGAGGGCACTGGGACTGTGCCGGAAAAAAGTCTGAGCTTTCGGTAGGAGTCTAGCTGGATCGGAGGAATTATGATGGGGGAGGGGGTCGCAGTTCACTCTTCGGATGCTAACAGTTTGAGCAGTTTCTCTTTAAACCCCTCTATACTAGGAGACCCACCCGGGGAGGCCAGACCACTATGTAAATGGATGACCCTCCACCCCTTCTGGGTACCTTCGGGCAAAACGACAGGGGTACCTTCTCTGGGTCCACTGGGGTACTACACAAGATCAGTACTATCATAGTCTGTTCAAATAAATCAGCATCTTGTCCCCTTACTTCAACCGTACCCAGGTCCTTCATCTGCTCCACAGTGAATACAATGTCAGCATTACTGGTCCCTAAGGGGACATCCAGCAACAGAATAACCTTTTGGGGGTCTATCCCTTCAGCTTCGCTCCACCCCATCATTCGGTGCACCAATAGCTTATTGGGGGTGGGGGCAATTTTTAGCTTAGGCATAGTAAACTCCTCCATTTTCTCTCCTAAACTGAACATATCGGGGGTAATTCCCTCACGTGGCCACTAGAGGACGCTAATCCCAGTGGTGCCTCCAAGATGTAACCACTAGGTGGTGTTATCCCTTGGGCAACTACCCCTGCCTGCATGACTAATGACAGGTTGAGGGGCCTAGGTTCGATTACAGGTGCCTCCACCCAAAGGTCAGGGTTGGTTTGGGTTACACTGACCAGGCCACAGCCCTCTGGGACACTGTGACCCCCCCCTTATCGCCCACTAGTGGCCCAGACTGTACACAACAGTGACTCTCCCAATACCCCAGATATGCAAACTACATACACTTGTATTTGTACTTGGCACTTACCCCCAGGACTGGTTCCTTCAGCTTGACTCTGGGGACCCCCTGTAAAATAAGGTGATACAGTACAACAGCAACAATGCAATACCTTCAGCATAAACTGACACCACAGTCAATGTAAATTGCAGAAACAAACAGATCTGGTTTATTTAGGGGTTTGTAACAAGGAGGGGGAATAATCAGGTTAATTAGCTTACTCTCTATAATAATCACACGGTTATGCATGCAGTACAGAAATCCCCCTCACAGTCACACACACACACTGGGTACCCGGGTAACAAGTCAAAGGGGCCAGCCAGGATAGTTGCCTGGGATAGGCTGGCATCGCAGCCGGGTGGGGCCCTGTGATGGATAAACAACATGCACACCAATAATTTGTAATCCGGAGCCGGAGGGCTCAGTTCGTGGAAAGAAAAACACAAGACTATCAGATGACACACTTTGATTAAACAGAAGTTGCAGGGAGCTATCCTGATAGTTACTCACGATACCCAGGTGAAACACAGGAGGGCTGATGGTTGACTTGCTGGTTTGCCAGAAGAAGCTAACCCCATCGATGACAGATCTTTTGTGCAGCAAGGGAGAGAGGCAAGACCCTCATGGCAGGGCCTATCTGCACCAGGCAGCACGGATTCAGTCCGATTGTTGCTGAGAAAACAACTTCCAGCACTAGCACGCAGTTTACAGCAAATGGGGAAACCAGATTGCGATCCCCTTCTAGCACATAGCACATTCATATGTAAAGGAAAGTTTACTGTACCAGGCAGGCAACTCCTCGGTCCCGATCGCAAAGATCACTGCTAAACCCGGGAGCACTTCAATAGCTAGAGTCCTGACAGGCCGATCACTTTCAGCAAAATCTTCAGTCTTCTACAGGGTGAGCCTGGTTATAATCAGCAGCTTGCTTCGCTCTCTGCAAATTTGGATTCGGTCCGATAGAGGTCGCAATAAACGGCTACAGGCTGGATTTGGGCCTCCCACGCTTCTTCCGCGCAAACTACCATGACACTCAGCAGAGCTCCTTCTCTCTTCACTCCCAACTTGGATCTGGCTTGCCAGCAACAGTTCAGGGCATTTCCCTTAGATCCACAAGAGTTCGGTTGATTGCTTCAGCTGTCAGTCACAGCAGGGCTCCCTCTCTATAGGTGCAAAAAGGCGCCAAGGATCCAAAACTACACTTCCCAGGGTCACCTTCCATACAGCCCCATTCCCACAGGCTCTAAACTTTTGTCCCAGTCCCGATTGGCCCAAAGCAGGCTCAATTTTAAGGGCTTCACGACCCCTTTGGCTCAATTCGGCAGTTCGGGACCAAAATGGTGGAGCAAACAGAAATAGTCCATGCTTCAAGAAAGGCAGGTTAGACAAACTACATTTTCACAGTTACATTAAATAATCCCCAGCAACTAATTACATCTTTTAAAAGGGCTCACTCTGCCCACATAGCGATGGCAGAAATGGAGCGATTTGTCAGCAGCTCGAGCGGGACTCGAGCAGGGATACACACAGATCCCCCCAGTCAGATTAATTATGACTGCAAACGTGCAACCCTTAAAGAGACAGTACGTGGAGGCTCTAGAAGCACTCACAAGCAATCACACTTAAGCAGCTTAAACGGCGGACACCACGCAGACTCGGAGCACTTAGGCAAGCTCCATGCAGGCTTTTGGGAACCCTCATTTGCAGGGGGGGTTACATCTTCTATTACCTTCCTACTTTGAGACTGTCCCTCCTGTTCTCTGTTACCTCTGCTGCCCTTCTGTACCTAACCTTGCCATAACAGAGTTGGCTCTTGTATCCATTGGGCTCCAATTGAAAACAAACATAAACTGGCTATATCATACTAGACTACTGAGGGGACTAAGCCAGTCTGAGCTCTTTGTAAACATTAAGACTGATTAATTTATAAAAATTGTAACATTTGGCATTATACTAGCAGTCCTTCTTATGCCTGTATTTCACTCTGGCAAGCAATACAGTGCACTGATTGTTCATGAACTGTATACATTTGTTCAATTTACAGCAAGTGCATAGTCATTTATGTTAGGCACTTATATGCCCTTTACTTGATCAAAGAGCATGTCACTTTGAATGCACCAATGAAATTGTATCTCTGTCTGTCACTGGGGTAATGGCACTGCCCCCCTTATGAAGCCTTGTTTGAAAGGCGATACACATGGGCTGCTAACCCAGAGTCTGGTACAGTCCTAGGACAAAAATAAACATTTCGAATTTTGAGCTTTGGTGTATGCACTGTTCTTTTGTTTGTTATTTTGGCAGCATATCCTGACAGTGACACCTCTGAGAGACCAACGGAGTGCAATCCTTTGCTTGTTACTGGCGTCCCGTTTTCAAAGCTAGGACATAAATATATCACATTTGTAAACTGCGACTCAGTTATGTCCATTTTGAAAAGTTTAGATATAAATGTGTCTGGACAGTTTTCAGACCGAATGTAACTTGGTCTGCCCTTTTCATCTATGTCTAGCATTGTTTTATTCAAAACTGGACTTAAAGTACCATAAAACAGCCAGTCATTCTGCAAGAAAGACCAATTTTTGAAAAAAGCTTCAACAATATAGAACATGGGATGAAGCTGGCCACTGGCTGAATCAGATGTGTCTTTGTGCTCTCCCAGCCCAGATTTTTCTTATTTCTTATTTTTATGTATGCTTGCATGCATGTGCAAGAAACATAGTGCCATCATCGGAGATTTCGGAGGTGTGTCACCTCCTTCTCCAATTCAGTCAGTATGCTGGCAGGCGCGGCCCCTGTAAGCCAATGCATTTTGGAGCTGTCTATGACACGCCCAAAATGCAGTGGCATACAGTTGAAAGGGAGCTACGCAGGTGAGCAGCGATAAGATAAGGCTGCTCATGTGCAGCTCTCCCCACAGGCAGCGCTTGCGCGCCTTGCGCACTGTATTAGCCGACAGGGTGCTTCCAATCCCCGCCGGCTGTGCTCGCGCCTTCCGCCCTCCCCCAAACATTTCATAAAATGCCACGCCTGGTGCCCACCCCAGCGTGGCAACTAATCATATAGCCAACAGGGTGCCCAACTTCCCGCGGCTGCACTGTCCTCCCCCAGTAGTGAGTGCCACGCTGGGAGCCCACCCCAGCGTGGCAAGCATCGTAGGCCGACGGGGTGCCCAATCCCGCCGGCTGAACGGCCGCCCCAACGCCCTTGTGCCATGCTGGGAGCCCACCCAGCGTGCAACGTCCACGTCGTCCTTTTTTTTCACCTGTGAAGAAAAAAGCGGTCCCACGGTGAGTCTCCCCGCCCCTCCCACAACCTGCACCCACCCACTGGGCACCCAGCCTCCCTACTCCCCTCACCCCATACTTACCTCCGGACCTTGGCGCGACGATCTTCGGTGGACCGGGAACACGTCTGCACTCTTCAAAGGCAACCGCGAACTGAGGAAATGCCGGTAAGCTGTATAATGGGCTAGATAGGGGGGTTTCAACTTTATTGCATATCTCAGGCATTTTTGAATTTTGCAGCAAATTTTCAACATGGGGTTTTTGGGACCCCTTCTCATGATTGATGTCACTGTCATGGCGTTATTCAGGCCCAAAGGGTGATTTCGCGCAGTGACTGTGCAGTGACTGCGAAATCACCCTTCAGACCTGAATAATGCCATGACAGTGACATCAATCATGAGAAGGGGTCTCAAAAACCCCATGTTGAAAATTTGGTGCCAAAATTCCCAAAAATGACTGTTTTACGAGCGTGCATTGCGCAGTTCCTACGCAGGCTCGTAAGTTCGTGAATTTTCAATATTTTCACTCCAGATTTTCAACATTGCCATTTTACCACACCTTCTTATGAGTAGTACAGATGTCATTTTTACATCTCACCCAAAATGTGTTTCCGCCCATGTAGCGCACAATGGCGCAGTCGGTGTGTGAAATCAATGTACGGGACAAATTAAGAAAATCACAGTGACACTGTTCATGAGTAGACATATTAAAATGGCTATGTTGAAAATTTGGTGAAAAAAGTCCTAAAAATGACTGTTTTACGAGCGTGCATTGCGAAGTTCCTACGCACGCTCGTGAGAGCGTGAATTTTCAATATTTTCACTCCAGATTTTCAACATTGCCATTTTTCCACACCTTCTTATGAGTAGTACAGCTGACATTTTTCACATCTCACCCAAAATGTGTTTCCGCCCATGTAGCGCACAATGGCGCAGTTGGTGTGCGAGGTCAATGTACGGGACAAATTAAGAAAATCACAGTGACACTGTTCATGAGCAGAGGTCTTAAAATGGCTATGTTGAGAATTTGGTGAAAAATTTCAAAAATGATTGTTTTATTAGCGCATGCTGACAGTTCCTACGCACGCCGTTAGTTCGCAAATTTTCAATATTTTCACTCCAGATTTTCAACATTGCCATTGTACCACACCTTCTTATGAGTAGTACAGCTGTCATTTTTCACATCTCACCTAAAATGTGTTTCCTCCATGTAGCATAAATGGCGCAGTCGGTAATGCGTAAATCAATGTACAGGACAATTAAGAAAATCACAGTGACACTGTTCATGAGCAGAGGTCTTAAAATGGCTATGTTGAGAATTTGGTGAAAAATTCTAAAATGACTTTTACGATGTATGCTGTACAGTTCCTATGCATGCTCGTAAGTTTGCAAATTTAATATTTCACTCCAGATTTTCAACATGTCCATTTTATTAAACTTCCTTATGAACAGTACAGCTGCAATTTTTCATATGTCGCCTAAAATGTGTTTTCACATAGTAGCATAATGGTGCTGTTGGTGGAAAGCAATGTTTAGGTCAGATTAAGAAAATCACAGTTACACTGTTCATGAGCAGAGGTCTTAAAATGGCTATGTTGAAAATTTGGTGACAAAGTCCATAAAATGACTGTGTTACGAGTGAGCATTGCACAGTTTCCACGCACCCTCATTAGTTCATGACTATGTAATATTTTCAGTCCAGATTTTCACCAGTGGCATTTTCCACACTTCCTTATGAGCAGTATAGCTGCCATTTTCACAACATGGCTCAAGTGTGTTTTCACACTTTCAGTGCAGAGATGCGTGGTCGCTGTGGGAAATCATTGTTCGGCACAGATAAAGAAAATCACAGTGACACTGTTCATGATCGGAGGCACCAAAATGCCTGAGTTGACAATCTGCTGTAGAAATCCCAACCTAATTATTACGGTGTGCGTTGCACAGTTTCTATGTACACCGTGACTTCACCATTTTTTAATATTTTTACTACACATTTGCAACATAGCCATTTTTACACCTCCCCATGAAAGAGTACAGCTGTCATTTTTACATCCTGTTCGAATATTTTTGCACCAGTGGTGCTAAATGCCAGTAGTCACTGTGCATAAGCAGCTTCGATAACAAACTGATATTCCCCTGTTCATGAGGTGGGGTCACAAAACAAACATGTTGAAAATTTGGAGTGAAAATACCAACGAATGCCTGAGGTATTAGAGCTTTCAACTATAACGCCCGACCCTATAGAGAATGACAGGCATCAGGGGTGTGACTTGGGATTCTTGCCTGTGATGCTCATACCATTCCACACCCTGCAGTCACTGAGAGGCATCGAGGTATGCCTTGGGCTCTTTCGCCCCAAAGTTCACCCCATTCTCCTATACTGCACCCATCTCACCGTACTTCCTAATGGAATGGGGTGTGCATAAGGGCCAAAGATCCCAATGCACACCATGACACTTGTCAGTGTCTGCAGGGTGGGGTGTGGTGAAATGGTGTGGCCATTATGCCTGATGACCCAAAGGCACACCCCAATGCCTGTCCATATCTGCAGGGTGGTGGTGGGGTTGGCTTCAGTTCAATACTTCACTGCCATTCCTATTATGCAGCTCTCTAACTCCTACACTACCAATCCCAATGCCAGCAAGCAAACATTCGGCATTGACAAATGCTTGTTTCTTATTCATTCAGCTGAAAAAGTGATACTTCCTACTGTAACTCCCTTCCAGTTACATCCTTCAGTAAGCAGCTCATCTTGATTAGTGCTAAATTATGGGAAGCCTGAGGAAAACCACATCTGACAGTGAGAGAAAGGCTTGCAGCAGCCTGGGACTAGCACAAGAGACAAGGCATTCTCTGCGAAAAATGACAATGTTCTTCAAGTGGGGGGTGTGCCTTTGGGTCGTCAGGCATAACGGCCATGCCATTTCACCACACCCTACCCTGCAGACACTGACAAGTGTCACACTGCACCTTGAAGTCTTTGGGCCTTATGCTCACCCCAGTCCATAAGAAATATGGTGAGATGGGTGCAGTATAGGAGAATGGGGTGAACTTTGGGGCCAAAGAGTCCAAGGCACACCTCAATGCCTGTCACTGGCTGCAGGGTGTGGGTGGGGGTGGAATGGAAGGAGTATTACAGGTGACAATCCCAAGTCACACCCCTGATGCCTGTCAGTCTCTACAGGGTTGGCTGTTATGGTCGGAAACCCTAACATCCCAGGCGTTCGTTGGTATTTTCACTCCAAATTTTAAACATGGTTTTTTTGTGACCCCCCCACCTCATGAGCAGTGGCAATATCAGTTCATTAGTGGAAAGCTGATTTTGCACAATGACTACGCCATTTGGCACCACTGGTATGAAAACATATTTGAAACAGGATGTGAAAAATGACAGCTGTACTGTTCATGGGGAGGTGTAAAAAATGGCAATGTTGAAAATCTGGAGTGAAAATATAAAAAAACTGGTGAAGTCACGAGTGTGCGTAGAAACTGCGCAACGCACACCCGTTATGTAATTAGTTTGGGGATTTTTTACAGCAGATTGTCAACACAGGCATTTTGGGACCTCCACTCATGAACAGTGTCACTGTGATTTTCGTAATCTGTCCTGAACACTGATTTCCCACAGTGACCACGCATTTCTGCACCGGAAGTGTGAAAACAAATTTCGGACAGGTTGTGAAAAATGACAGCTATACTGTTCATAAGGAGGTGTGGAAAAATGCCAGTGTTGAAAATCTGGACTGAAAATATTACAAATTCGTGAACTTACGAGGGTGCGTGGAAACTGCTCAATGCACGATCGTAACACAGTCATTCTATGGACTTGTCACCAAATTTTCAACATAGCTATTTTAAGACCTCTGCTCATGAACAGTGTCACTGTAATTTTTTTAATCTGTCCCGAACATTGATTTTGCACACTGGCTGTGCCACTGTGCGCTACATGCGAGAAAACACATTTTGGGAGAGATGTGAAAAATGACAGCTGTACTGCTCATAAGGAGGTGTGGTAAAATGGCAATGTTTAAAATCTGGAATGAAAATAGTAAAAATACAGGATGCTACGAGCATGCGTAGGAACTGCGCAATGCACGCTCATAAAACAGTCATTTTTGGGAATTTTTTCACCAAATTTTCAACATAGGGTTTTGGGGGGCCTACCTCATGAACTGTGCCACTGTCTCATTACTCGGTCCCAAAGGTGGTTCCACACAGTGACCGCGAAATCACCTTTCAGGACAGAATAACAAAATGCCAGTGACTGGGTCCGTACGGTGGGGCCACAAAAACCCCATGTTGAAAATTTGGTGACCAAATTCCCAAAAATGGCCGAGATATGCACAAAAGTTGAAAAAAATTTATGCCATTATACAGCTTACGGCATTTCTTCAGTTCGATTTGGCTTTGAAGAGTGCAGACGTGTTCCCGGTCCACCAAGATCATCTGTACAGGCCTGGAGGTAAGTATGGGGTGAGGTGGTGTGGGGAGGTGGATGCGGTTGGGGAGGGGGGAAGTTTAGTCAACGAGGGACCGCTTTTTTTTTATAGGTTGTTTTGTTTTACAAGACGATGCAGGACTTTTGCCACGCTGGGATGGGCTCCAGTGTGGCACCTGGAAGTGTGTTTGGGGGCAGTAGACGGATATTTTGCCATGCTGGGGTGGGCTCCCAGGCGTGCTGGAAATGTGTTGGGGGCAGCAGAGCCAGCGGTGGATTGGGCACCGCTGGCCACTACGGTAGGGGGAGGAGGATGAGCATGCTGGGGTGGGCCTCAGCGTGCATGTATGTGTTCATGGAGGAAAGAACTGTCTATGACAGTTCAGATGCAGTGCGGCGGTGTTTTCCTTACAACTGTATGCCACTGCATCTGTACAGCTGTCATAGACAGCTCGGACATTCATTGGTGTGGTGAAGCCGTGCTTGCAAAAGGGAGCAGGGCATTGGAAGTGGGGGAGGCTCACCTACAAAAACTCGTATGGTGGCACTATGTTTCTTGCACATGCGTGCAAGCAAACATAAAAATGAAAAAGAAGAGGCAGGAGACAAATTCAAGGCCATGACCGTAGTTAAGTGGGGGAAGAGCTCCTCTGCCACATCCTATTTAAACCTGCAGGCTGCACTCTGCCATCCTTAGAGCGAGTCACACTCACTTCGCTGGCACAGCTGGTTCCGCCCCCCCTTTCCATCTGGTCCACCTCCTGCTCCCCTGTTTGTTGGCTGTTGCCTTGCTGGCCCCTTTCTGTCCTTGTCCTTCCTCCTGCCCCGCTCTCCCCCGTCTTGCTACTGCTTTCTCTCTTTGGGGGGGTTTGCCTACTGCGCCTCAGTTCGCTCACCATCTTGGATGCCATTTGACTTCACTTACCTGCGCCTTCTCCTCTGCACGTTCCATTCACCTGACTCGTTCCCTACCTCGCCGCATAAGTACCTCGCTGTTGCCAGCTGCTGCTGGCCCCCTTTTACTGCTTATTCTCTTTGGCTCCGCCTAATGCTATGCCGTTTCTGCTCCATTTCACCGTACCATCTGCCTCCTGCCTCCACTCGGAGCATTTCCGGATTGCTGGCTCCTTTCTCCTGCTCCATGCACCACACTAAGGACGCCGGCGTGCTGGTAGCTGGTTTCCGTCTGCTCCCATCTGGCTCCTACCTCCATTGCTGTCTTCCCCTGCCACGGCATTATACTGCTGCCTGTACTCCTAGCTATAAATACCAAATGGGAGTTCTAATTTTAAACCTGTAAAAACTGTTTCATGGCTGCATAAATATCTGCCAGGAGTTCTAATTCTAAAGCTGTAAAACTATTTTATGACTGTATAAATACCTGCTAGGAGTTCTAATTCTATAGCTGTATCAAACTGTTTCATGGCTGCATAAATACCTGTCCTCTAACCATTACATCTCTGACATCGTACCATAGGATGCATAAGCCTTCCAGCACTTGGACAAGAAACTGTACTATTTCTTTGGCATATCAGACTGACAAGCATTGTGTCATTGTCCTTCTAACTGCATTTGGTTCAAGTTTTGATCATGCTCATAGCATTATAATGGATGTTCTTCTCATCTATATAAAACATCTTTCTTGTCTGCCTATACTTAATCTATCATTGACAGACTGGCATATTCTCATCTGCGCTTTCGCGGTTTTATGAAGTGATAGGAAGCCACTGGAACCTCATCGAGCAACATCTAATGGCCAGCAGTGTGTGCTTCCACTTTGCATTCTCACCTCATTGCTTCCCGGCCTGCCCGCGCTATACCATAGCACTGCCATATTTCAGCTCTGCCTACTGACATCATTAATACTGCTCTTGGCATGCTCTCATTTACAGCCGATAGATACTTCATATCTGCTTGGCTACAGCACCACTCCTCATCTCCATATATATTCAATCTATGCACTGTATGTGCTTTCTACATTACGTCACTAGTTGGCATCATAGCTCGCTGAATTTCTAACTTCCCAAGGCTGTATTCTAATGGTCCTGAATTATGGCAACTTAGAACTGTTATTACGCTGGACTTCAATCTAACCCATTGGTGTCCCTCAATCCTTTAGCTCCAATTCCAGGATATCAGTCTATCCCTAGTCATGCCTGCCTTTATTCCAATCCTCATTGAAGCCTGACTGTATAACCGGCTCTTATATGCCTATGTCTGTACCGCTTTATTGAATTCTGTTGCCCAATGACACGAATGACACTCATATGGCAATGACAGTGGCCTCTCCAAGATATTTTCTCAGTCATGCTTATTGAGTTCTACTTGCAGCTTGCCTTCCATGTTCCTGGATGCTTACCATGCTGCCTTGCCTCGTTTGGCTCATGGCTTCTACCTCTCTTCCGGCTGACCTTCGTGTGGCTCAGCCGTGCTTGCCAAGTTTCGTGGGGCTTAGCTGCCTCTCTTTCCTTACCAGCTGATCTACGTGTGATCTAACTATGCCTGCTAGCTTACGCGGAGCTAGGGGCCAGTCTTACTTGCCTTACCAGCTAACCTCTCATGGTCTAGCGCATGCTAGCCTTGGGTTTAGCTACTACTTCTATTTACTTACTGGCTGCCATGCTCATTTAATCATACCATCTACAATTCATCGGCTGACCTTTTCTTGGCCTAACAGCACTGCCTTATCTCATTGGGCTGGCTCCCTTTCATTCCCATGGATGCTTCCTAGAGAGCTGCTTTCATTCAGACCTACCTTTCTGCATATGCTTCCTAATACTTCTGCCTTCCATTAGATTATTTCGGGAGTACATTAAGATATTTGCTTCAATTCTCTTGGATGCTCCTCCCCATGCTACTTCAACTTTCCAGGAGTTACTACTACTGCCTCTGCCACGACTCCTTGCTGACCTTTATTCCATATTGTCTTCCTGATTGAACCAATGCCTCAAACATTGAATAACTACAGTTTCAAGATGCTTACTACCTCTCGTCAAAGTTGCCAACACTTTTGTCATGGTCTCTTCACTGCAATCCCTACCATCTTTGATCTACAGGATACGTCAGTCTACAACACCGTTCCACTCTCATAAGTCTGCTTTCAAACTACAGTACTATTCTGCACTAAACTTGACTCAGGATATGTCGCTGTTATAATACCAATTACAATTCATTCTACACAACTTTGCTGCTGTTCTGCATGCCATGCAGTTCGATATTTCCATTCTTGTTATCTACCACTGCTGCAACCTGCCTCGCCCTGCGGGGCTGGAAGTTCGCCATTGCATTCGCCTGACCTGCGCCCCTACAGGCCCGGAGGTCCTTTGCTCCTATATATTACTGCACCATAATCAACTACTCAGCTCGGGGCCTGGAGATTCGCGTATTCTACTATACGCCTACCTACTGCCGTGTCAGCCAGCCCCAGAAGCTCCTTTCTTGGACTCACATCTGGATGTTTGGACATTCATCATCTATTCTTTGAAAGCTTTTGCCCTGCCTTCAGCCATGTGAAATTACTACTGCTACACTCTTACCAGGGTAACCAGGACACTTACTTGAGCTTATCCTGATCACCTTCACTATCCTGATTTCGTTCTAAGACTTCTCAGACCCTGTGACAACACTACTTCATTTGACTCAGCCTCTTCAGTGGTCACCATCTAGGACTCCTAAGCTCGACTATTCAGTACTCATCAGAATATTCTTCACAAGTCACTTCTAGCTAAGGTATCATTCTGGCTTTGAAATGGAAATGTCAGCATTGTTGCTCAACCATTTGAATCAACATGAAGCTCTCCGATTCCCTTGCTTGTACCATTCTTCATACCCTCGCTTTATTCTGTACATAATCTTGCAAATCCTACTCCCCTACTACCACGTCTGCATCATGCAGCTTACTTACTACTACAACTGACCTATGTACAGGTCCACTTATTTACATTACTTGCTCGTACTACCTGCTTCGCCCTTACAGGGCCTAGAGGTCATCACGACTATCTCACCATTACAACCTACTGCGCTCCTCATGAGCAGGAAATACACCTGACATATGTCTGCATATTCATTATCAGTACCTACTTCACATACTTGCTTCTGCTCTCCGGACTGGAGGTTCCTACCACTCTGTCCTCCCACTCACGTAGCATATGCCAGTTCTAGTGCTTCATTGCCACGGCCTTCATTTGCAAAGCTTGCCAAGCAGAACATAACCCGACAGTCCTCCTTCTAGATATGGATTCTGAGCCTTTGATTCCTGGCACTCCTCTGAGAAATCATCCTCACCTGCTAGAGTGCTTCACCACTGCAACTCATCGCTTCAAATTCCTATCAACCATGGATTCCACTCTACTGCCATTCCGGCCTGTTCCTGGATTCTCGAACTTGGATGTACTGGATGGATACTTGCTCTGTTCACCTTCGTCAAGATTCAATATGTCTTCAGTTCTCCGTTTTTTCTGGATTAGGTTCTATGACTTTGGGGTTCGGATTAGTTGATTACAATATTTAGGATTACTCTCCTTTAGTATGCCCAGAAGGACAGGCAGGTCAGTAGCCATGGGTCCTCAGAGGTTTCCCCCCCAAGGGGGTTTTTGCTCTCCTGCGTGCTACTGGTCACACTCTCCGGAGTGGGAGAAGGTGATCATACTGCTACTCATTTCCTTGGGGGTGTCATCCTACTCGACTCCTTCATCAGTCAGATACAGAACAATCATTGATATCACTATTTTTTGGGGGGGTCTCATAATACTAGACTAAGCATCCTTCCCACGGTGGGATACAGAGAAAGGTCAAAATTATCAAATCATAACAAGTGACTCATCAGGTCATACATCTAAGCACCTTGCATACTATCCAGTTCATACGTACTGACTTGCTCATGTCTATGCCAAGTACCTAAGCATGAGTCATTTCATACTACTAGTACCTTGCAAGCATTATCCTACTTATTGGTCTGGCCTCTGTATCCAAGCACAACCTACAGCATCCAGCCACAATATGTAACCTAAGCACTGAGCTCTGAACCACAGTTAAATTCAGGGCCATGCCCATAGTTAAGTGGGGGAAGAGCTCCTCCCCCACATCCTATTTAAACCTGCAGGCTGCGTTCTGCCCTGCTTAGAGCGAGTCGCGTTCCCCACCATCCTCCCCTGACACCTCCTCCTTCTGCGGCACTCTTATCCCACCTGGGGTCTCATAATACTGGACTAAGCATCCTTCCCACGGTGGGATACAGAGAAGGCCAAAACTATCAAATCATAACAAGTGACTCATCAGTTCATGCATCTAAGCACCTTGCATACTATCCAGTTCATATGTACTGACTTGCTCATGTCTATGCTGAAGTACCTAAGCATGACTCATTTTATACTACTAGTACCTTGCTAGCATTATCCTACTTATTGGTCTGGCCTCTGTGTCCAAGCACAACCTACAGCATCCAGCCACAATATGTAACATAAGCACTGAGCTCTGAACTACAGTTAACTATATGTATTAAAAAAAGGCTTGAAATTAAACTGCTCATTAAGACCATTTGGTGCCAGGGCTCCCAAACTGGCAATCCATGTTGACTCCCTCTACAATAATGTTCTAATTCAATCTCCACCTCTCTCTGGTGGATGTAATTGTACCTACAGGGTTGTGAATCATGGCACCTCTGGACAGGTGCCAGGACTATGCCCACCTGGGGCCAGGTCAATTTCCCTCCCTACCAACCCTCCACTGACTGTCAGCTGATTGGCCGTCTGGCATTGGAAAAGGCACTGTTGGGAAAGGCACCATCGCCGAAAGCCACATCACCACCCTTCTCATCCACTGTCTCACTGATGCCCCCTAGAACACCCCCTGTGCTGCTTCTGCCTCTGGTCCCCTGTTTTTAGGGCCTTTCCTCCCCGATCGCCACAATGTCTGGCAGTGGCACCACATCCCTTAGACCACCTCCTGGCTGGTCTAAGCAGAGACCCCAGTGGCGTCCATGGTGGGGCTTCCAAAATTACAAATAAGAGGATGGTGCAGCTCCGCTGTGGTGCAAGCCCCCTTGTGATCTGGCACAAGAGCACTTCTGTCATAAGGGTGACTCAGGCAGAAGGCATCCAGATTTCAATACAGCCTGCATTTAAAAATCGGCAATTCTGCAAAGTTTGATGCAAGGTGCCACTTGTGTCATACCCATTTGGCACTGAACATGCAGGAGATATTAGAGTCATTATTGTTGACCCATTTCATGAATGGACCAATAGTCTCTGTATGCCCACCCCAGTCATAGATAATGTCATCGATTAAATGTTACCAAGAACAGATGTGCCTGAGGGAGGGGTTGTTGTCAGAGAAAATGACATGTTTCTCCCACCGTGAGAGAAAGAGATTAGCATTTGTTATGTTGAAAATTGGACATGGAGCAATTTAACTTGTGTCTAAACTTGTATAACTGAAAATTGCATCTGGACATAGGCTTTGAAAAATCGCAACCCTCACACCCCCATCTCCAAGCAAGTTCCTACCTAGAGACAACTCTCAGACTCAGGCTTAATCCTTCGAGAACCCTCTAGTAACTGGCCTTGAGCTACATTAAGTGAAGACAAGTGATCGGTTACAAAAGGATTTGTTGGCGTGTAAGTATACTGAGGGTGGGATATTCCGACTGTGCCAGGCAGGGGCGCAAGCCTGGGTGCAGTGCAACTGGGCTACGCCAGGGCATGGACCAGGCAATTTTCAACAGTGCTGCACCATGGTTCAGCACTGATGAATATAGCACTGAGGGTGCACGCACTGCGCACAATGCAGTGGTACTGCACCAGTGCAAGTGGCAGAAGGGGAGCAGGGGGATGCGCCAGCATAAGTGCAGTTGTGCTAGGCACATCAACCATGATATTCAGCACCAGGCATGCAAATGAGGCCATTATGCAAGCAAGGCACAAATGGGGCCATTTGCATGTCATTATGGCCCCATTTGCATGCAGTGCTCCGATCCTCAGTGACTTATGCCTTGCGCCCTGCTAGGCTGCAGCCATCGGGGACTGACGTCCTGCAGTCCCTTGGCAGACCCCGCTCCCATACGCCCGATCACGGGAATAAGTAAATTAAATCCCTGGTGGTCCAGTGAACCACTCCCCATCACCGATCACAGGCATAAGTAAATTAAATCCCTGGTGGTCCAGTGGACTGCTCTCCATCACCCGATCGCAGGCATAAGTAAATTACATCCCTGGTGGTCCAGTGGACCACTCTCCATCGTCTGACCATGGGCATATGTACATAAACTGCCCTGGTGGTCCAGTGGACACACCCCCAGCACCCGATCATGGGTGGATATAGCAAAGGTAACCCTGGTGGTCCAGTGGTACCCCCCTCCCCACCCTCCCACTGAGGTCCCCACCACCCAGCACCCCCATCAGTCAGCAGCAGGTGGCGGCACCCTGCCGCATGCACGCAGCCACCCACCGACTGACAGTGTACAATACGATCTGTATGCCTACTGCTCCACTACGTGGGCCAATGGGCATACAGACAGCCAGTACCACACAGGGCCTGATATGTGAATCAATGCATTCATTCACATATCGGGCCTGTGTAGTACAGTATGGTCTGCACGTCCATTGGCCCATGCAGTGGATCAATAGGCATACAGACCATACTGTACGCTGTCATTCAGCGGGCAGGCGGGATGCTGGGCCCGTCGCTGATTGAGGGGGTGCTAGGTGGCGGGTGACCTCAGTGGGTGGTGGGAAAGGGTACCTCTGGACCACCAGGGTTAGTTTCACTATATCCACCTGCAATTGGGCACTGGGGGGGTGTCCACTGGACCACCAGGGAATCTTTTGTACATATGCCCGCAATCGGGCGATGGAGAGTGGTCCACTGGACCACCAGGGTTTAATTTATTTATGCCCGTGATTGAGTGATGGAGAGCGGTCCACTAGACCACCAGGGATTTAATTTACTTATGCACATGATTGGGCAATGGAGGGCGGTCCACTGGACCACCAGGGATTTAATTTACTTATACCTGCGATCGGGTGCTGGGGGGGCACAATGCTCCCAGGGCAGGGAGCTTGTGGACAGTGTTCTGGGTTGGCGGATGGCCACCCACAGCTGGCGGCTGCCATGTTGCACCCTGCAGTATGGCAGCTCGCATGTGGGTGGCCAGGATTTGTTCCTGGTTTTACCAGGCACAACTTTGCGCCCCCCCTGAGCGGCACAAAGCGGAGTTGTGCTAGCATATGCACCGCACATCTCGGGCTGAATATTGGGATGTGCCGCATATGCATGGGCACACCACCTGTACTTGTGCCGCATACATTACTGATGTGCCATGTGTATCAGGAGTTGCGCAGTGCAACTTGTCCCTTTGAATATAGTGCCGGGGGTGCATTGGTTGGTTGCGCATGAGCAACCCTTTTGAATATCCCACCCTGTGTGTCCTTGCCTTGAGAAACAGTATTAGGGCAATGACAGCACTGTTTTTGTGTAACCATTCTAACTCTGTGAAACACCATACCTCAGATTCATAAAGATTTGAGGGAATTTATTACCCTATTGTTGAAGTTCCTCACATTTGTGTCTTTGCACATCAGCCCCAACTGATGCCTAAACATAACTTTCTGAAATAAATAATATTGAAATTGGTTGGGGGAAGGGGTTCTCCTTCAATCTAATGTTAAAGCTGACATTAATGAAGTACAAGGAGGTCAAGTAACTGCTCAGGGTCACACAGCAAACACATGCTCATTGTGGCATTGAAACCTAAGTGTTGCTTTCAACATTGAACTAATCTGGCTGCTTGTCTCTGTGTAAGGTACAGTAAATAGCCCAAACCAAAGAAAGGTTGAGGTGAATAGAGTTGACAGATGGTGTTCTGGCTGCATTTTTTACATCTTTAAGTATTTATTCTTAAAAGAAACAGATGTACTGGAGTCACGCCATGCCAGTACATGGAGTACATTTTGTAAACGTTGGCGGTGAACAAGTTATGAGAAGTCCTCACTGTATCTGCAGTTTTCTCAAGGGCGAAATAAAGTTACATCTTCAAAGTGAGGTTTTTGTTAGTTGTAACTCAAGTGTGACATGGATACTTATTTTTTACGATATCTCGTTTTTCTGAGTAAGATATTTTGTTAAAAATGCTGCAGTAGGCCGGCCCGGTGGTGCTGAGGGTTGAGGTGCTGGACGCCACACCTCGCCGTCTCTGGGGAGGGATTTGGCCGATACACTTGCATGACCCCGAGTGGTGGCTTGAGGAAATGCAAGCTCTGATTCGGGAGGAGAGGGGTGGCCAATGAGCAGCAATGACGTCGGCGTCAACGCCTTGACGTCATGGAACCACTTGCTGCTCGGAGAGGGAGAAAAACAGGGAAAATGCCTGCCACAGCCAGGAAGATGCGGAGACTGAGGCCGTGCCCATGATGTGCCTGAGCCCTTCCAGCAGCCCTCGACCGATTAAATTGTAAGCAACGGGGCGTTTGGGCCCACGCCTTGTCACCGCCCGGGGGGTAAACCACAGCTCCATGGGGCGTGAGGGTCTGTCTGGGTAGGGTTCCAGGCAGTGGGATGTCCACTTGTCTCCCCTGAAGGGTCGGAAGTGGCAGGCAAGGGAGGAGATAAAGAATAAGTAAAAAAAAAAATGCTGCAGTGGATCAGGGGTCCTGAAATTGTCACATAAGGAGGTTTCTGAATGCCCAAACAGTGCTTTTATGCTGTACTTTTTATGTTTGCTCGCATGCATGTGCAAGAAACATAGTGCCATGATCCCAAAATGCAGTGCTGTACAGTTGAAAGGGGGAGCTACACTTCAGTGAGCAGCAACAAGTTATCGCCTGCTCATGCGCATCCCCCCCACACACACACACGCACACATGCATACTGCATGCTTGTGCTTTCCCCCCACGCACACACTGTATAGCTGACGGGGGTGTCCAATCCCCCATTGGCTGTGCTGTGCTTCCCCCCAGAGTTCAAGATGCCATACTGGGTGCCCACCCCAGTGTGGCAACACATCGTATAGCCGACGGGGGTGCCCAATTCCCTATCGGCTCCACTGTCCCCCCCAGAGTACAAGGTGCCACGCTGGGAGCCCACCCCATCGTGGCAACAGATCGTATGGCCCATGGGGGTGCACAATCCCCTGTCGGCTCCACACCCCCCCCAAACAGCCTTCCTTGTGCCATGCTGGGAGCCCACCCCAGCGTGGCAAACATCCAATCGCCTAAGTTTAAAAAAAAAAACCTGAAAGAAAAAACCTTCTCTCACCAAGTGTCCTGACCCAATCTCCCCACCCGCGCCCACCCTCTGTGCACCTTGCCTCCCACACCCCCACCTCACCCCTACTACTCTCCGAGTCCGCACGACCATCATCGGTGGACCGGAACGTGTCTGCACTCTTCAAAGCCACCACGAACTGAGGAAATGCCGGTAAGCTGTATAATGCAGTAAACAGGTTTTTTCAACTTTAATGCATATCTCAGGTATTTTTTGGAATTTTAGCACCAAATTTTCAACATGGGGTTTTTGGGATCCCTTCTCATGAATTCTCTCACTGTCATGGCGTTAATCGAGCCCAAAGGGTGATTTCACAGTCACTGCGCAAAATCACCTTTCAGGACAGATTAACGAAACGACTGTGTCACAGTTCATGAGGTTGGCCCCCAAAAATCCTATGTTGAAAATTTGGTGAAAAAATTCCCAAAAATGACTGTTTTACGAGCATGCATTGTGCTGTTCCTATGCACGTTTGTAAGTTTGCAAATTTTCAATATGTTCACTCCAGATATGAGCAATACAGCTGTGATTTCTCACATCTCACCCAAAATGTGTCTTCGCGCATGTAGTGCGCAATAGTGCAGTCGGTGTGCTAAATCAATGTTCGGGACAGATTAAGAACATCACAGTGACACTGTTCATGAGCAGAGGTGTTAAAATGGCTATGTTAAATATTTGGTGAAAAAATTTCCAAAAATGACTGTTTTACGAGCATGCATTGCGCTGTTCCTACACACGCTCATAAGTTCACGAATTTTCAATATTTTCATTCCAGATTTTCAACATTGCCATTTTACCACACCTTCTTATGAGCAGTACAGCTGTCATTTTTCACATCTCGCCCAAAACGTGTTTCCGCTCATGTAGCTCACAATGGCGCAGTCGGTGTGCGAAATCAATATTCGGGACAGATTGAGAAAATCACAATGATACTGTTCATGAGCAGAGGTGTTAAAATGGCTATGTTAAACATTTGGTGAAAAAAGTCCATAAAATGACTGTGTTACAAGCAACCATTGCGCAGTTTCCACACACCCTCGTAACTTCATGGATTTCTAATATTTTCAGTTCAGATTTTCAACACTGGCATTTTTCCACACTTCCTTATGAACAGTACAGCTGTCATTTTTCACACCACGGCCGAAATGTATTTTCGCACTTCCAGTGCAGAAATGCATGGTCGCTGTTGGAAATCACTGTTCAGGATAGATTAAGAAAGTCACAGTGACACTGTTCATGAGTGGAGGCTCCAAAATCCCTGTGTTGACAATCTGCTGTAAAAAATCCCCAAATTAATTGCATTAGGGGTGTGCGTTGTGCATTTTCTATGTTCGCGTGTGACTTCACCAGTTTTTTTAATAATTTCACTGCAGAATTTCAACATTGCCATTTTTTGTACCTCCCCATGAACAGTACAGCTGTCATTTCTCACATCCTGTTCGAAATGTGTTTTCGTACCTATGGTGCCAAATGGCATAGTCACTGTGTGAAATCAGCTTTCGGCTAACAAACTGATATTGCCACTGTTCATAAGGTGGGGGTCACAAAAAACCCTTGTTGAAAATTTGGAGTGAAAATGGCAACGAACGCTTGAGGCATTAGGGTTTCTGACCATAACGCCCCAGCCTGTAGAGATTGACAGGCATCAGGGGTGTGACTTGGGATTCTCGCCTGTAATACTCATACCATTCCACACCCTGCAGCCAGTGAGAGGCACTGAGGTGTGCCTTGGACTCTTCGGCCCCAAAGTTTACCCCATTCTCCTATGCAGGACCCATCTCACCATACTTCCTGATGGAATGGGGTGAGCATAAGGGCCAAAGACCCCAAGACACACCATGATACTTGTCAGTGTCTGCAGAGTAAGGTGTGGTGAAATGGTGTGTAATGTTATGCCTCGATCTGACCCAGCAAGCACACCAATGCCTGTCACTGGCAGGGTGGTGGTGGGGTTGGCTTCAGTTCAGTACTTCACTGCCATTCCTATTATGCAGCTCTCTAACTCCTACACTACCAATGCCAATACCAGCAAGCAAACATTCGGCATTGACAAATGCTTGTTATCTTTGCCCTTTGGCCGTCCTTGTCTGACTCATTCTGTTATATCTAGGGCTCTGTTCAACACACAAGTACTTGATACAGACAACTTTGCCAATTCTTCTCCTTAAAGAAACAGGCACATAAGAGGCAGCTAAAGAGCCAAGTAATATTTTATTGCTTATTATTTTCATAGCTTTTCCCATTTATTGTCCTGCAGCTCCTTCCTGCTCTGCAGCTTCCTCTCCCCCCAATCTCTTGCTGCATTTTGAGGCTGCCCCTTCCCACACCATCTTCAGCCATAGTATTGGGATTTCTAGAAATGATTGAGCCTGCCTCTTAGTCTTGCACTCCACATAATGTGGGACACAGTATGGGAACATTTGACCAAATGTGGGACCCATTATCATGTCATAAAGCCAGTTTACATAGCCGCATTTGTGCTGCAGTAACCTGAGCACATGGGTTGCTGCTGTGCAAGTGGGGCTCTCCGTGCACTTACCTGATCATTGTAAGTCAGTCTTGCCCCCCCCAAGCTACTACAGAGTTGGAGACGTGTTCAGGAGAGAGCAGTGTAAGCAGCTACATGGACAGGCTGCACAACTCATTCCAGTGCACAATGGATGCTCCCAGCATGCTTCTGGCTGATCGTCCCCCCGTGACTCATGGCCTCGTTCCAGAGTGGCTTGCATCAATGCTGAGAAGAGCCATGTAAACATGACACAGGATCAGCACGGGAGGTCAGGGCAGCACAGAAGCAGACCACAACATGGACCGGAGCTGCCATGTAAAGAGGCCTATAGAAGCTGCAGCTTAGGACACTATGAGAATAAGGGTTGTCATATCTATAAAGTTTACTGAGGACTCTGAGACAAGAATTAATAAGAATTTCTGTTTCAAGATCTCAGTTTGTAGTGCAGGACAGTAACTTCTTCATGTAGGACAGGGGGTTTCAGATTTAGCACATCTGGTAGCAGAGGGTGAAAGGGAAAGACAGTGGTGCAGGGGCACGCCTGGGAAATTGATACTGAGGGAGGGGGGCACGTGGAGCATAAGGCTGGCACACTTATATTAGGTTAGCATTTTATTTTGGTGTATTCACATCTGTGTGTGTCTGTTTTATTAACGTGGAGTGATCAGAAAAATCTGTTTGATAGTGACAGAAAAAGGGGAGGTGCTGTTGGTGGGGGACTTCAGTCTGCTGGACGTTAGAATCAGGGACATCCTAGACTCACTTGACTCCCTGCAGAGGGCATTTCTCAGGCAGCTAGTCAGGGAGTCCACTTCTGAGGGGGCAGAACTGGTCCTGGTTCTCACTAACAGAGGCAGTATTGCTGACGTCATGATGAGGGGCCACGGGGGGGCTAGCAATCACCGTACAGTGTGGTTCAACATAAGGACGGCAGCAGAAACGAACCACACAGGGATGAGGGTCCTGGACTTCAGAAGGGCAATTAAAGAAATGAGTGCCTCAGAGACAACCTGAGGGGTGGGGTAGAGGAACTGTGGGCCAAATGAAGGGATAGCATCTGAAGGCAACAACCCTCTGAGCAAAAGAAGTGAGCAAAAACAGGAGGAAAAAAGACACTGCTATGATTCTCAAGAGAAGTGACTGCAAATGTTAATGCTGAAAGAAAAAAGTCTTGTTGACTTCCCTCACTCTGTAAGCAACTCCCCACCTCCCTCCACATCCCCCATCCCCTGGCTCCCTCAGACACCAGCTGAAACTCTAACCCCTCCCCACCTGTTCCTGTTACCCTTCCTCTTTGCACCTACCTATCCTGGTAAGCAGCCTGTTGGGTCCCCTCTCCTGTCTTGGTTCCATTTCCACACCACTACAGTTTCTCCCTCCATTACGAGACTAGGCAATAACTCATCCTACAAGACAATCGCCTGTTGTCAGTGTTCTGTTCACCGTGTATTATTGCCACTTTATGATTATGCACTTCTTAGGTGTTCTTATTAAGCTGTACCGCACTTTATTTTCTGCATATACAGTTTCTGTATTATTCTAATTTTGTACAAACTTTTTACCAAATTTTCAACCGCTTTGCTATTGTTTATAGTGCCGCTGTTGTTCCTCTGTTCCCCTCCTCCGGGTCACATCTGGAAATGAGTCTTGGATCAGTGTGCCTCTCCCAGTTACCAATTTTCAAATAAACAAATGGGCAACATTCAGGAGGTACAAAGAGATGCAGAGGGAAGAAGATAGTGAGGTGTACCAGGAGAAGGAGTAGGAAACAGGGAAAGTGATGAGGGGTGCAAAGATGCTGACTGGGGAAAGGATAGCCAGAGGGGTGACTAAGGGGGACAAGATCTTTTTTAGGTACCGCAGTGAAAGGAGGAAAACAAGGAAAGGGGTTATGAGGTTAAGATGGGCAGTAGGGGGAGACTGTGCAGAGGAGGAGGAGGAGGAGGATCAGGAGAAAGCAAATATCCTGAACAGATACTTCTGTTCAGTCTTCTCAGTGGAAGAGGAGGGGATGGACCACATAAAAGTGGTAGGAACACTGGGGGGAGGGAGGCACAAGTCCATTCACAGAGGGCAGAGTCCTGAAAGGACTTGCGAATCTGAATGTAGACAAAGCTATGGGGCTGGACAGGGCACACCCAAGGGTGCTGAGGGAGCTCAGGCAGGGAGTTACTGGCTGCATCTCTGTCAGTCCTACTGAACAACTCACTGGACACAGGAGTGGTTCCAAAGGACTGGAGGAGGGCGGATGTAGTCCCACTTCATAGATGTGGCAGCAGGGAGGAAGCTGGCAGCTATAGGCCGGTCAGTCTGATGCCAGTGGTGGGGAAGTTAATGGAGTTGCTTTTAAAGGAAAAGCTTGTGCAGTATCTTGAATCCAGCAGGCTGTAAGATCCGAGGCAGCATAGATTCATGGGGGTTGGGGGATGGGGTGCCATGTCAGATGAACCTGATCTCTTTGACTGGGTGATGAGGCAAACAGATCAGGGTTGGGCAGTGGACATGGCCCACTAAGACTTCTGCAAGGTCTTCAACACCGTACCACATAGAAGACTCAGAAGTAAACAGGGCAGTTTGGGAATGGGGCCTAAGGTGGTAAATTGGATACAAAATGTGTTGATGGATGGGGGAAAAGGTATTGTCAATCATAAAAAGGAAAAGGACCTTGGAGTAATCATATCGGATGATCTCAAGGTAGTGAGGCAGTGTGACATAGCAGTATGCAAGGGTGCCGGAAGATAGTAAAGGCTGAGGGAGCAAAGGATCGGAAGGGCACTTATGAGGGTACAAAGGGCACTTTTTCTAAACTAGTTTTTGCCATACAAAAATAAAAAGTGGGGGGGCTACCGCCCCCCTCCCAGTTCCTACGCCTATGGCAGTATGTAGAGTCAGTGGGATGCTGGATTGCATGGGGAGGAGTATCACCAGCAGATAGAGGGAGGTGCTGTTACTATTGTATAGATCGTTAGTGAGACCCCACCATCTAGAGTACTGTGTCCAGTTCTAGAGACCACAATTCTGGAAGAATACAGATAGGGGAGAGGCTTTCCAGAGGAGGTCAACTAAAAGGGTGCAGGGGCTGCATCAGAAGCCCTATGGGCAGAGACTGAGGGACTCTCAATATGTACATCCTGGAAGAGAGGATGGAGAAGAGGCACATGGCAGAAACCTATAAATACCTCATGGGGTTGAATAAGGTACAGTATTTTTCAGAGGAGAAGGTGACGAAAACAAGGGTGCCTGCAATGAAGCTGGAAGGGGAGAATTTAGGAGGGATGTGTGTGGAAATATAGCACTGAAAGAGTGGTGGATGACTGGAGCAGTCTCCCAGCAGAGGTAATGGAGGCAAAAACAGTGGTGGGCTTCAAGCATGCATGGGACAGGCACAAAGGAATCTTGGTAGGGAAGTGAGCGGGGGGTGGTAGCTGGGGATCAGGTAGCGTCTACGCTGACAGTATAGGTAGAGGAAAATGGGCAGACTGGGTGTGACAAGCAGTCCTTTTCTGCCAACAAACTGTATGTTTGGATCAGAAAAATGATGTTAGATGAAAAAGATATTCCATGTTTCCAACATGGAGAAGGGCCCACTTGAGACGGCCAGCCTGGAAATTTCCAGGTGTCAAGGTGGGCCAGTATGATACTGGAGTGTGATGTCAGCTCTAGTCAGAACATTGGGTGCCTTTCTTGCTTGGGTGTGCCGTCAGCACAGTGAGACCCCTACATCGATGGCAATGTATGCGCCGCACCCCGATTGACAGTCATTCCATTGATCGGGATTTTGCAGCTCCCGCTGTCTTGCCACTCCAGGGGTGTTGCACTGTTTTCACCCTACACCTCTGACTTGGAGATGATTATATTATTTTTCGGGGGGGTGCAGAGGGTGAAGCCCCCCCTTAAACAGCCAGGATGTGCCCCAGTGCTTTGCTGCGATGGCGGCAAATGGCATGACTGCCGGGTGACATGGTCACCATTGGCATTTTGCTGTCTCTGTGATGTCAGTCGACAATACTGATGTCAAACCAACATGGTGGAAGCACTCGCTTATCCTCTCATTACATCATGAATGGTTATGCTGTATGAGGGGTGTTCCCAAGTTTCAGGAAGCATGCAGTGTGAGTAGTTCAAGAACTGTAAATAGACATGTTTTAATGTGTGACAATAATTTGGCAGAGAGCCAGTTGTTCACTATTATTAAGAAAAGGAAGAAGCTACAAAACAAGCAACTAGCCAGCTACGTCAATAAATTCTACAGAAGGCGAGTAAATCTTAACATGGAAAAATTGAGTCTCAGTTCTGTCTAAACAAGGCTGTACTAGGATTCTGGCTGCTCACAGATATCCTGAAGCATGTTGTTACATGTGAAAAACAAGGCACTCACCCATAACCAAGAGACACACACAGTAGTACTGTGGAAATCTTTATTAAAGTAGCAGTACTACGAAAAAAATTGTGCTTTTTAGACAGTTTGTTCCCTGTGCCCTGCTAATCATATACCTGGTGTTCTTTCCCACCGGCATTGTACTATCACCGAGTAATTTGCTCAGTTATCCTCTGCCTCTTTTATGTTTCTGTCACCAAGCATGTTGCACTGCAACCCCCTCTGCTGCCAACTGCACATGTGTATGACTTGCAGGGACATCAGGAATAGTCAGCAGTGTCCCTCTGCTGTATTCAAAACACGTGATGCGACCTGAAGGAAAAGCGTAGCTGAAAATTAGTTAGCTGCCATATTTATTGTAGCACTACAACAATTCAAATAAATTGCAAATATCTAAAAAAACTAAAGATGGCTGAAAAAAAATATTTATAGGTATGGAAACTGGAACTTTTGCCGGATGCTTACAGTCAAAAAGCAGAACTTTGATAGATCACTTCCTGATTAAGTAGTACTGCTGCTTTAAAGTAACAAAGAGAAAACAATTAGTAATGACCCTAGGGCATGTATAATATAAAGACTGTCAATTACAGGGGGGTTGCTGCCTTTGGAAAGTTTTGTAAGTGAAATGTGAACTGTACCTTTATTTAAACTATATATCCTCAGTGACTCCATTCCCTTTTTGAAATCCCCCCCTTCCCCCAGAGATCCTACGATGGCCACTTTTAAATATTTATTGCTTGTTATGTCATGGGGGGAACATTATAACTAGTTATTATTATGTTAATCACATCATGATGAAGGTTTTGATTTACAGTGTTGGAATTACAGAGGGGCTTGCCAGGGCTCGGTTCCGGTAGCTCTGAAGTTAGCCCTGGTAGCTCATACATCACCGCCATTGACTTACAATGGGAAGGGGGGCTCAATTTAAAGATAGGATCCTTATGGGTCCCCCTATCTCCCAAAGCTCACAAAGTGTAATTCCAACACTGGTTTAAAAGTAATGTCCTTATAACTGACATATTTTCCTTTTCTTTGCACAGATTATGTCTTTAACTCTCCTCTCAGTCCGAGTCAGGATTATTTCCCCAGAAGTTGGAACCCAGACGTGAATGTGTGATGGAGTAACCTGATCAGACCTTTCTCTTTCTTTTATGTCTTTTATGATGTGAAATATGGTGACAATGATAATAACAGCTTTAGCACCTGAATGTAGGCAAGATTTATTTGCATAAGCCTTCTTTGTTTACCTTTTCCAAAAGAATGTTTTTATTTTTTACACCAGAGTAATTTTTGAAATGAAATGAATTGGGGGAGTTGTGCATGGTTTGTAATATTTAAATTGATATATGAATATTAAATACAACTTGTAGTTAAGGCTCTCCAATGTTGCAGTAGCCATGCCCCTGAGGAAGATTCAGCATGAGTTGACGAGCTGGGCAAGTGGCAGCAGCTTGGGCCATCCATGCTGAGCACTAGCTGTACAGAAAGGGCAATAAAACGCAACTTTCAAGTGACTCAGGACTGCTAGGAATTTGACTGCTTTTTCAAGTGCCATCAGTTTTGGATTTTTGGGGTAATGCACCAGGCATCCTGCTAGCTCCAGGTTTATTTATTTAGTTAATGATTTTAGGCCTCTGGCTGCCTCCACCTGCTTATTTCAGGTGTTTGTACCCAGTGCACCAAATCCCAACCACCACTCCCACCCCCTGCTGGTGGGGATACACATGGGAAGAGACCCAAGGGCACATGCACCATCATTAATGGCGACTGGCTCACAAAGTTTTGTAGGTTTCCTCCCCGCCACCCCACCCCCAGCATCCTGGCATACTGTATGATGTGCATCTCTATTCACGTCCCCTCATATGTATGTAGCAATGTTCTGCAGGGGAGACAAGCTCTCTCAGCCCACTGCAGGAGTCACTATTGTGCCAGGACCTGGATCCCACTCTCTCCTGGCTGGGAGTGCTCGTAAATGACAGCACTTCCCCAGCCATATACGCCTGCTAGGCCCAAGATCCCAAGTCCACTCTCAAAATGCAGGATGCCGGCATGGAAGTGCTGGACCATTGGGTGGCCTCACTGTGAGATCCATTTAGCTGGAGAATCCAAGGGTAAAAACCTGATTTTGTTGTACTTTAAAGACTAACAGACCTAGCACTGACCCCAGGAGTACTTCATTCAGAACATCCTTCCTCTCAGTATGAGAACCACCCACCATCACTCTCTGATTCATACCTCTCAGCCAGTGTACTATCTATCTGTGATGCATTTTTTGAATGACATTTCCTATTAATTTGCAGCTTTTTTGTTCTTGTGCCACTGCTGCATCTCCCCTGGCAACCATCTAGCCCCACTGCCCCATTGGTAGCCGGTCCTCAGCTGACAACCCCTGACTTACCCCTTAAGGCTGGGCCAGGACAGAGAGTCCTCCCTTCTCCTAACACCCTCTGGGTGCTGAGGTGTATGATTGGCTGCACGGGGCACATGTGTACTGGGCATCACTCTGCGGCAGCAAGGAGTTTTGTAATGTTTTGCCCACCCTGGGTACACTCGTGTGCAAGGGCTCAACTGCGAGCACTTCTGTGGTGCCACATGGAGCCAGCAAGCATGCTTCCTCCCCCTGCTGCTTCTGGCAGCACCTCTGCTTATGGTGGCAGTGTTAGTGTGGAGCTTGGCATCCTCCCACCCTGGAGAGGAACAGCATCCAGTGGGACCCTCAGTCCTGCTCAGGTGAGTGCCTAGCTGGAATATTGGAACATGCCATTTACATTTGCACTGTGTTTTGTACATGTTTCAATACAGCTCTAGTTTGCTGCAGGCACTAATTTGCTCCTGGAGGAAACATGTAGCAGGTGCCATCCAGAGTGTTTGAATATCTTGGCCCTACTGTACTGCTTGAAATTAAATATTAACTTTCAAAAGTACAGCAGTTGACTATTTATGCAATGAGGCATTTCAGGGAGTGCGTTACTGGGGAATTTACCCACGCTTCATGTAGTGTGTCACAAGGCACAGCCAAGTGACTTAAACACACAAGAAGTGAGTACTCCCCCAATTACCCATGTCCTGTAGTGCCTTATTGTGATTATAGGAGAAAGGGAAAGGTGAAATTGTTTAACCAGGAAAGGCACACTAAGCCAGAGCTTGTTTCCAGGTGTGACCTGGGAGCACAAGGAAGTTAAGTGACTTGCTCAAGGTCACATGGTATGCAAGTGGAGGCTGATAGGAGTCAAACCCAGGTCTCCAGGTTTGCAGCTCAGCTGTACTGTCTCAAACATGCGTTATAGAATGGGCGCATGTGTTAAATCAATTTAGAAATAAGCCATAAGCAATGTAAACATATTGGTATGGTACATGGTTTAGGGCTTTGTGGGCTTGGCATTGCCTGAGCCACTAAAAGAGTAACAATTGTGTGGGGTGGGAGCTAGTACTTGTTCTGCCAGTCAAGCTGGATTGGGGTATGCTAATTTGCAGGTGTATTACAGATGTAACCATGCGCTGCATAACACATGAGGTAGTTCCTCTTGTATATCATTGGAGTTACTTCACCTGTATGTTATGAGATTTCAACCACTGCTTATATGACACAGATGTGTCCACTAGGAATGTCTGGGTACACACTGATGCTGTTTATGTGATTTTAATGGATCAAATAGTATATGCTGATGTCACTTAATGTGAGTGTGCATGAACTGCTCTTACAGAGCTTCAGCCATTTACATTGAAGCAACATTCCATTCCGCCCTAGTGTGTTACACAGTGCTTTTGTCCAATGACAGAGCTACAACATGATGTCATCTTATGCTCTTTAGTCCATGGGGTTGCCGCTCATTCTGATTGCACCTCTTCACCAATGGAGTGCTTTACATTTTTGTCTAACATCTTGACTTCTCAAGTCTTGTTTCACACATTCATTGCCTGCTCTCAGTGCACTTTACAATGCTTAGAAGATGAACAGCTCTTGTCTTTTACATGCTGTCTCGATAATCTGTTGTGTACTTTTGCCTGTCAGGCACGTTTGAATATTGGCAATGCCAGCTGTAACAAAATGCCCCAATCAGGCTTTTCCTGAATGCAGCCAGCAGTGGCTGAAACAATGAGTCTTGATTAGTTGAGTTCTATGCGCCGTGATCCACCATGACTGGTGGCATGTTTGTAGATACCCAAAGACTTTTTGTTAGGTCTCTCACTCAGCTTAAAAAAAAAAAAACTAGTTCCAGTCCTCAATCTGGCACAGCATAATATTTATTACTTGGTCTTCTCAATGTTTTGCCTTTCTGGCTTCTTCAGGGAACTCCTAAAACCAACTCAAAATACATTTCATAAGTGTTACCTCATATACTTAATGAGGCATAATTATTTAGCTGAATTAGACATATTCAGCGTAATGTACCTGTAAATATTCCAACATTTATTTAACTGGATGTTTAAACACTGATCTCTAACATGCAATAACTGACTGTGAAATCATAATAATATTTGTTGTAATCACTATTAATAAACTTTTGCAAACTGCCACCATCACCACTGTGGTAAAATTCAATTGAAAAAGTGCTGAAAAACTCCTTTTCACACGCCTTTCTAGGACTCTGTCGTCCTTAGTCTACCTGTTGTACGTCCATCCTCCTGTGTCATACCTTACGGTGTTTTAATAGTGAAACAAAAAACATGCCTCTTAGTATCAAATAATTCATATTATATTAGATTGTTTCCATTGTATCTGGTGTTTACTTCACTGAGTTATTGTTGCTCATTAGGTTATTTATCATGCATTATAAACTGCTGGACGGTATTACTTTTATTTAGATGGGTTCCCCTGTGCACCATTTGCATTGCCCAGAAATATGCCACTCACATAGACGTGCCCCTGTTAAAACCTCTAGTAACATCCCATTAACATGTTGAACATCCTCTTACTTGTTTCCATAACATTTGAATTCCATTTTTGTTGCTCTGTATTGTACTGCTTTCTGTCAGTAAGCCTGTGTGGCGTTAACAACAAGCATTTGTCAATGCCGAATGTTTGCTTGCTAGCATTGGCAGTGGTAGTGTAGAAGTTACAGAGCTGTGTAATAGGAATGGCAATGAAGTATTGAACTGAAGCCAACCCCACCACCACCCTGCAGAGCGTGACAGGCATTGGGGTGTGCGTATGGGTCGTCAGGCATAACGGCCACGCCATTTCACCACACCCCACCCTGCAGACACTGACAAGTGTCACGATGTTCCTTGGGGTCTTTGGCCCTTATGCGCACCCCATTTCATTAGGAAATATGGTGAGATGGGTGCAATATAGGAGAATGGGGTGAAGTTTGGGGCCGAAGAGTCCAAGGCATACCTCGATGCCTCTCACTAACTGCAGGGTGTGGAATGGTATGAGCATCACAGGCAAGAATCCCAAGTCACACCCCTGATGCCTGTCATTCTCTACAGGGTTGGGCGTTATAATTGGAAACCCTAATACCTCAGGCATTCGTTGGTATTTTCACTCCAAATCTTCAACATGTTTGTTTTGTGACCCCACCTCATGAACAGGGGGAATATCAGTTTGTTTGCCAAAAGCTGCTTATGCACAGTGACTACGGCAGTTAGCACCACAGGTGCAAAAACATTCCGAACAGGATGTAAAAAATGACAGCTGTACTGTTCATGGGGAGGTGTAAAAAATGGCAATGTTGCAAATCTGTACTAAAAATATTTAAAAAAATGGTGAAGTCATGGCGTACATAGAAACTATTTTAACCTTTACCATAATAAATTAGGTTGGGGATTTTTTACAGCAGATTGTCAACTCAGGCATTTTGGTGCCTCCGATCATGAACAGTGTCACTGTGTTTTTCTTTATTTGTGCCGAACAATGATTTCCCACAGTGACCACGCATCTCTGCGCTAAAACTGTGAAAACACACTTCAGCCATGTTGTGAAAAATGACAGCTGTACTGTTCATAAGGAAGTGTGGAAAAATGTCACTGGTGAAAATCTGGACTGAAAATATTACAAAGTCATGAAGTAACGAGAGTGCGTGGAAACTGCTCAATGCTCACTCGTATCACAGTCATTTTATGGACTTTTGTCACCAAATTTTCAACATAGCCATTTTAAGACCTCTGCTCATGAACAGTGTAACTGTGATTTTCTTAATCTGTCCTAAACATTGCTTTTGCACCAACAGCACCATTGTGCGCTACATATGTGAAAACACATTTTGGGCGACATATGAAAAATTGCAGCTGTACTGTTTATAAGGAAGTGTAATAAAATGGCAATGTTGAAAATCTGGAGTGAAAATATTGAAAATTTGCGAACTTACAAGCGTGCGTAGGAACTGTACAACGCACGCTCGTAAAACAGTCATTTTTTGGAATTTTTTCACCAAATTTTCAACATAGCCATTTTAAGACCTTTGCTCATGAACAGTGTCACTGTGATTTTTAATTTATCCACCATTGATTTACTTTCCGACTGCGCCATTGTGGCTACATAGGCAGAAACACGTTTTGGGTGAGATGTGAAAATGACAGCTGTACTGCTCATAAGAAGGTGTGGCAAAATGGTAATGCTGAAATCTGGGTGAAAATATTGAAAATTCACGAACTTCTGGCGTGCGCAGGAACTGCCTAGCGCGGCACAAAGTAAAACCAGTCATTTTGAATTTTTCACCAAATTTTCAACATAGCCATTTAACACCTCACCTCATGAACAGTGTCACTGTGATTTTCTTAATTTGTCCCGTACATTGAATTCGCACACCGACTGCGCCATTGTGCGCTACATGGGTGGAAACACATTTTGGGTGAGATGTGAAAAATGACAGCTATACTACTCATAAGAAGGTATGATAAAATGGCAATGTTGAAAATCTGGAGTGAAAATATTGAAAATTCGTGAACCTATGAGCCTGTGTAGGAACTGCGCAATGCACGCTCATAAAACAGTCATTTTGTGGAATTTTGGCACCAAATTTTCATAACGAGGGGTTTTTGGGACCCCTTCTCATGAATGATGTCACTGTCATGGTGTTATTCAGGCCCAAAGGGTGATTTTGCGCAGTGACTGCGAAATCGCCTTGGTCCGAACTCACGCCATGACAATGTTAATCAATCATGAGAAGGGTCCCAAAACCGTTAAAATTGGTGCAAAATTCCCAAAATACCTGAGATATGCAACAAAGTTGAAACCCCAATCTAGCCCATTATACAGCTTACGGCATTTCCTCAGTTCGCGGTCGGCTTTGAAGAGTGCAGGCGTGTTCCTGGTCCACGAAGATCATTGCGCTAAGCTCGGAGGTAAGTATGGGTTGGGGGTTGGAGAGTACAAAAAAACAGGCGGCGTGGGGCGTTTGCCATGCTGGGGTGGGCTCCCAGCGTGGCCTAGAGACAGTTGGGGCGTTCAGCCCGGCAGGGGATTGGGCACCCGTGCGGCTCAGGATCGCTGCCACACTGAGGTGGGCTCCCAGCGTGGCACTTACTACTGGGGGTTAGGACAGTGGCGCCGACGGAAGGATTGGGCACCCCATCGGCTATATCATTACTTGCCACGCTGGGGTGGGACCCAGCGTGGCATTCAGGAAGCTTTGGGGGAGGTGGGGGACGCAGCACAGCCCGATGGGGATTGGGCACCGTCGTTATACAGTGCCTGCATGCGGGAGACACGCGTCCTGCGTGAAGCGCTGTGTGTTTGTAGGTGGGAGCCGCGCGTGAGCAGCCGATATCTTATCGCTGCTCACTCAAGCGTAGCTCCCCCTTTCAACTGTATGCCACTGCATTTTGGAGCTTGTCATAGACAGCTCCAGCATGCATTGGCTTACAGGGGCCGTGCCTGCCAACACACTGACTGAATTGGAGGAGGAGGTGACACACCTCCGAAATCTCAGATGATGGCACTATGTTTCTTGCACATGTGTGCAAGCAAACATAAAAATCAAAAGAGCACTGGCTTTAAAGGGACACTGTCACCCTTTTGGCATCATATTATTTCTCACTGAAAACCCACATTTTAATATTGCTTGCCTTCTCTAAAACTAACTGAAGTTACTGGCTGTTTGATCTGTATCCTTTCTTAGTAGAACTGAAATGCATGTGAATAGTGCAGTTATACCCAACCTTATTTAGCTTCCAACCTTGATCTACTCTTATTGCATACATCCTAAACATTAGGAAGAGCCCCAAACAATGCAGCTACTCATGTTGTGCAATAGTCTCCTTTCATCCCCTAGCATTGCAAGTGGCTAGACTATGCTAGGGCATTCTCAAGCTCGGGATAAGTGCAATGGAAGTTGATCAAAGAATGTAAACACACATGCTTTTCGGTGGTAACACCAGTGGGGTGGGCAGTCGATTTTTTACTTTTAAAAAGAAAAAAAAATGAATCTAAATCGAAGTACCAGCTACATCAGCACCCTCTACAAAATTTAAGCAATCCTAAAATGTGTTTTTTTATGTTCGCTTGCACGCATGCGCAAGGAACATTTTGGGAGAGTAGCACACTTGGAGGTGTGCCTCTTCCACCCAATGCACTGCTCCCTTGAGCAGGCATGGCGGTCCTGCACCAATGGGTGCAGGAGCTCAGTATGACAGCGGTGTTCCTCTGCTTCAAAGGAAAACACCGCTGCCATACTGAGCGCCGCCATCCCCTCCATCACGCTCCCCCCGCGCGTGTCATGCCGCCCCCCAAAAGCTTTTCTGCCACGCTGGGTGCCCAGCCCAGCATGGCAAAGGTTATTTGTTTTGCCAACGGGGTGCCCAGTCCCCTGTCGGCTCCACGGCCCCCCCAAACCATCCTGCTGCCACGCTGGGAGCCCACCCCAGCATGGAAAACCGTTAGTTTGGTTTGCCGATGGGGGTGCCCAATCCCCCGTCGGCTCCTCGGTCCCCCCCCCGCATAGTTTGCCGATGGGGGTGCCCAATCCCCTGTCGGCTCCTCGGCCCCTCACATCTTCTGCCATGCTGGAGCCCACTCCAGCATGGTAAGGTCCACCGTCATCGTTTTTTGTTTCAACCTGTAAAACAAAAAGGTCCTGCAGCACGCCTCCCAACCCCTCCCACAACCCATACCCACCCACTGCACACCCAGCCTCCCCACACCCTCCCATCCCATACTTACCTCCGGACTCGTGCGACGATCTTCGGTGGACCGGGAACACGTCTGCACTCTTCAAAGCTGACCGCGAACTGAGGAAATGCCGGTAAGCTGTACAATGGGCTACATAGGGGGGTTTCAACTTTAGTGCATATCTCAGTCATTTTTGGGAATTTTTGCACCAAATTTTCAACATGGGGTTCTTGGACCCCTTCTCATGAATGATGTCACTGTCATGGCGATATTCGGGCCTGAAGGGCCCTGCGTGAAATCACCCTTCAGCCTCGAGTAACACCATGAGAGTGACATCATTCGAGAAGGGGTCTCAAACCCATGTTGAAAATTGATGCAAAAATTCCAAAAAATGACTGTTTTACGAGCATGCATTGCACAGTTCCTACGCAGGCTCGTAAGTTTGCAAATTTTCAATATTTTCACTCCAGATTTTCAACATTACCATTTTATCACACCTTCTTATGAGCTGTGCAGCTGTCATTTTTCACATCTCACCCAAAATGTGTTTCCCCATGTAGCGCACAATGGCGCAGTCAGTGTGCGAACTCAGTGTATGGGACACATTAAGAAAATCACAGTGACACTGTTCATGAGCAGAGGTCTTAAAATGGCTGTGTTGAAAATTTGGTGAAAAAATTCCTAAAAATGACTGTTTTATGAGTCTGCGTTGCGCAGTTCCTACGCAGGCTCGTAAGTTCGCGAATTTTCAATATTTTCACTCCAGATTTTCAACATTGCCATTTTACCACACCTCCTTATGAGCACTGCAGCTGTCATTTTTCCCATCTTGCCCAAAATGTGTTTCTGCCCATGTAGAGACGATGGCACAGTCGGTGTGCGAACTCAGTGTATGGGACATTAAGAAAATCACAGTGTCACTGTTCATGAGCAGAGATCTTAAAATGGCTATGTTGAAAATTTGGCAAAAAATCCTACAAATAACTGTTTCACAGAGTGCATTTATTGCAGTTCCTCATGCGCTCGTAAGTTCATAATTTCAATATTTTCCTCCAGATTTTCAACATTGCCATTCACCACACCTCCTTATGAGCAGTACAGCTGTCATTTCACATCCTGCCCAAAACGCCTTCCCCATGTAGTGCACAATGGTGCAGTCGGTGTATGTAAATCAATGTATGGGACACAGTAAGAAAATCACAGTGACACTGTTCATTAGCACAGGTTTTAAATGGCAATGTTGAAGATTTGGTGAAAAATTCCTAAAATGACTGTTTTACAAGTGTGCGTTGCACAGTTCCATGCACGCTCAGTAGGTTTGTGAATTTTCAATATTTCCACTCCAGATTTTCAACATTGCCATTTTACCACACTTCCTTATGAGCAGTACAGCTGTCATTTTTCACATCCTGCCCAAAACGTGTTTCCGCCTATGTAGCGCACAATGGGGGTAACAAAAAGATCATGCTGATAATTTATTGTGAAAATACCAGCAATCGCACAGGGCATTAGGGTAAAGCACCATACATGCCAAACACCACTGCGAATACCTGCAAGTGAACGTTCGGCATTGACAAATGCTTGTTTAATCTAGGGACAATTTGAGGTCTAAAGGGGTTGACAGTGTTCCTTTAAGTATACTGTTGTTGGTGTCTCCTATAGCATTAGCCAATCAGGATTCGCTCTGTGTGACCCCATGGTGTTTTCAGGCAGACTGGCAGCAAGAGAGTCCTGGAGGTGGAGTCTCCTGTACCTGTGACTAAGAGTGAGTTGTAACATCAGACACATGTCACAGGGATGCTCAAGGGCATCCATTACTAGGCAACTACACTGACAGCACTGAACTACCAGTTTGCACACCTCAGTTCTTGCCACGGGTATATTCTGTACAGCTCCACACCACACTGTTAGGAAATGCTTTCATTTACTATTGGATGTTACTGTCCTATATCTGAACCCTTAAAAGTGCCAAGCAGCGTCTTTGTTAAACATTGTTTCAGCTTTGAATTGTAACAATGGTAATCTCTCCTGAGAGAGATCACAGAGTCTGGTTACGGTGAGGATGTGTGCAGATCTATCATATTATCAGGAGTATGGAAAATGGCCTGCTGTTCCCGAAGGTACATTGACGGCCATTCACGAGGGCCAGAGTTTCCAAACATAATGAGTTCCATTGTCTACTCTAGGTCTTGGACTAGCAGAACTAATAATATCTAAACTTGTGACATGTATGTCGTGACCTAGTCAAGTTTTCTAATCTAAGCTAAAGTTAAACAAAAAAAAAAAAATCAGAAAGATATACAACATGTTGCAGTGGTATTAAAGCAAGCATCTGGTTCTGTTGTCTTCCTAGTTCCTCCATATAACCCTCAGAGGATTTTCCGTATAATGTGCACACTTGGTTGTGTGACTCTTAGTGCTGACTTTTTTCCTTTAAGGGTCCCCAAACCATGTATCCAGTGTGCATCTCATCCTTCTCCAACACCTTTCTGTAGTCCTCCCAAAGGGTAGCAGCACCTGCAGTAGACCCAAAACCACAGTGATGTGACACAGTATGGCCACATGCACTGAAATGCTTGGTCATGCTGGAATTCTTATCTTTGGTGTGTATTGTACTTTTGGGTTCAACAATCCGTTTCTTGAGCGGACACATTGTTTCACCCATATATAATCAAACACTGGGACACTGTAATACATATACAGTGCTCTATGTGTCGCAGTCTATGTGGGTTTGATGTAGAAAGTCTCTTCAGTATATGGATGTCTTAAGCACATCCTTCCTGCAGGTAGTACTGCACACAGAGCAGCAGCTGCAAGGGCTCATGCCTGGCCTAAGTGCCCTCACAGAAGCTGGCTGTGGTGGGTGCTACCAAAGAGCTGTGTGCACCAATTTCATTTTCAAATTTGGAGCTTTTTAGTTATAACTTGTGCATGTAGCATGAAAGCATATGCTGTTTCTGGGTGCTACCTAAGAATATGCCAGTGGCTGTGTATAATACATCGCAAAGCTAGTAATACAATGCTTGTTGGCATGTGCTCATCCAATGAGCGTGTACTGTCTACTGTACATGCTCAGTGACAGTTCAGTCAACTACTGGCCATGGTGATGTAAGGAGGGCTGTGCCAGTCGCTGGCATGGGTCAGGTTGGGGGATTTGGGGTCATGGGTCACTACCTGCTGGGTTGGATGGCCACTAGACTACCAGGGCTTTTATGTTTCTAACCAGGACAGCGATTGGAGAAGGGAGAAGGGACCACTGGACAACCAGGGACTTTCTATTTTTAAATGGGGACAGCAATCAGAGAACAGGAATGAGAGAGGGACCACTGGAGCACCATTGACAATGTTTTTATATATGGGAACAGGAATTAGAGCAGGGGAGGAACACTGAACCACAATTGATAAATTTTGTATATATGGGGACAGGGATCGGAGCAGGGGAGGGAACACTGAACCACCAATGATTTATTTACAAGGATTGAGGTTTGGAGGGGCTGGCCCAGTGTACTTGGATGGTGCTCACATGAAGATAAGCCCATAAAGGGCCTGCAAATGGCCCCTTAGCACCATGCATGCTCAATGGACTCATTTGCATGTTTGGGTTGAATATCGCCCATGGAGGCCACGGCGCTAACCCTGTGTGCACTGCGCTTTACCTCTATCGGTGATCTTCTGCCTAGCACTCTTGTAGTGCTGTACCAAGCATGGCGGCTGCTTGATATACACTGCTCTAACATGGCCCCATATTCAGACAGCACAGTCAGTTTGGATTGCGCTATCTGTTCGAATATGGCACCGTAGCCAGACAGTCCTATTTTTCCACGTGGCACACCTGTTTGCATACACAGCCAGAGGGCTCTGAATATGACTTTTACATATGCCCAGTTACACATTTATACCCCTAAAATAAATCAGTTTTGACAACGTTAACCTGAAATACACAAACGACTCCACTGTGATGTCATCAATACAAATCTTTTTAAATTTGTCAACCTCTACTTTAAAACCATGCTTTCATGAAAAGGCTGTCTCAGCTTTTTGTCTTATACCTCTGCAAAGCTAAAAATATGCACAGTGTGACACAAACCCTGTTAAAGTTAAATACGGTGTGATCTTTTGCAACTCACTTGACCTCTTAGTACTGCAGTCCACCCAGCTGAAGAGGGACTAGGTAAACTGCAGGACTCCAGTGAAAATAAGATATTGCATCTCAGCTGGGATATTATAGATTAAAAACTGAAGAACATTGTAGAAAGCATGACAACACATATTACAAACAAACCACATTCCAGTCCCCCCCCCACCGCCCCTAAGCAAACTACAAACTTGATAGTGAAGCTACCCATCTTAGTTAAAACTCACAAAAATGCAGGGACTGCAACAAGAGAAGAATTATGTGAAATACAGGACCCCACACAAAATATTACATCACACCTCCCTGGGCTTCAAATTGATGTACTCTGGTACAAGGCACTGTTAAAACTAAAAGATATTTTAACTTACGACAATTGGGATTAATCAAAAACACATTTTAACAGAAAACAATCCTGCTAAACAACAGAGCAATGCTTCCAAACTGAAAGATTCCAAAGCAGTTTGAAATGACAGGTTTAGGCAAATAACCAGTGTCTTTGTTTCAAAGTCTACATCCCCGTCAGGCATACATTTGCATATCAAATTACTGTCCTGCCTCAAGCTTAACACACAAGCATAATTCAACAACCATGGCAACAATTAACACAATGTTTGCTCCTCTAATGGTTAACAAGCAACAATCAGCACACCAGCAAAAGTCCTTCTTGAGTTTAACTCCCACCCTGTTGGTAAATAAAACAAGCATTTGTCAATGCTGAAAGTTTGATGCACTGGAAGATGTCCGCCCCTGCACCTTGTGTATGCCCTTGAGGTACTTGAATGGGTGTATCATGTTCCACCACTTTCTCCTGTCCTCAAATGAGTACATATTGAGGTCCTTTAATCTGTCCTGATATGTTCTATTTTGCAAGCCATGTACCATCTTGGTTACCTTTCTGTGGACCGACTCCACCCTGTCAATGTCTGTGTGTAGTTGCGGCCTCCAGAACTGCACACAGTACTGTAGGACAGGGCTTACTAGTGCATTATACAATGACATCACCACCTCACATCTTTTGCTAGTGATACTTTGCCTATGCACCCAAGCATACCACATTGGGCCTCCTTGCAACATTTGTGCTCTGTTTTGACACCATAAGGTCATCAGAACTGATAACTCCTATGTCCATTTCTTCCTTGGTGATCGTCAGCACCTCACCCCTATCCAGTAACTCTCTCCAGGTTTCCCTCTTCCCAGGTGCATTATTTGTGCTTCTTTGCATTGAAACTCAGTTGGCACTCCTCAGACCATTTTTGACGGCTCTATATGTGTCTGCTCATTTTCTCCACCCCTTCTGGAGTATTCTCAGTTACAGGTGTTTGTGTCATCTACAAACAGGAAGACAGACCTTTCCTTCTAGCCCTTCTGCAATGTCTGTAATGAAGATATGGAATAGGACTGGTCCCAGGACTGATCCTGAGGTATCCCTCTGGCCATCACCCTCGCCCCAGATTGGATCCCATTACCACCACCTTTTGCCTCCTGTCTGTCAGCCAGTTTCTAGCCCAGTGTATCAGCTTGTGCCCTGTGGCCAGACTACTCATCTTGTTATATCAGACTTCTATGTTGGTCGACATCGAAGGTTTTCCTGAAATCAAGGTAGGTGACATCCACTGCCCCTCCATGATTTACTTACTGAGGCATTAGTGTTTCCAACCCTAACGCCAACCCCCACCCCCACCCTGCAGAGACTGACAGGCATTGGGGGTGTGCCTTTGGGTCATTGGCCATAATGCTCATGCCATTCCAGCTCACCACACCCTGCAGATGCCGACAGGTGTCACGGTGTGCCTTGAGGTCTTTGACTCTTACACTCATCCCATTCCAAAAGAAAATAAGTAGAGGTGGGTGCACTGTAGGAGAATGAAGTGAATGTTACAGCCACTGCCACAGAGGCTGCCAAGTATGAAGAGCAGTTGGACCACTGTGGGTTCTGAGAGGGTGCAGGTGGTGGAACAGAGGTGAAGCCCCCTAGTTGTACCTCTACACAAACCATACATCAGTCTAGCAGAGCAAGGTTCTTCTATGATGGCACCCTCAGTGGAGACCAAGAAGAATGCTGAGGACATCCACAAGGGAGACCCACAGAATGGTGGCAAGGGACACCACAGGGGAAGGAAACAGCTTCTGATAGGGGATCAATTGTTAGAGGGGTAGACCTGGGGAAGGGAGAGGAGAGGGAAGTAAGGTGCCTGCCTGGTGCCATGGCTTGGAGGGACAAGAAGCGAATCCTCAGGATTGCAGAAACAGCATCACAGGAGAGGGAACTAGATATCATTGTCCACCTTGGGACTAATGACCTAGCTAGACATGGGATCAGTGCAGTGCAGGATGAAATTGTGGAGTTGGGGAGGGGCCTCAGACAGGTAGCAAGCACGGTTACCTTCTCAGAGGTGCTGCCAGTCCATGGCAGGGGTGAGGTTGGGTACTACACACCACGCAGTTTAATGAATGGTTGCAAAACTGGTGCAGAGCACAGGGCTTTGGCTTCATTGGGGACTAGGAGTACACCTGGAGAGATGAAAGTCTATACTGGCATGATGGTCTGCATCTGTCCACGAAGGGAACCAAGATCCTAAGTGACAGGTTTAAATGCTTCCTTGGCAAGCTTTCAAACTAGCTCTGGGGGGAGGTGCTAATAAGAGGCAGAAAATGTCAAGCCTCCCTCCACTAAACATGATGGGTAGTAAGGTAAACACTGAGGTACAGTGCTCAACAGAGGGCAGGACAGGGGTAAATGGAAAAATAGACAAGGGGAAAAAGAGCAGGCATGGGTAAAAAAGGATAAAGCCAACATTAAATGGAGGGCAATGAGTACCAATGCCCATAGTCTGGGAAACAAGCTTCCTGAGCTAGTAGCCTTGATGGAAGATGAACACTTGGATATTGTGGCACTCACAGAAACATGGTACATGGAGAATCATGACTGGGATGTCAACATACCGGGGTACACAGTCTACAGAAGGGACAGGGAGGGGAAAAGAGGAGGTGGAGTAGCTCTCTACATAAGGGAAGTGATCAAAGCTGCAGAACTAAAAAGTAAAGGGGGAGGACAAGAGGCACTTGGAGACAGGGAATGACATCATAATCCACACAGGGGTTGTATACAGACCCCCATCTCAAGGGGAGGAAATGGACAAGAAAATGATAGAGGACATTCTCAAAATGGCTAAAAAAGGGGAGATACTGTTGATGGGGGACCTGAATATGCCAGATGTTAACTGGATGACATGTACTGCAGCCACATCCATGAGCAGGGTCATTCTCGATGCCCTGCAGGGGGCAGGTCTTAGACAGTTAGTGCTGGAACCCACTTGGGAGGGAGCAATACTAGACCTGGTACTCTCAAATGGAGAGAGGATCACAAATGTAGAAGTCAGTATACATCTGGGAACAAGCGACCACTGCACAGTGTGCTTCACAATAAGCACAATCATGGAGATGAGCCATACAAAAACAAGCATGCTGGACTTTAGAAGGGCTGACTTTGACAAAATGGGTGAATACCTAAGGAATACACCAGCAAATGGCCAAAAAGGAGGAGTGGAAGAACAATGGAGAAAAATCAAAAACTGCTATCACAGAAGCAACAAGCCTTTGTGTGAAACAGATAAAGAAAACAAAGAGGATTAAAAAACCACTATGGTTCTCAAAAGAGGTGGCTGGGAAGGTTAAGGAGAAAAAGGCTGCGTTCAAAAAGTATAAGGAATCACAGAAGGAGAACGACAGGGAACTGTATCAATTAAAGCAGAAAGAAGTGGGAAAGGCAGTCAGAATAGCAAAAGCCCAAACTGAGGGAATAAATAGCCAATTCAGTTAAGAAGGGGGATAAAACCTTTTATAGGTACATTAGGGAGCACAGAAAGGTTAAGGGAGGAATAGTGAAGATTAATAAGGAAGAAGGGAGGTGGGCAGAGGGAGACAGTGAAAAGGTAGAGATACTGAATGAATACTTTTGCTCAGTATTCACAAAAGAAGATGAGGAGGAGTTACCTAAACCAGACAATAGAAGCACTCTGGGTAGGGGGTTGACACCAGTCTATTTACAGAAGGAGAGTCCTGAAAGAACTCCTAAAACTTAAGGTGGACAAAGCAATGGGGCCTGACGGAATTCACCCCAGAATCCTAAAAGAACTAAAGGAGGACTTAGTGACACCACTGACCACACTTTTTAACAAATCATGGGAGGGTGGGGTGGTACCCGAGGACTGGAGGAGGGTAGATGTGATTCCCCTTTACAAAGGTGGGAGCAAGGCAGAAGCAGGAAACTACAGACCTGTAAGTTTGACCTCAGTGGTAGGGAAAATGATGGAATCACTTCTGAAAGAAAGAACTGTTGAGTACCTAGAGGACAGCGGGGCACAGGACCCAAAGCAGCATGGACTTACAGCAGGAAGGCCATGTCAGACGAATCTGATAGATTTATTTGACTGGGTGACCAAAGTAATAGACCAGGGAGGGGCTGTGGCTATGGCCTACCTAGACTTTAGCAAGGCATTTGACACAGTCCCACACAAAAGATTAATAATCAAGTTAACCAGCCTGAGAGTGGGTCCCAGGGTGGTAGCCTGGGTAGCAAACTGGCTGCACAACAGGACACAGAAGGTAATAGTGAGTGGCACACATTCCGAAGAAAGCGGGGTCACTAGTGGAGTACCTCAGGGCTCAGTACTGGGTCCAGTCCTCTTTAACATCTTTATAGGTCACATTGCAGAGAGTCTGGAGGGAAAGGTATGCTTCTTTGCAGATGACACAAAGATATGTAACAGAGTTGATACACAAGGGGGGGTAGAAAGGATAAGAAGGGCCTTGGCAAGGTTGGAGGAATGGTCAGACATATGGCAACTTAGATTCAATGCAAAGAAGTGCAAAGTAATGCACCTGGGAAACAAAAACCCATGAGAAGAGTACACAATAGCAGGGGAGGTACTAACAACAACAAAAATGGAAAGGGACCTGGGGATAGTCATATCAGATGATCTAAAGGTTGGTAAGCAATGTGAGAAGTCAGTCAGGAGAGCCACGGGGATACTGGGATGCATAGGAAGGAGCATCACAAATAGAACAAGCTTTTGTCAATGCCAAATGTTGTCTCACTGGCATTAGCAGTGGGAGTGGCGTAGCTAGAGATGCATAGTGCTGTGATTTTGTGAATGTGTCTCCAAAGGTGATTTTGCACAGGGAGCACGCCACTGTGCTCCACAGCTGTGGAAACACGTTTTGGGCAAGCTGTGAAAATGGCAGCTGGACTGTTGATAAGGAGACATGCACAAATGCCAGTGGTGAAAATGTGGCATGAAAATATTGCAGATTGACGAAGTTACAAGGATGCATGGAAACTGCGCAATGCACTCTTGCAACACAGTCATTGTATGAAGGTTTGGCACCAAATGTTCAACATAAGCATTTTAGGACCTCTGCTCATGAATAGTGTCACTGTCATTTCCTCAAACTGTCCCAAAAACTGATTTTGCACAGCGGCTGTGCAATTCTGTGCTGGACATGAGAAAACACATTTCAGGCAGCTGGAGTGATCATAAGGAGATATGGAAAAATGCCAATGATGAACAGCTGGAGTGAAAGTATTACAAATTAAGAAAGTCATGAACGTGCATGCAAACTGTGCAAAGCACGCTCATAAAACACTCATTTTATTGACTTTCATTCCCAAATTTTCAACATAGGCATTTTAGGGCACCTGCTAATGAACAGTGTCACTGTCATTTTCATCATGTGTGTCAAACACGGACTTTCCACAGTGACCACGCTATTCTGCGCCGGAACTGCGAGAACAGATTTTGGTCAGGATGTGAAAATGACAGATGTACTGTTCATTAGGAGATGCTAGAACAATGGCACTGTAGAAAATCTGGGTGAGAATATTAGAAGTTTTGAACGTCTGGCGTGCATGCAAACTGCTACTACGCTACTGTAACACAGTCATTTTATGGAGTATTGTCACCAAATTTTCAACACAGGCATTTTAGGACCTCTGCTCATGAACAGTGTCACTGTCATTTTTGTAATGTGTCCCGGACACTGATTTCACACAGCAAACACGCTATCGTGTGCTGAAAGTGCGAAAAACACATTTTGGCAAGGATGTGAAAAACGACAGCCACACAGTTCATAAGAAGGTGTAGTAAAATGCCAAATTTGAGAACCTAGTGTGAAAATATTGCGAACATGCTAAGTTATGAGCGTGCATTGTGCAGTTGTCATGCACCTCGAAAAACAGTCATTTTATGGAGTGTTGTCACCAAATTTTCAACACAGGCAATTTAGGACCTCTGGTCATGAACAGTATCACTGTCATTTTTTTAATGTGTCCCAAACACTGATTTCACACAGTGACCATGCTATTCTGTGCTGGAAGTGCGAAAACACATTTTGGCAAGGATGTGAAAAATGACAGCTGTACGGTTCACAAGAAGGTGTGGTAAAATGCCAATGTTGAGAATGTGGCATGAAAATATTGCAAATGCACTAACTACGAGTGTGGGTTGCGCGGTTGCCGCACCTCATAAAACAATAATTTTTAGGATTTTTCCCCACCAAACTTGCAACATAGGCTTTTGAGCCCCTCTCATGAACAGTTGCACTGTCATTTCGTTACTCGGTCCAGAAAGGTGATTCCGCGCAGTGGCTGGGAACTCACCTTTCGGGACTGAATAACACCATGACAGTGCAAGAATTCATGAGAAGTGGTCCCAAAGACCCCATGTTGAAAATGTTGGGCCAAAATTCCCAAAATGCCCAAGATATGCATTAAAGTTGAAAAACCCTATTCATTCCATTATACAGCTTCCGGCATTTCCTCAGTTTGCGGTCGGCTTTGAAGAGTGCAGGCGTGTTCCGGTCCACAGAATATCGTCGCACCAGATCCGGAGGTAAGTACAGGGTGAGGGGGTGAGGGAGGCAGGTGTGCAATGGGTGGGTGCGGGTGGGTGGAGGGGTGGGCATCGAGACTACGAGGACCGTTTTCATTTTACAGATAAAAAGCCAGAAAAACATTGCAGGACAGTTTTCCATTTGCAGGGCATTTGGCACACTGGGTGGGCTCCCAGCATGCCGCCTAACTGTTTTGGGGGTGTCAGTAGCCGACAGAGGATTGGGCACCTTCGCTGGCACACAACACGGGGGGAGGGAGGAGGAAGAATAAATGCCGGTGGATTGGGCACCCCCTACCGGCACAGAAAGAAAGCAGGTGTGGAGCCGAGGGGATTGGGTACTTCCCTCGGCATTCAACAACAGAGGGTTATGCCAACGGAGTGGGCTCCCCTGTCAGCAAACAAAGATGGGGGTGCATGCCGAGGGGACTGGGCACCCCCAGCATTCAACCATTGGGGGTTTATGCCAATGGGGAGGCTCCCCATTGGCACACACAAAGACAGTGGGGGGGTTAACCAACACCGAAGTCTGCAGACGTTAGGCGGCCGCCTGCTCGCCGACCATGCACATAATGGCAGCGAGCACGGCAAGAAAAGGACCGCTGTGTCCGACGAGCTTTACTCAGATTGCAGTGGACCTTTTCTTAGATGTGCTCACCCCATTATGTATGCATGGTGTGGAGCTGGCATGCAGGCTGATTGGGCAATGCGGGATGCACCTACTGGTGTGTGCCCTGCATTCGCCGAACAGCAACCGTGCATCCAACTCCCCACACTGTCGGAAGATGATGGCTGCGCATGCGCGCTAACATAAAAAGGGAAGTGGTTATCCCTCTATACAGACAGTTGGTGAGACCCCATCTGGAGTACTGTGTGCAGTTTTGGAGACCTCATCTATGCAAGGACATAGACAGGATGGAAGCAGTCCAGAGGAGGGCAACTAAAATGGTGCAGGGTCTGCATCAGAAACCATATGAAGAGAGACTGAGAGAGCTTAATATGTATGCCCTTGATGAAATGAGGGACAGGGGACATGATAGAAACGTTCAAGTACCTCAAGGGAATCAGCAAAGTCCAGGAGGGGAGCATCTTTCAGAAAAAGAGATGTATAAGAACAAGGGGGCACAATTTAAAGATAGAGAGGGGATGGCTCAGGGGTAATGTGAGGACATTTTTTTTCATGGAGAGAGTGGTGGATGCATGGAACCGCCTTTCTGGGGAGGTTGTTGGGTCTAAAACAGTGGGGGAATTCAAACATGCATGGGACAGACATAAGGCAATTGTAGTGGGGGTGGCAGGAAGTAGGCTGTTGGTTAACTAAAATCTGCAGCTTATCCAGTAGGTAGGGAAATGGGCAGACTGGGTGGGCCAAGTGGTTCTTATCTGCCATCAGAGTCTATGTTTCTAATGTTAGGGTCGAAGACCCCAACGCATACCTTGATGCCTGTCACTGGCTGCAGGGTGGGGGTGGGGGTGGACTGGCATGAGAATTATGGTCAACAACCCCAAATCACACCCCCGACACCTGTCAGTCTCTACAGGGTGGGGAAGGAGCATTACAGTTGGAAACCCTAACGCCCTTTGACATTTGTTGGTATTTCCACTCCAGATTTTCAACATGGGCTTTTATGGACCCCATCTCATGAACAGTGGTGCTATCATTTTGTTACTCAATCCTGAAAGGTGATTTTGTGCTGCGACTGCACCATTTGGTGCCACAGGTGCAAAAACACATTTTGGGCAGGATGCGAAAAATGATAGCTGTGCTTTTCTTGGGGAGGTCTGAAAAATGGCAATGTTGAAAATCTGGAGTGAAAATATGAAAAATTGGTGAAGTTACAAGCGTGCATAGAAACTGTGCAATGAATGACCATAACACAATAATTTTGGGGGGATTTTTTCACCAGATTTTTAACGTGAGCTTTTTGGGACCCCACCTCATGAACAGTGGCACTGTGATTTTAGTACTCCATCCTGAAAGTTGATTTCGCACAGTGACCATGACATTCTGTGCCACAGGTGGGAAAACAAGTTTCAGGCAGGATGTGAAACATGACAGCTACACTGTTTATAATGAATTCTGAAAAAATGTTAGTGCTGAAAATCTGGAGTGAAAATATAAAAAATTGGTGAAGTTGTGAGCATGCATAGAAATTGTGCAATGCACACTTGTATTGCAGTCATTTTTTGGAATTTTTTCAACAAATTTGCAACATAGGCTTTTTTGGACCCTTCCTTATGAACAGTGGCACTGTCATTTTGTTAATCAGTCCTAAAAGGTGATTCCGTGCAGTGACTGTGAAATTACCTTTCAGGACTAAGAAACAAAATGACAGTGTCAGTGTTCATGAGGCGGGGTCCAAAGAAACCCATGTTGAAATCTGGTGCCAAAATTCCCAAAATTATCCAAGATATCAACCTAAGTTGACCCCCCACTGAGTCCCATTATAAGGCTTAGCATGATTTCTCAGTTTGACGGTCGTCTTTGAAGAGTGCAGACATGCTCCTGGTCCAGAGAAGATGACAGCACCGGGCCTCCAGAGATAAGTATGGGCAGAGGGGGTGTGGATTTTTTTTACAGGGAAAAAAACATTGGGGACAGTTTTCTCTATTTTACAGGGCAAAAAAAAAAAATATTGGTACACCGGGGTGGGCTCCAAATATGCCACAATAGTGGGGGTGGGGGGCATGCTGACATGGGGATTGGGCACTCCAATGTTTGCACTGAATGGGTTTGTGGGGGAAAGGGTTGCATCCAACACTGGGTGTGGGCATCCTGGTGTCAGAAACATATTTCAATATCTTGGCACACTGGGGTGGACTCTCAGTGTGCCACATTAGTTGGGGGGTGGGGGAAACATGCCGGCACAGGGATTGGGCACCCTGATGTTGGCAAAATATTCGGGATGGAGGGGTTGGTGGAGATCGAAATCTGATGCCAGGATTGGGCATCCTGGTGTTAGAAACATAAAAAACGAATATTTCAAGACACTGGTATGGGCTCCCAGTATGCCATATTAACATGGGGGAGTATGTGCTGATATGAGGATTGGGCACCCAGATGCTGGCTGTAAGAAAAAGCCACACGGCGGCTGATATTGGGAGAGGGGGCAAAAGCCAGGATCAGAAGAGGCTGCACCATGGCCACAGTTGAAACTTGGGGGTGGTTTCAGAGGAGCAGGGACAGAGACAGAGAATACTGGAACAACTGCTGCCATGCGCATTAGTGTGCACTCTAATGCACATGGCAGGAATTCAGAAATTAAGTGCTCCCATTGAAGCGGTTCATTTGTTTCAAGTCTGGGGCATGGCACATCAGCAGAGCTGAACTGCTGTCATGACCAGAGTGCCTGGTGATTGGTGTACACTGTCACACCTTTTGCAGGTGCAGCTGTAATTGGCATGGCAGTGACACACCTCATTTCACATTACTGTCTCAAAGTGTTTGGTGCACATGTGCATCAAACACAAAAAATCCTCAAACTGAGACATTTTTCAGCTCACTAGATGTGTTATATAAAAATGTTATACACCGATAACAATAATTTATTTATTTATGTCACACAAAATCCTTTAGGTTGTGCCTATTTTCAAAGGGTTTAGGGCCAGGTACAATGAAGGATAACATTTAGCAAGGTGCATAATACATACACAGAATTGCAATGCAGTTTGTGACAACAATAGTGATATAAATTACAATATGACTTGGTGATGTACCACAGAAATTATACATAACAATACACTTTATACAATACAGTCGTCCATACAATACAACTAGTAGGATATTGTGGGCTGCCAAGTTACAACATTTGGTAGAGGATACAACGTATAATGTACATTACAGTACAGTATACTTGATCAGTGGGATACAGAGGGCTGACAGTTTTCTTGGTTTAACAGAGGACAGGTCAGTAGCTACTAAGCCAAGGTTTAGCTGGTGCAGAGCTAGTGCTAGCGTGGCAGACAGAAGAGATAATGGCATACATCAACAATAGCAATTACAGGGGTTGGGGGGGAGTGAGCGAGGAAAGAAGTTGGGATTTAAACAGATCTATAGAGTCAGAAGATTTTAGAGAAGAGGCCTAGGCAAATGTTAACATTCTAGAGTTTGGAGAATCTGAAAGAGTAGCAGGTTTGGCCTAATGATGTTTTTTATGGGGTAGCTCTGGAGAGTTTTATTCTATGCCCCTTGTGTTATATATTTGGTTAACTGGATGGAGCATGGCTTGTACACAGAGAGGCAATAGTCTGAGAAGGGCTTTCTTGCCAGTAACTAAGGTGTAGTAGTTTAATCTTGAGTCAAGGTTTAGCCAGCCAAGGTTACTGTAAAGTAAGCAAGAGTAGGAGTCCTGTCTAAGGTCAAGAGCAAAACAGCAAGCTCTGTTTAGTAGGCTACTGACCCTGGCCAGAATGCTATCACTAGCCACACTGTAGACCATCGGGACATAGCTGATTATGCTTACTATGTGGCATCTGGCTAGGGTTTCTTTAACTTTGGTAAGCAGCTATGCCTATGCCTGTAGAGCAGTTCAAGTCTTGTGTTTGCAGACTTGATTAGGGTGTCAACATGGGTTGCATATGATAGCCCAGAGTTAAGAGTGATCCCAAGGTATCTGAAGGTATCTGCCTGTTCTAGAGGGGTTCCTGAGGAAGAGGTAATGTTTAAGGATAAGGGTGATGGGGACTTGCTGGGGGAGGCAAAGTGCATAGACTTTTTTTTTTAGTATTCATAACAAGTAGATTGAAATTAAACCAGTCTTGGATGGAAGAAAAGTCAGTTTGAAGTCTCTGCTGTAGCTCCCCCAAGCACTTGTCAGCAGAAATGATTACTGCATCATCATCATATAGAATGATATGTGTGGATTTATAGGTTGCAGGAAGTTCATTAATAAATAGGCAAAAGAGAAGGAGGCCCTAGACTAACCCTTGAGAGATGCCAACTGTAACTGGTCTATAGTTAGAGAGAGTGCCACAGTATTTTACAGTCTGAGTTTGACCCATCAGATAGCTGGCAAGCCACTGGGTAGCATCAGCGGAGGGGCCTAGTTTGACTAGCTTCTGGAAAAATAAGGCATGATTGGCATGGTTGAAGGCCTTGGTGAGGTCAATGAATATGGAGCCAGCAATGTCACCTCTGTCCAGTGTGCTGTGGAGCACATCGATAAATTCTAGTAGAGCTGCCATGGTGCCATGTTTATTTCTGAACCCATGCTGCTGCTTGGTCAGGAGTGCATGCTGGTTCAGGTATTGAGTAAGCTGGTCATTCACCACCTTTTCTGGTGTTTTTGAAAAGGAAGGTAGGATTGAGATAGGGCAGTAATTTGAGGTCAGGTCATGGTCACCCCCTTTGAATACAGGGGTTATAATGTATGTGCTACTTTCCTGAAACATGTTACTTGCCCTGTGGTGAGGTATACATGCAACATTATTTGGAAGGGGCAGGTACTCTTACCTCAGCACTAGCTTAAGGAGCTTAATATCTATATTGTCTGGTCCTATCTAAGTTGTGATTTTGGTTTGAGCAAGGTAGGTGTACGTCTCAGACCAGGTTAGCCTTCTAAGATAGAAGCTGGGCCTGTGTGGGAGGTTGGGTGTGTCATCGGATTCTGCAGAGAGGGACTTTATTTATTTATTTATTTATTTAATAAATTGGAAAGACCTTTGAGCCAAAGGCTCTTCTATAGAGGTTTCAAGTCAAGTCCCAAGAATAGCAAATTACAATGGTTTCAGTAAGTAGTACAACATGAGGAACGTAATTACATAAACAAAAGAACAATATGGCAAGATAAATATTGTGTCAAGTGCAGACAGTGGCCTTGTCTGAAGAGGGGTGAAAGGACTTACAAGGTGAGAAAGTACAGGCGGTGAATTAGTGGGTGGAAGGAGCAAAATAAGAGCAAGGAGGGAGATTCCACAATGAAGCTTAAGCAGAAAAGACCCACGCGGGCAGGGGGTAGAGGAAGAGAACAAGGTGAGGAAACAGAGGGGGGGGGGAAGCGGGAGTGGAGGGATAAAGGAAGGGGGGATGCAATAGGATGAAAAGAAGGCAGGAATGGGAAAGGGATAAGGGATGAAGAGCTGTGAGTGGAACAGCACAGCAGCAGAATAGGGCTATACAGGGGCAAATGGTAAAAGAGGGAGGTCCTAGTGCATTTAGCTGTCAGCAGAGATTAGGTATAGCAGTCACAAGATGCTCTGGAAACTAGGAATTGACGCAGCTTCCTCTTAAATGGTACCAAGGTTGCAGTCGTTGCAATCTGAGGAGGAAGGGAATTAAATAAATTAGCAGCTCTAACTGCACTGGATCACTGTCGGAGCAAGGTTCGACAGCGAGGGACACTAAAAGTTTGGCTCACAGAACTTCATGTGCTCCAGAAGGGACTGAAAAACTGAAGGGAACCTGGTGGTAGGAGACTTGAGAGCTGCCTTCTTAGCCAGAAGGCAGGCTTGATATTCAATGCGAGCCTGGAGTTGAAGCCAGTTTGCTTGTCCATAAAGGTCACAAATGTGAGTATGATACGCTGCACCAGTTAATAGATGGCATGCCTTATTCAGAGCTGTGAAGAGTCAACATAGGGTTGTGTCTGTGGTGGAACCATAAATGACCAAACCATAGTCAATAATAGACACAACTGAACTTTGGATAGCCAGTGTGAGGGCTTTGGTAGTAAGACAGTGTTTATGCCTGTGTAGAAGGCCTAGGCGGATGTTAACTGCCATGGCAACATTCACAACATGGTTGGAGTAGAACAGCGTACTATCCAGAGTAACTCCTAGGTATTTAAAAGATTGTGTCTGATCAAGGATAACAACCGCCCTATTTTTAATCACCAATTGTTTGGCTTTGTGCTTTCTGTGGGTAACATGGAAGAGCATGACCTTAGTTTTTTTGTAATTAAGCACCAACTTGTAAGAGATGAACCAGGACTCAGCTTCAGTAAAACTTTTCTGAAGTTGGGCCTGAAGGGTGGTAGGGTCAGCAGCCTTTGAGAAAATGACCGCATCATCTGCGTAGAGGAGTACTGGCTCAACAGGATGCTGGAAGATTATTGAGGAAGGTGCTAAATAAAAGGGGTTCCAGTATCGATCCTTGAGGAACCCCAGAGCAGACAGGCAGTTTAGCAGAAAGGGTAGACCCTATTTTCACCTGTTGTGTGCTGTTTGCTAGATAACTGGTGAACCACTTTTGGGCTTCTGAAGATATACCAATCCCAGAAAGTTGATGTGTTAGCAAATGGTGATTGACCGTGTCAAATGCTTTAGACAGGTCAATAAAGGTTGCACCAACAAGTTGACCCTGCTCAAGAGTATGGTGAATGAAACCTGTGAATTCCAGTAGGGCCGTAGATGTGCTGTGCCCTGTTGTTGGACACATTGTAGGTTGTATTTTTCCAGGTACTCCACAAACTGGTCAGCAACAATCCTTTCAAGTGCTTTGCACAATGGGGGAAGAATAGATATTGGCTTATAATTCCCAGGTAGTAATCTGTCCCCACACGTAAAAGCTGGTGTAACCAGGGTGGATTTCCAGATCTGGGGGTATTGTGAAAGTATGAGGGAGAGATTGAGAAGCTTGGTGAGGGGGGATAGGACTTCATCTAGAGTTAGGGTAAGAAGTTTTTTTTTTTTCTATTTTCCTTTTCTCTCCTCCTGCCCGGTCGTCCAGGGTATCCGCCCGGTCATGGGCCGACGGCTTCCACCCCCAGAGCGGCCTGAGCCTCCCCAAGCCCATTGGCTTACCCCCGGCCCGGGCTGGGATGCGAGGGCCCAACACCCGCCAGGACCTGTATTAGGTCGAGGCCGGCCTGGGGGCTAATTGCTGCAAGTGGGCTTCTATGAGGGACGCACTGCAGCCATTTTTCAGATTCGGGAGGCAGGACGTGCAATGACGCCTGACGTCCTGTCCCGCCTCCAAAGTGTCTTTCGTGTGCCGGTAGCTGTGCGACTCCCAGCCTCCGCCGGGGATTGCTCGTGCTCCGAGCATCAAGCCCCCCCTCCCCCCTGGAGAAGGAGAGCAGCCCATAGGACACTCAATCCTTCTCCCCCCAGCCGACCCTTCCAGCGACCCGAGTCAGTTCCCGAACCCGGATCGCCGGCGTCGCAAGTGGAAATCCCACTACTGCGCCGACGGGCCGGCTGAGTTAGAGTATGAAGTTTTAGGTCAAGGGAATCACTTCTTGTCCTAGTTCCTCCTAGAACTTTACATAGGTATGTCTTGGTCTCGCTTTCTGAGATAACTTTGAAGTAGATACATGGGTGGGTAGAGGCCTCTTCTGATTTGGTGGATGTAGGAGCTATGCTGGGTGGTTCAAAGAAATTTGGGGGTAGAGTTTGGCTAAGGTCTGTGAAGGATGAATTAAATGTGTTGGCAATTAACGTGGGGTCATGGGTGATAGACCCATCAACATTTAACATAGTTGGAGCCTATTTGGATGCTTTCCCAGTGATTTCTGAGAGGTTTTCCAAGAATTTTTTCCCCGTCAGCCCAGGTCTTGGCAAGGATGTCCTTATAGTAACATGCTTTGTGCTCATGGATAGCCTCAGTACATGCGTTCCTGGCCTTCTTATAGGCCTGTATATCAGGCTGACTGCCAGAGGTCCTGACCCTGTGCCAGAGGTGGTCATGATCTTTCATTTGAGCCAGAAGGCTAAAAGAGATCCAGGGATTATCAAGTACCCTGATCCTACATGTCCTAAAAGGGGCATGGATGTCACAGGCTTCACTGAAATGTTCAATGAAGTATTGTAGAGCTGAGTCAATATCAGGTGTGGTTTTAATGTAAGACCAGTCTTGTTGTCGGAGGAGAGACTTTAGTGGCTGCAGGTGACTATGGAAGAGCACTCTACTTGTGATTGTTCTGGCAGAGGGCTTGATAAATTTGTTAGACCAATAACACTTGGTAGGAGAGTGGTCACTGATAGTGTCAGGCAATACTTCAGAATGGGAGATATGTGTTGGACAATTCGTTAGAACTCAGTCCAGGAGTGTGCTAGTCCCAGTCTTATAGTTTATCCTGGTTGGAGTTGTTATTAACTGGTTAAAGTTCAGGCCTGTTAACTCATCCCTATGCCTTCTGGCACCTGACGAGAGCTAGTTTACATTAAAGTCACCTAACAGGATGGTTTCCGTGTCTTGTTTTAGACTCATGATGCAGTTCATTAGGGGTTTTAAGCCCTGTTCAGCAAGGTCTGGGGAAATATAGACTGAGCCAATGTTGAGGATCTTATTGTGTGCACCAAGCATAACCTTAACAGCAAGGATCTGAATATCCATAGCTGGTTCAGGGAAGGAAAGTGGATGAGCCAACAATGACTCCTTTAGGTATATGGCACAGCCACCTCCTCTTCTAGATAGTCAGTCCTGTCTGAAAAGCGAGTAGCCTGGTAGGGTAATGGCCAAGTCAGGGGTAGATGGTGACAGCCATGTTTCGACGACTGACAGGATGTCGGGATCGTGTACTACAACCCAAGCAGTGAGGGCATCAAATTTTTTTAACAGACTGCAGATGTTCATACTGGCCAGGACAAGGGTACCCTGTTTTTTGTTGCCATTGACTCCATATGAAGGAGGGCCTGGTTTAGGATGTACACTTCCAGAGATAAGGAGAAGAAAAAGAATGAGGTGTTTCAGGAATTGTTTTAGTAGATAGAGTGTAAGGGGACGAGATTTCCTCTTTAGATGTACTATAACAGGGCCCTTAGGAACAGAGAGACATTAAGCAGCACAAGAACAGTGTGGTCAATAGAGGACAGACAACTTCCATGTTTCATGTGCAGCCTACTGTAGTGCAGCTTCAATAGGAAGAAAGGGTGTAGTATGTTACATTGACACTGGTGACCATGCCAAGTGTGATAAGAGGAAGCTTTGTGGTAGGGAGAACAGGGATATGAGATGTGGGGTGCCATCCTAATGAGAGTGGGACCCAAAGTGTGCAGAAAAGCACCAGAAATAGTGCCACAGCTTGTGATGCCATTGGGCAAGAGAGAAACCAAGTGAGGCAAAAAAGGATTCAGTAGGGAGGCAGTACAAGGAAGGCATATAGCAAGTAAAGCAACTGTGACTTTAAGAGGGTAGACTTTTTTAACTGAAAGAACAAGATCCCTCTAGCTGCAGATCTGTATAACCTGCTAATGGAAAACTAAAAAAAAAAAAGTGTAGGCAGACAGATCACTGAAGGTTCTGTAAAAGGAGTTTGCTATGCTCCTATCTCCTTCAATTGTAGTGACACCCACCATGATAGAATGGGGAACAGATTTCCTTATGTTGCCTAGAATTCCATTAATCTCACCCAGAGCTGTTTGGGATGGATGAGGAGGGTTTTTTACCTATTTTTATGTTTGCTTGCTTGCTCGCATGTGCAAGAAACATAGTGCCATCATCGGAGATTTCAGAGGTGTGTCACCTCCTCCTCCAATTCAGTCAGTATGCTGGCAGTGCGGCCCTGTAAGCCAATGCATTTGGAGCTGTCTATGACACGCTCCAAAATGCAGTAACACTGAGTTGAAAGGGGAGCCTAACGCGGGTGACAGCGATAAGATAAGGCTGCTCACGTGCAGCTCCCCCACAGGCAGCCCGCAGGCATGCGCGCCTCCTGCCCTCGCACTGTATGGCAGGCAGGGGTGCCCAATCCCGTCGGCTATGCTGCGTTCCTCCGCCTCCCCAAAGCGCTTACAAAATGCCAGCTGGGTACCACCCAGCGTGGCATCATCATATAGCTGACGGGGTGCCCAATCCCCGTTGGCTGCTGTCCCCCGTAGTAGGTGCCACGCTGGGAGCCCACCCCAGCATGGCAAGCAATTCGTAGGCTGACGGGGTGCCCAATCTCAGTTGGATGAGCGGCGCCCCAACATCCTTGTGCCGCGCTGGGAGCCCACCCAGCATGGCAAGCGTCCACGTCGTCCTTTTTTTTTTTCACCTGTGAAGAAAAAGCGGTCCCATGGTGAGTCTCCTGCCCCCCCACAACCCGCACCCACCACTGCACACCCAGCCTCCCACTCCCCTCCCCTCATCCTACCTCCGGACCTCAGCGCGCGATCTTGGGTGGACCGGGAACCGTCTGCACTCTTCAAAGCGGCACTGAACTGAGGAAATGCCAGTAAGCTGTATAATGGGCTAGATAGGGGGTTTCAACTATTGCATATCTCAGGCATTTTTTGAATTTTGCCCAAATTTTCAACATGGGGTTTTTGGGACCCCTTCTCATGATTGATATCACTGTCATGGCGTTATTCAGGCCCGAAGGGTGATTTCGTGCAGTGACTGCGAAATCACCCTCGAAACCTGAATAACGCCATGACAGTGACATCAATCATGAGAAGGGGTCTCAAAACCCCATGTTGAAAATTTGGTGCCAAAATTCTCAAAATGACTGTTTTATTTAGCGTCGTTACGCAGTTCCTATGCAGGCTCCGTAAGTTAAATTTTCAATATTTTCACTCCAGATTTTCAACATTGCCATTTTACCACACCTTCTTATGGTAGTACAGCTGACATTTTCACATCTCACCCAAATGTGTTTCCGCCCATGTAAGCACAATGGCACACTTGGTGTCTTGAGGTCAATGTCTGGGACAATTAAGAAAATCACAGTGACACTGTTCATGAACAGAGGTCTTAAAATGGCTATATTGAGAATTTGGTGAAAAAATTCCAAAAATGACTGTTTTACGAGCGTGCGTTGTACAGTTCCTACGCACTCTCGTTAGTTCACAAATTTTCAATATTTTCACTCCAGATTTTCAACATTGCCATTGTACCACACCTTCTTATGAGTAGTACAGCTGTCATTTTTCACATCTCACCCAAAATGTGTTTCCGCCCATGTAGCGCACAATGGCGCAGTCGGTGTGCGAAATCAATGTACAGGACAAATTAAGAAAATCACAGTGACACTGTTCATGAGCAGAGGTCTTAAAATGGCTATGTTGAGAATTTGGTGAAAAAATTCCTAAAAATGACTTTTACGAGCGTGCGTTGCACAGTTCCTATGCATGCTTGTAAGTTTGCAAATTTAATATTTTCACTCCAGATTTTCAACATGTCCATTTTATTAAACTTCCTTATGAACAGTACAGCTGCAATTTTTCATATGTTGCCCAAAATGTGTTTTCGCACATGTAGCGAACAATGGTGCTGTTGGTGTGCGAAAGCAATGTTTAGGACAGATTAAGAAAATCACAGTTACACTGTTCATGAGCAGAGGTCTTAAAATGGCTATGTTGAAAATTTGGTGACAAAAGTCCATAAAATGACTGTGTTACCAGTGAGCATTGCACAGTTTCCACGCACCCTCGTTAGTTCATGACTTTGTAATATTTTCAGTCAGATTTTCACTAGTGGCATTTTTCCACACTTCCTTATGAGCAGTACAGCTGCCATTTTTCACAACATGGCGAAGTGTGTTTTCACACTTTCAATGCAGAGATGCGGCCACTGTGGGAAATCATCGCTCGCACAGATAAAGAAAATCACAGTGACACTGTTCATGATCGGAGCCACCAAAATGCCTGAGTTGACAATCTGCTGTAAGAAATCCCCAACCTAATTATATTACGGGTGTGCGTTGCACAGTTTCTATGTACACTCGTGACTTCACCGTTTTTTTTAATATTTTTACTACACATTTGCAACATAGCCATTTTTTACACCTCCCCATGAAAGAGTACAGCTGTCATTTTTTACATCCTGTTCGGAATATTTTTGCACCTGTGGTGCTAAATGCCATAGTCACTGTGTATAAGCAGCTTTCGGCTAACAAACTAATATTCCCCCTGTTCATGAGGTGGGGTCACAAAACAAACATGTTGAAAATTTGGAGTGAAAATACCAATGAATGCCTGAGGTGTGGTAGCTTTTCAACTATAACGCCCGACCCTATAGAGAATGACGGCATCAGGGGTGTGACTTGGAATTCTTGCCTGTGATGTATACCATTCCACACCTGCAGTCACTGAGAGGCATCAGGCATGCCTTGACTCTTCGCCCCAAAGTTCACCCCATTCTCCTATACCGCACCCATCTCACCGTACTTCCTAATGGAATGGGGTGTGCATAAGGGCCAAAGATCCCAAGGCACACCATGACACTTGTCAGTGTTTGCAGGGTGGGGTGTGGTGAAATTGTGTGGCCATTATGCCTGATGACCCAAAGGCACACCCCAATGCCTGTCCGTATCTACAGGGTGGTGGCGGGGTTGGCTTCAGTTCAATGCTTCACTGCCATTCCTATTATGCAGCTGTCTAACTCCTACACTACCAATCCCAGTGCCAGCAAGCAAACATTCGGCATTGACAAATGCTTGTTATAGTAGTTGGCTTTGTCAGTTCTTATCTGGATTTTAACAGTGTTCCTGAGCTCTTTGTACATTTGGTGAAAGGTACGAGGACCATATTCCTTAAACAGGACCCATGCTCTAGTATGGTCTCTGATTAAGGATTTGTTTGCAGGGGTAAACCATGCTTGGGAGGTTCCTTTGCTGACAAGGGTCTTGTACAGGGCTACAATGTCACAGATTCTATTGAACTGGGGTATGAAGTACTTCAGTGCTGCACTGATGTCATGTGTCGGTGACAGGGAAGGACCAATCAACCTGCTGCAAGAGTGCTTGGAATTGTGGGAGTCTATGACTGGGAAACTGTCTGGTTTTGATAGTGGAAGGCTCTACGGGGGTTCTCTAGCCATCCATTTGCATGTGACCAGGGAGTAATCACTTAGAAAGTCAGGCAGAACTTCTGTGGAGGTGATCCTGTCCGAGTGGCTTACTAAGATCCAGTCAATCAGGGCAGCAGTGCCTGTGTTGTAGTTGACTCTCATGGGGGAAGAGACCACTTGGGTTAAGAAGATGTTAGCTAGATTGTCCTTGTAGATCTTGCTGCCACTGGAGAGCCAATTACAGCTGAAATCCTAAAGGTCTATTTTTTCATGCTGTGGGTGTAACCCAGCTATAATGTTAACAAAGTTGTCAAAGCTGGGGCTAGCATTGGTGGGAGGAATATAGGCCACAAGGAGGTTGAGATTTTTTTTCACCCCTTGTACCTAATTTTAGATTGACACTAAGTAATTCATCATCAGTGGATATGAGGTTGAGGCTGAGATTGCTAGATATTAGGTGAGACTTTATGCGCAGGGTGCCGGTCAAAACCCTGATCGCATATACACGTGGACAAAGAGCACATGGGCAAAAACCCATGTGCGGTCTCAGAGTTTGTTTATATAATCTAGTGCAGTGTTTTGCCTGTGAGGTGTTTGACTGCAGGGTATCACATGATGCTGATGTACAGTAGGCATCCCCCGCCTTTCCTGTAACCTCTGTCTCTCCTGTAAAGGGTATAACTGCTTATGTTAATTTCATTATCAAGGATTTTATTGCTGAGTCAGTTTTCAATAACTACCACCACATCCAACTGGAAGTTTGTTGCCCACAGCCTAAATTCATCCAGTTTGGGCATAAGACTCCTTATATTGATGTGGACAAACTCTAAGTATACCCTGAAGGATGATACTTGTGTGACAGGACCAGGGTTTGGGTGAACACTGCCACCAAGGATTAGAAGCAGCAGTATTTGTCTACCTACAAGGTCAAACAAGCTAGCATGGGCTACTTGTGGTTTAATAGAAACATAGAAACAAAATTTTACAGGTGGAAAAAGACCAGTGGTCCACTGAGTCTATCTGAACCAACCTATGCTGATGCTGAACAAGTCTTTCTCTGGTCCTGGTTAGGCTGAGTGCCCTATCATCCAATCTGCCTCATTCTCTGGCTGACCCCCAGCCTCCACCTCTGCATTTGCCCTCACCAACCCCTTATGCATTTCCTACCCCTTTTGAATCTAGATACTGTTTTTGCATTAACCACCTCATCGGGCAAACAGTTCCACTTGTCCACTAACATACTCATGAAGAAGTCCTGTACTTTCTCACATCCCTCTTGAGCATCACCCCAAAATCTTGTACTTGTGTCCTTTAGTTCATGGTCCCCTGCAGCACCTAAACAAAAGTTGACAATCAATCCTGGTTACACCTTTTAGAAATCTGAATATTGCAGTCATGTCCCCCCTTCTGGTCTCCATAATGCATAAAAGTAGTGACAAAGAAAAATAGGTAGAAGAAACCACTATGGTTCTCATCTAGATTCAGGGAAGTGGTCAGAGCCAAAAAGAGGGCCTTTTATAAATACAAGAGTAAGCAAGGAGAGGCAGAAGGGGGGGAATATCTTCAGAAAACCAAGGAGGCAATGAGGACCATCAGACAGGTGAAAGCAGACACAGAACTGTGCATTACGGAGGGAATGAAGAATAGAGAAAAACAGTTTTTTAGATATATTAGTGAAAAAGGGGGGGTTGCGGGGCTGGTGGGGGGGTAGGGTGATAGAAGAGGGTGGGCTAAAGGATACCATTCTGAATGACTATTTTTGCTCAGTCTTCACTAAGAAGGAAGGTGGACCCCTGCCAGAGAATAACATCAAAGTGGTCTCAAATCCCAGAAATAAGTCAGCCATTGTTTACTAGAGAAAAAGTCCTGAAGGGGCTGGTAGCTCTCAAGATAGATAAGTTCCCAGGTCCAGATGGATTGCACCAGAGGATACTGAGGGAGTTAGCAATGGAACTGTCTGGTCCATTAATTGAGCTGTTCAACAGCTCACTGAGGACTGGGGAAAGTCCTAGGGGATTGAAAGTTAGCATGCATATTGCTGCTACATGGGGGTAGGGAGCAACCAGAGAATTATAGGCCTGTTAATCTGACCGCCATCATGGGGAAGATGATGGAATATCTAATGAAAGAAAGAGGACCTTGTAGGATACCTGGAGAGCAATGGACTCCAGGACAATAAAAAAAACATGGTTTTGAGGCAGGAAGGTCTTGTCAGACCAACCTGATAGTCTTCTTTGACTCGGTGACAATGGAGATGCAAGGGCTATGTGGTGGACTTGTTGTACTTTGACTTTAGTAAGGCATTGGATTTGGTACCAAACAAGAAACTGCTTAAAGAGCATGTGCAACAGATTCACATATTATTGATAAAAGCTTGAATCTGCTTGAATTCAAGTCCATGTGTCATGATTAGTGTTTCCTGAAAACGTCATGCTTTTTGGTTTTGTGTTTTTCTTTAAATCAGCATTTGTTAACTTGGTCTACAGTAGCTGAAAACAGTGAAGTTTTTTCTGTCTGCCTGAGTGAGGCTTGAAGAGTGGTGACATCACATTGGAGTAGATTGCTGCTTCAGCAGTCAAGTCCGTGCTTCACTGAACAGCTGTTGCGCTTCCTAGTCAAAGCAGTCTGTAGTTAATTGCTTGGCCCCAGTTTTTTTTTTTTCACTAACTCAGTCTCTGGTTTGTTTTTAGATAGAGTAGCTTAAAATCTATCATTCTGTTCTTAAAAAAAGTTGATCATTTGAGTTTGAGTGCTGCACTGAAGTGGAATGAATGTTTCTCTGTGTGAATTCAGCTTGTCTACATCACAGCTGTCAGTTCTTTCTCATCAAAACTCTGCATTGTTTTTGAGCTATATAATATAGAGTTGATGTACCACATTATTGTGGTGTTGTCTGTCCTGACTTGAACTACCTTGTTCTGGACAGAAGCTGAAAACTCCTAAGAGCTAGAAGACAGCTCTGAGTTCTAAAAATTGATGTGGAGCAGAGATTCCTAGGGAGACCACACTCCCCTAGTGGACAGGTCGCCTAAGCGAGCTCCTCACCCTAACACAGGAGCATCCGTGGTGAGGGAATGAAGAGGACCCCTAGTTTTAGATTGCTTTGATCCTGCCACAGTGTAAGGCCAGGATCAGGGATTGGGTCACTAGAACCAATTTGGAAAGGGAATCCCTCCTTTGGGACCAATAGGCCCTCAGATGGAACTGAATGTCCCTCATCTGGAATCTTGCTTCCTGCACTACAGCTGTGGAAGCAGCCATGTGCCCTAGTAGTTGTAGCAAATGCTTTGCTGGTCAAGAGACTCGCAGAGTAATGGAAGATGCCAGGGCAAGAGACTGCCTACCCTTTTAGAGGTGAGAAATGCCCTGGCTAACTTTGTGTTCAACTCTGCACCTATGAAAGTTAGTACCTGAACTGGTTCGAGAACTGACTTTGGTAAATTCAGCAGGAATCCTAGAAAGGTGAGAAGCTGCTGGGTGACTTGCAAGTGGGATTTTACTTGATCTGGAGACTGACCCACTAAGAGCCAGTCATCCAGGAAAGGAAACAAAGCAATCCCTTGCCTTCTTAAAAGAGCCACTACCACAGCTAGAATTTCTTGAATACCCTTGGCGCAGAGGTAAGGCCGAAGGGCATTGCCCTGAACTGGTAGTGGCCTGAGGGTAACCTGAGGTACTTTCGGTGAAAAGGCCTGATCAAGACATGAAAAAAATAGGCATCCTTGAGGTCCAGGAAAGCTAGCCAGTCCCCTGGCCTCAGCCAGAGTTAACATTTTTAACTTTGTTTTCAAAAGATGCTTGTTCAGGTACCTTAAATCTGAGATGGGCCGCCAATCTCCTGCCTTCTATAGGTTAAGAAAGTATCATGAGCACAGCCCCTTGCCCCGGTGGCAAGGAGGGACCCTTTCTACTGCTTTGCAGTTCAGAGAGAAGAAACCTCTGCTCCCAAAGCAAGGGATTCGAAGGTTTGCAGGTGGACCTGTCTGGCTCTCATCTTTGGAAACTATTTGAAGCTGAGAACCAGACCTATTACTTCCAGAACCCACTTGTCCGAGTTAGGGACACACAGTTCTGGCTGAAATAAAACCAACCTGCCCACTGGTATAGGAGAATCGGCCCTGGGCACCCCATCAGGGTGCCTGCTGCAATAGTCTTAGGCTAAGGGAGGGGCGGTTTACTTGTGCCCGTCTATCTCTGCCTCTGAAGAGACCCCTCTGGCGAAAGCAGAGGAGGCCTGAGCCTCTACCTGGGCACTTTTGTAGGTAATCATCCATGTTTTCATATAGCTTTCTGTTTGTTCCTCAAACAGAGAATTACCACAACAAGAAACAAATCCATAGACTTTGACAGAGTATCTTGGGACAGATTAGTGCATCTGAGCCATGCCAACCTCAAGAAAGCTACAGAAGTGGTCATGACCCTAGAGAAAACAAGATTAACACCAACAGCAGTATGAACTTGAACTTAGAGGCTTCAGTGCCATTAGCAGCCACCTGTTCCAACCCGCTAGCCAGCTGGCCATGGGCCTGCTTGGCTAACTGCAATACTGCGTCCCACCTAGATTTCCGAAATCTAGCCACATAAGCAATAAGTCCTAATATAGCAAGACTCCATGAGAAGAAAAGCAATTACTAAGGTGAGTAATTTTTTCTTCTTTCTCATCAAAACTCTGCATTGTTTTTGAGCTATATAATATAGAGTTGTTTACTGGATATAAAATAAATCTAAATTTTGTTCATTCATAGAAGTAGTTTGCCTTTAATGGAGCCTCCATAAATAGGTTAATATAAGAACATTTTTATTTCATGTCAGATTGACAACATTCTGCTATTTCAGGCACACGTACTGTATCAACTCACAATGTTCAGTTCTTTGAGGGTTTATGTGTGACAATACATCATGTATGTGTGTAACTAGAAACACTATATGGCATCTTGATGCCCCTGTCTCTTGCCTCACATTTGAGACAGCTGCACTCTGCTGACCCCTTTCCCCTCCCACATAGGCCCCCTGTTTCCTGCCCCACATTCAAGGCCACAGGCCACCAGAGGTGGGGCTTTTGCTGTGCCTGCTACCCACTTCCATTGCCCCATATGGGAAGGGCTGCTGCACCACACGCACCCTGTCCCTCAATCAGGACTACTGTACCCTGATTCCCTGTTGTGTTCTGCCCCACAGTCAAGGCTTCTGTACCATGTTGTTCTCTGTGTCTGCCACCACAGCTAAGGCTGCTGCACCCTGCTCCTGTCTACACAGTCAAGGCTGTTGTGGCCTGCTGTGCCCTACAGCCCTATACCTCCACAGTTAGGGCTGCTGCACCATGCTGCCACTTGCAACAAGAGTCAGGGCATTTGCTGCACCCTGTCCCCTGCCTCCACAGTTGGGGCAGTTTCTCCCTGTTGCCCCTGCCACCAGAGTCAGATCCTTTGCTACACCCTGCTGCCCATGCCCTTGTCCCAAACAGGCGTGGCTGCTGCACCCTGTCCCGCAGTTTGGGCTGCTGTATCCTAATGCCTCCCCTTTCTCCTGCCCAGACAGTCAATGGCTGCTGTACCCTGCTGCCCTCTGTCTCCCACCCCATAATACAAGATGAAAGTATTTTTCAATTTTTTCTTTCAAGCAGTTTGGGCAGTGTAGCAAAGGATTTGACTTAGGTGGCAAGGAGCAGCATGTTGCAACAACCCTAATTGTGGAGGCAAGGGACTCTATGGTGCAGCAGGGCACAGTGGTGACAGGACAGCATGGTGCAGAAGCCATGACTGGGGTAGGACACAGGAGGGCATCAGGGTAAGGCAGCCCTGACCATGTCATAGGGTGCACATGGTGCATCGGCCCAGCCCATTTGTGGCAATGGAAATGTGTAGCAGGGTGCAGCAGCCCCAACTGTGGAGGCAGAGGCCCCAGGACTCTAGGGCATAGCAGAGTACAGCGACCCTGACTGTGGAGACAGGAACAGGGGCAACAAAAGTCTAGCATCCCAAGGAGTGTGATCTAGGAGTTGCCATCAGCAACTCCCCTAAACAAACAAGTCAGTGCAACAAGGCCTATAGCAAGGCCAGCAGGAAGCTGGGATGTATCAGGAGGAGGCTTGCTAGAAGAAAAGAGGTAATACTACCCCTCTACAGATCCCTGGTGAGGCCTCATCTGGTGTACTGTGCACAGTTCTGGACTCCTTAACTCAGAAAAGACAAGCATAGGTTAGAGACAGTGTAACACAGAGTGACCAACCTGATCAGTGGCAGCAGTTAAATACTATGAGGAGCACCTCAGGGCACTAAATTTGTACTCATTGGAAAGCAGAAGGGAGAGGGGCGATATGACTGAGATCTTCAAATTCTTCAAAGGAATTAATAAAGTGAACTATGGGAAATTATTTAGCCTGAGTACCAACTCATGGGTATGAGGTCACAAGTGGAAGTTGACAGGCCAGAGGTTCAGGAGAGATGTGAGGAAGAACTACTTTACAGAAAGGGTGGTGGAGCCCTGGAATAGCCTGCCGAAGTGGTGGGAGTGAGCACAGTAAGGGGGTTCAAAACCGCCCAGGATATAATGAATTGAATAATGGTCACCTGGGCTGACAGGACAGGGCAAGAAAATAGGGAAAGGTCCGGGAGGGTTAGTACCCTTGGGGAACATTAGGTTACAAGGATGATAACAGGGATTTAGGGAACTTGGGCAGACTGGATGGACTATGGGTCCTTTTTTGCCATTATTGTCTATGTTTCTATGTAGTGTACATGTTCAGGGCACCCAACCTCTCCCTGTACGAGTTCCCCTGTGGCCCATGTGACATTTTTGTTGTGTTCTTCTGGACAGGTTCTATGTGATCTCCATCTGTTTTAGGTGAGGACTCTGGCACTGCACACAGTGCTCCAGATTTGGCCTTACCAGGGATCTATAGAGGGGCAGAACAGCCTCCTTACTTCTGATCGTGAAACCCCTGCCTATCCACCCTAGCATTCAGTGTTCCTTCCCATATGATTAGTTGCACTGTGCAGCGGTCTTGAAGCTGTTGCTTATGTTAACCCCTAGTTCTGTTTGTTCTGAGGTCTGGTCCACACTAATGCCTTCTGTCCAGTAATCTGTTCTAAGATTCCTTATGCTTATGTGCATATCTTGGCTGGTGGTATAGCCTAGAGACATAGAAACATAGAAACATAGAAATTGTCGACAGATAAGAATCACTAGGCCCATCCAGTCTGTCCATAGGCCCTATACATTTTATGTGGCCACTGATCCTATGTGATCAATGGCTTGTCATCACTTCCTCCCCTCTCAGGCTTCTCTTGTGCCTGTCTCAGGCATGCTTAAACCCCTCCACTGTGCTTTCCCCCACTACCTCCTGTGGCAGACTATTCCATGTGTCAACTACCCTTTCTGTGTAGAAAAACGTCCTCACATTACCTCTTAATCTACCCCCCCAATTTCATATTGTGCCCCCTTGTTCTAGTACTTTTTCCACATTGGAAAAGCTTCCCTGCATGCACCTTGTTTATGCCCTTAAGGTACTTGAAAGTTTCAACCATGTCTCCCAGCTGTCTCCTCTACTCCAGTGAGTACATATTGAGGTCCCTTAGTCTCTCCTCATATGTTTTGTGGTGTAAGCCCTGCACCATCTTTGCTGCCCTTCTCTGAATAGTCTCCACCTTATCTATGTCCTTACACAGGTGTGGTCTCCAGAACAGCATGCAGTACTCCAGGTGAGGCCTTACCTATGTTTTATACAATGGCATCACCACCTCCCGCCTCCTGCTAGTGATACCGCTGATTTGCACCCCAGCATACCACTGGCCTTCCCTGCTGCCAGGGAGGGAGACATTAAAGAAATTAGCTGTGAATGAGCTTGGTACATACAGAAGACCTGGGTTTAATTCCCACAACCTCTACTTGCATACTGTGTGACCCTGAGCAAGTCACTTAACCACCCCAGTGCTCCTGGGTCACCCTTGAAAACAGGCATTGTGATTAGTGTGCCTTTCCCAGATACCAAAGAATAAGCTGCTTGATCCTTGAACACATTTCTGACCTTTTTCAGGTCCCTCTTTATTTGTCTGATCCCCTAATCCCTGTCCACGCTCCCGCAGATTTTATTGCCATCAGGAAAAATACATATCTTTCTGTGGATCACTTCCCTAATATTACTGTTGAACAAGCTGAAGAGCACCAGTCACAGTGTAACAGTCATGGAACACCCGTTCTACAAATAACCAAAGGTACCTCAGAATTGTGGGCCACTTGGTGGGAGGTCCAGCAGAGACTGAGAGGAACTTGCCATGTAGGAGGTCAAACACTGTAATAAGACAAAATATTCCCATGATCATATTATTAGTACACATGGGGTAAGCTAAGGAGGGGGTGAGTGCCTGCACCCTCACACAAATTGTACATAACCTAGTACCTACATAATAAGGTGCCCTTCACCAGTGTTAAACTAATAGGCATTTTGCATAGTTTGGTAGCCATGAATTCTCGAAAGACTAAAGTGATGTTATTTGGTAGTTCTGTTCATTTGTGGGACAACCCTAGTTTATTTATCCATGATATTCAAGGTAATTTAATTGACCAGGTGTCTGAATTTAAATACTTAGATGTATTATTAGATCCAACATTAACGTTTGCTTCTCAAGTGAAGTAGGTTAAGAATAAAGTTCATTCTAAGTTGGGGTTGCTTTATAAGTTTAAAACTTATCTATCTTTGGAAACTCGGAGACAACTTGCTTTGGGTATACTACTGCCCCACTTGGATTATGTCTCTTCATTGTATGTGGAATTAGGTGTTAGGGAGAAGCAGACATTATGTGTTGTTTATAATAACATTTGTCGTTTTGTATCGGGTGTGCCAAGTTTGACTCACCATTGTTTATTGCATTCTTCTTTGAATTGATTATCTCCTCAACTTCGATTTATGTCTGCTCTGGGTAAATTGGTCCATCTGGCTGTTTATTCTGATGTTTTTTTTCCTCTTTCTGATTTGGTTAGGAATTGGGTGATGAGATCTTCCCTAAGATCAGCTGAGGGCATTACGTTGGAGGGTTATTCTGTGAAGAATAAATATGGTTCTCGATCATTTTAATTTCAAGCCCCCAAATTGTGCAATGAACTCCCGGTTTCCCTGCATGTATTGAAATCACATAGTACTTTTAAAATTAGATTGAAAAATTATTTGTTGTCCATGATGAATTGTACTTGTGTTTGAATTATTAGTTGGTAACTTTGTTATGTTGTTAGTATGCTTATTTTGTATTTATGTATGTTATATTGTATGTATGTGTTTGTCCGGGTTGGATCTGAAAAGGGCCTCGGCCCAGTTGCCTTAACCCGGTTAACAAATAAATGAAATAAAATGAAGTAGTGTGCCCTAGCTAGAATGTGCCCTGATGGTCTAATGACAAACCCTAAACCCAACCTTGTATTGTAGAGAGCCTTGTGCCATTAATGTAAGTAATAATGTATAGACACCCATACACAGCAAGCCTGTGCTTCCATTGAGGGGTTGAGATATCAGTGTATGGACCTTGAGAGCAAAGTTCAAGAGGTCCATGCTGGTATCACAACCCTGAGAAGGAAACACAAGGCGAGTTGTGTATGGGTGACCATATTTTATTTGTTATAGCATTTGGTTAAAAAACAAAACAAGAAAAAAATGCAGCTGCCATTTTTTTTAACCACATGATAATGCTGAGGTACAGTGAGCAGAGAAAGGGAATCCAGGCAGCAGGAGCCAGCGCGAGGGAATCACAGCTGCAGTTAATGATAGAACATGCGCAATAAGGTTTTCAGAATGTGCACAACAACTTTAGAACATGTGCAATAACTTTAGAACGTGCACAAAGTTTTTGAGCTGCTTGAATTCTATGCACAATAAGCCCTAACCATGCACTATAAGTCAATTATCTGTACAGTAGTCATTTTTGTGTTGCTTGCACGCATGTGCAAGAAACACCTTGCTTCAGTAGGGCCAGTTAATTAGCAGGCCATTATGCACAAAGAAACTCATGTCACAATCAGTTGTGTTCTGTAAAAACGTTAGTCTGCAGCTATTAGGGAACTTAGCACATTCTTCTCCTGGTCTCCAACTGCCTCCACACATTCATACTCAGTCTCAGTCTCTCTCTCTCTCACACACACACACACACACACACACACACACACACACACACAGAGTCCAGAGCTGCTGCAGTTAAGAAATCTTCTGTCAAACAGTGTTTTCATAACCTTCAAGCTGGAATTTATTACTGTGGCAGCAGAACTCACAGATGCTACATTTCCCACACTGAAACATTGCTTTGGGGGTGGATTTCAACATAATGCATCTGTACAGTACTTAAGGTTGCCACCTTTTATTTATTGAAATGTTTCACCAGGAAGGCACACTGAGCAACAAGTCGCTCATCTCCCGGTGTGACCTGGGGGGAAGGGGTACATTAGGAATGAGACATTAAACATTCAAGTTATAAGTTCAACATTAACATACAGTTGTAAGGTAAACACTTACTAATAGTGTTACAACAGTGTTTCATATGATAGGTAAAAGCAGTGGACAATAATAAGTGCTTGGTTAATAAGTAATGGGAGGGCTTTAAGCTCATGGTTCAATGGGTGGAGTAACAACGTCACTCCCCCATTGAGTTTAAAAGGTCACAAACATCCTGGGCCTCGCCAGGATTCTTTCTCGTTGCAGCCGGAGGCGCTGCTCTCCTGCACCTCTCTGGCATTTTCCATTTTCCCCCGTCTTGCAGCTGCCATTGTTCATCGCAACCTTTGGTCTCCATTTGTTCCCTGCTTTCTCATCTGTGTTTGGCTGGGGTTTGATTCCTCTCTTGGTCATAGCTCCCCCCATATCTACCCCTTCGCCAGCGACGCTTTTGAGCGCTCCTATCCCTATGCTCCGACTGCATTTCTGTTCCTCCCCTCGATCTCTCTTCTCCTCGGTGCCCTTCGCCTTCGGGGCTTACCTCACCGCAGCTGCATTTCTCTGCCACTTCCCTGCTCATGCAGTCGGACCGTAGAAGTCTCGCAACCTATGCTTCATTCTGTGTGGTCCATCCCACTTTCGCCTGGATTTCCTCCTCACAGCCTGACTGATTCGCCCCTTCTTTTGACCCCTCCCATTTGCCTCCTGTCCCCCCACTTCCTTGTACCGCTTGTGCTGTTCCTGCCATTTGGAGCTGCCTCTCCTGATGCTCCTGGCCGCTTTTCTTGTTGCTCAGTGCCTCTGTGCTCCCCTTCTGGCTGTGCTGTGGGTGCTCCATTCCTCCAGCTTATTGCCTGTTTCATTCGTTCTCCAGCTGTCCTGCAGCCGCTCTGGTTCTGGGTGTGTCCAATGGTACTGCTCCATCTCCCGCGTGATCGACGTGGGAGGTGCGGGCATCAAACCTGATTCTGCTGCATTTGCCGGTTCATCCCAGCTTTGTTACTCTGGCCTATAGACTATCTGCTAGCTATGCTACCTGACTTGCATTTCCATTGTACTTGGGCGCTGCTGCTTTATGGACCTATTTCAGATTTGTACTGAGGACGTTGCTGTTCTGTCTCTCCCCTGTTTTGACTTTCCTTGATTTGTTTGCCTTGGGTCAGCTTTCTGCCTACCTGGTGTTACTATTGGGCGTTGCTATTGCCGCTCCTTTCTAAGGTGGGCTGGTCTGCAAACTCTCCATTCTGCTATGGGAGGAGGTACAGCTCTAGTTGCCACCTGTCTTGGGACATACCTGCCTGTCATGGGACTCTGATGGTAATGCAGAGGATTGGGTAGGGTGCACCCCAAGCCCAGTGCTGTTTGTGTCTCTCATTTCCTGCTCAAGCTGCTGTGCACGGCGGGATCTTGCAGATTTACTCATTGCATTGTCCATGCACTTCACCCCCACCCATGTTTCTATTTCTCATTCATTCTGCAGCTTTGGCTTCATCTGGTTTCCTTCCATTCTGCTCCTTGCATGTCTTGTCTGTGTGTTCCTTTGGGGTTTTAACCCTATCCCTGCCTCACTGTGGTCTTCATCATTGCTCAGCTTGCTTATATCTCTATACCTTGGCATGTAGTTAAAAAAAAAAAAAGCCAGACGCATCTAGGATACCCCTCATGCAGTTCTCTTCCTGTACCGGCCACCAGTAATTCACTCAAATCATGGCTTGCATTCGATATTTCTTTTGGGTATACCTATCATGGCCCTATCAAACCACGGCCATCACTCATTGACCTGTGGCCTTCTGGTTCAGTTATCCTGTATGCAATGCATACCTTCTTCTGTGGGACTGCCTCTCATTCACCCACTCCTGTCTCTGCTACCTCATATTGACTCGATATCCATGTAACGGCTGGGTCCGATGCTACCCATTGCCCTCCCTACCGTCATTCATCCTTTCATACCTTGCTTTCTAGAACCAGCCTCCATGGCTTCAATCCATCTTTGTACCTTCCTGTTTTCCCTTCCTTGTCCTAGCACCTTTTCTCGTCCCTACCGATCCATGACCCCCCTGCTGCATGTATCAGGTTCCTGACTTCGGTCCTCATTCCTGACTCTGGTCCTCATTGCCCTTTCTTATCTCATTGAACCTCCATTCTTGGCTGCATTCCATCATCAGCCATCAAGGATTTACTGCAGTCATGGTCTCACTCTTCATCATCTGATTTGCTAGCATTTCATGATACCTCTCCTCGACCTGCTCATCTCTTTCTATCGCTCCATAAGTATACCTTAGATGCCTCCCTCTGGCCTGCGATGTCAGTCACCTCAATTCAACTCTATCTCCATTCATGGCCATGCCTTCTTGTCCATCACCCTTTGCTATGGGCTGGCACCTCATTCAATCGCTGATTGTCTGGCAGCCTGTCGCCATAGTTGAGGTTCATGTTCAAGTTCATTTCCTGTCTCCTCTTCCTCAGTCTTCTTGTATTTCACTGCTGCTCTCCTGCGGTGCTCTTCATCATCTTCACTTTGCATTGGGTTCGCATACCCTATGGGTCCAGATGTGCCTTTTTGGTCTCGGTGTCTACCTCCTTTCGGGGATCCTCCTTGCTCACTTCCTCGACCATTCCTATCTTTGAATTTTCTCATGCCAGCCATCACGGATTCACTCCAACCATGGCATCACTCCATCATCATTGACCCGTGGCTATCCTCCCACATGTATTGAGTTCATTTCTCCAGTCATCATTCACTCGTCTTTGCCTCCTGCTTTATCTACTTCTATCACTTACTCGAGCCTTCCTATCATTGAATCCTATGCTACCTCCTCAGCTACAACATCAAGGTCTCATCTTTCACATTGCATAATCATGCCTTATTGGACTCAGTATCTACTTCCTCATTTCACTGGCTCAGGCATGCCTCTCATTGGATCTTATGATACCTTATCGACCTGTCACCCTCCTGTGGTGATCCATCAGTATTCCTCGGTGCTGCCCACCTGCTCTATTCCTTGACTGCATGTCACTTAAAAAAAAAAAAAAAAAAAAAAGGTTGTTTGGTATTTCTCCCTCACTGCTTTTCTGTGCAGTTCTTCCGGTTTGCTTATTCGTCTGCTCTTGGTGCCTTGCTTCTGGTGCCTCCGAGCTCTTTCTGCCTCCTGCAACCTTCCTTCCTTATTTCCATAGCTCCTCACTGTCTCCCAGTTGTTCAGATTCTCCATTCGTACGCATTTTACCACCTGCTCACACCTGAGTGTTCAGCCTCGGTTATATTTGGAGCCACACTCCTCTCCGCACATCCGTCTGTGCCCACTGCCGGTTTCATTCTACACTGCCATGGCCCTCTGCAGCACGTTGAACCATATTTTTATGCTGGTAATGTATTTTGCCTTCTGGATCACCGAGGTGATGCCCCTGTTTCACGTTCTGGCCATTCGTTTTTCTGTGCCATGCACAACAAATACTAAAAAAAAATAAAACCTGAACCTCCTGTGCTTTCATTTGTTTTCTGCACTGATTCTGGAACCTTACCTATATCTTGTTCAGCTTTGGTAGCTCACCCTGGTTTGACTGTGGACTGCCATTATTTTCTGGTTCCCGTGTACTGGGATTTGCTTCCTTTGTGCCTGGGTGCGTGAGGCTCACAGATGAGCAGCTTGCTGCATCAGTCATCAGTTATCAGTGACAGCCATCCCTATCCTGGCTCCTCTGCCTTCCCTCGCAGTTCATCTCTTTGTTTCTCGCTGCCTTTCTCCACTGCATCAAGGACATCTACTCCATCAACTCCACTTGTTGCATTCCTCCTCCTCAGTCCCACACTCTCCTGTGCTTCATGATCAACCTTACCTTCGGGGTCTCCTTCCCATTGTGGCCTGCTTTTGATATTTCTTTTTGGCATAACTATCATTACTCATATGCCCGCCTCATCAATCAGCGGCCCTCACACCGCGTGTTTCAGGTTCCTGATTCCTTTGACTCAATAGCCCCCTCAGCTCCATGATACATAGCCTCGATCTGCTCATCTAATTCAATCCCTCTCTGTCTGCCTTGGCATGGTTTGCTGCCAACTCTGCACTATTCACTTGCTCAGTATGGCCTGTTATCGATAATTCTACGGGCATACCTATAATGGATCTTATACCACCTAATCCAACTCGCCCCATGCAGTTCTCATCCCGTACCTGCTGGGTTCTATGCTACCCTATTGACCTCCTTACCGTCCTTCATCCTTTCATACTTTGCTTTCCAGTATCTGCCTTTTTTGGCATCGATCTCTCATCGTACCTCATCAGTTCCTGTTACCTTCCTCAGCCTAGCGCTTATTCTCATCCTGACCATTGTGGATTCTTTTCACTCATGGCTTCCCTCCTCATTGTTCATCATCCGATTTGACTCCTCTTGATTGCTGTCCTAAGCTTACCCTCTGGTTTGCATACCCTCTGGTTCCTGACCCACCTTCTTGGCCTCGGAGTCTGCCTCCTTTAGAGAAGCATCTTTGTTCATATCGCTCCATAGAGCATGATACGTTTGTTCAAGTTATTTTCATGTTCATTCCCATCTCATCTTCTTCCAATTCCATACCAGCTCTTCAGGATTCACTCCACTCGTGGCCTGTTATCGATATTCTTTTTGAGTGTACCTACCATAACTCCTGTGCCACCTATCAACCGTGGTCATACTACCGCATGTATCGAATTCATAACTCCAGTCACATCGAGTTCATAAATCCAGTTATCATTCACTCAGCATTACCTCAAGGTTTATCTATGTACATCGCTTACTTGACCATTCCTATCATTGAATTCCATACTACCTCATTGATTACAACCTCAGGGCACTGATTTCCCACACGACCGCACAATTTTGCACCCGGAAGTGCAAAAACACATTTTGGCCAGGATGTGAAACATGACAGCTGTACTGTTCATAAGGAGGTGTAGAAAAATGCTAGTGTTGAAAATCTGGCGTGAAACTATTACAAATTTGCGAAGTTACGAGCATGCATGGAAACTGCGCAATGCACACTTGTAACACAGTCATTTTATGGACTTTCGTAACCAAATTTTCAACATAGGCATTTTAGGACCTCTGCTCACGAACAGTGCCACTGTCATTTTCTTCATCTGTCCCAAAAAAATGATTTCCCCACAGCGACCGTGCTATTCTGTGCCAGAAGTGCAAAAACACATTTCAGCTAGGATGTGTAAAATGACAGCTGTGCTGTTCATAAGGAGGTGTGGAAAAATGCCAATCTTGAAAATCTGGAGTGAAAATATTACAGATTTGCGAAGTTACAAGCATGCATGGAAACTGCGCAATGCACACTCGTAAAACAGTTATTTTTTGTTTTTTTTTCCCCAAATTAGCAACATAGGCATTTTGAGAGCCCACCTTATAAACACTGGCACTGTCGTTTTGTTAATCGGTCCTGAAAGGCGATTCCGTGCAGTGACCGCAAAATCACCATTCAGGAATGAATAACGCCATGATGGTGGCTGAATTCATGAGGAGGGGTCCCAATAACCCGATGTTGAAAATTTAGTGCCAAAATTCCAAAAAATGCCTGAGATATACCTCAAAGTTGAAAAAACCCTATTTATGCCATTATACAGCTTACCAGCATTTCTTCAGTTCGCGGCGGCTTTGAAGAGTGCAGACGTGTTCGGTCCACGAAGATCGTGCGCTGAGCTCGGAGAGTAAAGTATAAATTGAGGGGAGTGTGGGAGGCTGGGTGCACAAAGGGTGGGTGTGGGTTGGGAGGGCCACAGACTCAATGAGGACCGTTTTCCGTTTACAGTTTTTGTTTCCAGGGACATTTGGCAGTTCACGGTCGGCTTTGAAGAGTGCAGACATATTCCCGGTCCACAGAAGATTGTTGCGCTGGGCTGCAGAGGTAAGTATAGGGTGAGGGGGAGTGTGGGGAGGCAGGGTGCACACAGGGTGGGTGTGGGTTGGGAGAGGGGCCACGGACTCAACGAGGAACCGTTTTCTGTTTTACAGTTTGTTTTTTTCCAGGGATATTTGGCACACTGGGGTGGGCTCCCAGCGTGCCACCTGAGTATTTTTTGGGGGCTGTAGCTGATGGGAGATTGGGCACCCTGTCAGCACATACTGAGTTGGGAGGGCAGAGCCGAGGGGAGTGGGCACTCCCTCAGCAGACAACAGATCGGGGTCATTGCTTGACGGGGTGGGCTCCCCATAGACAAATTATCACTGGGAAGGGGGATTGGGTGCCCCGTTGGCAAAGAAAGACTGTTGGGGGGACACATGATGCCAAGGGGGATTGGGCACCCCCTCTGCATATAACAGAAACTTGAGGGTGGGGACATTATGCTGACAGGGACTGGGCTCCCCGTCGGCAAATGAACTGGGTCGGGGGCATGTGGATGGCAAAGTATCGCCCTGCAATGATGGGTGGCTCCCTCATTGTTACGAATGGCTGATACTGCAATGACGAGGTGGCCCCTGATTGCAGAGGTGAAAATGCTTTAAGGTGGTGGCATGCTGGCTGAACTAGTGTCAGCAGCAGCATGCCACCACATTAGGAAAAGCGGGCCCAGCCTCAAAAGGCACTGGGGCCATTGGCCCCCACAGTGCCGCACCTCCAAAGCCCCACTTTTCTCCTAAGCTGTGCCGAAATGTTTCTTGCACATGCACAGCAAACAAAAAGGAAAGCGCTCTGCTGCATCTCATACTATACAAGACACTGGAACTGTCTATATTTTCTTAGTGTAACTGGACACCTTGACATGCAATATTCCTTATCTATGCTCTCTGAAGGACTTCTTTTCAGATGTAATTAATCTACTTCACTTTAATGTTGTATTAATAAATAGGACCTGGTGTAAAGTATGTTGTCCTGAAAGTCATGGTTTCCCCCGAATTCACATATAAGTAATTTCCCATGAAGTCATCAGAAACCAGGGAATTGATTGTGAAAATGTGCCCAACTTGCATTTTTGAATAGTTTCTTCTGTTTTATTTAGTTCTTAGAGTAAGAACTCCAAATCAGCCTTTTTTACATTTGCTTGCATGCATGCGTAAGGAACGTCTTGCAACAGTGCGACTTTTGGAGGTGTGTGACCCTCCCCCTGAATCCAGTACTCAGTGTAGCAGGCACTACCCTACTGGACCAATACATGCCGAGCTGTGTATGACAGCAGTTCGGCTGTGTTGGTCTTCACTTCAAAGAAAAGGTCCGCTGCAATCAGAGGTGGTAGTGTGTATGCAATTAGCATACAGACATCAGCTGAACTGCTGTCATGCACAGCTCAGCATTAAAAAACCCTCCTGCTTCCTTTCTCTGCTAATGTCTTCCCCCTCTCTTGTTAGTGTGCTCCCTGCCCTGATGTTGTGTGCTGAGGAGGGGGGTGTCCAATCCCCCTTGGTTCATGCATCCTCCAACACACTGTGTGGCTAACGTAGGTACCCAATCCCCCGTATCTCCCGTCGGCTGCAGCCTGCCCCCAAACAAACACCCAGTTGGCATGCTGGGAGCACACCCCAGCGTGTTCATGCCTCCCACTCACGCACACTGTATGGCTGGCGGGGGTGTCCAATCCCTGCTGGCTCCACCCCCCCCCCAACAAACAGGTAGGTGGCACACTGGGAGTGGGGTGGTTCCTGGAGTTATTTTTAAAAAATTGCAGGCTTTATAAGCAGCAAAATGGGGTGGGGAAGAGTGCCCTGGTACTTTAACTGTATGTTTCTGTTCGGTCACACACCAGGAGCCACCCCACTAATTTTACTAAGTTGCATTGTAAATACAAGGGTTGAGCTTGCAAACCTTTTATACTGATTTGAATGTAGGAGAATTGTGGCCTTCTTCTAATTGCAAGGTCCCTATTAAACACCTGTGAGCCTTTAATTGGCCAGAGCACACTATAAGTAATGAAGCCAGGAGAGTGGTCTCGTCATTAAAAATAGAGGAAGCAAGGAAACCTCAGCTCTGATATGACAAGTTAAAATGTGATGCTTTTTCCTGATCGATGGAGGTGGTCACTTTGCCGAAGTGGTCAGGCTTAATCATAGTTCAGCTGGATAATGAGAACAAAGAGCCTCTCCAAAAGTAAGAACACTGAAGTTATTTTAAAAATTGCAGGCTTTAAACACAGCAAAACAGGGGGTGGGGGTGGGAATTGCCCTAGTACTTTAACTGTATGTTTCTGTTTGGTACCACACCAAGAGCCACCCCACTAATTTGACTAAGTTGTATTGTAAATACAGGGTTGAGCTTGCAAACCTTTTGTACTAGTCCGTCATAGGTAGAAGGTGCATCCAACCAGGCTGCCAGTGGTAGTTGGAGCAGTGATAATTCAGAGAATGGGGCTGACTTGAGAAGCTGATCCAGCCTAGTCTGATCTGACTTAGCTGGGGCCATGCCACCTTTCTTTAGGCATTGCTGTAGCATTGTGTCGAGACGAGACACATACGCTGATAAGGGCTCCTCTGGGTATTATTGAGTGTTTTTTGACCCTTCACCACAAGTCCTCATATGAATCGGGACTCCCATACACATTTTCAAATGCATTCAGATATTCTTGAGCAGTTGCTTCTGGGTTACTAGCCCATGTGGCATGGATAGTAAGCTGGGCAGGGCCTCTGAGCCTTTCAACTACCCTTTTCTTCTTCTCTGCCTTGGGGCATTGCCGTTATTGGATTTGAGGGGTAACATAGTCTATCCAAGTCTTCCAATTGTCCTCCTCCTGGAGTGTGGAGAGGGTGCCTGAAAACATCCTCATGGGGCGATATGAGTCATGACTAACTGCAGGCATGGAGGTGAGCACAGGAACTGGTGAAGGGACAGGTACAGGAACTGGCAGGGGTATTGGGGAAGGAACACCCCCAGGTGACAGGAATAACTTCTTGAAGTCCTCTATGGACTCCCCTCCCCCCCACTAACAACTTAACCACCTTCTCTTCGAAAGCCTTAGATAAGGGTGGGGGCCCATCCTCCCAGGGTCTTTGCTTTCCTTAGTTATTACCCTTCAGGTGGCTGGGACCCCTTCTGAGGCAACAGTCTGTGGCACTTTAGTACTGTCCATGGGGTCACTACACTCCACCAAGGCCGTGAAAGTTTGGGCAGTTAAATCAGCCTGTTGCCCCACCACTACGGTATTTTCCAAACATTCGACTTTGGAAACTGCCCCTTCAACTGTGTCCTTACTAGTGCCCAAGGGGATATCCAGTATAAGTAAGGCATTTTGGGGGTCCATCTCCTGCCCCATACACCACACCACCTACTGTTGCACAGCCAGTTCTACTGGGGTAGCCATTAAGCTTTAACAATAATTCTTGATTTCAGCCACTAGGGAGGCGCTAATCCCAGTGGTAGCCTCCAAGGTGTAACCCCTAGGTGGTGCTATCCCAAGGGCTACTACCCCTGCCTGTGTGGCTAGGTGCAGGTTAAGGGGCCTGAGTACTGAAAACGGGTGCCTCTGTCCAGAGGACAGGGTTACTGGTAGCATAGCTAACCTGGGTACAGCCCTCTGAGACCCCCCTCTTACCCCTCTAGTGGCCTAATCAATGAACAACAGACACAGTTACAATAACCCCTAATCAGCAGACAAATCCCCGCTCTGTTTGCACTTAGCACCAGGGCTGGTTTCACCAGTTTGACCCTGGAGACACCCTGCAAAATCGGGTTAGACACAGCAGGTAACCGTACTGCACTTCTTGTACAAAATGGAACCACAGTCAGGTTAAATGCAAAAAGAATTAGATGGGATTTATTCAGGGGGAATGAACAAGGGAGGGGCGTAATTTGGCCTATTAGTTCTGTAACTGATTAAATCAGGTAATCATGCAGGCATTTTAGAGTCCCCTCACAGTCGCACACTCAGGTTACCCAGTTGGAAAAAAGGTGGGCTAGCCTGACACATTGCACAGAGAAGGCCGGTGTTGCAGCTGGTTGGAGCCCTGTGATGGAAAGAAGAAGCATGCACAACCACACACAATTTGTAATCCGGAGCCTGGAGGCTCAGTTCGTGACAAGAAAAACAATTATTGAATCAGATGGCAACACTTTTGGTTTAGCTGATTTTGCAGGGAGCTACCCTGGTGTTTACTCATGCTATCCAATGCAAGACACAGAATGGACAAAATGGAGACTGCAGGTTGACGAGCTGGTATGCCAGAAGAAGCAGGGCCCACACGAATCACTGAGGTGTCATTCCTGTTCAAGATGCTGAGCGGGGGGCTGATCCCCGGGTGAGTCTCTCATCCATGGTGATCTCTGTGTCTGAAGTAGCTGACTGGGCCAAGGTGGCAGGGCCCAATCCGGGTGAAAAGGTGCTGGAGACAGCTTCCAGCAAGCGTGACACACTTAAGTAGTGGGGAACCAAATCTCGACCCACTGACAGCATACAGCCGATTTAGAGTAAAGCAAAACACAATACCACAGGTCGGATGACAGTCTGGTTGCAATTTCAGTTTTCCTGAGCAAAACTGTGATCTCTGTGGCGATTCAGATGTCCTGACAGGCCGATTGCATGGAGCAAATCTTCATTCCTCTTCAGGCAATAAGGCAGTCACAATTTGGTAATTCAGGTCACAATTGTTTCGGATAAAGTCCGGTTTAAATTCAGGCTAAAGGATTCCCTCATGAGGGACAAGTAGGTAGGCAGGCAGGCCAAAGTCAGCCTTTCCACCAGTTTCCTGCGCAACTATGCAGGAGCAGCTGCTCGAATGTCTCGAGCTGTTCACTCTCTCAACTCCACACTCAGACTGACTCTGCTGCAGGCAGCACCGGGACTTCCTTCTGATCCAAAAAGGGTTTGGTTGGTGGATTCATCTGTCTGTCACAGCTAGAGCTCCCCCTCCAGGTCCATTTAGGCGTCAGTGGAAAAACTACAATTCCTACAGAAATTCACTCCCACAAGACCCCTTGGGACAGACTCCATTTTAAGGTCCCCAAAAGGTACTGATCGGTGCAATACAGAAGTGTCCATGCTGCAAAGAAAGGCAGGTTAGACAAACTATAATACCATTGTTATTAGAGCAGCTAATCAGCAAACAATTAGCAGTTCTAACAGAGCTCTCTCTGCACCACTAGTGATGGCAGAACAGAGCAATATTACTGCAGCTCAGGCGGGACTCGAGCCTGGAAAGATGTGGCCCCTACCCAGATTAATTATACACTACCAAAATAATGCCTCTTAAAGAGACAGGCATGGAGGCTAGCAGGGCACTCGCATGCAAACACTTTTACACCTGTATGGACACTGAACGCCCACCTGGCAGTGGGCATTTAAGCACACCCAAGGAAGACTTTTGGGAATCCCCATTTATTGGGGGGTTACTTATATGTGTGTATGTAACCCCTCTGTGGCGCTATCCCAAGGGCTACTACCCCTGCCTGCTTAACTACTGACAGGTTGAGGGGCCTATGTCCAATGGTGGGTGTCTCCACCCAGAGGTCAGGGTCTGCAGTAGTTAAACTAACTTGGTCACAGCCCTCTGGGACACTGTAACCCCCCTTTTTTCCCACTATTGGCCCACACAATGCATTAGGAATATCTTCACAATGTACACTTACCCCCAGAACTGACTCTGTCGACTGGACTCTGGGGACCCCCTGTAAAACAAGATGCTACAGTGCAAAAACCACAGTACAATACTTTAACATAAACGAATACCTCAGTCAGTGTAACTTTGCTGAAAACCAACAGATCTGATTTATTTAAGGAGCTGTAACAAGGAAGGGGAAAATCAGGTTAATTAGGTTAAACACATTAATAATCACAGTACTGTGCGCATATTCAGAGTCCCAAATTGTCACTTTCACTGGGTACCCAGGGTGGGGGGGGGGCTAGCCAGGATCAGTGCAGCTGGTTGGGGCCCTGTGATGGAAAAAACACTTGCACAATACCCAATTGTAATCCGGAGCCGGAGGGCTCAGTTCGTGAAGAAATTAAAAAAGCAACAATTAGATGACACACTTGCAATTTGATAAACAGATGGTAGGGAGCCACTAGCGGCTCTAGCCACAAATGGTTACCAGGGCACAGCTGGGGCACAACAGATGGCAGCCAGGGCACTGATATGATTACTATGGGGGAAGCTCTGCACCATATGGGGCACCAACTGGGGCACAGCATTTTTTTTCCAGGGCACGTGCCCTCGCGGGCACTGGTGTAGAGCCGCCACTGAGGAGCTACACTGCTTTGTACTCACAAACTCAATGCTGGGAACTGGATGGAAGGCAGATTGTCCTGGATTGCCAGGAGGAGCAGACCATGTGGACAAGGTCCTTGTGACTGGACCGCACTGCAGTTTAGAGCAAATGAATATAGTCTGGATTAAGCTGGGGTTTACTTCCAGCTTCATGCACTCAATTCACTGTACAGGGGACTTGAAACGTGATTCCCCACAAGCTCTGCACACATTTATACGTAAAAGGAAAGTACTATACCAGGCAGGCTGCTTCTCGATCCCGATCGCAATTACTGCACAATACCCGGGAGAACACACAGCAGATTCAGTTCCTGACAGACCGAGTGCAATTCGGCAATTTCTCCAGTCTTCTACAGGGTGAGCCTGGTTTCTACTCTTCAGATCTCCTTGATTCTCTTCACAGGTCAGATTCAGTTCGAACAGGTGCTTGCACAGGCTGCAGACCGAAACTCAGGGCCTTACATGCACTTACCGCGCTAAAACTATACACCGCAGAAGCACATAGCTCCTTCTCTCTTCACTGTCTCAACTCATCTCATCTTACCAGTAGACAGAGCCGGGCATTTCTTTTGAGTTCCTCCCAGTTCAGTTGGCTGGTTTGGCTGTCACTCACAATCAGACTCCCCCTGTTGGTGCAAAAAGGTGCCAAAGTCCAAACTACAATTTCCAGAGGCATTTGCCATACAGTCCCATTGTGGCTGGCTCCAGAGGAGAGTCCAAGTTCTGATTCGCCCAGAGCAGGCTCCATTTTAAAAGATCCCCAAAATGATTGGTCCAATTCGGCAGTTCAGAACCAACATGAGGGAGCTACTCTGCACTGTCCTTGCTACAAGAAAGCAGGCTAAAACAAACTGCATTTTCATTATTACTCTAACAGGTTACAAGCAAACAATTACATCTTTGAAGAGTGCTCCTTCTGCCCACTTAGCGATGGCAGAAACGGAGCGATTTGGCAGTAGCTCAAGCAGGACTCGAGCAGGGAAACACACAGACCCCCATCCAAATTAATTATGTCTGCAGGCAGACAGCTCTTAAAGAGACAGTACCAAAGGCTCTAAAAGCACTCACAGATAAACGGCTTAGACGCCGAACACCATCCAGGCTTGGAGCATTCAAGTAAGCTCCTGGAAGACTTTTGGGAACCCCCATTTGCAGGGTGTTACATATGTATGTGTGTGTGTGTATATATATATATATACACACACACCACACACACACACAAGAACAAAATTCTTTTGAACAACTGGCTTCTTAAAATGCAACTGAAAGCAAGAAGTAACACAAATCCACACAAAGCTACATCAAACAGAACAGTTGGATTCCAACCATCCAGCTTCCTTTCTCCATTGTGAGTTAAAAGTGATCATATGTGTTCCGCAATCCACTGAGGCAGATGCAGCTCTGATTGGTCAAATCACTGCTCACTCAGTTACAAGCCAATTAAATGCCCATCTGTGCCAGTGACCCTCCTTTTCCATTCTGCGGCCACATGATGCATGTAGAGGAGTCACGTGACCTTTACCTGCCCAGCACACTGACTGGACTGTCGAACAGCTAAAGGGACTGAGTTCTAACATGACTTCCTTCCACCCTGCCCCTTTAATTATCAACTTCACTTGTGACCCTTACCCTCACCCCGCCACCCACCACACTAGTCTGAAAACTGAGCATTAAGCAACTAAGCTAGGTCACGAGCAGCTCGCTGCCAGCACAACACAGTGACAACTGACAACTTAGTTGAAAGTCATATCAATTCCCCACCCCAATCCCTAACCATCCATTCCCCCAGGCCAGCAGTCAGACTCAGACTGGAGTCATAGTAGGTAGTGATGAGCATGCCCAGGAGAAGATGCTGGACTGCTTGCCTCCCTGCTCAGACTGGGAAGCCGGATATACACTGGGGGCAGGAAGAACTGGAGAGAAGCAAGTGTGTTGTGTCCGTGGTGGACATGATTGAACTGGATGCCCCGCCAGCCCAGAAACAAGCCAGCATCCCAACCCCCCCACATAACCAAAATTCTTTTGCAAATTGCAGGCATTTGGTACTTGGTAGCAGTAGTGGAGCAGGCTAGCAGCCAGGGATGGGACAGGTCAATCAATCATGGGACTGACGAGAAGGAAGTGAAGAAGACTGAGCTCCACTGACTGCCACCGGCTCCTCTGCTGCACTGCACCACATACTGTGACCTGAGCACACAAGTGAGTCACTTATGGCCAGGGAAGGGAAAGAGCCTGGGGGAAAAAGAGTTTCTGAGCTCCAGCACGGCACCGACTGCACCTCACCCATCACCACACACACACGAGCAGAGTAAGCAACACCGCACAAGTCTGTGACTGTGTCTGTGGACAGTGAGCTACACAGGTTCAGCTGATCACTCTTTTTTTATTTTATTTGTTTTTTTAACTCCACAGTCCTGACTTGCAGGGTTACACCACACCTGCTGGCTGCTGCTGTCCAGTCTTCTCCTCTCTTGGGGGATGCTTGCTTGGCTCGCTCCTCTGCTCCGCCTCCTAGTTCCTCCTTCCACCAAGTTCCAGTTTGTCAGATCATCAGACTTGGAGTCAGGACCTGGACTGGACTGTCATCATAGAGGACAGGAGACAGGAGAGGTAAGGGGCGCCGGGGTCTGCTGCCAGGTTTTAATTGTTGTTTATTGTGCAGCGCTCTGATCCTTCGTGAAAAGCACTATATAAATAAAGATTATTATTATTTATTATCACCACATCATTAGGAGCATAGGAGAGTGGAGAGGCCGGGTCACTGACTTGTTTGTAAATTAATAAGCCTGCTGCTAGACTAGCTGATTCAGGAAAACAGGGGGCAGGTGGCAGTTCTTGAGCAACCTACCAGGTGCAGGACTGGTCAGGAGGCAAGCAAGGCAAAATAGGCAAAGACAAAAAAAAAAAGTTTTTGTTTTAATCAAAAGGAGCATTTTAGCAGGGGGCGGTGACACCCCCATGCATCCTCTGCTTGCGATATGTGAGAAAGCTGAAACAACAGTTGAATGATGCCTATCGCCCAGCCTCGGAGACAGCCACCAAAAGAAATCAAGTCAATAAAGAGAGATACGATGAAAAAGTGCAGGCACAAGATTTGGAGCCAGGTGTCTGGGCATACCTGGGAAACATAAGACTGTGGATTGGTGGGAAAGCACACCATTTGTGGTAATTGAAAATTGGAGGGGCTACCTGTGTACAAGGTTTGGCCAGAAGAAGAGAGTCAAGAATACAAAGTGCATCACAGGGCTCATCTGCTCCCCATTGGAGATAGAGATGTTGGTCCAGAGAATGATTCTGAAGATCCTCCCACATCCCCACCACTCGAGTGACTGCATGCGCCCACCGAAGAAAGAGACTAGTGCTTCTACAATGGCTGGACCTTAAAAGCTGGAAGAGGTGTCTGAGGTGGAAGACTTGGCTGATGAACTGGAAGGAGAAACTGATGGCACTCCCATGTGTTTTTAACCCACTCCTGAATTGGAAAGACTATTTCAGGGACCACCCCGACCCTAGAAACTGGTGCTGGGCTAGAAGGGCCCACTGCAAGAGAGACTGAGGCCTGGGATGATGAAGATCATGGAGAAGTGGACACGACTGTGCCTATGGGACCTGGTGTTGAATGGGGGGGGGGCTGCTGCGACTACCCCCCTCAAAGGGACCACTCCAACTTGATACTAGTCTAGCTGAACCCTTTGAGTGCTTCCAGATCAGTTCCCCTGAAGAAACGCCTTTTGGAGCGCCCACCTTGAACTTGAATACTGGTCTGGCTGGGTCCTCTGAATGGCCTCAAGGCAGCACCACTGGTCAGGGTGGTGTAGATGATGAAATACTAGAGCACCCTACCCCAGCAGAGGAAGAAGGCACAGGGCAAGTGGAAAGTGATATGGACTCTGCCTCTAAATAGGAGGCAGCCTCTAGACCCAAGATCCAAGAAACCCCAAGGAGATCTGGTAATACTGTGAGGCCCCTACTTAAACTAACTTATGATGCCCCAGGGGTGCCAACTGACCTGCCCTTATTCATAGTACACAAGGGGGTATACATCACTCCTAGGTCCCTAGAAAGGGTGTTCATGTGCCTTGTTAGTGCTAAACCCCCCCAGGCCCGGACTGAAGGTGGCCAAGAGAAAGAGAGGGAGGTGAAAGAGTATAAAAGGAGGGGGAAGAGTGGTAAAAGGGTAATATATGAAACTAAAGTTCAAATGGATGTGAATGATTAAACATACGGGGCCACATCTTATGTGACCAGTGAAACAGTCAAAAGGGAAAAGTGCCTGCTAAACTGTACATAATGTGTTTCATGTTCTGAATTGCTGATTATGTGGTAGATAGGACCCAGGTATCCAATTAGAAATGTTTGTTAAATGTTTAATGTGAAAGCTTACTACTTTGCAATTTTACAGGATTTTACAGATAAGCTTGGCCTAAGCCAAGCATTTAAGGGGTGGGGGTGTAACCCCCCCTCTGAGGGCTTACCTGGCATTTTTTTGGCTCCTGCCCTGGAATCCTGCCTGAGATGGGCTGAGGGGGTCCCATCTGGGGAACCAGTGACCTCGGTATTTATTTGGGAGAGGTCTGCCAGTCTGCACATGCGCAGTAGCGCTGGGGCTTGTCTGTCCTGGTGGCCACTTTTGTGGCCATTCTCTCACTCCACCAGTACTCTTGACCTCCTTGCCCACCTGAATGGGGGTCAAACACCTGGGGAAGGCAGTTGTAGAGTGGCAGTGGAGCTGCTGAACAGCGTGAGAGGGTGCTGTACAGTCGGGGGGGGGGTTTACTTACGAACATATGAACATACAAATCTGCCAGCAGAAACAGAACAACTGGTCTATCAAAGTCTGTTCGAATGTGCAGCTAGCACCCTAGATTGCAGCTGCCCCAGCCTCCTCCCCCACTGTCCCTCCCTTATCTGTCACAGCCCCCGCCACCCAGACCCTTCCTCTTGCTTTGTCCCACTCCTTAACACATCCTACTGTCCTACATGATACCACCCCCTCTGGTAGCGCATTCCATTTAGACACCTCCCACTCCGTGAAGTAGTGCCTCCTCATCTCCCTCTTAAATTGTCCATCCTCTAACCTTAGCCTATGTCCCCTCATTTCCCTACTCTCTCTCAGTTTAAACACCCCCTTGGTGCTAGGTTTATTGATCCCCCTCACATATTTCAATGTTTCAATCATATCCCCCCATCCCTCCTCTCCTCCAGTGTATACCTATTCAGATCTTGCAGCCTGTCCTCATAGGCCTTTCCTTCCATCCCCTGTAACATTTTTGTTGCTCTCCTTTGTATCCCCCTCCAGTAATTTTAAATCCTTCTTCAGATATGGCCTCCAGTATTGCACACAATACTCCAAATGTAGTTTGACCAAAGATCTATAGAGGGGCAGGATCACCTCCCTATGTCTGGATGAGAAACCTCTTGTGGTACAACTCAGCATCCTGTTTGTCTTAGCCACTGCTTTCCTGCACTGGTCTGAGCTGTTCATGCTCCCTGTTACTGACACCCCAAGGTCCTTCTCCTTCTCAGTGATCCCCAGTCTCACCCCACCCAACCAGTAGTCCCTCCTATGTATTTTCTGCCCTGAAGTGCATCACCTTGCACTTTTTCACATTGAATCCTAGCTGCCACTTCTCCGACCATGCCTCCAGTTTGGTTAGATCCCCCTGCAATTGTTTCCATCCTTCCTCCTCGTCCACTACCGTCCCCATTTTGGTATCATCTGCGAACAGACTAACCCTTCTCCCAACTCCGTGTGCAATATCTGAGATAAAGAGTGCAAATAGCGCTGGGCCCAGCACTGAACCCTGTGGCACCCCACTTGTCACTGCTCTGGGTGTCGAGAGCTCCCTCCCCCACAGCCACCCATTGCACTCTCCCCTGTAACTAGTTCCCTATCCAGTTTGTCAGTTTCCGTCACACCCCTGTGGCAGTCAGCTCCCCCCCCAGTCTCCCACGAGGCACTGTATCAAAGGCCTTGCTGAAGTCCAAGTACAGGACATCCACCGCATGACCCCCATCCAGCTGCCTTGTTACCCAGTCATAATACTCTATTAGGTTTGTCTGACAAGACCTCCCCAAGACGAACCCATGCTGCCGCCCATCCTAGAGGCCATTACCCTCAAGGAATGCCGCCAGCCTCGCCTTCAATATCATCTCCATAATTTTCCCCATTATGGAAGTGAGACTGACCAGCCGATAATTTTCTGGCTCTTCCCTAGGCCCATTCTTATGTACTGGCACCACATGGGCCACCTTCCAGTCCTCAGGCACACAACCTATTTCCAGGGAAGTGCTGAATAGATCTGCCAGTGGTTTGGCCAACACTTCCACCATCTTCCTCAGCACCCTGGGGTGGATGCCATCAGGACCTGGTGCCTTATCCACCTGTAACCCCTAGGTGGCACTACCTCAAGGGCTACTACTCCTGCCTGCTCGGCTAATAGCAGGTTAAGGGGCCTAGGTTCGGTTATGGGTGCCTCCACCCAAAGGTCAGGGTTGGTATGGGTCAAACTGACCAGGCCACAGCCCTTTGGGACACTGTGGCCCCCCTTGTCTTCCACTAGTGTCCCACACAATACACTCTGTTTACCTTCCCAATACCCCTGGTAGGTTTTGCACAGACACATATATTTGGCATTTATCCCCAGCGCTGGTTCCTTCAGTGTGGCTCTGGGGGCCCCCTGCAAAATAAGGTGCTGCAAGACAAAAAGCACCTATACAATACCTTAGGCATAAACTGACACCACAGTCAATGTAAATTGCAGCAAAAGTAAATCTAATTTATTCAGGGGACCATAACAAGGAAGGGGGATAATCAGGTTAATTGGCTTGATCACACTAAAAATCACACTGCTGTGCTTGCAAACAGAGTCCCTGACAGTCACACTTTCTGGGTACCCAGGATGGAGAAAAGACTAGCCAGGACTATTGCCCAGGGTAGGCCGGTGTTGCAGCTGGTCGGGGCCCTGTGAAAAAAGAAATAACATGCACACCCACTGATTGTAATCTGGAGCCAGAGGGCTCAGTTCGTGGAAACAACACAACAAATAAATCAGATGATACACTTGTAATTTAAAAGATATGTTGCAAGGAGCTACCCTGTTGGCTACTCAGAATACCCAAGGCTGAGAGCAGAATGGACGGTGATTGTTCTGGATGGACAGAAGAAGCAGGGTATGGCGACAAGTCCCTCGTGGCAAGGCCCAAAGGCATTGGGTAGCCGCTGATTCAGTCCGTTTCAAGCTGGGTACAACTTCCAGCTCTCAGCACACAGCTCAGCTCAGGGGAAAACCAGATCGTGACCCCCCTCCAGTTCACAATACCTTTATATGTAAAAGCCAGCAACACACAGTTCAAGCTGGGGGGAAAACCAGATTGCAACCCCCTTCAGTACATAGCACATTTATATGCAACAGCCAGCAGCACACAGTTCAGGCTGGGGGAAAACCAGACCGTAACCCCCTTCAATACACAGCACATTTATATGTAAAGAGGATTACTGTACCAGGCAGGCTGCTCCTTGATCCTGATCGCAAAGTCACTGCTCAAATTCGGGGCTCACAGGTAGCTGAAGTTCCTGACAGGCCGATCGCATTTAGCAAAATCTTCGGTCTTCTACAGGTTGAGCCTGGTTTCACTTCGGTAGTTTCTTTCACTCTCTCAAACTCGGATTCAATCCAAAAGTACTTTTTCCTCTCCCTCTCCCTTTCAGTGCAGAATCAACCCAGCAGGCCAGAAGGCAGGCCTTCCACAGTTCTCCCGCATGAACTACTATGCATAAACGGCAGCTCGAGTCTCCGAGCTGTTGCTCTCTCAGCTTCCAACTTAGATCTGGATTGCCAGCAGACAGCCCAGGGGCTTTCACTCAGATCCAAAAGGTTTGGTTGGTCGGTTCAGGTGTCAGTCACAACAGGCTCCCTCTATAGGTGCAAAAAGGCGCCAACAGTCCAAAAACTACAATTCCCAGAGTTTCACTCCACACAGCCCCATTTCAGCAGGCTCCATTCGAGAGTCCCAAGTACTGATTGGTCCCATTCGGCAGTCCGGGACCAAAATGGTGGAGCTACACAGAACAGTCCTTGCTGCAAATAAGGCAAGTTAGAACAAACAACATCTCTCTCACTCTAAATAATTATCAAAAAACAGTTGCATCTTTCCAGAGAGCTCCCTCTGCACAATTAGCAATGGCAGAAATGGAGCGATTATTCAGCAGCCCAGGTGGGACTCGAGCAGGGAAACACTCAGACCCCCCCATTCAGACTAATTATGTCTGCAATCAGGCAGCACTTAAAGAGACAGTACATGGAGGCTTTAAAGGCGCTCACTGGCAACAACATTTAAACGGCTATAGCGCCGAACACCAACTGGGCAGCGAGCAATTAGGCAAGCTCTAGGAAGACTTTATGGGAACTCCCATTTGTAGGGGGTTACACCCTTCCCTGCCTGGAGAAAACTTGGCATCCGCATCAAGTCTGTACTATCATAATAATTGCAGTTGCAAATTATACTACTCATTTATACTATTAACAGACTAGGCCTATAACTTTTAAGGCATTAATCAACATATTCATCCTTCACTATACACATTTTCTACATTTTACATTACCACATCCAGTTTACATAACATTATGCATATTTCAAACTGTTAAGCTACACATTACTATACAGATTCATGTAATAACCTCTTGAACACTGAGAGGGGCCCTTCTCTATCATCTAACCTGGGGCTGGATGGGACAGGGGCACCATATCTAGAAAGCAGGATAATTAACCTGGAATTGTTGCTTAAGCTCAGTTTGGGCAGTGAGCTTCGAGACACGTAAACCCCCTTATGGACCACATTGAGAGGCAAATCTACTGGCCTCCTAGGGGAATCATAGCTAAAGTGCACTACTGGCTTGACAGCTTGGCCAGTCTTTCTGGGGGGAGCAGCCACAGTTTCTGTACTTTCAGTTTCAGTCTCTGCACTTTCAACAGCAGCCTGGGGGCTTCCATCACTTGTGAGTGGTGCTTCGGCCTGGGTAGAAATGTCTAAACTTGGGAGTACTGTCGGCTCCTTAATCCATAAAGTCTGTTTCTACAACACTTTGCCTACTTGTAAAACACTCCGGCACTGGAAGGGGATTATCCTCACACTCAAAGTATTCTTTATGTTCTGGCATGTCACCAGCTTGCCTCAGATCATCTGTCTCTTCCTCAGGGAAATCACACAGTTCCACCAAACACAGTGATTCAATATCATCAGACTTGACACTTTGCACTTACCTTTCAGGGAGCATTGGCTCCAGGGACAAAGCTGGGGGTTAGACAGTCCGGAAGGCCCAGCTTCATCCCCACAATTGACCATGGGGTTACCTTGAAATAGCTGACTCAGTTCATAAGAAGGGTAATAACCATAGTTGCACTCACTCTCATCTGAAGTGGACTGACAGTCATTATCAAGTTGGGTTTGCTGTGGAGGAAACCTCAAATCAGTGACTATGGGGGCAGGCTTACTCTGTCTTTGTTTCACAGCAGCCTGAGTCACTGGTCCAGGGGGAGCAATCTCTGGAGGCTCAGATTCAATCATTATTTGACTAATGGGCAACAAATGGTTACAGTGCATGGTCTTGACATCTTTTGAGTTGTTTTCAGGCTGCACTTTGTACACAGGTAAGTCATTCAATTTGCCTACTACTATGTGGGGAAGATGGTGCCACCGGTCAGCAATTTTGTGTTTGCCATGCAATCCCAGATTTCGCAGCAATACATGGTCTCCAGTTTGAAGCTCTTGGGCCTTTACTTTTCTATCATATCTTTCTTGATTAGCCAAGTTTCTGTTTGCAGCCATTGTCTGAACTAGCTGGTATGCATGGTTCAATTGAGCTTTTAGTTTCTGCACGTACTGTAGGTAATTCTCAGTTCTGACCCCATCAGGAGAGACCCCAAAACAAACATCCATTGGTAGCCGAGCCTCTCTCCCAAACATGAGGCGATAGGGAGAGAACCCAGTAGCATCATCTTTTGTACAATTATAGGCATGTACCAAGGTGCTAATCTGCTGGCTCCTTTGGGCTTGTCTTTCGGGTGGAGAGTGCCTAGCATGTCAAGCAGGGTGCAATTAAAGTGTTCTGGCTGTGGGTCTCCCTGCGGGTGATAAGGGGTGGTTCTTGACTTCTGCACCCCCCATAGGGAGAGCATTTCCTTGATTAAATGACTCTCAAAGTCTCTGCCTTGATCAGAATGAATTCTTTGGGGGGTCCCATAGTGAACAAAGAAATTCTCTATCAGCACCTTGGCCGTGATGGATGCCTTTTGATCTTTGGTTGGGAAAGCTTGAGCATATCTTGTAAAATGATCAGTGACCACCAACACGTTACTGTTGTTCCGCTGGTCAGGCTCCAAACTCAAAAAGTCTATGCAAACTAACTCCATTGGTGTGCTGGTGGTTATGTTGACAAGGGGGGGGCAGCCCTTTGGGGTGGGGTCTTCCTCTGCAGGCAGTGACTACAAGTCTTTATATGATGCTCAACATCGGCCACCATCTTAGGCCAGTAGAATCAGGACTGTGCCAAGTCAAGGGTTCTGTCAATGCCAAGGTGGCCCATGTGGTTGTGTAGGGACCTCAGCACCAAGTCTCTGAAATCTGTGGGCAAGACCAATTGTTGCTTGTCTACTTGACCCCTCTATCTATAGTCTCTCTGTACAGCAACTGATTTATTAGCTTCAATTTAGGACCTTCTTTGTACAATAATGCAGTTCTCAAATCAGAGGAGTGCAACTTGGACACATCTTTCCCTGCGTAGAGGGCTTCGAGGGCTGATCGGATCATGGGGTCTCTAGACTGAGCTCGCTGGAGGCTGTCATTATCAAACTGAGGCAGTGCGCTAATATCTAGCACAGAGAAGTGGCAGTATGCAGCTGGTATTCAAGTGTCAGAAGAACCCAAGCAATCTACTACACAGTCCACTGTGTCTGGGGACTTCTGTTCATCTTTGTCAAACTTTTTGCACGAGGCTCATATGTTAGGTTCAGACAGCCTGACCCAGTCACTTTCGGAAGTAGGCCTCCAGGAAAGGGCATCAGCATCTATGTGATTCAGGCCTGGTCTGTATTCAACAGCATAATCATAGGTAGACAATGCAGAAAGCCACCGATGCCCGGTGGCGTCTAGTTTAGCTGAAGTCTGCACATAGGTCAGTGGGTTATTATTTGCCTTTACCAGTATCTTTGCGCCACACAAGTATTCATGGAATTGGTTGAAAATGGCCACTTTTTTTTTTTTAATTGTTTAACCAGGAGAGACACACTAAGCTGAAAGCTTGTTTACAGGTGCGACCTAGAAGCACAAGAAAGTTAAGTGACTTGCTCAGGGTCACACAGTATGCACCTAGGTGGCTGTGGGATTCAAACCCAGGTCTCCAGATCTGCAGCTCAGAGCCTTAACCCACTGCGCTATACTGCCTCCCAATGGTCTCAGGCCATTCTCATGCTCCTGATATAACACAGCTCCTAAATCTTGCAGGCTAGCATCGGTGTGTAACACATAGGGTTTAGCAGGATCAGCATAGGCGAGGACGGGAGCATGGATGAGTTGATATATTATTTCATGAAAAGCAGCTTCACAGTCAGGGGTCCAGCAGGTCCCAAACAGTTCACCTGGGCAGAAGTACACTCTCTCTGTTTCGGTGGAGGCTATTTTCTTGTATTTTTTGTTCATGGGTGGGTAACCCTGGGTAAGATTTAGAAGTGGGCGAATCACTCTTGAGTAGTCCTTTATGAACCATTGGTAATAACCACAAAATCCTAGGAAACACTGTTATTCTTTTAGACTGTGGGGCTGGGACCAGGTGGTCAAGGCCTCAACTTTGCTAGGATCAGTCTCTATCCACTCGGTGGACACTATGTGCCCCACATACTTTACTGATGTCTGAAAGAACTGGCATTTGTCAATGACAGCTTAAGGCCGAAATCTTCCAGTCGGTCCAGCACTTTAAAAAGTCACCTCTCATGCTCCTCCAATGAACTTCCAAACACAATAACATCGTCTAAGTATACCAGGCACTCCAACAAGTTCTTGTCCCCCACTGCACGTTCCATCAATCGCTGAAAAGTGGCTGGGGCACCTGAGATCCTCTGGGGCATCCTCATAAACTCATAGAACCCAAGTGGACAGATGAAGGCTGTTTTCTCATGGTCTTCTGGGGCCATGGGGATCTGCTAGTACCCACTGTGAAGATCCAACACCGAGAACCACTTGCTTCCATTCAGACAGTCCAAGGCATCCTGAATAGAGGGCATGGTGTATTGATCAGGGATGGTCCACCTGTTAAGGGTCCTGTAGTCCACACACATTCTTACTGTCCCATTCTTTTTTCTCACCACCACAATAGGTGAAGCATAAGGGATTCTGGATTCTTGTATCACACCAGCCGCAAGCATTTCCTGCAGGTGTCTTCTTACATCATCTATATCTGCTGGTGCTAGGCGTCGAGACCTCTCACGGAATGGCCATTTATAATGCAGGCGTATGTGATGCTCCGCTCCTTGGACACATCCCACATCCCATTCCTTCAGCAAAAACACCTTATCTTTCTGGGCGAGTCTCTGGCTGATTCAAGTCTTCCATTCGGCTGGCAACGGGGAGTCACCAAAGTCAAACAAATCGGGCGTCACTCGGTCAGTCGCTCCAGAGGGGTTGTTAGTAGGCAACACTGCAGTGTCTGTGCAGTGTACAGTAGCTAGGGTGCAGCCTCTATTGACTCTAATTTCTCAATCTGACACATTGTGGACCTGGACCATTACCTGTCGAGCATAAGCATGAGCACAAATGGGCAAGATACTGGGCTTAACCAGCAACCCTTCCGGCAATTTTCCATCACCTGGTGCGTCCAGCATGAGTATCTTATTCTTGTCATCTTTCCTTAAACAGACCTCCCCTTGTAGGGTGCACTGAGTGTTGGGGGCCAGGATCATTGACTCAGGATCCTTCTTTCATACAACCCCAACTGGTTCATCTTGATCCACCTCCTCGGCATTCTGCCGTGACTCATATACCCTCTTAATCAATGCAGGAATCCTCAGAGCCCTACCGGTTCGGTGCCCCTGTTTCTCATAGCAGAGTTGGGCCAGTCTCCCAAACATATGAGCATTGGTCCCAATTAGCAGGGGAACCCCATCATACAGTCCAGTAGGGGGACACACTAAGGACAGGGTCTGTACTTGTCTGCCACTCCAGCCACCAAAGTAGGGAAAGACAGCCAGATCCGGATTACCCAGAGTATGGATACGACTTTTCACTCAACCCCCAGACATGCAAACCTTCCAAGGGTTGTAGGGGCACATCAGGCAGGTGCTTACTGTACCAATCTTGAAACAGAATAGTCACTTGAGACCCACTGTCAAGCATGGCTCTGGTGGACACACCATTCACTTTTACTGTGGTTTCCTTTGAAGGGCCCACCACCTCGGACCATTCCGGAGGAACAACAGCAGAGGCCTGGACAGATGATTTAGCCATATAGGGATTTGAGTCACTACTTCTTGAACCCTCACTGCAGTCATTTTGGGCACTCCTCGACCACTGATTTGTTTTCCAAAGCTCTCCTTGAAGCCTGTATACAACTTTATCTAGGTCTTTTGTGGATTGGCATTCTCTCTTCATGTGTCCATCCTTCCCACAATTATGGCAAAATATGCTTTCTGGGGTTTGGGGTGGCTGAGGCATCACAATGGGAGCTGGGGCAGTGGTACTACCAATAGAAAACCTTGGGGCCACCTCTGTCTGCAGTGTGGTGAGCATTTGGAGACATCTCGTCAATTCTCTCACTTCCATAGTCAAGACATCAAGTTTTGAGCTGCTGTCAGCAGGAGATGTCTGGGAGGGCACCCCACCCCCATAGCAGATGCAGTCGGATATGGGTCGGCGCCTGTACTCACATGAGTGGCCTTCATAAAGAGACTGTTTTTTGTTTCCCGGAACTCTCTCAGCAGCTCATTCCATGGCAGGGCATCCGTAGCTGTCCCTCTCTGGCTGGCATTTAGTTCTCGGATTCTGTAATGTGATTTCGGTGATTCCAGGCCATCAGCAGCCGACCGGCACCTGGAGCAGGGGTTGTAGCAGCTATGACTGTGCAGGGCTCTGAAAAACCTTTCTCCTCCTCAATTTCCTGTACCTCCTTCATCAACACATGGAAGGGCAAGGGACCAGATTTCCGTTGATGCAGTTGCAATTTGAGCAACACCCAGCTGGAGTGCCAGGCAGAACAGAGTATGTGATCCAGTCTTACCCGGTCCACTTCACTAGCGGTCCAGCCTCCCTTCCGAAAAATAGTTTGTAGGATTCCCTCTAATTGATCCATATAGGCAGATAACAATTTCCCCGGCTGTTGTCTAACATCTTTAAGTTTCCATTTCAAGGCCTCAACACGAGTGGTGTCCCCAAACACATTTTCAAGGGCGACTATGTACTCTTGGGCTTTGGCATCAGAGTTAGAGAACCTCAGGGAGCGAAAAGTACATTGGGCAGATCCCTTGGGGCTTTCCCCCAGGCGGGCAATTTTTTCGGCCTCTGAGCATCGCCAGTCTTGTACCGCAAGAGTAGCAGAATCTATCCAGGTCTCCAGATTGACTTCACCATTTGGAGTAGGGTGGATGCCAGAGAATATCTTGAGCTTGCAGTAAGGTCCATGACTACTTGCTGGCTCAGAGGCATGTATAGAAATTGGTAAAAGGACAGGGGTTGGAGCGGGAGGGGGTGTTGGGGAAGGCGCACCCCCAGGTGGCAGGAATAGTTTCTTAAAGTCCTCTACGGTTTTCCCTTCCTCCAGCAACAACTTAGCAAGTTTCTCCTCGAAAGTCTTAGATGGTGGGGTGGAGGTGTCATCCTCTCCAGGGTCTTTACTGTCTTTAGTTATCACCCTCCAGGCGGCTGGGGCCCCTCCTGGGGCAATAGTTCGTGGCACTATGGAACTGTCCACTGGGTCACTACACTCTACTAAGGCCATGAAAGTTTGGGCGGTGAAATCAGCCTGTCGCCCCACCACCACAGCATTTGTTAAACATTCAGCTTTGGAAAGTACTCCTTCTACAGCATCTTTACCAATGTTCAGGGGAATATCCAATACAAGCAGGGCATTGTGGGGGTTGATCTCCTACCCAGTACACCACCCCACCAACTGGAGCATAGCCACTTCTGTAGGGGTAGCCATTTATTTTCAATAATAATTTGTGATTTTGGTCACTAGGGGACGCTAATCCCAGCTGTGCCTCCAAAATGTAACCCTAGGTGGCACTACCCCTAGGGCTACTACCCCTGTGTACTCGGCTAATAGCAGGTTAAGGGGCCTAGGTTCAGTGACAGGTGCTTCCACCCAAAGGTCAGGGTTGGTATGGGTCAAACTAACCAGGCCACAGCCCTCTGAGACACTGTGACCCCCCCCTTGTCTCCCACTAGTGGCCCAGACAATACACTCTGTTTACCTTCCCAATACCCCTGGTAGGTTTTGCACAGACACATATATTTGGCACTTACCCCCAGGACTGGTTCCTTCAGCTTGGCTCTGGGGACCCCCTGCAAAATAAGGTGATGCATGACAAAAAGCACCTATACAATAACTTAAGCATAAACTGACACCACAGTCAATGTAAATTCCAGCAAAAGTAAATCTGTTTTATTCAGGGGACCATAACAAGAAGGGGGATAATCAGTTAATTGTCTTGATCACACTAAAAATTACACTGCTGTGCATGCAAACAGAGTCCCTGACAGTCACACTTTCTGGGTACCCAGGATGGAGAAAAGGCTAGCCAAGAATGTTGCTCCGGGTAGGCCAGCATTGCAACTGGTCAGGGCCCTGTGAAAAAAGAAATAACATGCACACCCACCGATTGTATTCCAGAGCCAGAGGGCTCAGTTTGTGAAACAACACAACAAATAAATCAGATGATACACTTGTAATTTAAAAGATATGTTGCAGGGAGCTACCCTGTTGGCTAATCATGATACCCAAGGCTAAGAACAGAATGGATGGTGGTTGTTCTGGATGGCCAGAAGAAGCAGGGTATGGCGACAAGTCCCTCGTGGCAGGGCCCAATGGCATGGGGTAGCCGCGGATTGAGTCATTTCAAGCTGGGTACAACTTCCAGCTCTCAGCACACAACTCAGTTTGGGGAAAACCAGATCATGACCCCTCCAGTTCACAGCACATTTATATGTAAAAACCAGCAAGACACACTTCAAGCTGGGGGGAAACCAGATTGCAACCCCCTTTGGTACAAAGCACATTTATTTGTAAAGAGGATTACTGTACCAGGCAAGCTGCTCCTCGATCCCGATCGCAAAGTCACTGCTCAAATTTGGGGCTCACAGGTAGCTGAAGTTCCTGACAGGCCGATCGCATTTAGCAAAATCTTCGGTCTTCTACAGGTTGAGCCTGGTTTCACTTCAGTAGTTTCTTTCACTCTCACAAACTCGGATTCAATCCGAAAGTACTTTTTCCTCTCCCTCTCAGAGCAGAATCAACCCAGCAGGCCAGAAGGCAGGCCTTCCACAGTTCTTCCCCGGAAACTACTGCGCAAAAACTTCCGCTCGAATCTCTGAGCTGTTGCTCTCTCAGCTTCCAACTTAGATCTGGCTTGCCAGCAGACAGCCCAGGGGCTTTCTCTCAGATCCAAAAGGTTCAGTTGGTCAGTTCAGCTGTCAGTCGCAACAGGCTCTCTCTCTATAGGTGCAAAAAGGTGCAAACAGTCCAAAAACTACAATTCCCAGAGTCTCACTCCACACAGCCCCATTTCACCAGGCTCCATTTGAGTGTCTCAAGTACTGATTGGTCCCATTCGGCAGTCTGAGACCAAAATGGTGGAACTACACAGAACAGTCCTTGTTGCAAATAAGGCATGTTAGAACAAACAACAATATCTATCTCACTCTAAATAATTATCAGCAAACAGTTACATCTTTCCAGAGAGCTCCTTCTGCACAATCAGCAATGGCAGAAACAAAGCGATTATTCAGCAGCCCAGGCAGGACTCAAGCAGGGGAAACACTCAGACCCCCCATTCAGACTAATTATGTCTGCAATCAGGCAGCACTTAAAGAGACAATACATGGAGGCTTTAAAGGCGCTCACTTGTAACATTTAAATGGCTATAGCACCGAACAGCAACCGGGCAGCGAGCATTTAGGCAAGCTCTAGGAAGACTTTTCGGGAACCCCCATTTGTAGGGGGGGGGGTTATACACCCTTAATGCTCTCAGCCCCTCAAGCACTCTACTCCCCATGATCATCTTGTCTGTCTCCTCTTCCCCCACCCCCCCAGTCCATAGTGGTAGTGGTCCATCCTTCTCCTTAGTGAAAACAGAGAAGTAATTGTTCAGTATTTCTGCTTGTTCATCTCCTTTTTTCACCCATTTCCCTCCTCACTTTATCCTCACTATATGGTCTTTGCACGTCCTCATTTCCCTGACATATAAAAGTCCTTCTCCCCTCCCTTTATGCCCTGTGCTAACCTTAGCTACCCCAGTCTGTCACTAAACCATAATTCTTGGTGTGGCACCAGTCCCTCAGCCACTCAAACTCCTTTATCCTTCTCTTCCTCCCTGTGCTCACACATGGTACTGGGAGTACCTTCGAGAATGCCACAGACCCACCAACCTCCTCACACTGCATGCCCAACTCCTCGAACCTCCCTTTCACCACCTCTACAGTCTCTTCTGCCAAGTCGTTTGTACCCATGTGCAACACTATGTGAGGTTTCTTCCTCCCCTTCAATGTGCACTTGAGCAGTGCCTGCCCTGCTCTTCCCATGGTCAACCCGGGAATAGCTTCAACCCAAATCTGACTGTGCCTTCCTCCCCTTCCTCCCCATCTGACCCTTTTTAGTATAGAATCCCTCAGCACAAGCACTCCTTCTGCTCCTTTTCCTTAGCCCCTCTCCTCCCTTTTATCCTTTCCTCACTCCCAGCGTTCATACTGCCTTGCCCCTTATACTCTCCAGCTGCACCCTCTGTGTCTCTTGCAACTGCCCCCCTATTTCCACCCCACTCCCTGTCTCTGCCTTGCTCCTCCCACCCCCCAATCAGGGGCACCATTTAGGGAGGGCAGGGGGGTCAGTACCCACCCTGCACTGAAGGCCATTGATGTTTTTATGTTTTCAGCCCCTGGATCCACCCACAGCCTCTCTGACCAGTTGTTGCCCCCGTTGAAATCTGAAATCCCTTCGTACCATCCTAACTTCTGTCTATTGGACTTTCCCTATCAATGTCCCCCTGCTCCCGCTGATCACTGACCCCTCTGCTGCTGACTTTGAGCATCAGTTACCTACATTCCCCATCTCATCCTTCTCACTGCCTTGAGTCTTCTCCCCCCTTCCCGGTTGCACCCACCTCCTTCCTTACTAGCCCCCCTTCAACCCTGCCGCCTGTGCTTTTCCTGCCCCTTCCCTTTGCTAACCCACTCCTCCCCATCTTATCCTCCACCCCATCCCTCCCTAATAGCAGAGGCTCAAATCTATTATTAGTCAATACACCGCCTCCTTTACATCCCCCTCTCGGTTCTCGCCTCCAACTTGCTCCTCCTGGAGCCTCCCCAGTCCTCCTCTACCCACTACCAACTGTCAGCCCCTATGGTACTTCTATGAGCTCTCTCCTCAGGGTCCCCTTTCCACCTGCCCTCCCTCCCTTTCTCTCTATTCTGCCTTTGCCTCTGGTACTGGGGTTAATTACAGGCTCTATTTGCTCTGTCCCCATCCACCTGTTCCCTCCTTCACACCCCGCCAGGATGACTTTCATCCTGGCTTCCCCTGCCTCCTAGGCTCCTCCCTAACATCCATAGCTCCTCCCTTAAACTAGCCAGCTGGTTACAGACCATACACCCCCCTCCCATGTCCTGTTAGGATCATGGCAGATCCACACCCCGTTCACCCCACCACCCTTCCAAAAATGCCAGCCCTAGTGATGTGCGGCCCCCGCCTCATTCTAGCCTCCATCTTTAGTTTCTGGCCCTTGTCTGCGGCTTTGTACCCTACACTTAGTAAGCCCTCTCCCTACTCAATTCTTGTTCCCTCCTCAAAGTGACACACTACTGCCCCCAGCTGAATGGAGTAGTGCAGGTGCAAATCACATTCAGTTAGGTACTATATTATTTTTCTGAATCTTTCATAAGTATCACTTAGCACTTTTTACACCCCCCAGATTCACCCATGTACTGTATTATTATTTTACAGCATCCATAAAATATGAATTAACATTGTTTCACCCTATAATACCTAGAGTATCACAGATCCAACTTATATCCACAGGGTTTGCCTTTCTAGTCAGAGGACAACTCAGTTCACCCCCACAGTTTGCTATTGAAGTTCCCTGTGTAGCCGAAGCCCTCCTCCAACTTGATTGATCAATAGGTAAATATTAGTGCCGACTCATGAATATTAATGAGCTGGCCGCTGCTATCGGGGTTGTTGAAATCGGCTCTTGTGACCAGCAGCAGGAAGGCTGAAAAATAGTGGTTATGCAGTCGCTTGACAGGGGACAGGAATCCCTACCACATATTGGGGGCAATGTTCAATTAAATATTAATACTTGGGCATTGTAGGCACTTGAAGTTAGGACTGCCACAGAACTGAATAGAGCTGAATTGGGGCAGCCATGTCTTGATACTACAACCCCAGATTGGACAGCCTATCCCATGTCTAGGTGCCCAAAAGCTGTGACAGGGGATTCTGGGAGAAGGAGTGAACTATTTCTGGGCATCAAGAGACACAACCAGAGGGCCCTTATAAGTGACTAATAGTGCTGGGCAGCAAATCAGAGGGCAGGATTTTGGGGGAGAAATACCAGAGACTTTGGGAGTTTGGGTCAGTCTGAACTGGGCTCCTGTTGAGTCAAGAGTGATCGGCACTGGGAGATTTGGATTACCTGAGACCTTGCACAGGACTCAGGTTTGGAGTTTGTCTTGAGAGAGAGTGAAGTGAATCCTGTTTGAGAGGAACTGTATTGGTGTGAGAACGCTCAAGGTATTTTGGATTGTGCTGTCTTTAATGGAGATTCTATGCTGCAGAAATCCTGTCCTGTTGCTGGGACTCTAAGATATCGTGAGCTGGAATTGTTGAAATTGGGTGCTAGCCAGTACAGATTGGAGTCTGCAAAGCTGGGAGGGTTTAAAAGTGCTGTGAACCAGCTGCGAGGAAGCTGAAGCTAAGAGACTTTGAGGGAAAATGACCTGTTGTTGTATGTGTAGGGACCCTGTGGTTGCACCCCAACTCAAGAGAGGAGAACCTGCTGTGTTGGACTGTAGCCTTGTGCTGCCAAATGGCACTGGAAAGTGAGAAATTGTGTTCTTGTTCTGGCTGCCCCTTGGTGATATTGTTTTCCTTCTGAGCCCAGTGTAGGAAAAGTTTCCAGCTACTTACCAGAGCCAGGTAGGCATCATGCCAACCCCTACCTAGTGGGTCCTGCCAGTCTCAGGGGGTCACCCTGCCTGTGCTTGGGTGCTAGGGCACCTGTGACCTGTTGGAGGAGCCAGGCTGTGGAGCCACTCCCGGGTCTCGGTCCTCTGGGGCTTGGGCCTTGTGCCAGTGCTTTGCAACAAGCCAGAAGAAGCTGAAGATGACAAGTGGCCAGATCTCCAATCAAGGGGACAAGCAGCCAGACCTTCAATCAAGATCAAAGCTTCAAGATATTTTTCTGCTGCCCTGTGCTGTGTCCTCTGTGTAGTTAGATTCACTACTCCCGGACTTGTGGAGGCCCTCTCTGCTAAGACTTACCTGAACCTTCAAAACTGTGAGTACCCAGGGGTTGCCCTGGACTATAAGGGGAGTGTTAGATTTTATTGTGTTAATCATTCTAAAGGTCCCATGACCCCAACAGCTGGCCAACCCATGGAAACGAACAGGCCTGCAATGTCTGGGTACCCATATAGGACTGACAGTAGCACTGGTACCAGTGGGGTGGGCAACTGGGGTGGTCTAGCCTACGGGCCTATGTTGTTCCTTGCACTGTTGCTTTTTTTAAACCTGTTCCTTCCACAGCTGTCCCTTTGTCCAGGTACCCTACTCCTAACCCCTTCCCCCAATAAAGCTGTGTTTTGTTGTTTGGAACTGTAGTGTGAAGGGTAATTTGTGGAAATTTACTGCAAAGTGTTTACGGTTTTGGGAAATGGTTGGGTAGTCAGTGTATGGGGTGGTTGGAAGGGGAGGTGGGTAGGTGCAGCATCCCCGGGGCTGTACCAGGCAGTCACATGACCCACTAGAAACTCTCTCTGGGTGGAGGCACTGCACTGTTTACTATATCTTTGGGATAGGACCCCCAAACTCCACCATAGCAGGACCCAGGCCCCTTGACTTGTGTGAGGGCGAACACAACAGGCAGGAGTAGTAGCCCACTGGCACACTGCACCTGTGCTAGATGTCTAAAATGAACTTAAACATTTGGGACCGTTTTCATTTTACTCAGCCAGTGGCCATGTTGATACTGTGATCCTACTGTTGAACCAATCGGCACACAAGGGGTCCTAATGGGTCCTTTTACTATGACTGCTGGGAGAAGCTGGGAACTGTATGCTTGGTGCCTATTTTAACCAGTCAGGATGCTAGAACTGTGACTGACAGCTTGGGAAGCAAATTGGATTACTTGTTTCCTTTTTCCTTCAGTTAAAAGAGATTCTTGAACAGTCAGTCTGGCTCAAGCTTCCAGCCAGGGAGGAGGCTCTGTAATCAGCTCGGAGTCTTCGGGGGGAGGCCTGTTCACCTCTCCTCAGCCTGAAATCCCAAGTGGATTGTTTGAAACTGCCAAGTGCTGCAGATAACTTTCAAAGTCTCCAGAACGGAGAGGAAAGAAGTGATTGTTGCTGAACTGAAATTCTGGCCTGAAGTCTGTCAGAGTGCCTAAAAGTCACCAAGCTTTATTTCAGTGAGAGACCTGTTTGCCTTAGAGACTGCTGTCTGAAACTGAAGTCTGGGGCTGTCAGAATTGCCTCCTGCCCATTTGCCAAAGGGGGAGACCTGAGATGTATTTCTGCTAGCTTACATACCAGAGACTGCAGATTGCCAGCAGGTAAGCTGTGTGGCCTAGCCAGAACTGTGTCAGAATCTGAACCTGTGATGCCAACTAACCTTTCTAAAAGACTGTTGCTGCCTGTGTAGCCCAGGCATCGTGTGCCAATGGGCTACTATCCCCGCCTGTTAGCCCTCTAACAGGTTAAGGGTCCTGGGTCCTGCTATGGTGGTGATTGGGGGTTCTATCCCAAAGTTATAATAAATAGCATGGTGCCTCCACCCAGAGTAAGTTAGAAATGGGTCAGGGGACTGGCTGGCACAGCCCCCTGGGATGCTGCACATACCACCTCCCCTACCAACCACCCCATACACTGGAACAGTTTGTTGCCACCATGAACTATAAACCAGCAATAATGTGGCAGACACACAAATACCCTGTAGGCAGTAATTTCAAGCAGTAACCTCACAGCTTTATTCAGGGCCAGAGTAAGGATAGGGGTACCTGGATGAGGGAACAGCTGTGGGAGAAAAAAGGTTGTTAGTGAAGCAGAAATCCAGAACAACATAGGCCCTCAGGCCAGTCTACACCCGGCTGCTCACCCCCACTGGTACCAGTGTTATACCATGAGTGTCCCCTAGGGTACCCACTAGCTGCAGGCCTGGATGTTGCCGAGGGTTGTCCAGCTGTTGGGGCCCTAAGATGTTGAGGAATTAAAATTAAAATTAAACTGAACACTCCCTTACTTGATGCCAGGTGCAAGCCCTGGGTACTCCTGGTTTGCAGCTCTGCAGAAGTTCCTAAGGCACGTTGTTTCACCAGGCCAGTAGTGAGAAGCTCCATTTGTAAAACACAGCGCTTAGCAGCAGGATAATGGTGGTTTCTCTCAGAGGGGCTTGATCTTGATTGGAGGTTTTGCAGCTTGTCCACTTGATTGAAGATTTGTCCGCTTGTCACCTTCAGCCTCTTCTGGCCCATTGCAGAGCTTGAAATCCAGGTTCTAGCCAGCCTCAGAAGGCCCAGACCTGGGAGCAGCTTCACAGCCTAGTTTTCTACAAGGGTTGTAGGTACCCTAGCACCCCAGCAAGTGATGGTCACCTCCCCAGACCAGTAGGCCCCACTCGGAAGGGGTTAGCAAGTTCCCTTCCTGGCTCTGTAGAGTGCCTCCAAAGATGCAGAATCCACTCTGTTCCTACATTAGCTCAGCAATTCCAGGGCAGCCGGGCAACTTCTCAGTCTCAAAATGCCAGGGCCAGTTGGCCACCGATTTGCATTTTTTTTAGAACAGCTCCAATTTGCACGGTAAGGAGCAACAGCAGCAGGAATTATGGAACATGAAAGTATCTGCACACCATTCCTCACACAGTCTCTGAATGTCTGAACAGCTTCCAAACGCAGCTTCAGCTGGGATACAGCTCTCAGTCAATTTGTTTAGTTCACAAAGCAAGTTTTTTTTTTTTTTTGCAGTTAATCTTTTTATTGTAATTATTGTGATTATGCACTACATTCTCCAATATACACTTACATAAATTCTTAATGGAAGAAGGAAAACACATGTTGTCTGAAGTATTATACAATGATATTAAAGGGGAAAACAAATGTTAAAAAAACATGTAGCAGTACAATCCGTATGAAAAAGAGAAAATATGGCAATTTATGGTTCAAGGGGTAAAAGGAGTAGATACAAACAAGAAATATGAGCAGTCGTGATTGTACTTCTATTATGCTTTAATTTAATACAAGTATGTGTAAGATTGTATAAAGGAAGAACATAAAAAAGAGAAAAATATCTAAGAAAGTAAACAAGAATGAAGAGGGAAAGGGAAGAAGAAAAGGAGATAAAAAGATAGAAAGAGAGGAGATGAAAAAGGAACGAAAAAGCTAGAAGCAAGATTCCAGTGTGAACATATAACAACCCATGGATTAAGTGACAATATGTGTAGACGTGTTCAAATATTTAAAATAGTCCTGCCAGCATTTATTATATACATTAAGTCAGTCAGAGGCTAAGTGTGACATACGATCAAGGATGGCGTATTGAGATAGTTGTTTGAGAATATCCGGGAGGGTGGGAATGATGTTGGATCTCCAAAGCATTAGTATAAGGCATTTAACTTGAAGGAATAGTAGGGATGACCATGTATTCTGAGAATGGGATATTTTGTATGAATGAGCATTGAAAATACCAAGTATGCAATGTTTTAGATCTAATGCAAAGGATAGACCAATCACTTTCATTGTGAAGAAATGAATATGACACCAAAGATTGTGTATGGGAGGACAATGCCATAAAATATGTAGCAAATTTCCATTGGGGGAGTTACAGCGCCAACATTTATTATTGTTCATTAAGCCCATTTTTTGCAAAATCTCAGGAGTTCTGTACTATAGATGTAGAATTTTGGTTTGTATGAGTGAACTGCGATTATCCTTGAAAGATTTATGGCAGGATAGCCAGCAGTTATGCCATTGTGAATTGGTTATGTTATAATGTAAAAGGGTACTCATTTATTTTTTAGATGATAGATTGATCTGGAATTGTATTTCTGATATGTTTGTAAATTATACTATTTAATTTAGAGTTTGTTTTGATCCATTTAGAAATAAAAGTATCATATATAGATTGATGAGGAACAGTAGGAAGATAAAGGATCCATGCCATGCATAACTGTAAATATTTCCAGAAATCGTGCTGGGGAAGATGCCATTATTTGCGCAGGTCAGAAAAGGATTTTAATTTGAGAGTCTGAGGTACAAGTATATCCTCCAAGAAAAAAATGCCCCTCTTTCTCCAATTACAACAAAAAAAATTGGATGATTATCAAGAGTGATGTTGCAGTTCCCCCAAACGGGGGCATATATGAGTGGGGTTGGGTTGGATTTAAGGAGTTTATTAATTATTTTCCAGTAGTGTATGGATTATGCTATAGTAGGGTGAGATTTTAAATTGGGGGGAGAGGGTTATAAATGAAGGAAGTGGTGACATTGTCCAGGCATAGAGATGTTTCCATATTGATCCACAATGGTGAGTTATTGCTGGGTTTATTAAACCATTTGACAGCTTGTGCAGTGCGGAAGGCCCAAAAATATGCTTGGAACCAGGGGAGCCCAAAGCCCCCTTTGGATCAGTGGGAATGCAGTTTGTTCTGACTAAATCTGGGAATTTTGCCTTCCCATAAAAAATTGCCAATTATATCATCAATTCTGACAAAAAAAAGTAGGGCAAGTTAAAGAGATATTAGAAAATAGATAGAGTATTTTGGGAGCTACTGACATCTCGATAGTGGAGATTTTCCCATTAAAAGAGAGGTTAAGCAGTTTCCATCTGTTGAGAGTGTTTTCAATATTTGCTAATAATGGGGAAAGATTGGCTTCCCATATCTTGTCTAATTTAGAGGTGATCTGTATTCCAAGGTAAGAGATACCTTGAGGGACTAAGCAAGTTTCCAAAGCCTGGCTAATACCCCTTTCCTGAGACATTTGGTCTCTCAAAGCAGCTCTCCAAACTGCCCTCAGCCGAATATTTGTTGCAAGGTCCTCTGCAGCTGGGGCTCATCTATCTGCTCACATCCATCTGTAATTCATGGTGCTCTCAGTATGCACCTCTAATATGTATTATATGGGCTAATGTATGTAAGGCACTTAATTTTTTGTAAGAGTTGTAGTGCTAGTCTCCTGCTTGTCACTGAGCTCCCATTTACCTTGTCACCATTTGGGGTATCGGAGCTGTAGCCTATTGTATTGTAGTTGCCACTGTTTATTGTATACTGTATTGTATATATTCCTTTCTTCCCCTTCCCCAGGACGCATCTGGAATCGAGTGGCTCTCTGCTCAGTATGCCTTCCTGGTAAAACTCTTAAATAAATAAATTTCAGTGCAGGATTTTTGCAGCAGCTATTCTCTCCACACAAAACAGCACAGTTCTAAATATTTGGAGAGTTCCCAGAGACAACTCACTCTCCCTCTTTCTTCCTGTGGCAAAACCACTTTCTCCAACTGCAAAATCCAATGCAAGGCCCAGGAAAAGCCATGAACTATTATCAGCCAGCTCACACAGTTCCTGCTGACCTGATCTGAGACTGGGAAAGACTGACCCAAACCCAGAAAATCCTTGGGTTTTTCACTTGAGATTCCAGCCTCCTAATTGGCTGTCCCTTGTTGTCCATCAAAGTTAATTACTTGTTGAGCCCTCTGATTGGCTGGGGCTCTTGGCACCTGAATTTTTTATATACTTTATTTTTATTCATTAAGAAAGAAAAAGTAGAACAGGTTACATTAATTACCAAGAGAAACAACTTTTAGACATTTATATATCAATATAAAATATGTAATTAAATAAAGCACAAAACTTTTATTTTATTTTTGGGGGGTTAAAAAGGAAAAACCCAAACCCAATGTTATTATTGAGCTGTATTATTTAAATGAATCTATGCGATGTGAGTTCATTTTGTGCTCCAAGCTTATACTTCCCTACAAAAAGACAAAAACAAAAAAAATTCTTACAATTAAGCATCAAACCCCCTTTACACTATTTTAGTGTTCAAGCCAAAAACAAGTCACTAAGAAATCAGAGAAGAGGAAAAATAAAAGGGGAAAAAAACAAAAAGAAACCCATAAAGGAATGATTTTCTCCATTCTCTAAAAGTCAAAATTATTTATACAGGATGATATTCGGTAACCTCCGCTTCTTCCTCCTCCTCTGAATCAGAACCAATATTGTCTGGAATCTTGACATTACTCTCAAAGAAAAGTCGAGCTGCATCTGGATCCTCAAAATATTGAAACGTCCCGTGGAAATGAACTCGCAAACGAGCTGGTGCCATTAAAGCAGATGGAACCCCGGCTTCTTTAAACTCTGATATTATAGGTAGTATTCTCTTGCATCTCCTTTGAGTATATAGACAGAAATATGGATATAAATGTATGCGATGACCTTCATAATAACACTGTTTTTTCTGCCTTGCCATCTGAAGTAACTTATTTCTGTCAGTCAAAGTAGCAAAAGTTAAAATAATGTACCTTGCTCCAGTCGAACATGCCTCAATGTTTAAATCCTGTGACTGCTGTGGTGGTGGACGGTAAAGTGACTAAGTAAATGGGTGGTTTGGTAGGAAAAACAATGGAGAGTGCCATCTGAACTACCTCTTTAAGATCTATATTAGAAACTGTCCCGTGGAAACCTATTAATTGTAAGTTTCTCCTCAACATATTCTCCAATTTTTCTAATCGAGACATCTGGGCCAGTTGCTCGTGATTTGTTGCATTAGTGGCTCCTTCCAATGTAAGAACCCTTGTGGAGACAGCCTTAATTTCCTTTTCATTATTTTTTATTCCCTTCTCCATATTCTACACTCGCACCTCTAGAGCTGCACAGCGATTAGCAGTCTCCGTTAATGCCTTCTCAATTCAAGCTGAAGATTGTCTTGATTCGGCTTGGAACTCTGTTAATAACACTTGTATTGACACCAATGTGGGCTTCTGTGATCCTTTCTGCTTTCCGCTAACTTCCGAGAGGGATCATCACCTCAGGAGAGGTGCCTGCTCCAGTACCTCTTTGAGCAACCGCAGGCCCTCTGGCTGGAGCTCCTCTCCCAGCAAACTTCGGGGAAACAAATTTGTCCATATTGTACTACGGAGTATCCATCAATTGTGTCCAGTATAAATACAGAGATTTAAAGCATTTTACACTTGATAACGATGGATATTCTTATTGAAATCGTGGAGCTCAAAACAAATGCGTGTAGCTTAATCAGCTCAGCAGCACCTGAAATTGTTTAACACCTTTTTCCAGGAGTTCTATCAACAGTTTTGGATACCTAGTTATCCTATTGGCTGATAAACAGGGGTCAAAGTAGCAAACATGGCTGCTCCCATACAGCTTTCCTAGCAGTCCACACTAATCCCCACGTTAAACGTTCTGGTGCAGCTAATCAAAATACTTTGTATTTACTGTTTCCCCACAGACACATAGCCCCTTTTGTGACCTTTCAAACAAACCCACTTATTCCTCTTAGTCCCTGGTACTTTCACTGTTGCTGCCGCCAAAACATTGTCCCCCCAGGCAGTAGGCAGCAGCTCATTATTATTCATGAGGGCTCATCTTTATTCATGAGCCCTTGAACACAGTCCCGAGACAAACATTTTTATTTTGAAACACAAAGGCTTCTCACTGCCTAACTCTGGTCTCCAGTCCCCACTCCACTCAGGAGGGACTCCGGGACCAGCAACATGCTCCCCGGATGCGATCACAATGGTGGTCGGCAACACCAAAGTACCCACTGTGCACGTGCACAATCGCCAGCTACTCAGAGACGCTGGCACCTTGCGACTAAACAGGCTGAAATCAAATATGGGATACCTCTGGGGAACCTGTAGGGAAAAAACGGACCAGGTTTGTGGCATGGATTGCAGAGGCAAACAGGGGAACTCGGGTTAAATAAGGTACACCTCTAGAGGGGGATTACACCTGTAAATCAGAAGCTGCTAAAAGACCTGTTTGGTGAGTTGGCTCCTGTGATGCAGATCATTGTGGGTTGTGGCCACCCTTGGAAGGGGAAACCGTGATGTGGGGGTGAGTCATGTTAGCCCTGGTCCCTGTATGCTGGTCCTTGTCAAGAAGGATGAAAACCTGCAGCCAAGAACCAGAGAGCCTAATCCGGTTTCGAGGGAAACCAGCCTGTCAACCATCTCAGATCCTGAGATCCTGGTTCTGTGAGTAGCAACAGGGCTTGTCCCTGCAACTCAAAAATTTAAAAAGTACTTCTTGTCATCTGATTTGCTTTTTAAGCTCACATTGGTGTTTAGACTGTTTGCTGGCAATCGGGCCTGAGGATTACAATTTTCTATGGGTTTAAAGTTGTTGTTGATGTTGCTATAGCCAAGTGCAAAAACAGCAATATTTATTTATTTATTTAAGGGCCCCAACCAGCTGCAACACCGGCCAACCAGCTGCAATGCTTCAGGCCTGCCACTTATTAAATCCTGGGTACTCAGACAGCAGTAACTGGACTGTCCTGGGGACTAAATGTATTTCAGTGTTTTACAAAACCACTTGAATTGCCTTAAAGTTCATCTTGATTTACATCCCTTACCTTTCTTCAGTCTCCTAAATAAAGTCAATTTATTGTTTGTATGTTACACTGGTCCATGAGCATATTATTACTAAGTGCTGGGTTGTTGAGAAAGCCTAAAAGGTATATTGTTGTTGCTGAAGATCTTTCCTTACAGGTGCACAGGGTGTGTCCCAGAAGTCCAGACCCTGTTGGTAAGTGTGGTTGCTGTGAGCATATTATTAGCACTCACCACTAATTGTACCTTTGCATGCAAAGTAAAGTGTTTTATGCTAATCCATGTGTGGGACCACAGGTTGGGGCACTGGATAGGTCCAGCATCCCAGGGGGTTGTACTAGCTTGTCATCAAACCCACTTAAATTATACTCTGGGAGGAGGCACTGCCAAACAGTTCTACTGTTGGTATTAAGCCCCTTTTAACATCCAAACCAGAACCCAGACCCCTCAACCTGCACTGTGGGCAGCAAGCAGGGGTAGTAGCCCATTGGGACACTCCACCCAGGTTACAAAAAGTGTCATTAAGTGATGTGCATTATTTTGCATTCTTAAGGTCAATCCACTGAGCATTTCCCATGGTTCCCAGTCAACTGGGGCAGCCACAAGTGCAATTCTGTAAAACGAAAAGTAAACAAGCATATATTAATTTATGAAGCAGTGCTCAGATTTTGTTAAACATGATTTTCAAGAAGATCGATGGTGTTTGTTACATGCATTTCTGAGAGATAGGCACCTGGGGTCAAATGAGACACAGAACAAGCTTTCCCCGGTGGTGGCACTCTCTGAAAAAAGTTGTACTCATGCTCGTCTACACATTTTTAAAATGACTCCTTTCCCTGTTTTTGCTTTCCAAAAAATGGACCCCTTTAATACAAAAACAAGGAGTCAGTTATGGCCACCACACCCCCTTTTCGCTTGAAGTGAGGAACATGACTATGGGTTTGCATCATATGTACACACAATGTTAAACAGTAATCAACTGTATGTCAAAGCTTGTGTACATGTGTAACCCCTGGGTGGCTGTATCCCAAGGGCTACTACCCCTGCCTGCTTGGCTAGTAGCAGGTTAAGGAGCCTGAGTTCTGAAATGGGTGCCTCCACTCAGAGGTCAGGGTTGGTAGTAGTCAAGCTAACCAGGGCACAGCACTCCAGGACACTGTAACCCCCCCTCTTTCCTTACTAGTGGCCAGAACAATACACAATAATCACGTTCACAATACCCCTGGTACACCACACAAGTACCCACACTGTTTGCACGTACCACCAGGGCTTTCCTGTGGCTCGGCCCTGGGGAGCCCCTGTAAAACAAGGTTATACACAGCAAATAACAGCAGTACAGTACTCTTGCACAAACTGGAACCACAGTCAGGATAAATGCAAAAAAGAGTTAGATCTGATTTATTTAAGGGACTTGAACACGGGAGGGCGTAATCAAGTTAATTTGCTTAAAGGCTCTATCAATCAAACAGTTATGCATGCACTTCAGGGTCCATAAACAGTCACACACTCTGGGTACCCAGATGGAGAATGGTGGGCTAGCCAGGAATGTTGCAACTGGTTGGAGCCCTGTGATGGAAGAAAACAACATGCACAACACACACTATTTGTAATCCGGAGCCGAAGGGCTCAGTTCGTGAAAAGAAAATAACAAGACAATCAGATGACACACTTTTAGATTAGGCTGTTGTTGCAGGGAGCTACCCTGCTGATTACTCATGATACCCAAGACTGGACCCAGGCTGGACAAAAATCGAGACAGCAGGTGGTTAATCTGGAGTGCCAGGAGAAGCAGGGCCCACACAATTTGCAGAGGCATCGTTCCTGTTCAAGCATGGAACAGGGGGCTGATCCCCAGGCGGGTCTCTCATCTATGGCTTTCTCTGTGCAGTGGGGTAGTCTGGCAGGGCCAGCGTGGCATGTCCCAGGCCGAATGGAGATGAACGCGGATTCAGTCCAATTAGGCTGGATAAAGCTTGCAGCAAGCAGAACACAGTTCACACAGTGGGGAACCAAATCACGACCCACTTTCAATACACAGCACATTTACATGTAAAGGATTCTACGGTACCAGCAAGCAGAACATAGTTCACACAGTGGGGAACCAAATCACGACCCACTTTCAATACACAGCACATCTACATGTAAAGGATTCTATGGTACCAGCAAGCAAAACACAGTTCACACAGTGGGGAACCCAATCATGACACACTTTCAATACACAGCACATTTACATGTAAGGAAATTCTAATGTACCGGGCAAACCGCTCTCCGGTCATGATCGCAAAGTCTCTGCACAAACCGGGGATTCAAAAGCAGCTGGAAATCCTGACAGGCTGGTCGCATTCAACAAACTCTTTGGTCTTCTTCAGATATGAGCCTGGTACAAAATCAGTAGCATACTTCATTCTCACAAACTTGGATTTAGTCCAAAATAATTCTCTTCTCTCCCTCTCAGGGGCAGCAGGCAGACGTGCAAGCCACAACTCAGGCCTTTCCACAGTTCTCCCGTGCAAAACTACTCAGGCGGCTGCATGACTGTCTCAAGCTGTTGCTTCTTCAGCTCTCAACTGAGATCTGATTCAACTGCCAGCAAGCCTGGAACTTTCCCCAGAATCCAGAAGGTTTGGTTGACTGATCTGCCAGTCACAACAAAAGCTCCCCCTTCAGGTGCAAAAAGCCCCAAACTACAATTTCTACAGATTTTGACTCTCGACAGCTCCTGTAGTCCGGCTCCATTTTAGGTCCCACCAGAACTGATTGGTCCAATTCGCAGTCCTGGGCCAAATTTTGGGGATAAACAAGACAGTCCTTGCTGCAAAGAAGGCAGATTTGACAAACTACATTATCATTATCACTCTAATAGGTTTTTAGCAAACAGTTACATCTTCTAACAGAGCTCTCTCTGTGCAATTAGCAATGGCAGATTTGCCTTCTGGGATGCTGGGCCAGGGTGCCTTCCTTAGTTTTAAACTAGGGGTTTAAACCTCATTTTAAACAAATGTGACAGATGTGTGACGACTGGGAATATGACCAGGTCGGGGAACCTAGTCATCCACAACAATGCTCCCTGGGTGGGTCCCAGGGTTTTGCTCTCAGTGTTGCTGTTGTGGTTGGAGGCAGAACAGGGAGCCAGGCCAAGGAGGCAGTGCTTCTGGGGCTATTGTATGAATGAACATATTGCTTAGGAAATGTAAATCCAATAAGTCTTGCCAACCGGGCAGGCCAATAAGGTTCTCTTTGAAGATGAGAAAGCCTCAGACCAGGGCCCCAGATCTTCTTCTGTGATGGAAGCACACTAACAACATGTGTGTTTGTGTGTGTGTGTGTGTTCTGATTATTTTTAAATTACCAGAAAGCACTGTAAACATATTTAAGAAAGCATGCATTCAAAACATGTGTAACCCCCCCTAAAATGGGGGTTCCCGAAAAGTCTTCCTCGAGCTTGCCTAAATGCTCACTGCCAGGCTGGTGTCCTGCGTTTTTAGCAGTTAAACATTATTGCCAGAGAGTCCCTGTGTACTGCCTCTTTAAGCTGCCTAGATTTGCAGTGGTGATTAATTAATTAATGTATTTATTTATTTATTTAAAAGTTTTACCAGGAAGGCATACTGAATGAAGTAACACTCGATTCCAGATGCGTCCTGGGGGAGGGGGATTAGGAGAGAATTATACATGCAGTAGTACATTACATTGTCAAAATATTCACAGTGTACAAGATACGCCTGCCTCGTGGCAGGGAAATAGCTATGAACAAGCACATAGTCCACATACACTCATTTAGAAACATTTGGCACATAGGAGGCTAACTGCACAAGCAGGCGGTTATGAAATGCTGCTTGAGGAGAAGGTTGAGCTGCTGTGTGGAGGTGGAGTGTCTGATCTCAGCAGGGAGGGAGTTCCATACGTGAGGCATCCAGTACTTGAAGGCACGCTGACCTTTGGCGAAGGTCATAAGAGGAAGTTGGAGGAGCCTGGCATTGGTGCTCCGGAGGGAGTACTGGGAGGGTTCTGAGTCTTGTCATGCTCGAGTCCTGCCCGGACTGCCTGGTAATTGCTCTGTTTCTGCCATTGCTAATTGCACAGAGGGAGCTCTGTTAGAAGATGTAACTGTTTGCTGAAAACCTGTTAGAGTGATAATGATAATGTAGTATGTCTAACCTGCCTTCTTTGCGGCAAGGACTGTCTTGTTTATCCCCACAATTTGGACCGGGACTGCAAATTGGACCAATCAATTCTGGTGGGACCTAAAATGGAGCCGGACTACAGGAGCTGTCAAGAGTCAAAATCTGTAGGAATTATAGTTTTGGGCTTTTGGCGCCTTTTTGCACCTGAAAGGGGAGCTTTTGTTGTGACTGACAGACAGATCAGCCAAGCAAACCTTCTGGATTCTGGGGAAAGTCCCAGGCTTGCTGGCAGTTGAATCAAATCTCAGTTGGGAGCTGAAGAAGCAACAGCTTGAGACAGTCATGCAGCTGTCTGAGTAGTTTTGCACACCTTTTTGAGCCATGGAAAAGATCCAGTACTGTTCTTCCTTAAGCAAAGTCCTTTCAAAGCCTCCAATAACTTTTGAAAAAGGTTTCTCAATTCCAATGAATGAAAATTTATGATCACTCATACTTCTGTATTTATTTATGTTGGAGTCCAAAGCTTTGTGGGGGTTTGCATTTTCAATGGTTCTCATGTGTTCTGTGATGCAAACTTTGAAGGCTGTTTTGTTTTCGCCGCATAAAAACTTCCACAACTTGCTAAATAGATGATCCCTTCTATACTACAGGTTAAGAACCCTCTTACTTTCACATTCCTGTTATTTTTGGGATTAGTATCGACCCTGGGTGTGGTTACTACTGGACAGTATTTACAGTTGCCACATTTATTGCAGCCATCAGTCCTAGCAAGGAATCATATTTTAGGGTTTTCAGGTAGAGGTTGAACAGAATGTACCATGATGTCATGAATATTTCTGCCCCTCCAATACACAAGGCTGAGATTTTTTTTTATTGGCCAGACTCCCCTTCCAAGACTGCCCTTTCCTCCCTGCTAATTAACAGGAAGCCTGTCTCTGACCCATCCTCTGTTCCCATCCAGCCCATTAACTCCCCTACCTGCTCCCCCCAAACCTTTCCTCCTCGAGGGGTTTTCATTTCTCCCATGTCTCTGCCCAGGAAGTTCTCCATGCCATCCTATCCCTAAGCCCTCGTAAATCAAACCCTGAGAACCTTGATCCCTGCATTCTCTGGCTCTCTGCTTCTGCTATAGCCCTTCTTCTCACTCACCTACTTAATCTCTCCTTCACTCTCTGTACCATTCCTCAAAACTGGAAAGCTGCCAAAGTCATACCCCTGCACAAAAGCTGTGATCCCTCCACTTCTGGAAATTACCGACCCATATCCCTTCTCCCCTCACTGGCCAAACATCAGGAATTCCTTGTTTTTGCAAAATTATCTGATTTCCTTTACTCCACTGATTTCCTGTCACCATTCCAATTGGGTTTCAGGAAAAAACACTCTATCGTGACCTCCCTACTGCATGTGACCGATGTCATTCTCTCGGGCATGGACCATGGTCACATCACTGCCTCTATCTTTATTGACCTTGCTAAGGACTTTGACTCTGTCTCTCACTCCCTTCTTCTAATCAGACTTCATTCTGCTGGCCTTTCTGCCACTGCTGTGGATTGATTCTGATCTTACCTTATGGGACAAACTCAACGCATCCAGGTGGGAGATTCTCTTTCCCCCTACTCCGCCTTCTAGTGGGTGTTCCTCAAAGATCTATCCTTAGCCCCATTCTTTTCTCTGTTTTCTTAATTGACCTCCCATTTATCTGTGTTGCCTTACAGATCTACCTCTATGCAGATGACACCATCCTCGACACCACTGGCACCTCATCCCTGCAGGTTGAATCCAAGCCACAGAGTGACTTCACCCATGTATTACACTGGTTTCAAGAAAACCAGCTCAAGGTGAACTCTAAGAAAACAGTCTCCGTGCCCTTTGGCAACTGGCAAAAACTAGCCAAAATCTCCCCCCCCCTTCCTTTTATACTCTTGATGGTGCCACTTTTGAATCAGTCTCCTCCTGTAAGTACCTGGGCATTTGACTGGACAGTCAACTTGATTTCTTCATCCACATAGACTTTATTCACTCTAAGCTCTGTCACAAACTCAGAGCCATGTACAGGAATAAGAATGCCTTTTCCCCAGAGGCTTGCCGAGAGTTATTAACTAAAATGATCCACCCAGTGTTTGATTATGCTGATGTAGTCCTTGTCTTCACTTCTGTCCCATCCCTTGCAAGGTTAGGCACCATTTTTAATGCCTTCTGCTGCTTTACTTCCTGCGCTCCTCCAAGTACTCACCACTGTACTCTCTACTCCTCCTCCCTGTCCTTCCCCTCCCTCTAAAGGCACCGCCAGCTCCACACCTCCACCTTTATTTCCAAAATCTGCTTTGGCTCTGTCTCCTCATACCTCTCAGTTCTGTTCTCCCCTTCATCTCCCTTCTCTTATCAGCTCCACTCCAGAGACCCTCATACCTTCTTTCGTCCCCACCCTCACTCCTGCTTGGGCAGACTGCCTTCTCCTACCATCTGTCCTCACTCTGGAACTCTCTTCCAAACTGCACTCAAATATCTCCATCTCTGCTCTATCTAATATGCACTCTTTCACAATCCCTTTCCTTTGCATTCTCCTGTCCTTCCTCCTGATCTTGCTGTCCTCTACTGTACCCCATATACCTTACTCCCTTTCCCCCATTTTGCTGACTGGCTTTCCTTCTTTCTCCTTCTTTCTCCCAGCTCAACCTCCACCTGTCCTTGACCCCTACCCTTCATAACCCACCCTTCTTTCTACTTGAAAGTGGTCTCAAAGTGTGAGGTCTCGCATCTCCTTAAATCCCTATCACTGAATGCTGCACCAGGCCCCAATGGGCTCGAGACCAAGATACTAAAATGTGGGGCTCAGCATCTCGCTATCCCCATAACCCATATTTTCTGTCTATCCCTCACCTCTGTCATAGTCCCATCACTCTGGAAATCAGCCAAGGTAATCTCAGTTCCTAAAAAAGGAGTCACAAATAACATATCTGAATATCGCCCCATTGCCCTGCTGCCCATCCTAGGAAAGCTGCCTGAAAAATATAGTTGCCCACCAACTCACTGACTATCTACACTCATATAACCTCATCACCCCTTGCCAATATGGATTCTGCAAAGGCCATAGTACAACAACTGCCCTCTTCAAATTCTCCAACGACGTCAAATCTGCCATGGACTGGGGCTCTCTAACAGGAGCTGTCTTTGTAGACCTATCCAAGGCCTTCAATCTCATAGACCACTTCTTTCTCACTCATAAGACAGCCTTCCTAGGCATATCCCTCCACGCCACCTCATGGTTTGCTAACTACCTGTCCGAGCGTAGTCCATTCATCAAGTTTGGCACAGCCTCCTCCAACAAACTGCATGTTACCCAGGGTGTCCCCCAGGGGTTAATACTTGGCCCTCTGCTCTTCTCTATTTTCACAAATTATCTCACAACCGTCATCACCTCCTGCTCAATCATCATGTATGCAGTTGTCATAACCCTATATCACAACTCCCTGAGCATTGAACACATAAATTTGCAGTTAAACAAGGACTTTTCTTTTATACAGAAATTGCTCATGGAGAACAACCTCATTCTTAATGCTGCTAAATCACAAGCAATGTTATTTGGATCGCAAATCCATCATGCCTCCTGCCCTCTCCCCTAGACATCAGATGTACTAATGGTTCCCCTCTCTCCATAGTCCAGGAATTCAAATACCTAGGCATAACCCTAGACCATAGCCTTGATTTCCACCTCCACATCTCAAACCAATGCAAAGCCACCAACTCTTGTATTGGGATGGTCTACCGCCTCAAGCATTTTCTCACCCTCCCCTGCCCGGAAGATCATTGTCCAAGGTCTACTCCTCCCCTGCCTGCACTATGGATCCCTGCTCATCTCCAACTCCCTCACTAGCTCCTTGCGCAAGTGGGACATCACATATAACAGCATCTGCTGCTTTGCCCTCTCTCTCGCTCTCTCTCCCTCCCTCATCTCACTTACCACTGCACACTCTACAATTCTCTAGGGTGGCTATTGCCCCAGACATCCCAATCCCTTGCACTATAATGCTTCTTCTATAAGCAATTACAGTCCCCCTCTCCTGCTATATCCATTCTGCCCTTTTCTAGCATCAATGCTGCCTACTCCCTCAGATCCAGATCTCAGGATCCTACCCAACTTGCCACTCCCAGGTGTGCTACCAAAATGGGAGAACAGGCCCTTTATTCTTTTGCTCCTAGACTCTGGAACTCTCTTCCTCAAACAATACGCAACACCCCATACACCACCCTTTCCTTCAAGTCAGCCCTAAAAGTCCATTTCTTCCGATCCACTACCTGCAAATGCTTCCAACTCCATTGACCTCACAACTCCCTAATCCTGCAGTCATGACCATTCTACTCATTCTTCTTTCTCACCTCCCCCTGATCTGTTGGAATCACAGCCCTCTACCTAATGCTGGTTCTCCACTGACCTGCACTTTGCCATAAGTGATCTATACAACACAGTTGAGATAACTCAAGCCAAAGCACTTATCTATGCTCAGACACAGTAAAAAAAGTCTGCCCACTACATGTAACCCCACCTACCCCCCAACTCCCAGTCCCATGAGTTTCCCTAACAGTCACTTCTAAAGCAAGCTGCCTGACCATGCCCCCTCGCACCCCACCATTTACTCTAGTACATCTTATCCACTCAGCCTCACCTCTCCCCCCCATTTTTCCCTATACCTTATCGCTCTTCTTCCTCCACCCTTTACCTCCACCACAGTACCCACCTCTCTCTCATACATCCTTTCTTCACCCACTACCAACTATCCCCATCCGTCTGAACTACCGACAAGACACTTTGTGGCTACTTATTCCCCCCCCCCATAAAGTGTTTTTCTTGTTATTTTAACTTGTACCTATGTTTTGAGTTATTCTGAAAGTTATGAATCCAAGCTGTATCATTCATTGTAATGTACCTTTGCTTTCTCCTATTGTACTTTGTTTTGCAACCTATGACGTGGAATCTTTGTAAAAGAGCTTGCACTCAAAGGTCTTTTCCGAATCACTAAATAAATAAATAAAATGTAATGTACAACCTTGATACTCAAGGTTGCTCTCTCTGTATTACTCAGTGCAAACCCTATTTTGAAACCTCTCTGTATAACTGTTGCTCTATCGCTAGCATAATCTGAGCTGCCTGTATAAGGAACTGTTCCTCTGGCTTGTATTGTATTGCCTTCTCTAACCTAAATGTTCATGTATGCTTACCTGCTATGATGAACGATGTTAATGAAAACTTGTCAGTTGTTCTTGTTCTAGTGTTCTGTACTCTCCCAGGTCACACCTGAAAATAGGCACTCTGTTGTCTAATGTTCTTACCTGGTTATCAAAAAACAAATAAATAAAATAATTTTATTGGTTTACTGTACCTACTATTGTAAATATTTTACTACTTCCTTAAATGTTAAAACCTGCTGGAGAAGGTCCAGAGGAGGGCTACAAAGATGATAGCTGATCAGCAGGGCAAGGCATACGAGGAGAGGTTGAAGGCACTGAACATGTACTTCCTGGAAGGCAGAAGACAGAGAGGGGACATGATTGGGACCTTCAAGTACTTGAAAGGGATAAATAAGGCTGATAAGGAGAATCTCTTTAAGCTGAGTGGCAACTATAACGTGAGGGGGCACAGTCTTAAGCTGGAGGGTGGGAGGTTTTGGAGGGTGGTCAGGAAGCAGTTCTTCCCAGAGAGGGTGGTGGAACTTGGAATGCAGTGCTGGAAGAGGTCATCTCGTTGAAGACAGTGGGCATCTTTAAGAGAGGCTGGGATAGGCATAGGGGGAAGGTAAGGATCATAGGTAGGGAGGATAGGAGGAATGGGGAGGGAAGGCAGGGACATTAGCTCAAGCTGTGGACCCTGCAGTATGAGCAGACTTGATAGACCAAATGGCCTTCTTCTACTGGCTTCTTCGTATGTTCATACATATGTATGTTCCTCTGCTACTCTTACTTGTTTTTATGCATTTCTAACCCCTTTTATGTACCACACTTCAGTGTCACTGAATTTTAACTACCTGCTACTTGTAAAATGAGATCTTATTTTGTATAATCCAGCTTGTTCTAAATAATTGCAATGAACTTTGTCTCCACTTCTCTATCCCCCAGGGTTGCACCTGGAAATAAGCCCTGGCTCAGTGTGCTTCTCCCAGTTACCAATATTCTAAATAAATAAATAACTTTGTAGGTCTGGGTCCATACTCACCAGGTGCCAGTGTTTCTGAATAATGAACCCTATCACCTCTGATTGTGGGCTATAGGTTGGCACAGAGTTGATCTGTATGACACCCCTCACACATTCTACTTTTTCATTTGGTAAATCTGTTTTAGGCATTATATCCACCTCCTTCCTAACTTTTTGGATAAGGTTTGTGGCATATCCCTCTCCCGCAGTTTCTGTGTTAGTTCATTGGCTCTAGCCTGGTAGTTTTCTGTGTCTCCACAGTTTGTCTTTGTGCAGATGAATTGTCCTTTAAGGTATTGCCAAAACTGTGTGGCACAGATGGCAATTGCTGGCCAGTAGGATAGTATTCCTATCACTGGCCTTATGATAGAGGTCAGTGGTAACCCCCCCCCACCGTCTTTCATAACAATAAGGTCTAAGAAGCTGATCTGTGTCTGGCTAAAGAACACACTAAACCCCTCTGGGTATTTACTCTTCCATCCCCTCTTCCTGCCCCCCCACCTCCATATACACTTATGTGTCTCTGGTTCTTGCATCTTTTGCTCCTCCACTGAACAAATGGGGTGGGGCATTTCTCTGTCTTACAGAAATGTTAACGTGCATTACAGACCACTGAATTTTCCACTGCTGCAGTCCTCCTCTGATGTCAGCTGCAGGGGATTCTGGGATTTGTAGTTACAGAAAATGTCAGTTTTCAAGTCAGTAGAATCAGTCTGACACAATCTGCTATACTGCAATATGTAAAAGCAATGTTTTTGCACACAAAGTGCAAATTGGGATCGTCCCCACACTTGGGTGTGGGGCTGTTAGTGCTGACTGTTTCCCCTTAAGGTGACCCTGTGAACACCTGCACATTCCCATGGACCCCATCACACCTGGAATCTGCACACATATCCCAGCCCTGTTTCTGTGCCTTATGTCTACTAAGGAGTACAGGATCTGGTAACTTCCAGATTAAATTGACTATGGATGCAGGCCCCAACCAAGAAACTGACAGCCCAATTTCTAGTAAAATAGCACTGCTGTTCTACTACAAGGAAGGAAATACTGAGATGTACCGGAAATAGTTATTTCTTGTGAAACAGTTTACGTATTGCCTCAAATGTTGTACTTATCTGATATGTTAGAAAAAGGATTTCCCTTGAAGATTAGCGATGCATGCTGTGGGAATTTGCTCTAAGAGGGACATGGTGAAATGGATACCAGGGTTGGTTGGTGGGTTTAACTTCCAGCTGGGCCTTTCAGATGCCTCCTCCTCAAATTCTTCCATGAAACTGAAACTGGAAGCTCCTTGTGACTCATCAGCTCTAGGTATTTGGCCACACTCCCTGAGGACTGTCAGCCAATTAGCTGGTCTGGAGTTCCAAATCTAGCTGGAATTAACCCTATGAGGCCCAGTAGTTCTACAGGAGAGCCTTGACTTCCCAGGGGCTACACACACCCTACTTTGAAGACTGACGGCCTTGCAATTCCTTGGACCTCAACATGGCTAGCCTTCCACCCTAGGCTCCAGTATACAGGGACACATCTCTTCTCTGCTCACCTAGTCACAGGGAGAAGCACAGCTATGATTAGAGAACAGTGTGACAGTAGTGTCAGTTAATTCGTAACATGAAACATTAGGGATCACTTATAGCTAGGGGGTCCTATGTTCAGACTTTGTGGTAGCCCACATTCTGGATCCCCCCAGGGCATTATGCTTGGGGGTGTCCCAGGGTGGTGCCCAACAAGTCTAAAGATGGCAAAGGAACCAAAAACACTATCCACCACTGATCCAGGCTTCTGAAACAGTTGACATCAACCACGCCCCCTTGGTTTGTGTGGTGGCTGCTTGTGTTTGTCTGTGTCTGTAGCTTAGTTTTTGTGGATTTACATGTTTTTCTGCTTGTGGTAACTATACCATTCTTACTCACTACTCCATGAAAGTCTCCTGGACTAGATTTCTGCAAAAAAATCATCATCAGGTATCTTTATTTTCATTTTAAAATCAACTTTTTGGAAGCTATCCCAAGCAAAACACAAGTGAAGCAACTACATCTGACAAACTTGGTGACTCTGGGTCCTGCTGGAATCCACATTTTCGTCTGACCTGCTCCATGATCTGTATGTGGGCTTTTCAGCAACCTGTTTGAATGACAAAGAAGCATACAGACAAAGGGATTTCACATCCTGCATATGTGCAGGCACAGTTAATCACCTTCAGGAATTTTAACATTTCAGTGACTCTGGACCTCAGCTGTTGCTCATTCTTTTGGCTTTTGACTTAACCACCAGGTACCTATCTGCAAGCGACTGGGTGCAACTGACAAGCTACAACAAGGATAAATGGGCATGTCATCCTCTATTACTAACAATCTCCTTGCTTTGGGTCCCTAGACACCTGCACTGGTCCAAGCCGCATAAGCCTCAGAAGTGTAATTCTATTGACTACGAAGTACAGCAACTGTCTCTTAAACTCCTACTCCTCCTCCTCTTGATATCAGGAAGTGTCCACTCAGATCCTGGCCCTGTCTCCTGCAGTACAACAAAGCCTGACAAAATGGAGGGGGGGCTCAAAATTGCTACCTTAAACATCTGCAGTCTCCTCCCAAAACTGGCCTCCCTTCAAATCTTTGCCAGCCAACACAACCCGGATATCCTTGCCATCATCGAACTTGGCTGACACCTAATACTCCGGATCATGCCATCTCTACAAGGCTACAAGATATTCAGGCTGGATAGGACCTCAAAAGGGGTGGTGGATGTGCAATCTACATAAGGACTACCTCACCTGTCTCCCTGGTTCTTATCCCACCACAGAAACCTCAGTGCAACTCCTCCCTATCAAGATACTACTTGGTGCCCAAAACAAAGTCCTCATGATTGCTGCTGTGTATATCCCACCAAAAGATCCTGATTCCGCCTACAGGCTGTCCTCGAGTTCATAAGTACACAACCTTCTGACATCGAACTCTTCTCCTTGGGGACTTTAATATAAATTGGCTTGCTCCTGATGCAGGGTCAAACAAAGATGCCATCCTAGCAGCAAATTTAACACAAGTGGTAAACTCCCTACCAGGAAAAACTACAAATCAGGGACCAGCACCCTCATTGACTGGATTCTTACCAGCCACCCTACCAGTATCACCAATGTAAGTGTTCTCCCTGACTTCGCTCATTGATCACTCTCAATAATATGTACCTGGACAAATAAGTTTCGTAAGCGCCTCAAAACCATCTATAGCAGAGTCCCACCTATGGCAACCTTACTCATCTCAAGACCTGTCTTAGGCAGATAGACTGGTCCTTGATTTACAAAACTCAAGATGTTGACCTAGCCCTTGATTACTTTATTACTACTTTCAACACTGCCTGTGACACCTATGCACCAGTAAAAAGTGCAAAATCAAAGCACTCACAAATCCCTGGCTCACGGCAAAGCTATTGGCACAACTCAAAAGTAGGGATCACCTCTGGGCCACTGCAAGAGCTACTGGCACTCTGTCGGACATTCAAAAGTATAAAATAGGCTCGCAACCACTGTACTTAAACAGATCCACTTTGATGAAGAGCTCCCACTTCAAGAATGCCCCTCCAACTCCTGGGGCGAAGGAAATCCTTCTGGGACAACATAAAGAATATCATGGATCAGCAGTCCAAATCCTCTCCTACAATAATGAATGTGGATGGAACCACTACATTAGACCCAGAGATCATTGCAAACACCCTAAATGATACCTTCACGGACCTTAGTGGTGTCCTCTCATCTGATTTCTTTACTGATGCTGACCCTCCAATTTCTACTTCTACTACGGCCTCTCAACCAAACCACCCTTCCATTCCAAACTAGTAAAGGCACATGAAGTCTATAAATATGTAAAGAAGGCCATTTCTAAGTCCCGAGCAAGCAGCACACTATTGACCTTAAACTTCTGTCCCTTACTCTGGAGGAAGTACTGCTCCCCTCACAAAATTTTCAATCTCTCCTCTGCTACAGCCAATTCCCTAGGAAATGGAAGGCTGCAGTTGTCACTCCAGTGCACAAAAGTGGTGATAAGTCACTGCCTGGTAACTATCGCCCGATATCAATACTACCACCTCTCTCTCTAAGGCCCTTGAACGCTTGGTGGTGGACCAACTTTCAGACTACCTGGAAAAGCACAACATCCTATGCACTCAGCAGCATGGATTTAGGAAAGGGCACAGCACATCGACTGCCCTACTTGAATTCTCAGGAGCAATCCACAATGCCATGGACAAAGGAAACCTAACTGGAGCAGTCTACATTGACTTAACCAAGGCATTTGATACAGTTCACCATGGCCTACTTATCAAACAACTTCTATCCCTAGGGCTCTCGCAGGGTCCTGGTGACTGGGTAAAAAATTACCTTACTCAGTGCTCTCAATCTGTAAAAGTAGCTGGAGTTCTCTCAGACTCAAACCGGTTCGCCAGGAGTTCCCCAGGGATCCATCCTGGGCCCCCTCCTTTTCAGCCTTTTCCTAAACTCCCTCCCCAAATCCTGCCCTGAACAATTAATCCTCTATGCCGATGATGCCGTGATTCTTGCCACTCATAAAGATCCGAACCTCTTACGCCTCAACCTTCAGCATGCTTTTTCCAGTTGAGATGTGGTTCCTGAACATAAGCTGTTCAAAACCACAGAAAACTAAATCCATGCTCTTCTCTAACCTGCAAAACAAGAAACGGCAAGTCCCACTCACCATTAATACATACCTGGGAAATACCCTTGAACAAGTGCCAATTTTCAAATATCTTGGAATCAACTTTGATCAAGACCTAACCTTTGCAACTCACATTGATAGTACAGCAAAAACTATTAATCAGCGAATTGGGATTCTGTATCGGAACCGACAGCTTCTTACCCATTCTGCACTGAGGACTGCCATCCAATCTTCTATCATCCCAGTCATTGACTATGGCTTAGTTTATATACGGATCTGCCACTACTACAGCACTTAGTCGCATTACAACATCCCTAAATAAGGCCTGTCGGCTGCTCACTGGTGCACATCGACGTACCCATACATGTGAACTCTATGCTGACTCAGGTTGGTTGCAACTCTCAAACCGGATAAAGTACCTTACCTGCCTGATGGTGAAAAAATCCACTCTGGGCCTCACTCCACCCTGTATCCAAGACCTGTTATGCCCGAGCGCTAGCACCGCTTTACCAGAAGATCAGAACACCAGCTCTCCAAGTCCCCCGATGCGGACTTCTCAGGGACAAAGATCATTTGCCTATCTTGCCCCCAGCTGGCTAAATGCCCTCAGCACTCATATTACTGCCTCCACCTCTCTAGGTATTTTCAAATCAAGGCTTTTCTCTGACCTTGCCACCTCCAGCTCCTGTGACTGCCCTGATTAAACCTCCTATTTTCTCACTACCCACCCTGTTCCGTTATCTGACAAAGACACGTTTGGGAAACCTTTTCTCCTGCTATTGTCTGCTCCCCACACCTTTCACTTAACCTCTCTGTTCTGGACTTTTTCCCTATTTGTTTCTCCTAATCTGGCATGACCTCTTTCTTGTAATAATAATGTGATTATTGATATCTCATTTCCTTTTGCACAAGTGATTTGATATGTATTTGTATATGTTTTCTTGCTCTTGACACAACACAAATTGTTGTGTTATCTATGTAACCTTTTGTACTGTACCTAATTGATGTGGAACCTTTGTAAAAGAGCCTCTGGCTCAAAGGTAGTAATTCCTAGAACAATAAACTACATTAACACTTCACCTGTAAACATATTAGATAAAATACCACTATACCAGAACTGAAGCATTTAGACACCTAATCATCTTTAAACTTTTCTCCAAAAAGCATTTTTGTACTGGCTTCAGTCCCCTACAAGGATCAAGGATAATCTTTTATATTTAAACACCTGAAGGGCAAGGCAGAATTGTCAAAGTACTTGCAACAGGTAAAAAAAAGTTTACATCTAAACTTTACATTATTTTATATAGTTGCAAAGTAATGAGAACAGTTAACAAGCATTTGTCAATGCCGAATGCTGTTGTGCTGGCATTGGCAGTGGGAGTGGCATAGCTAGAGATGCATAGTGCTGTGATTTTGTGAATGTGACTCAAAAGGTGATTTTGCACAGCGACCACGCCATTGTGCGCCACAGCTGTGGAAACACGTTTTGGGCAGGCTGTGAAAAATAGCAGCTGGACTGTTGATAAGGAGATGTGCACAAATGCCAGTGCTGAAAATGTGGCGTGAAAATATTGCAGATTGACGCAGTTACTAGGGTGCATGGAAACTGCACAATGTGCGCTTGCAACACAGTCATTATATGGAGTTTCAGCACCAAATTTTCAACATAGGCATTTTAGGACCTCTGCTCATGAATAGTGTCACCGTCATTTCCTCAAACTGTCCCAAAAACTGATTTCACACAGCGGCCCTGCAATTTTGTACCGGACGTGCGAAAATACATTTCAGGCAGCTGCAGTGTTTATAAGGAGGTATGGAAAAATGCCAGTGATGAACTGCTGGAGTGAAAGTATAAAAAATTCACAAAGTCATGAGCATGGGTGCAAACTGTGCAAAGCACTCTCATAAAATACTCATTTGTTGACTTTAGATCCCAAATTTTCAACATAGGCATTTTAGGGCATCTCCTAATGAACAGTGTCACTGTCATTTTCATCATGTGTCTTGAACACGGACTTTCCACAGCGACCACGCTATTCTGCGCCGGAACTGCGAAAACAGATTTTGGTCAGGATGTGAAAAATGACAGTTGCACTGTTCATTAGGAGGTGCAGAACAATGGCACTGTAGAAAATCTGGAGTGAGAATATTAGAAGTTTGCGATCGCATGAGCATGCGCGCAAACCGCGCAATGCACGCCTGTAACACAGTCATTTTATGGAGTATTGTCACCAAATTTTCAACACAGGCATCTTAGGACTTCTGCTCATGAACAGTGTCACTGTCATTTTCGTAATGTGTCCTGAACACTGATTTTGCACAGCAAACGCGCTATTCTGCGCCGAAAGTGCGAAAACACATTTCACCAAGGATGTGAAAATGACAGCTGTACAGTTCACAAGAAGGCTTAGTAAAATGCCAATTTTGAGAATCTGGCATGAAAATATTGCAAATGCGCTAAGATACGAGCGTGCGTTGTGCAGTTGCTATGCACTTTGTAAAACAGTCATTTTAAGGAGCATTGTCACCAAATTTTCCACACAGGCATTTTAGGACCTCTGCTCATGAACAGTATCACTGTCATTTTTGTAATGTGTCCAGAACACTGATTTCGCACAGTGACTGTGCTATTCTGCACCGGAAGTGCGAAAACACATTTCCGCCAGGATGTGAAAAATGACAGCTGTACGGTTCACAAGAAGGTGTGGTAAAATGCCAATGTTGAGAATCTGGCATGAAAATATTGCGAATTTGCTAACTTATGAACGTGCATTGCGGAGTTGCTACGCATGCTCGTAAAACAGTCATGTTTTGGATTTTCCCACCAAATTTGCAACATTGGATTTTTGAGAGCCTCCCCCCATGAACAGTGGCACTGTCATTTCCTTACACAGTCCCAAAAGGTGATTCCGTGCAGTGACTGCAAAATCACCTTTCGGGACCGAATAACGCCATGACAGTGCAAGAATTCATGAGAAGGGGTCCCAAAAACCCCATGTTGAAAATTTGGGGCCAAAATTCACAATGCCTGAGATATGTACTAAAGTTGAAAAAACCCTATCTATCCCATTATACAGCTTACCGGCATTTCCTCAGTTTGCAGTGGGCTTTGACGAGTGCAGACGTGTTCCCGTCCACCGATGATCATCGTGCCAGCTCCGGAGGTAAGTATGGGGTGAGGGAGACAGGGTGCGCAGTGGGTGGTGGGTGGGGGGGTGGGCACGGAGACTACGAGGGACCGCTTTTCCTTTACAGGTTCAAAAGGACAAAAAAATAAAACACCGCATGACAGGTTTTTTTTTTGCAGATTTGGTATGCTGGGTTGGGCCCAGCATGCCATCTAACTGTTTGGGGGTGTCTGTAGTCTATGGTGAATGGGCACCCTCATTGGCAAACAACACGGGGGCAGAATTTATGTCGACGGGATTGGGCACCCCTGCTGGCACACAAAGAAGGGAGGAGCGAGAGCTGAGGGATTGGGCACCCCCTGGCATTAAACAATTGGGTTATTTCTGCCAATGGGGAGGGCTCCCCATCGGCAGACAAAGAAAGGGGTGGGGTAAGAGCCAGGTGATTGGGCACCCTTGGCATTAAACAATAGGGGTACTTTTGTGTCGACAGGGAGTGGCTACCCAATGGACACATTCACAGGGGGCAGGCAGCCGAATGGGGATTGGGCACCTCTAAAGTTGGCAGTATTCGTTAGTCACTCATGTACATAATTGGCGAAGCACGCAAGGAAAGACCACAGGCCTGACGAGCTTTGCTCGGATTGCAGTGGACCTTTTCTTAGATGTGCTCACCCCATTATGTATGCATGGTGTGGCACTGGCATGCAGGCTTATTGGGGAATGTGGGATGCACCTACTCGTGTGTGCCCTGCATTTGCCTAACAGCGACCGCGCCTCTAAAACTGCACTGTCCCATGATGTTGGCTGCGCAAGCTCGCCAACATAAAAATAGTTCACTAACAAACAGGGTAAACATTTCATTGGTCAAACAGACCATGGGGTAAATCCTCAAATGTCCATCTAGGGGGATGGTATTGCCAAGTATTAATGTCGCTATCAGTGTCTCTAGTAATACCAAGGAAGTCATTTCAGGCAAAACAGTTAAATAACCCAACAGGAGCTGTAGCAATGTCCCTGACAACCGCAATAGAACAGAAAATAAAAAGAATGCATACTCCTTCAGGATCCCTGGACATCATCAGGAAAGACATAAAAAAGATGTCATCAATGGGATGTCTCACTGCTGGGATAAAGTTATCTAATTGTGGCACAATGTCTTCTCAAATGGTACACTCTGATCCTGGGTGGCAACCCCGGCCAGACGTGGGTGACACTATCCCGGTGCATGGTGGGTGATTGGCTTATCTACTCACCTAGTGTCTGTGTCTCTCACACTAGCACCTACCCACAGGGTATCTGGCTATACTCTCTGTAGTCGTGATACACAGTGTCCCCATATCTGGCTGGCAGTCACTAGTCTTTCCCTGTTGCAGTTAAAGTTGGAGGTTAGGGAAAAGTGTGTACTGGGGGTGTCACATTCAACACTGCCTGTCAAAAAGGATCAGAGCCCACAGTTGATCTGCTCTCACCATGAGACATAACCTGGGGAGGGATCAGATCCACACACAGTCCGTTCTCCTTTAGGATAATGGTACAGTTTGAACAGAGCGAGGTTCTTATCAATTACAGGCTGCCACATGACCACAGTTCTTAAAAAGCAGACCCAGCAGCATTAGACAAGCTGCCAGACTCACAGTCCATGCACCTTTTTTTCTCTCTTCTTGCTGCTGCCCTTATTCTCACAGTATTTCACACAAAACAGGCCTCTCCACCTCACCCAGACCCCACTACTACTTCTCCCCTTTGCTCAGTTTAGTTGTAGGGCTAGAGGGCCAATATTCTTAAGCTGCTGCTGTGGGGTATGGGCTCTGCACTCACTCTGTTGTATTCATTTTTTTCCACTTTAGCCTGCTTTATGGCTTCCTCTCTCATGACCCACATGGTTACATATTGCCCCATGCATACTTCAGAGCTCTGTTTTTGAACAATCCTCACCCATCTGGCAGCTTCAAGTACTCGGTCCACTGCTGCTCAGTCCACTTCATGTTCACCATGTGCACATGTGCAGCGAACATCTTACTATGAGAGTGGCTTTTGAGGGGTGTGATACTGTCAGTCCAAATGAGAGTGGTCTGCAGGGGCTCATCAGCATCGCAGCAATCATCATCTAGGCTGGTCATGACAGTGTTCTGGCTTGCTGGGGGAAAACTTCCTGTTTTTCAAAGGAATCATAGGTCATCTCTTTCCTTTGATCTACATAACGCCATTGAACCAGCCCAGCCGATCTGTCATGATCACCCCACTGAAAACCGAAAACCATCCATCAATGTCTGTTGCTGTCACAGCCATAACTGCCCCCCCAGCCCATATGCCCAATCCCCCATGCCAGCTGCTATCCCCCTACCCTGCTCCTTTTTATGTTCACTTGCACTCATGCGCAAGGAATGTTTTGTAACAGTACAACTTTTTGGAGGTGTGTGACCCTCCTGTCCAATCCAGTGCTCAGTGTAGCGGGCACGACCATACCGCACCAGTGGATGTGTGAATGGTCTATGACGGCAGTTCTGCTGCCCTGGTCTTCAGTTCTAAGAAAATTTTCCACTGCAATCAGCAGTAGTAACGTGTATGTATTTAGCATATTTACGTCACTCTTTCCCTCTGCTCGAAATCCCTCCCACTTCCTCCCTCTACTGCTGTCCTCCCCGCTCCCTCATTAATGCTGTCCTCCACATTGTGTGCCAAGGGGGTGCCCAATCCCCCCTTGGCTCATGTGTCCCTTCCAAGCACACTGTGTGGCTGATAGGGGTTACCAATCCCGACGGCTCCAGGCCCCCCCAACAAACACCCAGGTGGCATGCTGGGAGCCCACCTCAGTGTGCTTATGCCACCCCCAGCTCACTGTATGGCTGACAGCGTGTCCAATCCCCGTTGGCTACAGCCTCCCCCCAAAGAAACACCCAGATGTGCTGGCACTCTGGGAGCCCACCCCAGCATGCCCAAAGTGTCCCACATTGCTGTTTTCTTTTTTTTTTTAACCTATGAAAACAAAAAAACGGTCCATCATGGTCTCTCGTGCCCCGTGCCCCAACCCATGCCCACCCTCTGTGCACTCCACCTCCCCACACCCCCTCATCCCATACTTACCTCCAGCCTGGCATGATGATCTTCGGTGGACCGGGAACATGTCTGCACTCTTTAAAACCAACTGAGAACTGAAGAAATGCCGGTAAGCTGTATAATGGCATAAATGTTTTTTTTTCAACCTTGATGTATATCTCGGCCATTTTTGCGAATTTTGACACCAAATTTTCAACATGGGGTTCTTGGGACACCACCTCATGAATTCAGTCACTGTCATGTCATTCTTCAGTTCTGAAAGGTGATTTCACAGTCAGTGAGCGGAATCACCTTTTGGGACCACTTACTGAATGACAGTGCCACTGCTTATGAGGCGGCGTCCCAAAATGTTTATGTTGCAAATCTGGTGAAAAAATTCCAAAAAAATGGCTGTGTTACAAGCGTGCATTGCACAGTTTCCATGCACACTTGTAACTTCTCGAATTTGTAATATTTTCACTCCAGATTTTCAGCACTGGCATTTTTCCACACCTCCTTATGAACGGTGCAGCTGCCATTTTCCACATCCTGGCCAAAATGTGTTTTCGAGCTTCCAGCGCACAATGGCACAGTTGATGTGGGAAATCAATGTGCGGGACAGATTATGAAAACCACAGTGAACTGTTCATGAGCGGAGGTCACAAAATGCCTATGTTGAAAATTTGGTGAGAAAATTCCAAAACATAACAGTGTTACGAGCGTGTGTTGTGTAGTTTCCACGCACACTCATAACTACGAGAATTTGTAATCTTTTCACTCTATATTTTCGACATTGGCATTTTGTCACATGTCCTTATGAACAGTACAGCTGTCATTTTTCACACACTGGCCAAAACGTGTTTTCGCACATCTGGCACACAGTGGCACAGTCACTGTGGGAAATCAACGTTTGGGACAGATTAAGAAAATCACAGTGACACTGTTCATGAGCGGAGGTCCCAAAATGACTATGTTGAAAATTTGGTGAGAAAATTCCATAAAATGTCTGTGTTACAAATGTGCGTTGTGCAGTTTCCACACAGGCTCGTAACATTGAGACTGACTGGGGCATTAGGGTTCCTAAGACAGACAGCTAAGAAGTATGAGGCTGAAATGTAAATCAGATGCAAGAGGAGTTGCAGAGAGGTAATCTGTTGGGACATGGGTGCTGAAGGGACATGGATACAACTAAGGGGGAGGCCTGAATAAATGCCAAACACTACTACAAATACCTGCAAGCTAACGTTTGGCATTGATAAATGCTTGTTACTTCTGCAACACTGGGGATCCCACCCCTGGTGCTGCCAAACATATTACTGACACTGGAGGTGCCCAATCCCCCAGTGTCTCTACCTGGAATAAAGAAAACAGACCCTCATAGTTTATTATTTTTTTAAATACCTCCTGTAAAAAAAGGAAACTACTCATTGATGACCACACCGTAACTGTCCCCTCCCAACCCAACCTATGTTAATCTTCTGACATGGGGTGCCCATTCCCTGTGTTGGCCTCTACCCCCCACCCTGCCCATTTTGGTTCTGCAACAGCCGGGAGCCCCCCCCAGGTGCTTCCAAATATAACACTGATACTGGGGATGCCCAATCCCCCAGCATTATGACCTGAAATAAAGATAATTGTCACTCATAGTTATTATTTTTAAATAAACCTGTAAAAAAAAAAAAAAGTCCGTCGATGTCTGTTACAGCCGCAACTGTCCTCCATCCGATCTTCCCACTCAACACCCACCCCTGCAAGCCCCTACTTACTGGGGGTCCAACACCATAATCTCCTCTGGACTATGGACATGTCTTCTCTATTCTACACTGGACCATGAATTGAAGAAATCAGGTATGTGATTCAATGTATTTCAATGGGGCTTTAAACTTAGTGGCATAGCTTGGCTATTTTTAAATATTTTTGCCCCAAATTTTCAGCATGGTTTTTTTGGGACCCCTGCCTCATGAACAATGACAGTAAAAGTAGGCAATTCTGTCCCAAAATGTGATTTTGCATTTGCAGTGTGAAATCACCTTTTGGACAGGAGTTGAACATTTTCTCTGTCTTTTTCATGAGGTGGGGTCATAAGAAGGCTATGTTCAATGGCATATGCAGCCAGTATAGTGTTATATTTGTGCAACTGTGTTACTTAGGTTTTGGCCATTTGCACTGTCTGTTCCAGAGGAATTACCACCCTGTAGGGGTACCAAAGGCAAGGAACTCTCGAAGAGGGTTCCACCCCTCAAGGTGCTGTGGCATGATTCCAGTGGCTAAAGGTACCTTAGGAAGGATTCCAAGGAGAGAAGTGCTCCCACTGGAGGAGGAGGGGAGGATGGTGGGGCAAAGAAAAAAGTTCTTCAGAAGGAAGCTGAGAGGAACTGCTTACATAGCTCAGGAAAGTGGGAGTGGCTGGCTGCTTGTCCATTGAACTACAGGCCAAACCTTCCAGTTCAATGGCCTGCACAGCCAGTATAGTGTTATGCTTGAGCAACTGCGTTACTTAGGTTCTGGCCATTCACACTCTCTATTCCAGAGGAATTACCACCCTGTAGGGGTACCTAAGCAAGGAACCCTCAAAGAGGGTTCCACCCCTAGAGGTGCTGCAGGATGATTCCCGTGGCTAAAGGTACAGTACCTTAGGAAGGATCCCCAAAAAGAATGAAGTAGTATGAAGCGTATAAGCAAGAAGTAGCTGTGACATAGTAGTAGATAATGCATCAAGCAGCTTGATAACGTAATGAGATGCCTTAATAATGTAATGAGATGCACAGGTTAGCAATAGCATGAGTTTGATGGGTCGCACTAGAGAATAAGGGGACCTCCTAAGGAGATAGGGAACGGCAAGTAGGGACACCATCTACCTCCATCCAACAGTGGAACCTACCTAATAGAACTAGGAAACACTAACTACAGCTAACTAACTAATGACCTGAGGCACAGAGGAGAGAAAAAAAAAATCCTTTGAGGAGGAAATTTCTGGGGATCCAGGGCCTAAGTCGCCTTCCTTCCAGGCTGGGATATTTTATTTAGTGACAGCTCTGCAGCTGCAATTTGGAAACCCAATTAAAGGGAGGTGGAAAATATTTCAATTTGGTGGAAAGCTCTCACTCAATTCCTCTAGCAAGAACACTGTGGAAGGTTGCGAGAGTGCTCTGCAACATCGGGGGCAACCAAGGTGGGAGGAGGAGAGCAATGACTGCTGAGGCACTCACCTGGTCTACTCACCCTAGATACAAACCAGGTGAACCAGAGGCAGTCATAGGGCGTATGTGGTGAAGGTGCCTTGCTAGGGAAACCACTAAAGCCAATGAATAACCATTGTAGCGGAACCACTAGAGTCAAAGGAGATCGGAGTAACCACCCTTCACAGCTAGTCTTAAATTCTACACCAGGAGCTGCTCTCGCATCAGTGAATAGTAATGTCAAGCCCAGAGCAAGGACATTCCCAGCTATGGGCCAGGTGAGCAGGACCCCACCCCAAGTCGGGCATGCTCAAGACGTGGACTTAAAATGCAGATCGAGACCATCAGCTGCAGGGAAACCCTGTGCCAGAATGGTGTGGCTGGCATGCCCCAGAACTGTTAAGGAGCTGAATGAGCATTAAATGCTGAGACCTTGCAATGGTCAGATGCGGTAGTGAGTGCAGCAGACATCCCAGAGGCTGAAGCTGAGGGGATGGTGGTAGGCATGAAGCAAAGATTGTGTAAGAAAGAGTGGACCTGCACATAGGTCAGTAACAATGTAACTATAGTCAGACCTGCACATAGGTCTGCAAAACATGGTGGCAATGAAGCAGCACTGTGAATAGTGGAACAAGCCAGCCAGGCATTCAAAAAGCCAATAAAGGTGATATACTTTGAGGATTTGTCAGTGGCGAAGATAGGATTTAGAACATAAGTAATTAGCCACACAGGGCCACGACTCCACAAACACCTCCAAGTCCCTGCCATAGGAAAAACAAGAAAGTGATGGAAGGGCCGAGACCCACATGCAGGTATTGAAACTAGTTGACAGCATCAGCAGTAGCTTAGCTGACCTCAGAGTATAACAGTGTGTACAAACATAGAAGCAGCATCTGTACTGAGTACATTGAGTTGTAAACATCAATAAACATAGAAAGAAAGGAGACACCATACTGTGAAGCAGCTATCACCTGGCAGTGCAATGAAACTGTAGCAACAAGGTAAGTAGAATGAGTTGAGAGAGCATGATTGAGCTGCTAATAGCTAGGGTTCAGAGTAAGCCTGAATCAGAAGAAAACAATTAAGTGCAGTACAGAGAGCAGCTTTGGTTGAGCTGAAACACACAGATAGGTCGGCCCAGTGGTGCTGAGGGTTGAGACGCTGGGCACCACACATCGTGCTGTGCCGATGACCCGGGTTCGAAGATGGACTTGGGTAGTTGAGGGTTGGCAGGGGGAGGGAGGACTAAGCGTCCCAATGGATGCTCTCCTCCTTCAGGGGTGGGATACCTGGGATCAAGCAGTCCGACACCCTCTGAGAGTACTGTGGAAGCACTGCCTTGAAGGGACGGGCGGTCCGACATCTGAATCGGGAGGGGGGACATCAGACAGCACATGGGAGGAAGACATGCTCCCGCATCGTCACCTCTCGGGATGCCAGTCCCAAGCACCGCGCCCTAAGGGGAGGGCAGGGACAGACCAAAACCACAGAAAACAGAAAACAAACATTGTCGGCCCTTGATAACAACCGCCTAGGACCGTCCAGACCACCGACACGGACAGACCCCGCTGTGCAGGAGGAGGTGAGGCACTCTAGGGGCAGATCCAGTGCGGGTGGCAGAGAAGATGTGTGTGCGGTCAGAAGGAGCGGGCACCAAGGGTGGATGGGAGGAGGCAAATCAAAATTGTTAAAAAAAAAAAAAAAAAAAACACACAGATAATTGCTGCAGTTGCAGTGCAATTAATTTGAGAGTTGTGAGTAACTGAGAGCAAGTAATATGAGCTCTGGAGTAGCAATATGCTAGGAGCTTAGAAACAAAGCCCCAAAACACACAAACATGGAGAACAGGAAAAAGGCACAAAACAAAGAAACACAAACACAGAAAACAAGGAGTAATGACAGAAAGAATCACACAGCCAGAGGCAAAATACAAACCAGAAGCAGGAAAACAAATGCAGAAGTCCAGCAGAGACAAACAGAAGCAGTGGGGGGGGAAGGGGCTCAGGCCCCAGGGTAGGCCCCAGCCAGCTGCAGAGGACAGACAGACAGAGCCTCTGGCTAGCAAAGAAAAAAATGCTTCAGAAGACGGCTGAGAGGAACTGCTTATATAGATCAGGAAAGTGGGAGTGGCTGGCTGCTTGTCCACTGAACTACAGGCCAAGCCTTCCATTGAAAATTTGGGGGTAAAAATATAAAAAAAACAACAGTTATGTGCCTAGGTTGAAATCTGCGAATGCAGCTCATAACTTTGGTAATGTTTGACCCCTAATTTAGTAACATAGCTATTTTTTTTTTTTTTTTGTAACACCCAACTTCTCCATTAGCTCCTTATATTGTTTTGCCACTAGAGGGAGCCTGATTAAGTTCGAACAATTTGCTCCCAATACCTCACTTGTCACATTTTACTGCTCTCTAGTAGCTGTTTTCACTTGGTGATTTATATTAAAGGAGCTCTCTGCTGTCTCTTTCCTCTCTACTCACTCCTTTCTCTAGTCAAAATGTCCCTCCTCGCCGCCTCCTCATGGGAATACTTTGCCTTCCTATCTCTTTGAGCTTTACTGCTTGAACACATCAACAGCTTCTGCCAATACTTATACTCAGTTTGACTTCTACTACTCCAACATGTTTGCTACTGCCACTCCACTACCTCTACCCCTCTGCTCTCATCAGCGTGTATAGCCCAATAGTCAGATACCTTCACCTTCATCTGAGCCACCACCCTGCATGTCTATCAGAACGCACTCATCACCCCGCTATGGTTACTAACCCTATCTCTTATACTATCCGGCGACATTGAGATCAACCCTGGTCCATCTCTATGTCTCTGTCATAACCTTGCCCCCTGGCCACCATTCTCCTAAAACCGACATGGACTAACTTCGCCCACCTGAATGCTAGGAGCCTTATGGCCAACCTCCCTGACCTCCAGGCTTGGATCTATACTAACGTCCCGGATGTCCTCGCCATCACAGAAACCTGGCTTAAGCCCACAGTGCCTGACTCTCAGTGCCACTTTCCTGGATACAGCATGCTTCAGACCACCATCCTGGCACTAAAAGGGAGGTGACCTTGCCTCTACTTCAAAACTCACCTAAACATTACCCTTCTGCAGGACCCTCCTACCAAACTGTGAAATCCTGCACTCCCTACTGCTTCTGGGGTGTAAGAAACTCCATATTTTTGTACTATATCCCCCCAAAAATGCTACACAAGGCATCACTGAACTCCTAGGGTTTCTGCCTACAGTTACAGGCAAGAATGACATTATCTGCCTTGGTGATTTTAACCTTGACTGGTCTGAGAAAAACTCAGCTAACCTATCCTCCTTAGCTAGCAAGGCAAATCTATCCCAGCTCATACATGAACCCACAAGGGTCTCACATGGGGGCAACTGTGCCACCCTACTTGACTGGATACTTACTAACAGGACGGAGTATGTTGCCTCAGCCGGTGTGCTACCTGACACAATTAGTGACCACTATCCCATCTACTGTGTCTGGAACACTGTCATTCCTCCCCTCCCTGCTAAAACTGTAACCTTTCCTAATCTCTCCCGCTTAAGTCATGAGGACTTCTTAACTGACCTTAACCAGGTTGACTGGTCCCCTATTCCAAACAGAGGACATTAACATAGCCACAGAATATTTCAACTCGTCTCCTCTCTCTTCAAACCTCTACATCCCGTCACCACACGAGGATGGCAGGAAAGTAACCAAGTGGCTAACACGCCCCTGCTTCAACTTCTCAAATCTAGGACAAACTTTGGTCCAGGTGGAAGATCTCCCACCTCCGGCAGACTTTGAAGACTATCGTGATTACGTAACAACTGCAAAAGACAAATTCAAGATACAAAAGCACCTACTATAGGAACCTACTAATAACATCCTCTACAAATCCGCGCAGGTACTGGTCCAACATTAAGGACATTCTCGGCAATGACAAGCAACAGAATCCTGCTGACATGAACATTCAAGGTGTTCACTGCACCAACCATGATACCATTGCCAATGCCAACGCCTTCAATGTCCTTTTTCCTTCTCCACCAGTCGCTACTCTAACTAGCCCACAACCTGACTGTCCCTCTTCTCCTCCCTCGCCCTCCCACCCTCCCTTTCGTTCTGGCTCCAATCACATACCTTGCAGTTCGCAGTAAGCTACTTAACTCCCTTCCGCATGCGGCGGTCAAGGGCCTGAGGACATCCATCCTGCATACTTAAGCAGTATGCACCTTTGGCTGACCAGACCTCATCACCTGGCTTTTAACCTCTCGGATTCAGACGCCTACTGTCCCATCCACCTGGAAAACTGCCAGAACCATCCTTATACACAAAAAGGGCGTGTCAAACTCATGTCCAACTACCGCTTCTATATCGCTTCTGCCCACTCCTGTGTAAGCTGCTTGAAAAATAGTCCACCGCCAGCTTGCTGCTCACCTTGACATGTTTAATCTTCAAACCCCATGCCAACATGGTTTCCAGCCCAGTCACAGTACCACCTCTGCACTTACACAACTTACAAATGACATCAGAAATAATATGGACCGTGGCCTACTCACCCCGGCCGTCTTTATCGACCTGTCTAAAGCCTTCGACATGGTACACCATCCTCTCATGCTAAAGAAACTCCAATCCATTGGAGCATCTGACCAAGCCCTCTCCTGGTTCCATAGCTATCTTGACAATCGGACTCAGGCAGTAGCATTTCACAAGGCCCTTTCTTCCCCATAAACATCTCCTGTGGAGTCCCCTAGGATCCACTTGGACCCTACTCTTCTCCCTCTTCCTAAATGATATTCCCACCATGTTCCGGCATAGCTGCACTCTTATAGAAACATAGAATTTGACGGCAGATAAGGACCGCTTGGCCCACCCAGTCTGCCCATTTCCCTACCTACTGGATAAGCTGCAGATCCTAGTTAACCAGCAGCCTACTTCTTCCTACCCCCACCCCCGAGAACTGCCTTATGACTATCCCATGCATGCTTGAATTCCACCACTGATTTTGACTCCACAACCTCCTCCGGAAGGCCGTTCCATGCATCCACAACCCTCTCTGTGAAAAATACTTCCTAAATATACATGAGCCGCTTTCATCTTCAAATTGTGCCCTCTTGTTCTTGCACACTCTTTTTTGAAAGATGCTACCCTTGACTTTGTTGATTCCTTGAGGTACTTGAAAGTTTCTATCATGTCCCCCTCTCCTCCTTTCCTCGAGGTGCTATACATATTAAGCTCCTTAAGTCTCTTTCATATGTCTTCCGTGCAGACCCTGCACCATTTTAGTTGCCCTCCTCTGACAGCTTCCATCCTGTCTATGTCTTTAGTGAGATTAGGTCTCCAGAACTGCACACAGTACTCCAGATGGGGTCTCACCAGCTGTCTGTACAGAGGGATAATAACTTCCTGTTTTCTACAGGTGATGCCTCTCCCTATGCATCCCAGTATCCCCCCAGCCCTCTTTGCTGCCCTCTCACATTGCTTGCCCATCTTTAGGTCATCTGATATGACTACCCCCAGGTCCCTCTCCATTTTTGTTGTTGTTAGTATCTCACCCCCCATTATGTACTCTTCCCCTGGGTTTTTGTTTCCCAAGTGCATTACCTTGCACTTCTTAGCATTGACTCTAAGCTGCCATACATTTGACCATTCCTCTAACCTTGCCATCTCATCCTTTCCACCCCACCCTGTGCATCAACTCTGTTGCAGATCTTAGTGTCATCTGCAAAGAGACATACTTTTCCTTCCAGTCCTTCTGCAATGTCGCTTATAAAGACATTGAAGAGGACCGGTCCTAATACTGAACCCTGCTCTACCCCACTAGTAACCCTCCTTTCTTCTGAGTGGACTCCATTTACTATTACTCTCTGTGTCCTATTCTCCAGCCAATTCTTTACCCAGGCTGTCACCTTGGGACCCACACCCAGGCTGGCTAACTTGTATATTAATCTTTTGTGTGGGACTGTGTCAAATGCCTTGCTAAAGTCTAGGTAGGCCATGTCCACAGCCCCTCCCTGATCTACTACTTTGGTCACCCAGTCAAAGAAATCTATCAGATTCGTCTAGCATGACCTTCCCGCGGTGAATCCATGCTGCCTAGGTTCCTGTGCCCCTCAGTCGCAGATGACCTTGTTCTCTACTCTGGGTCAAAATCGGTTGCTGCCATCAACTCCACTCTCACTAATGACTTCCAATTCCTGCAGACCTGGCTCTCTAGCAATCACCAAGTCCTGAATCTAGAAAAAACCTGTGCTATGCTATTCGGATCCTCTAAGAAACTGTCTGCCCCTGTGAACAGGCTCCGGGTTCAATGCCTTGATGGCTCTCCTCATCTTAAACACTGAGTCCTTCAAGTACCTTAGGGTCACTTTGATCCCACACTTGACCTGTCTCAACATGTCAATATGGTGTGCCGTGCACAATGCTAAAATAGGCGGGCTTATCACAGGCACCACTCCTCACTCCTTCCGCTAGACTTTCTGTTACAGAGGGTATTCTCTCATCTCAGCTCCAACATGCTGTGCCCTCCTCTTGCTGCAAACTCTGCTACACTCCACAAATGGGACACTGTTCACAACAACATCTGTAGATTCACCTTAACTGCCCCATGTCTTACCCATCATTGTCTCCTTTACACTGGCTTAAATTGGCTGTCACCTAAGGCTATTCAAGCCTACTCCTCGGCTGCTTTATTGACTCTCTGTCTAGACCTCCCTGCCCTGTCTATCTTGCCAACCTCCTGACTCCTGCCTCACACACTGCATCCTCAGGTCTTCCTCTGTCCCCATGCTCTCCACTAGACCTTGCATGACAAAATGGTGAACAGGCATTTGCCCATTTTGCTCCCAAATTCTGGAACTCACTCCACTTATGGTGAAAACTTCAGCCTCCCATCAAGAATTCAAAAACTCTGTTCACCCACCTTCTAGCCTCTGGCCAATGCAAATGCTCTTAATTTGCATTGTCCCACTGCAGGCTGTCGGGTCTGACCCCTGAGTACTACACTATTTTCTCTCATGCAATATGCTTGTCTAGGTGGCTATGAACCTTGATGTCTTTACTGTCCTCAGCTGTCTTATGGTTACCCTAATTGCTTTATTTTACATCCTTATTATGATCTATGCCTAAAATGTACCCTTATGTAACTATTACTGTGCTACCCAATGTATATCTTGTTTTGCTCCTGTACACCTATATTATGTCTGTGCATTTCTGCATATTGTAACCAATGTCCTGTGCTCTCCCGGGTCATGCCTGAAAATAGGCAGGTCTGTTGCCTAGCACACTTACCCGGTTACCAAAAGCTAATAAATAAATACATTTCTTCACAGCACCTCATGAATATGAACCAGGAAGAAGGATGGACCAGTGCCTTCAGGAGGGTAAAGAGGAGCAGGGAGGGAGGGGAACACAGATGTGGTGGTACAGAAGGAAAGAGTGAGAAAGGGTCTGCTGGTATTGAAGGTGGACAAATCACCAGACCCGGACAGAGTACATCCAAGGGTACTAAAGGAACTGGCTGAGGAGCTGGCAGGGCCACTGGCAGACCTATTTAATAGTTCACTAGAGTCAGGCGTGGTACCGCAGGTCTGGAGAACAGCACATGTAGTACCCCTCCACAAATGTGGTTCCAAGGGTGATCCAGGAAATTACAGACCAGTCAGTCTGACCTTCATTGTGAGTAAGCTGATGGAGATCATACTAAAGGAAAGGTTGGTGGAATATCTACAGGAGCATGGTCTCCAGGTTGCGAGACAGCATGGGTTCATGGGGGGTTGGGGATCATGTCAAACAAATCTAATTGACTTCTTTGACTGTGTCACTAAGACAGTAGACAGGGGCCAAGCAGTAGACATCCTCTATCTTGATTACAGCAAGACTTTTGATTCCGTGCCACACAAAAGGTTGATCAGGAAGTTGGTGGATCTTGGGGCTAGGGAAAAGATGACCAGATGGCTGGAAAACTGGCTGAGGGACAGAACCCAGAGGGTGGTTGTGGGGGAAGAGTTATCTGGTACCAGAGAGGTAACCAGTTGGGTCCCACAGGGCTCTGTGCTGGGGCTGGTGTTGTTAAATGTCTTCATCAATGACATTGGGGATGGCATTAAGGGCAAAATGTGCCTATTCGTGGATAACACCAAGCTCTGTGGGAGAGTGGACACAGCTGAAGGGATGCAGGATCTACAAAAAGATCTGGAAAAGCTGTGGAGGTGGTCCAGGATCTGGCAGCTTGGCTTCAATGCCAAGAAATGCAAAGTTATGCATATTGAAGCCAAGAATCCCAGGACAGAGTACTACCTGGGTTAGTCTGAGTATCTGAATCAGAGGAGGAGAAGGACCTGGGAGTGATGATCACTTGTGACCTCAAGCACTCCACGCAGTACAAGAAAGCAGCAGCAAAGGCAAACAAGATGGTGGGATGCATATCTAGAGGGATCAGTTATAGGAGAGAGGTTATACTGCCCTTGTACAGGTCAATAGTAAGGCCGCATCTGGAGTATGGAGACTACTGGGGCTCACACCTCAAAAAGGACATTAACCTGCTGGAGAAGGTCCAGAGAAGGGCTACAAAGATGACAGTGGGTCAGAGGGTAAGGCATATGAGGAGAGGTTGAGGGCACATAACATGTTCTCCCTGGAAGACAGGAGAGAGAGGGGACATGATTGGAACCCTCAAGTACTTGAAAGGGACAAATAAGGTTGATAAGGAGAGTCTCTTTAAGCTGAGTGCCAACCATAACACTAGGGGGCACAGTCTTAAGCTGGAGAGTGGTAGGTTTAGGAGGGAGGTCAGGAAGCACTTCTGCACAGAGAGCATGGTGGACACTTGGAATACACTGCCAGAAGAGATTATCTCACTGAAGACAGTGGGTAGCTTTAAAAGAGGCTGGGACAGGCATAGGGGGAAAGTAAGGATCATGGGTAGGGAGGATGGGTGGAGTGGGGAGGGAGGGAGGGATGGCAGGGACATTAGATCAAGCTGTGGACCCTGCAGTATGAGCAGACTTGATAGACCAAATGGACTTCTGCTAGCTTCTTCGTATGTTCATATGTATAATCGTATGAATGTGACAGCAGTCATTTTTCAAATCCTGACCAACATGTGTTTTGGCATCCGGAAAAGTGATTTTGTGGTCACTGCATGAAATCACCTTTCCAGCAGCAGTTGAAAACCTTCTCCAACCCTGCTGGAGTTACCCCTCACCAATGAAGTTCCTATGGTGTATCCTGCTTGGGTGGGCCGTCAGAGTTTCCCAAGCTCTTTGGCTTTTTTTTAGTTACTACAATAAGAAAACAGTTATAAATGGGTAGACCCTCTAAACTGAAGCAATCTGAAGTTTCTAATCTAAACCCAGAACATTTAACATGTGCCATGTGCCCATCCCCCCTCACTGTGCTGTTGCAATTCATTCTTTGCTTGAAGAAGTAGTGCACCCTCATATCTTGTAAATGTTATTTGTCTCCTTGTCAACAGATAACTTTGTGTAGACATTGGGGATATATGCGTTTGCTCTAGTTTGTTTTCACAGTTCACACCAATCACTGTAACTAGTCTGGGGGCCTCCTTTTTCTGGTTGTTGAAATCTCAATGTCCCTGAGAGCTACATTCCCTATCTCTAACTCCTGGCTGTACCCAGCAGTGCTGGCAGTCAGCCTGGGCTTCTCGTCTTTCATATCTGAAGTGCAGTTTAATAAAAAAAACAGTTGGGTTCAGTGGAGTTTTTCTGCTCAAAACAAAAATGAGTTTTTGTGTGTGTGCAAGAAGTTGATCCACCCACTTGAGTTTGAATTGATCTTTTTTATATACAAATATAGTAGTTTCCTGTACCCACCAACAGTGCTGGAAATAAAAAAAATACCCACCCCCACCTTTGACGTAGGATTGAACATACCGGCAGGGTCTGAGGACATGCTTCCTGCATTATGTGTTGCATTTATACCCTATACCAGTTGGTGGTACATGTTACACGAAATCAGTCCTTCTCCATTTTGATCCTTGAACTGAGTCAGTCTGTTTATTTGGTTCCTGGGACTGAGGTCTGCAAAATTCCCCTCATGTCCAGCACTGCCCACCATGCTGGTTTTTTTTCTAACGAACAAAAAGTTGGCTTTAAAAGGGCCTAGATTAAACATAAAACTATAGCTTCTCACAGCTGATTGGCTCTAGCAGTACCACCCCCTGAACTATAAAATGTCAGTTCTGGGTGTTTCTCTTCCTCTTTGGCAGCACTTACTCTGTGTAGCAGGGTGAGTGCTGCTGAACATCCAGCCGGATTCTCTCCTTTCGGCATCTCGGGTAAGAGATACTTCAGATGAAGCTTTTTTAAATGTTTCCCTCTGTGACGGTTCTAGTTTTGCTCACTTCTTTACCATTTCCCCCTTTTTTAGCAAGTTTATTAAACCTATCAGTACGTTTTAGTCACAGCATTCCAGCATTATTCCAGATACTAAGTATTCAGAACAAATATTCTGATAATGTTAACATGGGTATTCAGAATATGGGAGCAGTATTCCATAGTATTCAGAATAACACAGCTGGGAATAGTACAGTAGTATTCTGAATATTAGTGAAATACTGCACCATAGTTAGGATCTGAGTAAGTGGGATTAGATAAGAAATTTATCAATTTGGACTTTACTGATTATTTTATTAAAACAAACATAAACACTTAGGAATAGGAAGCAGGTTGCATTGCAAAGTGTGTCCTACCAGGACCTTAGCAGTACTGCCAAAGTGTATGAAGGAAAGTTACATTACCATAATTTGCAAGTGTTTCTAAATAAACACGGAGATTAGAAATCTTATTACCATGTGAGTGAAGGAGCATTGATAAGGTTGCTTAAACTTGTGAATGAACATAGATCACTTCACATTCCTAATAAATTTGGTTTGGGTGGGGCAGTGTAAAACCTTTCTGTTGCCTGGCAGCTTAAAAACTTTTACCAAATCCATACGGAACACATCTTTAATACCCGACTTCAGTTCTTGTGATGTTTCTTTTTCAAACTGTGTCAGAAGATTTTGTAAGTTTAGTATTTCTCCTCAAAACAATGTGGTAGGACAGGGAGAAGAATATGAGCCAAACAAAAGGGTGGGTTGCACTGTACTCTCAGTGCCTGCTCTCTGACTCTTTCTGTCAACTCTTGAGCTCTTCATTTTCTCTTGCCCCTTTCCTTCTTTCCTTTTAAACGTCTGTGTCCTATTTTCTATCTTCACGTTCCTTTCTGTCCCTCCCCAAAAAAATAATAGTTATTTACTAGGAAGCAGTATAGTGCAGTGGTTTAAGGCTCTGAGCTGCAAGCCTGCAGACCTGGGTTTGAATCCCGTAGCCCCTACTTGCATACTGTGTGACTCCAAGTAAGTCACTTAACTTTCTTGTGCTCCCAGCTCACACCTGTAAATGAGCTTTCAACTTTGTGCGTCTCTCCTGGTTACAAAAATAAAATAATAGTGTTGTACACCAGAGTTCTGTCTTTAAAATGGCATCAGGACATGGAGTGCTGCAAAGGCATGGGGCACCAACCAAAGCATGGAGCACTGACATAATGAGTTAGGGGACATACTGGAGTGGACAGACTGTGCAGTCTGGGTTTTAGTTTCTGTTCTTCCAAACAATTTCTAGCCCATGCCAAGTCTGATGCCTTTTTTTGTCATGATTAACACTTGGATTTTTGTAGACGCTGACATGTCTGCTGGTTTCCTGTTTGCTTTTCTCAGCTGCACACCACAAACCAAGTTCAGTCTCCTGGTTGTGCCTTGCTCTGCCCTGACGCCTCACAGAGTGAATTAGTATGACATCAGCCTATAAAAGTATTCACCCTTTCTTGACGGGGAGACAGAGGGTACCCAGCATGATATGTAACAACCTGCATGCATACAAGACTCTATCACTATCTCAGCTAACAGTGTTTTGTGTTTAGTTTACCTGGGGTGTAGTCATTGCTCTAAAGTCCTACGAGTCTCTAGTTCATATCCTCTCTCTCTAATTTCTAACAACATCCTTATTGCAGCTCACATCTCCACCACTATGGGGGGGGCCGGAAGGAGAAAGTCTTTCTCCACCTTGCCCCCAAATTCTGGAAAGATTCACCGAACACATCATGTGAGGCTTCCAGTCAGTCATTGTTTAGAAACAAGTTTAGGGTGTATTCAAAGCATAAATACTTGTGTTCCTGTTTTTAATTGTACTCTAAACTGAATAATTATTCTTGAACTGTTAAGCTGATTTCATTGACTGATGTAATGTGTATACCTACCTGGGCTGTGCATTCTTGGCTTGTTTTATCATGTAACTCAGTTTTGCCTCTGGCTTGGTTTGATCCTGTGTGCGGGCTGTTTAGCCCAGTGTTCTTACCCAGTTAACAAACACATAAAGAAATCATCTGTGAGGCAGCAGAACTAAATACTAAGCCTTATACATAGGTGGCAGCAACTTGCAAATGCTGTCACAGTGGGGGGGCCCTGCTGGACATAAATTAAAAAACTCAGTGGAGTATTAGCTTTGCTAACTGTTGTATAAATTTAATGTAAGCAGTCTGTTTTTTTCTTTATTCCTATATATATATATATTTTTTTTACAGCTATTGCTATTTATGCTCCTACATCTCTAGTTGGCCCCCTTCTGGTTGGCTATCAAGCCCCATCACCCTGGTATTTCTCAAGGCTTACCCCTTGCCTTCGAAGTTCCACCTAGAGGATAACCCCCCCCAGTGGTGGCAGCAGAGACTGCCCCAACCTCTGCTGTGGAACAGATCTGGTCTTGTGGAAGTGGTGCCTAAGTAGCCAGGTGCAGGGCCTGCGAGCAGTCAGCATCATCCTGCTGACCAGGGTTTTCTGTTGTTTACTGCCCATCCCCTAGGATGTCAGCTGCAAGGATGCACAAGCATTCATGCATGCAAGTGTGTGCATTGCAGCACCAGGAGATGTCCTCCCACCCACAAGATGTTCCTGACTGCATTACCACCTGTGGTCACCTAGGTGGCAGTAATGCAGTGCAGCTGGCTGTCCTCCCTCCCCGGAGAAGGAGCGTATCTCCTGGGATGCTTCCCCTCCCCCCAGCCAGCTCCTGATGGCCCAAGCTCATTCTTGAGCTGAGGTTGCCAACGTTGCAACTGGTAGCACTATGGCTGTGCCGGTGGGCCAGCTCTTCTTTTTTCCTAATTCTGCTCTCCTCCAGCTGGCATTAGTCCATTTCAGTGCTTCTGGGCAGCCCCAGCCTGATCTTCCCTGCCATCTCCCAGGGGTTAACTGGCTCCATGGGTGGGGCCCTGTGGTATCCCCTCCTCGTGGTGGTGGACTTTGGGCTGAACCCAGTCCATCAGTAAGCAGACTTTGGTAAGCATGGACTGTGCCTACATCAGCAGGGTGCAGGGTCTGCAGGCCACCTGGAGCCATTATAGGGTCAGCTGTTTTTTCCTGTTTCCTCTTATGAAGGTGTTTGGTTGATGGATGTGATCATGCTGAGCATGTGTGTCTGTCTATGCAATTAGTGGCCCCAGCCCCAGAAATGTACTCCTGCCTACACCGCCACCCTTGGTGACCCAGGTGGCTGTTGTGCAGCAGCAGTGATCCCCCTTCCTCCCCAGAGGAGGAGAGCGTCCTGTGGGACACTCAATCCTCCTCCCCCGGCCAGACCTCTTACGACCAGGTTTGTTCCTGAATTCAGGTCGCTAGCACCATGAGCGATAGTGCTACTCTGGCAGGCTAATATAAGCAGTCTGTAAGTGGCAATGGGATCCGTGGGTGATGTGAGATACTCCAAGTCCTGCACTGTTGAGGAAATATAAGAGCAGTACTCCCTGGTGTCAGAGGCTGACAGTTCAGAAAAATAATAGCTCAGTTGAACCTCCCGGCCAACATACTAACATACTAATTGCCAGCAGACTAGATCTTATGGTCTATTGAGTCTGCTCGAACCTCAGATACCTAGTTGGGTACTGAGGCCCTCCCCCCCCTTGCATTCCAGAAGGATAGAACAGTGGAGGTTTTCTGAATAATTCAAGTTGCTTCCCTTTGAGACTCTAGAGGTATGTTTACACTGCTGACTTTACAACGTGACAACCCATGCTCACGGGTTGATGCGCTGTAAAGTCAGTGGTGTGTACATTTACTGGAGCATCCTAGAAGCACTTTGCAGCTTATTTGTGCAGCAGCTCAGGAATGGTATGCATATTGGAGCAAGCAGATTATAGTACTGTGTGAATCTGCTGCTCGGATTGAGTGCTTGCTCTCCCATGCTCCTCCTCTGCTTACCTCGGGGGTGATGCACCTGGCCCCCAAAATGTACAGCCCTTCTCCATCACAACCTGCGTCAGCATGAGGGTGGACTGTGTAAATAGTTAACTGAGCCTGCTCCAGTGATCGGAGCAGGAATGAAGTGGCACAAACACCACAGCTCTGTGGCCATGTAAACACGAATTAGGTAGGAGGATGGGCATGAGAAGGTCCCAGTGAGCAAGTTATACAGTTTAGTGGTGAGGTTTCTGATATGCTGTAGGCAGGGGGGCCATTTCAGCTTTTAACGGGGGGGCAACAACTAGTCAGAGGGGCTGTGAGGATGGAGCCAGGGACTGAAAAACAAGAAAAACAATAGCCTGCAATGTGGGGGTAGGGGGCGACTGCCCCTCCGCCTCCCCCCCCAAATTACGCCCCCCTGGCTGTAAGAACGGATATTCTGTTTACACTGCAGTTTTTCTCCTGATGTTTGTTCCAGTACTACTGAACAGGTTAGGCATGTGAGGGTCTTGGGAGAAGGGAAGTTGGTGGCACAAAAATTGCTTTTCATTGATGGTTCTTCAGGTGAAAGTGGGATAGAAAAACAGATTTTACTTGTTGGGGTATTACTGCCATTTATAAAAACACATAATTCTTCTATAGAATGAGGTTCTATCAAATTAAATGCACCTGGGCTTATGAACTGTTCAGCACTTTTCAATATGCAGCCAATTTCTTTTTCCTTGTCCTGACTTGCATTATATCTCCACCCGCCATGCCCCACATGCACACCCTTTTTCTAGCAGAGACACAGCTAGATTAATCAGATATGCTTACAAGCAGTGGTGTGTGAGTACCCTTTTCTGAGTATTCGCCAAGTGTATGTACTCCACACTAAGATAATTCATTATTCATAACTCATTACTTATTTGTATTTGGATACCCTTTTTATGTTGATTAAGCACAGCGCAAGAAACATATTGCGGCAGCTTGCTCAGAAGCAGGCTGTGAAGGCATGGCACTGTTGTGGCCAATGCTCCCACAGCCTACAAAGGCTTGTCCCGCTTCCCCCAATGCCTTTCCAGGCTGCTGGTGAGGGCAGTTTGGAATGTTGCCACCAAGCTATGACAATTTCACCACTGCAATCAGGGGCCACCTTGTCAATGCAGCATCAGCCATCCGCTGCAATGAAGGAGTGATCCGTCATTGCAGGGTGGGATGTAGAAACCCTGATATTGCTTGTGAACATGGTGGCAGTTTGCCGCTGTGTTCACAAACAATATAACCCACCCCCCAATGTGTTTATTAGCCGACGTGGGCCTCAATCCCCATCGGCTTCGGTGCCCCCATGTTTCTATTGCCAATGGGGGAGCCTACTCCCTGTCGGCATTCTGCAACCCCCTGTATTTATCTGCCGACGGGTGCCCAATCCCGGCTGCACACTCCAGCCCCCTTTGTTGTGGGTGCTGATGGAGGTGCCCAACTCCACCCGGCTACTGCTGCACTTCAAAAGACAGAGGCCTTTGGCATGCTGGGAGCACACCCCAGCGTGCTCATTGCCCTGTAAGGTGAAAACGGTCCCATGACATCTTTTTTTTTTTTTGAAACCTGAAAAAAAATTAAATGGCCCCTCGTAGTCTCCCTGGCTCCCTGACACAACCTGCACCCACCCACTGTGCACCCTGCCTCCCCATACACCCCTTACCCCATACTTACCTCTGGAGCTCGGTGTGACAATCTTCGGTGGACTGGGAAACACGTCTGCACTCTTCAAACCCGACCGCGAACTGAGGAAATGCTGGTAAGCTGTATAATGGAATAAATAGGGTTTTTTCCAACTTTAATGCATATCTCAGTCATTTGTTGGACTTTTTGCACCACATTTTCAACATGGGGTTTTGGGGACCCCTCCTCATGAATTCTTGAACTATCATGGTGTTAATCGGGCCCCAAAGGTGATTTTGAGGTCACTGCACAGAATCACCTTCTGGGGCCAATTAATGAAATGACAGTGCCACTGTTCATGAAGTGGGCTCTCAAAAAGCCTATGTTGCAAATTTGGTGGAAAAAATAAAAAAAATGTTTTACGAGCATTGCGCTGCGCAGTTGTTACTTACGCTCGTAACTTCATGAATTTGCAATATTTTCATGCCAGATTTTCAACATTGGCATTTTTTCACACCTCCTTATGAACAGTACAGCTGTCATCTTTCACATCCTAGTGGAAATGTGTTTTCTCACTTCTGGCGTGGAACAGCGCAGTCGCTGGGGGAAATCTGTGTTTGGGACAGATTAAGAAAATGACAGTGACACTGTTCATGAGTAGAGGTCCTGAAATGCCTAAGTTGAAAATTTGGTAATGATATTCATAAAATGACTGTACATGAAAGGTATGTTGTACAGTTTATGCCAAGATGCCCATAAGTTCAATGAAATTATAATATTTTCACTCCAGATTTTCAACATTGCCATTTTCCCACACCTACTTATGAACAGTACAGGTGTCATTTTCCCCATCCTGGCCAAAATATGTTTTCTCACTTCCAGTGCAGAATAGAGCGGTCGCTGTGGGAAATCACTGTCTGGGACAGATTAAGAAAATGACAGTGATACTTTTCATGAGCAGAGGTCCTAAAATGCCTATGTTGAAAATTTGGTGATGATCGCTACATCAATGATCAGGCTAAGGTGTGCGCTGCATTACTTTCCATACGCACCTTTGTAACTTCGCAAATTCGTAGTATTGTCACGCCAGATTTTCAACAGTGGAATTTTTTCACATCTCCTTATGAGCAGTACAGCTGTCATTTTTCACATCCTGACTGAAATATGTTTTCACAGTTCCGGTGCAGAATAACGCGGTCGCTGTGGGAAATCACTGTTAGCGACAGATTAAGAAAATTACAGTGGCACTGTTCATTAGCAGAGGTCCTAAAAGCCCTATGTTGAAAATTTGGTGACGAAACTCCATTAACATGACTGTGTTACAAGCGTGCATTGAACTGTTTCCACGCACCCTTGTAACTTCGCAAATTTGTAATATTTTCACGCCACATTTTCAACAGTGGCAGTTTTTCACACCTCCTTATGAACAGTACAACTGTCATTTTCACGTCCAGGCTAAAATATGTTTTTGCACTCCTGCCAGAGAATAGCATGGTTGCTGTGGGAAATCAGTGTCTGGGACAGATTAAGATCAAATGAGTGAGAGGGGGGAGTGACTGAGCTCAACTGAGCTCTGTCAGGACTGCTGCAGATTTGTTTGTGGGCAGAAAAAGACCCCAACGCAAGAGCCCAGTACAAAAGGGCAGCCTGCAGCACTGGGAGAAACAGAACGAGAGAGTGAGTAAGGGAGGGGGAGTGAGTGAACTCACCGGAGCGCTGTCAGGACTGCTGCGGATTTCTTTGTGGGCAGAAAAAGGCATCAAAGCAGGCAGGGGCCCAGTAGAAAAGGCTAGCCTACAGGGATGGGAGAAACAGTACAAGAGAGTGAGACAGGGGGACTGAGTGAGCTCAACGGAGCTCTATCAGGACTGCTGCGGATTTCTTTGTGGGCAGAAAAAGCTGCTAATGCAGGCAGGAGCCCCGTACAAAAGGGCCACTTGTGGCACCAGGACAAACAGAATGAGCACGTGACAGAGAGAGACTAAGTGACCTCAACGGAGCTCTGTCGGGACAGCTGCGGATTTCTTTGTGGACAGACAAAGGTGCCAACGTAGCCAGGAGCTCCGTACACAAATGCAGCTTGCAGCGCCAAGAGAAACCAAACGAGTGAGTAGCAGTGCGGTAGTGAGCGAGCTCAACGGGGCTGTATTGTGACTGCTGCAGATTTCTTTGTGGGCAGAAAATGCGGCAATGCAGGCAGGAGCCCAGTACAAAAGGCCAGCTTGCAGCACCGGCAGAAACGGAATGAGTGAGTGAGAGAGTGGGAGTGAGCGAGCTCAATGGAGCTGTGTCGGGACTGCTTTAGATTTCTTTCTGGCCAGAATAAGCCGCCAGTGCAGGCAAGAGCCCAGTACAAAAGGGCAGCCTGCAGCGGCAGGAGACACAGAACGAGTGAGTGAGGGAAGGGGAGAGAGTGAGCTCAACAGAGCTGTTTTGGGACTGCTGCAAATTTGTTTGTGGTCAGAAAAAGGCAGCAATGCACGCAAGGGCCCAGCACAAAAGGGCAGCCTGCAGTGGAAGGAAAACCGGAATGAGCGAGTGAGAGAGGGAGAGTGAGTGAGCTCAACAGAGCTCTATTGTAACTGCTGCAAATTTCTTTGTGGGCAGGTGAAGGCGGCAAAGCAGGCAGGAGCCCAATAGAAAACGGCAGCCCGCAGCGCCGGAAGAAATAGAATGAGCGAGTGAGAGAGGTGGAGTCAGCAGGCTCAACAGACCTGTGTCGGGACTGCTGCAGATTTCTTAGTGGGCAGAAAAAGCCACCAACAGAGGCAGGAGCCCAGTACAAAAGGGCAGCCTGCAGCGCCAGGAGAAACAGAATGAATGAGTGAATGACACTGGGGGAGTGAGTGACCTCAACGGAGCTCTGTCAGGACAGCTGGGGATTTCTATGTGGACAGACAAAGGTGCCAATGCAGCCAGGAGCCCTGTACACAGCTTGTCGGTATTATGTTACGTGGTCTTTTTTCTGTCGTGGATATGTACCTGTCGGTAAAGCAGAGATGGTAAAATGATTGTTGGTATTTTAAGTGTCGGTCAATCATACTGATCCCGTCGAGACAGCTGTGGATTTCTTTGTGGGCAGAAAAAGGTGCCAACGCAGGCAGGAGCCCAGTACTAAAGAGCAGCCTGCAGCACCAGGAGAAACACAATGAGTGAGTGGGGGGGGGAGTGAGCTAGATCAATGGAGCTCTATTGTGACTACTGCGGATTTCTTTGTTGGCAGAAAAAGGCGTCCATGCAGGCAGGAGCCCAGTACAAAAGCTCAGTCTGCAGCGCCAGCAGAAACGGAACCAGTGAGTGAGTGAGAGAGGGGGAGTCAGCAGGTTCAATAGACCAGTGTTGGGACTGCTGCAAATTTCTTTGTGGGCAGAAAAAGCCACCAACAGAGGCAGGAGCCCAGTACAAAAGGGCAGCCTGCAGCGCCAGGAGAAACAGAATGAGCAAATGAGAGAGGGGGAATGAGCCATCTCAACGGAGCTCTGTCGGGACAGCTGTGGATTTCCTAGTGGGCAGAACAAGGTGCCATCGCAGGCAGGAGCCCAGTACAAAAGAGCAGCCTGCAGCACCAGGAGAAACAGACTGACTGAGTGACAGATTGGTACTGAGCGAGTTCAACACAGCAACACAATCAACATTCGGCATTGACAAATGCTTGTTTTTATTATGCTTTTTGGTGCCTCTGCCCTTGTAGCTCAGCCCCCAGCCTCCTGATCCCTGTCTATCCCCCTGGGACTTACCTCCAGCTGGAGATCCTCCCGGGCTTGCCCCCAGGGTGGGGCTACTGAGTAGGCATGCCTCCAATGGAGACTGTCATCAAGGTGTCCAGCAGATTGGCTACTGCCAATGTTCCTCTCTGACCTACCCCTCAGGGTGGGGCCATGAGGTTAGGCTGCTTCCAATGGAGGACTGGACTCAGTCATCAACTGAGAGTCATGGCAGGTGCACCAGGACTGGGAAGCAGGGTGTCATCAGGGGATCTGGCATTTTTCTGCTTTTGTCCTCCTGGAGGTGTGGCATGCAATGATGAAAGACGCTGAAGCACTGATGTCCAGCATGCCTCCCCAGCATCAGTCACAACTCCACCTGTCCTCTGCCAAGGGTCGATCAAGCACCAATTGCTAACCCATCCTCCCCCAGAAGAGGCAGATCAGTTCATGAGATGTTCAGTCCTCCTCCCCCCAGCCAGTCCTCTGACTCCTTGGGTTTGTTCCCGAGCCCAGGGCATCAGCATCACAGGTGGAAACACAACCGCTGCACTGGTGGGCTGGCTTGAACACCTTTGAAAAAAAAAAAGTCTGTACCTCTTTAGGTGGTCTGGACTAGGACACCTTCTCCCTGCACCCCTGCTGTTTCCCACCCTTCATCCCTCTCTCCATCACCCCTGACTGATCTTGTTAAAAAAAATTGCCAGGAGCCAACACCACCTTGAGAGATATTCCCCATCTCTAGCTCTACCCCCTAAATCTCCATATTGATAGCTATATCAAAGTTGGTTCCTCTGATCCATAATTTGGGAAAGGGACAATTGTAGAAAATCCAGGCTAGCCCAGTTGTCCCCTCTTGAACCTACAGCTGTGTGCAAGCTTCTAGCAGGCATATGATTAATAAAGCAATTTTTTCATGCTACCAGGAGAGGTGGTGGTGGTAGTAGAGCAGATTGCATCATCGTTGATTCTAGGCCAAATGATTGGTCAGTTTCCAAGAATTAATCAGTCAACCTAGCATCATCAGTGATGCAACCCAGCCCACCCCCTCCCAGTCTTATGCATTTTGTACTCTCAGTCATTTGCCTGATAGAAGCTGGCATGCAGCCTTGGATTGGGGGGGGGGGGTGTGACTGGGCTAGCCTGGATTTCTACAATTGCTCCTTCCCCAAATTGGGGGTCAGTGGCAGGACCCAAATTCGCATATTTACCAGTCTGGGGATTGTGGGTTGGGCAAGGGTGGGGTGGGGGTCCTTTTATAGATAGTGTTACGCCCTAGTGCATTGTCAGGAGACAGCAATTGTCTTTCTTTTTCTAAATAACTTATCTGTGAGGATGGGGAGAGGGGGAAGGAAAAGAGTAAATGGCTACATTGGAATGGTGTGGCCAAGTGACCAGTCCTGGCCATCTGGAGGGGAACAGATTTTTTGATAACTTTTTATATCGTCCCTAACATTTTCCTCAAATGCCACGAACAGGGGAAAACACTTGATACCCACTCTACCACTCTGGACTAGCGATTGGCAAGTCAGGAGCTCACGTTCATGTTTGTTTTGTTGCTTTTCCAGGTAGGGCACTATAAGGTACTGGGGGGACAGAGGACCAGCAAATGCACAACACCATGCTTGTGTGTCCACAATAGAAGCAGAACAGTTTTTGCTAAACCCGTAAATCAATTTCATGTTCATACCCAAACATATACTACAGTGTGGTGTGCATGGCGTATGGCACTATCAAGAGATGCTACCCTATCAACAAACCATTAAACTGAGGTTTCTTCTGCTCATTGCTACTTGTTTCTGAGGTGAAAGTTAAGACACTATGGCACTTTTGACACCCTGTTATTCATGGCATTTGCGAACAGCCCATGCCCACCCCCCAACTGCAGGCTTGACTTTAACTCTCTGCCACCAGTAAGGGAACCCACACTGTTGCTGAAGTGTGAAAGGTGGCCCGGTATGGTGGCTTTATAATGAAATCTGCATGCTGCAATGTGTGTAGCATGATGGACATGCATGTTTAATCTCAATGTCTACTTAACACAGTCTCCTCAGCAGTGGTCTATATTTACTTTTCAGTTCATGCTCTTCCTGAGAGCTCAGCTAGATTTTTAATGGAGACTTTTGGATCTAATGCCATGTTATGAAGCAGACAGTCCCTGGCAGGCATCATCATGCAACCAAAACAGCCCTCCAGTGAAATATATATATATATATATATATATATATATATATATTATATGTATATATATATACGTAATAGATATCTGACTCTGAGGTGTGCTGAGTCGGCTCTGATATCGCACACCTTGGTGTGCGTTGTATGCATGAGGCCGCAAGGCCAGTGTGCAACAATCGCATATATGCATGATATCAGAGCGCCGACCGCACACCTCAGAGTGGTATATCTATCTTATAAAATGTCAAAATTGTTTTGGAGGGGGTAAAAGTACAGGTGTGCGGTCGCGCTCTGATATAATGCACGGTCATGTGATGGTGTCTGTCCAATGCTGTGGATCGCATTGATTCTTTTTTCTTACCCATTTTATAAATATATATATATATATATATATATGAGAGCGAGAGAGAGGGGGACACCAGCGGGATTATGATGTCAACATACTTAGTTTTTATTAATATGATTGGTACACACCCTGCCACATAATCATACCAAATACATTGCTATAAAATCATCTCTGTTGATTATATGTTAACACAACATCCAAATGCTTTTCATTTAAATATGTAAATACATTTTTCATGTTACACTTAAACAAAATGCATGGTTTAACATTTCAAGTCACAGAATGCACAGGGCTGGCAGTATAGCCTAGAGGTTAGAGTAATGAGCTGTGAACGAGTGTGATTCATCCAGCAGACCAGACTGTGATTTGATTCTTGCAACCTCCACTTGCATACTGTTTGACTCTGAACAAGTCACTTAACCGCTCAGTGCTCCCAGGTCGACCCTGAAAACAGGCACATGCCCCTAGTGGGCCTTACCTGGTTACCAAAGACTAAAATAAATAAATAAAATAGAATGCAGGGGACAAATTCAGCATGAAAACCCCTATATGTGCAAAATTGCAGCTTGTGTAAGAAATGTGCCATAAAAAAATAATAGTGATAACATTGGGATAAGATGATTCTGCTTAGTTACATATGCCTGAGGTCAATTCCATTTTGACCTGTCACAGCAGTGCACGTGCTGACAAAAGGTCATGATAGCGGGGTCAGAGTGACAGATTAAAGGAATCAGTCCTTTTCTGGTGACGTCGGATTCCATGGCATGAGGTGGATTAGTTCTCCTAATCCAGTATTTGGGAGCAGTGTATCCAATTAACACCAGTCACTGTTCAGTCATTTCGAATTGAAGTATGGGGGGGGGGGGGGCACTTTTAGTAAAGGGATTGCTTCTGAGCTGCTCATTTTCCGCAGAAATCTGGTATTGCCAAATCACTGTGAGAGATCAGCCCCCCACCCTTTCTAAGTACTGTGCTTTCTATGTTGATAGAATGTGTATTTTCCCTTTTTGGAATTCCTGTGGTGTCAGAATTGCCTTCTAACTTCTGGTTAAGACTATTTAATTATGAAGAAGATTGATGATAATATAATTAATTATGCACGCTGCATTAACCAATCCCCTTGCTCCATTGATTACCCCTGCTCAGCCTCTTCCTTTTTCACTCCCATTCATTAAGTAGGGATAGCCGCACTAAAGCAGTGGCTGCAGGGCATCACTTATGGAATATATTGAAATTTGTAGAGTATGGGTTTAATCTTTGAAGTGGGAGGTTATGGGTTTGGTCTCTGGAGTGGGAAGTTATGGGGTTGATCTTTGGCATGGGGAGTTATTGGTCTAGTCTCTGGAGTGGAGGGTATGGGGTTGATTTTGTACTGGGGCTCACATTCCAGACTGTAGATATTTTGTAGCAGGTAGGATGGTTGTTGGAGCTGGGGTAATGGTAGGGATACAAGGAAAAAAAAACAGAGGAAAGAGTGAGGATTGCAAACAGTTAAGGGGCCAGAAATAAGACATAATTGGAGTGGTGCAGTGCAGTGGCTGTGGAGCAGCAGTCTTCCGGGAGATGTTCTGGAGGATGCAGTGTTGTCCCATCTGCAGGCACCTCTCTGGGCTGAGGGAGGAGGTTGCTCATCTCCAGGCTGAGTTAGTCAGGATTTGTGGGACCTCCTCTTCCATCCAGGGACCACCAGTGCCACTGCCGTTGCCTCAGAGGTTGCCAAGAAAGAGGAGCGGTTGGACCACAGTGGGCTCAGGGAGGGTGAGGGTGGTGGAACAAAGGCGCATCCCTCCCATTGTACCTCTCCACAATTCCTATGCCATTCTGGCAAAGTGTGGTTCCTCTATGGAGGCACCCACAGTGGAGACCAAGGAGGATGCTGGGAACCTCCACAAAGGAGACCCACAGGAGGGTGGCAGGGGACCCTGCAGGGGAAGGAAACAACTCTTGGTGGGGGACTCCATTGTTAGGAAGGTAGAACTGGGGGAGGAAGGGGAGAGGGAGGTAGGTGCCTGCCTGGCACCATGGCTTGCAGGGACAGGAAGCGAATCCTCAGGATTGCCAGAACAGCTGCACAGGAGGGAGTTGGATGTCATTGTCCACCTAGGACAAATGACCTGGCTAAGAAAGGGATTAGAGAAGTGCAGGAAGAGTTTGTGGAATTGGGAGGGCCTTAGTCAAGTAGCACGCATCGTAACCTTCTCAGAGGTGCTACCCATCTATGGCATAGGAGAGGTTAGGGTGTTCCGATCATGGGATTCAATCAATGGTTGAAAACTGGTGTGGAGCTCAGGATTTGGCTTACATTGGGGACTGGGGTCTACCTGGGTGATGCAAGCTTATACTGGCATGATGGGCTGCATCTGTCCGGGAGGGAACCAGGATCCTAGGTGATAGGTTTAAATGCTTCATTGGCAAGCTTTTAAACTAGCCAAGGGGGGAGGCACTGGAAAGGAGCAGGAAAATCCTAGCCCCCCCCCAAATAATCACGTTAGTAAGTGTGGCAAACACCAACATAGAGGTGTCAATAGCGAGAAGGGCAGGGGTAAATGGAGAAAGTGACAAAGGCAAGAAGGACAGGGATGGGGCAAAAGGGAGTTAGGCCATCAGGAAATGGAGGGTAATGAGTACCAATGCCCGTAGTCTGGGCAACAAGCTCCCTGAGCTGATGGCCTTAATGGAAGAGGGATGCCTGGATATCGGAGCAGTCACAGAAACATGGTACACAGAGAACCATGACTGGGATGTTAACATACCAGGGTACATAACCTACAGGAGAGACAGGCAGGGGAGAAGAGGGGGAGGAGTAGCTCTCTATGTAAAGGAAGGGATAAAAGCAACTGAACAAAAGAGTAAACAGGGAGGAGAGGAGGCACTGTGGGTCACCTTGGAGACTGGAAAGGGCACCACAATCCGCACAGGGTTGTGTACAGACCCCCATGTCAGGGGAAGAAATGGACAAGGATATGACAGAAGGCATTCTTAGAATGGCAGAGAAAGGAGATACTGTTGATGGGAGACCTGAATATGCCAGATGTTAACTGAGCACATTTGCTGCTGCCACATCCAAGAGCAGGGCCATTCTTGATGCCCTACAGGTGGCAGGCATTAGACAGCTAGTTTCGAACCCACTCATGAGGGAGCAATCTGAGACCTCGACTTCAAACGGGGCAGGGGGATCTCAGATCTAGAAGTGGGTTGCCATCTGGGGACAATTGACCATCAAACAGTGTGGTTCATGTTAAACTCAGCTACAGAGTCAAGCCATACAAAACTGAGGGTACTGGACTTTGGGAGGGCTGACTTTGGCAAGATGGGAGAGTGCCTCAGAAAAGCACTAGCAAACAGGCTAGAAGGAGGTGGGAGCAACAATGGGGAATTATCAAAACTGCCATCACAGAGGCAACAAGCCTTTGTGTGAAGCAAATGAACAAATCAAAATGAAAGAAAAAGCCACTATGGTTCTCAAAAGAGGTGGCTGTGAAAATCAGGAAGAAATAGATAGCATTCTGGAAGTATAAGGAAACACAGAAGGAGCAGGACAGAGAGCTGTACCAGTTAAGGCAGAAGGAAGCAGGGAGGGAAGTCAGAATAGCAAAAGCCCAAACTGAGGAAAAGATAGCCAACTCAGTTAAGAAGGGAGATAAAACCTTTTATAGGTACATCAGTGAGCGTAGAAAGACAAAGGGAGGGATAGTGAGGCTGAATAGAATGAACAGTGGGTGGGCAGAGCGGGACAGTGAAAAAGCAGGAATACTGAATGAATATTTCTGCTCAGTATTCACAAAAGAGGAGGGGGAAGTGCCTAATCCAATTAGCAGAAGCACTCTTGATAGGGGGGTCGATCCCAGTCCTTTCACAGAAGAAAGGGTTCTGCAAGAACTCCTAAAACTGAAGGTGGACAAAGCAATGGGTCCTGATGGAATTCACCCCAGAATTCTAAAAGAATTAAGGGAGGAACTAGTGAAACCACTGGCTACTCTTTTTAATAAATCATGGGAGGATGGTGTGGTACCCGAGGACTGGAGGAAGGCGGATGTGATTCCCCTTCACAAAAGTGGGTCCAAGACAGAGGCAGGAAACTACAGACCTGTCAGTCTGACCTCTGTGGTAGGGAAAGTGATGGAGTCACTTCTGAAGGAAAGAATAGTCGAGCACTTAGAGGCCAGTGGAGCACAGGACCCAAGGCAGCATGGGTTCACAGCGGGAAGGTCATGTCAGACGAATCTAATAGATTTCTTTGACTGGGTGACCAAAGTAGTAGACCAGGGAGGGGCTGTGGACATGGCCTACTCCAGACTTTAGCAAGGCATTTGACACAGTCCCACACAAAAGATTAATAGTCAAATTAACCAGCCTGGGGTGGGACCCAGGGTGGTAGCCTGCAAAACATTGGCTGGACAACAGGACACAGAAGGTAATTGTAAATGGAGTCCATTCTGAAGAAAGGGGAGTTACTAGTGGGAACCGCAGGGTTCAGTATTGGGTCCAGTGCTTTTAATGTCTTCATCAGTGACATTGCAGAGGGACTGAAGGAAAGTATGCCTTTTGCAGATGACACAAAATCTGCAACAGGGTTGATACACAAGGAGGCATGGAAAGGATGAAAAGGGACTTGGCAAGGTTGGAGGAATGGTCAGAAGTATGGCAGCTAGGATTCAATGCAAAGAAGTGCAAATAATGCACCTGGGAAATAAGAACCCAGGGAAGAATACACAATGGGTGGGTAGTAACAAAAAAAGGAAGGGACCTGGGGGTAATCATATCAGATGACCTTAAGGTTAGCAAGCAATGTGAGAAGGCAGTAGGGAGGGCTGGGGGTATTCTGGGATGTATAGGGAGAGGCATCAGCAGCAGAAAACAAGAAGTTGTTATCCCTCTGTACAGACAGTTGGTGAGACCCCATCTGGAGTACTGTGTCCAGTTCTGAGACCCCATCTCCGCAAGGACATAGACAGGATAGAGGCAGTCCAGAGGAGGGCAACTAAAATGGTGCAGGGTCTGCAAGAGAAGCCGATGAGGAGACACTAAAGGAGCTTAATATGTATACCCTTGAGGAAAGAAGGGAGAGGGGGGACATGATAGAAACTTTTAAGTACCTCAGTGGAATCAACAAAGTCCAAGAGGGTAGCATCTTTCAGAAAAAGAGACTTGCAAGAACAAGGGGACACAATTTAAAGATAGAAGGAGGGCGGTTCAGGGGCAATGTGGGAAGTATTATTTCACAGAGAGGGTAGTGGATGCATGGAACAGCCTTCCTGAGGAGGTTGTGGGGTCTAAAACTGTGGGAGAATTCAAGAATGCATGGGACAGACATAAGGCAATTCTTGTGGGGGGTAGGAAGAAATAGGCTGTTGGTTAACTAGGATCTGTGGCCTATCCTGTAGGTAGGGAAATGGGCAGACTAGATGGGCCTAGTGGTCCTTATCTGCCATTAAAGTCTATGTTTCTATGTTTCTATCTATGGTATGGGGTCATAATGTCGCAAGTCATTATGTTGCAGCAATATACCATGCTGCCAATACAGCACAATAGATTGCCAGCAGCATATGTCTCTATTTTAAGGGGGTGGGGCTCTGCCCTCGCACACCCATTATGGGGGCTGTGCCCCCAAACCCTCCAACTAAAATAACTAACTCCAGGGGGGAGGGGTTAACAGTTGAATTCACACAAAGTGTGAAAAATAAAACCAAAACCATGCATCTGGGACCAGGAATTGAAACCCAGTTCCAAACACACTGCCAGCCTCCTTAGCTGTCTGTGGCTCATCCTGTCGAGCCATGGCAGCTGCTCACCAGCCCCCCTGTCCCAGCAGAGGTCTTATCCTGTGCCTAGGAAGAGTGAAAGGGTGCACTACTGCACAAACACTCTTTCACGGTTTTGCACCCTCTCGCTCTTCCCCACTGTGTTGTTCCTGTTGCGCTGTTTTGTTGTGCGTGATGAAGCATGTGACATATTGACCTGGTAGGGGGATAACACAAGGGGTCAAAAAGAAGCCATTGCTGATAGAAACTGACAATGAGGATCAAAGCTGGGGAAGGGGTCAATTCAAGAGCTTGGAGAGAGGCTATGGGATGGGGGGCTTTATGAGTCTTGCATTTCTCATCCAAATGTGACCTATCCTCTTCCAATTAAACAGCAGAACATGCTTACCAGTCAATGTACTGTATGCTATATACCCAGCATAGATTCTGAAATTAGTTGTTGACTGCCAGGCAGTCACCATTTAGTGAATGGTTTATAAGAGATGATAGAGAAGGTACTAAAATTAGCAAGTTGATCAGTCAAAATACTTATTAGTTACTTATTAGCTGTGATTAGTTTAAACATGCGGGAGATTTGGCTACTGTCCAGAGTAAACACTTAGTTGTTATTCTACTTGAGGATTTGAAGCAGGCATGCTGTTTCACTTGGTACTCGGAAAAACTAATCCAAAATAAACAAGACAAGCAAATTTTATTTATCAGCACTCTTTCCTGAAGGCTCAGGGCCAAAACACAATATATAAAAAATGAAGTGCAAATCTGGAAAGAGCAAATAGCATGTATACTAACATATATTAAATAACTGGTATCATTTTGTTGTTTTTCAGGGCTTCATATTCTGCCATGGAGTTCCGACTCTTTCAGCTTTGCAGTAGTTATCTATCATAGTTAAAGTGGAAGTTTACATGCATATCTTACTAGCTTTCTGTTGAATTTAAATAGCATTTCTTTTATTTAATATTGACTTATTTTGTTTTATGGTATCAGGTAAATATCCACAGAATAATCAATGATAGTTTTCTTTCTAAATATGCAGAGTATGTAAACTGGTCTTGCTGTCAGGTTAATTTCCAAGGCAAAGATAAACTTCTCAAAGTTCAGTTCATTCTCCACTCCTGGCCAATGGTCACCCACAACTGGGTTTACCCCCAATGAGCAGGTTATGCTTCCTATCTGTAGGTGTTGGTCTCTCAATGTAGTGCTTATTAAGCATGTGCAAAAACCTTATTCCAAATGTTCAGCTTGAATGCTCAGAGGCCCACATTTTGGTATTCCTTATTTGTGCATGAAGTAGGGAGTAGAAAAGCTATTCTCCCTCCTCAGATGGCCAGTTGTAGTCTCCCGGTCACCCTCCTTCCTGATTCCTAGCTTTTCCCATCCACCTCTGCTGTCCCCAGTGCCCCATCATTGATGGCTGTGGCTGCCAGCACCTGGCACCTTTTCAGGAGCTGACAGTGTCTTTTTAATATGGATAATCCCTCCCTAGCCTGACTACTTCCCTTTACTAACAATATTATTATGCTTCCGTGCCATGCCCCCCTTCCCCGAGCCTGACACTAATTTGTTTCAGGGAGGGAGTAGGCTAGTGTACCTGGCTAGTCTCCCCTGGCAACCCCCTCCCAATGCACACATTAGCAGCCCACTCCACACTCGTATTGCTCAGCCTTTAATAATGAATAAGTCAGTGTGAGCAGGCTCAGACAGTTACGAGGAAAGGGGAGGGGCAGTTGAGACCGTAGTGGCACTAGTCAGCCTAGTTTATTAGTCTGTCTAGTGCCACGACAGCTGCTACTGCCCTGTCCCCATCCTCGTGACTATCTGAGCTGGCTTGCACTTATTCATCGCTAAAGTTGAACAGTATGAATGCAGAGCAAGCTGCTACTGGAGTGCCCATCAGGTGGGAGTGCCAACTGAGACTAGCCAGGTACACTAGCCACCCCCACGAAACAAATCATTATTAGGCTGAAAGGTAAGGAGTGGGCACAGAAATCTAATACTATTGTAAGTAATGGGTGTAGTCAAGCTAGGAAGAGGACTGTCCATGTAAAAACACTGCCAACTCTGGCTAGGTGCTAGGGGATGGTGGCAACAGCCATCAGTTATTGTTTTCTATGGCACACAACAGGCGGGGAAGGTGGGTGGGAAAAGTTACATATCTGGAGGGATGGTGGCCAGGAGACTAACCCTTGCCACCTGGGGAGGGGGAAGACTTTTTTTAAGCCTTTTTAAATTAATTCCTAAATATCCAAAGATGTATATTAACAATTATTCAATATGATAAATATTCAGAAAGCCTAATATTTGTGGTATTTAGGAATTCATATTTGTTATTCATGTCCAGCTCAGTGGTGCAGAGGACAGAGGCACTGGATGCCTCACCTACCGTCATGCCAGCAACCCGAGTTCAGGAGAAAGAGCACAGAGCATCCTGAAAACTGCTCTCTTCTCCCAGGGAGGGCTGGTTATGGCACCTGGTTCTGGCCTGGACCATAGTGTTGGCCGAGGGCACTGCAACCAGGAACCATCAGGTCAGGGAAGTGACGGAGTGATGGCCAGGGATGACCTATGCACAGAAGCTGCGTGGGCCATCTTGGGCAGCACTGCATGCACACTCCTTCCCAGGGGCAGGGAGGAAAACGAGAAAAGAATCTGGGTGACTAGATGACTTTCAGTTACCCGCAGGCCTGAACTCGATGAACACCAGGCCATGCTACCTCTGCATGAAGGTAAGTCCTGGAAGGAAGTCGGGGTGATGGGGCTGGGGTAGCCGGCACTAAAGGAGGGCCACCTGGAGCATGGGAGAAAAATAAAAAAAAAAAAAAATACTTATTACTCACACACCACTAGCGTTTATTGACCCATTTGAAACAAAGCCATCATCTTGTGAACATCAGTGTGATGGTTCAGTGATTTTGGGCTAACCTCCAGTGTGTAGAACAGGTGAAACTGTTTACCTGAGTTGGTGGTTAACATCAAGACAATTACAGGTGAGAACAGAGAATGGGATAGACACACAGGTATGGTGAAAATGATGGAGGGGGAGGGTTCAAGTGGTGGTCACTCCACTTACAAAGCAGAGATACAGGTTAGGAGCACTACCTAGGCTTTACCAGTGCTAGGCTGCTGAAGTTAAGGTAGGGACCAGGCACACTCCATGGGTCAAGATTCTGTTTCTGCCTATAATATTATTTGCTTCTATGTAAGTGATGGCCTCCCGATGCTGGGCTCATTCTCTGATGTGTATGTAATGGTTAGTCACACAATGCTGGACTCATGTATAGGTGATGATCTCCCAGTGACCGGCTCATGGCCTCCCAGTGTTGGGCTTATTCCAGTGTGTTGGTCACAGTAAGTCACACAATGTGGAGCTCATTCACACTGTAAAGGTGATGGCCTTCCAATGTTGGATGCATCCCCCATGTGTAGATAGTAACCGTCCAGTGTTGGGGATCAATCCCCATGTTTGAGGAATGGTCAGTCACGCAATGCTGGGCTCATTCTCAGTGTGTAGGTAATGGTCTCCCAGTGCAGGGTTCACTCCCAATGTGTGGGTAATGGATTCCAAATGTTGGAATTCCCAGTGTGTTGGTGATGGTAGACCAAACAGTATCAGGTTCATCCCTAATGTGTAAGTTACCGATTTCAAATGTTGGGCTCATTCCCAATGTGTGGGTGATGAATCTCAAATGTTGGGCTCACTCCCAATATGTAGATGATGATCTCCAGGTGCAGGGCTCACTCCCAAAGTGTAGGCAATGGATTTCAAATATTGGGCTCATTCCTATTGTGTAGGTGATGGGTTTTAAAGGTTGGGCTCATTCCTAATGTGCAGATGGAGGTAGACGACACAATGTTGGGCTCATTCCAAATGTCTAGGCGATGGGTTTTAAATGTAGGGCTCATTCCCAGTGTGTAGGTGATAGTCAATTACACAATATTGGGATCATTCTTAATGTGTAGGTGATGGTCTTCCAAAACTGGGTGCATTCCCCATGTGTAAGTAATGATCTTCTAATGTTGGAATCCTTCCCCGTGTTTAGGTAATGGTCAGTCACACAATGCTGGGTTCATTCCCAGTCTGTAGGTGATGGTCTCCCAATGTTGGGATCATTCATAATGTATAGATGATGGATCTCAAATGTTGGGCTTATTCCTAATGTGTAGGTGATGGTCTTCCAATTTTGGGTTCTTTCCATGTGTGTAGGCGATGGTCAGTCACACAATGTCAAGCTCATTCCCAATGTATCATTGATGGTCTTCCAATGTTAGACCCATTCTCAATGTGTTGGTGATGGTCAGTCACACAGTCACATAATGTGGGGCTCATTACCAATATGTGTGTGTGATGATCGTCCAGTGTTGGGCTTATTTCAATGTATAGGAGATTGCCTCCCAATAATGGGTTTAATGGTCTTTCTGGAGAAGCTTAACATAGCAGATCTTTCTGATCATGCAGTCAGCTGGTTTCACTCTTACCTTTGGTGGTTGGTCTCAAGTTGTCTGGGTAGATAGCTTACTCCATTTCATCACCTCTTCCTTTCTGCTGAGGTGTCCCTCAAGGGTCTGTCCTTGGTCCTATTCTTGTTTCCATATATTTTTCAGTGACCTCCCCTTGGTCTGTTCCTCTGTGTCTATTCACATGTATGCTGATGATACAGTTATTTTTGCAACTGGCTTCGCTTTTCATTATCTTTACCTCACAGCTTCAGATGGATTTTGACAACATTCAGTGCTGATTCCAGTCTAACCAACTATCACTCAATGCCAAAAAACAGTCTCTATGACTTTTGGTGCCCATCAGTGGCTTTCCAGACTCACCCCTCTGCCTTCATTTCACACTCTTGATAGTGCTATTATTGAGGATGTATTCTCTTAAGTGTTCAAGTACCTTGGGATTTGGTTTGACTGTCATCTTGATTTCTTGTTTCATATTTACGCCATACTCCAAAAGCTCCATTCCAAGTTTGGTGCACTGTACAGGAGCAAAGCAAGTATCCCACTTCCTGTCCACTGTGAAATTGTTTTAAGTATTTATTTCAAAAGATTTACAAAGAAGACATACTGAGTTGGTAGCAGATCATTTCCAGATGCATCCTGGTGGAAGGGGAAATGGGAAAAGCAACAGATATAAACACACAGAATATAAATGATAAAATACATAGAATGGAAAAAGTATAACAAAAATAAACATGACAGTTATACCTAAGAATAAAATGACTAACAGTTAGCAAGTAATAAATTGTGGAACTGCATAAAATAATTTTTACATAGTTATCAACATAAAATAAAACTGGGAGAATGACTGATACAAAGGAAGAGGGGAGGGAGTGAGGGATAAAGAATTAGGTAAGTTGCAAGTGAATAGTAAACCTAATATCAGAAGCAACTGCAGGAGTGAGTAGAGAACTCACAGAGGTGAGTAGAGAACTCACAGAGGTGAGATATAAGGGTAGGAAAGGAAAGATTTTTGATTATGGTGACATAGTCTATAGAGGAGCTCCCACGTCCTCCCTTGCCAGAGTGAACCCCCTATTCCACTGTCATTGTCATTTTGCTTTAGCTTGTTCCCCTTGTACTAATAATTGCTTAGTCTAATCTGACATTTCACTCCCCTCTCTTGATACCAGGCGCCTTTCCCATTGTGCCTTCTTTATATCTAAATTCTGGTTTGGTTCCCTTCCCTCCTACCTTACATCCCTCATATCCTCTCCCTCAGCTTCCTCCTACCCTGTATGCAATCCAGTCACTCACTATTACTTCTGTGAAATCTACTGTTGGTCAGTCTGCTTTTTTTATACTACTTTAAACTTTGGTCCTCCCTTCCCTTGTTACAATAATTTGATGTGCTCTTTGGCTTTCTCCTTTAAGCCTCTCCTTCAGACTTTTCTTCTCCCTCCTGTGATTGTCCATGACTGTCTTTTTCACCCCTTCCCTCACTAGTATTGACTTGGCAGTTTGTTTCCTTCCGTATCTAGACATACGTTATTCTGATTTGTCTTTAATTTTTGCTTATGCTCCTTGATATATTGTGTTTTCTGTATATGATTTTTCACATCCACTATCCCAGAACACATATGGAAATGAGCTGCAGCTCAGTATGTCTTTCCTGGTTAAACCTTTTACATAAATAAATTAATAAATAATGGTCTTAATCCAAGTGTGTATACATTATTCTCCTGATGGTGGACTCATTTCCTGTGTGTGTGTAGGTGGTGGTATCTTAATATTTCCAGTGTGTAGGGGATGACCAGCTGCTTCAAGTCCTGCTTGTTCTTATGAGTAGGTGATGTTGTCATTCCAGTGTGAGGCTCATTCTTCTTGTAGTTGTTAGCCTCACAATGTTAGGCTCATTTCTAATATGCAGGTAATGCAACCCCCAATGCTGAACTCACTCCCAGTGGGTAGGTGTTACCCTCCCACTCTTACGCTCATTCTGAATGTATTGGTATTACCCTTCCAATGCCTGGCTTATTCCCAGTGTGTATATGTTGGCTTCCCAATGTTAGGCTTAATCCTACTACAAAGGTGATGGTCTCCTTGTTTGGGGTACATTCCTTATCTTTAGTTGACAAACTCTTAATTTCGCAATGTAAATGTGATGTGCTGGGTAAGTCAATTGAACTACACCACTTCAGGTCTTACTTCTACCCTGTTTAACAGCTGGAGGACATATTCACAGGGCGGTCATGTGGTTTATTGCTGAAGGTCATACAGTAGGTCAGTGGCTTTGATAGGATTCGGTTCTGCGGTACCGGTTTCATAGTTCAGTGTCTTATGACTAAGCTACATAGCCATATGATTTTAAGACTCATGTATTTCAAGACAATGTTGCCTTTAAGTTAATTTGAATAATATTCCTCACATGCAAAAATGTATACTTTCTGAAATATCTGTTTAACTAGCAGCATTTGTGTTAACCAGCCCTTTTTTCTCATTTTTCCCATAGGTGGAGGAGGAGTTATTTCCCGCCTCCAAGGCGGAACACTAGTGCTCTGGGCCTCTAGGGGTCTAGTTACACTGGTGCACAGATCCAGTAGTGGAGCGGTCTCAAAGATGGATGTCATCCTGGAAAGATGTGACGAGGGAGAACCGAATTCTCGAAGCAACGCACCAAACAGCAGACAAAGAAGCAACACACAAACTACAAAAAACTTTATCAGGGATTACGCTATGATTTTCCTTTTAAAAACACAAACAAAACAAAACAATTTTCTAATTCCCTTATTGTGGAGTAATCCTTGATGCTTTTGGGTCTCTCTGTGGCCTCAGCCATGTGCTGGGTCCACAGGTGATCCTGCTTCTGGCTGTCTGTGTTGATTGGTTCGGTGGGTCGAGGGAAACCTATCCGGTAAAACTGGAACAGAAAACATCCCGCATTCTTTCATAAGGCAGTGCAGCATATCTTCAACTATTCTCAATCAAAAACTAAATAAAAACAGCAAAATTTACATCTCAAAACCGTGTATAAGCCTTTTTTTTGTTGTTGTAATATTAGTTTTAAGAAAGATGGGTATTTGGGCTAAGCTGACAGAGACACAGGAAAGAGACAGGGAAAGAATTCGTGACATAGGCTTTCTCCACACTCTCCCACCAATGCACTTCATTACTACCAATTCAGGTGGAATCATTCATCTGTGAAGGTAGCAGTGGGTAGAAGTTCATTTAGCTTTCATGTTTACCAAATAGAGTTGTCTTTTAATGCTAGATTCTTTCCACAAGATCCCTCAACCACTTTTGGTGTCCTTTACCCACCGCTTTGGGGATCTGAAAATGGTTTTAAGCCATAAAGTCCTGAACTAATCACTGTACAGGTTGGGATGGGAGACTAGGGCAATGGATTAATCAGCAGCACCTTTCCACCTCACAGAAAGACAGGCTCCATCCTCATCTGTACTAGCTAATGATTTGTGTAAATACATCACAGCAGACAAATAGGACTACAGGCTAAACTTATTTTAAACATGCTCCTGCAAGGATGTTCCGATATTAATCACCTTTCTCTCTTTCTCTGACATGGTGCTCAGCTCCCCCTAAACCTCCAGGCCTGGCCGACCCGGTGGCACTGAGGGTTGAGGTGCTGGACACCACACCTTGAGCCATGCTGGCGACTTGGTTTTGGATGCGAGTCTGGGCCATCTGGGGTGGGCAGGGAAGGGACAGGATTGAGCATCTGGAGGACTGTTCTCCTACCCTGGGGAGGGATCCAGGGCCACCACTCTGTAGCACCCCCTGGTGATGACCAGGGGCACTACCAGAGAGGTGCCAGCAAGGGGGGGGTGGAGTGTGGCGGACATTGGCATGCAGTGCCTGATGTCATTGCATGCCCACACTCCGAGGGAGGAAAAACTAGTAGGGGGTGATCTCTGTGGCTGATGGCCGTGCCCTGTGCCCCCAGACCTGAGAGAGGCGCCTAACCATGGTACGGCGCAATGTTGGACCCAGTTCTGTGTGTGTGGGTTTGTGTGGCCCACGTGCATGACTGGGTCCAGGGGTGCGGGCGACGGGCCGGAGATCGCGGGGGTATGGCACAATGTTGGCCCCAGCTCTGTGTGTGTGGGTTTGTGTGGCCCGTGCGCATGACCAGGTCCAGGGGTGTGGGCGACTGCAGCTGGAGATTGTGGGGGTCTGCTCCGCTGAGGCAGAAAGACAGAAGGAATAAATAAATAACCAACCTCCGGGCCTTACCTCCTCTAGAGAGAACACTGAGCCATGAAGGTATGGAAACCCCAATCTGTGGCTGTGAGGAGGGGAAGTGGAGGTGACATGGAGGCCAAGAGACTCTGCTAGCCAAAATTAGGGCAGGTTCAGTCCCCTGCTGGTCCCTGCAAAGTGTTTCACTCTGCTAGTACTTTACCACTGGACAACCAGGGGACAGTGTGACTTCAAAGGTTCCAGCTGTCCCTTCCTGGTGTGTGTGAGTGGCGGGGCAGGATCTGATGGGACACTCAATCCTCCACTTGCCAGCCTGTAGTGGGGTTTCTTTGTTAGAATGGGAACCCAGATTTCTGAATGGCAATTGGCTCCCCTGCTTCAGTATAGTCCTCTTAGAACAGGGCTTCTTTTAAAGAGCAATCTACACGTTCAGAGCTTTGAAAACACAATATTCTGAGACCATTCAGCTTACATTTATTAGCTTCATATGTATTTTGCCCATTTTTGCACACAAAAAGCACACTGAGCCTAAGGCTTGGAATACAGGGAGTTAAGTGACATGCTTAGGGTCACACAGTATGCAAGTAGCAGTTGAGGGATTTAAAAACAGGTCTTCTGAGTCTCCAGGTTCACAGAAGTAGTAAAGCTTTTATTCTTCTAAAAGAAAGATATAACACCTTGGGCTAAAAGCTCTCTTTCAAGGGTCTTCATAAGCATGTATACCCCCATTGAGTCCAATGCATCTAATAAGAGGTTGATTGGGTGCCAACTGATTAATTGGTGGATTCCTTCTGAACTAGTTATTCTATAATATGAGCAAAAGAGGACCGAGGGCAGAGCCAGACTTACTGTCTCTGTTCAGAGAGTTGGGTTGGAGTTAGCAGAGAAAGGGCTCCAGCAGTGTAAAAAAAAAAAAAGAGTTGGTGTCTTAAGAACTGCCCTGTTTCTGCCCAGCTGACATACCATTAGCCATGAGCCTTTTCTTTTGAAGTTTGCCCCACGGAGGGTTACAGGTTGCCATATGATCCCTTAGGTTTTCCATGATGAACTAATAAGTTAAAGGGAATAACTGCATGATTTTGGCATGCGTTCCTTGTGGAGGTAGTGCCTGATGCAGACAGTCAATGAGATTTCAGACTACCCCGCTGTTGGCATCACCAAGCTCTCAGTATTAGCTGTGTGCCAACTTTGCTATGTTATCGGTAACCAAGTGCCCTACGTGTACTATAGTGCTGGGGTCACCCTGCAAACAGCTGTAAAGTGCACACTATAATGCTGTCATGTACAACTGTTTGGAATATAGAATTTTGCTGGCAGAGTGCCTGTGGAATTACCATTCTGATTCAGTGGAATTCTATGGAATTTGTATGAAAACTTTCTGTAGAATGTTGCCAGATTTTAAACTTCAGTTGTTGTGGTCTAGTTTTTACAGTGCACATCCAAATGATACCAAATTTAGCAGGTATACAGGAACAGATGGAATTCAGAAGTGTACCGAATGGCAGAGTACTAGACTGAAAGGGAGCTGAATTATGGGGTGGCCAAAGATTTAGTCAAAGTTACATTTTCATTTTTTCCTCCTAATTTTTAAATTTCTTATCCAAATTTGTCCACAGTTTCAGGATTTAGAGAAACATGCAACATGGTTATGTGCACCAGGCTTTACATCTCAAGCTTTAAAGTGGCTGTGCTATAGGTAGCCAAACGTTTTGCCAACATTTTGATTTTAGTTTAGTATAATTTTGAAAATATTGATCAAAATGTTATAAACTGTTGCAGGTATACAGGGTATTACTACATTTATATATGTACCCAGTATCAGATTTCTAGCTCAAAAGGTGCCTGAGTTATATGCAGATAAAAGGTTTCGTGAAACTTCCCACAAAAAATAAAAGAAGACTTTGAGCATCTATCATTTTGAGATGATACAACCTTTTTTTTTTTTTTTTTTTTGAGTCCATCGTGCTTGCAAGCGCAGACAAACTCATTGAAATGAGAGCTGCTATAGAGGGGTGTGAGGGAGGTGCATCCACTGGAGAGCTCTATTCCAAGAGGCAGGTCTGCAGCAGGTGAATCAGTAGACAGTCTGCCAATGATTCACTTTCTGTTTCTGGGGTAGAGTTGGCAAAGTTTTCAAAGGACAGAACCAAACCAATAGTGGCACGACAGGTTCCCTTGAAATAGCCCTGCATTACATTAACTTCCTGGTTGCACGTTGACACTGCTGTAACGCTTACAGTGACAATGGTAGATGTGAACATGCTGAGCCTGTGTTTAAGAGCAAATGAATCCCTCCATCCCGCTCCCTCCCACTGCTCCTGTCATTCCTCAGTTTCCTGTTCGAGCCCCCCCAGCATCAAATCAATGCCTCTCGCTCCCTCCCACTGCTGCTGGCCTCCCCACACCCTCTGTTCTGTTCAAGCCCCCCAAACATAGCAAACCCCTCCCTCTCCCTCACACTGCTATTTCCTTCCCCGCACTCTCCAGTCCCCATTCCCCCAGGACACTGGGGAGCCCACTCCCAGTGTCCAGAAATGTATATATCATTTCCCAAAAAAAAGAAAAAGAAAACCATCTCCAATGTCTATTTTTTAAACCTGAAAAAAAGGTCCATTGTTGTCTCCTGTCCCCTCCCCATCCCGACCCTCCCACTGCACACCCGCCTCTGCAGCCCCCTTACCCATACTTACCTCTGGAGGTCAGGAGCAACAATCTTCTGTGGACTGGGACCGTCTGCACTCTTCAAAGCCAAACAGCAAAGTGAAGATTTCAAGGTAAACCGAATAAAAGGAATCAATGGGGGGTTCAAATTAGGTTGATATCTCAGTCATTTTTAGGAATTTTGGCCCCAAATTGTCAACATGGGGTTCTTGGGACCCCACCTCCTGAACACTGTCACTGTCATTTCGTTACTCAGTCACGAAAGGTGAGTTTGTGGTCACAGTGTGGAATCACATTTCGGGACCAATTAATGAAATGACAGTGCCACTGTTCACGAGGTGGGGTCCCAAAAAGCCCATGTTGCAAATTTGGTGAAAAATTCAAAAAAATGACTATGTTACTAGTGTATGTTGCGCAATTTCTGCACATGCTCCTAACTTTGCCAGTTTTTAATATTTTCATTCCAGATTTTCAACATTGTCATTATTTCACACCTCTTTATGAACAGTATAGCTGTCATGTTTCATATCCTGCCTGAAATATGTTTTCGCACCTGTGGTGCACAATGGCATGGTGGCTCTGCGAAATCACCTTTCGGGATGAGTAAACGAAATGACAGTGGCACTTTTACTGAGGTAGGGTCATAACAATGCTACATTGAAAATTTGCTGTGAAAATATTAACAAACAAACTTACGAGCTCGCACTTAAATTAACAAATGCAGGCTCGTACCTTTGGTACTTTTCAATATTTTGACCCCAAATTTTCATCATAGCCATCTTTTCACTGCACCACATGAATGTGACAGCTGTCATTTTCCAGATCCTGGGCAAAATTTTTTTTTTGCACCCCGAAAGGTGATTTTGCAGCCACTGTGTGAAAGTACTCTTCAGACAGGAGATGAAATTGTACTCTTCCTTTCTTCATGAGGTGGCATAATAAGATGGCTATGTTGAAAATGTGGTGTAAAAATATTAAAAAACAATGATGTTATGAACCCATGTTGAAATTTACCAACACCGGTTCATAACCCCCCCCTTCCCAAAAGGCACCAGTGCACACAACAAACTTTCAGCATTTATAAAAGCTTATTTTTGTTTTAAACTCTCTTTATCACCCTATGGCTCTGGGCATCCTTCTGGGGTACTTACTCAGCAGAGGCCACTACTCCCTGCCTGAACCCCCACTACCAGCTTTCTCCCCCGAATACCCAGGCAGGTCCAGCCCTCTGGATCTCCCCTCGGGGTGAACCCACCCTCCCGTGGTGGCCTTTCTGAAATTAGAGGGGCCTACCTGGGTGTTGGGTTGGCCATGAAGTTCCCCGGTGCACTGGGCCAGTAGTGGGATGTGGGTCTGCCCCTTGAGTCCCCTTCATCTCTGCAATGCTGCAGAGAGCTTTTCCTGTGGTGTTTCCCCCTTGGAGTGCAGTGTGCAATGATGCCTGCGCACCACTGCCCTGCTAGTGTGTGCCGCACTCCATCCTTTACACTGGCTGGTGTACCTGCAGTACCCCCGCTCTCCAGCAGAGGTCACCAGGACACCGAGCGACCCTGGATCCCTCCCCAGGGAGTAGATAGCTGTCCTCCAGATGCTCCATCCTCTCCCGGCTGACCTCCGGTTACCAGAGTCCATAACCAAACCCGGATAGCCGTCATGGTGCGAGATGTGGCATCCAGCACCTCAACCCTCTGCGCCACCAGGATGGCTGAGATGATCCATCTTAATGTCATGATATTTGGCACACCATTACAACTTCTGTCAATAAGTATCCATGCCATATTTCAGATATCTAGCTCAACAGATGGATGAGTTATGACCACATTAATAAATTTCAAACATTCCATTGAATTTCATCAAATTTAAAATGTCACTTATTTTGGTCTAGTTTTCAAAGTACATATCCAAATGATAACCAGATTTAGTAGGTTTTAAGGGTACTAATGGCATTCATAAGTGTACCAAATTTCAGAGTTCTTGATTGAATGGGGGTGAGTTGCGGGTGGGCAAACATTTAATCAAAACTTAATTTTCAGTTATTTCCATCTAATTTTAAAAATTCTTATCAAGATTTCTCCACAGTGTCAGGATGTAGAGTAACATGCAACATAGGTTCTGTAAGTGCACCAAGTTTTCAGTATCACACTTTAAAGGGGGCTGTGCTATAGGTAGCCAAACATTTTGTCAAAATTTTGATTTTTGTTATTTTAGTATAATTTTGAAAGCATTAATTGAAATACCTGTATAACATTTTGCAGGTATAAGGGTTATTACTACATTTATATTCATTACAAAAAAAAAACTGCATTAATGCACCAGTTAGGGTAACGTAACACCTCAAAAGTAGGGAAACATGGTATTAGGATTTCCAGCCCTAATGCTCCCAACCCCAAGCAGCAAAAGAAAAAAACATTAGATTTATGGGACTCCGGAGACTTGGTGAATCAGTGGTGGGGTCTTCCTTGGGGGCTGTCAACCCTAATGTTTCCCCCCGTGTGGGCCCAGTGTGAAGAAAGGAGATCATATGTGATACTGATTTATTTTATTTATTTAAAGTTTGATGACCGGGTAGGCCCACTGAGACACACAAGTCCCTTTTTCAGGGGCGACCCAGGGAATAAACGCATTCCAAGCGTGGTGAGCAAAGACAGTATTGTAAAGAAGCATATTTAAACGAAATAAATATACAGGACGTCAGGAGCAGGCCATGATTACAGCTGGAGCTGGCCATGCTTACAGGTGGAAATTGCATAAATAATTGTACATGATCAGGCAGTAAGTTTGAGGGTAATTATGAAACCATGATGAATGTCAGGAACAGTTTGGTCACAGAATGGGGTGAGCATTAGGGTTGACAACCCTCAGGGAAGACCCCACCACTGATTAACACCTCTGAACAAGTAATCATGCTAAATTTCATATCTCTAGCTCAACTGACTGTTATGACCAAATTAATACATTTTAAAAATTCCTTTAAATTCTGATAAAATTCTGTGAAATTTCCGGGAATGTCATGGAATTCCATTGAAATTCTGAAAATTCAGATTTTCCCAAGCTGAACAGTTCTACTATTGTGCCTTGTTTGCCTTGGAGTGCGTGGGTGTTAGTCATCTGATCAGTTCTTGTACAGACCTATCCCTGCTAAGAAGAAGGTGTGGGTGGAAGAAAGTGGATTAAATGGAATTACCCTACATATTACAGCCTCTGCTGGAGCTAGAAACTCTGGTTGATGAATTTACGGGAGGAAGATGCCTCAGTAAACATGCTATACTTCTTAACTGTATCCCTGTGTGGACATTAACAATTGAGTATGTGTGTTACTTGTATCCCTCGAAGCTTACACTTATTGTGGGAGGAGCAATTGTACAAGGTATATGAAATACAAGCTGAACTGTGCCTAAATGTAATGTTTTTCAAAGTCTTCCCAGAGGAGTGTGTAGTCACCTCCTTGATCTAGGGATTACAGATGACATATTTGGTTTTCAGGGAGAGGACTCACACAAAAGTGATTGTGCAGGAAAGATCCTACTCTACGCTGATGATGCAGTACTCTTTGCCTCTGACAGTAACTCCATTTCACTCCAGAATTCTCTTCAGCAAGCCTACGATGCCGCTGAAACCTGGTTCACTGAGCACCGACTCGTCATCAACCTAAAGAAAACCAAAGCCATGCTCTTTGCCCACCCCCAAAATAAGTCCAGCAATTTTCCTCTCGCTGTCCACTCCACCCTCAATATCCCTATTGAACTTGTTCACTCCTATAAATACCTTGGTATAATCTTTGACCCTGCTCATTCCTTCCATGACCATATCTCTGCACAGACCTCTGCCTCCAACACATGGCTGGGTATCCTTTACTGTCACAAAAACTGCCTCCCCTCGGACGCCCTCCACCTGGCTGTCACCTCCTCTGTCATATCCCTAATCAACTACCGCCTTCCTGTCTATGGTGCAGCAGACCAGACGGCCCTGCGCAAGGTACGCCTTACACTTAACAAAGCCTGTAGACTTATAACCAGTGCCTTCCTAGACTTACCCACACCTGTCTGCTTTATTCCATGGACACCCTACTCAACCTGGATGAGCAGCTCATGTACCAAACCTGCCAACTCACCTTTAAAGCCTCCACTTGGCCAATCACTGACCTATCAGACTCAATCCGCTGGGCTAATCCCACAGTGCGCACCCGCAGCTCCTGCAAAACCGCTCTGGTCATACCAAGGGCTAGGACCACACAAGGCCAAACGGCTTTCCCTTACAGAGCACCCTCCTGGTATAACTCCCTCCCTGCTGGTATCTCTGATGGTCCCTCGTTAGCATGTTTTAAACACAGCCTCAGAAATCACCTGCTGACCTCACGCAGCTGCTGCTGTCCTTAAATCCCCTCCCCCCTGACAATGCTCACTGAGCTGCACTCCCCCTTTCTACTCGACACCTCGCTTGCTCACTCTACCTCTCTGGGCCTTCTCCCATCCTCTGCTTCCCATCTTCCTATCTTATCCTCCTTTACCCACCACCTCCCTAACCCTAAATAGCCTATATATTGTACTTATGTCTTGGAAATACCTGTAACATTGACTGACACCTATTGTGAACCTGTATTGCTGATTACCTGTTGTCTCTTGTACCACTGTTTTTGTCCTCTATGTGACGAGGTACCTTTGTAAATGAGCCCCTGGCTCAAAGGTTGTTAAACTGATGTTTAAATAAATAAATAAATAAAACACTTTGTAAGACCTTCCCAGGTCTGGGGTGACCTCCCAGAAGTTCGGTTGCTCTTAGGCTGGTGCAGGGCTGCAAATAATAAGGCTTAACAAGCACATGGCACTCAATGATAAATGAATGTCCTTAACTTGATAACAGTCCAAACAGCTCTAATTATTTAAGGAACTTTTATGAACATATTTTTAGTAAATTGTACTAACTGCAGTACAGGGATGTTAAGGTGTGCTGGGGGACATCTTTGCTTGGATCAACAATGAAACTTGGTCCCTTGGTCAGCAGCTCCTCCAGCTGATGATTTATTTGTGTCTAATGTATTTATTTATTTGAAAATTGGTAACTGGGAGAGGCACACTGAGCCAAGGTTCATTTCCAGGTGCAACCCAGGGGAGGGAAACCGGAAGAACAGCAGCACAATATATACGCTCATACATACATACATATGAATTTGCCAGCAGATATAGGCCACAAGGTCTGTCAAGTCTGCTCGAATGCACAGCTAGCACCCTTATACTGCAGCTGCCCCTCTCTCCCCACCCCCACAATGACTCATCCTCTCACCCTGTCTCATCTCCTTTTTAAACTGCTCACTGTTTTACAGGCTAACACCTCCTCTGGCAGCATGTTCCATATAGACACCACCCTTTTTGTGAAAAAGTGTCTTCTCATTTCTCTCCTGAATATTTCCACCTCCAATCTCAGACCATGCTCTTGCATGTCTCTCCACTCCTCAACTTAAATACCCCTTCTGTACCAGTCTTGTTTATACCCTTTATGTATTTAAAGGTCTCAATCATATCTCTCTGATTCCTCCTCTCCTCCAGGGAATATATGTTAAGCTCCCTCAACCTTCCCTTACAGGGTTTGTTCTCTAATCCCTGGATCATCTTTGTTCCTTTGTACTGTACCCCTCCAGTAATCTAACATCCTTCTTCAGGTATGGGTACCAGTACTACACGTAGTACTCCAGGTGCGGCCTCACCAATGTCCTGTACAATGGCAGGATCACCGCCCCTCTCCTGGAGGTGATTCCTCTAGCAATATGCCCCAGCATTCTGTTGGCCTTTGCTGTTGCTTTCCTGCACTGTGCTGAGTTGTTCATTTGCTGATCTTTCTTCTCCTCAGTAATGGCTAGCTGAGTACCATCCAACTGATAGCTCCTCCTTGGGTTCCTTGCCTTGAAGTGCAGTATTGCAGTTTTTAGCATTGAACCCCAGCTGCCAATTGTCTGACCAGTCCTCCAGTTTAGCCAGATCGTCCTGCAACTCCTGCCACCCTCTTGTGTCAACCACCACTGTTCTGATTTTGGTGTCATCTGCAAACAGACTGATCTTGTTCTTAATGCCATGGGAGATGTCTGCTATGAAGATACCAAACACCAGGCCCAGTACAGAGTCCTGAGGTACCCCACTCGTCACAGACCTTAGTGATGAGAGTTCCCCTCCCACCACTACCCTCTGTTCTCTACCCTGCAGTCAGTTCATGATCCAGTTCACCATATTTGCTTGTGTCCCCGTGTATTCCAGCTTACTACCCAGCCTCCCATGTGGCACTAAATCAAATGCCTTGCTGAAGTTCAAATATGGGACATCCACTGCATGGCCCTTCTCCAGTTCACTAGATACCCAGTCATAATAGTCAACCAGGTTGGATCTGCTAGAAACAAACCCATGTTGTTTATAGTCCTGAAGTCCATTCCTCTCTGTAAAGGTTACCAACCTCTCTTTCAGGATTATCTTTATCAACTTTCTCATGATGGATGTAAGGCTTACCAATCTATAGTTGTCCAGTTTATCTTGAGGGCTGTTTTTGTGGATGGTTACCACGTGAGCCATCCTCCAGTCCTGAGGTATGCTCCCTTGTCCAGGGAGGAATTGAACAGGTCTACCAAGGGTTCCGCCAGGACTTCTTCCAATTCTTTCAGTGCCCTGGGGTGTATGATGTCTGGCCCTGGTGTCTTATCCACTTTCAGTGCCCTTAAACCCTCTAGTACCCTGCCCGCTGTGATTTCCCCATCTGTCACCTCCTCACCCCCTGTGTCTACCCTCCCCACCACCCAAGGTAAAGTCCTGCCCTTCTCCTTAGTAAATTCAGAATAGAAGTATTAATTTGGTGCTTCACCCTGCTCTGCCCCTTTCTCCATCCATCCCCCCTTTCTTGATCCTTAATATTTGGTCTTTGCAGATCCTTCTTTCCCTTATGTACCTAAAGATGTCATTTTCCCTGCCCTTGATGCCCTGTGCCAGCATAAGCTCTATGGAAGCCTTGGCTGCCCTTACTGCTCTGGTCAGCTCCTTAGACTTCTCCAGGCACTGCTCTCTATCCTCCTGCCCTCTCTCCTCTGGATTTTCTGAAACGCCTAAAGATGGCCCTTTTTGCCCTCACCTTTTCCAAGACCTCCCAGCTCAACCAGCTTGGTTTCTTGGCTTTCGCCTTTTTGCTTTGTGTTTTGGTACATGATCTAGTGGTCTGTGCAATCCCCAGTTTGATGACTTCACATTTCTGGCCAGCATTCCATGTGTGGATGGATTCTGGTCAGGTGCCCCTCTGCTATTTCCCCCATCCTGTCAAAGTCAGCCTGCCTGAAGTCCAATACCCTGGTTCCTGTTCCTACAGTTTCCTTGCCTATGAGGTGACCACTCCCTGCCAGCGAATCCTCCCCTTCTAGCTCCCTTACAAACTACTCTTTAGATAGCGCTATGTCCAGAGTGTTGCCCAAGCTAGCTGGCTGGATAACCAGTTGTATCGGAAAGCTGTCTGGAGAGGCCTCCAGGAGGACCTTCTCTGTTGCATTTGAGGTAGCTAAGGTTCTCCAATCCACTCTGGGCAGGTTGAAGTCCCCCAAGATCATGGTGTTACCCTTCCAGCTGGCCTTTCATACCTACTCTGGTAGCTCTCTGTCCAGTTCCTCTGTCTGAGACAATGGCCTGTACACCACTCCCATCCTAAGTGTCCTATTTTGGAATCTTGTAATTGCATCTATAGTGTCTCTGTTCTGCCCTCCTCTCCCTTTTTTCCCCTGGCACACCTCATCCCCTTCCTCACATACAGTGCCACCCCTCCGCCTTTGCCATCCCTCCCCATTCCTTTTGTCCCTATCCCTGAGGAATATCCTGTACCCCGGGATCACCTGGTCCCAGTCCTGGTATTGAGTGGCCCATGTTTCGGTGATGGCCACTATGTCCACCTCCCCCTCTGCTATGAGCACCTTCAACTCAGCGGATTTGTTCCCTAGGCTCCTTGCCTTCAAGGACACTACCCTACGACGAGTTCCCTTTCCATCCTTCCCCTTTTGCACACCTTTTTAAACCATTCCATATGAACACTCCCTAAAACTATTCCTGTTGGTATGGGGTGTCAGCTCATTTGGCTCCCCTAACTGGGGACTCTGCTTGCCTTCTACCCACTAGCTTCCTCCCATGCTTACTTTAAATCCACTCTGGTTGCCATGTAATCCCCCGGCCTCTGTTTTAATACACTTTGTCCCTCCCTGCCCAAGTGCAACCTGTCCTTGGTGAAAAGGTCGCTGTTTTACCAGGTCCTACCCCATCCCCCCCATCAGCCTGTACCCTTCGGTTTGACATCAGGCACTTAGCCTAGACTTAAACGCCTCTATTTCCTTGCAGTACTTACTCTGGGTGCTGGGAGTACTTCTGAAATAGCCACTGAGCTCCCTGCCTCCTCACAAAGCTTCCCCAGCTCCACAAATTTGTCCTGTAGCACCTCTATCATATTACCCCCCCAAGTCATTCATTACCAAATGCACCACGATATGAGGTTTCTCCCTTCCTCTCCTTGCATACTTTAGAATAGACTGTCCCACCCTGCCTGCTGTGATTCCTGGTATGGATTCCACCCGGATGTGACTATGCCTCTCCCTTTTACTTCCCCATCTGACCCCTTTTAGTCTTAAGTCTACCAGCACTAAGACACCCCCTTTTACATATTTTAGCCCCAGTGTTTTCCCTTTATCCTGGCCCTTGCTTTGAATCTTCACCTCATCTTGTATATTTGCAGTTCATTCTGTCCCCTTTGTTTCATCCCCAGCCACTATCCTCACTCCCCCACTGCTTTTTTTTTTTTGCTTCATCTGTTTATGCCCTCGACGTGTAGCCCAGCCACACACTCCTTCGGGTAGCTAAGCCCTTTCCACTGCTCCAACCTCCCAGCTGTCATCTGCTGCTACCCTAACCTCAGCTGTCCCAGTGTATCCCTTCACCAGGAGGTTATTCCATTTGCCTGCAGGGGGGACCAGGTGGGGAGACTCACTTGGTGCCCAATGACACCAGCATCCATCTTCACTGGGGCAGGCACAGCATTGGGGCTGACTGGCTTTGTGGCAGCAGGGAGGGCAAGCTGCCATCATCTAGATGGCTGGGTGACCTTTTTCCTTTGTTTTGTTGCCTCACCCTGAGTGCACGACATGGCATTCTTGTGTAGGTGTCCATGTGGTGCGTAGTTATCCACACTGCAAAACATGTCTTGGTCGAATTCAGCCACAAGGAACCATCAGAGAGTGATGCACTCTATCCCACCCCTCGAGAGGACAGCGTCCAAAGGATGCTCTGGATCCCTTCCTGCCAGCATCCGCTCCCAACGTCCCAGGCTCAGGAGCGAACCCAGGTTGCCAGTGTGCCAGGTGAACACCTTCACTGGGTGCCACAGAGTCGGCTCCCACTGCTTTTCTTATCTGACTTGCCCTCCTCTCCCCTCCCCCTGATATGCTCTTTGTCTCAGTACCATGATTTCCATCTCCATTTAGCCCTTTCTTCCCTTCTCCTTTCTCCACTGTTGTCCCTCTGCTCATCCTGCCAACCCTTTCCCTTGTCCCATTTCCCCCCATATCCCTGTCCCCTCCATCTCCCAGACTACTTCCCTCTGGGTTGTCAGTTCACCCCCTTCCTCCTGCCCCATCCCAGAGAGCTTTTCCCTCTTCTTCCTCCATTGAGACTAGCACTACAAACCTATTGTCCAACCCCATTTCTCTGCCCTGTCATACCCCTGTCAAACTTATAAGACTCCCAACTGCTGCTATCTCTGTGGCCATTTTTTCCCTTTTTCCCCATGGTCTTCCAGTCTACTGGTTCTGTACACTTTGTTACCTTTGGAGGTGGCAATCCTGGTCCTTTTTTTCCCCCCACTCCCTCTCCCCACCCTCAGTCTGGAGTGTCCACCACCCTCAGTTGCTCTTCTACATGTCCCAGGTCCTGAATACATCAGTAAAATACATTTGGCAAAAGTTGGTGCACAATTAGAATAAATACAAAATTGTGCATATATCTAAAAAATTGCATCACAGCTCAATAAGAGCAAATCAAGTGCAAAAGCAGAAGTGGCTGCAATATGTGGTGAGCAAGAACAAATCTGACAACAGGCAAATGACCTATAGGGCGAGTTGATGCATGGCCTTGTAACGTATGGAGAAAACGTAGCAGTGAAGAAGTGAATCCAGGACAGGAGCATGAACCAGCTGACTGCTTACCAGGATGGGTAAGGCCTGACCTGGGTGGTGTCAGGAGAAGGATAACAGGAACAGATGGGGAGGGGTTGGAGTTTTAAGTGGTACCTGATTGTCCTAAACATAATTTGGAGCCTTGCAAACTCCACTAAGTACTGCATTGACTGGGCATGATGCTTGCTTGTGTTCATGGAGCTGAGAATGCTGTGGAACATTATAGTAAGTTTCTTACAGGTGCCTTAGACTCCCTAGCACCTTACTGTGTCCATCCCTTGACATCCCATCACAGCTCATCATGGTACTATCATGAGCTATGGCTGTTGAAGACTAAGGGATGGAAGTTGGAGTGCTCTTGATGAAGTTCCCAAGCTATGGAGGATAGGTTGGTGCTGAGGACTCACTATGGTGAGTATCCATGGGGAGTCGCCCTGAAAGAGACATGGTTCCTCACAAGGACTACTGCTGCAAGGAAAAACTGGCCATCCTAGCTCTTTTGTACTGCAGGCAGGTTGATTAATCACCCTCTATCTGTGACTCGCTTTGGCTTTTTCCACAGGAAAATGTGAAGAGTGTGGCAAATTCTTCTCCGACAAAGTGTCTTCTATTTAATTAGATATTTCCTGAAGTGGTCTGTTATGGGCCAGTGTTGATCAGCCTATGAGGAGTATAAACAATCTGCCAACCTGTGTAGAGTTCTGGCTGATTGTGTAGGAGGAAGTGCTCAGGGTGATCTTAGGCCTATTCCCCATATGCTGTATGCTGGACCCCGGACCTACCTGACTGCTTGTGGGCTGTCGGGAATTCTTGGGCCCAGTTATCACTGAGATCATCAGGTGTTCCTTGAGGGTGTGAATTGTTCTGACTGCTCAAAGAGGGCAGTGGTTAAACCCCTCCTGAAAAAGACATCCTTGGACACTGATGTCCTAGTGAATTGCAAACCAGTCTTCAGTCTTCCAACTTTAGGGAAGGTTGTCAAGAAGGTTGTGGTGGTGGTGGTGCAGCTGGAGGCTCACCTGGAGCATTACATCTATGAGCCTCTCCAGTCAGGATTTGGCCTCCACCATAGCACGGAGATTGTGCTCATCGGGGTGGCACTGTGTATATGTGTATATGTGTATTTGGGGGTAGGAAGAAGTAGGCTGCTGGTTAACTAGGATCTGCAGCTTATCCAGTAGGTAGGGAAATGGGCAGACTGGGTGGGCCAAGCAGTCCTTATCTGCCGTCAAATTCTATGTTTCTATGGAACCCAAACAAGTGGAAGAGAAAAATAAGTGTCTTATCTGAGACTTGAACCCAGGCCGTCTGGAATGCCATTCTAGTTGCACTACTGGCTGCATCACTAAGGCAACTGAAAGAGCAACCAGAACAGTATTCCCTTCTCTCTTCCATTTGTCTAGCTTCCATAAATGTGCACACCACACCCTTGTTAATGACAATGTTATTATCTATGTAGCAGCAGGTTGTGCATTGTAGAAAGAGTAAGGTGCCTCGAGACATCCCATTTTCCAGTTGCCTCAGTGCTGCAGCTAGTAGCGTAACCGAAATGCTATTCTGGGCAGCATGAGTTCAAGTCTCAGCTAAGGCACTTATTTCTTTCTCTCCTCCATTTGTTTGGCACATGATTTCCTCAAGGTGAAAGATCAAGGACTATGTCCTATCTTGGGCCTCTTGGATCTCTCCCAAGCATTTGGCACAGTTGATGAAGGTGTGCTATTGGATCACCTAAGGAATTATGTGGGTTTCCCCAGCACACTTTTGTGCTGGTTTGAGTCCTACATAACTGGGAGGATGCAGCAGGTGGGTCTAGGAAATTGCAAACTGGGAAGGGAAAATAATTCAACCAGGCAGCGGTATTGCCAAGGGCAGTGGCAGGCAATCTGAAGCATGAAGGGATGACCAGCACCTACTTCAGACTTGCTGTTCACATGAAGATGAAAGAACTGAAAAAGGAACAGTTTATCTTGATAGCTTTTTCTTTATTCATGCAAAAAAATGAAATGTGCAAAACGTCAAAATTATGAGCAGTATACAGACGCCATTCATGGCAAATATCACATCAGCTGGAGCCCCCCTTCCCCTCCTGCTGCCCTGCTGTTGTTGCCATCTGTGTGTTTCAAGCAAGAGTGCTTTGTCAAAGGCTTGTGGATGCATTGCACATTACCCCTTATATCTGTAAACTGTAAAGACACAGTACAGCTGAAAAAATTTGTTCAACATAAAAGTACTGGGGCACAACATAAAATTGGATGCATACAATAAATACAAAGATATGTTATGTGTGGTTCATAGCTCAGTGCTTAGTAACATGTAGATGGTTGTTGGATACAGAGGCCAGCATTAAGAGGACAATGTTTATTAGACAGTAGTATAGAATGTTTGTGCTTAGGTACTTGTACGCTTGAATTGAGTTGTTTGATAATATTTGATAGTTTTGGCCTTTCTCTGTATCCCACCTGTAGGAAGGAAGCTTGGTTTAGAATTATGAAAGCCCCTCCCCGGTGGGATAAGAGTGCCGCAGAAGGATGAGGTGTCGGGGAGGATGGTGGGTGAGTGCGACTCGCTCTAAGCGAAGCGGGAGTCAGCTGCTTCCCTTAAGTAGTCTGTGGGGGAGGAGCTCTTCCCCCACATAATCCCAGCTACTCCTGCAATTATGTGTGGTTCATAGCTCAGTGCTTATGTAACAAGTAGATGGTTGTTGGATACAGAGGCCAGTATAGAGAGGATAATGTTTATTAGGTAGTAGTATAGAATGTTTGTGCTTAGGTACTTGGATGCTTGAAATGAGTCATTTGATAATATTTGATGGTTTTGGCCTTTCTCTGTATCCCACCTGTAGGAAGGAAGCTTGGTTTAGAATTATGAAAGTCCCAAAAGAATAAAATATCAATGATTGTTCTGAAACTGTTACTGAATGCTGAAGAGTCATGCATAACAACTTAATGATATGAATGGACAATCACCTCCTCCAACTCCGGAGACTGTGACCAGTAGCACACAGGAGAGGAAAAACCCCTTTGGGGGGAACCTCTGAGGACCCATGGCTACTGACCTGCCCGTCCTTCTGGGCATACTAAAGGACAGAGATCCTAATTAAATTAAATTAAATTAATCATCTAAATCTGAATTCTAATTTTAGAATTTAATCCAGATAAACGGAGCTTAAGAAGAACTGAATTGTAAATGTCCAGTGAAGTAATTTCCTACTAATAAAGTCTGAGTCCGAGAATCCATGTACAATTCGGAATGATAGAGAGTAGATATGAAGAACCTTCTTCCGGACTTCAGTTGGAAATGTATGACGGTGGAGATGAAGTTGATGACTGACGAATTCAATACAGGAGACCAGACGCAGATAGTTGTATCCAAATTTGACGTCAACGAGGCAGGATGAATAGAAGTAGTACGACTTCCTGATTTCTAATAGAGGGCTTGTAAAGTATGTGTAATGACAAGGCTTATAGGCCAGGCTACAGACTGATGAATCCAGTTCTGATAAGTGAAGTATAGTCTTAAGAACTGATATGAAGGCAACGGCTGTAGAGTTGAGCTGGAATAATGGCCAGCTGAAGATGGTAATTGGAGGAACTGGTACAAGGTATGAAGCATCCAAGTAGTCGAATAAGGTGAGCCCAAGTAAGCAAAGCAGTCGGACTGCTAATCAGAAGTGAGAGGTAGTAGGAGCAGGATGGCGCCCATGAAGGCAGATGAGAAGGAACAGAACGTGGCAATTAGCCCCTGAAGAAAACGCAGCTTAACCGACAGCTGGTGAGGTAGGAGAGAGAGGCGGCTGATTCCAGGATGGGAGGCACAGGCAGACCCATGGAAGACTGCTGGTAGAATAGAGCATGGCAGCCAGTCCTTCTATGAGAAGTGCAGCTTTTCATCAGCTGGAGAGGTAAGAAGAGAGGTGACTAGCTCCAGGTAACAGAAAATGCAACCCGATCTACGGAGGACAGCCATTGAAGAATCGTGCGTGGTAAACAGCCACCAGGGGACATGTCTTGAGGCAGTTCAGAGCACGGTAGGATTGTAATTGTAAGGCAGACGTAGAGAATGGAATGGTGCTGAGGACTGACGTATCCAGAAGATCAAGGATGGCAGGAATCGCATGAAGAGGCCATGGCATGGATATGGCAACTGGACAAGGAACAGCATTCGAAACTGTAGGTACGCAATGAGGGAGGCAGGCAGCAATGACATGACGAAATCCGAATAGATGAGCATAAGAGTCCTGGATGGAGACAATTGAAGAAGCGGAGTCAATTGGAGTAGCATTGTCCCAGAGTCCAAAGTGGTAGAGCCAGTGGTGCCAAGTTTTGAAAAAAATTGTGGGTGCTCAGAGAATTTATAAAAGGTCGGGGATCTGGGAGCCACCTATATCCCAAGAAGCTACAGGATTTTTCATGCTTGGTGGTGCATTTTGGGGGGTATTTTGATACATTTTAGAATGCATATGCACCACCACCACTACTCCACTGTAGAGGATGCAAGGGTGCCCTTTGGGGCTCTTTGAGGCCCGGGAAGGTGCTAAGACCCATAGGAGAGTGTTCAGGAGGGATCTTTGATGCCCTGAGTGTTGCCAGCATGCCCCAAATATGGATTTCAGGGTACAGTACCACCACTCCACAAGGTGTAAGAGTGTCCTGAAGGGCTCTTTGATGTACCAAGGTGCCAAGGACCATAGAAGGGTACGCTGGAAGGCTCTTTGATGCCCCCAAGGGCTGCAAGGATGCTCCGAATAGAAATTTTAGGTTTAATGGAACCCCTTAACAGCAAATTACAGGTTTTGAAGTCAGTTCCACACTGTTTATTGCTACCCCAAACAAATAAAAGTTTGTTTTCTTTCCAGTCACCAAAATTGTTTTGGTCTTCTAGCAGCAGGTTTGCTTTTCTGTCTAGCCCCTGCACCCACCCATCCATCACTAAAGTCATATTCCACAGATCAACAAAAGCCCTGAACATTCTGTAGAAGCAGCAGCCGTTGCTCCTGCTGCTTTTATAAGTTTGGCCTTCCTGATCCAGTTAACCATCTCTGCCTGCCCCCCATCCCCCCCCAATACCTCTCAACCTTTCAAACAATAGATGTAGAATACTGTGCACACCAAATGTGGAACAAATGGCCAAATGTGGACCACATCATAGCACAAACTAAAGCTCAGAATACTGTTTAAATGTATTAATGTTCAAAGTTTTTTGTGTACTGAGCAACACATTTTTTACATTCAGTCCCTGTTTAGATTTCTGCTGTAAAATGTTAATGTAAAATGCTGGACAGTACACTCAGATTTCAATGTGGAACTTAGAGGGCTTTCCTGAGGAAATGAGGAATTATTCCTCACAATGTGGTACAGTTGAGGTATGCCCTCCTCCGCTCCACCCCCTCACAAAAATACTCCCCAAGTCCCCACAATGTCTGATTAAACAAGAACTTCCAGAAGTTCCAGAACTTAAGCATAAAAAATGCTGACCAAAATACCTATGCTATGCAGTTAGTATCTGAGTCCACGCCATCTCCACTGTTTCAGAATTCCGTGTGCGGGAAGGACTGACGCTAACCGACGCATGACGTCGAAAGAATAAAGATCATTGAGAGGCTGCAGCTGCCAGCATGACCAGCGAGAGCATAGCAAGTGCTGAGCAGCACCAAGCAAAGCTTAAGGGTGAGTCAGCATCAGCGTTAGTCTACAGGGTAGGACCAGAATGCAAGAGGAGGAGGAGACAAAGCAAGAAAAAGCCTACGAGTGTAGCTCTTCACAATCGGCGTCGGCCCACTGGGTGGGGCTAGCGGTGAGAGGTGGAAACGGAGCGAGGATCCTTTTTTTTTTAAAGTGACTGGAGCCATTTTCAAATGTGACTATATGGAGGGTTTTTTTGTGGGTGCCCAAAATGACTTTGTGGGTGCTGGGGCACCTAAGCACCCGTGCAGTCGGCGCCCCTGGGTAGAGCACAATCAGGATAAGGTCATGAGAGGCACAACCAAGTGTCCTGGAAAGGGAGAAGAAGCAGCAATTCCACACAGCTGAAGTAACAGGGTACAGCATCCAAGAATAGAGGAGGAACAAGAAACGGCCAGATGCAAATCCAAAATCAAACAGCTTCCGGCTGGCTGACATAGCAGCAGGTAAGCATGAAGCAGAAGCCGGAATCTCCAGGCCCCGAGCCAGACGATGCAGAAGTAGAGCAGAAGCAGGAAACTTCCCAGCCCGAAGAGCGAAGGCAATTCATAGAAGCAGGCGATCAGTAGGCAAACCTCCCAGCCCAATGGGCAAAGGCAGGTCGTAGAAGCAGGTGAATATGGTGCAGTAATATATAGGAACAGGGACCTCCAGGCCCATAGGGGCACAGGTCTGACTAAATGCGATGGCTAACCGTGGGGCGAGGCAGGTTGCAGAGCAGTGGTAGATAATGTAATGGAAATGTTGAACTGCATGCAATGCAGAGGGTCATGTCCTGTTAGGTAGAAATCGCAGTAAATATGTAACCATAGGTTAGATGGATACTAGCTCATGAGGAGCGCAGGAGATAATAATGGCAGGCTAGTTGTGATGACCTCTAAGTGCTGTAAGGGCGAAGCAGGTAATGATCAAGTAAGGTAAAGAAGGGAACCTGTCCACAAGTTGTAGTAGTAAACCAGCTGCATGATGCGGATGTAGTAGCAGGGCGAAAGCATTCAAAGAATAGATGATGAATGTCGAAACATCAAAATGTGAATCCATAATAAAGAGCTCCTGGGCTGGCTGCCACGGCAGCAGGTAGGCGTATAGTAAGAATAAGCGAATCTTTAGGCCCTGAGCTGGTGAGGTGGTGGAGTAGAAATAGTGTACCCTTGGCCTGAAGGGCGAAGCAGGTCATAGAAGTAAGCAAATATGGTGCAGCTGGACCCCACGAAAGTCAACTGGTAATATGAGCAAGGTGGCAGCCAGACCCACATAAGCTAGCATGCACATTTGGACCTCTCATTGGGCAGTCGGTAAGGTAAGTAGAGGAGCAGCTAGCATCACATAAGCTAGCAGGCGCAGCGGACCCCTCGAAGGACAGCTGGAAGGTAAGTAGAGTAGCCGCTAGCCCCACGGAAGCTATCATGTGCAGCTGAACCACACGTAGGTCAGGTGGTAAGGTAAGTAAACAGTAGCAGATAAATCCCAGAAAGGACAGCCAGCACAGCAAGACCACACATAGGTCAGCCGGAGAATGCAGAATAAGGAGTGAAATGTAGTAGCAATGGCATGTCAGAGCAGTAATAGGCAAAGTAGAATACATAGTCTGAGTGCGGTGGTTCGAAGATCCAGGAGTGAGTCCATGGTCATGCTGAATGGTGAAATGAACAGTGAGTGCTGAGAATGTGCAAGGCCGATGCAGCTTCAAGTGCAGCAGAATCCCTGAGGCCGAAGCCGAGGGATGGCAGAAGGCAGAAAGCGATGGGTTGCGCAAGCAAGGAGCAATGGTTACATAAGCAAGTGGAGACCGTCATGTAGGTCTGCAAGCAGTAGTAAATAGTGGACTTGCACTGAGGTCAGCATAACGTAGGATGACAGAGGCACGTGTGGACGAAGGCAGGAACAAAGTAGTCAGGGATTCAATCAATTCACAGAGCAGGGAAGCAGCTATGGCACAGTTGTTGTAAGGCGATGCTGGAAGGGCTAACTGCCACCTGGTGGCTGTAGATGGCAACACAGAAGACAGTTCCATCCTGAAAACAGAACTTAGCAGTACAAGTAGGAGTAGCGCACCAAGCAGTAGTAGGCAGAGTGCCACGACCACTATGAGGTAGTACATATGTGGTGTCAAGTTCCCAGGGTGGCACTATAGAACTGGCATTCTAGTAGAGCAATGAGTACCAGCTAAAGGGGAGTGAAACAGGCAGCTACCACTAGGAAGTGTCCAGAATGGAAGGTCAAAACAAACGGCAGTGTCGATGAAGAAGGCAGGCACTCCAGCATTCAGCAGATGATTCAATGTACAATTGTTCGTAAAGGTGCCTGCCCGTACCATGGAGCAGAGCCGGATACACTGAAGATCTTTGAAAATCTGAAAGAGTCCCATGGGTGCTATGAGGAGCCTTGAGCATAAGCCGCCATAATCCATTCACCGAGGAAAGTAATAGAACCAGCAGTCGGCCGGCCGTGACAAGCAGCAGGATAAGGGAAAGGCGTAGGGAGATGGTCGCAGCTCAAAGCGTGGAGGACTGCAACTGCAAACTGAAACAATGAGGAAAGAGGGTGACCAGGTAACGGCGGAAACGGCGAACTTGGCGGCGGCATGGGACAGTGGCCGCTAGTGCAGGAAAGAAAGGAGTAGCGAGCGGAATGGAACATAGTGGGGGAACATACACAGCAGCAGCCAATGAGCGGCCACAGAAAGGTGCAGAAAAATGGAGGTAGTGCTGCAGAATGTAGCAAGGCAGACCCCCACCCAAAAGGAAAGGGAAACAAACAATGGCGCAGGTGGGAGATGACAGGAGGGAAACAACGCAAGCAACAAGCACAGACAAAGGGAACGAGGGGGTGGAGGGTCGGGTTGGGGAGTGCAGAAAGGAGAAAGCAACTAAGTCCCAGCCGCCACCGGCGAGTGCAACGAGTGCGACTCACTCTAAGCGGAGCGGGAGTCAGCTGCTTCCCTTAAGTAGGCTGTGGGGGAGGAGCTTCTCCCCAACATAATCCCGGCTACTCCTGCAATTACAAACAGTCGATGGAACAGCTGCCATAAGCTGTAGGAATGACCACTGTGGCATTCAGGTGGATCGGGTGGGAAGTCCTATGTTCACTCCAGACATTACGTATGGTAAGTAAGCATTTGCCTACCAGGATGGCAGCTAGTTATTGGTATACCTATACTATTCCATTTCTGGCTGCATTCTGATTTTGTATCATGAACAGATGCCAAGTAGACACACACAACAGGAGTCTCACCTGTGTCACCAGTATGGGTGCAGGTATGGAAGGAATGTAATGTGCTGCATGAGAATGCAATTCCAAGCACACCTAGTGGTTTCATGATGAGAGGGGCATTAGTTATGCACACTTGTGGACTCAGTGACTACTCATTGATGCACCATACCCCCCAGTGACACATAGCTCAGCAAACTGGGCTCATGTGACAGTGACAGGAGCCCAGAAAAGAGCATCCAGCACATTAGCTGTTATAGCCACCCAACACGCAAGACCCACCATAGTACACAGTTACACTTACTGCACTGAATCCATCATCCTGGTAATAAATATCATCTGTGGGACCAGATACATGAACAGATGACACAATAAGTATGATAAATATTTATTTTACTAAGTAATGAATACATGTTTTAGTGAGGTTTGTGGGCAGTACACAGGTGATGCTAGTTTTCAGGTTATGTCGTGCTCCCTCTACCAGCAGGGTCTCAGTTCAGATGGTAATGCCACTATTATCCATCTGTAGTAAATCAGCAGATGAGTAGATGTGTGCTATCACATGCTTATCCAAATAATACACATGTACATCATCCAATGGTAATGCAGTAAATGATGTGAGTGTACACACAAAACTCACAATTGACCAGCCCCTCTGAAAATATCAGCATATGTTTCCTTGTCAGCCTGCAAGGTGAGGATGGATGGGTGGGATGTTCCATACTTAAGGACAGAGTGGTGATTACCTGGCACTAGCTGCCCTCCTATCTCTATGACCTTCCATGCCATTCTCTGTGCCTGCTATTGTTGCCCCCATACCTGCACTCTTAAACCTTTTCTTTTCTCTTAGTGCAGTCCCACAGCTCTAGAAGCAGTCCAAAGTCTTCTATTTGCAGAAAGGTGGTGATCCAGCATCCCCTGGAAGCTACCCCCAATCTCCTCTCTTCCTACCTTGGCTAAGCTACAAGAATGATTTGCCTTTTCCCAGTTCTCTCCTTTCCTCAATTCTTGTGGCTATCACTCTCTGTTCCAGTCCGACTTCCAGAAACTCCATTCTACTGTTTCTTCCCTACTCAAAGTCATTGACTCCATCTTCACAGGAATGGACCAGGTTATTTTCACCTCAGCCATCTTTATAGACCTCACCAAAGCTTTTGATTCAGTTGACCACCCTTCCTGCCAGACTAGGTAGGGAAATTATGGCAGACTGCATGGGCCAACCAGTCTTTTTCTGCTGACAAATGCTATGTTTCTATATTTCTAAGCTAAGGCCTGCAGGCCTCTCTCTGTTCAAGCAGTGAACTGATTCTGCTCCTATCTCTCTGACTGCCACCAGTCAGTTCAGATATGTGGCTCCACCCCATCTAGACTGGAGTCCCACAAGGCTCTATTCTTGGTCTCATGATTTTCTCCCTCCTTTCTTAATGACCTCTGTTGCATCTGTGTCAATACTAACATATACATGTACAGTATGTCCATGACACAGTTCTATGCCGCTAGCCACTCTGGCTTTGAGTTTGAACCACTTCTTCAACAGGACTATAAGAATGTCCAACACTAGATTTCTTCAAATCGGCTTTTGCATAATGTCGAAAAGACTATCTCTATGTCCTTTGATACTAGGCAAAACTAGCAAGGCTCTTCTCCTTCTCTCTTTCTCCAACCTCTGTGGCTCATCCCTGGATGACATACCCTCCTTTAATTTATTTATTTATTTGAAAAGTGGTGACTGAGAAAGACACACTGAGCTAGGGCTCATTTCCAGATCCAACTCAGAGGAAGGGTAGTGGGAGATACACAGTACAAAGCACAGGCACAATTTATAGCTACAGCAAAGAGCAATCAAAGAACACCAATTAATTACAGTAATAAGTGCAAAATGAACAAGAAAGGCAGAAACAACAAAATAAGGCATTTCAAGGATATGGCAGCTGGGTTTTAATGCAAAAATGTGCAAAGTAATGCACTTGGGCCATAGAAACCTGGGGGCAGAGTGCATAATGGGGGAAATGATCCTGACAATGACCAAGCAGGAATGAGAGCTGGGGTAATTATATCAGATGGCCTAAAGGTGGCCAGGCTGTTTGAAAAGGCAGTCGGGAAGGCTATTGGGATGCTAGGGTGCATAGGTAGGGGTTTCACCAGCAGGAAACGGGTGGTGGTGTTGCCTCTATATAGATCACTTGTAAGGCCTCACCCTGAGTACTGTATTCAGTCCTGGAAACTATATCTCAGGAAGGACATAGAGTGAAGGCAGTCCAGAGGAAGGCTATGAAAACGATGCAGGGTCTGCATCAAAAGTCCTATGAGGACTGGCTAAAGGAACTCAATATATACATCCTGGAGGAGAGGTGGGAGAGAGCGGATATGATACAGACCTTCAAATACCACGGGGGGAAGGGGTTAATAAGGTACAGAAAAGGACTATTTTTCAGAAAAAAAGGTGCACTTGAACAAGGGGACATGCTATAAAGCTGGAGGGGGTAGGATCAGTTGAGAGATGTGAGGAAGTATTTCTTTACAGATAGAGTGGTGGATTCCTGAAACAGTCTTCCAGCTGAGGTAGTGAGGTGAGAACAGTACTGGGATTCAGAAATGCCTGGGATAGGCACAAAAGAATCATTGGAGGGGGAGAGACAGTGCCCTAGATCAAGTAGGGTATGCAGCAAAAATGAAGATAATAAAAATGGGCAGACTGGGTGGGCCCAGCGGCCCTTATCTGCCATCAATTTCTATGTTTCTATGATTACCCAGCAGTGGAGCAGGGATAAGGAATGGCCAAGGTGTGAGGATCCCTAGAGCAGGGGTAGCAGGAGGTTGAGGGGATGAGGGAGAGGAGTGACGAGAGCTAAGAGGGAAGGGACCCAAACCAGTACTTGAATAAGAATGAGGCACAGTGGATCTGGTGATATGAGGGTGCAGGGAGAATGGCTAAAGAGGAATAAAGTGAGCAATTATGAGTATGGGTGGGGGAGTTGTTCACAAGGCAGCAGAAGGAGCTGCAGAGGGTGTCTCTCCAGTCTGGTCAGGGAGGTTGAGGAAGTGGTACCATAGACTACATCTACATAGTCAAAGACCGGTAGCACCATTTTGGTGACAAGCTTATTGCAGACCTGAGGAGATGGACAATCTTTATTGCAATACAAGGCACCAAGTTTAGGGTGGAGCTTAGCATGGATGGCAGATGTGGGCAGAGAAGTCAAGTCTGCTGTCTAGCCACACACCAGGGTACTTGAAAACTTGAACCACTTCTACAGGTGTGCCATCCAAGGTGGAGAAGATGTGCAGAGTTGGAAGTCTGGACAATTTCTTGCTGGTGCCAAAGGTCATGCACACAGTTTTATTTGTGTTGACCTGGAGTTGGCTTGATTGGAACCTGTGCAGGACATTGCAGAAGTCATGCTGGAGCAGATTTTCCATGGTTGTGGTAGAGGGACTGGAGGTGTAGGTGACTGTCATCTGCATATGTGTGTATGTGTGAGATGGCATAAGCTGAGGGGAGGTTGTTAAGGAAGATAGAGAACAGAATGGGCCCCAGGATGGAGTCCTGTGGGACCCCCACCTGGGTGGGAAGTGGAAGTGGCAGGTGCTATCAAACTGTACTGACTGGCGATGTCCCAAGAGGTAAGAATGGAACTAGCCAACAGCAGGAGTGGAGAGGCAGAACTCAGCTTATCCAGAAGTAGTGTATGGGGCAACAAATCAAAGGCCTTGGCCAGATCAATGAAAATGGCAGCTGTTCTATGCCTCAATTGATCCTTGAGAAGATAGAGTCAGTTACATGCAAAAGTGAGGAGATGGTCAAGTGATGCTTCTGGAAGCCAGACTGGAATGTAGAGAGGAAATCAGGTGGGAACAGAAAATCTGAAAGTCTGGTGTAGACAAGCTTCTCTTGCAGCTTAGCAAGGGAAGGGAGAAGGGGGATTGGCCAGAAGTTGCCATTAGAAGATGTGTCTCCCTCTTTGTGAAGTGGAAGGACTTTGGCTACCTTCTTGAGAGACGGTACTGAGAGAGAAGAAGTTGAGTAGGTGAGTCACAGGAGGTGTTTTGGGAGGAGCATAGATATGGAGTTAACTTAGGATCCAATCCATCAGGGTTGGATTTGCGTAGGTTAAGGGAGTAAAGGGCAGTCTGCGTTTCCTGGGTAGTAACAGGGGAAAAGAGATAACCCTTGGAGGGGGGAGGAGCGGTAATGTGAAGTGGAGTGGTGGAGGCTGGAGAGTGAGTAGAAGGAATAGCAGAAACTTAAGTACTGTACCTTGGTGTATGGCTCGATCAGTGCTGCAGTTTCTCTCTGCTTACTGACGCCATCTGCAAGAAGTTGTATGCCAGTCTCAGAGCCCTACACCACACAAAGGATTGCTTCCCCCCAATCTGCTGTGAGGTCATTCTTAAAATTATCTTAATGGTGTTGGACTATGTGGATGTGGTCTACAGGCTATGTAGATTTGGACTTCAGGGCTGCCCCAAAACCTTCATGGCCAAGCTGGATCCTCTCTTTCACTTGTTCTACCACTTTGCTGCTTGTGCCAAAGCACAATTCCTTTCTCATACTAGTGGAATGGGGCAGCTGGGAGTAGACACCCATGGCAGTGGTAAAAAAGGAATTAGAGGTCCTCAGAAGGGGAGGCCCCATGGATGAAGGAAGAGGTCCCCAACTGAGGAGGAATCAGTTGCTGGAGAAGGACCCTGTTGTTAGGGGCACAGGCTCGAAAGCAGGGAAAAAAGGGAGAGGGAGATGAAGTGCTTGAGGGGTGCTTTAGCTTGGAGGAATGGAAAGTGGCTCCAGAGGTGTAAAGCAACAAAAATCACTTGATACCTTTGCTTTCTTTACTTGTTTGGTGTCTTTATTCGTGGTTACAGTCTGCGTGCATGCTTATGGAATATATTTAAAGATTATACACTTCATAATTGCTTTTATACATTTGCTAGTAGGTGAACAGGAACTAGGCAGAACAATAAGTTTCACTTGTACCTTAGCAACATACAACTTCTTACTTTGTTGTGTTCTTTTTACAGTTACAATGGCACACCTATGCGGTTAAGGCTTGCCTTTACATGCTTTGAGATAGTTCATTGCCCAAACATGCTGTTAGGTAGTTTAAGCACAGTTTATTGGTAAAAACATTTTATGCAATTTCTTACTGTTTTTCGTCACATGCCCTCCTTTATAACATTTATACATTATATTTTACTACAATCCCCTTTTTGAGACTTTTTTCGAGGCTCACAATAAACATTGTTGCCACTGCAGTAACTGTATCTTGTTGACTATTTTTTTTACTTTACGATACAACAGATACATCAGTATACACATTATACATTGTATCCAAGCAAGGAGAGAAAGCACCCACACAGCAACAAACTTGAACTGCACCCACATTATTGTAGCAAAAAACGTAGAAAATTTCTTGTGAACACAAAACATGTAGACATATGGTGGCTAAAAGACTAATGTTTCCCCTGGACCACTGCCAGGCTTCATCAGGATAAGTGAAACTTTTCACAAATGCTATTAAATACAATTTTAAAATACAGCATATGATTTAATTCAGCCAATCACTTGTTGTGAGTGATCCCTTTATGGTTAATTTAATCATTTCTTATCCAACTAATACACATGCTTTTCTAATCCCTTTATAGGACTACTACAAAAAACTTTTACAAAAACTTGCTCTTTCTAAACATATACACATATAACAAAGTATCTGTAGTTGATGTTTATAAAAAAGTATCTGTGGTTGATTTTATAAGTTATTTTTCTTTCTGATGCATAATATTCATTTCTTTCTACTTCTAATATATGTTTTTTTATATGAAACAGTTATAAAGAACTTAATCGAAACATTAAACACTTTATTAGAAAGGCTAGGCACTTGTCATTTAGTTCCACAAAGTTACCAGCAACAACTGAAGGCAAGACTTCATTTTAATATGAACAATACATTTTTCATATAATTAACAGGTAGTAATCATCTGGCATGTCATTAGCATCTATATTTTTTTAAGGAAGGCTGAGAGATCTATTGTCTCATTCAGGCCTTTTCCAGAAAGCGCTCCCAAGGAAAGATCCAATAACTTTCTCTCTGTCCAATTTTTTTGTTTAGATCACCACCTCTGAAGCCCAAATTGATTAATTCTAGACCAAGGAAGTTAAATCGGTGTCTTTGAGAGCTATATGCTTTCAAGTGTTTTACTATGGCATAACTCAAATCGCCTTTTTCCACTGCTCTCACATGTTCTCCTATTCTGGTCTTAAATTTACATATAGTCCATCTCATATAGTAAACCCCACAATCACACATCAGCATGTAGACTACATCCTTACTGTTGCATGTAATCATGTCATTGATTTCTATGCATTTCCCAATAACTGGGTGTGGAAAGTTTTTGCAGCTGCACATGTATTTACAGTATATGCAATTACCACACTTAAATGTACCTCTTGGTTTACATCCTATATGTGTGTTTGTTTCTTCTCCACACTTGGTGTCATGTTAGTAACTACATATTCTTACATTTTCTAAAGATTATTTTGGGTCCATTTTTACTAATGTCCTCCAGTTTAGGTTCTAATCCCAGAATAGGCCAATTATTTTCAATCACCTGTCTAACTTCCCTATTTCTTCTAGGAAAATCAGTTACAAATGGACATTCTACATTTGTCCTATCTTTGTCTTGCTTTCTGTATTGTAGGACTTGACTTCTCTCTAAGCCATTTACCTTCCTAATAGCTGATGCTATGATTTGTTGACTGTAGCCCCTTTCCAGAAATCTATGTACTTGTTCTCTTTATTTTTAAAATCTATTGAATCAGTGCAGTTTCTTAGGGCTCTAATAAGTTGTCCCTTTGGTATATTGTATTTAATATGAAATGGATGACAACTATCGAACCTAAAGAGTATATTTCTGTCTGTATCTTTTTGGAAAAGGGTAGTGTTGGTATGCCAATACCAACACAAACAATGATTAAGGTAGGGCTGGTGGCAAGCACAGCAGAACCCCCGTTTCACCATGATATAACAGGTATATTTGACACCTGAGTTCACATTTAATGTAGAGATCTTTTGCTGCAGCACCAGATCTTCAGTTTGTTGCCAATGCAGCAAGGCATTTACTTGGATTTTAGTTAGTTTAGGCCACGTAATATGTGGAGATGTTACCAGATCACTGAACAAGTCCAACGCTTGCTGCATGGAACTATCGATGTGGGTAACATTTTTGTTGTTGTAGGCTGGCCATTTATATAATGTCCAGTTAGCTATAGTCCAGGTTTTATCATCACAGCGGTGGGTCAGAGCTCTTAGCTGATTGTTTTGTGAGGGCACAGTTTAGGCCCACCCTTCCACCCCTCACCCCACCCCCAGAAATAGTTCCTTTATACCTAGGGTTCTGACATCATTTCCTCAAGAGTGCAAGGTGCATATCAATGTCATATCCTCTCTAGCACACAGCACTGAAAATATCATATACATTATATAATATATATATATATTTCTATATAACAAACCAATCACACACACAAGCACACGCACACACACACACACAAAAAAGGTACATTGTCATGTGGGGAGTAGTGCAATGTAATGGCTGTGGGGCAGCAGTCTTCCGGGAGTCTTTCTGGAGGCTGAGATGCTGCCCTATTTGCAGACAACTCTCTGCCCTGAGGGAGGAAGTTGCCCGACTTCAGGCCACACTGGACAGCAGTAGAGAACCTTCCCCAGGCTGGACATGATGGTAGAAGGACCCCCATCCAGGGAGCACCAGAGCCACCACCACTACCTCAGAGGTTGCAAAAGACAGCAGTTGGACCACAGTGGGCTCAGGGAGGGTGAGGAGGGTGGAACAGAGACACCCAGTCAGTTGTTCCCTCCACAATCCATACACCATTCTGGGGAGCACAGCTCCCTATGGATGCACCCACAGAGGAGATTAAGGAGGCTGAGGACACCTGTCACAAGGGAGGCCCACAGGAGGGAGGCAAAGGATACCACAAGGAAAGGAAGCAGCTCCTGGTGGGGGACTCAATTATTAGGGGCATAGAACTGGGGGGAGCAGGGAAAACTGAAGTAAAGTGCCTGCCTGGTGCCATGGCTTGTAGGGACAGGAAGCGCATCCTCTGGATCATGAGAACAGCTGCACGGGAGTCTGAGCTGGATGTCATTGTCCACCTAGGGACAAATGACTTGGCTCAACATGAGATTAGAGCAGTGCAGAAGGACTTTTTAGAACTGGGAGGGGCCTAAGACAAGTAGCACACACAGTAACCTTCTCAGAGGTGCTGCTGTAAATGGCATGAGTGAGGCAAGGGTACTTTGCACCATGCAGTTTAATGAGTGGTTGAAAAAATGGTGTGGAGCACAGGGGTTTGGCTTCATTGGGGACTGGGGTTCCACCTGGAGGGACACCAGCCTATACTGGCAGGATGGTCTGCATCTGTCCAGGAAGGGAACAAGTCTTTTGAGCAATTGGTTTAAATGCTTCATTGGCAAGCTTTTAAACTAGTCAAGGGGGGAGGCACTTATGAGCAGCAGGAAAATCCCAGCCTCTCCCTACAAAACAGGGTACTAAATGAGAAAAAGACCGAGGTAGAAAGGTCAGTGGGGGATGCTGCAACAGAAAGTAAAGCCATCAAAAAATGGAGAGCAATGAGTACCAATGCACATAGTCTGAGTAACAAGCTTCCTGAATTAGTGGCCTTAATGGAGGAGGAACATCTGGATATCATGGCAGTCACAGAAACATGGTTCACACAAACCATGACTGGGACATAAACATACCAGGATACACTATCTACAGGAGGGACAGGGAGGGTAAAAGAGGAGGAGGAGTAGCTCTTTACATAAGGGAAGGAATCAAGTAACAGAACAAAGAGAAAACAGGGAGGAGAAAGCACTGTGGGTAAATTTGGAGACCAGCAATGGCACCACAATCTGCACAGGGTTGTATACAGACCCCTTCTCAGGGGAGGAAATGGACAAGGAAATGATAGAAAGTATACTTAGTATGGCAAAGGGGAGATATTGCTGATGGGTGATCTGAATATGCCAGATGTTAACTGGAGTGCAGTTGCCACAGCCACTTTGAAGAGTGGGGTTATTCTAGATGCCCTTCAGGGGCATGCCTTAGACAACTAATGTATGGAGCCCACTCGAGAGGGAGCAATCTTAGACCTGGTTCTCTCAAATGGAGATGAAGAGAGGATCACAGATGTAAAGTGGGTAGACATCTGGGAACTAGCGACCATCGAACAGTGGGTTCACAATAAACACAGCAATAGAGTCAAGCCATACAAAGGCAAAGGTACTGGACTTTAGGAGGGCTGACTTTGCCAAAATGGGTAAGTGCCTAAGGAATGCACTAGCACATGGGCAGGAAGGAGGGGTGGAAGAACAATGGGGAATAATAAAAACTGCCATCACAGAGGCAACAAGCCTTTGTGTGAAGCAAATAAACAAAACTAAACAATGTAAGAAACCACTATGGTTCTCAAAGGAAGTGGCAGTGAAGGTTCAAGAGAAAAAGAAAGCTTTCAGGAAGTACAAGGAATCGCAGAAGGAGCAGGACAGAGAACTGTATCAGTTAAAGCAAAGGAAGCTGGGAAGGCAGTCAGAACAGCAAAGGCCCAAACCGAGGAAAAGATAGCCAACTCAGTTAAGAGGGGATAAAACCTTTTATAGGTACATCAGGGAGCGAAGGAAGACCAAGGGAGGGATAGTGAGGCTTAATAAAGGGGGAGGGTGGGCAGAGGGAGACTGTGAAAAGGCAGAGATACTAAACAAATATTTTTGCTCAGTATTTACAAAGGAAGGGGTACCTAGAGCAAACAGTAGAAACACACTGGATACAGAAGTTGATACCAGCCCATCTACAGAAGAAAGGGTTCTGAAAGAACTCTTAAAACTGAAGGTGGACAAAGCAATGGGGCCTGATGGGATTCATCCCAGAATTCTAAAAGAACTAAGGGTAGAATTAGTGACACCACTGACTACCCTGTTTAACAAATCATGGGAGGATGGGGTGGTACCCGAGGACTGGAGGAGGGCAGATGTGATTCCCCTTCACAAAAGTGGAGCAAGGCAGAAGCAGGAAACTACAGACCTGTTAGTTTAACCTCAGTGGTAGGAAAATGATGGACTCACTTCTAAAGGAAATAATTGTCAAGTATCTAGAGGCCAAAGGGCACAGGACCCAAGGCAGCATGGATTCACAGCAGGAAGGTCATGCCAGACAAATCTGATAGATTTCTTTGACTGGGTGACCAAAGTAGTAGATCAGGAGGGGCTGTGGACATGGCCTACCTAGACTTCAGCAAGGCATTTGACACAGTCCCACAAAGATTAATATACAAGTTAGCTAGCCTGGGGTGGGTCCCAAGATGACAGCCTGGGTAAAAATTGGCTGGAAAATAGGGACAAGAGAGTAATAGTAAATGGAGTCCACTCGATGAAAGGGGGTTACTAGTGGGGTACCGCAGGTTCAGTAATAGGACCAGTCCTCCTCAATGTCTTTATAAGCGACATTGCAGAGGGACTGGAAGAAAAGTATGTCTCTTTGCAGATGACACAAAGATCTGCAACAGAGTTGATGCACAAGGTGGGGTGGAAAGGATGAAAAGGGACTGGCAAGGTTAGAAGAATGGTCAAATGTATGGCAGCTTAGATTCAATGCTAAGAAGTGCAAGGTAATGTACCTGGAAACAAAAACCCAGGGAAGAGTACACAATGGGGGTGAGATACTAACAACAACAAAATGGAAAGGGACCTGGGGTAGTCATATCAGATGACCTAAAGGTGGGCAAGCAATGTGAGAGGGCAGCAATGAGGGCTGGGGATATTGGGATGCATAGGGAGAGGCATCACCAGTAGAAAACAGGAAGTTATTATCCCTCTGTACAGACAGCTGGTCAGATCCCATCTGAGTACTGCGTGCAGTTCTGGAAACCAGTCTTCGCAAAGACATAGACAGGATGGAAGCTGTCCAGAGGAGGGCACTAAAATGGTGCAGGGTCTGCACCGGAGACATATGAGAGAGACTAAAGAAGCTTAATATGTATAGCCTCGAGGAAAGGAGGGAGAGGGGGACATGATAGAAACTTTCAAGTACCTCAAGGGAATCAACAAAGTCAAGAGGTAGCATCTTTCAAAAAAAGAGGTGTGCAAGAACAAGGGGCTGAATTTGAAGATAGAGGGGGAGCGGCTCAGAGGTAATTTACAGAAGTATTTTTTCACAGAGAGGGTTGTGGATGCTGCAACGTGCCTTCCGAGAGTAATGGTGGAGTCAAAAACAGTGGTGGAATTCAAGCATGCATGGGACAGTCATAAGGCAATTCTAGGGGATGGGGGTAGGAAAAAGTAGGCTGCTGGTTAACTAGGATCTGCAGCTTATCCAGTAGGCAGGGAAATGGGCAGACTGTGTGGGCCAAGCGGTCCTTATCTGCCGTCAAATTCTATGTTTCTATGTTTCTATCACTACATCCCAACACGTTTCAGGGCTGTCCAGCTAGTATACACCATGATTGGTTTTACCGCATGGCTTACCAATATTTATTGGCGGAGGTTAGAGTAAAGGAGTATTGTTTGGGAGCCCACAAGGTAGTCGTGTTTTTTTTTCCCCCGCATACAAGTGTTTTATATTCTTGCACACACTGTTGTTTGGGCAAAACATTATACTGATTGTTATGTTTAAAAACTGTGTCCCCAGGTATCTGTATTTTTATAATTTGATCATGTACTAATACACCTAGATTACTAACCTGCCATGATACCTTGGAGATTCATAACATGCAGGAATAATTAACATTACTGGTAAAACATGCCTGATTATATTTGAGTATTGGTTAGGAGAGTTCCAAATTTAAATTATTTTTAAAGGAGGTAAGACAACATTCAATCTTTTTATCAGATTTGTGAGATTATATTTATTAATTTCTAATGACAACCTATTGGTCTTTATTCTGTGAATTTTATTTTGCAAATAATTATATATTTTTATTGTCAACTGTGAGCATGCTAATTTTACATATGTTTTATTAGCTTGTTTAGGTATGGTGGTATTTAACATATGCACCACTTTAGCCATAATTTTAAAATTATTTAAAGTTTTGCCAAAAGCCAGCCAGTCAAGGTGTTTATGATTTGCTGCTAAATTTGCAGTCTTTGATAAGGGTCTGGTAGCCAGATTCTTGAGAGTGATTTCTAGAGAACGGACGTGTTTTTTTAAAACCATGGAATCCACTCTGTTAGCTATTTTAGTCTAGAGTTTAACTAACCTTAGAAATCTTTTTTTTTTTATGTTTAGAATCGCTCTCAAGGATAAAAGACTAGGCCCTGTGTCTAGCATGATGTTGATTAAGCATATTATTACAGTACCTCTCTCAAAGTTTTATTGTAGAGCGTCCCCTACATGCTTGTGGAAGTCTGGGGAAGGGCACAAGTAACAAAATATCATAATACTTTAATCTACATGGATCACTTTATCTGAGGGCGGGTCAAAGCACTTGCCTGAGACCCCTTAGGGTGCAAATTTAACGTGCCACCTCGCATTTGGAGCAGTCATTGACACATTACAAAATGTACCCATTTACCCATCTTTCCTAGTGTAGGCTAGGGAGGTATAATTAACAGTTAGAGGTAGTTTCTCAAAAATATTTTGCATTTCTACAGTGTTGTTTACAGTACTGTTTATAAAAGTCCACATCCTTGACATATATCCGGCAGGAAAGGTACTTGTTTGTATGAGAGTTTTTTTTTTTTTTTATAATAGAAACAGTCTCGAAAATGTTAAAACTTTTTTATCACCAATAAACAGTTGTACATACACTCCTTGTTGAGTGTCATTATTGATGGTCCATAGAGCATGAGCAGGCCATTTCACAGAAGTACATCCAATATTATAGTGTGATTTGGGCACTGTCCAAAGCACATAAAGTACATTTTTATGACTATATGTCTACTATGCTCATGTCTTTTTTCTATCACCTGTGTTACATTGGTTTGGGTGCGATTAAAACAATGGGAAGCAGAGTGGTCAGCCTGAACAAGTACCAGCTATATCGTTAGGCACAAAGAGATCCACATCCTAAAAGGGGAGAGGAAAAAGGTGCAGCATCAGTTGTTATCATTTAAAGGCCAATACCATTTACATTGGTCTACATGGACCCATTTGGTTTTATTTTTTTTATATTTTTGTCATGTTACTTGTATCACCTATGGCCCTAGGACATTAATTACTGTATAGGGACCCATCAAATTGGCTTTTTATTGTCCATTTTGGACAATATTTTTGACCATTACTTTATTTTCTATAGTAATGAGTGGTATTGGATTTTTGTCATGTCGTATTTTATTACGCCAATGACTGTGGGCCCATGGCCGGTTTTAAGCACCAGCAAACCCTGCAATCGCTGGTGGCCCCCTTCTTATGGAGGGCCCCAACTAGAACAGTTTACCTTAATTATTTTAAATCTTTTTTTCTTATTATCATCTTAAAACAGCAACAAAGGACTGTGCAGATTTTGATGTGGGATCATGACTTCATGAAAAGCCTTACTGAGCTATGACCCAGGCAATAAGAGATAGATGGGTAACAATGGATGTGAGAAAATGAACAGTATGCATTGACACTGCAGTCTCTCTCTACATTTTTTTAAGATGCCACTAGTACAGAAAATACAATGAAATGAAGTGTGTACTGGTTACAGTCAAACATATAGGGTGATGGTTGGTCAAGCAGGGGGGCCCCCCATGACTTCATTAATCTGCTGGGGGCCCCCAAAACCCTAAAGCCGGCCCTGTGTGGGCCAAATTGTGTGCTGCTTGGGGCAGGTAAGTATTTAATTGTTTGTGTAGCAGTTGCAAAAATATGTCTGCTTTAATATGATTCTTAACAGGGGTAGACACGTTGGGATCCAAGGGGGTAGTATATCCTCATGTCCCTACCTGTCATTAACTAGTAAGGAGAGTACCCAGTACTTTTACTTTGGCTTCCCCTAATCCCCATTAGAATTTTCAGTAGGTGGGTCACCCATCCTTTTTTTGTTTCCGGCACAGCCTTTTTTAATGCAGTCTTAAGAGTGTGATTTATTTGTTCCACCATCCCTGAGGATTGTGGGTGGCAGGGGAGATGCAGCTTTCTTTTTATTCACAGGATGCTGCATAAGGCTTTCATAACTTTGGATGTAAAGTGAATCCACCTATTACTTTCTAAGACTCAGGGAAAACCCCATCGTGAGTAAACTTGTTCCCATAGTACTGTTGCTGTGACCCCTGCACTGTCTTTCCTAAGGGGGAAGGCTTCCGACCATTTAGAAAATAAATTTACTATGACTAACATGTATCAATACCCCTTTTTGCAGTAGGCAGAGGACCTACAAAATCCATTTACAGGTTTGACCATAGACCTTCTGCCAGTGGTACCCTACCTAAGGGTATTTTGGTTTATTGGGGTTCATTTGGGCACACATAAAGCTTGTCTTGAGCTGCTGCTTTACCTGTTTTTCCATCTTGGGCCTTGATTTTGAGAGAACATTTGACATGTCTTATGCAGTCCACAGTGCCCTCCAATTCTATGGTTTTCTCTTATATCATCTGCTTTTAGTCCCACTGGAGAATCCATTTTCTGTGCCCTGGCTGCCGTTTTTATACCAGGGTGCTCTCCCAGAGCTTCACATGTGTTGTATTAATCTCATTGCCCTTGGACAACTGTGATTTTTAAGTAACCAGGACTGGATCAGAGTCTTGGATTTGTCCTAGACTAGGCAGCTTAGTCAAAGCTGCAATTTATTTTTCATGATGTTGATCAAACTCATGCATCTCCCACAACTGCTTATCTTTTTCTTCTTGTGGGTCTTGTAATTTCTTACCCTGTTTTGCTGTGATCTTTGCTAACCCATCCACTATGTTCTTATTGATTTTGTGAACATCTGTGGAATTTTTTTGATGTGCTTTACATAGGGACATACATCAAGTTTGAACTGGTAGTAACATAGCGTTTTTGAAACACATGAAGGTCAAGTTAACTTGCCAAAGGTCACACAGTGTGCAAGCAGATGTCGCTGTGACTCAAACCTGGCTGGTTTTGCAGTGTCTTTGAACACTACTCATACTGAAGTGTCTTTTTAATCTGCTGGCTGAGGAAGTACACTTAATAAAAAATAAATGCTTTACACAACTCGTATGATTAGACTTTGTTTATTATTTGATACCAGTTTGCTGAAGTTTTTTTTAGTTCGTTCATTTTTTTGTTGACCGGGTAAGTGCACTAGACAAATCCTGCCTATTTTGAGGCACGACCTGGGGGAAGGGGATACAGATGAATTCCAACTGACCTTGAACCAGATGAAACTGTTGGTGGTATTTTTTTTTTTTAGTGAATGAGGGAAATTTGGCCAGGACACTGGGGAAATTCCCCTTCTCTTGCTTCCTGTAAGCAGGGGGGACCCATTTGCTGGTGACTCCAAGATGGCTGCTGTTCCAGATCCTGGTGGAGGTGGTGGAAATGCTGCTTTCTGTCCCCAGGTTCCAGCTCCTGCTTTTCAGCTTACTTCTTCTGCTATGGATTTGTCTGTTTCGCGTGTGGGTGGACAGCCATCTCTGTGTGAGTTGCCCACTCTGGGAGAGTTGTCTGAGGGGTGGATGCGTGTCTAGTAGTGGGGAAGGCCTCACTACTAGCAGAGAATGTTTTTTCTGATGCCGTGTTGAAAATGCCGGTTGGTGAAGGAGACGAGGTTTTTCATGAAGCTCTATTGGTACGGAGCTGTTGGTACCAGAGGTCTACAACAGAGTTATTAAGAACTGCAAGAAATTCTAATTTATGGAGTGAAGGCAAAGAAACCATGGTGGAAATTTCATATATTGCGCCGCTTGCTTTGCAAAGCTCTATGTCACACGCTATCTCAGCTGAGCAGTCTGACAAGCTGCCAGTGAATATTGACAGCAGGAATGAGGAAGTCGTCGGTCAGCTCCCTTTAAAGAAGACGGGTGAGTGCATTACTGTTTCTTCCAAGGCTTGGAAAACTGAAATGAGTGTGCCGGCTGGCAGGTTAATCACTGAGAATAGCGAGTGCTGAAAGCCGGGCACATCTCTTGAGACTGCCATTGTTGGTGAGCTGGTTTTGGCTCTTTCTGAACTTTACAAAACGGCCTACTGTGGCTTCAGTGCTGCAACAGGCGGATTCAAAGTTTCAAACTGCTATAACTTTGTCAAAGGAGTGAGGTTTTGTGTTCCACCTGCAGTCGCCTTCTGGCACTGCACAGACTGAGGCCTATCTTATATCATATCAAACAAAGGTTAATGATCAACAAGGAGTGACTGAATTTAGTTTTTCTCTGCTGGTTACCCCTAAACACAATGCACCTTTACTACAAGGGTCTACAGCTGTTGCACAGGAGTTTTCCCAGTCTAAAAAATGTGTGACTAATTCAGAATCTGTCCAAATACATCAAGGAAATGGGGTTTCTAGTATACATGATGCTTCCTGGTCTCTTCAGAAAGCATTACAGGGAGCTGGATGGAAGAAGGGCCCATCAGGGATTTGGACCCCGGATTCAGCCTGGGATCCTTCACTTAATCTTCAGACTGCTGAGTGGTGGCCAAAGACTAATTTACAGAGTATCTCTTCTACTTTTCCTGCTACAGCTATGCCGGTACAAACATCTGTACCTAATTTGCAACCTTTTTCAAAGGTGGACTTGGCTTCAGGATCACAGGCTTCAGCGCAAAAAGAGAGTGTGGGGGTTTCGGAGCCTGTAACTAAGCCTCTCTTATCTGAACTATTTTCAAAATCTAGAAGGGAAGCTGCACCTCAGCGGAACACAGTGAGAAAAAGCTACAAAGGTGGCCTGGATGTCAGGCCCGATAGACATTATGTGGGGAGATATTTAATTAAGGATTCATTGAAATTTTTACCAAGAGATGTTTTTGCAATTATAAATACTTCCGGGGAAGATAATTTTGACATTAGTTTTCGTTCAGCTTATAATTTAGACCTTTTCTGGGAGACGTTATGGGCAATTAAATTTTCCCTGTGTGGACCCCCTTCTTGGTAATTCCACTTTCTAAGCCTTTAATCAAAATGTCACAGTGATGTTTAGGAATGAGGGGTCCATGTGGAAGATATTACTTATTGGCTTTCCCAAAATGTGATATACTAAGTGATCCAGACCCTATTTTGGACTCTGAGCAGTTTTGGACCGGTGGGTGGAAATATAGGGTGAAGCTTAGACAACGGATTCGAATTGAGCATATTCAAATGCCTTTTTGTTGGGAAGAGATCGAGGGTATGTTTTACAGTGGGCAACCCAGGGCATGCTATAAGTGTGGAGCTAAATCTCATCTTTCTAGTGTGTGTGACCAGCCGAAATGTGATAATTGTGGGGGAAGTGGGCATATCACTATGCAGTGTCTTGAACCACATGAAGTGTGACTTATGTGAGGATTTTGGCCATGCCTTTAAAGATTGCCCTTGGGCCGCTAAAAATAAGGCCTCCTGTGGTAGTACAGACTTAATCATTCAGCAGGCCCAGGATGCAGTTTCCAAAAAAGTGGAGACTAAGGAAAAGGCTCCTCCTCTTCAGCAGGAATCCTTAGATTTGGTTTCCCAGTTCAAGGCCCCTTTGCCCCCCCCTTCCTCCTCCTACTTCACCTTCCCCTTATGTAGTTCCAGCTAGTATTGTCAAATTTGAAGCAGAAGTGGTAAATCTTCTAGATCCTGTTTGTTACACTGACACTACAGAACCAGAACAACCTACTAGGACAGTGTGGATTATCTTCCTTCCTCCACGTCGGTAAAATAGACATGTGAAGGCTGGGGTTATTTCTAAAATGAATCTTTTGAATCTCCAAATTCTTATGCTGCTTTGTTTACCTCTTGGGGGGATTCAGAGATGGATGTTGGAGACTCGGACTCCCAAAAATCCTTTCAAGGTGGTATGACTGCCCCATAGAAGATTATAAGGAGAAAAAAAAAGAAAAGGAGGAAAAAATAGGTTGTGTTTCCTTTGTTTTTTTTACTTTCATGGCCAGGTTTATTTGGGGCTCTCTTAATACACACAGTCTGCTTAACTTTGCTAAAAGACGAGCTGTTTTTCAGCTCCTTAGAGACCAATCTTTGAGAATATGTTTTCTCCAAGAAACCTGGATGTTTGCTCAAGAACAAATTTTTTCTTTTAAAAGGGAGCCTTCTTTTTGGTCCTTTGGAAGGGACAGAGCAGATGGGATAGGTATTTTGTTTAATTCTTTTCATTTTGTGTTACTCAAACTAATTGAGTTGATTCCGGGGAGAATTTTAATTATTGATGGTCTATGGCACTCTAGAGCTTGTAGATTTATTAATATTTATAATCCCCAGACAAAGGCTCTTCGAACTGAGTACATGAAACTAATTCAACCCTTTTGATTTCTTCCCTTACTATTTTTGGGAGGCAATTTTAATTGTACTCTCTCTATCAAAGGTGGGTAAACAAAAAATCTATTGTGACTCAAACTGTTTAGCATCAATTATCAAGACAGGAGATTTGGTTAATTGTAGCTCCTCGTAAAACTAGATTCTAATTTTACTTTTTAAAGGGAAAAGTTGGTTCTCGATCGATTATCTATTCCTTTCAAAAATACAGAAATAGGAAATTTTAATATAGTCCTGTGGAATTCTCAGATCACCTCTTAGTGTTGGTTGAAGTGGGCACTTTCCCTCTGTTGGGAGGAAATCTTCAAGATGGAAACTAAATACCTCCATCTTGAAAGAAGCTGTAGTAATAAACTCAATTTCCCTTATATCGAGGCCAGGCTATCAATAGCATTTTGTATTCTGATTTAGGTATTTGGTGGTTGGAAACGAAGCAAGATTGTTGTTCTTGGTTTCAAAATATGGTAAAAAAACAAATTCTGATTTTCTTTCATATTTAAAGTTAAGGTCTCAATTGCAATACCTGATTACCCTAGCCAATACATCTAAGTATGATTTTTGGATCAAATTCAACACATTAAGATCAAATGAAACTATATCAATATAATAGGTCTCAAACTTTGCAAGCGGTCCTTACTAATCACTCTTCTAAAACAGTTTTGGGGATCCCTTTGCATTATATAAAACTAAAGGATTCTACAGTTTTGGAATATCTCATGTGCAATCAGATTAAGGTGGAGGATGCGGGGGCATTAATTCTATTATTAAAGATTATTTTGATAGTTTAAAACCAATTTGAACCTTCTGTTTTTGAGATTGCACATTATTTAGGGTACCTCCTGACCTTTAGAAGCCCAGGAGAGGGATAAATTGGAAGTTCCTTTCTCCTGCCTTGAATTGAAATGGTTATTAAAATTTAAAGATAATGTAACTCCAGGTTTAGATGGCCTTCCAAATTCTTTTTATAAATCTTTTCTAACAGACATTACGACTTATTTACTTTTAGTTTTCAATTTTTGTCTCTAAAGTTCAGTTCCCAGATTTTTTTATAGAAGGACTATTGATTCATATATTTAAATCAGGGGATAAAGGACACCTTAGGAATTGGAGGCCCATTACTATTTTAAACACTGATTATAAAATCTTTGCCTCACTATTGAACAATAGGTTATGATTATTGGCTGGTAAAGTTATTTCTCCATTTCAGTATTGTGGAGTCCCAGATAGGAATATCTAGTTGCCTTTAATAACCATTAGAGAGGTAATAGAATATTTATCTTTAGAAGGGAAGGCTGTTTTTTTGTTATCAATTGATTTGGAGAAAGCTTTTGTTAGGGTTAACCAGGGATTTTTATTTTGGGTCCTGGAATTTCTTGGGATCCCGATTTCATTTGTTGGGATGATTTGGGCTCTATATAAATCATCTAAAGTCTATCCAGTGGTTAAGGAGCATATAACAAAGGGAATAGAAATAAATACTGGGGTGCGTCAAGGGTGCCCTTTGAGCCCCTTGCTATATGTTTTTTCATTAGAGCCTTTGTTACATGCTTTAACTAACCCTCCCCGCTGGGAAGGGGTACATAAACCTTTATAAAATGATCAATTATTGGCACAGGCTTTTGCTGATGATGTTTGCCTTTTTTTTAATTCTCAGGAGCAGATAGCGGAATTTTTTTTTACAGAATTTTCTCTTTTCTCTTCTTTGTCAAATGCTAAGCTTAATCACATAAAATCCAAAGGTCTTCTGATAGGGAGTGTTATTCATTTTCCTATTTTAGTTAATAATGTTTGTTTCTCTATCGAACCTATAACTATTTTGGGTGTTCTTTATGGGCCACAAAATTTGCCAGTAATAACTGGGATTTAGTTTGTAAAAGGTTGAGGGAAAATTGCTAGGTGGAAGCAGTTTAAATTTTCCAAACTCAAAGAATACAGATTCTAAAGCAATTTATTTTACCCTGTTTACAATATATTGCCCAAATCTTTCCGGTACCTACTCAATATGAAGCCAGAATATGTAGTTGTTGTTTCCAACTTCTATGGGGGAATAGACTGAATCCAGTGAAAAGATGTTATACATATTTGGCTAAGGACAAAGGGGGTTTGGGTATGGTGGACCCAGTTATTTTTTGTCATGTATTGTTTATTTCATTTAATTTAAGGAAATGTTTTTTTATTTTCAGTTAGTCAAGATAGGTTTTGGCTTAGGCAGTCTCTAGAGCGATATCTGCAGGCCTGGATAACTTATGCTCCTAAAATTCATCCACATCTTCATTTCCCAGCATATTTCCGACCTTCCGCACAAAAGCTGTATAAATGGCAGGTGTTAAAAGAACAAATTTCTTCTTCTTCCAATATGAAAAATCTTTATAGGATGATAATGGCTAGAGTCTATCCTACTGACCCATGTTTTAAAAATTGCCCCTCTGCAGGTGTTAAAAATATTTTAGAACAATTAAATAACCCCAGACTCCCTATACAGATGTGGGAAACCCAGTGGCTCATCATGCATGGTCATTTAAATGTGAGGGGCATGGCTAAGTATAAGGCTAGGGAAGAGAGGAATTGTCCTTTTCCTGATTGTATAAACCAAGAGGAAACTATGGAGCATTTTTTCTTGTATTGTTCTTTTTCTAAATCAATATGGAAATATGCTGCTAATAGATGGAATATGCCTTGGTTGTCTCTTATTAATTATGAGACTTTAATTATTGGAATAGTGCCACCTGCTTACAGATATATGATAAACACACGTTATTAATTTTTTTTGCATGTTTAAGATTTTGTTTATGGCGATTACGATGTCAATGGGTAATTTATCAGAAATTGAGTAGAGTGGAAGGGTTTTGTTGTTATGTTGCGAATGAATTGTTGAAAGTTTATTTGAAAGATAAACAAATGTATAACATTGATAAAGTAAATTTTTGGTGGAGGGGTTTTTCTGACATTATTAAATATAAATAACTTGGATAGTTAACCTTCCTCCCTAACCCCCTTTTTTTTTTTTTTTTTAGGCAGTATTACTGTTCGGTAATTATGAATTTTTTCCTTTTAATTTGTGTCCTTTCTTATGTTTTTTTTTCCCTCTACATTTTCAGTTTCACTGTAGTTTATTATGAGGATCAAGTATCATCTTTATTGTTTCATGTGATTTCCTGTATGTATTATTATAAATAAAAACATCCCTACTCTTTTCGATAAGTGCCATGGGATCTTTAACATCCACCTGAACTACCACCAATCCAGGCAGATGGGACCTCAGTTTAACGTCTCATCCGAAAAATGGCACCTCAGAAGTGCAGCACCCCTCTCATGCTGCACTACAGTGTCAGTACTGGGATATTAACCAAAGTGCCAGATGTGGGAACTGAACCCACAGCCCTGTGATCTCCCAGCCTCAGAGGTGAGTGTGTTACCTACTGAGCCACTGACACTAATGCCCATATTTTGATTAGAAAGCTATAAAAGTGGTTTTAGATTTGATAAGGTGCTGCCTGCTGTCTATTTTGCAACAAACTACAACTTAAGCCAAATTTATATATTTTTATGCTACATTTTTTTAAAATAAAACTTTTTAAACACCTTTTAACTGCTTTATAAAATTATACTTCCTTATTTCCATTTATTTGAAGCCAAACAAGATCTTATTTGAAAATACAGCACTACACACCATCTGTAAGTGAAGACACATCTAGGAGACCATGGTTACACCCTTTGGTGCATAGCCAAATTATGGCATTCGGGCATTTTGAAATCTTTGTGACGAACATTTTATTTCTCTTTAGCAAAGAGTTTTTGGTTTTAACTAGCAGTATGATAAAGCCATTCATAGCTGTTAACACATTACATTTTTACCTAGCAGGTCCTGGCACTTTGTCTGCAAACTACAAATCTTTTCACACACTACAATCTATGATGTCATATCTCTTCATGCTCAAAATGACCTTCTCCAACCAACAACTGACTTACAAAGTCTTTCACTGACCTTCTCTAGGCAGCACACATTTTTTATTAAAAAAGCACCAATTAAAACATAGATATGAGACAATGAAGCCTTTTTTCTAATTTTTACTGTAACATGCTTTGCTCCAGAGCAACCTTGAGAAGAGAACATAACCACAGAACACAGAAATACATGGGAAAAATAAAAAGGAAAGAGAGCGAGCATTACTATGTTTAGTGTGCGTACATTACAGAAATAAAGCAGACAGAAAATTAAAGAGAAAGTGTTTAGGACAAGTCACACAGTATTTCATCCTCATGACAACTGGCTTTTGGGATAAGACACAGAAACTTACCCCGTGTCAAGGTATTTTTTTTCTTTCTTTGCCCTGATACTCTGGTCTGGGAGAACGACCGCAAAACCTTGACAATTACCTTTAAGTGCTGCAGCTGTGAACCTGAGTGCTGCAGATATTAACCCTTTTAAATCAGGTTTTCTGTCTTTTTCCAGAGCTGTGGTTTTTATGTTTGCTTGCACGCATGTGCAAGAAACATAATGCCATCATACGAGTTTTCCAGAGGTGTGTCAGCCTCTTCCAATTCAGTCAGTGTGTTTGCAGGTGCGGTCGCAGAACGCCAATCACTGCTCCAGCTGTCTATGACAGCTGAAAATGCAGTGGCATACAGTTGAAAGGGAGAGCTCCGCTTGGTGAGCAGAGCTCTCCCCCACACACGCGCACTGCCATGCACACTGTGTGCTCATGTGCCTTCCCTCCCCACACTGTACAGCTGATGGGGGTTCCCAATCCCCATCAGCTCCGCCCCCCAAAGCATCCAGGTGCCATGCTGGGGCCACCCCAGTGTGGCAAAATTATGTTATGACCCGGCGAGGTGCCCAATCCCCCGTCAGCTCCACTGTCTCTCCCCCCCATGCTGTCCCCGATGGGGGTGCCCAATCCCCATCAGCTTCACTGTCCCCTTCCCGAGTACAGGGTGCCACGCTGGGAGCCCACCCCAGCATGGCAACAGATGCCATGGCCGGCGGGGCTGCCAAATCCACCGTCGGCTCCACCACGAGCCATCCTTCTGCCATGCTGAGGCCCACCCCAGCGTGGCAAATATTCTACATCATCGTAATAAAAAAAACAAACTAAAAACAAAGCGGTCACCGCGGTGCACCCACGGCGCCACCCACTGCGCCCTGCCTCCCCCACCCCTCACCCCATACTTACCTCTGGAGTCCAGCCGATGATCTTCGGTGGACCGAGAACATGTCTGCACTCTTCAAAGCCGACCGCATACTGAGAAATGCCGGTAAGCTGTATAATGGGATAGATAGGGTTTTCAACTTTGTTGCATATCTCAAGCATTTTTGGAATTTTGCAAATTTTCAACATGGGGTTTTGGGACCCCTCCTCATGAATTCTTGCACTGTCATGGTGTTACTCAGGCCCGAAGGGTGATTTACAGATCACTGTGCCAAATCACCTTTCAGAATGATTAATGAAATGAACTGCCAGTGTTCATAAGGAGGGCTCTCAAAAACCTATTTTAATGGTGGCTCCTAAAACTGTTTATGGCGTCGTTGCGCGGTTTCTATACTGCGCTCATAAGTTCAGTAAATTTTAATATTTTTACTCCAGATTTTCAACATTGCCATTTTACCACACCTTCTTATGGAAGTACAGCTGTCATTTTTCACATCTCTCACCCAAAATGTTTCCGCCATATAACACAATGGCGCAGTCGGTATGAAAAATCAATGTACAGGACACATTAAGAAAATTACAGTGACACTGTTCATGAGCAGAGGTCTTAAAATGGCTATGTTGAAAATTTGGTCAATTCTAAAATGACTGTTTCTGGCGTCACGTTCATAGCAGTTTCCCTTACCCTCGTAGGTTCATGATTTGTAATATTTTCTGTCCAGATTTTCACCAGTGGCATTTTTCCACACTCCTTATGAACAGTACAGCTGTCATTTTCCACAACATGGTCAAAATGTGTTTTCACACTTTCAGTGCAGAGATGCGTGGTCGCTGTGGGAAATCATTGTTCGGGCCAGATAAAGAAAATCCCACTGACACTGTTCATGATCGGAGGTCCCAGAATGCCTGTGTTAACAATCTGTTGTAAAAAAATCCCCAAACTAGTTACATTAAGGGTGTGCGTTGCACAGTTTCTACGCACGCTCGTGACTTCACCAGTTTTTTTAAGATTTTCACAGCAGATTTTTAACATTGCCATTTTTTACACCTCCCCATGAACAGTACCGCTGTCATTTTTCACATCCTGTTCAGAATGTGTTTTTGCACCTATGGTGCCAAATGCCATAGTCGCTGTGCAAAAGCAGTTTTCGGCTAACAAACTGATATTGCCACTGTTCATGAGGTGGGAGTCACAAAAAAAAAATGTTGAAAATTTGGACTGAAAATATCAACGAATGCCTGAGGCGTTAAGGTTTCCCATCATAACGCCCCAACCTGTAGAGTATGACAGGCATCAGGGGTATGACTTGGGATTCTTGCCTGTCATGCTCATACCATTCCACCCCCACCCACACCCTGCAGCCAGTGAGAGGCATCAAGGTGTGCCTCGGACTCTTCAGGCCCAAACTTCACCCCATTCTCCTATACTGCACCTATTTCACCATATTTCCTGATGGAATGGGGTGCGCATAAGGGCCAAAGACCCCAAGGCACACCGTGACACTTGTCAGTGTCTGCAGGGTAGGGTGTGGTGAAATGGCGTGGTTGTTATGCCTGACGACCCAAAGGCACACCCCAGTGCCTGCTGCTCTCTGCAGGGTGGTGGTGGGGTTGGCTTCAGTTCAATACTTCGCTGCCATTCCTATTATGCTGCTCTGTAACTTCTACACTACCAGTGCCAGTGCCAGTGCCAGCAAGCAAACATTCGGCATTGACAAATGCTTGTTAGTTTAACAGTATCCTTTTTGTTTTGAAACTTAATATTTTCGTTTTACTGATTACTTAGTATTTTTAAATTACAAATTTCTTCTTGTAGCTGGGCAAACTTAAATCTCATTTTTTTCTCATTGCATTTAGCATTCTCTTTTTTATGCAGTGCTGTATTTTTACTTAACTCATTGCCTCCTAGAGGACACCTGTAGGTGGCAGCAAATGTACTGCAGTGTGTCCCAGAACAACTACAGAAGTCGCCTACAGACTTCCTGTGTGTCCTAGTAATGTTTGTAGACATCACACACATGTTTTAATATTACGTGCCAGCCAGAAATTATTAGAATTGACTGCACAGCACCATTAGAAAGGTAATGTTGTGTTGAACAACTGTGCCACTGACTCTTTGTGTGTATCATGTTCACTTAAGGAGTTATTTACATTTGTTTATGATATGATGTGTATGGCAGACATTTTGCCCTTCAACAACCACCTAAGCACTTTAAAGAAAACACACATTCTGGGTATCTCAGCCAGTATATAAAAAAAACCGAATTGAGCATAATTGATTGCATAGCACTGTTGGAAAGGCAATTTTGTGTGGAACAACTTTGCCACTGATATTTTGGGTGTATCAGGTATATTTTAGGAAATATATGCAGTTGTTTATGGTATGGTGTTTATGGTTTAGATTCGTCTCTCAAACCTCACCAACACACCTTGACTAAAACGGGGAAAAATTATGATTAATACTACAAAAAATTTTTTTTCTACAAATGATTATTAAAACTACATCTAATGTCTGGATGCCAAATTTGGTGTTGATGTGTTACATATTTCCCCAATAAAAAAAGGCTTATGGTGCATTTTTAGTGGAAAAAATGTATTTTTTTGCTGTTTCGACCAGCATAGGAAAAAAACCAAAATTACATATTATTACTTGTATACCACCGTTGGAAAGGTAATCTTATGCTGAACACATCTGCCACTCATACTTTGTGTCTAGCGCTTATGTTTTTTGTGCTATGAGCATTTGTTTGTGGCATGCCGATTATGGCAACATTTTGCTTAAAAGGGCCCAGCATTCACTGTTAACAATATACAGGAGACAAGTGCTGCAACTTCAGAGAGTTCCTGTGGAGGCAATAGAAACACTGTCAGATAAGACCACTTGGCCCACCCAGTCTGCCCATTTCCCTACCTAATGGATAAGCTGCAGATCCTAGTTAACCAGTAGCCTACTTCTTCCTACCCCACCCCTAGAATTGCCTCTGACTGTCCCATGCATGCTTGAATTCCACCACTGTTTTTGACTCCACAATCTCCTCCAGAAGGCTGTTCCATGCATCCACAACCCTCTCTGTGAAAAAATACTTCCTTACATTACCTCTGAGCCAACCCCCATCTTCAAATTGTGCCCCCTTGTTCTTGCACACCTCTTTTTTTGAAAGATGCTACCCTCTTGGACTTTGTTGATTCCCTTGAGGTACTTGAAAGTTTCTATCATGTCCCCCTCTCCCTCCTTTCCTCGAGGCTATACATATTAAGCTCCTTAAGTCTCTCTTCATATGTCTTCCAGTGCAGACCCTGCACCATTTTAGTTGCCCTCCTCTGGACAGCTTCCATCCTGTCTATGTCTTTGCAGAGATTGGGTCTCAGTGCAGAGTACTCAGATGGGGTCTCATCAGCTGTCTTACAGAGGGATAATAACTTCCTATTTTCTACTGGTGATGCCTCTCCCTATGCATCCCAATATCCCCAGCCTTCCTTACTGCTTTTCACATTGCTTGCCCACCTTTAGGTCATCTGATATAATTACCCCAGGTCCCTTTCCATTTTACTGTTGTCAATATCTCACCCCATTGTGTTCTCCTGCCTGGGTTTTGTTTCCCAGGTGCATTACACTTCTTAGCATTGAATCTAAGCTGCCATACATTTGACCATTCCTCCAACCTTGCCAAGTCCCTTTTCATCCTTTCCACCCCACCTTGTGCATCAACTCTGTTGCAGATCTTTGTGTCATCTGCAAAGAGACATACTTTTCCTTCCAGTCCCTCTGCAATGTCACTTATAATGACATTGAAGAGGACCGGTCCTAATACTGAACCCTGCGGTACCCCACTAGTAACCCCAATTTCTTCAGAGTGGACTCCATTTACTATTACACTCTGTGTCCTATTCTCCAGTCAATTCTTTACCCAGGCTGTCATCATGGGACCCACTCCCAGGCTGTCTAACTTGTATATTAATCTTTTGTGTGGGATTGTGTCAAATGCCTTGCTAAAGTCTAGGTAGGCCATGTCACAGCCCTCCTGATCTACTACTTTGGTCACCCAGTCAAAGAAATCTATCAGATTTGTCTGGCATGACCTTCCTGCTGTGAATCCATGCTGCCTTGGGTCCTGTGCCCTCTGGCCTCTAGATACTTGACAATTCTTTCCTTCAAAGTGATTTCATCATTTTCCCTATCACTGAGGTTAAACTAACAGGTCTGTAGTTTCCTGCTTCTGCCTTGCTCCACTTTTGTGAAGGGAATCACATCTGCCTCCTCAGTCCTCGGGTACCACCCCATCCTCCCATGATTTGTTAAACAGGGTAGTCAGTGGTGTCACTAGTTCTACCCTTAGTTCTTTTAAAATTCTGGGATGAATCCCATAAGACCCCATTGCTTTGTCCACCTTCAGTTTTAAGAGTTCTTTCTGAACCCTTTCTTCTGTAAATGGGCTGGTATCAACTTCTGTATCCAGAGTGTTTCTACTGTTTGTTTTAGGTACCTCCCCCTCTTCATTTGTAAATACTAAGCAAAAATATTTGTTTAGTGTCTCTGCCTTTTCACAGTCACCCTCTGCCCACCCTCCCTCCCTCCCCTTTATTAAGCCTCACTATACCTCCCTTGGTCTTCCTTTGCTCCCTGATGTACCTATAAAAGGTTTTATCCACCTTCTTAACTGAGTTGGCTATCTTTTCCTCGGTTTGGGCCTTTGCTGTTCTGACTGCCTTCCCAGCTTCCTTTTGCTTTAACTGATACAGTTCTCTGTCCTGCTCCTTCTGTGATTCCTTGTACTTCCTGAATGCTTTCTTTTTCTCTTGAACCTTCACTGACACTTCCTTTAAGAACCATAGTGGTTTCTTACATCGTTCGTTTTGCTTATTTGCTTCACACAAAGTCTTGTTACCTCTGTGATGGCAGTTTTTATTATTCCCCATTGTTTTTCCACCCCTCCTTCCTGCCCATTTGCTAATGCATTCCTTAGGCACTCATCCATTTTGGCAAAGTCAGCCCTCCTAAAGTCCAGTACTTTTGCCTTTGTATGTCTTGACTCTATTGCTGTGTTTATTGTGAACCATGCTGTTCGATGGTCGCTAGTTCCCAGATGGCTACCCACTTCTACATCAGTGATCCTCTCTTCATCCCCATTTGAGAGAACCAGGTCTAAGATTGCTCCCTCTCGAGTGGGCTCCAATACTAGTTGTCTAAGGCATGCCCCCTGTAGGGCATCAAGAATAACCCCACTCTTCAAAGTGGCTGCTACAACTGCACTCCAGTTAACATCTGGCATATTCAGATGACCCATCAGCAATATCTCCCCTTTTTCTGCCATTCTAAGTATACTTTCTTTCATTTCCTTGTCCTTTTTCTCCCCCTGAGAAGGGGGTCTGTATACAACCGCTTTGCGGATTGTGGTGCCATTGCCAGTCTCCAAATTTACCCACAGTGCTTCTTCTCCTCCCTGTTTACCCTTTTGTTCTGTTGCTTTGATTCCTTCCCTTATGTAAAGAGCTACTCCTCCTCTTTACCCTCCCTGTCCCTCCTGTAGATAGTGTATCCTGGTATGTTTACGTCCCAGTCATGGTTTTGTGTGTACCATGTTTCTGTGACTGCCACAATATCCAGATGTTCCTCCTCCATCAAGGCCACTAATTCAGGAAGCTTGTTACTCAGACTATGGGCACTGGTACTCATTGCTCTCCATTTTATGATGGCTTTACCTTCTGTTGCAGCATCACCCACTGACCTTTCTACCTCGGTCCTTTTCTCATTTAGTACCCTGTTTTGTAGGGAGAGGCTGGGATTTTTCTGCTGCTTATCAGTGCCTCCCCCCTTGACTAGTTTAAAAGCTTGCCAATGAAGCATTTAAACTAATTGCTCAAAGACTTGTTCCCTTCCGGGTAAATCGGACCATCCTGCCAGTATAGGCTGGTGTCCCTCAGGTGGAACCCCAGTCCCCAATGAAGCCAAACCCTGTGCTCCACACCATTTTCAACCATTCATTAAACTGCATGGTGCAAAGTACCCTCGTCTCACTCATGCCACTGACAGGCAGCACCTCTGAGAAGGATACTGTGTGTGCTACTTGTCTTAGGCCCCTTCCCAATACTACAAAGTCCTTCTGCACTGCTGTAATCTCATGATGAGCCAAGTCACTTGTCCCTAGGTGGACAATGACATCCAGCTCAGACTCCCATGCAGCTGTTCTCGTGATCCTGGGGATGTGCTTCCTGTCCCTCCTAGCCATGGCACCAGGCAGGCACCTCACTTCAGTTTTCCCTGCTCCCCCCAGTTCTATCCCCCTAATAATTGAGTCCCCCACTAGAAGCTGCTTCCTTTCTTTGTGGTGTCCTCTGCCTCCTTCCAGTGGGCCTCCCTTGTGACAGTTGTCCTCAGCCTCCTTAGTCTCCTCTGCGGGTGCATCCATAGGGGAGCTATGCTCCCCCAGAATGGTGTATGGATTGTGGAGTGGAACAACTGACTGGGTGTGCCTCTGTTCCACCATCCTCACCCTCCCTGAGCCCACTGTGGTCCAACTGCTGTGCTTTCTCCACAACCTCTGAGGTAGTGGTGGTTGCTCTGGTGCACCCTGGGTGGGGGAGGTTCCCTTCCTACCATCAAGTGTGGCCTGGGGGAAGGTTCCCTTACTACTGTCCAGTGTGGCCTGAAGATGGGCAACTTCCTCCCTCAGGGCAGAGAGTTGTCTGCAAATAGGGCAGCATCTCAGCCTCCAGAAAGACTCCCAGAAGACTGCTGCCCCACAGCCATTACACTGCACTACTCCCCACATGTTTATCTACTTTTTTTGTGTGTGTGTGTGATTGGTTTGTTATATAGAAATATATATATTATACAATGTGTATGCTTATATTGTCAGTTCAGTGTGCTAGAGAGGATATGACAGTGATATGCACCTTGCACTCTTGAGGAAATGATGTCAGAACCCCAGGTATAAAGGAACTATTTCCAGGGGTGGATGGGGTGAGGGTGGGAAGGGGTTGGGCCTAAACTGTGCCCTCACAAAACAATCAGCTAAAAGCTCTGACCCACCGCTGTGATGAGTGCCTTCCTGTCAGCAAGATGCCCTACACAACAATTTGACAAAGAAAATACCCTGCTAATCAAACAGAGAAAATCAGACATCCAAATCAGACACAGGTAAACCTCCCCAGCCCCAAAACAGCCTGGTGGTTTGTGCTCGAAAGTCAACCCCAAAATAAGTCAGCTGTTCTTTAAACTCTTCCTGCACTGAAAATCTTAAGAATTGTAACAAAAGTAAAGCTAGATCCACCTCCTTCTGTTACTTGAAAGACTGTCTTTTCCTGATAATTCTAAGTTCCTTTTTCACCTTTCAGTTAAGTAGCCTCCACCTGCAGAATATCTGCTACAAACCAAAGACAATTGTAAGGTTCACCTCCCTCTGTTGTGAGCACAACTCGCTTTCTTGCAAATCCTATGTTCAGTATTTCAGCTTCCAGCCAGAGGTAGTTTCACCTGAAGAATATTAGCTGTTAAAGGGGCACTGTCAGCGTTTCCCCTCATTTTTCTATCAGAGTCTATCAGTGCACCTTTGTGCACCTATCTATCAAATATGCCCCACATAATGTCCCTAAATGTGTCACAGGTGAAAGTGGTTACCATTTTCCTTTGTTTTATTAATATTTTACTTTCCAGCATCCCAGCCAAAAATACCCAGTCACCTGGAAGCAGAGAAATGCTGAGAGTGTGCGTCTGACATGGCGCGCGGCATGAACTTCGATTTATTACATGCCCACCCTGAAAAGCTAATTGTGGTATGTATTTTACAATTGTGGACTAGATGTGCCATTTTTTATACAAAACAGAACACTGGAAGTGCCTGGAAATGCATTAAACACAGGCACTGAAATCCCATGCATGCGCAAAAGCAGGCTGCTCCTGCGCATGACTGGGATGTGTTTCTTGCTGCTTTTGCGCATGCACGGGATTTCAGTGCCTGTGTTTAAATGCATTTCCTGGCACTTCCAGCATTTGGTTTTGTATAAAAAATGGCAGATCTAGTCCACAATTGTAAAATGCATGACACAATTAGCTTTTCAGGGTGGGCATGTAAAAAAAAAAAAAAATTGAAGTTCGTGCCGCGGGCCATGTCAGATGCATGGTCTCGGCATTCCTCTACTTCCCGGTGATTGGGTATTTTTGGCTGGGACGCTGGAAGGTAAAATATTAATAAAATGAAGGAACATGGTAAGCATTTTCACTTGTGGCACATTTAGGGACATTACGTGGGGCGTGTTTGATAGCTAGGTGCACAAAGGTGCACTGATAGAAAAATGAGGGGAAACGCTGACAGTGCCCCTTTAACTGTTGCTTATTTTTGTAAATTTGTTTCTTGTACTGACAAAGAAACATAGACTTTGATAGCAGATAAGGACTGCTTGGCCCACCTTGTCTGCCCATTTTTTTTTTTATCTACAGGATAAGCTGCAGATTCTAGTTAACTAACAGACTATTTCTTTGTACCCCCCACAAGAATTGCCTTATGTCTGTTCTATGCAGTTTTGAAATTTTCTACAGTTTTAGACCCCACAACCTTCCCAGGAATGCTGTTTTATGCATCCACTACCCTCTCTGTGAAAAAATACTTTCTCACATTGCCCCTGAGCTGTCCCCCCTCTATCTTCAAATTATGTCCCTTTGTTCTTGCACATCTCTTTTTTTGAAAGATGCTACCCTCTTAGACTTTGTTGATTTCACTGATGTACTTAAAAGTTTCTATCATGTCCCCCCTCCCCCTTTCTTCCTCAAGGGTATACATATTAAGCTTCTTTAGTCTCTCTTCATATGGCTTCTCTTGCAGACCCCGCACCATTTTAGTTGCCCTCCTCGGGACTGCCTCCGTCCTATGTCCTTGCAGAGGTGGGGTCTCCAGAACTGGATGCAGTACTCCAGATGGGGTCTTGCCAACTGTCTGTACAGAGGAATAACAACTTTCTGTTTTCTGCTGGTGATGCCTCTCCCTATACATTCCAGTATCCCCCCAGCCCTCCCTACTGCCTTCTCACATTGCTTGCTAACCTTAAGATCATCTGATATGATTACCCTCAGATCCCTTTCCATTTTTGTTGTTGTTACTACCTCCCCTGTGATTTGCTGATATTGCACAAGCATCTGGCAGATATTTGCCAGTTTTGTTTTTTCTACTTTACATTTTTTATTTCTCTCCTCACACTGTCCTATTAAACAAGGACTTGTGTCATCTTGTTCTCCTGGAGAATGATACGGCCCCTCTTTGAGGTGCTTTTCTAAAAATGTACGTACTACAGTATCCATACTTACTTATTTCACAAGCAAATCATGTCTGATTCTGCTGGTGTTCTCAACCAAGCCCTGTTGGACCCCCTTCTATCCTGATTAATCAGATCAATGATAGCAAGGTACTGCACTGCGCACCTTTTTGGTTCATTTAATGCCTTAGTAACCATAAAGGTTAGCTGTAGACATCCAAGTCATGGCACCAAATGTAAAGCAATAAAAATCATTTGAGACCTTTTCTGTCTTTACTTGTTTGGTGTCTTTATTCATGGTTACAATCTGCATGCATGCTTATGGACTATATTTAAAGATATATACTTCACAATTGCTTTTATACATTTGCTAGTAGGTTAACAGAAACTAGGCAGAAGAATAAGTTTTACTTATGCCTTAGCAACATGCAACAACTTCTTACTTTATGTTTTTTTTTTTTTACAGCAACATTGGCACAGTTATGCGGTTAAGACTTGCCTTTACATTCTTTTAGATAGTTCATTGCCCAAACATGCTGTTAGGTAATTTAAGGACACTTTATTGGTAAAAACATCTTATGCAATTTCTTACTGTTTTTCCTCACATGCCATCCTTTATAACATTTATACATTATATTTTACTACAATAGGATTGCTAGAGCAGCAGGAGATGGGATGAAGCTAGATGTCATTGGACGCCTGGAAAGAATTGACCTGACAAGGGACAGGGTGGGGTAGTGCAGATAAATTGTAGGGAGCTGGGGAGGGGCATTTAGCTAGTGACATGCATGGTGGCTCTTGCCAAAGTGTTACCTGTATATGGCCAGGAAGGAAACAAGACACTCCACACCAGGGCATAATAACTGGTTGAAGGTATGGTGCATGGAGGAGGGCTTCATTAGGGACTGGGGCTAACCTGGGAGGATATGGCATCTATGGGAGAGAAAACCTGTATCTTTCCAGGAAGGCCACCATAGTCAATTGGTGATTTAAATTCTACTTAGATAAGCATTTAAACTTGCCATGGGAGGAGGCTGTAAAAACAAGGGGGAGGCAGCAATTGCCCCACCCCAATAATGAAGCAGCAGGGAGGGAAAGCCCAAGGGGAGGAATCTCCAGCAGGGCAGGGGCACAAGAAGGCAGGGGTGTGGACAAGGCAGGGGACAAGGGGTATAAATCAGGAAAACAAGAAGAAAGGAGTAAAGGGGAAATGTAACAGAGAAGGTAACAAGGAAAGGGGGGTCGGGGAGTTCCATTGAACAGCACAAGCAGGAGTGAGGAAACAGGGAAGAAGTCAGGAAGAGAGATACTGAGAGCCATGTGTGCCAATGCAAGGAGTCTGGGGAAATAGAATTCCAGACCTGGAGACCATCATGGTGGTGGCTAGCCTGGACTGGGTGGCCATAAAGGAGCCATGTTGTACTGCCAGCCAGGAGTGACACATGGTCATGGCTACTCTCTGTTCAGGAGAGGCAGGGAAGGGAGGAGGGGAGGAGGGATTGTACTCCATGGGAGAGAGGGAATCATGGACATGGAAGTACAGGGGCACCTGAAGGAAAAAGAAGAACTGTAGTGCTGTGGGTCATCCTGGATACAGGTGCTGGGGCTGCTGTATGTACAGTGGTGGTATACAGACCTCCAGCACAGGGAGAGGAGCTGGATAAGATACTTGCAGAAGCCACCATCAGAACAGCAAGCAAGGGGGAGGTGCTGCAAATTAGGAACTTCAGCCTGGTATATGTGGAATGCAGCCTTCCAACTGCAGCTTCAGCAAGGAGCAGGGCCATCCTTGACTCCCGACATGGGGCTTTTCTCAAGCAAGTAGTCAAGGCACCCACTAGGGGTAGAGCAGTACAGGATCTAGTGCTTACAAACTAGGATGGCATTACAGACATCAAAGCGAATAGTCCCTTAGGTACCAGTGATCATCATACAGTATGGTTTAACATTAGGATGGGAAACAGAGGTAAACCACATGAGAAGAAGGGTGCTGGATTGTAGAAGGATGGATCTTAAAGAAATGGGAGACTGCCTTAGAAACAACCTTGTGGAAGGGACTGCCAGGGAGGGTTAGAAGCACAGAGGGGGAAAAATAAGGGAGGGAATAATTAAGGCAACCAACTTCCACTTGAAGCCAGTAAGTAAAAGTAGAAGGAACAAGAGACCGTTATGGTTCTCTAGGGAAGTAGTCATGTTGGTGAAGGGAATAAAAAGATGGTATTCAGGAGGCATGAGGAAATGCAGAGGGAGGAAAACTAGAAGGTACACCAAGTAAAACAGAGAGAAGCATGAAAGGCAGGGAGGGAAGCAAAGGCACAAACAGACTGACTTGACAACATCCTCCAGACAGCCTATCCTCTCCCCCTCCCTCCCATCCCACTCCTACCCCTACCTCCACCCTCTCCAGGTATTATCTAGGTATGTCCAGGGCTCTACCCCCAATGTAACCCTTGGGTACATTGTATTTGACTGTAACCTATTATGAGTAACATTTTTATGTAACCTATGTGTACTCTATGTTTAATGTTCTGCACCTGTAGTGTTCTCACTGTTGTAACCACACTATGTAACTTTGTCTACCCCCCCACATGATGAGGTGCCTTTGTAAATGAGTCCATGACTCAAAAGTTGTAAATCTGACTTTTCTAATAAATAAATCCACTATGGGAAATCATCCACTTTTTTTACTTTAAAGAAGTCAGCACTACCGAGGCTAGAAAGTACCTTGAGAAGGTGCTGGGCAAGTCGAGGCACAGTGGAGGCATCCTGGACCTTAAGTTCATTGCTATAGCACTTTTGGAAGTATTAAGCCCTCCGACCACCATCATCAACAACCTATCCCTCTACCACTCTTTCAGTTCCCCCAGCTCTGGAAGTTGGCTTCTGTGACACCAGTTCACAAAAGTGGAGACCAGGCACTACAGAATAACTACAGACCAATCTCCATATTTCCGCCAATCTCCAAAGCACTTGGATGAATAGTGGCGGATCAGCTTGTGGAATACCTAAACATGCACCAACTCCTATGCCCTGAACAACATGGGTTCCGACCGGGACACAGCACTATCACAGCCCTATTGGAATTCACTGGTTATATCCACCAAGCCCTGGATAAATCGCAGCTAGTGGGGGCTATCTTCATCGACCTATCGAAAGCTTTTGATATGGTTCAGGACACACTCCTCCTTGAACAGATAGCTGACACCAGTCTCTCTTCTGATACAGTTCTATGGTTTAACAGCTATCTCAGCAGTCAGTCTCAATGGGTCAAGATTGGGGACATTGTCTCAGATAGCAAACCTGTTCTTCAGGGGTCCCCCAGGGAACAATACTGGGACCCCTCCTCTTCAGTATCTTCTTAAATAAATGTCCAGGCTCTTGCACAAGTCACATGCTGTTGTATGCTAATGACACTTACATTTTCACCTGCAACTGCAACCCTGAACTACTTCAAAACGACCTCCAACTAGGATTTACTGCTGCCAAAACATGGTTTAAGGAACACGGACTAATCCTTAACTACAAAAAAACTAAGACTATGCTCATTCTTAAAGACATTGTGGACAGTAATATAATCAATGTTTTTAAAACCAGATTGGATACATACATGGGCAATAGTAAATTTGATTTCCACTGATAACAGTTGGTGGCAAGTTCATAAAAGGTAATATTGCCTACTGAACTCAAAAATCATCTATGAACTACTTCAAAACCCACAGCAAACACAAGACCTTCCCATTATCCTTTCTGAACAACAGTGGCAATGTGCTGGACCTCGTGCAGTAATTTAAGTACCTGTGTATCACCCTTGACTCCACCCTGTCCTATGCACACATACAGACATCACAGCCAAGGCCATCGGTTCCAGAATCGGGATACTCCACCACCACAAGCACAGCCATACATATGAAGCACTTAACATGACCATCACCAGCTCAGCTGTTACCCTCGTTGACTATGGCCTAGCAGTTTATGGTTCTGCACCAGACTCAGCCCTCCATCGCATCTCTCTGGCCCTTAATAAGGCCTGCTGACTCCTCACAGGTGCTGCAAGGTTTACTCACACCTGTGAGCTCTATTCACGGGCAGGATGGCTCCAGCTGAAGAGCAGAGTTAAGTACCATACCTGTCTACTGGCCAAAAAAAAAAAAAAAAAAATCACACTAAATCTGATGCCACCAGGAGTCTAGAATCTGCTCACATGCCATGTAAGTGCCAGACTGACCAGAAGCACCCACAGTCAAATTTTCAGTGAACCTACATGCCACACTGCACAGTGTCAACGTGCATTCTACTACTGTGCACCACACTGGACCAATGCCCTTCTTTCAGCCATCTCTGATACCACAACCATTAGTGCTTTCAAGTGTAAGCTCAGGCAGCACCTTGCCACAGATAACAATTGTGACTGCGTTGGCCAGTCATGATGACCAAAACAACCTTCCTACATTTGGACCACCATAAAGCAGTAGCACTTAGTGTTCTACCTAATCCTAGGGGCACCTACCTTTGCAGCAATTCATTTTCGCAGCCCCCCCATCTACCCACCTCCCTTTCCCATTGGGCAATCATTCCCCTCTCTGTCCCCACCCTCATGCCCCCTGTCTACTGTTCTCCTAGCCCCACTGTCTCCAACCTTCCTTAAATCGATTCTTAGCCTCTTACGCAGGCATACACTTCACTATGCCACAGCTGTGCCTGTTCTCCACTCTGTTTCTGCCCCCACAAGTAGGCTTAACTCTCTGACGCAGGCACCGTCTCACCAATGCCATAGCAATGTCTAAATGGTATACCTTAAGCTAAATGTTATCCCAATTTTGTAATCCACACCAATTTATTGTCTACCTAGCTTGTAATGTATTGTTTTGTACCAATGCAATTTTGTACTTGCTTGTAATGTAATGCGTTGTATGTAATGGTATGTACCTGCTCACTTTCTTCTTGCAACTGACGTGGAACCTACAAATGAGCATCCACTCATAGGTGTTCTCCAAGATATCGTTAAATAAATAAAACAAGTAAATCCGAGAGTTTAAATGATATTCCAACCATACTACTAAAATATGCAGCTCCAGTGATATCATATCCATGTGCTAATTTGTTCAATTTGTCACTCTCTACTGCAGATTGCCCCTAGGCATGGAAGCATGCAAAGATCGGACCTATCTTAAATAAACTCAGGAAATAAAAGATGCATTAGAGAACTACGGTCTGTTTTCTCTTTTGATTGTGATATCAAAGGTTTTTGAAAGACTAATAGAGGAATCAACTGAAGGACTATTTATAAAATCAAGTTTCAGGCCATTGCATAACACCACTTTGACTTTGCTGAAAGTAATGGGGGACATTCAGGAAATGCTGGACAGGGAGATGTTGGTGGTAGCTATATTCATTGATTTGTCAAAGGCTTTTGACATTCTTGACTACAGAAACATAGAAACATAGAAGTTGAGGGCAGATAAGGACCGCAAGGCCCATCCAGTCTGCCCATTTCTTTTTCTACCTTATGAATGTGCCATTGGCCTTTGCTCTGTCAATGGCCTATCTATTCATACTCATCTGTATTGCTCCCTTATGCCTATCCCATGCTTGTTTGAAGCCCTGCACTGTATTAATATCCACCACTTCCTGAGGTAGGCCGTTCCATGCACCCACCACCCTTTCTGTGAAAAAGAACATCCTCACACTACACCTTAATTGGCCTCCCTCTAATCTCATGCTGTGTCCTCTTGTCCTGCTATTTTTCTTACATTGAAACATGTTAGACTCTTTCATCTTGTTAATGCCCTTAAGGTGTTTGATTGTTTCAATCATATTACCTCTCTCCCTCCTTTGTTCTAGGGTACACATATTGAGCTCAGTTAATCTGTCCTCATATGTTTTCTGATGCAGTCCCTGCACCATTTTGGTTGCCCTTCTCTGGACTGCCTCAATCTGGTTAATGTCCTTGTGAAGGTGAGGCCTCCATTACTACACGCAGTACTCCAGATGGGGCCTAACCAGTGTCTTGTAAAAAGAGATTATTACCTCCCTCTTCCGACTTGTGATACCCTTCTGTCCAGATTACAGTACCATGGAATGTTAAAGGGAGTGGTAAATTGGTTTAGGTCATAGACAGGCAGCAATTCTGAATACTAAATTAATTTAATTCAGACTTGATTAGTATAGTCCCTGGAGTCCCACAGGGATTGATTTTAATCCCGATTTTGTTTAATATTTATTTGAACAACCTTACTTTGCTAACACATCTAGTAATTATCATTTATATGCTAACGATACCATAATATATGTAGGGAGTTCCTCAGTAATGAAAACTGAACATACACTACAGGAAGTATGTAGTAATTTACAGGATAATTTTTTCTACTCAAAGCTTGTAATCAATGTTATAAAGGAGAAAGTAATACTGTTCACAAGGGATAAAGCTATAGCTTTATTGAACTACTCATTACACATTGAAACAAATAATCACGATGTACTGGAACAGGTCCATAGTTATAAATATCTTGTTTTTTGGCTTGATGATAAAATTAAGTGGGATATACACATTGATACTTTGGTGAAAGAGGTGGGGAAACGACTGGGGCATTATGTTGAATGAAACACTGTATATCTATCAAAGTTAGAAGTTACTTATTTTTCTATAAAATCGAATTTACAGACCTTTGAGTCAGGGACATGTTTACAAAGGCACCTTGTCAAAGAGAACAAAGACAAACAGTGACAAAACTGGACAGTGTACAAAATAGCACTAACAGCATTCAGAGTTACAAATAAAGCACACTTCCATCATACATGATTACATGATTTCAGGTGGGAGGCCAGACAAGTCTTAGGTTACAAACAGAGTGCAATTTCATCATATAGGTTACCTGGTTACAGGTTACACTCATGCAGTGGTCACGATCCAGCCATAGCACCTCTACGGTGCAAGGATCCTGATCCACCTACCCCCCAAAGAGATAGATAAGGTGCCACTTGCCCCCTCGGGTAGCGGTCACAATCTAGCCATAGCACCTCTACAGTGCAAGGAGCCTGATCCACCTACCCCCCACAGAGATAGATAAGGTACGATGCTTGAAAAATTGCCATGATTTCTCTGGGCTGTGTGAACACTGAACCGGATCAACACTTGCAATTTGCTGTTTTCAATTTCAGTGACTTCTCAGGGTAGCGCTATTGGCTCCACACCTGTGTAGAGCTCCCTGATTGACTGGTCTCACTCACCTGAGACAGGAGTACCCTGGACTTGTGGCTTAATGTAAACCTGCATCCCTGTACTCGGCTTCTAATTTATATATTTTAATTTAGCCTGTTGTGCTGGGCCTGTGTAAAGTAATTTACAATTCCCCCCCTCTGCAGTTTCTCTCCAGCTGTATGCGCACTGATTCAGTACTAGCTTTGCAAACTTCCCTTTGATTTTTCCCCAGTTAAGCCTTCACTTTGTACACTGCCTTGAACTGAGTTTTGTAAAAAAGTTTTACTGGCTTTGTTAATATATTTTTTGTTAATCCTATTTAAGACTGTACTGGGATTACATGCTTGCTGCTATGGACTTAGAAAATTCAGTGAATTTGTAAAATCTGTGTAGCCTCTGTCTTGAGCCTAAGGCTCCTGCCCTTCACTTTCATTCTTAAACATCTTCCTTTGTTCCCCTGTCCTCCTCTGTCTCTGTTCTGTCCCTCCTGTCCTCCCCCATCAGTCTGTTCTTTTGTGCTTGTTTTGGATTCCCAAGTTAGCCAGTACCTTGCATCTCTCTGAGAATGCCTCCTGACTTGTCTTTCAAGTTGGTGCTCAGCTCTCTTTGTGTGTCTCTGTTTAGACACCCCCCTCATCTGCTCCTATTTAATCTGCTGTCTCCTTCCTTACAGGTGCCACTTGCCCCCTCGGGCAGTGGTCATGATCCAGCCATAGCACCTCTATGGTGCAAGGAGCCTGATCCACCTACCCCCCAAAGAGATAGATAAGGTACGATGCTTGAAAAATTGCCACAATTTCTCTGGGCTGTGTGAATGCTGAACCGGATCATCACTTGCAATTTGTTGTTTCCAATTTCAGCGCCTTCTCAGGGTAGCGCTATTGGCTCTATGCCTGTGTAGAGCTCCACGATTGGCTGGTCTCACTCACGTGAGACAGGAGCACTCGAGACGTGTGGCTTAATGTAAGCCTGCATCCCTGTACTCAGCTTCTAATTTATATATTTTAGTTTAGCCTGTTCTGCTCAGCCTGTGTACAATAACTTACCATTCCCCCTCACTGCAGTTTCTGTCCAACTTTATGTGCACTGATTCAGTGCTAGCTCTGCAAACTTCCCCTTGATTTTTTGTCCCACTGCCCCCCCGACCTACTTTAAATGCACCAGTCTCCACCTACTCCTATCTGATGTTTCAATTTATTGGTTACTTACTGTTAACAACTGCAATTCCTCCCATCCCCTTTTTGTAACTAAGCCCTGTAGCAGCTTTGTCTCATTCTGTCTGTCTGAGGCATATCATTTTGGTACTTTAGGTTTGCTTATTGCTGACTAGCATATACTGTCATGATAAGGCACTGTTTTACTTGAAAATTGTACTACAAATTACTGAACTGTGACTGATTTGCCAAAAAACTGTGTTTATTGTCTAAAAATGATCCCAGCAACCAAGTGTTACAGCCCCTTCGTGACTTTGTAGCTCTCTCCAGACTGCAAGGTGCCAAGGAAATCGTTGGCTTTTCAGTTGCTAATTGAACTGTTTTCACTCAGACTGCTAGCCTTTGTGTTGCCCCACTTTTAATTTGAGCTCCAGTCTCCTTTCTCTAGCCGAGAACCTGCTAGGATCCCAGCTCAGATGCCCTCCCTATAAACCGCCGACACTGGGCGGTTGGCGCTTCGAAGCCGCCTCCTGAGACCTCCTCATTGGACTCCATCGCTTGAGAGGTACAGCAAAGCTTGAAATTTTTCACCCATTCGCTCATCCCCCCTCCTGTGTGCTATTATATAGACCCTAGCACCACCCACTCCCAACCCTGATGAATCTCCTGCCTTCTCTTTCTTACTAAAACAATTTGTTACTGCCAGGGTTCCGCCAGGGGAATCCTGCAACCAGCAGGTGGCAAGCTATCCTTGTTATCAAAATTCCCTCATTTACCCAACAACTGTAATTATGGCAGCCTCATGGCAATTTCTCCTCCTGACTGCACTGTGCATCATACCCCTAACTGGCTTATTATCTGAAAAAATTTGAGACTGGGGGTACACCGCATCTTCATCCTGAAGATTGCTCTCCCAATCTGACCTACATGGCAACTGATCCAGGTGGACTACCTTCTTCGAAGAACAACTATTGCAGGTTTGTCTACGCCTTCTTCCTTATCTCTAATTAATTTGAGTTACTCCCACTGGCATTACACAGCCAGAATATTAGCCTAAGTGTCCTTAGGCTTGCATAAATTAAAAAACAAAGCTTGGCACCCCGGTTCCTCCTCCATGCCAAGCCAGAAAAAGCCTCAAGCTCATTGCCTTTCACTTGAATCCCTGAAAAAATTGCTCCTCCTCCTTTTACTCTGCTCTGGCAATGTCGAACTTAATCCAGGACCCATAAATAAACTTACCTCCCCTTCTGAGTCACAGTCTCTTAAAGGTATTAGTTTTATGCACATTAACATGTGCAGCCTGCTGAAAAAATTCACCCTTATCCAGGCTTGGGCCGCCCATGCAATGCCAGATGTGCTTGTTATCTCAGAATCCTGGCTACGGCCCTCTATGCCAATAAGCGTGATTAATATACCTAACTACCAGATCTTTAGATGCGATACGCAATCCAGAGGAGGTGGGGTCGCCATCTACATCAAAGATAGATTTGTGGCATCAGCACTTAATTCTAACTCACTGGTAGTGGGATTTGAGTGCCTGGACATAAAAATTGACCTAAAACATCGTTAGCACTCCAAGTCACAGGATGCTATTAGACCACCATCTGCCAGTACTCAGCTGTTGTCCTATCTTACAACTATCTTGGACACTAGTCCCCTGGAAACAATTATACTCAGGGATCTAAACTATGATTGAATGTCAGAAGCCAGTCACCCACTTCAATCTTTCTGCAGCTCCCTTGGTTTCACCCTACTCAATGAAGAGCCCACCCGTATCAACAAAAAGAATACAGCCAAAAGTACCCTTCTGGATGTCCTGCTTGTGAATGAACCCCATTCCTTCTCCCACATTGGAACCTTTGACGTGGATATTAGTGACCATTGCCTAATAGCTGGAGTTTGGGCAGTCAACAAAGTGCCAACTATGGCCAAATTCTCCACCAAAAGGTCAACCAGGTCATTCGACCCAAAGGCATACCTACTTGACCTAAAAAACTCCCTCTTGTGGCAGAATTTTTACCTTGCTAAAACAGTGGAAACTGCATATTCTATACTACATGAAATCATTACCTATGCCATGAATCTACGTGCACCTCTGTCAAAAATATGCATAAAGGCTAGGAAATGCCGTCGGTTCACTCAAGATCTCAAGGCTGCACTACTGTCCAGGGATAAACTCTGGAAAACTACCTGCAAATCCCCAAAAGAGGAAGATTGGCGCCTCTTTAGAATAGCCAGAAATCGCTGCACCAAACTGATTAGGGAAGCTAAAGCCTGCTATTACCAAGCAGAACTAGATACTGCAGCCAATTGTCCCTCCAAATTCTGGGCCACAATCAAAGAACTGGCGGGAGCCACACCACAAAATATGCTCACTAAAAAAATTACCTCTGACAATACAGTAACCAATGACAAAAAAAAGAGATACTGCAGGCATTCAACATGCACTTTGCCACAGCAGGCTTAGCTTTCAATAACTCGCCTGCATGTACCTGCGCACCCAACTTGGCATGACCCCACCAAATGTTGGCTCTGTTAGTCAACATTTCTCATTCTCATCGGTTTCCCTCAAGGAAGTGGAAGACTTGATTCTCCACCTGGATACTAAGAAAAGTGCCGGCGCAGATGCACTTGAACCATACTTCCTAAAGATAGCATGCCACGTATTGGCAGTGCCTATTACTCATTTATTCAACCTGTCCCTAACACAAGGTACCCTCCCTCAAATATGGAAGATTGCACACGTTATCCTGCTATTTAAATCTGGAGACCCTTGTGACCTTAATAACTATAGGCCAATTTCTCTCCTACCCACACTCTCGAAGCTACTGGAAAAAATTGTAAATGGCCAACTAAGATCCTTCATCGACAGAGAAAAATTAATAAACCCCCTTCAATCCGGATTCAGAGCCAACCACAGTACAGTCTTAGCATTAGCTAAAGTAACCAACAACTGGCAACTGGAGTTGGAGCATAAAAAGTCAGTATATGCTGTGTTTCTCGACCTTAGCAAAGCATTCAACACAGTCGACCACGACCTGCTCCTCGACTCACTAAAAGCACTAGGACTGGATGCTACTTCTCTAAACTGGTTCTCTGAATATCTGACAGACAGATACCAGCAGGTGAAAGCAGATGGTGAACTATCTGCCCTAAAACTCTTACAATGAGATGTCCCTCAGGGATCCATATTAGGTCCCCTCCTCTTTGCAGTGTATATCAACAACATTGATGAAGGAATCATGGATGCAAGTATTCACTTATTCGTGGATGACACAGTTCTGTACCTGAGTCGTCCCACACCAAAAAAAGCTTGTACTGACCTACAAAAAGATTTCAACCTCCTGCAACTCCAACTAATCAATAAAAAACTTCTACTAAATGCTAAGAAAACAAAAGTCATGTTATTTTCCCCCGCAAACTACACAAGCGCTACTGACTCCCTCCCCCCAATAACCACGATGCTGGGAGAGTGCTTAGAGTACGTTCCGAAATTCAGATATCTTGGGGTCTGGATCGACTATAAACTCTCCTTCACTGACCACCTGGAAGACTTGCTGAAAAAATTAAGGAAAAGACTTGGCCTTTTTTACAAGATAAAAAGACTTCTTACAGCAGACGCAAAGAAACAACAAGTCCAAGCCACGTTCCTGTCCTTAATTGACTACGCAGACTTCATATACAGTAACTGTGCAGCTTCCTACATAGAAACATAGAATGTGATGGCAGATAAGGACCGCTTCGCCCAACTAGTCTGCCCATTTTCCTACCTAACAGATAAGCTGCAGATCCTAATTAACCAACAGCTTACTTCCTCCTACCCCCCACCAGGACTGCCTTATGTCTGTTCCATGCATTCTTGAATTCGCCCACTGTTCTTGACTCCATGACCTCCTCAGGGAGGCTGTTTCATGCATCCACAACCCTCTCTGTGAAAAAAATACTTCCTCACATTACCTCTGAGCCGTCCCCCCTCTATCTTCAAATTGTTCCCCCTTGTTCTTGCACATCTCTTTTTCTGAAAGATGCCACCCTCTTGGACTCTGTTGATTCCCTTGAGGTACTTGAAAGTTTCTATCATGTCCCCTCTCTCCCTCTTCTTTCCTCAAGGGTATACATATTAAGCTCCTTTAGTCTTTCTTCGTATGTCTTCTGGTCCAGACCCTGCACCATTCTGGTTGCCCTCCACTGGACAGCCTCTACTCTGTCTAAGTCTTTGCAGAGATGAGGTCTCCAGAACTGCACACAATACTCCAGATGGGGTCTCACCAACTGTCTGTACAGAGGGATAACAACTTCCTGTTTTCTACTATTGATGCCTCTCCCTATGCATCCCAATATCCCCCAGCCTTCCTTACTGCCTTTTCACATTGCTTGCCCACCTTTAGATCATCTGATATAATTACCCCCGGGTCCCTTTCCATTTTTACTGTTGTCAATATCTCACCCCCCATTGTGTTCTCCTGCCCTGGGATTTTGTTTCCCAGGTGCATTACCTTGCACTTCTTTGCATTGAATCTGAGCTGCCATACATTTGACCATTCCTCCAACCTTGCCAAGTCCCTTCTCATCCATTCCACTCCATCTGGTGTATCAACCCTGTTGCAGATCTTTGTGTCATCTGCAAAGAGACATACTTTTCCTTCCAGTTCCTCTGCAATGTCACTTATAAAGACATTAAAAAGGACCAGTCCCAGTACTGAACCCTGCGGTACCCTGCTAGTAACCCTCCTTTCTTCACTGTGGACTCCATTTACTACTACCCTTTGCGTCCTGTTGTCTAGCCAATTTTTTATCCAGGCTACCACCTTGGGACCCACTCCAAGGCTGGCTAACTTGTGTATTAATCTTTTGTGTGGGACTGTATCAAATGCCTTGCTGAAATCTAGGTAAGCCATGTCTACAGCCCCTCCCTGGTCTACTACTTTGGTCACCCAGTCAAAGAAATGTATTATATTCATCTGACATGACCTTCCCATCGTGAATCCATGCTGCCTTGGGTCCTATGCCCCACTGGCCTCTAGGTACTCAACAATTCTTTCCTTCAGAAGTGATTCCATCATTTTACCTACCACTGAGGTCAAACTTACTGGTCTGTAGTATCCTGCCTCTTTCCTGCTCCCACTTTTGTGAAGAGGAATCACATCCACCCTCCTCCAGTCCTCAGGTACCACCTCATCCTCCCATGATTTGTTAAGGAGAGTAGTCAGCGGTGTCATTCCTATCTTGGAAAATTGGATACGCTCTACCACAGAGCTATACACTTCATCACTGACCTCCCCTTCTCCACCCATCATTGCGCACTACATGCCACCATAGGCTGGACCTCACTTCACTATAGGTGCAACTTTAATGCAGCACTCTAGACACTTAGAGCACTCAGTGGCAAACTCCCTCAATACATCATCGGCTGTCTGTCTCCGATTGTGCCCAGGAATTATTCCCTTAGAAGCTGCTCACAACTCCTGCTAAATATACCCAGGGCACTCACATGAGTCGGGAGAGCTGCCTTTGGATTCTAACTCCCATCAATATGGAATAAAACCCCAAAAATACTTAAGCCGAAAACCCCAATAAGTACCCTTTTGTTCAAAAGGCTTTACTGTGATGGCATTATGGAAATTTGCAACTGCTTTACTAGACACTAACTAACTAACCTCCCTCCCTCCCTCCCTCAAATGGCATCCCACAAATGGTGGCCACCCAGCTGAAATGTGTGCCTCTGCCTCTAGCATGCCCACCAACAGATCCACAGGATTTATTGCCGAACTCCCATATCTTATTCTTTGACACTCTGAACTGCTGCAGCCTGATTCTAGCACATGCTACCACACTTGGGGATAATTGTCATCTTTCACTCCAAAAAATATTCGGTCCCTCGTCCATTCAACAGCTCCCTCTGCCCCAGCCTCCAGGACCCTCCCAGTTATACCCCTGTTACTATGTTCCTTCTCTTGCACTTAGTACAATGGCAGCTTTTCTCCTCCACATGTCGACACGTTTTGGGGCAAAAATCGCTTCTTCACCTTTCGTACAGTCCTCCGCCCTCCCAGTTCCTCACTCTGCTCTAACAATTGGGTCATCTTTGCTTGCGCCCCTATTCCCCACCTCTCCCTACATTATGCACTTGATATCTTCTATCTGGTATGCTTACCCTCTCCCTAACATTTCCCACTACAAACCGCACAGTTTTTGGGCTTGGATCCAGCACAAGTCCATTATCCATGACTCCTTGTAGTTCTATGTTCAATGTATATTACCTGTAAATGTGCATTTTTACTACAATAGCAGCTATTTTTACTGTTTGTACTATTGTAACTTGTCTTTCTGTATTATTACTGTAGGACCGTAGGTCCACCTTGTAAATGAGCTTGCTCAATGGTGCCTGCCTGGATAAAGATATTGATTGATTGATTGATTGATTGATTGATGAGTTCAGGTGATAAATCAGAATGGTCACAGGTTACAGATACAATGTTACAGAGGGAGCTAGACTTCTGGGAGACATGGGCCATTCAGCAAATAATGTAACTGGGTATACATGGGCTGGCTTCAGTGATTCAATAAGAACGTACTGGGAATTCATAAGCTGGGGTCAGCCCAGGGATGGGTATGGATGGGCCCCTGTAGACGGTGTTGGAGATTTTGCTGTCCAGAGGACATTGTCAAGGGGGATTGGTAACTAGGCCCTATTGGGAGGGGAGAGGTTAGATGCATGTGCAGCAGCGGGTGGCAAAAAGGTGATTCCTGAGTGCCACCTTGAAGTGACCAATTTTTGGGGTGCTTGTGACATTGATTGGGAAGGAATTGAACCAGGTGGGGGCCCTGTAGCAGAAGGCCCATTGGGCTTGGGATGTCTTGGTTCTAGGCACACGGAAGACAGATTTACAGGCCCCACGGGTGGAGGCAGCTGTGATGGCGGGGTGTAGTGAGGTGGTAAGTTATGTTGTTATGAGACAGTTATGTTGTTAATTCACTCATTCTAATATTGTTACATTATGGAGATCTATTATTTTTTTATATATTTTTTTTCCCACTTTTCGATTTGCAAGTTATACATCTTTACCACTTGAGGGCACTGTTCCTAAGCCAGCACTACTCAAAGGGAAGAATCTTTCTGTCTTTCTGACACATCACCTGACTTTAAATTAAGGTTCTACTTATGACTTCTACTCCACCTTATCTAGACCTGTCACTTAACTAGGCATTACAGAGTTACCTTTCCATAACCACTCCAAGCCATCTGCAAAAAACAAACAAAAACAACAAAAAAACCTTCTTGCCTGGTCCTCGCATACCACGGAAAGCTGACTTTACAAATAAACTGCCTACTTCTCCTTACTCTCTTTACTGTCTCACTTCTTTCCACGCCACCTTCCCATGAGAACCTCCTGAATAAATCCCCGGTAACCCATCTTGCTTATTCTCTTCCTCTAATTTCATCCCCTTTGATCTCGATGTTGGGATCCCCCACTCCATTCCTCCAACTTTGGGCTCACCATACATTTCTACACTGTGCCTCGCTCTCTTCTGTCCCTAACTCCTATGCACTCCAGTGCTCCCTATTTATCCGGTTCACTTCCTCTTACTATTCACCTATGCCCTATAACTCGGTCACATCCAAGTCATGGTACAAAAGTTCAAAGCTCCACTTTATTTACCATCTCCCTTCTCCTACTATCCACTGTGGATATAAATCCTAACCCTTGCCCCCTCTATAAAAAATGCAGGCAGTCCCTCTCCCACACATGTCCTCCCCTGCCTCCAACATGCCAATCCTTCCTTGTGGTCTTAAAATCCTCCACCTTAACATAAGAAGTCTGCTACCTAAACTAGTCTTGCTGCAACCCCTAGCACTATCGCTGGTCCCTGACCTCCTCATAATAACCGAAACCTGCTTAAATAATAAAAAACACCTGATCCCAGTATATACATCCTTGGCTAAAATATCACCCAGCAAGACTATGCAGATAAGTGTGGCAGTGTAGCTATATGCACCTCATCCTCCATCCATACTACCCCAGTCCTATCTGTATTGGTCCCCACAGCTTATGAAGCCCTTGTCCTCAGGCTCTACTTGCCTTATTCCATACCAATCTACATTGCTGGGATTTACTGCCACCCAGCCCTCTCCCTACTGCTGGTAGCTTCTGGAAGACAGAAATCTTGTTTTTAGAGCAGAAAGCAGCTAACTGAAAAAAAAAACTACAATTTATCTTACTAATTTAACATTTCTGTCTCAGCAGGAGCCCGTGCCTGTTGAGATTAAGCAAACAGATACTTTATTAGAAGTAGAGTGGGTCTCATTTAGGGTTTAAAAAAAAGTCAGAGTGTGTTTCTGTGTTGGGAAGGGTACTGTATCAACTTACTTTGCTAAATCACTAGGATGGGAAAGAGGTTAATTGGGGGTGTGGCTTATGCAGTATAAAAGCAGGTGACTCAAATTACAACTTCCTGCTGGTAGCTTCTGGAAGACAAAAGTCTTGTTTGTAGAGCAGAAAGCAGCTAACTAAAAAAACTACCATTTTTCTTACTAATTGCCCTCCATTCCACCCCTCCACCCTCCCACTCTAAGCCAGTTCTATCCTTATAGCCACTGGATTTGACTGACAACAGGAACTTCCTGTTTGGCAGTAGGAAGGGAAGAATCATAGAGAAACATTAGTTTTGTCAACCCTAAAGGAAAAAAGTAGTTCTTTTTCACCCCAGCTGCTGGTGGTCTGACTCTAAGCAAGGAAGAAGGAGGCAACTGAAGAATACATGAAGTTGTTGTCCTAGGACAGGAAGGGTGAGAGTTGTAAGGAGAGGTGAGAGTAAGCATACAGAGAAACAGGAGAGGGGACACAAAATAATACATGATAGGCGTGGTGCAGTGCAATGGCTGTGGGACGGCAGTGTTCCAGGAGACATTCTGGAGGCTGCGATGCTGCCCTATTTGTAGGCACCTCTCTGGTCTGAGGGAGGAGGTTGCCCGTCTCCAGGCTGACCTGGCTAAGATTCATGAAACTTGCTCCCCCACCGAGGGACCACCAGGGCCACTGCCGCTACCTCAGAGGTTGCCAAGAAAGAAGAGCGGCTGGACCAAGGTGGGCTCAGGGAGGGAAGGAGAGGGTAGTGTAACAAAGGTGCATCCCTCCAGCTGTACCTCTCCATAATTCATACGCTGTTCTGGTGGACAGTGGTTCCTCTATGGAGGCACCTGCAGTGGAGACCAAGGAGGATGCTGGGAACCTCCACAAAGGAGACCCACAGGAGGGTGGCACAGGCCCCACAGGGGAAGAAAACAACTCCTGGTGGGGGACTCAGTCATTAGGGGGTAGACATGGGGGAGGAAGGGGAGGGGGGTAAGGTGCCTGTCTGGTGCCATGACTTAGAGGGACAGGAAGCGAATCCTCAGGATCATGGGAGCAGCTGCATGGGGAGGGTGCTGGATGTCACTGTCCACCTAGGGACAAATGACCTGGCTTGGAATGGGATCAGAGCAGCACAAGAGGAGTTTGTAGAGTTGGGGAGGTGCCTTAGACAAGTGGTGAATGCGGTAACCTTCTCGGAGGTGCTGCCTGTCTATGGCAAGGGTGATGCTAGGGTACTCCTCACCATGGAATTCAATGAATTGTTGAAAAATTGGTGTGGAGCTCAGGGTTTTGGCTTCATTGGGGACTGGACAGCCACCTGGAGGGATGCAGGACTATACTGGTTCGATGGTCTGCATCTGTTTGGGGGGGGATCCAGGATAGAAGACATCCTTAGAATGGCAGAAAAAGGGGAGATATTGTTGATGGGGGATCTGAATATGCCAGATGTTAACTTGAGCACCTTTGCTGCAGGCACATCCAAGAGCAGGGTCATTCTTGATGCCCTACTAGGGACATGCCTCAGACAGCTAGTATTGGAACCCACTCAGGAGGGAGCAATCTTAGACCTGGTACTCTCAAATGGGGATGGAGAAAGAATCTCAGAATTAGAAGTGGGTAGCCATCTGGGGACAAGCAACCACCAAACAGTGTGGCTCACGATAAGCACAGCCATAGAGTCAAGCCATACAAAAGCAAGAGTATTAGACTTTAGGAGTGCTGACTTTGGGAAAATGAGAGAGTGCCTCAGAAAAGCACTAGCGAACAGGCAATAAGAAGTGGTGGAGGAACAATGGGGAGTAATCAAAACAGCCATCACAGAGGCAACAAGCCTTTGTGTGAAGTAAATCAACAAAACACAATGAATGAAAAAAAATGCTATGGTTCTCAAAAGAGGTGGCAGGGAAAGTTAAGGAGAAAAGGATAGCATTTAGGAAATATAAGGAACTACAGAAGGAGCAGGACAGAGAACTTTTTAGTTAAAGCAGAAAGAGGCAGGGAACGTAATCAGAATAGCAAAGGCTCAAACCAAGGAAAGAATAGCCAACTCTGTTAAGAAGGGGGATAAGACCTTTTATAGGTACATTAGGGATCGAAGAAAGACCAAGGGAGGGATACTGAAGCTTAATAAAGGGGAAGGAATGTGGGCAGAGGGTGACAGTGAAAAAGCAGGGATACTGAATGAATATTTCTCCTCAGTATTCACAAAGGAAGTGGAGGAGGAGGAGGTACCGAAACCAAACAAGAGAAACACTCTGGAGACCGGGGTCGATACCAGTCCATTTACAGAAGAAAGGGTTCTGAAAGAACTAGTAAATTTGAAGGTGGATAAAGCAATGGGGCCTGATGGGATTCACCCAAGAATCCTAAAAGAACTAAGGGTAGAACTAGTGACACCGCTGACTACTCTCTTTAACAAATCTTGGGAAGATGGGGTGGTACCTGAGGACTGGAGGAGGGCAGATGTGATTCCTCTTCACAAAAGTGGGAGCAGGGCAGAGGCAGGTAACTACAGACCAGTTAGTTTGACCTCAGTGGTAGGGAAAATGATGGAATCACTTCTGAAGGAAAGAATTGTCAAGTACCTAGAGGCTAGCGGGGCACAGGACCCAAGGCAGCATGGATTCATAGTGGGAAGGTCATGTCAGATGAACCTAATCAATTTCTTTGACTGGGTGACCAAAGTAGTAGACCAGGGAGGAGCTGTGGACATGGCCTACCTAGATTTAGTGAGGCATTTGATACAGTTCCGCACAAAAGATTGATAAACAAGTTAGTCAGCCTTGGAGTTGGTCCCAAGGTGGTAGCTTGGATAAAAAATTGGCTGGACAACAGGATGCAAAGGGTAGTAGTAAACGGAGTCCATAGTGAAGAAAGGAGGGTTACTAGCGGGGTACCGCAGAGTTCAGTACTGGGACTGGTCCTTTTTAATGTCTTTATAAGTGACATTGCAGAGGAACTGGAAGGAAAAGTATGCATCTTTGCAGATGACACAAAGATCTGCAACAGGGTTGATACACAAGATGGAGTGGAAAGGATGAGAATGGACTTGGCAAGGTTGGAGGAATGGTCAAATGTATGGCAGTATAGATTCAGTGCAAAGAAGTGCAAGGTAACGCACCTGGGAAACAAAAACCCAGGGGAAGGGTACACAATGGGGGTGAGATACTGACAACAATAACAAGCATTTGTCAATGCTGAATGTTGTCTTGCTGCCATTGGCAGTGCCGGAGTTAGAGAGATGCAGCATAGGAGTGGCAGTCAAGTATTGAACTGATGCCAACCCACCACCACCCTGCAGAGAGTGAGAGACATTAGGATGTCCCTGTGGGTGTTTGTTAGTGCAGTGCGGGAAAACATGCTGGGCAGGATGTGAAAAATGACAGCTGCACAGTTCATAAGGAGGTGTAATAAAATGCCAGTGCTGAAAATGTGGCATACAAATATCTGAATTTGTGGGTTACAGGTGCATGGGAAATATGCAAGGCACGCTTGCAGCACTACTCAGTTTATGGGCTTCGGCGCCAAATTTTCAACAGAGGGAATTTAGCACCTCTGCTCATGTACAGTGTCACTGTCATTTCGCACAGCGACCACACTATTGTGTGCCGGAAACACATTTTGGGCAGGATATGTGAAGTGACGGCTGTACTGTTCTTCAAGAGGTGTGTAAAAATGGCAATGGTGAAAATCCAGAGTGAAAATATCACAAATGCACGACGGTATGAGCATGCGTGCAATCTGCCAATGCACGCTTGTAACACAGTCATTTTATGGAGTATCAGCTCCAAACTTTCAACATAGGCATTCTAGGAGCTCTGCCCATGAACTGTGTCACTGTCATTTTCATAATCTGGCCCAAACACTGATTTCCTGCAGCAACTGCGCAATTGTGCACCGGAAGTGCGGAAACACGTTTTGGGCAGGATGTGGAAAATGACAGCTGTACTGTTCACAAGGAGGTGCACAAAAATACCAATGCTGAAAATCCGGCACTAAAATATTGTGAATGCATGAAGTTACGAGCCTGCGTAGCAACTGCACAACACACGCTAGTAAAACAGGCATTTGTTGGACCTTTTCCACCAAATTTGGAACATAGGCTTTTTGAGAGGTCACCTCATGAACACCGACACTGTCATTTTGTTAATGGGTCCCGAAAGGTGATTTTGTGCAGTGACTGTGAAATCACCTTTCGAGGCCAATAAACGCCATGACAGTGATAGAATTCATGAGGAGGGCCCCCAAAAACCCCATGTTGAAAATTTGGTGCCAAAATTCCATGAAATGCCCGAGATATGCAGCAAAGTTGAAAAAAACCTATTCATTGCATTATACAGCTTACTGGCATTTCCTCAGTTTGCGGTTGGCTTTGAAGAGTGCAGACGTGTTCCCAGTCCACGGAAGATCGTTGCGTCGGAGTACAGAGGTAAGTATGGGGTGAAGGGAGGCGGGTGCGCAGTGGGTGGGTGCGGGTGGGGAGGGGCATCTAGACTACGAGGGATGGTTTTCATTTTGCAGGTAAAAAAAATAAGGAAAGTGGGCTCCCAGCGTGCCATCTAAGTGTTTTTTTTTGGGGTGGTGTCAGCAGCCAACAGGGGATTGGGCACCCTCGTCGGCACACAACAGGGAGGATAATGCTGGTGGGGGATTGGGCACCCTCACCGGCAAACAAAGAAGGGGGGGTGAGCGTGAGCCGAGGGGGATTGGGCACCCCCCTAAGAATTCAACAGTTGGGTGGGAGTGATGCCGATGGGAGTGGGCTTCCCACTTGGCCCAAATGTCAGCAGGGGGAATGAGCCAGGGGATTGGGCACCGCCTCGGCATTCAACATTTGAGGGGATGCTGACTGGATGTGGGCTCCCCATCGGCACACAAACAGGGGCTTGCTGACAGGATTGGGCACCCATGATGTGGGAAGCATGAGGTGCTGCCTGCTCGCCCCACCATGGTTATAATGACATGGTCACGGCAAGCAAGGACGCATATGATGAGCTTTAGCACCGGTGCAGCGGACCTTTGCACTGATATGCTGCCACAGTATGAATGCATGGTGTGGCGGTGGCATACTGCAGCTGATTGGGGAATGAGGGCGCACCTACTGATCGTGCCTGCATTCCTTAACAGCAGCAACGCCCAAGACCCACTAGAGCAATGTTGCTTTTGCGCATGTGCGCAAGCCAACATAAAAATGGAAAGAGACCTGGGGGTAATTATATATGATGACCTAAAGGTGGGCAAGCAATGCGAGAAGGCAGTAAGGAAGTCTGGGGGATACTGGGATGCATAGGGAGGGGCATCAAAAGTAGAAAACAGGAAGTTGTTATCCCTCTGTACAGACAGTTGGTGAGACCCCATCTGGAGAACTGTGTGCAGTTCTGGAGACCCCATCTCCACAAAGACATAGAGTGGAGGCTGTCCAGAGGAGGTCAACCAAAATGGTGCAGGGTCTGCACCAGAAGACATATGAAAAGAGACTAAAGGAGCTTAATGTATACCCTTGAGGAAAGAAGGAGAGGGGGACATGATAGAAACTTTCAAGTACCTCAAGGGAATCAACAAAGTCCAAGAGGGTAGTATCCTTCAAAAAGAGATGTGCAAGAACAAGGGGGCACAATTTAAATATAGAAGGGGGATGGCTCAGAGGTAATGTGAGGAAGTATTTTTTCATGGAGAGGGTTGTGGATGTATGAAACAGCCTTCCTGAGGAGGTTGCGAAGTCAAGAACAGTGGGGGAATTCAAGAATGCATGAGACAGACATAAGTGCATGGAACAGCCTTCCTAAGGTGGTCATAGAGTGAAAACAGTGGAGGAATTCAAGAATGCGTGGGACAGGCATAAGGCAATCCTAGTGGGGGGGGTAGGAGGAAGTAGGCTGTTGGTTAACTAGGATCTGCAGCTTACCCGTTAGGTAGAAAAATTGGCAGACTAGGTGGGCCAAGTGGTCCTCATCTGCCGTCAAATTCTATGTTTCTATGTTTCCCCTACTACTGCCTCTAATCTTCTATCAGATTTCCACCCTTACATCAAATGGGGAACTCTATATACTAGGCGACTTTACCAAAACAGGCCTGACCCATCCCTATCCAAGCTGTGTAACAATATTGCATCCCTTAACTTAATGCAATTGATCCATGAACCAACCCAACTAAATACTAGATCAAGCAACTACTCAGTCATTGACTGAGCCCTAACCTCACATGTCCACAGAGTAATCGAATCAGGTCTCCTCCTGGATGCACTTAGCAATCATCATATGATCTACTTGGTCCGCAAACTCCACTGCCCAAAAGCCCCACATAAAACAAAAGCGGGAACAAAGAGGAAGCAGGGAACTACAGACCAGTCAGCCTCACCTCGGTAGTGGGAAAGATCATGGAAGCACTACTGAAGGAGAGATTGGTGGAACATCTGGTTGTCAATGGACTACAGGACCCAAGGCAGCATGGTTTCACCAGGGGGAGGTCATGTCAGACCAACCTCATTGAATTTTTTGACTGGGTGACTAGGGAGGTGGATCAGGGGAGGGCAGTGGACATGGCCTATCTGGACTTCAGCAAGGCCTTTGACACTGTGCCACATAGAAGACTATTACACAAACTGGGGAATATGGGTGTGGGCAGGACAGTAGTGTGGTGGGTAGGTAACTGGCTGGGAGGCAGGACACAGAGGGTGGTGGTAAATGGCTGTCACTCCACAGAGGGAAGAGTGACCAGTGGGGTACCACAGGGATCAGTGCTGGGACTGGTCCTATTCAACATCTTCATCAGTGACATTGCGCAGGATCTAGAAGGCAGAATTTCACTGTTTGCTGATGACACAAAGCTCTGTAACAGTGTAGACACACCAGAGGGTGTAGACAGAATGAGAAGGGACCTGCAGAAACTTGAAGAATGGTCAAGGGTTTGGCAGTTGAAATTCAATGCAAAGAAGTGCAAGATAATGCATATGGGGCACAAAACCCTGGCACAATATATCAGTTGGGGGTGAGGATATAGCATGCACCAAGCAGGAAAGGGATCTTGGGGTTGTCATCTCTGATGACCTCAAGGTAGGAAACAGTGTGACAAGGCATCAGGTAAAGCAAATAGGATGCTGGGATGTATAGGCAGGGGCATCACCAGCAGGAAAGGAGGTCATAACTCCGCTATACAAGACACTAGTGAGGCCCCACCTGGAGTACAGTGTACAGTTCTGGAGACCATACCTACGTAAGGACATAGACAGGGTAGAGAAGGTTCAGAGGAGGGCAACAAAGATGGTGCATGGATTGCATCACAAGTCCTATGAAGACAGGTTGAAGGAACTGAACATGTACTCCCTGGAGGAGAGGAGGGAGAGAGGGGATATGATAGAGACATACAAGTATCTTACAGGGAGAAACAGGGTGCAGGAAAACACTATTTTTAAGCGAAAAAGATGTTCCAGGACTAGAGGCATGGGATGAAGTTGGAGGAGGATGATTCAGAGAAACATGAGAAGAATTTCTTCACAGAACGGGTGGTGGGCAAGTGGAACACCCTGCCAGAGGAAGTGGTGGGGGCTGAAACAATCACAGGATTTAAGAATGCATGGGATAGACATAACGGAATTCTAGAGGTCAGGGGTAAGGGGAAACAGACTTCTAGGAAAACAAACTGAACTTACAAGCTCAAATGGGCAGACTGGGTGGGCCATAGGCCCTTATCTGCCGACACTGTCTATGTATCTATGTATCTATGTATAAAACATTGCTTGTCTGCTCATATAAATCCCTAGACCTTACCCACCTCCTATATGACCTAGCCCATGCTGACTGGTCTCCCAGTTCCTCCGCTACAACAGTTAACAAAGCCCTGGACTATTTCCTATGCCACTTTCTTAACATCTGGAACAAGCACGCACCCTTAAGCGCACTCGAGTATGTGGAAACCATCTCCTGTGGATCACACCAAAATTGATGGCATGTATGAGAGCTCAAGACCAGGCTTGGAAGGCTCACAAAGTCTCTAAATCAAATGCTGACCATGACAGATATCGAGCCTTCAGAAATGCCTGTTACAAGGCTACAAGGCTTGCTAAGTCTGAATACTTTAGATCCACCATATGCACCCAGTCAAAATTTTGGAAGGTTATTAACTCCCTCTTCTCTCCCCCTATAAATCCCAAATTCCACTCATCTATGTCAGTAATGCCCTTACATCTGCCCACCTCTCAGTTGCCACTGAACTCAACTCTTACTTTACCTCATGTGCTGCTGCTCTTCTAGCTTCTTTTCCTCCTACCCAACAAGTCGTGTCTGCCCATAATAACTCACACCAAAGCACCCTCCCTAGTGACCTCTTCTCCTTCTCTCCAGTCTCACCTCATGATACTCTAAATGCTGTCCTTGCTCTCACTCCATCTAAGGGTTCCTCACCTGATGGCCTGGACCCCAAACTTCTCTTCCTCTCCACTCATGCCATTTGTTCACCACTTTTTGCCTTACTAAACCTTTCCTTCTCAGTGGCCTCCATCCCTGACCCATGGAAGCATGCTGTAGTTCTCCCATTTCCCGAGGGAGGTGACCCTTCTATGCCTGGGAACTATCAGCCAGCCTCTCTCTAACCTATTCTTGCTAAGCTTCAGGAACACCTGGTCCTCTCCCAACTCTCCTATTACCTCTCTGACTCTGCCTTTTTCACACCCTACTAATCTGGTTTTAGGAAAGATCACTCCACTACCCTTCCTTATTTAGGCTCACCGATTCCATACTCTCAGGTATGGATAGTGGTCTAATCACACCTGCAATCTTTGTTTTTTTTTTTTCCAAATTCGGTAAACTTTATTTTGTTTTTAAATTTTCCCCCCTCCTCACAAACCTGTAGGCATTGTTGTTGAACAAAAAATTCTTACAAAAGCAGTGCAGGTTACGATGTTGAATACATCTGTAGTACAGAAGTAGACTACTTAACTCTAGTAGGCAATCATAGAAGAACAACATGTGAATTACTACATACAAACAACCCCCTTCCCAACCTTCCCCTTATAAACCCTCTTCCCACCCTCCCCGGTACACACATACACAATAAAATTCAAATCCTTCGATTGGAGTTAAACTATGCAGAACAAAGTAACAGAGAAATAAGATCTACTTGAGGTAGTATTACCAGTATCCCCCTATAGTAATCTGTATAAAGTGTTGTTAAATGGAGAGGGGCCCATGTTGATTGATAATATTGAGGTCTATTGGACATCAGAGCTATGAGTCTTTCTGCCTGTAGGGCAAAAAGGACCTCATGGAGCCATTCTATTCTAGAGGGAACTTCCTGGTCTAGCCAATGGTGTAATAGTATCTTTTTTGCACATAGGGAAATGAGGGCCATGTGTTTACGCTGATTACCTACTAAAACATTCTCGTAATCCCCCAAGATATAAATTTCTGGTATAAAAGCATCTGACAGACCCAACAGAGGGTCTAACTTGGATTTAATTTCGTCCCAAAATGGCAAAATCTTTTCACATTCCCATAATACATGCAGCAAGGTACCAATATGAGTTCCACATCTGGAGCACAAATTGGAAGAAAGCTGGCCCATTCCATGTGGTTTAACCAAGGTGTAGTATAAGTCGTGAATCATTAAGAATTGTAATAACTGGTACTGATCCCATTTCACATCTTTGTATAAACGGGCCCATATACTGGGCCAGGACCTCGTGCCTGCAGTAGGAGTGGGTAGTGTCCTGTCCCAGGAATAATATGATTGACAATTAAGTTCTTCCAGGAAGTCACTCAGGAGGTGGTAACAAAAAAAAGAAATAAGTGTGAGGCAGGTGGGGATGTAATAACAGCTAGTATAGGTCCTGACAGATATTGCTCCCAGGGTCCCAACCCAAAATCTGCGATCTTTGTTGAACTGCAAAGAGACATACTTTTCCTTCCAGTCCTTCTGCAAGCGACATTGCAGAAGGACTGGAAGGAAAAGTATGTCTCTTTGCAGATATTACTAAGATCTGCAACAGAGTTGATGCACAGGGTGGGGTGGAAAGGATGAGAAGGGACTTGGCAAGGTTAGAGGAATGGTCAAATGTGGCAGCTTAGATTCAATGCTAAGAAGTGCAAGGTAATGCACCTGGGAAACAAAAACCCAGGGGAAGAGTACACAATGGGGGGTGAGATACTAACAACAACAAAAATGGAAAGGGACCTGGGGGTAGTCATATCAGATGACCTAAAGGTGGGCAAGCAATGTGAGAAGGCAGCAAGGAGGGCTGGGGGGATACTGGGATGCATAGGGAGAGGCATCACCAGTAGAAAACAGGAAGTTATTATCCCTCTGTACAGACAGCTGGTGAGACCCCATCTGGAGTACTGTGTGCAGTTCTGGAGACCCAATCTCCACAAAGACATAGACAGGATGGAAGCTGTCCAGAGGAGGGCAACTAAAATGGTGCAGGGTCTACACCGGAGGACATATGAAGAGAGACTTAAGGAGCTTAATATGTATAGCCTCGAGGAAAGGAGGGAGAGGGGGGACATGATAGAAACTTTCAAGTACCTCAAGGGAATCAACAAAGTCCAAGAGGGTAGCATCTTTCAAAAAAAGAGGTGTGCAAGAACAAGAGGGCACAATTTGAAGATAGAGGGGCAGCTCAGAGGTAATTTAAGGAAGTATTTTTTCACAGAGAGGGTTGTGGATGCATGGAATGGCCTTCCGGAGGAGGTTGTGGAGTCAAAATCAGTGGTGGAATTCAAGCATGCATGGGATAGTCATAAGGCAATTCTGGGGGGTTGGGGTAGAAAGAAGTAGGCTGCTGGTTAACTAGGATCTGCAGCTTATCCAGTAGGTAGGGAAATGGGCAGACTGGGTGGGCCAAGCGGTCCTTATCTGCCGTCAAATTCTATGTTTCTATGTTTCTAACTTGAAAGGCTTTTAACACTGTCTCTCATCCTCTCCTCCTAAATAATCTGTGATCTGCTTGCCTGTCCATTTCAGCCACAAACCTGTTTAGCTGAAACCTAACTGGCCAGACACAGTCAGTCAAAACTGCTGATTCCACCACCCCCGTCCCACTCCAGATTATTGCTGGCCTACCCCAAGGCTCTGTCCTTGGCCCCCTACTATTCTCCATATTCCTTAATGACCTCCCATCAGTGTGCACCTCTTCCTCTATCCATATGTATGCTGATTATACCATCCTTTTCTACTCTGGCCAATCGCCAACTGATGTCACTTCCACACTTCAGTATGACTTTGAGAAAGTTCAACAATGGCTAAGCTCCCATCAGCTAATCCTCAATGCCAAGAAAAGAGTCTCTATGACCTTCTGCACTAGGCAGAGGCTCTCTAGGCTAACTAAATTGCCCTTCTTACACACCCTTGATGGCTCTACTCTACTCTAGAGGACATGTCCTCCCCTAGGTATCTCAGGGTCTGGCTAGACCAGCACCTAAACTTCATTGGACACATAGATTCCATCCTGAAAAAGCTGTGCCCCAAATTAGGTGACCTTTAGAGGAACTGAAGCTGCCTACCTCTACAGGCCAGGCAAGAGACTGTCCAGAAAATGATACTACCCATCTTTGACTACTGTGACATAGTCTAAAGTTCCTCACCGAAGTCATCCTTAACCAGACTGGACACCCTTTTCAATGCTTTCTGTCATTTTGTTCTGGATGCCCCTTCCTTTACCCACCACAGTGATCTATATCGCTCTCTAGCTTTTCCTTCCCTTGAAAACTGCCGTCTAGTCCATTGCATAAAATTTGTCTCTAAATTCTGGTTTGATATGCTTCCCCCCTTACCTTACCTCCTCTCTGTCCTCCCACCCCACTGCCTCTCTCCTCCCTCAGAGCCAGCGACTCCTGCACCTTAACTACACCACTACGTACCACCTCTATAGGACAATCTTTGTTCTCCTATAGGTTTCCTAAGCTCTAGAACTCAATGCCTCATCAAATCAGGCACTCCTCCTCCCTGTGGTCCATCTCAACCTCCCTCCCCAACTTCCTCTCTCCATCCTGTAGCTGGTCCTAATTTCCCCTTCGACTACTCACTCCTCCTAATTTCCCCTCTGGCTTCCCCATCTTCTTTCCCTGCCTAGCACTTAATGTGAGGAGTAACCAATGTACTTCCTTGTCCACATTGTATGTATTAGTCTGCAGTGCTGTTAATTTGCTCCTCTCACATCAAATCCCAACGTTTATCTAATGCTACTGATGTATTGTTTTTTTTTTCACTCTGCTGCTTCTCTGTCTTACATTACCTTTGGAAACGTGTTGTTGAGTACTGTATATATACTTTTCTATGATACTGCATGGAAATGTGCTTTTGATTACTGTACTCCCATGTTCCCCTTTCCCCAGGACTGCCTTCGAGCTGAGACAAACAATTTTATACTGTTCAGTGTGCCTTTCCTGGCAAAACATTTCAATAAATAAATAAAAAAAAATTATTTACAGGGGCAACACCAAAGGAACTTTCAAAATTGGATACTATGTGTAATAGATCAGCAAGGTTTGTTGTAGACATACCAAGAAAACTGCATAGATGTTCATTATACAAAATCTTCAACTGGCAACACCTTAGTTATACAAGAGCCCTACATATATTAGTGTATATATTTAAGTGTCATAAATCGAGAGTACCAGAATATATACTGGACAAAATCCATGTCAGAAATATAAAAAAAAGTCTTAAATCAGCAGGAGGGTTGGAATTTTCCTTACCAAGGTGCAGATTAGAAGTAGGAAGATCACATTTTTCTGTATGGGTCCACATATACAGAATTCCGCACTTCTAAAATTTAGACCTCTACATTCAAAATCTCACTTTGGGGTCATGAAAAAGTGGTATATACAATGGACCCATCACATTTTAAGCTGTTGCCATGCGCTGCATTGATTATATGGGATGTTCTCTAAATATGAGCTATTCTATAAATGTACTTTCAACTGTGACAATGAATTTGTACTTAAAAATACATTAGGAGGCTTGTTTTGTAAAACGTTTATTATTTTTGGTTTTTATTGTTTTGTGTCCCTGTAATTTGTGATGTCAAATATTAATGTTATAAAACTTTTTGTAGTTTGACATTGTGCACTAAGGACGTCACCGGAAATGAGCTTGTGTCAGATAAGTATCCTATTCATTACTTGAAAATGAATAAAATAAGCCGGCCTGGCGGTGCAGCAGTAGTGCTACCACTTGCGGTGCTGGTAACCCAGGTTTGAGAATGGACTTGGTTAATCGGAGGGCTAACCGTGGGGAGAAAGCTTGAGCATCTGCTGAATCGCTCGTCTCCTCCTGGGGGGCACCTTGGCTCGATGCATGATCGACCTCTATTGGAAGCTGGAGGCTCAGCATGTCCGAGCTGTCAGAGCTAGGGAGGAGCGTGATGCACTTCAGTGTATGCCATGGTGTCATGTGCATGTCATGCTCCTGGGGGGGGGTGTAGTCAGTAAAAAAATATTTGGTCCCAGCATGACACAGACAAGAGAGCTGGATGTATGGCTGTCACCCACCGGCACCCTGATCCATGGAGGATGGACCCTGATGAAATCAGAAGGTACAGCATGGGAGAAGGGGTTAAGCATGGGGGCCCCCTCTCCCACCCTGTCCCCACCTGGGGGGTAGAGCCATGGCTTTGTGGGGGGTCCTCCCATGTTTCGGGTGCAGAGGGTTAGCCAGGTGCAAGTGCAGCAATAAGGGAGCAAAATGGAAATTGCAACAAAAAATAAAATGAATAACATTTTTACTGCTGCTATTACTACTAATACTACCAACTATAGGCCGGTCAGTCTCACATCAGTGGTGGGGAAATTAATGGAAACCCTGTAAGGGAAAGGTTGTTAGAGGATCTCCAAGATCAGAGGGCATGCGATGAAGCTGGAGGAAGTATTATTTTACTGAAAGAGTAGTGGACACCTGGAACAGACTGCTAGCAGAAGTGGTAGAGGCAAAAACAGTAGGGGACTATAAGAATGTGTGGGACAGACACAGGGAAATAATAATAATTTGGCAGGGAGGCGGGAGGGTCGTCAGGGACCAAATAGGGTCTGTGGAGCTGGAATAGGCAGGGACCAGCTGGTAAGACTGGGTGGGCTAAGCAGGCCTTGTCTGCTGACAAATTCTATATTTCTATTGCCATGGGAGCTGGTCTGCCACCTGCAGCTTCAGCTATCTTCCCTGGATTGCGCTTCCTACACAGGTTATACTGTATACTATCCACAAAGGGTGTGAGGTCATGAATCTTACACTGTTTCCTGATTAACAGTTTTGAATTGTCACCACTTGCAATGGGTTATATGACCTGTTCTACAATCTGGAAACTTGTGAGTGTGAAGACAGTGACCAGGTCTTCAGTGCATGGTGGCAGTTTTGGCAGTCCAGACTGTGGGGACACTGCTGAGCATGACAGGGGCAGGCCCTGTGAGAGCCCCTTCTGTCATACAGTATGTCATTGTTGTCCAACGGGTAGTATTAGGATGAAGCAGACCACATAAGGAAGATGACAGAGCTGATAAAAGCAGGTCAACATGGCCTATGGTCACTTGCAGTACAGTATCACGTGGCCTTCATTACAGAAATCACTGCAGTACAGCATTCACTCTAGTGATGTATCTGCAACAGTTCACTGGTTGAGCAGATGTGGTGACCCTGGACAGCAGGACATGTGTGCAGATCCAGGCATGGAGGAAATTCCACATATGCATCTTCCCCACATGCTGGAGTTTGTGGTGAGTGCCTACACAGATGAATATGGCACAGTGTGGTGTTTTGTGAAGACAACACAGATGGGTAGGGATCCATTGTAGGGGTGGGGCCTGTCAGAACTACCACAGTATACTGCAGTGTTCCTATTGTGTTCTGGCTTAGCAGCAATATTATGGTCAGATAAGCAGCATCCTTGCTAGCAGGGGTGACATGGATGACCAGGGGACCCTGCCTGATCAAGCTCAATGGATCAATGGAAATAGGCATTACTGTCAATATTCTCTGAGGCCCATCAGATCATAGAGGCACCCAGACCACCCAGCTAGGGTGCTCCAAAAAGTGACATATGGGCAAGATGTGGGGACAGACATCTGTGAAATATCACTGAATGAGGCAGTTCAGTGTGCTAGGCCAGGCTGGTCCTGCTGTGTGGATGTACAGTTCAGTTAAATATACTGTGCATCATTGCTGCGCATCCATACTTTCTTGTCTTTGTTGTTCATGGTGCTTGTATGGTGCACATAATCCATGGTGTATTTTGTGTCTTGACATGCACCTTGTTGGGGTATGCTGCACAATGGTGTACACGTCTGGCATCAGGTTGTCCCCTGTGCACAGTACAGCAATGCGTCTGTGCTGCACAAATTTGCATTTCGGCCTTCACAACACTGCTTCAGTCCCTCTACTTACGTAGTGTCAGCCCTTGTGTTCCAAACATGAGAACATCTATTTTGTGTTTTGTATAGACATCTATACGAGTGAAACATGCATATGGTATTCCTACATGCAGTGATTCATATTCAAGAAATGCAGACATGTCCACACTTCCCTTCCTCATGGCTCATAATGTGTGTCATGGATAAGCTTTCCTGTTGTCATACATGACTCTGTTGCCAGTGCACTTCTGTTATGGAGACATGTAAGCCTCTGGGATCTTTTGTGGATTAGACTCAGAACTAAAATGACAGCGTCAAAATGGAGTAAGGGGAAAATGGGTAGTCTAGGCGGGCCAAGCGGTCCTTATCTGCTGTCAATTTTTATGTTTCTATGGACCTGAGAGAATGAAAAAAAGAATTTTGTCACAACTCCATGATACAGTAAGGCTGAGGAACTTTTTTTCACTTAAACATGCTAACACTAAAAATAAAGTAACCTGTATTTTACATTTCTTTTTTTGTTGTTATTGTTACTGCTCTTTCTCACCCTGGTGCAGGCCAGTTCCTCCAGGTCTGACCTCCCAGCTCTGCCTCCCAGCTCCCCAGGCATGTTCCTTTATGGCTCCCCACCACCATGTCAGGGGTCAGTTGGTCCCCTCGTCCCACACACAGAAAGGATCTAGTGTCACCTGGGAAGGAACCCTGCCCCCTATGCTGAGCCTGTGAGATTTGGGCCCATAATGCTGCATTACCTGGGTATTTTCCCTTTTTCATCCACAGTGATGCCAGTTGGATGGTGTCCCATACCCACACATGCATGCATGCTGAGCACAATGCCACTAGACATCCCCTCTTTACTGCCATGATGTCCCATGCACACTGCTACCTGTAGTTGCCAAGGGGGTAGTAGAGCACCAGGACCAGCCAGATGCTCAATCCCCCGCTGGGATCAGCCAGATGCTCAATCCTTCTCCCCCCTGCTGGGACCAGCCAGATGCTCAATTCTCCTCCCCTAGACTGGGACCAGCCAGATGCTCAATCCTCCTCCCCCAGGCTGGGACCAGTCAGATTCTCAATCCTCTTCCCCCTGGCTAGGACCAGCCAGATGCTCAATCCTCCTCCCCCCAGGCTGGGACTAGCCAGATGCTCAATCTTCTTCCCCTAGGCTGGGACCAGTCAGATGCTCAATTGTCCTCCCCCATGCTGGGACCAGGCAGATGCTCAGTCCTCTTCCCCCCGGCTGGGACCAGTCAGATGCCCAGTCTTTCTGCCCCTGGCCAGCTCCCAGACATCCCAAGTTCATTCCTGAATCTGGGTCACCAGCATTGCGAATGGTAGTACAACCACTGTGTTGACTTGTCAGCTTATATTTTAACTGTTCAATTATATTTTAACTTTATAAGCATTTGTGCTCAGTTTGTGTTATCCTCTGATAAGGTGAAAGTATTGTCAGTCCAGATGGGATCGATGGTATGTAGTCAGCTATCATCTACCAGAGACATTCTGCCAGATATATTCAGGTTCATATGGAACAGCAAACTCTGTGACACCATACAGATAGTTAGGGAACTGAAAGTGCTGAAGTCAGACCCTTTCCAAAGTAAATATAAATGTTGTAGCACCACATTTGCAGAAGTTCACAGCCCATAAGAATAACCTCACAGCAGGATTGTATTTTAGGTTCTTTTAAACTGACCATATTTTTTTTAGGTTTAGTGAGCAGAGGGTATAGTTATAGTTCCCCACCCCCATTTAAATCTGTGTTAAAGCACTCTACCTGCAGTGAATAAAAATGATGGCAATGTGATCCCAAATTGCAATTGCTTAAGAAAGGAAGGATTAACTAAGAGGCCTTTAAAGATCAGTAGACTGAAATCAGCTTGCCAGCAACAGGAGGAACTTGTTTTAATGCATGCACTCAAGCACTGTTCTGTTCTGTTTCCTGCTAAGTGTAAGCCCCCCCCCCCAAGGTGGGTCTTACCTTTTTCTGTCCCCAGGCCATCTGGTCCCACCAGTCCCAGTCCATGGTGCCCCCTTAATTACTCCTGGCTGGCTCCCATGTGCCTGTTTTGCTGTGGGGGACCTGAGGAGTTAAACTGCCAGCTCAGTGGTGGAGCACTGTAGCAATCCAGTGGAGCACTGTGCAGCCCTGTGTGTGCACATTGAGCTGGTTCCTGCTCGAATGTGCAAGCTGCTGCAGTCTGCTCATAGGTTCTGATAGTCCGACAGTGCTTAGGTGAAAGCCACTCTGGCTGCTCATTGCCGCAGTCTCCTCTGTGTGTTCTGACCCCTGGTACCCAAAAGACATATGTCAGGGTTCTGGAGTCACACAGGAGAGGGAGAGAAAGAAAAAGAAAACTCTACAACAATGTTTTTAAGCAATGTAAGAGCACTGTAACTAAATGCTCTGCCTGCCATCTAGAAACATAGAATTTGATGGCAGATAAGGACCGCCGGGCCACCTAGTCTGCCCATTTCCCTACCTAACGGATAAGTTGCAGATCCTAGTTAACCAACTGCCTACTTCCTCCTACCCCCCCCACTAGAATTGCCTTATGCCTGTCCCACGCATTCTTGAATTCCTCCACTGTTTTCACTCTATGACCACCTTAGGAAGGCTGTTCCATGCACCTACAACCCTCTCTGTGAAGAAATACTTCCTCACATTACCTCTGAGCCGTCCCCCCTCTATCTTCAGTTTATGCCCCCTTGTTCTTGCACATCTCTTTTTCTGAAAGATGCTACCCTCTTGGACTTTGTTGATTCCCTTGAGATATTTGAAAGTTTCTATCATGTCCCCCCCTTCCTCCTTTCCTCGAGGCTATACATCTTAAGTTCCTTTAGCCTTTCTTCATATGTCTTCTGGTGCAGACCCTGTACCATTTTGGTTGCCCTCCTCTGGACAGCCTCCACCCTAGCTATGTCTTTGTGGAGAAGGGGTCTCCAGAACTGTACACAGTACTCCAGATGTAGTCTTACCAACTGTCTGTACAGAGGGCCAACAACTTCCTGTTTTCTACTGGTGATGCCTCTCCCTATGCATCCCAGTATCCCCCAGCCCTCCTTACTGCCTTCTCACATTGCTGGCCCACTTTTAGGTCATCTGATATGACTACCCCTAGGTCCCTTTCTATTTTTGTTGTTTTCAGTATCTCACCCCTCATTGTGTACTCTTGCCCTGGGTTTTTGTTTCCCAGGTGCATTACTTTGCACTTCTTTGCGTTGACCCTAAGCTGCCATACATTTGACCATTCCTCCAACCTTGCCAAGTCCCTTTTCATCCTTTCCACCCCACCTTGCTTATCAACCCTGTTGCAGATCTTTGTGTCATCTGCAAAGAGACATACTTTCCCTTCCAGTCCCTCTGCAATGTCACTTATAAAGACATTAAAAAGGACTGGCCCCAGTACTGAACCCTGTGGTACCACACTAGTAACCCTCCTGTCTTCACTGTGGACTCCATTTACTATTACCCTCTATGTCCTGTTGTCCAGCCAGTGTTTTACCCAGGCTACCACCCTGGGACCCACTCCCAGGCTGGCTAATCTGTTTTTTAATCTTTTGGGCGGGACTGTGTCAAATGCCTTGCTAAAGTCTAGGTAGGCGCTGAGGGTTGGGCGCTGGACACCACACCTCGTACCACACCAGCGACTTGGGTTCGGAAACGAGCCGGGTGCGTCGGGGTCAGCAGGGGAGAGGGAGGAGAATGGGCGTCGGACTGCTCTCTCTTCCAAGGGAGGGCTCTGGGGATGCGTCACACAGGGGCGACCTCTGGTGGAGACCAGGGGATCGACGAGTTTGCATTGCTATGCATTGCGATAGGGCAGTGCTGCAGCGGGCGTTGGCAATAGTGCCATTGACACCACTGCACGACCGAGCACCAGGGGAAATGGAGGAATAAATGGAAATACCCTGCCTCGGGGATAGGCGACGGCACCACCTCCCATCAGCCACACTCCATCAGGCCAGACTACCTCCTGTCCTGGGCTGAGCCTAGCCCAGCCTGAATTGTAGATAGAGCACCCTGGGTGGGTAGAGCGGCCCTTCCTCGGTGGGCTCAGAGCCAGGGGGATAGCCTGGCTGGTGCCGGGACATAGGGGGAGTTGCAGGCAAGGAGGTAGAGTTGGGGGTAAGGTGGATATCCGAGAGAGTTCCCCGTAAAGGCAGTGAAGAAATAAAGTGTAAAAAAAAAAAATTAATAAATAATAATAAAAAAAAAGTCTAGGTAGGCCATGTCCACAGCCCTTCCCTGGTCTACTACTTTGGTTACCCAGTCAAAGAAATCAATTAGATTTGCTTGACATGACCTTCTGCTGTGAATCCGTGCTGCCTTGGGTCCTGTGCCCCACTGGCCTCTAGGTTCTCAACAATTATTTCCTTCAGAAATGATTCCATCCTTTTCCATACCACTGAGGTCAAACTGACAGGTCTGTAGTTTCCTGCCTCAGTCTTGCTCCCACTTTTGTGAAGGGGAATCACATCTGCCCTTCTCCAGTCCTTAGGTACCACACCATCCTCCCATGATTTATTAAAAAGGGTAGTCAGTGGTGTTACTAGTTCTTCCCTTAGTTCTTTTGGAATTCTGGGGTGAATCCTATCAGGCCCCACTGCTTTATCCACCTTCAGTTTTAAGAGTTCTTTCAGAACCCTTTCTTCTGTGAAAGGACTAATATCAACCCCCCTATCCAGAGTGCTTCTATTGACTGGATTAGGTATCTCCCCCTGCTTTTCCATTGTGAATACTGAGCAGAAATATTCATTCAGTATCCCTGCCTTTTCACTGTCGCTCTCTGCCCAACCACCTTCCTCTTTATTCAGCCTCAGTATCCCTGCCTTCATCTTTCTTTGCTCCCTAATGTACCTATAAAAGGTTTTATCCCCCTTCTTAACTGAGTTGTCTATCTTTTCCTCGGTTTGGGCCTTTGCTTTTCTGACTGCCTTCCCCGCTTCTTCTGCTCTAACTGGTACAGTTTTCTGTCCTGCTCCTTCTGTGTTTCCTTATGCTTCCTGAATGCTATCTTTTTCTCTCTTACCTTCCCCGCCACTTCTTTTGAGAACCATAGTGTTTTTTTCCTTCGTTTTGTTTTGTTTATTTGCTTCACACAAAGGCTTGTTGCCTCTGTGATGGCAGTTTTGATGTTTCCCCATTGTTGCTCCACCCCACCTTCTTTCCTGTTTGGCACTCTCCCATTTTGACAAAATCAGCCCTCCTGAAGTCTAGTACCTTCACTTTTGTGTGGCTTGACTCTACAGCTAAGTTTATTGTGAACCACATTGTTTGGTGGTTGCTTTGTTCCCAGATGGCCACCCATTTCAAGATCAGAGATCCTCTCTCCGTACCCATTTGAGAGTACCAGGTTTAAGATTGCTCCCTCCCAAGTGGGTTCCAAAACTAGCTGTCTGAGGCATGCCCCCTGTAGGGCATCAAGAATGGCCCTGCTCTTGGATGTGGCTGCAGCAAAGGTGTTCCAGTTAACATCTGGCATATTCAGGTCCCTCATCAGCAATATTTCCCCTTTCTCTGCCATTCCAAGGATGCCTTCTATCATTTTCTTGTCCATTTCCTCCCCCTGAGATGGGGGTCTGTATACAACCCCTGTGCAGATTGTGGAGCCATTTCTAGTCTCCAGGGTGACCTACGGTGCCTCCTCTCCTCCTTGTTTACCCTTTAGTTCTGTTGTTTTGATCCCTTCCCTTACATAGAGAGTTACTCCTCCTTCTTTTCTTCCCTCCCTGTCCCTCCTGTAGACTGTGTACTCTGGTATGTTGTCATCCCAGTCATGGTTCTCTGTGTACCATGTTTCTGTGACTGCCACAATATCCAGGCATCCCTCTTCCATCAAGGCCACCATTTCAGGGAGGTTTTTATCTACACTATGGGCATTTCTACTTATTACTCTCCACTTTGTTATGGCTTTATTTCTTTTTGCCCCACCCCTGTCCTTATTGCCTTTGTCTTTTTCTCCATTTACCCCAGCCCTTATCCCTATCGACTGCTATATCTTGGTGTTTACCTCACTAACTACCCTGATCTTTTTGGGGGGATCTAGGATTTTCCTTCTCCTTTTCAGTACCTCCCCCCTTGGCTAGTTTAAATGCTTGCCAATGAAGCATTTAAACCTATCACCTAGGATTCTGGTTCCCCTCCTGGATAGATGCAGACCATCGCGCCTGTATAGGCCTGCATCCCTCCAGGTGGAGCCCCAGTCCCCAATGAAGCCAAATCCCTGAGCTATGCACCAGTTTTTCAACCAGTCATTGAATCCCATGGTGCGGAGTACCCTAGCCTCATCCATGCCATAGACAGGTAGCACTTCTGAGAAAGTTACCATGCGTGCTACTTGTCTAAGGCCCCTTCCCAACTCTACAAACTCCTGTTGCCCTGCTCTGATCCCATTCTCAGCCAGGTCATTTGTCCCTAGGTGGATTATGACATCTGGCTCCCTCTCTCTTGCAGCTGCTCCCATGATCCTGAGGATTTGTTTCCTGTCCCTCCAAGCCATGGCACCGGGCAGGCACCTTACCTCCCTTCTCCCTCCCTCCCCCAGTTCTACCCCCCTAACAATTGAGTCCCCCACCAGGAGTTGTTTCCTTCCCCTGTGGGGTCCTGTGCCACCCTCCTGTGGGTCTCCATTGTGGTGGTTCCCAGCATCCTCCTTGGTCTCCACTGCGGGTGCCTCCATAGAGGAACCATGCTCCACCAGAGTGGCGAATGAATTGTGGAGAGGCACAACTGGAGAGATGTGCCTCTGTTCCACCACCCTCACCCTCCCTGAACCCACCGTGGTCCAACCACTCCTCTTTCTTGGCAACCTCTGAGGTAGTGGCAGTGGTCTGGGTGGTCCCTGGGTGGGGGAGCAGGTTTCCCCAATCATTGCCAGGTCAGCATGAAGACGAGCAACCTCCTCCCTCAGACCAGAGAGGTGCCTGAAAATAGGGCAGCAATGCAGTTTCCAGAATGTCTCCAGGAAGACTGCTGCTCCACAGGCAGTGCATTGCACCACTCCTCACATGTCTATGTCCCTTCCTGTTACAGATGCTTTTCTTTTGTTGTTTATTTTTGTTCCTGTTTTAGTGTGTGCAAGCTTGTGAGTGTCTGTACCCCCTATTCAGTGTGCTGTGCCTTTAAGAGAGGGAACACCACTGTGGGTCCAGCGACAGGCAGGGGAAGACTCTGCTATGCCCCACTCTGTCACTGGACAATAGGGCAGAGAAGCAGCAACTAAACTCTGGGGACAGTTAATGTTAAAACAATATAAGAGCCATGCAATAAGAACTTAAAAATGGGACTCTGTGTAAACTGCATAGACTGTTTTTGTTTGCAGCCATCTTTGTTGCCGTTGACCTGCTCTGCAGCCAATGGGAATGTAAGGAGTTTAAAAGACTACAAAAAAAGGAGCTTCTGGGAAAAGGAAAGGACTGTGTATTGGCAGCTTTTTCCCCAGCCAATCAGGCATTGAATGAACATTCTGTATACTAATTTCAATGATTGACAGCCTGATTGATAAATTGGGACTCTGTTTTGATCCCCTGAGACCTGGAGGGCAGACCCAGTTTGGAGCAGTCTGCTGGAAACTTCCAGGGAGTGAGGAGGCTCAGACTGTGTGCTGCCAAAGTTTGGAGACCTGCCTGGAGCTTTCACAGCCAACAGCCCATGGAGTGTCTAATTCATTTCCATTACCTGGAAAACCAGAAAGCTGTTTAATTATTTAAGACTGAGCACCTGAGAAGCATTGGAAACGCCTGAGAGACTACATCTGCCCACAGCTTTGGGGGGTAGCACAGAATCTATTAAAGGAGTAGATCTGGATAGCGTTTTGTTGGACTTGTTATGCCACAGCTGCAGGCCTGCAGTGTGGCTGAAAGTATTGAAGCTGTGTTCCTGAGACCCAGGAGGTTCCTGCCATCAGAATGTTGAGGAATCGGCCGGGCGGTGTCACTGCCAGGCACTGTCTGTCACCTAACCTTTATGGCTGGATGCCTGGACGAGTGGGTGAGGTGTGTGGCCCTGGTCCATGCCAGAGCCGCAAGAGATCCCGAGAGCTGCAAGAGATCCAGAGAGCTGCAACAGATCCAGAGAGCTGCAATCACCTGACATAACTGATGCTGTGCTGTAGTTGGCTTGTTGGGGCCAGGGAAGGGGAGGAAAGTCTGATGCTGAATGGCAGTTTCTTCCTTCCTTTTTTTTTTTTTTTTTTTTTTTAACATTTTGATGGATGTGATTCTGAGCACCTGGCCCAGACCCAGTGGCAGGCCTACCCACTTCCCCAAGAAAAAAAATCACTGTGACTGAGATGTGGCAGGGAGGAAGCTAACAAGAAATCCCAGTATGCAACACACAAAGCCAGCATCTCTGGCCATACTGCTGACAGGCCAGGATGCAATTACAGTAGCATCCCAAGCACCGCTAGCCACTCTGTCCCTGGTTACATGCATTTCTGAGAGACGGCACCTAGGGTCAAAGGAGACACAGCGCACGCTTTCATTCCAAGATTAGCCTCCTTATAAATCCATGTCAACAGCAAAATGACAGTATTATAGAAATCGTGCTACTTCCAGCCCATGATTTAGGCCTGACCCATCTGTTGGAGCCATGGAAAAGACCCAGTACTGTTCTTCCTTAAGCGAAATCATTTTGGAGATTCCCAACACTTCTGAAAAGGGTTTCTCATTTCCAGTGCATGAAAATTTATGATCACTCTTATTTCTGGATTTGTTTACGTGGGAGGCCAAAGCTTTATGGGGGTCTGCATTTTCAATGGCTGTCATGTGTTCTCTGATGTGAACTTTGAAGGCCCTTTTTGTTTTCCTCATGTAAAAACTTCCACAACTTGTTAAATAGATTACCCCTCCATACCGCAGGTTATGCACCCTCTTACACATTCCTATTGGTTTGGGGATTAGTATAGACCCCGAGTGTGGTCACTACTGGACAGTATTTACAGTTGCTGCATTTATTGCAGCCATCAGTCCCAGCAGGGAGTCATATTCTAGGTTTTTCAGGTACAGGTCGAACAGAATCTACCTTGGTGTCACAAATATTTTTGCCTCTCCAATACACATTTGAGATTTTTATTGGCCAAATTCCCTCCCTGCTAATTGGCAAGCCTGTCTCTGACCCCTCTTCTGTTGCCTCTATCCTAAGCTCTGTTTTTACAACCTGTGCCCTCCCATCCATCCCATTAACTCCCCCACCTGTTCCCCAAATCCTTTCCTCCTTGAGTGGCTTCCATTTCTCCCATGGCTCTGTACAGGAAGTTCTCCATGCCATCCTCTCCCTAAACCCTCACAGATCAAGCCCTGTTTGCCTTGATCCCCACAGTCTCCCGATTTCTGCTCCTGCTGTAGCCTTTCCTCTCACTCAACTGCTCAATCTCTCCTTCACTCTCTGTACCATTTCCCAAAACTGCAAAGCTACCAAAATCATACCTCTGCAAAAAGGCGGTGATCCCTCCACTCCTGGAAATTACCAACCCATATCCCTTTTCCCCCACTGGTCAAATGTCAGAAATCCCTTGTTTTCTCAAGACTATCTGATTTCTTTTCCTCAACTGATTTCCTTTCACCATTCCAATTGGGTCTCAGGAAAAAACACTATCGTGACCTCCCTACTCCATGTGACCGATGCCATTCTCTTGGGCATGAACCACAGTCACATCACTGCCACTATCTTTATTGATCTTGCTAAGGACTTTGACTTTGTCTGTCACTCCCTTCTGCTTGCCAAGCTTCACTCTGCTGGCCTTTCTATCCCAGCTGTGGTTTGATTTTGATCTTGTCTTATGTAATGAACTCAACGTGTCCAGGTGGGAGTCAGATCCCCCCCCCACTCCCTATTCTAACAGGCATTCCTCCAGGATCTATCCTTGGCCCCATTCTCTTCTCCATTTTCTTAAGTGGCCTCCTGTTTATCTGTGTCTCCTCTCAGATCCACCTTTACACAGATGACACCATCCTCTACACCACTGGCCTCTCATCCCAGTGACTTCACCCATGTATTACACTGGTTCCAAGAAAACCAGCTCAAGGATAATTCTAAGAAAACAGTCTCCATGCCCTTTTGCTCCTCACAAGAACTAGCCAAAATCCCCCACCTCCCTTCCTTTTATACCCTGGATGGTTCCACCTTAGAATCAGTCTTCTCTTCCTGTAAGTACCTGGGCATTTGGTTTGACAGTTGACTAGATTTCTTGACCCACCTAGACTTTATTCACTCTAAGCTCTATCCTAAACTCGGAGCCATGTACAGGAATAAAGATGCCCTTTCCCCAGAGGTTCACTGAGATTTACAAACTAAAATGATCCACCCAGTGCTTTATTCTGCTTATGTAGTCCTTGCCTCCACTCCTGCCCCATCCCTTGCAAGGTTAGACACCCTTTCTAATGCCTTCTGCCACTTTGCTTCCTGTGCTCCGCCATGCACTCACCACTGTACTCTCTAATCCTCCTCCCTCTCCTCCCCTTCCTCCAAATGTATCACCAGCTCCACGTCTCCACCCTTATTTCCAAATTCTAGTTTGGCTCTGTCATCTTATACCTCTCAGCTCTCTTCTCCCCTTCAACTTCCTCCTGCTATCAGCTCCACTCCAGAGACCCTCGTAACTTCTCTCTTCCCCACCCTCACTCCTGCTAGAGGCAGACTGCCTTCTCCTACCATCTCCCCTCCCTCTGGAACTCACTTCTAAGCTCCACTCAGCTATCTCAGTCTCTGCTCTGCCTAAAATGCACTCTTTCCCAATCCCTTTCCTCTGCATGCTCCTGTCCTTCCTCCTGACCTTGCTGTCCCCTACCCTACCCCATATACCTTACTCCCCCGCCTTTTTGCTCACTGGCTTCCCTTCTTTTTTCCCTCTCAAACCCCTAAAATTATTTTATTGGTTTACTGCACCTACTATTGTAAATATTTTAGTATTACTTCCTTAAATGTTAAACTCCCCTGCTACTGCTACTGTTACCTGTTTTATGCATTTCTAACCCCTTTTATGTACCACACTCCAGTGTTACGCAAGCAATAACACATGATGAGGTGTAGGTTGTTGCCTAATGAAACATGCCCAGGGGGTGTACTAAGGCCTGAGGCGCTTTTTGGTACATTATGACCTGGGCAGCTCTTATCAGGCGATAACCCACCTCAGAGTGTGTTATTGTGCTTATAAAATGGGTCCCTCATGTAAAAATTAAAGAAAAAAAACAACTGTCAAAATAGAAATAATATGGGGGGAAAAGAGTTTCTAGTTGCAACACTAAAAATAGTCCCTGTATTTATGCACTGTCTAAAAGTATAATACAGTGCATTTCTCTTGGTCACCACTAGAGCCCTCTACCAACATACTGCTCAGGTTATCCCAGTCAGTCACTGACACACAAACACATGCTTGTGGTCAAGTTTGCTGCCCCAGTCACGTATAAACAGTGTGAACTGCTTCAGATTTGTCATCCTCCCCAGTTGCACACCCACATACATGCTTCTAAATGTGTTTTTTTTTTTTTTAAACTCTGAAGGATAGTTTGTGAGGGAATGAGTGTGTCTCTCTTTGCCGTAATAGTGAGGACCATTTTTCGTAGGAGTTTTGTGATTTTTCCCTTTTATAGCATCTTTCAAAGGGAATAGAAGATTTGTATGACCTGAAGTGACCATGCGTTTTATGAATGCATTTTGTTTCACATGATGGTCCATGGGTGCCAGTGGTGGGGGGCCCCGTTGCGGGATGTTGCCAAGGATGGGAGAAAGCTGCTGCACAGAAGAGAAATCAGCAGAGCAGCTCCCAATAAGCTTGTCTGCACTCAAGCTGTTTTGTGCAGTGGAGGTTGTTTTTTTTCCTTATAAATGCTGTATCTTACTTGATGACCAGGCAGATACAGTCATTTTGGGTACCGACTTTGGTGTTGTCACAGGGCATGGTGGGGCGGGGGGAAGGGATGGGACTAGAGCACTAACCAAAAAATGTTATTTCTAAAGTGGTTTGCATGGCTGTCTGGCTGCACTGTGTCTTGTTTGGCATAAGAAGTACCAGCTGCCATGTATATGAGCTGATAAGGACGCGGCTACTGGTACCTGTTAGCCAGTCAGGATGCAGATTTTCTCTTACCCATTGTATAATGAATTTTAACTACCTGCTGCTTGTAAAATGAAATCTTTATTTTGCATAATCCAGCTTGTTCTATATAATTGCAATGAACTATGCCTCCACTTCCCCATCCACCAGGGTTGCACCTGGAATGAGCCTTGGCTCAGTGTGCCTCTCCCAGTTACCAAAATTCTAAATAAATAAATAACTTTGTAGGTCTGGGTCCATACTCACCAAGTGCCAGTGTTTCTGAATAATGAACCCTATCACCTCTGATTGTGGGCTATAGGTTGACACAGAGTTGATCCGTATGCCACCCCTCACACATGCTGCTTTTTCCTTTAGTAAATCTGTTTTAGGCATTATATCCACCTCCTCCCTAACTTTTTGGATACGGCTTGTGGCATGCCCCACTCCTGAAATCTCCATGTTAGTTCATTGGCACTAATCTGGTACTTTTTCATGTGCCACCACAATTCCTCTTTGTGCGGATGAATTGTCCCTTAAGGTACTGCCAAAATAGTGTGGCACAGATGGCAACTGCTGGCTAATAGAATAGTGCTCCTATCACTGACCCTATGGTCAGTAGTAATCCTCCCCTCTTACCATCTTTCATAACAATAAGGTCCAAGAACTGATCTGTGTGTGGCTAAAGGACACACTAAACCCCTCTGGGTGTTTCCTCTTCCACCCCCTCTTCCTGCCCCCCCCCCCATATTCACTTATGTATCCCTAGTACTTGTTGTGCCTTTTGCTCCTCCATGGAACAAATGGGTGTGGAGTATTTCTCTGTCTTATAAAAATGCTAACATTCTACAGGCCATTGAATCTTCCACTGTAGCAGCCCGACTCTGATGTCAGCTACAGGGGATTCTGGGATTTGTAGTTACAGAAATTATCAGCTTTCAAGTCAGTAGAATCAGTCTGATACAATTTGTTATATTGCAATATGTAAACAAGCATTTGTCAATGCCAAATGTTGACTGTGTTGGTGTGTTGAGCTCGCTCACTGCCCCTCTGTCACTCGCTCATTCTGTGTCTCCCGGTGCTGCAGGCTGCTCTGTTGTACTGGGCTCCTGCCTGTGCTGGCACCTTGTTCTGCCCACTAAGAAATCCGCAGCTGTCCCGACAGAGCTGTGTTGAGGTGGCTCACCCCCTCTCTCACTCGATCATTCTGTTTCTCTTGCCGCTGCAGGCTGCCCTTTTGTACTGGGCTCTTGCCTGTGTTGGTGGCTTTTTCAACCCACAAAGAAATCTGCAGCAGTCCTGACACAGGTCTGTTGAGCCTGCTGACCCCCACCCCCCACTCACTCATTCCGTTTCTGCTGACGCTACAGGCTGGCCTTTTGTACTGGGCTCCTGCCTGTGTTCCCACCTTTTTCTGTCAACAAAGTAATCCGCAGCAGTCATGATAGAGCTCCATTGAGCTCGCTCACTCCCCCTCTCTCACTCGCTCGGTGTGTTTCTCCCGATGCTGCAGGCAGCCCTTTTGTACTGGGCCCCTCCTGTGTTGGCTCCTTTTTCTGCCCACAAAGAAATCTACAACTGTCCCAACAGAGCTCTGTTGAGGTCGCTCACTCCCCCTGTGTCACTCACTCATTCTGTTTCTCCTGGAGCTGCTGCCTGCCCTTTTGTACTGGGCTCCTGCCTCTGTTGGCACCTTTTTCTGCCCACAAAGAAATCTGCAGCAGTCCTGACAAAGCTCCGTTGAGCTCGCTCACTCCACTTCTCTCACTCACTCATTCCGTTTCTGCCGGTGCTGCAGGCTGCCCTTTTCTATTGGGCTCCTGCCTGCATTGCCAACTTCTTCTGACCACAAAGAAATTTGCAGCAATTACAGTACAGTTCTGTTCAGCTTGCTCACTCCTCCCCTCTCACTCTCTCATTCTGCTTTTCCCGCCAGTGCAGGCTGCCATTTTGTACTGGGCCCCTGCATACATTGCTGCCTTTTTCTGCCCACAAACAAATCTGCTGCAGTCCCAACAGAGCTCCGTTGAGCCCATTCACTCCCCCTTCCTCACTCGCTTATTCTGTGTCTCCTGCCGCTGCAGGCTTCCCTTTTGTACTGGGCTCCTGCCTGCATTGCCACCTTTTTCTGCCCGCAAAGACATCTGCAGCAGTCACAATAGAGCTCCACTGAGGTCGTTCACTACCGCTCTGTCACTGGCTCGTTCTGTTTCTCTTGGTGCTGCAGGCTGAGCTTTTGTACGGGGCTCCTGGCTGCATTGGCACCTTTGTCTGTCCACAAAGAAATCTGCAGCTGTCCCTACAGAGCTCCGTTGAGGTCGCTCAGTCTCTCTCTTTCATATGCTCATTCTGTTTGTCCTGGCACTGCAAGCTCCCTTTTGTACGGGGCTCCTGCCTGCATTGACACCTTTTTCTGCCCACAAAGACATCAGCAGCAGTCCTGATAGAGCCCCATTGAGCTCACTCAGTCCCCCTGTATCACTCACTCCTACTGTTTCTCCCACCGCTGCAAGTTGCCCTTTTGTACTAGGCCCCTGCCTGCACTGATGCCTTTTTCTGCCCACAAAGAAATCTGCAGCAGTCCTGACAGTGCTCAGCTGACTTCGCTCACTCCCTCTCCCTCACTCACTCTCTCGTTCGGTTTCTCCTAGTGCTGCAGGCTGCCCTTTTGTACTGGCCTCTTGCATTGGGGCCTTTTTCTGCCCACAAACAAATCCGCAGCAGTCCTGACAGAGCTCAGTTGAGCTCGGCCACTACCCCCTCTCACTCGCTTGATCTTAACCTGTCCCAAACACTGATTTCCCACATTGACCGTGCAATTCTCTGGCTGGAGTTCAAAAACATATTTTAGGCAGGATGTGGAAAATGACAGCTGTACTCTTCATAAGGAGGTGTGAAAAAATGCCACTGTTGAAAATGTGGTGCGAAAATATTACAAATTTGCAAAGTTACAAGGATGCTTGTATCACAGTCATGTTATGGAGTTTCGACACCAAATTTTCAACATAGGGATTTTAGGACCTCTGCTCATGAACACTGCCACTGTCATTGTCTTAATGTGTCCAGAACACTGATTTCCCACAGCAACCATGTTATTCTGTGTCGGAACTGTGAAAACACACTTCGGTCAGGATGTGAAAAATGACAGCTATACTGCTCATAAGGAGGTGTGAAAAAATGCCATTGCTGAAAATCTGTTGTGACAATATTACAAATCTGTGAAGTTACAAGCGTTGGTGGAAAGTGCGCAATGCACACTTGTAACACAGTCATTTGATGGGCTATCAACACCAAATTTTCAACATAGGCATTTTAGGACCTCTGCTCATGAACAGTATCACTGTTATTTTCTTAATCTGTCACGAACAGTGATTTCCCACAGCGACCGCCATATTCTGTGCCGGAAGTGCAAAAACACATTTCAGCCAGGATGGGAAAAATGACAGCTGTACTGTTCATAAGTAGGTATGGGAAAATGGTAATGTTGAAAATCTGGAGTGAAAATATTACAAATTTGCGAAGTTACGAGCGTGCGTGCAAACTGCGCAACACACGCTCGTAACACAGTCATTTTATGGAGTACCTTTACCAAATTTTCAACATAGGCATTTTAGGACATCTACTCATGAACAGTGTCACTGTCATTTTCTTAATCTGTCCCGAACATGGATTTCCCACAGCAACTGCGCTATTCTGCGCCGGAACTGCGAAAACACATTTTGGCCAGGATGTGAACAATGACAACTGCACTGTTGACAAGGAGGTACAAAAAATGTCAATGTTGAAAATCTGGCATGAAAATACTGCAAATTCACGAATTTATGAGCGTGCGTAGCAACTGCGCAACGCACGCTCATAAAACAGTCATTTTTTTGATTTTTTCCACCAAATTTGTGACATAGGCTTTTTGATAGCCCACCTCATGAACACTGGCACTGCCATTTCATTAATCAGCACCGGAAGGTGATTCCGCGCAGTGACTGCGAAATCACCTTTCGGGGCCGATTAATGGCATGACAGTTCAAGAATTCATGAGAAGGGGTCTCAAAAACCCCATGTTGACAAAACCCCATGGTGCCAAATTCAAAAAAATGACTGAGATATGCATTAACGTTGAAAAAAACCCTATTTCTACCATTATACAGCTTACCGGCATTTCCTCAGTTCGCGGTCGGCTTTGAAGAGTGCAGACGTGTTCCCGGTCCACCGAAGATCGTCATGCCAGACTCCAGAGGTAAGTACGGGGTGAGGGGGGTGTGGGGAGGTAGAGTGCGCAGTGGGTGGGCGCGGGTTGTGGGTGGGGGGCAAGGAGAGCGCCGAGGGACATTTTCCTTTTCCTTTTTTACAGGGAAAAAAAGAAGTCACAGGACCATTTTTAACTTTACAGGAGCATTTGGCATGCTGGGGTGGGCTCCAGCATGTTACGGGCTTTTTGGGGGGACAGCAGGTAGCTGACGGGGGATTAGGCAGCCCGTCGGCACACAACAAAAGGGGTTGGTATCATTATGCCGACAGGTATTGGGTACCCAGTCAGTAGACAATAAAAGTGGAAGTACCGAATGCCGACGGGGAGTGGGCTTCTTAGTCGGCAACAGAAATACAGGGGCACTGAAGCCAATGGGGATTGGGGCCCCTGTTGGCAAGTAAACATGGTGGAGGGGGTGAATATTGTTTGCGAACACAGCGGCAAACTGACGCCATGTTCACAAACAATATCAATATGTGAAGATCCCGCCCTGCAATGACGGGTCGCTCCCTCATTGCAGCGGATGGCTTACGCTGCAATGACAAGGTGGCCCCTGATTGCAGCGGCTGATTTGTCTCAATTTGGTGGCAAGGTTCCAAATGACTGTCACCAGCAGCGTGCCATGGCATTGGGGGAAGTGGGACAAGCCTTTGCAGGCTGTGGGGGCATTGGCCACAACAGTGCCGTGCCTCCACAACCTGCTTCTGAGCAAGCTGTCCCAATATGTTTCTTGCGCTGTGCGCAATCAACATAAAAATGTTGGGTGTGGGGTTCTTAGTGCTGACTGTTCTCCCTTAAGGTGACTCTGTACATCCCCACATTCCAACGGACCCCGTCACACCTGAAATCTGTACACATATCCCAGCCCCGGTTCTGTACCTTAAAGGATCTGGTAACTTCTAGATTAAATTGACTATGGATGCAGGCCCAAACCAGGAAACTGTCTGCACAATTTCTAGTAAAGCAGCACTGCTATTCTACTACAAGGAAGGAAACACTGAGATGTACTTGAACGAGTTATTTCTTGTTAAACAGTTTACATATCGCCTCAAATACTGCACTTATCTGATGTTATGTTTGAAAAAGTATGTCCCTTGAAGATTCACGTACTGTGGGAATGCACTCCAGGAGAACATGGTGAAATGGACGCCACCATGAACCCAGTGTTGGCTGCTGGGTTCAGCTTCCAGCTAGGCTTTTCAGCTGCAGTCTCATCAAATTCCTCCATGAAACTGTAGCTAGAAACTCCTTATGACTCATCAGCTCTAAGTAGTTGGCCACACACCCACAGGACTCTCAGCCAATTCAGCTGGTCTGGAGTTCCAGAATTAACCCTATGAGGCCCAGTAGTCCTGCAGGAGAGTCTTGACTTCCCAGGGGCTACACACACACACACACACACACACATGCACACACCACATCGCACACACACCACTTTGAAGATTGAAGGCCTTGGCAATTTCTCAGACCTCAACATGACTAGCCTTCCACCCTAGGCTCCAGTATACAAGGACGGATCTCTTTTCTGCTTGCCTTGTAACAGGGAGAAACACAGCCATAATTAGAGAGCACTGTGACAGTAATGCCAGTTAACTCAACATGAAAAACTAGGGATCCCTGATACCTGGGGGTCCTACGCCCAGACTCTGTGGTAGTTCATATTCTGGAACGCCCCCAGGACATTATGCCTGGGTGCCCCATGGTGGTGACCAACAGGTCTGAAGATGGCAAAACAACCAAGAACACTATCAGCCTCTAACCCAGGCTTCTGAAACATTACATTGACACCTTGTTGGTAAACATATTAGATAAAATACCACTATACCAAACGTTCAACATTTAGACACGTAATCATTTTTAAACTTTTCTCCCCAAAACATTTTTGTACTGGTTTCAGTCCCCTACAAAAAGACTCTTTCACATTTAAACACCTTAAGGACAAGACACATTTTCAAACCACTTGCAACAGGTAAAAATCATTTACATCTAAACTTTAGAAACATAGAAACATAGAATCTGACGGCAGATAAGGACCGCTTGGCCCACCCAGTCTGCCCATTTCCCTACCTATTGGATAAGCTGCAGATCCTAGTTAACCAGCAGCCTACTTCTTCCTACCCCCACCCCCTAGAATTGCCTTATGACTGTCCCATGCATGCTTGAATTCCACCACTGATTTTGACTCCACAACCTCCTCCGGAAGGCTGTTCCATGCATCCACAACCCTCTCTGTGAAAAAATACTTCCTTAAATTACCTCTGAGCTGCCCTCCCTCTATCTTCAAATTGTGCCCTCTTGTTCTTGCACACCTCTTGTTTTGAAAGATGCTACCCTCTTGGACTTTGTTGATTCCCTTGAGGTACTTGAACATTTCTATCATGTCCCCCCTCTCCCTCCTTTCCTCGAGGCTGTACATATTAAGCTCCTTTCATCTCTCTTCATATGTCTTCCGGTGCAGACCCTGCACCATTTTAGTTGCCCTCCTCTGGACAGCTTCCATCCTGTCTATGTCTTTGCGGAGATTGGGTCTCCAGAACTGCACACAGTACTCCAGATGGGGTCTCACCAGCTGTCTGTACAGAGGGATAATAACTTCCTGTTTTCTACTGGTGATGCCTCTCCCTATGCATCCCAGTATCCCCCCAGCCCTCCTTGCTGCCCTCTCACATTACTTGCCCACCTTTAGGTCATCTGATATGACTACCCCCAGGTCCCTTTCCATTTTTTGTTGTTGTTAGTATCTCACCCCCCATTGTGTACTCTTCCCCTGGGTTTTTGTTTCCCAGGTGCATTACCTTGCACTTCTTAGCATTGAATCTAAGCTGCCATACATTTGACCATTCCTCTAACCTTGCCAAGTCCTTCTCATCCTTTCCACCCCACCCTGTGCATCAACTCTGTTGCAGATCTTTGTGTCATCTGCAAAGAGACATACTTTCCTTCAGTCCTTCTGCAATGTAAACATAAAGACATTGAAGAGGACCAGTCCTAATATTGAACCCTGCGGTACCCACTAGTAACCCTCCTTTCTTCTGAGTGGACTCCATTTACTATTACTCTCTGTCCTATTCTCAGCCAATTCTTTACCCAGGCTGTCATCTTGGGACCCACTCCCAGGCTGGCTAACTTGTATATTAATCTTTGTGTGGGACTGTGTCAAATGCCTTGCTAAAGTCTAGGTAGGCCATGTCCACAGCCCTCCTGATCTACTACTTTGGTCACCCAGTCAAAGAACTCTATCAGATTAGTCTAGCATGACCTTCCCACTGTGAATCCATGCTGTCTAGGGTCCTGTGCCCTCTGGCCTCTAGATACTCGACAATTCTTTCCTTCAGAGTGATTCCTTCATTTTCCCTATCACTGAGGTTAAACTAACAGGTCTGTAGTTTCCTGCTTCTGCCTTGCTCCCACTTTTGTGAAGGGAATCACATCTGCCCTCCTCCAGTCCTCGGGTACCACCCCATCCTCCCATGATTTTAAAAGGGTAGTCAGTGGTGTCACTAGTTCTACCCTTAGTTCTTTTAGAATTCTGGGATGAATCCATCAGGCACCATTGCTTTGTCCACCTTCAGTTTTAAGAGTTCTTTCAGAACCCTTTCTTCTGTGAATGGGCTGGTATCAACTTCTGTATCCAGAGTGTTTCTACTGTTTGTTTTATGTACCCCCTCTTCATTTGTAAATACTGAGCAAAATATTTGTTTAGTATCTCTGCCTTTTCACAGTCTCCCTCTACCCACCCTCCCTCCCTTTATTAAGCCTCACTATCCCTCCCTTGGTCTTCCTTCGCTCCCTGATGTACCTATAAAAGGTTTTATCCCCCTTCTTAACTGAGTAGGCTATCTTTTCCTCGGTTTGGGCCTTTGCTGTTCTGACTGACTTCCCAGCCTCCTTTTGCTTTAACTGATACAGTTCTCTGTCCTGCTCCTTCTGTGATCCCTTGTACTTCCTGAATGCTTTCCTTTTCTCTTGAACCTTCACTGCCACTTCCTTTGAGAACCATAGTGGTTTCTTACATCATTTTGTTTTGTTTATTTGCTTCACACAAAGGCTCGTTACCTCTGTGATGGTAGTTTTTATTATTCCCCATTGTTCTTCCACCCCTCCTTCCTGCCCATTTGCTAGTGCATTCCTTAGGCACTCACCCATTTGGCAAAGTCAGCCCTCCTAAAGTCCAGTACTTTTGTCTTTGTATGGCTTGACTCTATTGCTGTGTTTATTGTGAACCATACTGTTCGATGGTCGCTAGTTCCCAGATGGCTACCCACTTCTACATCTGTGATCCTCTCTCCATCTCCATTTGAGAGAATCAAGTCTAATATTGCTCCCTCTCGAGTGGGCTCCAATACTAGTTGTCTAAGGCATGCCCCCTATAGGGCATCTAGAATAACTCCACTCTTCGAAGTGGCAGCTGCAACTGCACTCCAGTTAACATCTGGCATATTCAGATCACCCATCAGCAATATCTCCCCTTTTTCTGCCATTCTAAGTATACTTTCTATCATTTCCTTGTCCATTTCCTCCCCCTGAGAAGGGGGTCTGTATATAACCCCTGTCCGGATTGTGGTGCCATGACCTGTCTCCAAATTTACCCACAGTGCTTCTTCTCCTCCCTGTTTACTCTTTTGTTCTGTTGCTTTTATTCCTTCCCTTATGTAAAGAGCTACTCCTCCTCCTCTTTTACCCTCCCTGTCCCTCCTGTAGATAGTATATCCTGGTATGTTTACATCCCAGTCATGGTTTTGTGTGTACCATGTTTCTGTGACTGCCATGATATCCAGATGTTCCTCCTCCATGTAGTGGTGAAATGGACGCCACCATGAACCCAGTGTTGGCTGCTGGGTTCAGCTTCCAGCTAGGCTTTTCAGCTGCAGTCTCATCAAATTCCTCCATGAAACTGTAGCTAGAAACTCCTTATGGCTCATCAGCTCTAAGTAGTTGGCCACACACCCGCAGGACTCTCAGCCAATTCAGCTGGTCTGGAGTTCCAGAATTAACCCTATGAGGCCCAGTAGTCCTGCAGGAGAGTCTTGACTTCCCAGGGGCTACACACACACACACACACACACACACACACACACACGCACACCACTTTGAAGATTGAAGGCCTTGGCAATTTCTCAGACCTCAACATGACTAGCCTTCCACCCTAGGCTTCAGTATACAAGCACGGATCTCTTCTCTGCTTGCCTTGTAACAGGGAGAAACACAGCCATAATTAGAGAGCACTGTGACAGTAATGCCAGTTAACTCAACATGAAAAACTAGGGATCCCTGATACCTGGGGGTCCTACACCCAGACTCTGTGGTAGCTCATATTCTGGAACCCCCCCAGGGCATTATGCCTGGGTGCCCCATGGTGGTGACCAACAGGTCTGAAGATGGCAAAACAACCAAGAACACTATCAGCCTCTAACCCAGGCTTCTGAAACATTACATTGACACCTTGTTGGTAAACATATTAGATAAAATACCACTATACCAAACGTTCAGCATTTAGACACGTAATCATTTTTAAACTTTTCTCCCCAAAACATTTTTGTACTGGTTTCAGTCCCCTACAAGAAGACTCTTTCACATTTAAACACCTTAAGGACAAGACACATTTTCAAACCACTTGCAACAGGTAAAAATCATTTACATATAAACTTTATATTTTTGTAAGCCCCCTCTCTCTCCCATTAGGAACCTCTTTCCACCTCCTACCCCTCCACCCCCAGAGTTTAGGAATTTAATGGTACTTCGGGGGTTAATCTCTGCTGGATGCCTAAAGGTGGCAGCAGAGGGCGGTTTGAGAAGGGTATAAAAGGAGAGGAAACAGGAAGTTCTGAGTCTTTTCCAGCCTGGGCAGTAGGCCTGAGGCTGAAGGCAGCAGCTGGAAGAGCAGGAGAGGCAGGCAAGGAGGGAGCTTGATGGTCCAGGTTGGGCCTGTGGGGGGACCTCCCCAAATTCAGTAGATAGGGATGGCCTCTACAGCAAAATGGCATTTAGTAGCAGGTATTGGAGCTCTGAGGGGCGATGGTCAGCTAGGCTGAACTGCATCGTCGGAATGTGGGAGGCCTAGTTAGTGGGCAAATTGGTAGGGTAGGCAGGAGCCCTGTTTGGATCTTGTGCAGGTGTTGCCTGGGCTGTCAGTTCTGTGGGAGCTGTTGCAGGTTTTCCACAGAAGAGATGCCGGTGGCAGAGGTCCCCTCTTGTACTTGGAGTGGCAGGACATCCCAGGTGTGGAGGTGTCCAGGAGTGTCCTTCACCCACAAAAAAGGGGCCTGTGTAGAGGGGCAGGTCCTGGGACATCAGCATTTCAGGGCCGGGTGGGCCACTGGTCTTTAGGACAGGCCTTGGAGGGCAGCTCTCAGTTGGAGCTTAGGTCAAGCCCAGGATGAGATGGCAGTGACATGGAGAGGAGGCTGGGGCCATACCTGGATGGTCATCTGGGGCACCTTAGAGAAAGAGAATGCCATGGGTGCCAAAGAGGAATGTGAGTTGCTCAGAGGCCCTGGATGGTGGCAGGGCCTGGGTCCCTCTCGTGGCAGGGCAGCCCGGAGGTGCAGCTTGGGCATTGGAGCTGGGCTGTGGTAAAGGCCCAAGCACCAGTGGGAGCAGGAGACTGAAGAGTGCAGGAGGGACAGAACTGGTGTGGGAGTTGTTGGTACACTGGGGGATTCAGGCTCAAACTAGAGGAGAGAAGACAAGGGTTACAGGGCCTGGGTCAGAAAGAAAAAATCTGGGGCCCCCTTGAGATTTGGGCCAAGGTCCAGGGGCCACGTTGGGAGAAACAGCTCACTTCTCCATGCCAGAGATAGAGAATCTGACCAGTGTCAGAAAGGGAGATCAGGAAATGGTAACCAAAAGAAACAACAGAGTTTGGCTTACCAGTGCTGGTGAGAAAGGAGCCTGATGATTCTTCGGAATGAAGGGTCTGCTTGGGTAAATCAGCCGAGCTTCCAAAAATTGGAAACAACCTGCTTGCACTGTCTGTATGCCATCTTGTGTCTGCTCCAGAGTTCCAGCATGAGTGAGTTTGTAAAAAGGTTTAATAGCCTTATGGAGCTGCTTTATTTTCTTGGAGTAAGATGGAACCCCTGTGCCCTTGGAATCATTTGGGGCACAGGCGAAAAAAATAAAGAGCTGTTTGGGAAGAAACTGAATAGTGATTTTTTTTTTTTATTTAAGTTAAAAGGGGGTAAATGAAATGAAAGGCCCCTTATATTTATGTTGTTTTATAAGTTGTAATTGCAGAAGGTGGGCATCAGTTCGCACTGGGATCATGGGGCTCGGGGAGACAGGGGGAGCTGAAGGATGCAGACTGATTGGAGGTTCTTGATCCAGCAGCAAGAGGTTTGGGGCTGAACTAGTTTACAGAGGTAGAGATCGAGAGTGCACTGAGAGCTGAAGCCATTGAGAGGTAGGCCATGTGTTTTCCTATCTTTATTTCCGGTGCACTAGCTCAGAGTTGTTTTGCATTGCTGTGGTCCCTTAATTTTCCCCCGGTTCATCTGTGATAAATGAATGCCCCAAGGCAGTGTGGAAAGTGGGTACTACATGTGGGGGCTCGTTCAGGATGTTCCCTGTAGTTCAAACCCCACCAGGCCCCGAGTCCTTGGGTCCGAAGTGCTGGCAGGTTCCACAGCCTAAGTAGGCCCTGTTGTGCATTGAAACTAAGTTGTAGGGTAGGCCTGAAGAAGAAGAAGTAGACCTCAACATGCCTGGTGTGGTGTGCATGCATGATAAGCTGGTCATGTGACTCTCCGGCGGAATCTAATTTATGGATGGCAAAGAAGAAGTTAGAGCAGCTGTTGAGGGAGTGACATCTTTGGGAGAGCAGTTGGAAGGGAAAGGTGCTGAGAGAGCAACCATGTGAATAGAAAAGTGAGATTGGGACATCGCACAACCACACTGAAGCAGCAGAAAAGACAGTTCCAGCAAAAGTAAGAAGGTTCCCTTACTGTGGGTACTGGGTGGAGCAGCAAAGACAGGACTTGAGCAGGTAGGCCCCATGGATTTGCGCTGGATCATTTCAGGCAACGGAGAGGAAGGTGGAGAGGAGGCATCCCCATAAGAGGAGCCACTTGCCACGGTTCCTGCACCATTGCTGTCCTGGCTATGGAAGGCAGGGGGAAAAGGACAGGCTAATGAAAGATACGTGAAGTGTGGATTTATTTGTTTATTTATTTATTCATTCAGTTTTGGTAACTGGGTAAGCCCAATGGGCCCTGAGGGTCCCTTTTTCGGCGGCGACCCAGAATTAGTTACATAAAGTAGGATATTCTCGCATATACAGTACATGTGTGAGCAGACAACATTTGGTTACATTCAGGATATTTCACAACATCAGGGGAAGGCATCACCAACTTGCCTTTGTGCACAGTCTCCTCAAATGCAGCCCCAGGAAAAGGTTTAAATCACGTACCGCCTGTTCCAAATTGGGGGCTCCCTCCCAGTACCACAGAAGGCTCTTATGTGTTATGGTCACCAGCTACTGGGGATTCAGGAGCGTTTGATAGACTAAAGTGCTCATGGCCATATAACTAAAGCCAGGAGCATTTCCCCTGAATGTCATAGTGGAAGCAGTGGAAGAAGAGGGTGCAGGAGTAAAACTGAGGCAAGGAGGTGATGGGGGCACAGTCATCTGCCCAGCTCCCCGCCACCAGCTACCAGCTATCCCAGTGGCAGAGGGAGGGGCAGGGGTCTCAGAAAAGCAGCAGAAGATCCTTTAGGGCCTGGGGTGTCTCTGTCTCAACTCCTGTTTGGTGGTAGCCCACTGGCTCTGTCCACTAAGTCAGAGCCTGCATCTAGAGCTTAGTCAAAGATTTTAAAGCCCAGCGGACTTGGTTCCAGATCTGTTGCTGCACCAGTAGTGGCCAGGGAGGGTGAAAAGGCTCAGAGAGAACCAGAGAAACTAGATGAGGAGAAATTTATCAGCAAATGGTTCCAGTTCAAGGACTACCAGGTGCATACAGCCATCCCCAAGCCTTTTCATTGACCAGTGATCACCTTGGTGGACCATACCCCATGGATTCCGGTCTGTGCCAAAACCCTCCGGACTCTTATGGATTGATTAAACCCCAGTGACCCGCTGAATAGCAAATACAAAAGGGGGGATATGGTTACCACCAGGGCAAGCCTGGAGGACCAGCGTGAGAGACCTGCCAGAATGAAGCCAGGCTGAGAGATTGGTCCACAGGAGGCTTCGTGTAGAGTATCCCCATATGGACTATCCATATCTGCCTGAGAGGATATGGGACATTATTGAGGAGATGAGGAAGAGTGGATCTTCAAAGAGCAGATGGAATGATTGAAAAACCACCCTTGAGGTGGAGGTGCCCTATCTCAACAACTCATCCAGCAGGCTCAGACAATGTGCTGCACAGGGACTTGGTCTGGTTTTACCCTTTTCAAGAACTTCACTCTGGTCCAGGACTTGGCTGGGACACGGACCAAATATTACATCTTAGACTGCGATTCTTTTGGGGGATTGACCAAACCAGATCTGGAATATTATTTCCCACTGAGAGGGGGACTTGCAACTTAGGCCTCCTGTATGACAGATTTATGGACTGCTCCAGGACAGTTGCTCTATGGAGCAGGATGCGGTGACTGTAAATAGTTTTTCTTAAAGAAATAAAAAATGGGACTTAAAATGATGTTTTATTATTGGAAAAAAAAAAAGCCAAGATCATGGATAATTAATCGTGTGAAAGATGGTTGACAGTGGTGTGAGTGCAGGAGTAATGTGTGCAAGAGTGTGTCAGGGGATTGTACATAGAGTAACTTGTTTCTGGTTGATGGGAGGTGTATTGGGGTTTTGTTAAAATTGCAGAACTACCTCAGTATTGTTTGTAATGTTGATGGTAAGGTTTAATAATTAAGAAATCAATGATTATGATTGTCTAATGACAGAGAAATAATGTAGGTCTTTCTAAAATTTTTTACAGTTTTCTCCGGGTGCAGGTAAGTTTTATTTTGTAGGGCAATCTTGGGTTTACCAAGGCAGGTTTGGGTGGTGCTTTTGGCCAGATATGGTGTGTTTGCTCTCAGAGGGCTGGGGAGTATGCATACCCAGTTTGATGGGAGGAGACCATCACTGGACCCTTGCCATCATTCCCAGGAGGGAATGATTTCTTGGGTGGGGGAAAAGTGTAAGCCCCCTTCCACCTCCTACCCACCCAGAGCTTAGGAATTTATTGATGCTCCTGGGGTTAATCCCTGATGGATGCCTAAAGGTGGCAGCAGAGGGCAGTTTGAGAAGAGTATGAAAGGAGAGAAAGCAGGAAGTTCTGGGTCTTTTCCAGCCTGGGTAGTAGGCCTGAGGCTGGAGGGGTGAATGGAAGAGCAGGAGAGGCAGGCAAGGAGGGAGCTCGATGGTCCGGGTTGGGTCTGTGGGAGCCCCCCCCAAAGTTAGTAGATAGGGATGGCCTCTACAGTGATGTGGCATTGAGGAGCAGGGATGGGAGCTCTGAGGGGAGGATAGTCAGCTAGCCTGAACTGTGTTGTCGGGATGGGGAGGCCTAGTTAGTGGGCAAATTGGCAGGGTAGGCAGGAGCCCCGTTTGGATCCCATGCAGGTGCTGCTTGGGATGTCAGGGCTGTGGGGACTGTAGCAGGGTTCCCACAGAAGAGGGTCTGGTGGCAGAGGTGCCATCCTGTACCGGGAGTGGCAGGCAGCCCAGGCTTGGAGGGGCCAGGAGTGTCCTTCGCCCACAAAAAGGGGCGGGTCCTGGGGCACTGGCATTTCAGGGCTGGGTGGGCCACAGGTCTTTAGGACAGGCCTTGGAGGGCAGCACCTGGTTGAAGTTTAGGTAAAGCCCATGATGTGATAGCAGGGATACAGAGAGGAGGCTGGGGCCATCCCTGGATGGTCATCTGGGGCACCTTAGAGAAAGAGGATGCCATGGGTGCCAAAGAGGAATGTGAGCTGCTCGGAGCACCTGGGTGGTGGCAGGGCCTGGGTCCCTCTCATGGCAGGGCAGCTCAGAGGTGCAGCTTGAGCATTGGGGCTGGGCTGTGGCAAAGGCCCTAGCAACAGTGGGAGTGGGAGATTGAAGAGTGCAGGAGGGACAGAACTAGTGTGGGAGTTGTTGGTACACCCGGGGGTTCAGGCTCAAACTAGAGGAGAGAAGACAAGGGTTACAGGGCCTGGGTCAGAAAGAATAAATCCTGGGACCCCTTGAGATTTGGTCCAAGGTCTGGGGGCCAGGTGGGGGAAGTAGCTTGCATCTCCGAGCTGGAGATAGGGCATCTGACTAGTGCCAAAAAGGGAGATCAGGAAATGGTAACCAAAAGAAACAAAAGAGTTTGGCTTACCAGTGCCAGTGAGAAAAGAGCCTGATGATTCTTCAGGAATGAAGGATCTGCTTGGGTAAATCAGCCGAGCTTCCAAAAATTGGAAACAACCTGCTTGCACTGCCTGTGTACCATCTTGTGTCTGCTTGAGAGTTCCAGCATGGGTGAGCTTGTAAAAAGTTTTAAAAGCTCCATGGAGCTGCTTTATTTTCTTGGAGTAAGATGGAACCCCTGTGCCCCTGGAATCATTTGGGGCACAGGTGAAAAAAATTAAAGAGCTGTTTGGGAAGGAACTGAGTAGTGATTTTTCTTTATTTAAGTTAAAAGGGGGTAAATGAAATGAAAGGCCCCTTATATTTATGTTCTTCTATAAGTTGTAATTGCAAAAGGTGGGCATCAGTTTGCACTGGGATTGTGGGGCTCGGGACACAGGGGGAGCTGAAGGCTGCAGACTGATTGGAGGTCCTGGATCTGGCGGTAAGAGGTTTGGGACTGAATCAGTTTACAGAGGTAGAGATCGAGAGTGCACTAAGAGCTGAAGTCATCGAGAAGTAGGCCATATGTTTTCCTATCTTTATTTCCGGTGCACTAGCTCAGAGTTGTTTTGCATTACTGTGGTCTCTTCATTTCCCCCCAGTTCATCTGTGATAAATTCATGCCCCAGACAGTGGGGGAGGGGGTACTACATTTTTTTGTATAGTCACACAGTAACGAGAACACATAAAAATAGTTTCTATATTTCTTTGTTATATGTCTATCATGCATCTTATAGCAAACTGAATTGATTTAAGTGGTAGAAACATTTTCAAGGTAGAATGTCTAATGGGATCGGATGGGGATAAGGAACTTAGTACATACTCAAAAAAGGAATTGACTGCATAGGGCTGTAGTAAGGGGAACAGAGGAGTACAGCATTAGCTGTTTCTGAGACTTTTACTGTTAAAGAGGGCATACTAAGGTGATCAAATGGACGAGCATTAAGGTTGGAGGGGTAACCTGAAATGGGATCAGGCAGGCCCTGAGTATGGCCTCTGGGACACTAGGGCATGGAGAATCTTTGAGAAGGTTGTAGGATGCACTGGGTGTGGGACGGCCTTGGTGTTGGATATAGTATTGAGGCTGGGAGCTGCATGGTGTGCAGACAACTTACACAGCTAAGAGAGGAGGTTGGGTGGTTGACGTGAGCACTAAGAAAGGCAGGGGAGTAGGGAAGGGGAGAGGATTGGAGGATGTTGAAAGAAAACACCAGTTGGGTGGTGGATGAATGAGAGAACATAGGAGGAGCTGCAGGGATAGCAGGAACAGGTGTAGAGGTAGGCACGAGAATAAGGGGAGAGTACTGGAGGAGGTCCAGAGGATGCATCATAGGGGTGAGAGGAGAAAGGGGGAGCACAAGGGAGGCTGCAGGAGACTTTGGCACAAGAGAAGTAGAGGATGAGAGGAGGCTGGGGAAGTGGCAAGTGGCAGGATCAAAGAAAGCACAGCAAGCACTATCAGGGAAGGGTCAGGAATTAGGGAGAGGAGCAGCAGGCAGCGAAGCAAGGAGGCAGAGCAGAAAAACAGATTTGCACCCCGGGGGGCACTTGAGGTGGAGGATGGCAAGGAGTGCGACAATGAGGAATTCATAGGAGATGAAGGAGGGGCTAAGGTAATAGAAGGATCAGGAATGGGGGATACACCTTTGGGAGGGAACCTAGAGGGAAGGAGCCAAAATGAGCAAAAGGAGGGGGTAAGAACAGTCTCCAGGGGACACAATGCATGAAAGAGACAGGGAGGGAGCCTACAGTAAGCTCAGGAAGGGATAAAATAAAGGCGGGGGAAGGGAGAGGGTACCTGTACGCTGAGGGTTTCGGGCAGTAGAGAGGAAGGTAAGGAGCAAAGGGAGGGATCAGAGCCCACAAAAGGGGAGGCTAGGATAAGGGGGACACGGGGGGATGAGAGATTTAGTCCAGGGGGGTGAGCAAAACTCTGGGGAAGGAGATGGATAAGGGGAAAAATGGGACCAGGGTGGAAAATGCCCTAGATAGCTTCTGCCAGAGAACACCAGGAGAAAGGAGCCGCTGTTGTGACTGGACTTCTCTACTGGGACTAAAGAAGTAGAACTCTACTACTGGGACCTTCAATTTAGGGTAAAAAAAACAAACAAACAAACAAAAAAAATAGTGTGTTTGTCTGAGTTAGCAGAAGTGAATTGTTATCTGTGCAGTTATCTAGGTGTTTGTCTCAGGTGGTTGAAGGGGATTATCATCTGTGCAATTTAACTAAGTGTAGAAAGATCTGTTAAGTAGGGGGAGTGGCTTAGCTAGAAGGAAGCCAGGTTAAAGCCAGATTTAAACACTGCCCTAGATAGCTTCTGCCAGAGAACACCAGGAGAAAGGAGCTGCTGTTGTGACTGGACTTCTCTACTGGGACTATATTGCCTCCTTCCTCCTCCACCCCACCCCCCCACCATAAACCAGTTCTACTTTTATAGGCACAGGATTTGACTGACAACAGGAACTTCCTGTTTGGGAGCAGGAAGTGAGTGACCATACAGCCACCAAAGACTCATCATCCTAGAAGGAAAAGAGTAGCTCTCTGTCCCCCCTAGCTGCAGGAGGTCTGCCTCTGAGGAAGTAAGGAGACTGCTGAGAAATATAGGAACTTCTTGTCTCAGAACAGGAAGATCAGGAGCTTAAAGGGCACAGAGGCAGTAAGTAAGTAGGGAGAAAAGTAAATGAATAAACAGAGGAAAGAGTAAGTATTACAAACAACAGTGTAGGGGCCAGAAATAAGACATGATGGGAGTGGTTCAGTGCAGTGGCTGTGGAGCAGCAGTCTTCCGGGAGAAGGTTCTGGAGGATGCGGTGTTGTCCCATCTGTAGGCATCTCACTGGACTGAGGGAGGAGGTTGCTCACTTCCAGGCTGAGTTGGCCAGGATTTGTGGGACCTCCTCTCCCATCCAGGGACCACCAGGGCCACTGCCGTTGCCTCAGAGGTTGCCAAGAAAGAGGAGTGGTTGGACCACAGTGGGCTCAGGGAGGGTGATGGTGGTGGAACAGAGGTGCATCTCTCCAGTTGTACCTCTCCACAAGTCATATGCTGTTCTGGCAAAGTGTGGTTCTTCTATGGAGGCACCTTCAGTGGAGACCAAGGAGGATGCTGGGAACCTCCACAAAGGAGACCCACAGGAGGGTGGCATGGGACCCCACAGGAGAAGGAAACAACTCCTGGTGGGGGACTCCATTGTTAGGAAGGTAGAACTGGGGGAGGAAGGAGAGAGGGAGGTAAGGTGCCTGCCTGGTGCCATGGCTTGGAGGGACAGGGAGCGAATCCTCAGGATCGCTGGTGCAGTTGCACAGGAGAGGGAGCTGGATGTCATTGTCCACCTAGGAACAAATGACCTGGCTAAGAAAGGGATCAGAGCAGTGCAGGAAGAGTTTGTGGAGTTGGGGAGGGGTCTTAGACAAGTAGCATGCATGGTAACCTTCTTGGAGGTGCTGCCAATCTATGACATTGGTGAGGCTAGGGTGCTCCACACCATGGGATTCAATCAGTGGTTGAAAAACTGGTGCAGAGCTCAGGGATTTGGCTTCATTGGAGACTGGCGGTCCACCTGGAGTGATGCAGGCCTATACTGATGTGATGGTCTGCATCTGTCCAGGAAGGGAACCAGGATCCTAGGTGATAGGTTTAAATGCTTCATTGGCAAGCATATAAACTAGCCGGGTGGGGCACTGGAAAGGAGCAGGGAAATCCTAGCCCCCCCAGAAAAAATCAGGGTAGAAAGTGAGGTAAACACCAAGATACAGATGTCAATAGGGAAAAGGGCAGGGGTAAATGGAGAAAGTGACAAAGGCAATAAGGACAGGGATGGGGCAAAAAGGGGTAAGGCCATCAGGAAATGGAGGGTAATGAGTACTAATGTCTATAGTCTGGGCAACAAGCTCCTGGAACTGGTGGCCTTGATGGAAGAGGGATGCCTGGATATTGTAGCAGTCACAGAAACATGGTACACAGAGAACCATGACTGGGATGTTAACATACCAGGGTACACAACCTACAGGAGAGACAGGGAAGGGAGAAGAGGGGGAGGGGTAGCTCTCTATGTAAGGGAAGGGATAAAAGCAACTGAACAAAAGAGTAAACAGGGAGGAGAGGAGGCACTGTGAGTTACCTTAGAGACTGGAAATGGCACCACAATCCGCACAGGGGTTGTATACAGACCCCCATGTCAGTGGGAGGGAATGGACAAGGATATGATAGAAGGCATCCTTAGGATGGCAGAGAAAGGTGAGATACTATTGATGGGAGACCTGAATATGCCAGATGTTAACTGGAGCACCTTTGATGCAGCCACATTCAAGAGCAGAGCCATTCTTGATGCCCTACAGGTGGCATGCCTCAGACAGCTAGTTTTGGAACCCACTTGTGACCTCTTAGACCTCGTATTCTCAAATGGGGACAGTGAGAGGATCTCAGATCTAGAAGTGGGTAGCCATCTGGGAACAAGTGACGACCAAACAGAGTGGTTTATGATAAACTCAGCTACAGAGTCAAACCATACAAAAGTGAAGGTACTGGACTTCAGGAGGGCTGACTTTGGCAAGATGGGAGAGTGCCTTAGAAAAGCACTAGCAAACAGGCTAGAAGGAGGGGTGGAGCAACAATGGGAAAACATCAAAACTGCCATCACAAAGGCAACAAGCCTTTGTGTGAAGCAAATAAACAAATCAAAACAAAAGAAAAAGCCACTATGGTTCTCAAAAGAGGTGGCCGGGAAGGTTAGGGAGAAAAAGGCAGCATTCTGGAAGTATAAGGAAACACAGAAGGAGCAGGACAGACAGCTGTACCAGTTAAGGCAGAAGGAAGCAGGGAGGGAAGTCAGAATAGCAAAGGCCCAAACAGAGGAAAAGATAGCCAAGTCGGTTAAGAAGGGGGATAAAACCTTTTATAGGTACATCAGGGAGCATAGAAAGACAAGGGAGGGATAGTGAGGCTGAATAGAATGGACGGTGGTTGGGCAGAGAGGAACAGTGAAAAAGCAGGGATACTAAATGAATACTTCTGCTCAGTATTCACAAAAGAGGAGAAGGAAGAGGAGGAGGAGGAGGAGGGGGAGGTGCCTAATCCAGTTAACAGAAGCACTCCTGACGGGGGTCAAGCCCAGTCCTTTCGCAGAAGAAAGGGTTCTGAAAGAACTCCTAAAACTGAAGGTGGACAAAGCAATGGGGCCTGACAGAATTCACTCCAGAATTCTAAAAGAATTAAGGGAGAACTAGTGAAACCACAGACTACCCTTTTAACAAATCGTGGGAGGATGGTGTGGTACTTGAGGACTGGAGGAAGGCAGATGTGATTCCCCTTCACAAAGTGGGACCAAGACAGAGGCAGGAAACTATAGACCTGTCAGTTTGACCTCTGTGGTAGGGAAAGTGATGGAATCACTTCTGAAGGAAAGAATTGTTGAGTGCCTAGAAGCCAGTGGGGCACAGGACCCAAGGCAGCATGGGTTCACAGTGGAAAGTTCATGTCAGACGAATCTAATTGATTTCTTTTACTGGGTGACCAAAGTAGTAGACCAGGGAAGGACTGTTGACATGGCCTACCTAGACTTTAGCAAGGCATTTGACACAGTCCCACACAAAAGATTAATAATCAAATTAACCAGCCTGGGAGTGGGTCCCAGGGTGGTAGCCTGGGTAAAACATTGGCTGGACAACAGGAACAGAAGGTAATTGTAAATGGAATCCACTCTGAAGAAAGAGGAGTTACTAGTGGGGTACTGCAGGGTTCAGTACTGGGTCTAGTCCTTTTTAGTGTCTTTATAAGTGACATTGCAAAGGGACTGGAAGGAAAAGTATGCCTCTTTGCAGATGACATAAAGATCTGCAACAGGGTTGATACACAAGGAGGCATGGAAAGGATGAGAAGGGACTTGGCAAGATTGCAGGAATGGTCAGAAGTATGGCAGCTTGGATTCAATGCAAAGAAGTGCAAAATAATGCACCTGGGAAATAAAAACCCAGGGGAAGATTACACAGTGGGGGTGGGGGTAGTAACAACAACAACAAGCATTTGTCAATGCCGAATGTTTGCTTGCTGGCATTGGCATTGGTAGTGTAGGAGTTACAGAGCTGCATAATAGGAATGGAAGTGAAGTATTGAACTGAAGCCAGCCCCATCACCACCCTGCAGATAGTGAAAGGCATTGGGGTGTGCCTTTGGGTCGTGAGGCATAACGGCTATGCTAGTTCACCACACCCTACCCTGCAGACACCGACAAGTGTCATGGTGTGCCTTGGGGTCTTTGGCCCTTATGCGCACCCCATTCCATCAGGAAATACGGTGAGATGGGTGCGGTATAGGAGAATGGGGTGAACCTTGGGGCTGAAGAGTCCAAGGCACACCTTGATGCCTCTCACTTGATGCAGGGTGTGGGTGGGGGTGAAATGGTATGAGCATTGCAGGCAACAATCCCAAGTCACAGCCCTGATGCCTGTCATTCTGTACAGGGTGGGGCATTATGGTCAGAAACCTTAATGCCTCAGGCATTCATTGGTATTTTCACTCCAAATTTTCAACATGTTTTTTTTGTGACCCGCCACCTCATGAACAGTGGCAATATTAGTTTGTTAGCTGAAAGCTGCTTTTGCCCAGCGACTATGGCATTTGACACCACAGGTGCAAAAACACATTCCGAACAGGATGTGAAAAATGACAGCTGTACTGCTCATAAGGAGGTGTGGTAAAATGGCAATGTTGAAAATCCAGAGTGCAAATATTAAAATTTGCCAACTTCACGAAGGCAGGTGTAGGAACCATGCTAACACATGCTCAGAAAACAGTCATTTTAGAATTTCTTAACCAATTTGCAACATGGGCTTTTTGACAGCCCACCTTATGAACACTGGCACTGTCATTTCATTAATTGGTCCCAAAAGGTGATTTCACACAGTGACCGAGAAATCACCCTTTAGGCCCGATTAATGCCATGACAGTGCAAGAATTCATGAGGAGGGGTCCCAAAACCCCATCGTTGAAAATTTGGGCCCCAAATTCCCAAAAATGCCTGAGATATGCCTCAAAGTTGAAAAACCCTATTTATTTTATTATACAGCTTACCGGCATTTCTCAGTTCGGTCAGCTTTGAAGAATGCAGACGTAACTTGTCCATCAAGATCGTTACGCCCGAGCCCGGAGGTAAGTAAGGAGGTGAGGTGGGGTGTGGGGAGGCAGAGTGCCAGAGGGTGGCTGCAGGTGGTAGGAGACCACCGAGGGAATGTGTTTTGTTTACAGGTTTTTTTATTATTAAGATGATGCGGGACATTTGCCACGCTGGGGTAGGCTCCAAGCGTGGCAGCTGGAAAGGCTGTTTGGGGGGCCTGCAGCTGATGGGGGATTGGGCACCCCTGTCAGCCACAACAAGCTTTGCCATGCTGGAGTGGGCTCCCAGCGTGGCACCTGGAAAGCTTTTGGGGGCGGCGTGGAGCCAAGGGGGATTGGGCACCCCCATCGGCCATAACAGTTTTTGCCATGCTGGGGTGGGCTCCCAGCATGGCATCTGGAACCTTTTGGGGGCGTGAGCTGACTGGGATTGGGCACCCCATCTGTCATACAGTATGTGCATGGGATGACCAGCACGCAATATGCGGCTTATGCGTGGGGAGCACTGCTCACTGAAGCCGGTCTCCCTTTCAACTGTTAGGCACTGCATTTTGCAACTGCTGTCATAGACAGCAGCAGCAACTTGATTGGAGAACTGCGCTGCACCTGCAAACACACTGACTGAATCGGAAGACGGATGCCACACCTCCGGAAACTCGGATGATGGCACTATGTTTCTTGCACATGCGTGCAAGCAAACATAAAAATGGAAAGAGGCCTGGGGGTAATCATATCAGATGACCTTAAGGTTAGCAAGCAATGTGAGAAGGCAGAAGGGAGGCTGGGGGGATACTGGGATGTATAGGGATAGGCATCACCAGCAGAAAAAAAGAAGTTGTTATCCCTCTGTACAGGAAGCTGGTGAGACCCCATCTGGAGTACTGCATCCAGTTCTGGAGACCTCATCTCCGCAAGGACATAGACAGGATAGAGCCAGTCCAGAGGAGGGCAACTAAAATGGTGCAGGGTCTGCAAGAGAAGCCATATAAGGAGAGACTAAAAGAGCTTAATATGTATACCCTTGAGGAAAGGAGGGAGAAGGGGGACATGATTAAAACTTTTAAGTACCTCAGTGGAATCAACAAAGTCCAAGAGGGTAGCATCTTTCAGAAAAAGAGATGTGCAAGAACAAGGGGACACAATTTGAAGATAGAGGGGGGCAGTTCAGGGGCAATATGAGGAAGTATTTCTTCACAGAGAGGGTGGTTGACATATGGAACAGCCTTCCTGAGGAGGTTGTGGTGTCTAAAACTGTGAGAGAATTCAAGAATGCATGGGACAAACATAAGGCAATTTTTGTGGGGGGTAGGAATAAATAGGCTGTTGGTTAACTAGGATCTGCAGCTTATCCTGTAGGTAGGGAAATGGGCAGACTAGGTGAGCCAAGCGGTCCTTATCTGCAGTCAAAGCCTACTTTTCTCTGTTTCTATGAAATGTGATGCCAGGAAATGGATGTAAGCTAGAGAAGCAGCAAACTACAAGTAGAAGGAAGGGAGTAGCAGGGCCATGCTCATAGGGGACTCAGTACTAAAGGGAATCAAATAGGGAGGAATGGAGGCAGGAGCAGCACCATTTGGGTTGAGTGTATGCCAGGAATGATGGCACTAAAGGTGAGGCACAATATATCCTCATGGGGCAAGCAGCAAGCTAAGAGGACACACTTGGTGTTCCACCTAGGCACCAATGATCTGGAGGAGAGTAGCCTAAAGGAGGTGCAGGTTAGGTTCAGGGAGCTTGCTTGGTTCTGCAGTAGTGCGGGATTCCAGTGGATGACTTTTTCGGAGGTACTGCCTGTGCTAAGAGCAAACACATTAAGAAAGCAGTGGATTGAAGAATTTAATCAGCAGCTGTGGGTTTGGTGCAGACAGATGGGGTTTGAATTAATGGGGGGCTGGGGATCAACATGAAAGGATGAGAGTCTATTTGCCCCAGACAGGCTACACCTGAACAAGGAGGGACAAGCAGTGCTTATGAGAAAGTTAGGGGACTTTATTGAAAGAAAGTATAATTTAAAATGATTTCATTGGGAGGAGGTCAAGGAATAGACCACTCAAAGTGGCAGGAGTGATGGAAGGCTATCAGCCTCTACTCCCCCAGGATGGAGATAAAATACCGGTAGAAGGCAAGAACAAGCAAAAGTTAGTGGGCAAGAGCAGTGGAAGGAGGGGGTCCTGGTGGAAGGGGTTATCATCCAACACCAGGAGTTTCAGGAACAAAATGGTGGACTTGGAGGCCATCATGGTGGAGGAGGAAATGGACATGGTTGCAGTAAGTGAGACATGGTAGACAGAACATCATGCCTGGGAGATAGTTATCCAAGGTTACAGACTGTTTAGGAAGGACAGGGATGGTAAGGGGTGTGTGTGGTGGCATTATACATCAAAGATGACTTTAGGGCAATGGAAGGGCAGGAGGAGGTAGGGGAGACAGAGCTCATGTGGGTCACGCTTGACAAATGGACTGGGGAATCACTGAGGATAAGGTGGTTTACAGACATCTGATGCAGGGGGAGGAGGGGGATAGACAGTTGATATAGGCAATTACAAAGATGGCTCTTAAGAGGTAGCTTCTGCTAGTGAGGGACCCAAACCTCCTCGATGTGGACTGGGGGATCGCAGCTGAGGTATCAGCTAGGAGCAAGGAGATCCTAGAGGCACTACAAGGAGTATTTATGCAACAGCTGGTCAGGGAGCCCACTAGGGGAGAAAACCTGCTGGACATGGTCCTCACAAATGGTGAGAGCATGAAAGAGGTGGTAATGGGTGACAGACTAGGTACTAATGATCACAGGACTGTGAGGTTCAGGGTAAAAATGGTGAGGGAGACAAATCAGACTAGAACGAGGGTGATGGACTTTGGAAAGATGGACTTTAATAAAATGAGGAGGATATTTGAGGAAGAAATAGCTGGGAAGGGGACTTTAGGGGATGTTGAGGTGCTTCGGGGAGCTATCAAAGGAGGGGTATTGAAGGCCACTGAAATTTGCATTAAGAAGGTGAGGAAGAGCGAAAAAAGGAGGAGACCACTCTGGTTTACAAAGGAGGTGACAGAGGTGGTCAGGAAAGGAAAAGAGCCTTCAGGAAATATAAGAAGACACAAAGGGGGAGGGCAGGGAGGCTCAGGATTCAGTAAATTTGTTTTTGTGGAAGTCAAATACTTCCATGAGTCAAAATCTGGAAGTCATTCCAATTTTTTGGAAGTCAAAATACTTCCCAGATCTGACAATTTGAAAGCCAGTATTCTAAGAAGGATCAATTTATGAGTGTTAGTACACAGATAAGTGGTAGAATGCAATTTTTTTTGGAAAAATCCATAGTTTCTGAGCTTATGTGCCTTCAGTTTTGGAAGTCATCCAGTTTGATTTTTTACATTTGAAAGTCAATGACTTCCTCCCCCTTTACTTTGGAAGTTTTTGCCTTATTTGTTTAGAGTCAAATACCCCCAAAATGGAGTTAACTGAAGCTCTGCGGAGGCTTATAGAGAAAAGTGGAGGGTGGCAGGGCAGAAGATAAGGAGGGCTAAAGTAGTTACTGAGGAGAAAATAGCTAAATGGGGCAAAAGGGAGGACAAAGCTATTTTTAGGTATCTGGGGGGAAAGAAGGAATTTGAGGCAGGTGATAGTAAGGTTGCGGGGGGAGGAAGGAATACAACTGGAAGGGGACTTTGAAAAAGCTGAGGTGTTGAACAACTACTTCTGCTTGGTCTTCACGGAGGAGGGGGAGGGTAGTGGACCAGATCTAGGGAGGAGGGTCAGGGACAGCAAAAAGGTGGATCCCAGTATGTTCAGCAGAGACAGGGTAAGGGAGGAACTGGGCAGGCGGACAAGGCAATGGGGTCAGATGGCTTGAACCCAAGAGTACTCCTGTAGCTGAGGGAGGAGCTGGCAGCCCCACTGAAAAGACTGTTTAAAGGGACACTGTCAACCTGTTTTTCATCATATTATTTCTAGTTGAAACCCACATTTTATGATTGCTTACCCTCTCTAAAATTCACTAATGTTGCTGTTTGTTTTGTCTGTCTCCTTGCTTAGTAGAACTGAAATGCATGGCAGTGTAGATTTATAAACAACCTTGTTTTTGTTTACAATCATATTTCTGTTCTTACTGCATACTTCCTGAGCACTAGAAACAGACTCCAACAGTACAGTCACTCATAAGACAAGCATTTGTCAATGCCGAATGTTTGCTTGCTGGTATTGGCATTGGAACTGCACGAGTTAGAGAGATGCATAATTGGAATGGCAGTGAAGTATTGAACTGACACCAACCCCCACCCCGAGTCTGCAGAGACTGACAGGCATTAGGTGTGTGCTTTTGGGTCATCTGCCATAATGCTCATGCTATTCCACCTCACCCCACCCTACAGACACTGACAGGTGTCATGGCATGCCTTGGGGTCTTCAGCCCTTATGCTCACTACATTTCATAAGGAAATAAGCTGAGATTGGTGCAGTATAGGAAATAGGGGTGAATGTTAGGGCTGCAGACCCCAAGGCACACCTCGATGCCTGTCAGTGGCTGCAGGATGGGTGTGGAATGGCGTGAGCATTACAGCTGAGAACCCCAAACCACACCCCTGATGTCTGTCAGTCTGTACAGGGTGGAGCGTTACAGTCAGACACCCTAACGCCCCCGGGCATTGGTTGATATTTTTGCTCCAAATTTTCAACATGGGCTTTTTGGGAGTATAATTTCATTACTCAATCCCATTCAGTGTAACAGCTGCAAAAAGACATTTTGGGCAGAATGTGAAAAATGACATCTGTACCATTCATGAGCAGGTGTGAAAAAAAGGCAATGTTGAAAATCTGGAGTGAAAATATGAAAATGTCGCGAAGGTACAAGCATGTGTAGAAATTGCATAACACATGCTCATAACGCAGTCACTTTTTGAAATTTGTTCAAATGTTCAACATGGCCTTTTTGGGACCTCCTCTTATGAACAGTGTCACTGTGATTTCAGTACTCTGTCCCAAAAGTTTATTTCGGACAGCGACCCTGGAATCTGTGGCACTCCCTTTCCACTCTGCTGGCTGCTTCCCTTTCAATTAACTATTTACACAGTCCCCCCTCGCAGCACTGCACGTTGCTCTGAGGAGGGGGATGTAAATTCACTTGAGGAAGAAGGAACAAAGGACTTGTATTGGAGTGAGTGCAGCAAAGCATCCACACCGCCTCTTAACGAGCTCACTCCGCTGCTGATTCCCACAAGTGAGTCGGATCCAAAAATGGATCCGAAGGTGACTTAAGGCACTCTGTAGTGTTTACTGCCCATTTTGCAGCGCATCAACCCATGCACATGAGTTGATGCACTGCAAAGTCAGCAGTGTAAACAATTCTCAAGACGTAATCTGCTGATCCTGTCACAGGGCAGAGCGTCTCATTAGATCTCAGAATGCAGCTGCTGAAGGCTTGATTTTTGAAAAGCTAGAGTATTCTAGCATGAACCTCTCAGCAAGGTTTTGGAGGTTCTTAAAGAGGCCAAAAAAACAGCTACAAGAAAGCATATTCCTCGAAATGGAAAAGATTTTCCATCTAGTGTGCAGCACGAGAAGTCTCAACTTTGCCAGCAGACTTGCCTGTCACTCTAGATTATTTGGTGCACTTGCAGTCTCTCCAGCTAAGGTCTTCCACCCTGAAGGTGCATTTGGCAGCTGTTTCAGCCTAAAAGTCAGCAGGGAAAGAAAAATCACTTGCATCACAGCCTGTGTTCAAAAGATTTTTGTCATGGTCTGAGTCACCTGCATCTCCCAATGAGGGAACCAGTTCTCCCACGAGACTGGATAATATGCCTTGCACAGCGGGTGGAGTCTGCTTTCGAACCACTGACCTCAGCAGATCTCAAGTATGTTACATAGAAAACATTGTTCCTCACAGCAATGACTTCTGCCAGAAGAGTAAATGAATTGCAAGCCCTCTCTGTACAGATCCTAACTACGTTATCTCACAAACCAGCAGGTAGGATACACAGGAAATTCCTTCCTAAGGTGGTGTCAGAATTACATTTGACTCAGTCTGTTACTCTGACTGTGCATTTCCATGATCACTTTAGCACAGGTGAACAGGAGCTGCGTTGCCTGGATGTTAAAACAGCATTGAGCTACTGCCTTGATAGAACCAAGGAAACAGTACTGACAGCACTCAGCTGTCCATCACTTATGAAGAAGTTGACAAAGAGAAACCAGCAGCTAAGAAGACTATCTCTCTCCAAATACTAACATACTAAAAAGCCAGCAGATGAGGCCCAATGGTCTTTTGTGTCTGCTCAATAGTTAGCCCCCATACAGGGCATCAACTTTGCTGTCCCTCCCACCCTCTTGGGTTTCTCTTTCCCCAAATTGTTATACAAACTCCAAAAATTGGGCTCAACTATGAAAGACATGGGTGAAAATAAACAGCTCCATAGCTCCATAAAGTGCAGCAGTGCCTGGACAGCGGGATGAGGCATGCAGTGCACTAGATCAGCATGGCATTGTACTGAGATACCCAAACTGTTGGAAGCACAAGCTCACTGGCAACACTAACAATATGGAACTGTGTGCTAGGCGAGATGATACATGCATATGTGGGCTTCCAGAGGGTCCAGAACAGGGAGAAACAGAACCTTTTTTGGACTCCTTTGGCATGAAATTTGAGTTGGCCAAAGGATACACCCCTTAACATTGTTCAGATCCACAGAGTATTGGGGCCAAAACCCTCTAACCCAAAGGCCTGCTGTCGATCCACAGTCCTGAAGACTTTAGAGTACAGAGTTAAATCCTTCAAATGGCATGGGTGAAAAACTAAAATGGTGTCTGGAGACACCCATCTATATTTTGAACATAATTTCACTCCTTTAATTTTGCTGAAGTTGTGCACTTCACTGGGAGTCCTGTCTAGCTTTTTCTTCCTTCACCCATGCCTTGTGTCTACCAGATTTTCAGCCCTGAAAAAAATGCATGGTCCAGGAAGAGAAACCATCCACAGTAGGCCCAGGTGGCTCCCTCAAACAGCCACCAATAGTAGAGGGTAAGACCAGGATGCATCACGTGACTGTGCCATGCTGAGAGTTGAGGCCTACTGAACTCACAGCATTGACTCAAGATGCCTCAACAACTGCTACTGGTGCCACTTTGCCCTCTGGACTTAGGACACTAGGGCCTGGTAAGATTTTCTTTACAAATTGGGCCCTGGAAGGAGACACCTGTTCATAGTCGAGACAAGACGCTTGGTGTCGGTGAAAAGTTGAGACTTAGTTCGGTTAGGTGAGGCGCAAATTCGGTAGGGCCAGAAAACCATACTGGTGGGCCTGGGAGGATCAGAAGGCAGTGGGGAAAAGAAGGCACCTATAAGCGCCAGCGCTCATGGAGTGAGAGGATCAGAGAGTATATTTCCAGAAAGTCACAGGAAGCGTAATGTTGATTTATTGCAGGTCCATGCTTCAGAGATAAATTTCAATAAGCAGTCTTTTTGGAGCTTATAAATGTTGCTGAACCATCTCACTTCTAAGACAAGAAAAAATGAGCCCCACCCATGTTTTCCTGTCAACATCATGATGGGCAAGTGTTAATTTGCTAGCTGAATAATATCTACATGACGTACTTTACAGCATAGCAGAATCATAAACTATAGTCAAAAGTTTTAAACCTTCAGTAATTAGAGAATGGTACCACGCACCATATACAGTATTCTTTTGTGCTTGTTCTGCAGTATACTGCATTGTAAAACTGAACCAGTTTCCTGGAAATTAAGGGCCACGGCAATGAACTTTACCTTACTTATAAAAATGTATGGGCGACTGGAGGAGGGTGTGCTGGCAGTGGAGTAACCAGCCTTAAAAAGCGGATACACAAAAAATGTAAACCATAGGCTGTGGGTCTGGGGTCCGCTTAGGCCCCCAGAAATATTTTGTTTTGTGGTGCATTCTGGTGCATTTTGGGGCTAATCTGAAACAGAATTAGCTACCCTGTTACCCCCCTTCCCATGCCCAGTAAGTTGCACTTTCGTCTCTTCTGCAGAGTCCCCACAGTTCAGTGAGTTGCTCAAACCACCCTCCCTGTAGCCCAGCCACTGCATGGCCCTAGCCCTCCCCAAGGCCAGCAAGTTTTATCCAGCTCCCCTCCCTAAAATACTTTGTCCTTCCTCAACACAGCATGTTGCATCCTACTGTCCTATTTATTTATTAAACTGGTGAGATTCTATCTAAAGTCTCTATCTCGCCATGAGGCCCAACATGCGGCCCATTTCTCCCAGTCCAGCAAGCTGCTCCCTAGTCTAACTCACAGATTCCCTGGCCCTCCTCCAGCCCACCATGTTGCCTTTCCCCCCTGCCCAGCCAGCAAGTTGTATCCAACTTCCAAGCCCAACCCAGCCCAGTGGGTTGCATCGTAACCCCCTCAACCAGACCCCACACAAAGTGCAGTGAACTAAACTGGTAGTACCTCTCCCACAGAAACCTAATCACATTTTTTATGCAAAAAAAGTCACTCTAGTCCATAGCCTCTTTCTGTCTCTTTACAAGTACTCCTATGTTGTCTACACCAAGTACCTGGAAAGGGATAAGTATAAAAGAGTGATGGGAAACTACCAACCACTTAGGGTCAAAGGCCACAAGCAAGTATAGGGCTTAAGGGCAGACTAGATGGCCCTAGCAGTCCTTATCTGCTGACAATTTCTATGTTTTTATCAAGGACGATTTGCAAAAGGACAGGGAAGGCGCTATTACACGTGTACTGTACAAGCACAATACATACCATCTGCAAATGAAGACAACATTCCATAAACAGCAGCAGTGATATACACCCCACCCAACCCAAATATAAGAAAATATAAAAAACTATGCAAGGAACAATAACTGCCTATATTGCTGGTTTCCCATAAAAGACAACCACACCACATCTTTTCTAGATACTTTCTGCATTGGTGAGATGATTTATAAATTGTTTCACACAGACACAGTCATGCTGCAGACTGACTTTCTGCATAAGAATCCTGAGATTTGATCTTTCTCAAAGAAAATATGGGATTGATACACAGTCAGAGAGGACTGTGGCTTTGTGGCCTCAGAGACAATGTAGTAATAGTCGTGACATTGAAACCCTGTTGTGACATGCATAGTGGATGTTGCAAGCCTTCCTTGACCAGTCACATGACTGAGGTCTCACAGCTGTTTGATTTTGCCACGCAGCTACTATTAGCACAAGCACGTCTGGAGTGTTTTCCCTGCCCACAGTGCCCAGGAGGTTGTAGAGCATGCCTGAGAGAAATGAGCTCCAGAGGAGTCACTGGGAGCAAAGTTTGGCTGTAGCACTGCTGTGCTTCATCACAATTCTGAACTAGAGATAAATACATACACATTGACTTGCCAAGTAAGTATTTGTTTTAAATGAACTCACTGTGAAAGACTGCTACTGCTTGAGCTGGGTTCATTCCTATTTTCTCAGATTAAAAAAAAAAAAAAACAAAACAAAAACCACAGGAACAAGACACTCGATGTGACCCGGCCACTAGTTCCATTTGAACTCAGTCAGTTACACAGCTAACTAAACAGGAGGAACCAACACTGTATGTTCTGGCAGTTCCTATGGTTCCAGTAATACTTAGACTGATTCCCTTTTTCAGTGTAATAGATAAAGCCTAGGTAGGCTGTAATTGCACCTGAGGTTATGGTAACTTTAATAAAATCAGTAAACCCCATTGGCTTTTTCTTACAATTTCTGACATTGCCATAGCCTCAGCCTCTTTACCGAATGGTTTTCTGTTGGATGGCAATTTCTCCCAATAAAATGTTATATGCCACCACACACACACACACACACACACACACACACTGAATGTGCAGTGTTTACCTTTTCAAAGCTGGCACATATACTGTAACATTAAGAATTCTCCAACACCTAAAAACATGATGAGGTATTGCACTACTGTCATGTGCCTGTGTCACTGGTTTCATATTTCTGCCATTCTGTTTGTTTCAAAACGCTGCTGTCCTCCTCCACCTACAGTCAACTTCTTATATAATTGCGTTTTAGACAATTTAGCACAAACTGTTTAAATCCTTGTGTGCGCCTGTGTGTTGGGGGGCATATAGTACATGACAGATGCATCCACTGTGCCACTAGCATTCTTCTAACTCATATCTTTCTGCAATCCCTCCTCAGCCACAGTAAAAGGAACTAACAGATGCAAAGAATTTACACTGAGATCTGTCAGTCCAAGTTAAGCTGCATGCCCAAAATTGTACCAACCTAGGCAGGCAGGTGAAGTGATAAGCTGAACAAACACAGTTACACGGGACAGGAGATGACTGGGACTTTACTGTGACAAATACAAATCTTTTTTAGCCATTTCTCTAACTCTCTCCTCTACTAAAGCAGCTAGAGCAATTGAATATCATCATGTTTATCTCATTTATGCAGCAATCTGCTGCAGCATATTTTAAATGCAGTTATGCAGTTATGTGGTCAGGTCACACTGGGGTGGCACTGGCATGGCAGTGAGTGATGGAGTCTGGCACGGCAGTCAGTGCCTTGATGGTGGTGCACTAAGCGGTTGGTGTCTGGCCCAAGTCTGCCTCCATCCCAGTCCAGCAAGTTGTTTTTGGAAACAGATGAGTGGCAAATAGTTACATGAAAACAAACAAGAGGGGGACCACGCTGGATATGGCTAAAGCACACGGCAAACCCCTACTAGAGCAAAAACAACAAACTAGGCATCTTACAAGCAGTAAAGTCACACACTGACCATGTAGAAATGTCCTAAGGTCACATTATTAATAGACAAGCACTGCACAGAGGCTGGCAGCTAGCCTCCCGACATTTCACACCAATCAAGGTGCATAATCATGGGACTCACGATTACGCATACGGATTGGTATCAGGAGGCTAGTTCTCTGCCTCTGTGCAGTGTTTGTCCATTAATAAAGTGAACTTCGCACAGTTCTACGTGGTCAGTTTATGACTTTATTCCGGGTAGGCTGTTCTACCATGTTTGTTGTTTTTGCATAGTGGTATGGCCCAGGCTTCATAGTACATACGGCCACTGAGACGTTATACCTGTGGAATCTCGTCTACCTGCTATTACCAGTGAGTAACATGTGACACTAGCATGACCTTTTTGTTTGCTACATCTGTGGTAAAGTAGTCTGTACCAGTTATGCTCTTATGGGGGGGGGGGGTGGTGCAGTTCTTACTGTTTCCATCACTGACTTGCATTTGCCAGGTAAATGATTCCATAACACACCTAGAAACAAGCTTGTATCAGTTTAGTGTGTCTACCTGGCAAATAAATAAAACTAATAGCCACAGGACTAGTGGCTTTAAGAGACATGGTGGCTTGCATGTTTACAAGCACTGACAAGATCCCAACTGACTGCTTGCTTTTACAAGCTAAAATTTGAGAAAGTGCACTAGTGTGCTGTATCTAATATCTTTCAGACAGTCTTAAAACTATTTGTTTTATCACCAGTTTGTCAGTTTTGCCAAACAGCTTGTTTTACAAACACCCATAACCTTATTGTATATGGTTGTTCATTATATTGATGCACTGTATAACCTTAAAAGCAAAAGCTCTTTTTTTTGCCAAAGAAATCTTCTAACAACTGAAGGGGATATTACTGGAAGATATTACTTTAATTTGAACTCAGTGATTTTTAGCTCTGCTTCTCCATCCTGTTCCTCCAGGAGTTACCCAGCAGAGACTAAGTGTAATGCCCACTTGTCATCGGGAGTGCACTTCTCACTAAACAGAGAGACAAAGTAAATAACTCCCAGTCCAACATGTTTTACCTCAGCGTTGAGTCTTCCCTATAGGTGGTGCTTTCGCCAGACACAGGAAACCCTCACCTGCTATCTGAATATAGAAATTGGTGCACAGTATTTGTTGCATGTTCTGTACCACCCACCCACCTCCTGGAAGCACACATTGTAATGTAGCAGCATTCAGTTTAAAGAAATGCAGTGGAAGTGACCGTCCTGCAGAGCTGTGCATAAGAAGAACCCGGTTGGTCACACTATCATGCAGACTCCAGTAGTGTAGGTAAAGAGAGCCGTAGAACTGGATGGTGAGTTGGCTGTCAGGTAGAAAAGAGAGAGAGAGAGAGAGAGAGAGGCTTGCACCACTGACTATCCAGACAGATAAATAAAGCGACCTCACTGATTACAAAGGACATTCGTTATTGTTTCTCGAATCATTACTGCATCATGGGTAAACTATTAAGCTTACCTTCGCCTTTGGCAAATATGCAAACCTTTGTGCTTTACCCTACATGCAGTAGTGAATGGCTACGAAAAAGCAAAGGCATAAGTTAACACATAACAGTTTGTTGGAACAGATATATTTTTTAACATTTTATTTACAAAGTGTAACACAAAAAGGAATGCCAGGAAGTGCAGTGTAGGGCATAGGGGAAAGGACAGTCACAATATAAATAAGAGCAGAGCGGGAGCCTTGGAGATGTGTTTCACTTGGCTGAGCAGGAATACCAGGTCTGAGAAATGCTGGTTGTACTGATCCTCTCCCACCAACCCTCAGCAGCAGCAGCAGCAACAGTAGGTGAGCTTCCTACCGGAGTGCCAGTTCTCCAGGGCTAGTGGGACTCCCCCTCCTCTGGGTAGAAAGGCAGCAGCATCCTCCACACAGTGAGAAATAGGCATGGGGTACATTTAGGGGAAAGAAGAAGGCAGCAATGCACCTGGGAGCCTGAACAAGAGAAATGGATGTGCTGGGTCTGTGCATTATGTAAGACAAGCTTGCAGGGTTCCACGTCTTTACCGCGCATACAAAATCGGCGTAAATATTAGCGCAGTTACTTTAGCTTATTAATTATGCGCGTATTAACTTTACAGCGTGGTTACTAATAGCGCAAAAACAGAGGCAGACTGGAGGTGTTATAATATCAAAAACAGAGCTCCATAACTTCTTTGCTCACCAGTCAAGTTCACAGTAGTGTGCACCATGTAGTAAAACCCCATACTCCCCGTCTTGATGACCACCAAGCACAATCACTGTTTTTAGTTAAGATAAAGATGAACAAAAAAAAAATACATTTTAACTCAAGTTGTCAAGCACAGAAGCACGGAAACACTGAAGCTCCTCACTCCTGCCTCAATGATCTTTTTCCACACCAGCATCCAGCACCGTAGTGAGTTAATTACGCTGATGTTAACTGGCTGTTTCTACTACAATACTGCATTAACATCCCCCTGTGCTGTAGCGAGTTACATTCACCGTAATTAAAAAAAATCAAAAAAAAACAGTGCACCAACTACCAACATCCCCCTTGTACTGAAGTGGGAGTGTATGATAACAATATATCAGACTGCAGTTCAGGGAGGATCAAAAGTCATTCAGGTAAAGCTGCACAGTCCCATCGCAAGATAGATAAACTGCAGTTTGGGGGAGGGGGGTCAAATCCATTCATGTAAAGAGTTAGGTTCACTGAATTTAACAGTGCACAAATCTCCCAGTTGACCATGTCCATGTACTGCGGACATTGGCTATTAGGGACATTTTGGTCCATAACAGATGAGCCTGCTATAAACAGCTTTGACTTAATTATAAACTCAATAAACATCACGTGATAGACTCTATAGATCTGAAGCCATTTAACTCAGATAGCGATTGGTTACACATCACCCTGTGAGAGGGAAAGCAACTGAGTGTGCAAGTGAGAGTAATACTACTTGTTTTAACTGAGTGCAGAATCCTTGTGAGAGGGAAAGCAAGTGTTTAATTAATTAATGTAGACTCTTCATCGGTCACGAGTGTGCAAGTGAGAGTAATGCTACTCGTTTAATGTAGACTTCCTTGTGAGAGGGAAAGCAAAGCTACTCATTTTAACTGAGTGTGTTTAATTAATGTAGACTCGTAATGCTACTCGTTTTAACTGAGTGTTTAATTAATTTAATGTATACTCCTAATGCTACTCATACTCCCCGTCTTGATCATCACCAAGCACAATCACTGTTTTTAGTTAAGATAAAGATGAACAAAAAAAAATACATTTTATCTCAAGTTGTCAAGCACAGAAGCAGGGAAACACTGAAGCTCCTCACTCCTGCCTCAATGAACTTTTTCCACACCAGCATCCAGCACCGTAGTGAGTTAATTACGTTGATGTTAACTGGCTGTTTCTACTACAATACTGCACTAACATCCCCCCCTGTGCTGTAGCGAATTACATTCACGGTAGTTACAAAAAAAAAAACTGCACCAACTACCAACATCCCCCTTGTACTGAAGTGGGAGTGTGTGATAACAATATATCAGACTGCAGTTCAGGGAGGATCAAAAGTCATTCAGGTAAAGCTGCACAGTCCCATCACAAGATAGATAAACTGCAGTTTGGGGGGAGGGGGGTCAAATCCATTCATGTAAAGAGTTAGGTTCACTGAATTTAACAGTGCACAAATCTCATAATTGACCATGTCCATGTACTGGGGACATTGGCTATTAGGGACATTTTGGTCCATAACAGATGAGCATGCTATAAACAGCTTTGACTTTATTATAAACTCAATAAACATCACATGATAGACTCTATAGATCTGAAGCCATTTAAGTCAGATAGCGATTGGTTACACATCACCCTGTGAGAGAGAAAGTAACTGAGTGTGCAAGTGAGAGTAATGCTACTCGTTTAATGTAGACTCTTCCTTGTGAGAGGGAAAGCAAAGCTACTCATTTTAACTGACTGTGTTTAATTAATGTAGACTCCTAGTGCTACTCGTTTTAACTGAGTGTTTAATTAATGTATACTCGTAATGCTACCAGTTTTAAGTGAGAGTTACACTTAAATTGCTTACGCTATAAACCTGTATGCCCTTATATATACTAAGCAATTTCAGAAATGCTGATATTGCTGTGCTGATGCGGTTGCTGAAATGAAGTGTTACTAGCTTGCAGTGGGGTTGTATGAAGGAGAGTCTTATCCAGCACGCAGTGTGTGTGTGTGTGTGTAGGGGGAGCGCGCATGAGCAGGCGATATCTTATCGCTGCTCACTGAAGCATAGCTCCCACTTTCAACTGTATGCCACTGCATTTTGGAGCTTGTCATAGACAGCTCCAGCATGCATTGGCAGACAGGGGCCGTGCCTGACTGAATTGGAAGAGGGCTGCCACACCTCCGAAAACTCAGATGATGGCACTATGTTTCTTGCACATGCCTGCAAGCAAACATAAAAATAGCCTTCTAAATTCCGATTGCATCATGAGGGGCTAGACTGTGTTGTGGGTGTTCCGCAAGTCCAGGAAAGATGCATTTGGAGTTGATCAAGGAATGTAAACAAATCTGTTTTGGTGTGATAACACCAGTATGTTGGGTAGTCTGTTTTTCACTTTTTTAAAGAAAATAAGAGTCAGAATCAAACTACCAGCTACATCAACAATCTTTACAGAATGTTGGCAATCATAAAATGTGTTTTTTAAACTACGGACACTTTGAGACCTAAGGGGGTTGACAGTGTCCCTTTAACTTGTCCATGGATACAGGGTGTGTGCCAAGGGACTGGAGGAGGGCAGTTGTGGTGCCACTGCACAAGGGGTCAGTTAGGAGGTGGTGAAAAATTATTACCCGGTCAGCCTCACCTCAGTGGTGGGGAAGGTGATGGAGGCACTAATGAAAAGGTGGTGAACTATCTGGTGGACATCGGACTACAGGACAAAAGGTTTAGTTTTGTTTATTAGTCCAGGAATTAATACCTTTGAGCCAGGGCTCTTTTACAAAGGTTCCACATCACAAAGAACATTTAACAAAGCACGATACACATTACAGGTAAAACCAGACAGGAAAGTTACTTCATAAATTTGCTATTAACAGTTTAAGGCAGTAACGTTTTTAAGTTTCATAGAAAAACAAGCTATAACAGGTTCAAGCGAGTAGACAATTTCGAGGTTAAGGAAACTTCCAGGGAGAGGGTGATCATTAGGCGCCAAAAGGAGGCTAGAGAGGAGGGAAAGGTGGTGAGTGGGAGAGTAAGTGAGAGGGACAGGAAAAACGGGGGAGTGAGTTTGGGTGGGAGACAGGAAGTAGTAGAGGTACCAGAGGGTTCATTAGTCAGGGAGGAAGAGGCCTCAGATGTGAGGATGGAGATGAGGAGTAGTAGCTTCATCTAGCACAATCACAGTTGCTAGTGGTGGTGAGGTGGGCATAGAGCATGGATTTGAAAGCCTAAGCGAGGTTGAGGATAGAGTAGGTGGACTAAGCGCATTGAACCATGTCGGGCCCTGTATGCGAAGATCTTTGTCCTGTGCAGTCCGGCATCTCGGAACCAGGAAAGGTTGCATTCAGATCTGGTGGAGGGTGAGCCAGGATTCAGTCGGAGTAGGTTTTGAATACATAATGGAGTCAGTCCCAAGATAGATTTTTTTGCCATTGTGCAGGTGAGATAAATAAGACGATCTGATAGGTTCAACCAGCCTGATTCATAGTACAGATCACACGTGTGAGTCAGTCTTTGAGCCCCCGTGAGGAGCCGGCAGGCCTTATTTAGAGTGATTGAGATACGCCTTAGAGCAGTGGAGGTAGCTGAGCCATAAATAATAAGGCCATAGTCAATGATTGAGATTATGGAACTCTGTATAGCTATTCTCAATGCCGCTTGATTTAGAAATTGACGGTTACGGAATAGTATTCCAAGGCGTTGGTTCACTGTTTTCGCAGTGTTGTCAATGTGGGTTGCAAAGGTGAGCCCTTGGTCAAAAGTGATGCCAAGGTATTTGAAAGTATTTACTTGGTCCAGTGTAATTCTGCAGAGGTTTGTATGGTGAGTGGAGTATGCCTATTTTGTTTTGGTGATTGGAGAAGAGCATGGCTTTTGTTTTATTGTGGTTTAGCAAGTTTACTATCCAGGAACCACCTTTCAACACTAGAGAAAGCAAGTTGCAGGCTTTTTCGAGGGAGTTTGGAACCTTGGGAAGAGAGAATTACAGCATCATCAGCGATAAGATTATTTTCTCCTGGCAGATATCTGGGAGGAGTTACGGAACAGGCTAAAGAGGAGCGGTCCAAGAATTGATCCCTGTGGTACACCCGAGAGTACTGGTTTGAAGTCGGAGAGTTCATTAGAGATTTTTATAGCCTGTGACCGATTGGACAGGTAACTTTTTACCCAAGCACAAGGACCTTCAGCCAGGCCTAGGCTGGAAAGTAGGGAGGTAAGTAGGCCATGATGGACTGTGCCGAAAGCTTTTGTAAGATCGATAAAGACTGCACCTGTTTGGCACCCTTTGTCCAGGGCTGAGTGGACTTCTCCAGAGAAATCAAGTAAGGCTGTTGTTGTACTATGTCCTTTCCTAAAGCCGTGCTGTTGATTACAGAGTAGATTGATTTGTCCAGGTAATCAGAGAGTTGGTCTGCCACTATTCGTTCAAGTGCTTTGAAGAGGGGAAGGAGTATTGATATTGGTCGATAGTTTCCTGTTGAGGTTTTGTCCCCCCCCTTTGTGCACTGGTGTAACTATGGCAGATTTCCATTTGTTGGGAAATTGACTTTGGCAAAGTGACAGATTAAGAATTTTTGCAAGGGGGCGAATTACTTCATCCAGGGTGAGAGACAGGAGAAAGGTAGTATGAATTCATGAATGGGAGGTCCTGTCAGACGAACCTGATAGACTTCTTCAATTGGGTGATACAGGTGGTTGACCATGGGGGGGAGGGAGTTGGACATGCCCTATCTGGGCTTCAGTAAGGCCTTTAACACTGTTCCTCACAGAAGGTTAGTAAATAAGCTAGAAAGCTTAGGGATGGAGCAGAAAATAACTAGATGGGTGAAAAACTGGTTGGCGGGCAGAAGTCAGAGAGTGGTGGTAAATGGGAAATAATCCATGGTGAGGGGGTAATGAGTGGATGCCCCAGGGGTCGGTGTTGGGACCCCTCCTGTTTAATATATATATCAGCAATATAGCAGAAGGGTTTGAAGGGAAGAGTGGGCCTATTTGTGGGTGATATGAACATTTGAAATAGGGTGGACATCTTAGGGCTGAGTTAGATTCTAGAGGCCATGAAGCATGATTTGAGGACTCTGGAGGGGTGGTTGTAAACTTGGCAACTGAAATTCAGTGCCAAAAAGTGTGCTGTGATGCATCTGGGGCTCAAAAACCTGCAAGCAGCTTACACTCTAGGAGGGGAAGAAATGAAAAAAAAAACAGAGCAGAAGAGCGATCTGGGGATTATAGTATCAAGCAACTTTAAGGTGGATAGTCAGTGTAGCAAGGCAGTGGGGAAGACAAATGGAATGTTGGCATGCATTGGGAGAGGCATAACTAGCAGAAGGAGGGAGGTGCTGATGCCTCTTTACAAGGCCATGGTGAGACCACACCTGGAGTATGGGGTCCAGTTCTGGAGAATGCACCTATGCAAGGACATTGATGGGATGGAAAGGGTTCAGAGAAGAACAACTAAGATGGTGCATGGAATGCAGGAGAAACTGTATGAACAGAGGTGTAGGGAACTGGATCTGTACCCACTGGAGACTAGAAGGGAGAGGGCTGACACGATTGAAACTTTTAAATATGTGAAGGGGATCAATAAGGTGAAGGAGGGGAACTTGTTCAGAAGGAAGGAGGGGGCTAAAACTAGAGGGCATAGCCTAAGATTAGAAGCTGGAAGATATAGAGGTAATGTGAGGTGATGATTCTTCATTGAGAGAGTAGTGCAGGCCTGGAATAAATTACCAGAAGAGGTGGTGGAGGCCGACACGGTGGAGGGATTTAAGGCATGGGACAGATATATGGGATTTGGAAGTGAGGGGAGGGCCCGTAAAAGTGGAGATGAGTAGGGGAAGGGGAGTAGGGCAGACTCAATGGGCTGATGAGGTGCTTTTCTGCCATCAGGTTTCTGTGATTTTGTGATTCTGAGTTCACTAACAGTTTCAAACAGGGTAAACATTTTATTGGTCTAATAGACTAGGGGGTAAATCCTTAAATGTCCATCTAGGGGCATGGTATTGCCAAGTATTAATGTCACTATCAATGTCTAGTAATACCAGGAAAGTCACTTCAGGAAAAACAGTTAACCCAACAGGGCATGTCCCTGACAACCCCAATAGAACAGAAAATCAAAAGAATGCATACTCCTTCAGGATCCTCAGACCTCATTAGAAAAGATGTAAAAAAATATTTCATCAATGGGATGTCTCAATGCTGGGCTAAAGTTATCTAATGGTGGCACAATGCCATCTCAGATGGGACACTCTGATCCTTGGTGGCAACCCCAGCCAGACGTGGGTGACACTATCCCAGTGCAAGGTGAGTGGTTGGCTTATCTACTCACTTAGTGTCTGTGCCTCTCACACCTGCACCTATCCACCAGATATCTGGCTATACCATCTGTGCTCAGGATACGGTGTCCCCATATGTGGCTGGTAGTCACTGGTCTTTTCCTGTCACAGTTAAAGCTGGAGGTTAGGGAAAAGAGCATGTATGTGGTGGTGGTGGTGGTGGTGGTGGGGGGATGTCACATTCAACACAGTCCCATTCCATCACAAAGGATCACAGCTGATCTATGCTCACTTTGAGATGTGCCTGGGGAGGGATCAAACTGACACATAGTCCATTTTTCCCCATTAGGATAACGGTACAATTTGTATGGAGCAAGGCTGTTATCAATCATAGGCTGCCACTTGTCCATAATTTTTAACGAGCAGACCCAGCAGCATTAGACAAGCTGCCAGACTCACAGACCATGCACCTTTTTTGTACTTCTTGCTGCTGCCCTTGTTCTCATGGTCTTTAGCACAAAACAGGCCTCTTCACATCCCCCAACCCCACTACTACTTCTCCCCTTTGCTCAGTTTAGTTGTAGGGTTAGAGGGCTAATGTTTTTAAGCTGCTGTGGGGTGTAGGGCTCTGCACTCACTCTGTGGTACTATTTTTTTTTATTTACTTAAGCCTGCTTTATGGTTTCACCTCCCATGACCCACGTGGTCCCATGCTGCCCCACACTTACTTCAGGGCTCTTTTCTTGAACAATCCCCACCCATCTGGCGGCGCTCAGTCTGCTGCTACTCTGTCCATTTTTATGTTCACTGCGCTTGTACAAAGAGTGAACATCTTGCTATGAGAGTGGCTTTTGAGGGGTGTGACACTGTTAGTCCAGTGCAGAGTAGTCTGCAAGGGGCTTGTCACAATAATCATCAGCTTGGCTGGACATAACAGTGAACAAGAGAAGAAAGTTGTGCTCAACATCACAAATGGCACAGAAACCGTAGGTTAGACTAGATAGTCATTTCATGGCCACAACTGTGAAAGCCCCTAGTGCCTTGGCTCAATGCCTTCAAGGGAGCGTGTTACAAACTGGCAGTTTGAATTTCATTTAAGCTCACAATTACATCATGCCATCATCCTTACAACCAATAACAATCTATAATACACTTTTTAAACTTACAAAATGTCTTTGTGACAGAGCACCTGCCACTCTTGAGGGCCGACCTTTTCTTAAATCTGTTGCAAGAGTTCTTCTGTTTCTTAGCCTAATCAATCCTTTACAATTTCTAGTCCATAATGTTGGCCACCTATGGGCCCCCCTCCCTTCCCTTTCTTGGCTATGCTATAGTGTCCTCTTTAATTTTCCTTTTCTCTCTCAGGTCCTTGTACAGGGAGGTTATTGTGGAGACCTCTGAGCTTATGTAAAACAACAGGCTATATTTATCGTTGGATTTAGTATGTAATAGCGCTATATCATAAAATACTTTAATGTTTTTTTTTTTAGTTGTTTAACCAGGTATAGCACACTAAGCTGAAAGCTTTTTTACAGGAGCGACCTGGGAGCACAAGGAGGTTAAGTGACTTGCTCAGGGTCACACAGTATACAAGTGGAAGCTGTGAGATTCAAACCCAGGTCTGGTCTGCTGGATGTCACCAGATTTGCAGCTCAGAGCCTTAGACCACTGCGCTATACTGCCTTGTGAATGTGAATACCTTATGTGTATAAAACCTGTAAATGTTGAAAATATCATGGCACTAGGTGTTTTGATAAAGGTAAAAAGTGCTAATTGACTGTATTATAAAAAAAATAAGTTAATGGTGTGATTTAAAATGCATGTAAATTGCTGTAAACTGAGACAATCTGAATTGTCATGTTGATTTGCATATATCTCATGATGCTTTGCATTATGGAAGTATGTGTGATGTTGTATTTCTTTAAAACCTGGCTTATTGTCAATGCCCTTTGGGGTAACCCATGTTTCAGTGCTTCTACACTGAGGTTTTTTGCCTTTAGCTTGTTTTTTTATTTTTTTATTTGAGCCCCCACCACCCAAGCAAACAAGGACTGCATGGGGAGGAGGCTGAATCTTAACTGCTAAGTTAGATCAGAGATCAGTGAGTCAGTAGGTGTTGGCTAAGTGCAGAAAAAGGACCTAAGTAGTCTGTTGATGCAAACTGATGTACTGAAGAAGGGATATGCCATTGCTTAAGGATTTCTTCTGCATTTTGAATAAACATCATACAGAGATTGTGTGATGAACTTAAAGTTTGGTGTCTGGTCCATCTGTTATCCCACAATCCCTCCACAGACTTGGTATCAGAAGTAGGATAACTTACTGGAATCATCTGGACTGGCTGAAGAGGGTCGTTTTCTAGTGAATATTGCCCAGATATCCCAGGTGGACTGATGCACCATGAGTTGCCAGAGGAGAACTCGGAGAAGAAAGCCTGTGGAGTTCTGACCAGAACCATGGCCGACAGACTGGGAAAGAAGCTACTGCCTGGACTGGGCCTGGGAGCTTGGAGGATGGCCTACCCTGAAGATGATGAAGAGATGCAAAGGGGACAAGGAACTACTGTGGGGTTGAGGCAGACCGGAGGTGTGAGACAACACCTTGGAGGTGGAGACCCTGACAAGGATGATTCACTGGATGAGTGTGCAATGGCTGGATTCAGACTGACTATGCAGAGTGGAAGAACACTGGTGCCAGGTACTCGAGAGGTACCTGCCAGAGAGTTTGGATAAAGAATCGGAAGAAGATTTTTCGTGAGCTCAGCTGGAGGACTCTCTGACTGAGCAGGATATTCTTTTGTTGCCTTTGATCCTAGGATGTTACCTGTTGGAGGCTGGAGAGGCAAGAATGGAACTTGAATGTGAGACCCCGAGTAAGACTGAGCCTAGTGATATTGTGCTGGGGTTGAAGACTCCAAGCAAGCAAGCAGAAGCCTATGAAGATAAAGAGACTTATTCTTGTAATAATGCAGCTAAATCTAGTAACAGTATTGACTGGGGTATACTGCAGGCTAAATATGCTAATATTGCCAAAGTGTTACAATATGTAGAGAAAAATGAGGTAGTACATGTCACAAAAGCACTCTGCAGGTCTGGCCCTCTGCTCCCACAGTGCCAACCTCAGCATGCAATAGTGTGAACAGGTAACAGACAGTGTAACCCTCCTGTCTGCTTTTGGGTCTGAATCACCTTTAGTCTCAAGTTCTGGGGGATTCAAACTGTGAACCTTATGCTAGCACATCCAATGAACAGGCTCAGATATGTACCATCTTCGGGGATTACATAGATTACATAGACAATACTGAGCATAAAGACATTCGACCGTGAGCTCGCAAGTAACACCTAATTATATCCTTTTATATTCTTCCTTTCCAAGAATTTATCTAGCTGTGTTTTAAATTCCTGCATTGTACTGCTTTCCACAACCTCTCCTGGTAGCATATTCCAAATTTCTGTTACCCTATTACTTAACCAGTATTTCCTTCTATTTGTTTTATATCTATCCTTAACCAGTTGGTAACAATGTGCTCTAGTGTCATATATTTGAGCCCTTTTAACCAAGCCCAGTAAGTCCCATAAGTTAGTATCGGTCCATGCCCTATATATCAAACGATATCGCCTCTCATTCTACGATATTCCAGGGAATACAGCTCCAAATCCTGCAGTCTCTGCTCATAACTCAATCCATCCAATCCTTTGATTCTCTTTGTCGCTCCTCTGTACCCCTCCATCCATGCAACATCCTCCTCTTATACGGGCCCAAAACTGGACACAGTATTCCATGTGGGGCGTACTCAATGCATTATACAGAGGCATCACAACCTGCCTATCTCTACTTTTTATGTGTCTCAATATACAGTGTGTTATACTACCCGCCTTTTTAATAGCTGTATTACAGTGTAAGCTGAAGCCAAGATCTTTATTAACCATAACCCCCAAGTCTTTCTCTTCATCCACTACTTTTAGTACAGATCCTCCTAAATTATACTGCAATTTGTTATTTTTCTTTCCAAAGTGCATAACATTACACTTTCCGATGTTGAAAATGGATTGTTTCTGGGAGGCCCATGTGTCTAGCCTATCCAGAGCTGTTTGTAGGACTAGATGTTCTTCCCAGTTATTTACTGGACTCCCAACCTTAGTGTCATCTGCAAATTTAGATAGCCACACATCTGTATGCACCTGCATGGATGAAATATACATATTAAACAAACATGGTCCCAAGACCAAGCCCTGTGGGACACCACTAGTCACTCCGACATAATCAGAGTATTCACCTTTATGCAGACTTTCTGGACTCTGTCCAGAAGCTAAGCCTTCACCCACGCTTGTATCCATATTGGTATCTCCAGTCATAAAGTGCTTTAACAAGCTTCCCATGGGGCACTTTATCAAAGGCTTTTGCAAAGTCCAGAAAGATCACATCCACTGCATTACCCATATCCATAGCCTTGCTAACCTTGTCATAGAATTCTAATAAGTTAGTTTGGCATGATCTTCCCTTGGTGAATCCGTGCTGAGTCATGTCTATCCTGCCTATCCTCTCAATATGTTCCATAATACAATCCTTGATTATACCCTCTAGAATCTTACCAAGAACGGAGGTTAGACTAATGGGTCTATAATTTGAGATGGTCTGCCTACAACCTTTTTTGTATATGGGTACAATCACAGCTTGCCTCCATGCCTCAGGAACCTCACCAATGTTAATACTTTCCTGTAAAAGGTAAGTTACTGGCTCCACTAATAGTGTTGCCATTTCCTTAATCACCCTTGGGTGAATCCCATCTGCCCCTGTGCTTTATTTTGGTTAATCTTCTGCAATCTAATAAGTACTTCAGCTGGGTCTATCTTTGGGCCCTGTTCTCTATGTCTAATTTTCTTATTATCCCAAGTTGGAAGACTTTTGCCAAAGACCATGAAAAGTATATACATTATATTCCTCCGCAGAGCCTTATTTTCTGTTATAATATTTCCATCATATTGCTTTATGGGTCCTATGACTTTACTTTTCCCTTTTTTATTATTTATATATGAATAAAAGGTTTTGTAATTATCTTGGACCTTAGTTGCTATTGTATACTCATATTCCCTTTTAGCCTGGGCTATAGCTCTTTTTGCTATTTTAAGATTAATCCTATAATATTCCCAGCCTTCTTCCGTATTATTATTATGTCTTGCTAGATGGTATGCTTTATTTTTGTTTTTAATTAATCCCTTTATAAAATGGGTTATCCAGGGTGCAGTTAGACTTGTAGACCCCTTATATTTGTTCCTGGTTGGTACATGTCTAGTAGTTAGGTCGTCTATGGCATTTGTTAATCTTCCCCACATTTGATCTACTGTCTGGTTTTCAAACTCAGATTTCCAGTCCCATGTTGCCAGGTCCTGTCTCATCTGTTCATAATTTGCAGCATTATATCGATGTGTCAATGTAGTACCCCTATTGTCCCCTAGCGTACCGGAGTACTGAAACCCTATTATAGCATGATCGCTTGAACCCAAAGGTGGGAATATCTTACTGTTTATAATATTGTCACCAAAGTCACTTAATATTAGATCCAGTATATGATTCCCCCTTGTATTAGCTGTAACATATTGATCTAACCCTCCAAGACTGAAAGTCTCCAAAAATGTATTCTCCACCGATGTACTTGCCTTTAAAATATCCCACTCAATACCTGGGAGGTTGAAGTCACCAACTAGTATGACATTACCTACTGCTGATAACTGGTTTACAAGATCTAGTATAGTTTCATCCTCTGATATCCTAGAGGATGGTGGCCTATAAATTACTGCTAGATTGATTTTAGAAGCTCTATGGGGGCTAATCCTTACCCAGATGACTTCAGCATCTGTCCATCTGGTTGTATCTATACTCTCTGTGGGGATACCCTCAGCAACATATAGTGCCACCCATTGCGGTACAATCTTTCGCCCGGGGCACCCAGTCAGGCTTCCAAAATGAACCTTTTTAACTCTATGAGACCTTAGTTATATTCTTACCTTTTTCCAAGCTTAGTAACACCATCAAGCTGTTGAACAGTTTTGTCAGACTTAACCCTCTATACGTCAAATGCAAAAAGAACTGGCAGACACCCAGGCAGTCTTTCAGAGAAAAGGTACTTTACTAAAAGATGATAACAATATGAAAAATGTAAACACAAAACAATATATCAAAGAGCTCACAATCACATAAAAGAACAAGGGAAAATTACAAAGCAAAACTCTCACCATAATACATTTAGATCTTTGCTATCTAAGGTATTACCTCTGGAAGTATGTTATGAAGTTAGATCAGAGAGCTGTGTCTCTCTAGAGTCCCAAGATGATATGACCCACATTTCTGACACAAGTATCAGTTTAAACTCTGTGTCTCCATACCCCTTCAGTGAGTCATCCAGCTCATTCTTTTAGAATATAAAATTACAAAAAATGATTTCCTATCAGGAGGTATTTTAAATAAGGTGCCATCAGAAGAAAAAAGACATTTCCTATATATAACTCCTTAATTACACATGTTTCCTTTGAACTTAGCAATCCCACACTGGCACCAATGTGTTAATAAGCTAACAGGAATCAACCTAATGAAGTTCTGTCTCTGAAGTCATAAAGTCACATTTGGTTTGCAGTTCAACAATCCTAGGCATGTCATAAATGGTAATAAAATGCCATTCTGAAGGAAGTTAGTTAGTTAATTAAATGGTTCCTGGTCAGTTTTCATATCCTGTAGCTTCACTGAAACCTGGGGGGGGGGGGGGGGCACCCATGGAAGCACAGGCTGTCTTATGTGAGACAATCACTTACTAAATTTTTATATTACAAATATCATACAATAATCATAACCAGCTGGCCAAGTGTCACAAACCTCCCCACCTAGACTGAATTTAGGGGCTCTATCCCCTGCATGGGATGAGCTTCCCAAGTCAGTTCACTCCTTATATAGACTCAACAAGCCATCTGCATTCTGATTGGTCGTTCCAGCCCTATGTAAGATCATCATGTCATACACTTGCAAAGCAAGACTCCAGCTTAATAGTCTACCATTAGTTTTTCCTATTTGTGTCAGCCAAACCAAGGGGTTGTGGTCAGTTTGTACCTCAAAATGCTGCCCATATAAGTATGGCTCTAACTTCTTCTTTAGGGCCCACACTATGGCAAAACACTCTTTTTCCACGGTAGAGTAAGCCTGCTCCCTAGGAAGTAACTTTTTACTCAGGTACACTACAGGGTGATCTTTCCCTTGGCTGGATGTCTGGCTCAGTACTGCCCCAATACACACATCTGAGGCATCGGTCTGGACTATAAAGGGTCTGCTATAGTCAGGACTTGCCAATACAGGAGCACTGCACAGTGCCTCCTTCAGTCTAGCAAAGGCTTTTTCACAGGCTGGTTCCCAGGTAATTTTCTTAGGCATCTTTTTCTTTACCAGGTTAGATGGGGAGCAGCCAGGGCACTGTAATTGGGTACAAATTTCCTATAGTACCCTGCTGTCCCTAGAAAACTCCTGACTTGCTTCTGCATTTCTGGTCTGGGCCATGCCTTGATCACCTCTATTTTTACTTGGTTAGGACGGAGCTGTCCCTGGCCTACAACATGCCCAAGGTATGCCACTTCAGCCATGGCTACCTGGTACTTCTCAGCTTTGACAGTAAGCCCAGCCCTCTGTATCCTGCCCAGCACTTCCCTAAGGAGGGACAGGTGTTCCTCCCAGCTGGCACTAAAGATGGCAATGTCATCCAGGTACACCACGGTGCATTCCTCAGCACCATTTAACACCTGGTTCACCAACCTGTGGAAAGTGGCCAGGGCATTCTTCATTCCGAAAGGCATTACTTTAAATTCAAATAAGCCTATCAGAGTGATGAAGGCTGCCCTCTTCCTAGCTCTGTCAGTTAACTCTACCTACCAATACCCCTTTGTCAGGTCAATAGTCGTAAGGTATGTCGCTCCTCCCAACTTGTCCAGGAGTTCATCTGTCCAGGGCATTGGGTGGGCGTCTGACTTCATGACTGCATTCAGTCCATGATACTCCACACAGAAATGAGTAGAACCATCTGGCTTGAGCACAAGGACTACGGGTGAGGACCAGGGGCTGTAGGATCTCTGGATTACCTCTGAATCCAGTATTTCCTCCACCTCCCTCCTAATGTCCTTTTGGACAGCCTCTGACACCTGATATGCTGTCTGCTGTATGGGCGTCTGTGTCCCTGTCTCCACATCGTGTGTTGCTAAGGGGGTTAGTCCAGGCTTAGCGCTAAAAAGTGGGGCAAAGTCTACTAAAACCTTCCTTACTTCCTGGATCTGGTCCAGGGCCAGCTAGGGTGACAATTTAACTGCCTCCACAGAGGTATCCTGCTTGCTTTCTTCCAGAAAGTCCAGAAGGGGGTCTCCTTCATCCATCTCCTCCCCAGGACTACATACTGCAAACACCATATCAGCCCTATTAGCATATGGCTTCATCATGTTGACATGGCACATTCTTTCTGTATGTCTTCTGTCAGGTAACTCTATGATATAGTTCATATCATTTACCTTTCTAACTACTTTGTATGGTCCTGCCCACTCAGCCTGCAGCTTGTCTTTCCAGACCAGGATAAGGACCATAACTTCCTGACCCACTGTGTATGAGCGAGCTCTGGCTCTGCGGTCATACCACACTTTTTGTTTCTGTTGGGAAGCTGCCAGGTTGCTCTGGGCTGTCCCCATAAGCTCCTCCAGCCTTTCCCTAAACCTAAGGATGTTATCCACTATGGCAGTGTCCTGAGTGGCGTGCTTGCCTTCCCAGTCCTCCCGGATCAAGTCTAGGGGCCCATGTATCCAGCGTCCATATAAGAGCTTGAAGGGGGAAAATCCTGTTGATTCTTGGGGCACCTCCCTGTATGCAAACAACAGGTGGGGAAGGTATTTCTCCCAGTCCCTCCCATGTTGTTCAGCAATCGCTTGAAGCATTGACTTCAGGGTATTGTTAAATCTTTCCACAAGCCCATTTGCTTGCGGGTGATAAGGTGTTGTGCACCTCTGCACCACCGCACACTTCTCCCACAAACATTTCATCAGGTCTGACATGAAGGAACCCCTTCGATCAGTGATAGCCTCCAGCAGAAACCCAATACGGGAGAAAATCCCATGTAAGGCATCTGCCACTTTGTCTGTCCTCAGTGAGGATAGGGTGACTGCCTCTGGTTACCGGGTGGCATAATCCACCACAGTCAGGATGAATCTCTTCCTGGAGGAGCAGCGGATATTTAAAGGCCCTACAATATCCATTCCCACCCTCTGGAATGGCTCCTCCACTATGGGCAATGGAATTAGGGCAGCTTGGGTTTCCTTACCTGCCTTCCCTATTTCTTGGCACCGGTGACAAGACCTGCAATACTCCTTCCCCTGCTGGGTGAAGTTGGGCCAATAGAAATTCTGGGCCAACTGCTGCGTAGTGCGCATGATTCCCAAATGACCAGATAAGGGAATATCGTGTGCAGTCTTGAGCAACTGCTCACAGTATCCCTGGGGAACGACAAACTGCCTGCCTATCACCCCTCCCTCTGTCTTAGCATCCTGAGTGTACATCAGCCCATTTTCCCAATAAACTTTATGTTTTCCATAACCTCCCTGTGCTCCATCAGAGTCTGCCCAAATCCTCAGCTTCTTTAGACTAGGGTCACTTTTCTGAGCAGCTGCAAACTCCTTACACATTCCCAAGGCATGGGCCAGGTCCCCTTCAGTCTCTAAACTAGGGTCCCTAGCTGTAGCATTAGGGCATTCTGGATCACTGTCATCCCTAACCCTCTGACAATGGGTCACCCCTCCTTCTTCAGAGTAACCCTCCATAGCTGTTTGGTTAACTGCTACTGGGGAAATTTCTACCCCCCCTTCGTTAGTCTCCATATCAGGGGACACAAGTTGGGGAACCAGCCTCCCAGTGGTTTCCACAATGGCTTCTATGGGGTCTGAGGAACTACAATTACCCCATTCCCACTTGGCTATGGGTAACTGCACACACCATCCCCTGTTTGAGATTGTTGCCAAGAATAACGTCAACTGCTAACGTTTTGGCTACAGCCACCTGTTGCACAGTTCCCCCATTTCACCCCAGTCTAGGAGAACACTAGCAAGTGGCAATGTTGTCTCCTTCCCAGTGAACTCTTGTACAGTTACAAATCTATTTGGTATAAGCTGACCAGGCTCTACCAGATTTCCTTTCTCCAATGTCAGGGATGCCCCTGTGTCTCTTAACCCTTGTGTCTGTACACCATTCACAGTGACTGGGTGCATGTGTTCCCTCATGTTCACAGGCATGCTTCCAGGGACACACAAACAACTCACTTCTTTCCTAGCCCCATGTTGCATATTGATCGTCCTTTTGGGACATGTCCAGTTTCTTTACAAACCCAACATTCGTTTCTTTTCTCAGAGAAATCTTTTCTTTGAAACTTGGGGCAAACTGGTTTCGGTGGAGGCAGTGAGTGCTTTACCTGCCCTGAAGGTACGCTTTTCCCTTTCTGTGCTGCCACGCCCGACCCATTCGCTCTCAGAGCAGGTCTGCTCTTGGCATAGCGGTCCAAGATTTGAGCAGCCTCTTACACTATTTTGAGATCTCGGTCCTCCAGCCAGGTTTTCAGCTCTGCTGGGCATGCCCCAAAAAACTGTTCTAACAATATAGCATTTTCAATTTTATCTACAGAGTTTGCTTTAATTCCTTCCCACCAACGTTTTAAACATGGACATTGTTTTGTGGCTAGCTCCTCATAGCTCATGTCAGGGCTTCTCCTGAGCTTACAGAATTTAGCTCTGTATGCTTCTGCAGTTTATTTTATTTTATTTTATTTATTTCAATTAGGATTAATACCTTTAAGTCGTAGACTCATTTTCAAAGGTTCCAAGTCAAGGACAAAAACAGTACAATACAATACAATACAGATAGCAGAGATCACAGGTTAGGCATCATGAAATCAATATAGTGTCACATGAGGTTCAAGACATGTTAGTTTCAGGTACACCTTAACAATAGATAAAGTACATTACATCATTTGTTGCAGGGTAGGGCTAGCCAGGTAGGAAAGAACATGTCAGCAATATGACAATGTTATGTAAGGGGGATGATAGGGGAGGTGGTAAGCAACCAGAGAGGTGTTGTCAAAAAGGGAGGTGATGTGGGTAGGGAGAAATAAGGAGGGGTAAGGTGGTGGTGGAGAGTGGTAAGTCTATTTATTGGGGGGGATTGGGGGAGAGGGGTAGGAGAGAAAGGCAGGTAAAAATCAAGAGGATCTGTTGATCATATGTTTGCACATAAATCAAACTTTTTTTAAAGTGGAGTTTTAAGTTTGCTGTAATCATTACTGTCCTCATTGTCCATTTGACCCAATGCATCCCGAGCTTTCCCGGTAAGTAGCAGGGATAGCTGGAAGCTCCAGGACCCTCTAGGAATTTTTGCCTGAATACAAACTTTTTCAAAGGAATTTAAAAAGGCATCCATATCCTCCCCCTCTTTAAATTCAGCTATCAATTTGGAATTTCATTTATAACCCAGTACTGTAGTTCCAGTTAAACCCAAGCCACTTACCTGCTCTGGTGCTGGTGGTTGGAGTCGTAGCTTCTCCAGTTCATGTTGCCTCTGGTGCTCATGCTCCTCTCAGTCTGCTTCTCACTGTTCACACTCAGCCTCCCACCATTCTCATTCTGCTTCTCGCTGTTCTCGCTCCCTCTTCTCCTCTGTGACTTGTTTCTCTTGCTCCACTTCTCGCCATTCTCACTCCACCTTTTGCCATTCTCATTCAGCCTCCTTCTGGAGCTCCAGCTCCATTCTGCACAACTCAATCTGCAGCCTGATTGCTTCTGGCTCCAGAATGCTGGTGACCTTCCCCTGCTGCTGTGGCCCTTGGCTTGCACTGGCCCTGCTGTCCTCCTCACTGGATCTGGACACTGCACTGGCCGCTGGCCCTTCCACACCCAAGGTTTGGTCCTTTACAGTCACAGTCTGTGACTCAATGCTCTGGGCATCTGCTGCCAACAGGGCATCTATGAGGTTCTGTAGTCTGTAGTGTACCCACTGTAGTTGGAAGCCATCTTCTTCCCTAACTACGGCTACTCTAACTTGCACTTTAGAAAAAAATTAAATAAAATTAGGTAGGAATTTGACTGTAGGCAAAATGATATAGTTCTGTTTCCTTTTTAAAAATAAATCACTGCCTTATTTTGCAAGTGAGCTGTACAGTATTATATTGGCACACTGAGTAGTTAAAGCTTGTGTTACCAAATTTATCGTACCACTGCCAACCAAATCTGTCACAAACGCACTCCGCAGGTCAGGCCCTCTGCTCCCACAGTGCCAACCTCAGCGCACAATAGTGTGAACAGGTAGCAGACAGGGTAACCCTCCTGTCTGCTTTTGGGTCTAAATCACCTTTAGTCTCAAGTTCTGGGGGGATTCAAACTGTGAACCTTATGCTAGCATACCCAATGAACAGACTCAGATATGTAACCTCTTCGGGGATTGCGGTACAATCTTTTGCCAGGGGCACCCAGCCAGGTTTCCAAAATGAATCATTTTAACTCTATAAGAGACCTTAGGTATATTTTTACCTTTTTCCAAGCTTCGTAACACCATCAAGCTGTTGAACGGTTTTGTCAGACTTAACCCTCTATACGTCACATGCAAAAAGAACTGGCAGACACCCAGGCAGTCTTTCAAAGAAAAGATACTTTACTAAAAGATGATAAAAATATGAAAATTGTAAACAATGAACAATATATCACAGAGCTCACAATCACATAAAAGAACAAGGGAAAATTACAAAGCAAAACTCGTATGTAAGGTATTACCTCTGAAAGTGTGTTATAAGGTTAGAGCAGAGAGCTGTGTCTCTCTAGAGTCTCAAGATGATATGACCTACATTTCAGACACAAGTTTAAACTCTGTGTCTCCACACTCCTTCTGTGAGTCATCTAGCTCCTCCTTTTAGAATATAAAATTACAAAAAATGATTTCCTGTCTGGAGGTATTTTAAATAAGGTGCCATCAGAAAAAAAAGACATTTCTTATATATAACTCCTCAATTACACATGTTTCCTTTGAACTTAGCAATCCCACTCTGGCACCAATGTGTTAAAAAGATAACAGGAATCAGCCTAATGACGTTCTGTTTCTGAAGTCATAAAGTCACATTTGGTTTGCACTTCAAAAAGCCTAGGCATGTCATAAATGGTAATAAAATGCCATTCTGAAGGAAATCAGTTAATTAAATGGTTTCCGGTCAGTTTTCATATCCTGTAGCTTCACTGAAACCTGGGGGGGGGGCACCCATGGAAGCACAGGCTCTTATGTGAGACAATCAAATACTATATTGTTATATTACAAATATCATACAACAATCATAACCAGCTGGCAAAGCATCACAATACATATGTTTTATTTTTTTTGATGAAAAACTTACAAAAGTGGAGGTGGGTGGAAAATGGATAAGAACCTGTGTTGGGGTAACACCTAGAGTGTCTACCCTCAGGTGTCTGTATTTGTACAAACCCAAATGGAGTAAAGTGACACAGCTCAAGGGGTCAGTGCTTGCTTAAAAGAGGCAGCCAGTCTGTCATAAACAAAGAGCTAAAAAGGAAAGCAGCACAAAATGTGTTTCTGCAAAAATATTTACTGAAGTTTTGCAATACCATTAAATGACAAGCAAAAATGAACACACAGCAATATTACAGACTAGCCTTCATCAGGGGGTGGTGCTAGTGGGAAGTGACACAGTTTAAATAGCATATCTCATGAATATTTAAATACAGTGAAGACCAATCACAAACTATTTCATAAAGTCAAATTAACAAACATTATTAACAAAAGAATATGTATCACCACAAAAGTGCATATCAAAAATTCAAACTGTTCTCTAAAAATACTTATTTTCTCCGAACTGCATATTTTTAACTGCATGTGTTTAACAAAATTAGATGCATAGATATCCAGATGTACCACTTGAATATATTATTCAAACTAGGCTGCTATAAATAAGTGCCAAGCATATGTTTTTTTTGAAAATATGCTACTGCAAATACATACAGAGAACACATAATAAAAGAATACATGACCTGCCCTAATATCAGGGTATCTGAATGGGACCCCCTAGTAACTGAGACAAATGCAAAAATAGTTGTAAATAATCCAAAGCAAAAAGTCCCAGGCAGGTCAAGTCCAAATTTGGAAGAGAGATCTGGAAAGGAACAACAAAAATACAAACAATTATACTCTGAAATTAAAGCCAAAACAGAGAGACCAAACCTGTTCATAAAATACAAACATACCAAAGGTACATTAGTCCAATTCCAATTATTTTATAAACATAAAAAATGCATACCAAGTTATACAAAGTGGACAAGGCAGTATGGAAAAGCACCTTTATGATCTGTTGCTGTTTTTTTGTTCTTTAAAAATGGTTTCGGATCCCACTGGTTATTTAACCCAATAGGTTGAACTGTATTCAATTTATAAATCCAATTACTTTCCTTTTGAAGGAGAAAGTTAGGTCTGCCTCCTCCCAATGGGGGTTGGAATGAATTCCAGACCAGTAAACTTAACCTCTCTGGGAACTGACTGATAGACCAAAACAAAATGCAACCCAACAGGAGTATTTCTATTGGTATTTAAAATGGAACGTATGTGTTCTTGAACATGGTGCTTAAGTGACCTTACTGTTTTGCCAACATACACCAGGCCACATGTGCAGCATAAAGCACATACCACATAAGATGTGTCGTAAGTAATTAATTCCTTGATTTGAACCTGTAGATCAGGACTTTTCGGGTGCAGGAATGTGGTATGGTTATTGTTGACATATTTGCAGACAATACATTTACAGCATTTGTGAAATCCACTGGCTCTGATGGGTAACCAAGTTTGTCTGGCCACTTTTTCCTTTTTCATGCGACTGTGCACAAGTTTGTCTTTAAGACTGCTAGCCTTTGAAAAGGTTACCCTAGGTTTGATGCCCACAGCAGTACCAACTTGTTTATCACTTAAAAGAATAGGCCAGTTTTTATATATTATGTTTCCAACTCTTCCAGCTACATGGTTGTACTGAATAATAAAGGTACATGGTTGGCTATCTGGTTCAACTTCTTCACTTTTATTCTGCAAGAGACTGGCTCTAGATATTCTCTAGAAAATGGATCCACAAACTCCCTGCTGGACTGGATCCTCTCAAACCACCCTGATAGGATCTCATCAGCTGGTGTATTATCCGATTCCATCTCCGACCATTCCCCTATTTTCTGTGTCTGGAAAATTCCCTCCCCTTAAATTCCACACAAAATCCTACAAATCCGAAACTTCTCCAGGTTCGATCCTGTGGCGTTTCTTGCGGACCTAAGACTAACTGACTGGGCCGGGGTATTTAGATCCACTGACCCTTCAGTGGCAGCTTCCCACTTTCTTGCTACCTTCGGTGCCCTACAAGATAAGCATGCCTCAAAGATCACTCGGAGGGTGAGGGGGTCGGCTACCCCCGGTTACATGGGAGTCTCCTGGCCCTAATGAGGGCTAGAGACAAGTGCTGGTCCCACTTCAAAGGCTCCCGCGATCTTACCCTATTTCAGCAATACAGGCACCTTAGAAACAAATGCAAAAAGGCCATCAGAATTGCCAAAAGCAACTTCTGTAAGTTGGCTCTACTCAGCTCAGCCAGAGACCCTAGGCGGTTCTGGAGTAACATTAAATCCCTAGTGTACGGGTCCTCTCACCCGGGATTCTCCGATATGTTAATTGGAGGGGTATCCTGCAACAACCCTCTCACCATCGCCAACTCCTTAAACTCCCACTTTTCTGACCTATCAGTCTTCTCCGCACTCTTCCCACCAGACGGGGGGGGGCCTCCTCCTCTCCCATTCCCACTGGGCAGGTGGACCATCCCCCTCATCAACAGTTCTACCTCAGAATTGTGTCAGTAAAGGCCATGATGAGTCTTCTCTCTGGCCTCTCCCAGTACGCTAGCCCAGGCCTCGACAACATGGAACCGAAGCTACTAAAACTTGGGGCCTTCCTTATTGCTCCCCCAGTAGCTCATATCTTTAACCTTTCACTTACTACAGGGATCATACCTGATATCTGGAAGGAGGCATGGATAGTCCCTGTCTTGAAACAAGGTAATCCCAAAATTCCAGACAACTATCGTCCTATCGCGATCCTATCCTCCCTCAGCAAGCTCCTTGAAAAAGTAGTGGCAGGGCAGCTCTCGGAGTACATACAGGAGAATAAACTATTGTCCCCAGCCCAGCACGGATTCCGTAAAGGGCATAGTACCACCACAGCCCTGGTCTCTGTCTCAGCTAGCATTAGGGCCACCATGGACCAGGGCAAACTGTCTGGTGCCATATTTATTGATCTGTCCAAGACATTTGACCTTGTCGACCACAAGCTGCTCTGTACACAGTTGGGGGCGCTTGGCCTCTCCCCCCCCGCTATGGCTTGGCTTTCGGACTACCTGAAAGGAAGAACACGGAGGACCTGTTTCAACAAAGTCCTATCTGAACCCCTACTGGTCACCTCTGGCATCCCCCAGGGCTCGGTCCTGGGCCCCCTTCTCTTCTCCCTCTTCATTAATTGACTCCCGGAGGCAGTTACTAACTGCCAAGCCACTCTGTATGCAGATGACCTGGTTATTTTATCCCACTCCAGGGACATCGCCACTCTCAACATGCACTTGACTGAGAGCTTCAACTACATCCTGGCCTGGGTAACTAAGCACAAACTAGTATTGAACCTGAAAAAAACTCAGGCCATGCTTTTTGACTCAGCTGCCAAACTCAAAGCCATACCAGCCCCGCTGGCGGTAACAAGTCTGGACGGTGCTTCCCTTCCAACAGTACTCTCAGTCAAGTACCTTGGGGTGTTACTTGACCCTCAACTTGATCTGGGAAGTCACATTCTCAATGTCTGTAGGGCAGCAAACAGTAAACAGAGACTGGCCTACAGGGCCAGGTACAACCTCACCCCTGCGGCCCGTCTGGTCCTGGTGAGAGGAGTCTTCCTTCCTACTCTCAGTTATGGAATGCACCTATTCGGCTGCTCCCCTAAAACACACCTTGTGAGGTGGTACACGTCGTACAACAACGTCTGTCACTTTACCCTGGCCGCTCCTTGACTCACTCACCACTGTGAGCTATACGAAAAGCTTCACTGGCCTCCCAGCCAAATACCTAGACTTTGGGCTAGGTGCCTGTGGGCAAAGTGCTGAGAACTGGAACCCCTGGGCTGGCCCGCTTCTTCCTCCAGCTGATCCATCCCCATATCAACTTAGGTCCCAGGCCCGGAAGCTAAGGTTCCCTGTCCCGGACCCAAATGGGTGACAGGGACTTTGCCGTGTGTGCTCCTAGACTCTGGAACTCTCTTCCTGAGTCTGTCCGCTCGGCCTCCACACATCAGTGCTTCTGTAAATCCCTGTGGGGAGTCCTGAAACTCGCCTCAGCGTGCGACTGCCCCAGGCCCCCCTAGTGTAGTGGTGCCTGTCCACTGGATCCTAGGTTGCTCACGGTGGGACCTCCTGCCAAAACCTGCTTGTCCCTGCTCTATGTTATGTACCCCGTGCACTGACTGAAGTTTTACCTCTTATTAACTTGGCATGACATCTACTCTAATGTAATTCGTGCTAAACTGATCTACTGTTGTATTTGACCTGTTCTCTCTTTTATAATGCTCCCAATGTGTTATGAAGTGTTCCTGTACTGTAATGATGATCTGTGTGTTTTACTGTACCTCTCTGTTCCCATTGTTGTATTCTCCCGGGTCGTTCCTGAAAGTAGGCATATTACTTGTCTAGTGTACTTACCCGGTTACCAAAAGCTAAATAAATAAATTCTATTCACTTTTTCTTTTGTCTGCTCTAATAAGTTCGAATCATACCCCCAGCTAAAAATCTTTCAACAAGTTAATCTGCTTGCTTATGAAAAGCAAAATCAGTACTACAATTTCTCCTAAGTCATAAAAACTGACTATAGGGAATTGAATTCTTAAGACTGGGGGTGGGTGTGGGTAGGCACTGCTAGCTAATAAAAGGGAATTAGTGGCAATGGGTTTTTGAAAACACTGTGACTCAATTATGCCAGATAAAGTACTGGCAGAAAGAGAGAGGTCAAGGAAAGTAATGGACAAATCATCCATAAGGTCGGTAAAATGCAGGTTTAAATCATTGTCATTCATCCAATCTAAAAAAAAAGATCGTCATTCATTCAATCTAAAAAAAAAATATCAAATCACTACCACCATCCCAAATACATAGGATGTCATCCACAAATTGAAACCAGTGAGTATATGACTAAAAAATGGATTCTGAACTTCATTAAGGACAATAGTGCTTTTCTCATCTTCCAAGAAATAAATTAGCATAACTGGGGGCCATGGAGGCCCCCATTGCTGTTCCACGTTTCTGCAGGTAAATGTCCCCTTCAAATTCAAAATAATTATGGGACAAAATAAATTCTAAAGCTTGTATAAGAAATTATTTTGGCATTTGTTCCCTAATTGCAGAGTTCTCTAAGAAATAATGAACTGCTATTATTCCTTGCTGATGGTTAATGGAAGTGTAAAGGGATTCAGCATCAATTGAAAGCCAAATGGCATCTTTCCATTTCAGTTGTTGTAACTTGGTCAGCAAGTCACCACTGTCCTTATTATAATATTTCAATGTAAACACATGTTGCTGCAAAAAGAAATCCACAAATTTGCCTAAATTTTGTGTGAGGGAATTAGAACCACTAACAATGGGGCAACCTGGAGAATCTATGTTGTTTTTGTGCACCTTAGGTAGTTCATAAAAACCTGGAATAACAGGGAAATCTGACCAAATGTACTGAAATTCTTTCTCTGTTATATTGCCCTTACTTAAAGCATTTTCAAGCAAAGTATACAGATCTTTTTTAAATTTCAAAGTAGGATCAAAAGATAATTTGTCATAGTTGTGATTATCATCTGGTTTAAACAGAATTTCCCTATAATGTTGTTTATTCAATATAACAATGTTACCTCCCTTGTCAGCTTGTTTTACAGTGATCTCTGTTATTTGTTCGACCATTTAATGCTTCCCTTTCTATTCTATTAAAATTTCTTGCTTTAGGCTCAGAACCTACTTTCAAAAGCTCAGTTACCTGTTGTCTAAACACTTTTTCATTTGTAAACAAAGTGGTATTTGTAATAATAGGACAAAAAATTGATCTTGTTTTAAATTTACTTTTTCTTATAGCACTGACATTCACATTGGCCCCCAATAAACCTGGATGAATAAACTGACGAGAGGGTGTAGTCTCAGTGAGCTGCATATTCTCATTTTCGTTCAAAAGTTCTTCCAAGTTAACAGTGTCATCTATCTCTGTCCCAAAGCTGATATTCTCTTGCTCATGTATATTTACATCATGTCTGTGACAGACTTATCAAAAGAAGTGTCAATGTTAACTTCTCTTTCAGCATCAATAGTTTGTTGCATAACGTTTAGTAAATAATCAGTGTTCTCCATCTGTGAATTTTCAATGAAGCCCATATTAGTGTTTTCTTCCTCTTCATTTCTTTGAAAAAAATAATCTTTTAAGTTTTCTTAAAAAAAACATTTCAAGATCAACGAATATTTCAAAATCGTTACTATTAGGTGTAGGTATAAATGTGAGGCCGTTCTATAAAACAGTTACCTGAGCAGCATTAAGTTCAAGATCTGATAAATTCAAGATCTGGAGCCTGTAGCTTTCTATTTAGACTGCAAGATTTGTTTGTTGTCTCTTGATCCTTCTGCCTCCTTGGTGTCCTCTTCTTGTCTTCCCTTTCCCTTTCCTGTATTCTGTATTTGTAGCAAGTGAAATGAATCAAGAGACATAGTGGGTTTATGTAGAGTGGTTGAACCTAGGACTGGGCCCCTGCTTAAAATCGACATGTCCATTGGGGTTGGAGCAGGTAATTACTCACCCCAGAGAAAATCTTTCTATGGTACTGGACTTTATAGCTGCCAAGATTTTTGGCCAGTGAAATATAACATACATTCCCTAAAAGGAGATAGTGCAGGGAAGGTACTATAAGTCTCTGTTGAGAAATGTGTTAATGCATCAGGGTAAAGAATGGTGATATCCATTATGTCAGAATACAGCAAGACTCCATTAGATGAAACTACATTACTATGGTGAGTAATTTTTTTCTTCAAACAACATGAAGTCTTGCTGTATTCTGACTTAATGCAGACTACCAAGCAGTTCCCTATGGTGGAGGGAATGCAGAACCTACTTTGGGAATAGGATCTGTAGTACTGCTGTGCCAAACCTAGCATCACTCCTAGCCTGGATATCCAGAGAGTAACGCTTGGTGATTGTATGTACTGTTTTCCAGGTGGCTGCTTTACACATCTCCAACAAGGGTATATCTCTGGCAGCTGCCAGAGTAGCAGCTGTACCCCAGTTGAGTGAGCCCTCAGGCTGGGGGGGGGCTTTACCCAATTTATTATAGCAGAACTGTATGCAAGAGACAATCCACCTGGCAATAGTTCTTTTAGTGGCAGGCCTACCTTTCCCCACCTCACTATAGGTGAGAAACAACTGAAGACAGTCATTCATGTGAGCCTTAGTGTGCTCTATGTAATAGCTAAGAGCTCTTTTAACGTCCAAGCTGTGTAGGCTTCTTTCACCTGAAGAGGAGTGGTCAGTGAAAAACACAGGAAAAGACATAGATTGGTTCAGATGAAAATCCGATACCACATTGGGTAAGAACCTCCTATTGGTTCTTAGGACCACTTTATCCCTATGGAAGGTTATGAAGTCAGGTTCAACTGACAAGGCCTGTAGTTCACTAATCCTCCTGGCAGAAGTAATGGCTACCAGGAACACAGTTTTCCAGGTCAACTATTTTAGCTCAGCCGGAGCCATGGGTTCAAAGGGGGGCTGCATGAGTTGTACAATGCAGACATTAATATCCCAAGCAGGAGTCAGTTCTCTAAATGGAGGATTTGTATGAACTAGACCCTTGAAAAACTTTTTAAACACATGGTGAGAGGCCAGGGAAGAGCCCTTTCCTGCTGAAAGGAAAGCATAAACTGCTGCTAGGTGAACCTTTAGAGTTGCAGGCCTAAAGCCTAGACCATTGAGGTGAACCAGATAATCTAAGGCTGTGGAGATGCCTGCAGAATCAGGGACAATGCCCTTCTGAGAACACCAAATGGTAAACCTCTTCCATGTGGAATCATAAGTCTTTCTAGTAGATGGTTTCCTGGAAACCTTCAGGATATCCAGGACTGCCTGAGACAGATGCAGGTCTGCATATTCTAGCTCTTCAAGAGCCAGCCTTGAGACTGAGAGACTAGAGATCTGGATACCAGATCCTCCCCTGGGAGAAGGACAGAAGATTGTGTCTCTTGGGAAGGGACAGTGGGCAAGACACTGCCAGGGACAGGAGCAGAGGATACCAAGGCTGCCTGGCCCAGTCTGGAGCCACTAGTATCACTGTGCAACGTTGAGTTCTGATCTTGATCAGGACTCTGAACAGCAGAGGGAATAGAAAGAAGGCATAAAGAAACCTGCCCTTCCAATCCAAAATCAGGGCATCCTGGGGCACAGTTCCCAGGAGAGGAGGTCTGCAACAGAACAGAGGGAGTTGGTGATTGTCCAGGGCTGCAACGAGATCTATCTCTGGAGTGCCCCATATGGAGAAGATGATCTGCAGGATGAGAGGATTCAGGGACCATTCGTGATGTCCCTGGGATATTCTGCTCAGAGCATCTGCCAATGCATTGTCCTTCCCTGGAAGGTGAACTGCTACTAGGGAAGTCTGAAGAGAATAGGCCAGAGACCACAGTTTCATGGCTTCCATGCACAAGGCCAAGGACCAAGTGCCTCCTTGTTTGTTGATATACCACATCATGGTCATGTTGTCTGTTCTGACTTGGACCACTTTGCCCTTGACCGAATCTGAGAAGCACTGAAGAGCCAGGAACACTGCCCTGAGTTCCAGAAGGTTGATGTGAAGGAGAGACTCCTGTAGAAACCAGACCCCTTGGGCTGTCAGGGCCCCCAGGTGGGCTCCCCAACCTAGGAGAGAAGCATCTGTAGTCAGAACTACTGAAGGGGTTTGCGGGAGAAATGGGACTCCTTGTCTGAGGTTGTCCTGATCCAGCCACCACTGGAGAGCTTGGACCAGAGTCTGAGTCACTGGAATCAGTCTGGTAAGAGAATCCTTTTTCTGAGACCAGAAGGACCTTAGGTGAAGCTGAATGTCCCTCATCTGGAATCTTGCTCCCTGCACCACTGCAGTGGAAGCTGCCATGTGGCCCAGAAGCTGGAGGAACTGGCTTGCTGGGTGAGAGACCTGAGGTTGGAAAGATGAAGCAAGATCCACTAGGGCCTTCACCCTTGCCAGGGGAAGGAAAGCTTTTGCTTGTACAGTATCCAAATCTATTCCTATAAAGGTGAGAAGTTGAACTGGTTCGAGGACAGACTTTGGAAGATTGAGAAGAAAACCCAGGGAACTGAGTAGGTCCTGGGTATTCTGCAGAACTGACTTGACCTGTAGAGATGACTGACCCACAATGAGCCAGTCGTCCAGATATGGGAAGATGGTGAGACCCTGTCTTCTGAGGTAAGCCACCACTAATGCAAGGCACTTTGTGAACACCCTTGGAGCTGATGTTAGGCCGAATGTCATGGCTCTGAATTGGTAATGGCCTGAAGGCAACTCGATCTTGAGGTATTTTCTGTGGGAGCACCTGATAGGGATGAGGAAGTAGGCATCCTTGAGGTCCAGAGATGCTAACCAATCTCCTGGCCTTAGAGAGGGAAGGATTATTACCAGAGTTACCATTTTGAATTTGGGCTTTAAAATGTGTTTGTTCAGATACCTTAGGTCTAGGATGGGTCGCCACTCCACTGTTTTCTTTGGGGTAAGGAAGTACCTGGAGTACAGTCTTTTTGCCTTGTGCTGAGTAGGAACCTTCTCTGTAGCTCTGAGAGCTAGAATAGAGGAATCCTCTGCCTCTAGGGCAATGGTTTCTGAGATTGATGTAGGTGGAAAAGACTTGGCCCTCTTTTTTGAAATCTTTTTGAAGCTGAGGGCCAGTTCCTGGCTTACTACTTCCAGGACCCACTTGTCTGAGGTCACAGACTTCCAGGCCTGGAAGTAGTAAACCAGCCTGCCTCCTACTGGAATTGGGGAGTCAACCCGGGCTGACACATCAGGGTGTCTGCTTAGCAGGAGCCCTAGACTGGGAGGAGGAGGAGGAAGCAGCCCTGCTCATCCCCCTCCTGCCCCCTCCCTCTGAAGAACCCCCTTTGTGGGAAGGGCGAGGAGGCCTGGGCTTGGTAAAAAGGCCTATGAAAAGGCCTGTCCCTGCCCCTAGACTGCTGCTTTTGTAGAGTGGATTGCTTTTCCTTGGCCTGTGCACTCCTGTACATGGTCCTGTATTCATCCATTTTCTTCATGTATGCCTCTGTTTGCTCCCCAGACAGAGAGTTACCCACTACAGGAAAATCCATAGCCTTAGTCTGGGTATCCTGTGAAAGGCTAGTACATCTGAGCCAAGCATGTCTTCTGAGAGACACAGATGTAGACATGACTCTAGATGCCACTTCATTGGAGTCCACAGGAGCATGAGATTACATTTTCGATGCCTCAATTCCATCAGCAGCCACCTCCTCCAGCTCTTTGGCTAGCTGAGGGGAGGCCTGTTTAGCCTGTTCCAGAACTGTATCCCATCTGGATTTCTGGTACCTGGCTGTGTAGGCCATATAATTAGCATGCCTGAGTCCCAAAGAGGATGCCAAATACTGTTTCTTGGCCATGGCATCCACTTTCCTGTAGTCCTTATCCGGGGGGGGGGTGAAGCCAAAGGAATGTTAACCCTGTCACAGGCTGCAGCCTATACTACCCCAACATGGCTGCTATGATTACAAAGGAACTCCATAGCTGAGCCTGAAAAAATATACCTCCTGTCAGTTCTCTTGTCCACAGGAGGTACTGAATTAGGAGTTTGTAAAATTGTGTGTGTCTGTTTCCCCAAGGACTTTTGGAGAGGGATAGACAGCCTTTTGGACTCTGGGATGTCCATCATTTCCACAAAATCAGCTCTTCTTCCTCCTCTGTAGTTTCAACCAAGGGAAGCTGAAGGGTTTCGGCCACCTTTTAGTAAAACAAAAAGTGTGAAGGGGACTCAGAGAGCCTGGGAGGAGAGACACCAGAGGGCCTGTCTGGGGAGATGTCCAGTTCAATTGGCACATCCAGACCCCCCCGGTCATTATCATTATCATCATCATCATCATCATCGGGATAGCCTTCATCTCCCTCCCACTCCTCATAATAAGCATCTGGATCATAATCTGAAGGAGACGGGTCCGACCGAACCGACCGCCTAACCTGCGGTACTGGTTCGGGCGGAACCGGTCTAAGTGATTGAACAATGCTAATCGCTTTGGCTATTTCATCCGTGGTTGGAGAATGTAATACAGGATCCGAACCAGTGGACTTACGTTTTCTTTTTGACGGAACCGGACCCTCAGGGTCAGCTCTCCTTTTACCTGAGGAGGTATCGCCTAGGTCAGTAGGCACCTCCTCAGATTCGGCCGCAACCGGACTGGCCATCCGAATCTATGGACTTTTCAGCCTCCCTTTCCTTCAGCCTACTCAGTCTTTTATCTAGAGTGGATTTATGAAAGTTTTTACAAATTTGACAGTCTGACTTGAGGTGGTCAAACCCCAGACAATAAACACAGATGAGGTGGGGGTCGGCCTTGGCAAAGGCCTCCCCACACTCAGTACAGTGTTGAAACCCAGTGGGACCGGTTTTCTTCTTGGGTTTCTCAGACATGGCCAACCTACCAAATTACCCTATAGCAGCTTTCAAGCCAGGTAATAAAATAATTGATCGGTTACAAACCGTGTCACGGGTTTTGAAAAAGAACCAGAAAAGGCCCGGTTCTTTTGAAACCGATCGGTACTGGAACACCACTCTAATCCCAGAAATTTTTTATTTAGAAAACAGAAGAAATACAAGGTTGGTTTCTAACCGGACCGACCGAAACAAACCGAGGAAAAAACAATTTCCACACTTTTTTCCCCCAATAAACACAGTCACTACCTATCTACAACACTACCTGTACCATAGACAGAGGCTGGAAATCTGAAAAATAATGAATAGAAAGGTTTAAAACCGAACGCTTTACTTTTACCAAACCAAGCAGAGGAAATCTCCGGAGCGACTTCACTGTTAGGCAGAGTAAAGAATCTGACGATTACAATGGGAAGTACCACAGACAGAGGTTTGAAAACCGAGTTCGAGCTCAATGTTCTGTGCTCCTGCATAGAGTTTAACTCCTTACTTTCCAGGGCAGTTCAAGTGCTGGGGCTAACTGCATTAAGTCAGAATACAGCTAGACTTCATGTTGCTTGAATGACTTTTTTGTGTGTGTGCAAGAAGTTGATCCATCCACTTTGGTTTGAATAGATCTTATAGTGTATAGTGGAGTGTTGTTCTGTATATAATTCCATCCCTTTCAAAATGCTGTTCTACCATAGTTCCAAGTCATGGAATGTGATTCTACCCTACTGTGGTAGAACAGCATTCTAGAACCTATTGAGACTGCATGAGTCAGTTTCATTTTGAAAGCAAAATAACTCACAAAACACATATTTCACACAGTACTATACAATATAAAAAATACAGGATGAGCAACTCTATGCACAACCAGTGTGTTTTGCCACCTCGGGGTTCTGATTCCCATGGACCTCTCGAGCTTCGCTCTCTAGGTCAGAGGGAATCAGAAACCCTCTGTGGCAGAACACACTGGTTCTGCATAGTTGCCCATCTAGTATTCTTTATTTTATACACAAATACGGTGGTTTCCTGTACCCACCAACAGTGCTGGAAATGAAAACAATTCCCCACCGCCTTTGATGTAGGATTGAACATACCAGGAGGGGTCTGAGGACATCTTTTGCATTACATGTTGCGTTTATACCCTTTAAACAGTTTTGTGCTTTTTTAGTTTGATACATAGAAACTGTTGGCAGATAAGGACTGCCAGGCCCCTGTAGTCTGCCCATTTTACTGCCTGGAAAAGCGACCCATGACCCTGCATGGTCATTGGTTTTAGTTTTGCTTTCCCATCACTAATGTTCCTTGATTCCTGTCCCATGCATGTTTAAATCCTGCCACTGTACATGCTGCCACCCCTCGTGGGGCAGGCCATTTCATGCATTCACTACCCGCTCAGTGAAAAAGAACTTCCTCACATTTTCTCTTAAGCGGCCTCCCTCTAGTTGCATGTCATGTCCTCTGGTCCTGGCACTCTTTTTGAACTGTAACATATTTTCCCCTTTAACCTTGTTTATGCCCTTGAGGTACTTGAATGTTTCAATCATATCACCCTGCTCCCTCCTTTGCTCCAGTGTGTACATATTGAATTCCCTTACTCTCTCCTCATAAGACTTGTGCTGTAACCCTCTGATCATCTTTATCACCCTTCCTTGCACCATTTCCATCCTGTTGCTGTCTTTACAAAGGTGGTACATGTTACACAGAATCAGTCCTTCTCCATTTTGATCCTTAAACTGAGTCAGTCTGTTTATTTCATCCCTGGAACTGAGTTCCCCAAGATTCCCCTCATTTCCAGCACTGGCCACCAAACTGTTTTGTTTCTAAAGAAAACAATGTGGGTTTGAAAGGGTCTAGATTAAACAAAAGCTACAGGGGAAATTCCTTCTCACAGCTGATTGGCTGTAGCAGTGCCCACCCGAACTATAAAATGTCAGTTCTGGGTGTTTCTTTTTCTTTTCCGTTTTCTTTTTAATTTAGTATGCTTTTCTGGCAGAGAGCCTCCCATCAAGCTCTGCCCTGGTCAACCCCCAGACTCCACCTACCGTCACTTGCTGGCACTCTCCCAGGCACCTCGGCTTTCCCCGGAGGAAGTCAGGCACTGGATCCCCTTTTTCCAAGCCATGGAACCAGTAACTATTTGGGAGAGCTGGCGATGGAGGCTAGTTGAAGCCCGGAGAGGGCTTTATAGAGACAGAGGCCCCACACATTTTTTTTGTTGTTGTTGTTGCCCCTGTAAGCAGGGGTAGGGATGTGCAATGATGACCAGCGATCACCCTGCCCCTGAATTCTAGTAAGTGCCGATTTGCAGTGGTGAACCCAGCCTCCTCTGGGTATTGCCAATGCACCGGGCACTCAGTCCCCCCTCCCCCCGGAGAAGGAGAGCAGTCTTGGGATGCTCGATCCTTCTCCCCCGGCCGGCTGACCGATGACCCAGATCTATTCCCAAACCCAGGTCACCGGCGTCACAAGCAGAAATCCATCCACTGCACTGACAGGCCAGCTCGGTGTTTCTCTTCCTCTTTGGCAGCACTTACTCTGTGTAGCAGGGCGAGTGCTGCTGAACATCCAGCCAGATTCTCTCCTTTCAGCATCTCAGGCAAGAGATACTTCTCATTAAGGTTATTTAAATGTTTCCCTCTGTGACAGTTCTAGTTTTGCTCACTTCTTTACTATTTCCCTCTGTTCTAGCAAGCTTATTAAACTAGTCGATCAGTACGTTTTAGGCACAGCATTCCACCAAGTACGGGCCAAGATAGCCGGTGTGATGGGATGCCTCTCATCTGGCTGGGCGCTCAGCGATTTTCCTCAGCCCTTCAATATCTTCTAAATCTTGAAGGCCCTGGTGGTGTTGGTAAACCCAATCATCTAAGACAGCCACAACAACCCAGAAAAATGGTGTCTTCCCACCACCGGTGACAGCCCTTCCCCTTTGGCCCGTATGATGTATGCACACAGCTGATCTACTGGAACTGGCCAGGTATTGGGCCACCCAGCTTCTTCCTGAGCCATGAGGTAGTGCTCTACCTCATGGTAATAGGCCTCCCTTGTCCACAGTGCAATGGAATTACCTATGCATCTCCAAGTCTTGAGGTCAGCACCTTCCAAAGAAAGGGGGGCACCGTCCATCACTGTTGTTCCACTGCTGGCGCCAGCTCCCTGAATCTTCTCCACTGTGAACAAGATAAAGCATCCTCAGTTCCTTTGTCAACACCGGGTATATGAACTGCCTTAAAGTGAATGTTCAGCACCATACATTTCAAGACAAAAATTCACATAACATCTCCCAAAGGGCTCTTTGGCCCAAGCTGGCCATAGATAGTGTGTACTACTCTCATATTATCGTACTGGAGTTGGACGTTCCTGTCCTTCAGCTTAGGACCCCAAACACACTCGCTGCCAACTGTGGTGGCCATTGCACCGTGCACCATTCCATCTGGAAGTACGCCCTGAATGCAAGCCCTGCCGCTGTGTCCTTGAACAACTCCAGGGGTGGGCTGTCCCTGGGTTCTTGTCACAATGCCACACCATTGAAGTGAGTCATGAAGGTTTGCAGACCTGCAAGTCCTCCAGGAACCCTCTCATAGCCCAGATCCTGTGGTGCGGCTTCATATAGCCCTGTCCCAGCTTTGCCATGCATCTCAGGAAAGTCATCCCGATGGCGATGACCCTGCAGGTAAAGCTGAGGTGCCCTGCCATCTGCTGCACCTCCCTCAGAGTCACCTTCTTGGCCTTCTCTGCCCTCTCCAACAGTGTCTGCATGGAGTCCAGCTTATCAGGTGGCATGTGACACTGCTGACCCACCATGTCGATCTCTATACCCAAGGAGATCGTCATCAGACTGGGAGGTTCTACCTTCCCTGGAAGCTCAACTTGGGTGGGGCACTGTGCAACCTTTCTGTTGCCTTGCAGCTTAAAAACCTTTACCAAATTCATAAGGAGCACATCTTTAATACCTGACTTCAGTTCTTGCAATGTTTCTTTTTCATACTGTGTCAGAAGATTTTGTGAGTGCAGTATTTCTCCCCAAAACAATGTGGTAGGATGGGGAGAGGAAGATGAGCCAAACAAAGGGGTGGGTTGCACAGTAACCTTAAAGAGAAACTGTCATGGTATGACGTAGGAGGCAGGCAACCCATATTGTGAAGTTGTCTGCTCCAGGAGTTATTTTATTAGTATTTCGCCTTTTGTTTCCATTTTAAATAACAGTTATAGCCTCTGTCTGGTGAGCGCTGCAGCCCTGCCCCTAAAAACTGCAATTTGATGACACTATGTCAGGAACGGGACTGCAGGTGCTCTATGGCTACAGTAATAGGATCAGGGAGGTGGCGCCACCTAAAATATGCTGACATTATCTTTGCCAGCAGGTAGACATGTATGGGGCTAATTATTTATTTATTAGCTTTTGTTTAGCGGGTAAGCACACTAGACAAGGAATGTCTATTTTCAGGTATGACCCAGGAGATTACAAGAGCATGGCTTACAGAACAGTGCAAGGGTATTACAAGCAATGAGCAGGGTGATACAAATAAACAGGCACAGGATGAACAGATAAGCATGTACAACAAGGGTTAGAACAAGCAAACAATAGTTGCATTTTGTAGAAATGATACAAGTGCAAGTTGTCCCATTTTGAGGATGGTAGGTGCTGAGGTGAAGGGCATGCAGGGTAGATAATTCCTCTTACTAGAGCTCAGAGGGGATAGGGGAATCAGGGAAGAGGAGGATGCACAACAGAGTCCAAGCAGGGGTAGGGGATATCAAGTAGCCTTGGAACAGTTACATGCTGAGGCAGACTTCAGGTGCAACCAGAGGGAGCTTCTAAAGATGGGATGGGCGGGGGTACATCTGATGGTTGCAGGTAGGGTATTTCAGAATCTAGGGGCACAAACAGCGATGGTATGAGCACCTGACGATGTATGAGTTTTTGGGACAAGGATGGGTTGCAAGTCAGCTGACCTTAGCCAGTATGATGGTAGAGCCAGCCAAAGGAGGTTGGATGGGGCGGGTGGGGTGGCACTGCAGACGATTTTGTCTGTGAAACTTGCATGTAGTATAGCCCCATACATGTATACCTGCTACCAAAGATAATGTAAGTACATGTTAGGCAGCGACCCTCTTCAATCCTATTGCTGTAGCTATAGACCACCTGCAACCCAGTTCCCTACTCTGCATCATTAAACTGTAGTTTCTACGGGCGGGGCTTCAGCGCTCGCCAGATGGCTCGACATTACCAGCCAGAGTTTACAGAGGCTACAACTTATATTTAAAATGGAAACAAAAGGCAAAATATTGATAAAAATAACTCCCAGGCAGGCAATTTCACAATATTCTTTGCCTGCCTCGATCGTGACAGTTGGTTTTCAATGCCTGCTCTCTGACTCTTTCTCTGAAATCTTGAGTTCTTCATTTTCTCTTGCCCCTTTCCTTATTTCCTTTCAAATGTCTGTGTCATATTTTCTGCCTGCACTTTCTTTTCTATCCCCCACCCCCCAAAAAAGGAATAATGCCCAACAGGGTGGGTGTTATGCTGGGATACATCCCATCTCAGATGGTTGTGCCAGGGGCCACAGGCCGAGGGCATCCTACACTCAAGAAGGGATGTTATCCCAGCATAACACCCACCCAGGAGGGCATTATTCCTATTATACAATGGCTTGTTGTTTTATACAGATTAAAAAAAAATTAAGAATGTTTTTGTTAGTGTGAAAAAGTATATTTCTTTCTTAAGAGAAGATGCTAACAATCCTGATGCAAACAATCAGCTGGGATGTTATGCCAGGATAACATCCCTCCTGTGATGGCCAACAGACCAATCAGAAGCCAGGTGTCTTTCTTGCCATTTTATAATAATAGTTATTTAATAGTGTTGTACAGCAGGGTTCTGCCTTTAAAATGGTGTCAGGAGAGGGGGAACTGCAAAGGCATGGGGCACCAACCAAAGCATTGAGCACTGACATATAAATGAGTTAGAGGACATACTGGAGAGTGGATAGACTGTGCAGCCTGGGTTTTAGTATCTGTTCTTCCAAACAATTTCTAGCCCCCAGCCACATCTGATGCATGTTTTCTTTTCTTTTTTTACGTTCACTTGCGCGCATGCGCAAGGAACGTCTTGGGAGAATGGGACACTTTGGAGGTGTGCCCCTCCCCTGCAATCCCCTGCTCCATTGAGCAGGTAGCGAATCCTGCACCAATCGGATGCGATGCATGTATGACAGCGGTGGTCTCTCTTCAAAAACCACTGCTGTAATACACAACACCGCATCACGCCGCCAAATCTTTGCTGCCACGCTGAGGGCCACCCCAGCGTGGCAAATGTCGTCGTCTGCCGCGAGGTGCCCAATCTCCTGTCGGCTCCACAACCTCCAGCCATCCTCTTCTGCCACGCTGGGATCACCCCAGCGGCAAACATCCCACGCCGCTTTTTATTTTTACAAACCTGTAAATTGAAAACGGTCCCACGGGCGCTTCTCCCAGTCCCCATCCCACAACCCGCACTCACCCACTGCGCACCCTGCCTCCCCACACCCCTCCATACTTACCTCCGGAGCTCGTGTGACAATCATCGGTGGACTGGGAACCGTCTGCACTCTTCAAAGCCGACCATGAACTGAGGAAGTGCCGGTAAGCTGTATAATGGGCTAGATAGGGTTTTTTAACTTTATTGCATATCTCAGGCATTTTTGGAATTTTGCACCAAATTTTCAACATGGGGTTTTAGGACCCCTTCACATGAATGATGTCACTGTCCATGCGTGCCGGGCCCAAAAGGGTGATTTCGCAGTCACTGCATGAAATCACCCTTCAGGCCCAAATAACACCATGACAGTGACATCATTCATGAGAAGGAGCCCAAATACCCATGTTAAAATTCAGCAAAAAATTCAAAAATGACTGTTTTACTAGCGTCGCGTTGCGCAGTTCCTATGCAGGCTCGTAAGTTCACGAATTTTCAATATTTTCACTCCAGATTTTCCACATTGCCATTTTACCACACCTCCTCATGAGCAGTACAGCTGTCATTTTCATCCTGCCCAAAATGTGTTTCCGCCATGTAGCGCCTAAGTGCGAACTCAATATAGGACACATTAAGAAAATCCACAGTGACACTGTTCATGAGCAGAGGTCTTAAAATGGCTGTGTTGAAAATGTGGTGAAAAAATTCCTAAAAATGACTGTTTTACGAGTGTGCGTTGCGCAGTTCCTATGTACGCTTGTAAGTTCGCGAATTTTCAATATTTTTACTCCAGATTTTCAACATTGCCATTTCACCACACCTCCTTATGAGCAGTACAGCTGTTATTTTTCACATCCTGCCCAAAACATGTTTCCGCTCATGTAGTGCACAGTGGCGCAGTCGGTATGTGAAATCAATGTATGGGACACATTAAGAAAATCACAGTGACACTGTTCATTAGCAGATGTCTTAAATGGCTATGTTGAAAATTTGGTGAAAAATTCCTAAAATGACTATTTCTGTGCATTCACGCCAGTTCTCATACAGTACGTTTGTGAATTTTCAATATTTTACTACAGATTTTCAACATTGCCATTTACCACACCTCCTTATGAGCAGTGCAGCTATCATTTTCATGTCCTGCCCAAAACATGTTTCCACCCATGTAGCGCTTGCGGCGCAGTCGGTGTCTGAAATCAATGTATGGACACATTAAGAAAATCACAGTGACACTGTTCATGAGCAGAGCTCTTAAAATGGCTATGTTGAAAATTTGAGTGAAAAAATTCCTAAAATGACTGTTTTACAAGCGTCGTTCTACGCAGTTCCTCATGCCTTTCGTAAGTTCGCGATTTTTCAATATTTGCACTCCAATGACTTCCAAATACCTAAACAGCACATAGAAGCAAGCAACATTCAGCATTGACAAATGCTTGTACTTCTTTGTCACTGATATTTTTAAGCCATGTCCAAGTGCCAAATACCACTGCAAATACCTGCAAGCGAACGTTCGGCATTGACAAATGCTTGTTTTTGTTGTGAACTGTTGGATGTTTGCAGACGCTGACATAGCTGCTGATTTCCTGTTTGCTTTTCCCAGTTGCAGACTGTTTGGCCTCCTGGTCACATCTTGCTCCACCCCGACCTCCTCACAGAGTGAATTAGTATGACATCAGCCTATAAAGTATTCACCCTTTCTTGTCAGGGAGGCAGAGGGTACCCAGCATGATATGTAGCAACCTGCACAAGACTCTCTGACTATCTCAGCTAACAGAGTTTTGTGTTTAGTTTACTTGGGGTGGAATCATTGTTCTAAAGTCCTACAGGTCTCTAGTTCATATCCTGTCTCTCTAATTTCTAATAACCTCCTTAATGCAGCTCATGTCTCCTCCACCTTGCTCCCAAACTCTGGTGAGGCGTCCGATCAGTCATTGTTTAGAAACTAGCGCAGGATGTATTCAAAGCATAAATACTTGTGTTCCTGTTTTTAATTGCACTCTGAACCAAATAACTATTCTTGAGTTGTTAAGCTGATTTCATTGACTGATGTAATGTGTATACCTACCTGGGCTGTGCATTCTTGGCTTGTTTTATCATGTAACTTAGTTTTGCCTCTGGCCTGGTTTGATCCTGTATACGGGCTGTTCAGCCCAGTGTTCTTAACCAGTTAACAAACACATAAATAAATAATCTGTGAGGCAGCAGAACTACATACAGTACAATCTCTGTCTAATGAACCCCCATTATATAGACATCCCTGTCTAATGAACTTGTAGCATGTCTCCTGAGTCCCGACTTGAATACACTCTGAATGTTTTAATCCCTGTTTTACAAACTCCCGATTATTATCCAAATTAATTTCATGTCTCCCAAGCAGTTCAGAGTATCAAGATTGTACTGTACTAATCCTTATACATAGGTGGCAGCAGCTTGCAAAAGCTGTCACAGCTGGCCCTACTAGACAAGAATTAAAAAATTCAGTGGTGTACCAGCTCTACTAATCCCATACCTCCACAATTCCCTAACTTCCCCTAGTGCTTAACCCCCCCTCTCCCTGGTGGGGGCAGCAGAAGCTGTCCTAAACTTGGCCACAGAATAGATATGGTGTTGTGGAGGTGGTGCTTAGGTAACCAGGTGCATGGCCCATGAGTAGTTGGTGTCAGCCTGCCGGCCCAAGTTTTCCACTTTTTGCTGCCCATCTCCGAGGACGTCGGCTGCAAGGGTGTACTACCACACGCATATGCAAGCATGTGCATTTTGTCACCAGCTGACGTCCTCCCACCTACAACCTACTCTCAACTGTACTGCCACCTGTGGGCAACCCAGAGGAGAAGAGCATCTCCCAGGATGCTCTCTATCTTCCTCTCCCCTGCCTGTCCCCAACGACCCAAACTCAGGTTGGCGGTATTGCGATCGGTAGTGCTACCACTGCGCTGGTGGACTGAATCTTCTTTTTTCCTATTTCTGCTCCCATCCAGCTGGCATTAGTACATCTCAGGGCTTTCAGGCAGCCCAGATCCATCTTCCCTGCCGTCTTCCAAGGCTTACCTAGCTCCATGGGTGTGGCCCTGTGGTATCCCCCCTCATGGTGGAGGACTTTGGGTTGAACCTGGTCCCTCAGTATGCAAACTTTGGCACCCATGGACTGTGCCTAGGTCAGTAGGGTGTAGGGTCTGCGGGCTGCCTGGAGCTGTCATAGGGCTCGGCTGTTTTTTCATGTTTCGTGTTATAGGGGGTGCTTGGCTGATGGATGTGATCACACTGAGCATGTATGTCTGTCTAACCCAAGAAATGTACTCCTGCCTGCATTGCCACCCCAGGTCGCCCAGGTGGTGGTGACGCAGCAGAAGTGACCCCCCCTCCCATAGAGGAGGATAGTGTTCTGTGGGTCACTCAGTCCTGAATTCAGGTCGCTAGCATCATGAGCGGTAGAGCTCCCACTGTGCCAGTGGGCTAAAATAAGCAGTCTGTAAGGGACAGCATTTTCTAGTGGTGATATAAGATACTCCAAGTCCCGCACTGTTGAGGAAGTACAACAGCAGTACCCCTTGGTGTCAGGGGCTGATAGTGCAGAAAAATAAAGGCTCAGTTGAACCTCCCAACCAACGGTGGAGGTTTGCTGAATAATTCAAGTTGATTCCCTTCAAGACTCTAGGTCTCTGGTTTAATTCCCAGCAAGGCTCTTGGTGAGTCTGCCCAATGGAATGGGGATGAGTATGAGAAGGTCACAGTGAGCAGGTTATACAGTTTAGTGGTGAGGTTTCCAATGTGCTATAGGGATGGATATTCTGTTTACACTGCAGTTTTTCTCCTAATGTTTGTACCAGTACTACTGAGTAGGTTAGGCGTGCAAGTGTCTCTGGAGAGGGGAAGTTGGTGGCACAAAAACTACTTTTCCTTGATGATTCTCCGGACAAAAGTGGGATATAAAAACAAATTTCACTTGTTGGGGCATTACTGGGGTTTATAAAACTACATCATTCTTCTATAGAATGAGGTTCTATCAAATTAAATGCCTCCAGGCTTATGAATTGTTCAGCCCTTTTTGGTATGTGGCTCATTTCTTTTTCCTTGCCCTGACATTTGCATTACATTATTTCTTTATTTATTTAAAATTTGTTGACAGGTAAGAAGCGATGGGCTAAAAGGCCCTTTCACATGCTTGACCTGGATGGACAATACATACATACATACAATAGAAATACAGGAACCATAAAATACAATGACCAAAAATACTAGCATCAGCAGCAATTAAAACACAGTAAAACAGTTACCATTTAACTAATAAATATAGAATAAAGGATGGAGAAGTATGTGTTACAAGAATTTAATGGACACCAAAGGTGTGGGATGCTACATAAACCATGAGGGCGAAACCCAAGGGGTTTATCAAACATAGAAACATAGAGACAAAGAATTTGACAGCAGATAAGGACCGCTTGGCCCACCCAGTCTGCCCATTTCCCTACCTAATGGATAAGCTGCAGATCCTAGCTAATTAACAGCCTACTTCTTCCTACCCCCAACCCCTCGAATTGCCTTATGACTGTCCCATGCATGCTTGAATTCCACCACTGTTTTTGACTCCACAACCTCCTCCGGAAGGCTGTTCCATGCATCCACAACCCTCTCTGTGAAAAAATACTTCCTTAAATTACCTCTGAGCCGCCCCTCTATCTTCAAATTGTGCCCTCTTGTTCTTGCACACCTCTTTTTTTGAAAGATGCTACCCTCTTGGACTTTGTTGATTCCCTTGAGGTACTTGAAAGTTTTTATCATGTCCCCCCTCTTCCTCCTTTCCTTGAGGCTATAAATATTAAGCTCCTTAAGTCTCTCTTCATATGTCTTCCGGTGCAGACCCTGCACCATTTTAGTTGCCTTCTTCTGGACTGCCTCCATCCTGTCTATGTCTTTGCGGAGATTGGGTCTCCAGAACTGCACACAGTACTCCAGATGGGGTCTCACCAGCTGTCTGTACAGAGGGATAACAACTTCCTGTTTTCTACTGGTGATGCCTGTTTCTATCCATCTCAGTATCCCCCCAGCCCTCCTTACTGCCATCTCACATTGCTTGCCCACCTTTAGGTCATCTGATATGATTACCCCCAGGTCCCTTTCCATTTTTGTTGTTGTTAGTATCTCACCCCCATTGTATACTCTTCCCCTAGGTTTTTGTTTCCCAGGTGCATTACCTTGCACTTCTTAGCAAGCATCCTAAACCGAGGGTGTCCATTAAATTCTCATATTGACACTTTCCCTTCTTTTATTTTATATAATATACTGCCCATCAATTTTTCCCAGCCTGATTTCTAAGACCCTGATACACACACACACACACACACACATATGTTTCCCTCTCTGCCTGTGCTTAGCATTTTAAAAAATAGTGTCCTCTTAAAATAGGAGCTTGGTTTAAGATGCCCTAGATGCAGGTTGAGGGTCCAGAGATCAGGTTCGGATAGATAAAGGGGATCAATACAAATAATAGGACTATTTGCGCAGTGCCTCCACCCAGAGTGACTTTTAAGTGGGTTTGATGTTACAGTAAGCTAGCACAACCCTCTGGGATGGGGTACCTATTCACTGCCCCAACCAGTGGTCCCACACATGGAGTAGCATAAAATACTTCACTTTGCATATAATAGTACAATTTAGTGGTGAGCGCTAATAATATGCTCACAGCAACCACATTTACCAGCAAGGTCTGGAATTCTGGGACACACCCTGTGCACCTGTAAATAATGATTTGCAGCAACAACAACAGTGAATCTGCTCACTTCCCACAATAACTGGCACTTGGTAATAATATGCTCGTAGACCAGTATAACATTCAAATGTTGAATCTGATTGATTTGGGGAATGTGAACAAGGGGGAAGGAATGTAACTCAAGGTTAGGTTCAGAGTAATCTTTTGGCATTACAGTAACATTCAAATACCACATTTGACCCCCGGGTCAATCCAGTTGATTCTATCTAGGTACCCAGTATTCCGTAAGTTGCAGGCCTGAAGCACTGCAGTTGGTTGGCTGGCGTTGCAGCTGGTTGGGGACCTTAAAACAAATCAAGGATTATTTGCTCTCTTTACACTTGGTGACAGTGATAACAACAACAATGTGAAACCTAAGAAAATTGTAATCCTCGGGCCCAATGGCCTGCAAGACAGTCTTAAACTGAAAATCAGATGGAACAGGTTCTTTTTTTCAATTCTGTGATGCAAGGGAGAAGCACTGTTGCTACTCACTGTACCAGGACATCTGAGATCTGAAATGGTTGCCAGGCTGGTTCGTCTCGAGGAATGGCTCTTGGCTGCAGGTTGCATCCTTCTTTGCAAGGACCAGGATGCAGGGACCAGAGCTAACATGACTCACTGCCACATCAAGGCCTCTCCCCTGAAGGTGGCTGCAACCCACAATGATCTTTGTTGCAGGAGTGGACTCCCCAAACTGGTCTTTCAGCAGTGTTTGTCTCACAGGCAGCAACAGTCTCTTGGCAAAATGGTTTGGCATTACAAGGTTAAATTCTGGCACAGTCTTAGGCCGCACAGCTTGCCCACTGGCAATCGCAGTCTTTGGTATGTAATCTGGCACAATTTATATTTAGGTCTCCCTCTTTAGCAAATGGGCTGGGGGCAACTCCGGTAGCCCCAGGCTTTAGTTTTAGGCCACAGTCTTTGAGGGAAAAAATCTCTCACCAAGATACTGCTTGGCGATCTTCAGATACACTGACACACCTTAGGGCAGAAGTCTTAGCTCAGCAAATATCACCTTTATTCTCCCTCTTGGAGACTGCAGAGTTATCTGCAGGCTTGGCAGTCCAAAATGATCCTCACAGGATTTAAGGTTGAGGAGAGGTAAACAGAACTCTCCCTGAACACTCTAAGCTGAATGCAGAGCCTCCTTTCTTGCTGGAAGCGCGGGACAGACTGACTGTTCAGCCATTTCTCTCAACTGACTGAAAAGGAATCCAATAATCCAGTTGGCTGCCCAGGCTGTCAGTCACAGTTCTAGCATCCTGATTGGTAAAATGGGTGTCAAACATACAGTTCACAGTTTCTCCCAAAAACCATAGTAAAATAACCCTTTAGGACCCCTTGAGTTCTGACTGGTTCACCAGCAGGGTCAAAGTATTAACATAGCCGCTAGCTGAGTAAAATGTAAACAGTCCAGACATTAAAGTTAATTTTTTAAGTACACAGTTTAGATTTAGCAATAAATATTTACAGCAGTCAATAGAACTAATTATGTACTTGTAGGCGACTGTACAGAGGAAACCATGGGAGTGCTACCTGACTGGTCAAGAGTGTTGTCTCACTCAGTCCCAGTCACAGGCAATACACTATTTACAAAGGCTGCACCTCTTAAAGGCATAACGCAACAGCACTGATTCATACAGTTGCATGGAGGCTATGGATACGGCAGTACTTTACACTGAGATCACATTTACATGACTTGACATTGGCCAGGCTTTCAAAGGCAGAGCTCCAGCTGGGACCCTTCCAGGCAGACAGCATTGCAGTGCCCAGGGAGATGACCCCAGGTAAGCCCACCATTTTTGGAGGGGGGGTGCATACATTTAAATAAAATGTACATTTTAACATTCTAAGTCACAGAATGCATGGGACAAATTCAGCATGAAAACCCCTATATGTGTAAAATTGCAGCTTGTGTAAGAAATGTGCCATAAAAAAAATAATAGTAATAACATGGGGATAAGATGATTCTGCTTAGTAACATATGCCTGCGATCAATTCCATTTTGACCTGTCACAGCAGTGCATGTGCTGACAAAAGGTCATGGTAATGGGGTCAGAGTGACAGACTAAAGGAATCAATCCTTTTCTGGTGACGTCGGATTCCATGGCATGAGGTGGATTAGTTCTCATAATCCAGCATTTGGGAGCAGTGTATCCAATTAACACCAGTCACTGTTCAGTCATTTCGTATTGAAGTATTGGGGGGGGGGGGGTGACCACTTTTAGTAAAGGGATTGCTTCTGAGCTGTTTATTCTCTGCAGAAGTCTCGTATTGCCAAACCACAATAAGAGATGACCCCCACTCCACCCTTTCTAAGTATTGTGCTTTCTGTTTTGATAGAATGTGTATTTTCCCTTTTTGGAATTCTTGTGGTGTCAGGATTGTCTTCTAACTTCTGGTTAAGACCAATTATGAAGAAGACTGATGATAATATAATTAATTATGCACGCTGCATTGACCAGTCCCCTTGCTCCATTGATTACCCCTGCTCGGCCTCTTCCTTTTTCACTCCCGTTCATTAAGTAGGGATAGCCGCACTAAGGCAGTAGCTACAGAGCATCACTTATGGGATATATTGAAATTTGGAGATTATGGGTTTAATCTTTGAAGTGGGAGGTCATGGGGTGGCTCTTTGGAGTGGGAGATTATGGGGTTAATCTTTGTAGTTGGAGGTTATGGGGTTGATATTTTTAATGGGAGGTTATGGGATTGATATTTGGAGTGGGAGATTGTGGGGTTGATCCTTGGAGTGGGAAGTTACAGGGTTGATCTTGGATTGGGGTTCACACTCCAGATTGTAGGTATTTGGTAGTAGGCAAGGTAGTTGTTGGGAGTTGGGGTAATGGTGAGGATTCATAAGGGGTTGAAAAGAAACCATTACTTGGAAAGAGTCTGGGGGTATAATGAGTCTTGCATTTCTCACTCAGATGTGGCCTGTCCTCTTCCAATTAAACAGCAGTACGTGCATACCAATCAGTGTACGGTATGATATATACCCAACATAGATTCTGAAATTAATTGACTGCCAGTCACTCACCACTTAGTGAATGGTTTATAAGAGAGGATATAAAGGATATTTATTTATATATTTATTAACATCTTGGATTCAAGACCTTTGAGCAGACGCTCTTTACATATGTTTGACTTTAGAATGATAACATAGTCAGGTTAACGTTTACAATAGTTGCATTACAAGTGTCACCATTAAAGCTCTATGTGGTCTGGGTTTTGGTTACCTGTCTGCGCTCCTGACACCGGCATCCTCTGCAACTCCCTCTGTTCCTCATCAAGGGGTCTCTTGGACATTCCCAGGGTTTGGCTCAGGATTTCAGGAGATTGTGCATTCAGTGTCTCTGGGCTGACCCTGTGGAACTCGCTACCACCTCTAGTCCAGGAGGCCCCCTCATTTGAGATGTTCAAGTGAAGGCTGAAAGCCCACCTCTTTGTCCTGGCTTTTGCAGATTGCCGATTCCATCCTGTTCTAGTCCCCTTGTGCAACAGCCTGAAAGCCTTTTATTATTTTAATTGCTCTACTTTATTGTCATATCTATTCATGATGGTTTTATTTCTGTGATCTTGTTTTAGTCTCTGTTAGGCACCCAGAGCCTCCAGGATTGGGTGCCCTACAAATAAAATTGCCATGCCTTGCCTAAATACATTTATGTGTAAACAGAATGGAGCTGAAGATTCAGGAGATTACTACAGATAAAGTGAAAATAACACTAACAGTGATCAGAGGTACATCTTACATACAGCAGAGGCATTGTACAATGTATGTCTTTGTCTAATTGTTACTAGGTTACTAAATACAGAGTGAAACAGGCAGAAGGCCATAAGCGAAGAGAAGGAGGAGGAGAGTGGGGATGGGGTGGTAGGGGCTGGGAGATGGAGAAAATTTAAATTAGCAAATTAGTCAATCAGAAGGCTTATTAGCCATGATTAGTCTAAACATGCTGGAGATATGGCTGCTGTCCAGAGTCACCACTTGGTTGTTATTCTACTTAAAGATTTGAAGCAGGCATGCTGTTTCCCTTGGTACTGTAAATAGACTAATCTGAACTAAACAAGGCAAGCACATTTTATTTATCAGCACTCTTTCCTGAAGGCTCAGAACAATTTACAAAAAGCTAATTTAAAACACAGTATATAAAAATAAAGTGCAAATGAGGAAATAGCAAATAGCATGCATACTGTAATGTATTAAAGGCAATCCATATATTTCCTCATGAAATTATTATAAAAGTTACTATGAGGATCCAGTACGTAAATTGCTGGGTTATAGTTAGAAACTGTTTTCAGTAAGACAGAAAAATGATTTTTAAAGAGGGATGTGGAGGCATCCATTTTGTGGTCAGGAAGGGTGTTGTGATGATGTCACTGCCTCACCAGTGTTAACGGTGTGCAGTGCAGCAGGTAAGAACAGTCTGACTGTGATGTCAGGGATTCTATTATATTCTGAGGAACACCCAGAATTTTATGTTTGACAGAGTGCAAGAAAAAAATCCAGTGCTTCACTTCATGATAGAACAGGATCCCTGTATGTAGGAGCAGGTTATTTTAACCTGCTTAATTGCATACTGTTAGAGCTAGTGAGGTAGTGACATCATCACGGCACCTTTTCTGTCCACAAAATGGATGCCTCCACATTACAATTTTAAATGTATTTTTCTGTCTTACTGAAAACATTTTCTAAATATAACCCAACAGTTTGTATACTGGATCCTCATAGTAAACTTTCCAATAAGTTCATAAGGAAACATATGGATTCCCTTTAAACAACTGGTACCATTTTGTTGTTTTTCAGGGCTCCATATTCTGCCATGGAGTTCTGACTTTTTTAGCTTTGCAGTAGCTATCTATCATAGCTAAGGTACGTTTACATACATATATCTTACTAGTGTTTTGTTGACTTTCAAACAGCATTTCTTTTACTTAATATTGATTTATTTTGTTTTATGGTATCAGGTAAATATCCACAAAATAATCAATGTTAGGTTTCTTTCTAAGTAGGTATAATATGTAAACTGGTCTTGCTGTCAGGTTAATTTCCAAGGCATGAATAAACATCTCAAAGTTCAGTTCATTCTCCACTGCTGCCCAATGGTCACCCACAGCTGGATTTGCCCCCACTGGGGAGGCTATGTTTCCTATCTGTAGGTGTTGGTCCCTCAATGTTGTGCTTAGTTGAGGTGTGCAAAAACCTTATTCCAAATATTCAGCTTGGATATGCGGAGGCCAAAATTTCCAGTATTCTTTAACTGAGCGTGAGGTGGGTAATAAAAAATCGTTCCTCTCCTCTGGTGGCCAATTGTAGTCTCCTGGTCACCCTCCTTCCTGATTTCCAGCTTTTCCCAACCACCTCAGTCATCCCCTGTGTCCCATAGCCGATTTCTGTGGCTGCCAGCTCCTGTCACCTTTCCAGGAGCTGACAATATCTTTTAACAAAGACAGTCTCTCCTAAGTCTGACTATTACCCCAGTACTAACAGTACTACTATGTTTCTGTGCCATGGCCACCACCCCCCAAGCCTGACACTGATTTGTTTCAGGGATGAAGTAGGCTGGTATACCTGGCTATTCTTCCCTTGCATCCTCTTCCCAATGCTCACCCAAGTAGCCCACTCCATACTCATATTACTCAGCCTTTAAAATGATGAATAAGTAAGGGTGAGCAGGCTCAAACAGTCATGAGGAAAGGGGTGTGCAGTTTCATCAGTAGTGATGCTAGTCAGCCTAGTTCATCAGGCTGTCTAGCGTCGCAACAGATGCTACTGCCCCATCCCCATCCTCATGGTTGTCTGAGCTCACTTGCACTTATTCATCATTAAAGTTGAGCAGTATGAGTGCAGGAAAAACTGCTGCTGGAGTGCTCATCAGAAGGGAATACCAACTGAGACTAGCCAGGTACACTAACCTCCCCCACAAAACAAATCACTATTGGGCTCAAGGGTAGGGGTGGGCACAGAAATCTAATACTGTTGTAAGTAATGGGTGTGGTCAAGCTAGGGAGAGGACTGCCCATATAAAGATTCTGCAGCTCTGGCAAAGTACTAGGAGATAGTGGCAACAGCCATCAATTATTCTTATTTATGGGACACAAAGGAAGTGAAAGGTAGGTGGGAAAAGCTACATATCTGGATGGAGACTGGCACTTGCCACTTGGGGAGTGGGGAAACTTTGTTAAGCCTTTTAAATTAATTCCCAACTATCCAAAGATGAATATTAAGAACTATTAATTATGATACATATTCAAAAAGCCTAATATTTGTGGTATTTAGGAATTATTATTGGTTACTTATGACCAGCCTAGTGGTGCAGAGGACAGAGGCACTGGATGCCTCATCTACCATTATGCTAGTGAGCTGGGTTTGGTTGGAAGAGGATAGAGCATCCTGAAAACTGCTCTCCTTTCCCAGGGAGGGTTGATTATGGTGCCCTGTTCTATCCTGGCCCCTACTGTTGGCTAAAGGCATTGCAACCAGGGACCATCAGGTCAGGGAAGTGAAAGAGTGGTGTCCAGGAATGACCTATGCACAGAAGCATGTGTGGGGCCATCTTGGGCAGCATTACATGCCCACTCCTCCCCCAGGGAAGGGAGAAAAAAGAATCTGGGTGGCTAGATGACTTTCAGTTACCTGCAGGCCAACACCAAAGAACACCCAGACCAGGCTGCCTCTGCATGAAGGTAAGTCCTGGAGGGGAGTCAGGGTGATGGGGCTCTGGTGGCTGGCACTAAAGGAGGGCCACCTGGATCAAGGGAAAAAAATAGAAAAAAAATTGATATACACCCCTAGTGCTTATTGACCCATATGAAACAAATGTTGTGATCATCAATATGATGGTTCAGTGATTTAGAGCTAATCTTCAATGTGTAGGACAGGTAAAACCATTCACCAGGGTTGGTGGTTAATATCAAGACAGTTACAGGTGGCAACAGAGGATGGGATAGACACACAGGTAAGGTAAAAATAATGGAGGGGGACGGTTTAAGTGGGGGTCATTCAGCTTACAAAGTAGAGATACAGGTTGGGAGTACTACGTAGGCTTTACCAATGCTAGGCTGCTGAGGTTAAGGTAGGGACCAGGCACACTTAGTGAACTAAGGTTCTGTTTCTGTCTGTAAAATTCTATGCTTCTATGTAAGTGATTGCTTCCCATTGCTGGGCTCATTCCCTAATGTGTAATGGTCAGTCACAAAATGATGGTCTCATTCCTAATGTGTATGTAATGGTCAGTCACAAAATGGTGGTCTCATTCCCAATGTGTATGTAATGGTCAGTTACAAAATGGTGGTCTCATTCCTAATGTGTATGTAATGGTCAGTCACAAAACAGTGGTCTAATTTCCAGTATGCAGCTGATGATTTCCCAGTGTTTGGCACATGCCCCTTATGTAGGTAATGGTTAGTCACACAGTGCTGGGTTAATTCCCCATGTATGGGTGCTGATCTCTCAATGTCAGGCTCATGGCCTCCCATTGTTTGGCTCATTCCGGTGTGTAGGTCGTGATTAGTCACACAATGTGGAGCTCATTCACACTGTAAAGGTGAGGGCCTTCCAATGTTAGGCTCATTCCCCATGTGTAGATAATGATCATCCAATGTCGGGATCATACCCATGTTTAAGTAATGGTCAGTCACACAATGCTGGACTCATTCCCCATGAGTAAGTGGTGGTTTCCCAAGGCTGGGCTCATCCCTAATGTGTAGGTAATGGATTTTAAATGTTGGACTCATTCCCCGTATGTAGGTGATGGTGAATCACACAATATTGAGCTCTTTTGCAATGTGTAGGTGATGGATTTTACATGTTGGCTCATTCCCAATGTATAGGTGATGGTGTCCCAAATGTTGGGCACATTCCCAGTGTGTAGGCGGTGGTCTTCAAGTTTTGGTCTCTTTTCCATTGTGTAGGCAAAGGTCAGCCACACAATGTCAAGCTCATTCCCAATGTATCAGTGATGGTCATCCAATGATAGGCCTGTTTCCAATGTGTAGGTGATGGTCAGTTACACAGTCACACAATGTGGGGCTCATTACCAATATGTGTGGGTGATGATCATCCAGTGTTGTGCTTATTCCAATGTATAGGAGATAGCCTCCCAATAATGGGTTTAATGGTCCTTCTGTAGAAGCTTAAAGCAGCTGGTCTTTCTAACTCTGCAGGGAGCTTGTTTCGCTCTTACATTTGTGGTACAGTGGTAACTGTGCAAATGTTTACTGGTAGCGTGGTATACTGAGCATTGTGTAAGCACGGTACCCATTGAGTAACATGTATACTGCTACCGTGCAATGATGCGTGGTACACAGTACCGAAAAACATTTGCATGATTACCACTGTAGGTCTCAAGCTGTCTGATTAGGTAGCTCCATTTCATCACTTCTCCCTATCTGCTGAGATGTCCGTAAAGGTTCTGTCCTGGGTCCTATTCTCTCTTCCGTATTCTTCAGTGAGCTGCCCTCTGTCCGTTTTCTCTGTGTCTATTCGCATGTTTGCTGATGATACAGTTATTTCTGCATCAGACTCTTCTTCCCATGATCTTACTTCACAGCTTCAGCTGTATTTTGACAATATTCAGCACTGTCTAAACAATTATCACTCAATGCCAAATAAACAGTCTCCATTATTTTTGGAAGCCATCAGAGGCTTTCCAGACTCACCCTTCTCCCATCACTTCACACACTTAATGGTGCTATTATTGAGGATGTAGCCTCTGTTAAGTACCTTGGGATCTGTCTTGACCATCTTCTTAATTTCTCAGTTCATATTTATGCCATGCACCAAAAAAGTTCTAGTCAAGCTTGGTGCACTGTACAGGAGCAAAGTGAATATCCTGCATCCTGTCTGCCATTAAAATTGTTTTAAAGATGTATTTGTTTGTTTATTTATTTCAAAGGTTTCATAGAAGTTTTTTTTTATGCACCTGGGATCTGGCAGGCAAGCTCTGGCCCTTCCTTGGAGGGCTCACATCCACCCCGATTCATGACCCCATCACTGGGATCATGATCAGGTGCTTCATGGAGCCTGCCAGCTCTGTTTTTTTCTGTTTTTCTCCCCCTGTACCATGGCTGCACGTATACATGTGGAGGCACATGCATGCTGCATTTTCACAGCACCCTTCCCATTGCACGCCATCTGCCTGTCTGCACTATCCTCAGGCCCCACTTGGAGCAGTAGTACTGTGAGAGGTGATGAGAACCCTCCCCAGGAGAGGAGAGCTGCCGAGCAGCTGCTCCCTCCCTATCCCCCTCGGCTGACCCCAGTGACCCAGGCTCGTTCCTTAATCCGGGTTGCCAGCATAGCGCAAGGTGTGGCATTCAGCCCCTCAACCCTCAGCACCAATGAGCTGGCAGTATTTCAAAGGTTTTATCAGGAAGTCATACTGAGCTGGTAACAGCTAATTTCCAGATGCATCCTGGGGAAAGGAGAAAGAGGAAAAAGATAACAGATACAAAAGCACAGAATATAAATTATAAAATACATAGAATGGAAAAAGTATAACAAAAATGAACATGACAGTTTATGTCTAAGAATAAATTGACTAAAAGTTACCAAGCAATAAACTGTGGAACTGCATAAAAGAACAGTTACATACTGTAGTTACCAACTTAAAGTGTCAGCGTGGCTCAGTTGGTAGCACATCCGCCTCTGGACCAGAAGGTCGTGGGTTCTCGTCCCACACTGGGATTGGACTTGCACCTAAAAATCGCTGGCATCTGAGTGCAGTATTGGGGGGTGCTGTACTGCTGGGGTGTGCCGTCCTTCGGATGAGATGTTAAACCGAGGTCCCTTCTGCCCATCCTGGTGTTGTCCTGGTGGGTGTCCAGGTGGAAGTAAAAGAACCCAAGGCACTCTTCGCAAAGAGTAGGGAACATTCCCGGTGTCCTGGCCAACATTCCCCTTCCCATAAACTGGTTCATGCAATTATTCAGGCTGTGTGTGGGTGATGATGTGCGATATGGCCGCCAACACACATTCAGTCACTTCACTACCAGTCTAGCATTGCTTGTAAAGCGCTTTGGATGTATGAAAAGCGCTATATGCTGATTCTTCTTCTTCTTCTCAAAGTAAAACTGGGGGAATGACAGATACAGGGAAGAGGGGAAGTACTAAGGGACAGAGAATTGGGTAAGTTGCAGGTAAGAAGTAAACTTAATATCAGAAGCAATTGCAGAACTGAGTAGAGAACTCACAGAGGAGAGATTTAAGGGAAGGAAAGGAAAGATGATTCTCCCTATTTTTGAATATGGTGACTAGTCTATAGTGGAGTTCCAAATACTCCCTTGCCAGACTGGGCCTCCTGTTCCACTCTTTTTGTCATTTTGCTTTAGCTTGTTCTCCTTGCACCCATCATTGCTCACTCTGCTCTGTCTTTTCACTCCCCTCTCTCGATGCCAGGCACCTTTCCCATTGTGTCTCCTTTATATTTAAATTCTGGTTTGGTTCCCTTCCATCACTCTTACCCCTCAGTGTCCTCCTACCCTCTGCACAAAAATACTTCCTGTCCCCTCACTACTCCTTCTATGAAATCTACTGTTGGTCAGTCTGCTTTTTTATACTGCTTTCCTTAACTTTGGTGCTCACTCCCCTTGTCTGTTCGCTCTGCCTTTTTAGCTTTCTCCCAAAAACCTCTCCTTCATGATGTTTTGTCTCCCTTCTGCAACTGTCCAATACTCTTCCTCACCCCCACTCTCGTATTGCTCTGGCAATTTGTGTCCTTCATTATCCATCACCTTCTCGGAGGTGCTACCTGTTAAGGGCATGGGTGAGTGCAGGAGCATATTTACCAGGAAAATCAATGCATGGTTGATGAACTGGTGTGTAGAGGAAGGATTTGGATTCACTGAGGTTTAGAGGCCCACCTGGAGGGATGGGGGACTGTTCAAGGCTGACAAACTGCATCCATCTTGGAGAGGTACTCAGATCCTAAATGAAAAGTTTAAATGCTACATTGGTGAGCATTTAAACTAACCGAGGGTTGGGGGGCATGCTGGTAGACAGGGAAAATAAGTGTTCACCCCCAAAGGCTAGCAGGAATACCAAGGAGCAGGAAAGGGAAACATTGAAAAAAGGCCCTGATTCAAGGGAAACAGAAAAGAGATGGCAGAAGGGAAACTAGTAGCATCCACAGAGTGGGATATGCAGACAGCAGGAAACAAAGGAATAGAACAATAGGCAGAAACATATGGAAGGTGATGTCCACAAATGCCAGGAGCTTGAGGAATAAGGTAGTAGAACTTGAGGCCATCATAGCTGAGGAGAAGACAGACATAGTGGCAGTAACAGAGACCTGGTTTAATGAAAACACTGATTGGAAAGTTGCAATACCAGGGTATGCTCTATTTAGGAGGGACAGCATTGGGAAAAAGGGAGAGGGGGATTGCACTGTGTGTAAAGGACACTATTAAAGCAACAGAAATACCAAGAGACAGTGGGGAGGAGGAGAGGTTATGGGTAGCACTAAAGGCAAATGGAGGGACCATATTAAGGGCAGGGGTTATTTACAGATCCCCCCCACGCAAGGAGAGGAAGTGGGTAGGGAAATGGGGAAAGCCACTGGGGAGATGTCCAACGGGGAGGAGGTGATACTTGATGGGGGATTTCAACATGCCTGATGTGTACTGGAGCATCCCAGTGGCATCATCTAATATGAGTAGGAAGGTCCTGGAGGAGCTGTAGGGGGCATTGCTGAGACAGCTGATAGATGAACCTACATGGGAGGGGGCCACACTGGACCTGTTACTGTCAAACAGAGACAGTGTAGCCAGAATCACAGTTGGGAACCCCCTTGGTGAGAGTGATCACAAAACAATACACTTTGAGTTAAGTATTGGCTACAACTTGAAAATCACATAAAATACCAAACCTGCACCACAGCCAAGAAAATTACAATGAGCTTTCTCCATCTGGAGTCTGTGCCCTCCTTACGCCGAGACCCAGCAACGTCAATACAAGGAGGTCCAAATCCCACTTCTTGCAAATCCCCTTGCATCGTACAACCCAAGGTCAAAGATAATTTGCCTATCGGGCAACCAGCTGGCTAAACTCCCTTGGCAATATTATAGCCTCTGCTCCCACACTCGGTCAATTCAAGTCCAAGCTGCACCTCTCACTGCTTGCCTCCTGCTCCTGCGACTGCTCTGCCTAGTAGTACCACTATTCCCACTGCCCATGTCTCTTCTCATGACACTTCGACAATCTCTGCCCCTCCCAAAGCGCTTGCCCCTGTCTAGTTCACAACAAGGCCCCAGGACTGCACTGCCACCCTCCCTCACTCACCTTCCCTCAGTTCACTCCTCCTACCCCCTCCTTCCCCCCACCTCTCGTACTCTCCCTCACTTCTAGCACCACCTTCCCCTCCTACCTACACTTCTCTCTCCTATTCACCTCTACCCTTTTTCCCCCAGTCTCACCTCTGTCTCTAGTCCCTGCTCTCCTTTGTGCCTTGATAATACATGTCTTGTTAGTAAACTGCGTTTGTCTGTAACTGAAAATATGTATATTGTACACTCTGATGTGGAACCTTTCTAAAAGAGCCTCATCTCAAAGGTACTGTTGTAATCCTAGACTGAAAATAAATAAAATAATAAAAAAAATATTGGACAATAAGCATTCCATACCAAAACAAAGGTCCTAGATTTCAGGAGGATGGACTTTAGGAAAATGGGTGAGGGAGTTAGCAGTGCTCTGGCAAGAATACAGAATGGAGAAGGAGTAGAGGAAAGGTGGAAGAAAATTAAGGAGGCATTAGAAGAAGTTGTGAGCCTATGGATTAGACAGGTATAGAAGAATAAGAGGAAGAGACCAGTTTAGTTCTCACAAAAAATAACAGAGGCGGTCAGGGCAGACAGAAAAGGAAGTGCAAAAGAAAAAGAAAACCACTTTGGTTCTCAAATACAGTAGCAGAAAAGGTTAGAGCCAAAAGGCTGGCCTTCAGGAAATATAAGGGAACACAGTGGGATGAAGATAGGGAGGTATACCAAACTGCCCTAAGGGAAGCAGGGAAGGCAGTAAGGCAGGCAAAGTCCCAAACTGAGGAAACACTAGCAACGTAACAGTAAAAGAAGGTGACAAGACTTTCTATAGCTACATTAATGAAAGGAGAAAGTCCAGAGGGGTATTGCTAAGCTCAAAGGAGAAAAGGTGTGTGAGGGAGGAAGACCTGTAAAAGCATCTATCCTAAATAGATACTTTGCTCAGTATTTACTGATGAGAAGGTAGGGCAGGGCCATAGCTCAGCACCATGGACACAAGGGGAGGGAGGTGAGCACTACTCCCTTCACAAATGAAAGGGTCCTACAAGAGCTCGCTAAGCTCAGGGTGGACAAGGCAATGGGACCTCGCGGCATGGCCATCCCAGTGTACTTATGAGCTAAGGTGAACTAGCAGAGTCATTAGCAGAACTGCTTAGTGAGTCTCTGAGCACAGGAGAGGTCCCAGAAGACTGGAGAGAGCTCATGTGATCCCACTCCATGAGCAGTAGCAGGAAGGAGGCAGGGAACTACAGACCAGTCAGTTTACACCTCAGTAGTGGGCATTATGGAGGCATTCCTTATGAAAGGATAAGCAACATCTGGAACTATAGGGGCACAGGATCCAAGACAGCATGGGTTTACAAAGGAAGGGCCTGTCAAACTAATCTCATAGATTTCTTTGACTGGGAACCAGAGTGGTGGACCAAGGGGGAGCAGTTGATGTCAGCACCTTGACTTCAGCAAAGCTTTCGACACTGTTCCACATAGAAGATTGATAAATAAGCTGGGTAGGCTCAGGGTGGGTCAGAAGTTAGTCAACTGGGTGGCAAACTGGTTGACAGGCAGAAAACAGAGAGTGGTGGTAAATGGTATACAGTCAGAAGAGATGCAAGTCACAAGTGGGGTACCTCAGGGATCAGTCCTGGGGCCAGTCCTCTTCAATATTTTCATTAGTGACATTGCAGATGGACTAGAGGTTAAAGCTTGTCTGTTTGCAGATGACACCAAGGTCTGCAACAGAGTAGATTATCCAGATGAGGTGGTCAGAATGAGAAGAGATCTGGATAAACTAGCAAAATGGTCAGAAGAGTGGCAACTGGGATTTAATGTAAAGAAGTGCAAGCTCATGCACATAGGGAAGAGAAACACTGAAGCCACCTATAGGCTGGGAGGGGAGTTGCTGGCAGTCACAAAGGAAGAAAGAGACTTGGGCATCATCATCACCGATGACCTGAAATCATCCAAGCAGACCTCTAAAGCAGTAGATAAGGCTAGGGGGATGTTAGGGTGCATTAGCTGGGGTATCACAAGTCGTAAGAGGGAGGTAATAATCCTTCTTTACAAGACACTGGTTCGGCCCCATCTGGAGTACTGCATGCAGTACTGGAGGCCAAACCTTCACAAGGACATTAACCAAATTGAGGCAGTCCAGAGAAGGGCAACCAAAATGGTGCAGGGACTGCATCAGAAGACATATGAGGACAGATAAACAGAGCTCAATATGTATACCCTTGAGCGAAGGAGGGAGAGAGGTGATATGATCAAAACATTCAAACACCTTAAGGGCATTAACAAGGTGAAAGAGTCTAACATGTTTCAATATAAGAAAAATAGCAGGACAAGAGGACACAGCATGAAATTAGAGGGAGGCCAATTAAGGGGGAATGTGAGGAAATTATTTTTCACAGAAAGGGTGGTGGATGCATGGAATGGCCTACCTCAGGAAGTGGTGACTATGAATACAGTGCAGGGCTTCAAACAGGCATGGGATAGGCATAAGAGAGCAATACAGATGAGTATGAATAGATAGGCCACTGACAGAGCAAAGGCCGATGGCACATTTATAAGGTAGAAAAAGAAATGGGCAGACTGGATGGGCCTTGCGGTCCTTATCTGCCGTCAGCTTCTATGTTTCTATGTATAGCCTTCAAGCAGTACAAAACAACACAGGGGGAACAGGACAGGGAGGTACATAGGAGCAAAAGAAAAGAAGCAGCAAAAGGGATCAGGGAGGCAAAGGCTCTCACAGAACAGAACATAGCAAAGTCAATGGGCGGGGGGAACATTCTATAAACACATCAGTGAAAGAACAAAAATAACTCAGGAATAGTGAAAATTGGGCGGGGGGAGGGGTGGAGGAGGACCAGAAGAAGGCAGACATACTGAACAAGTATTTCTGCTCTGTATTCACAAAGGAGGGGGAGGAAAATGGTCCACAGATAAAGGAGAAAGTCATAAATGGCAGAGGAGGGGTAAACACAAGCCTCTTTACAGAGGACAGGGTACTTAAAGCAGCAATGCAATGAAAAATGTTTTTCAAAAAAAGCTTGTTTCAGCTACAGTTAAGAAAAATATTAGCTTACCTGTCAGATTTACTTGTCTAGGTACCTTCTAAGGTATGAAACATGTTTGTTTTTATATTTTTTATGCTAACCCTTGCCAGGTCTACAATGCTGTTTCTATGCAAAATGTGGTGGCCATCTTTTTTCTTGAGAAAAAATTATATTAAAATGTTTATAAAATAATCAAATTTTGGTGGAATTAGAAAAGTGTACCACCAAATAAAACTGGAAGATGCCCGGAATCTTTTATAGTGAAAAAAGGTAGAGTCAAATTTTTTGCCTAATTTCAATGCACTGCTGCTTTAAAGAAATGGAAAAATTAAGACTGGACAAGGCTATGGAACCTGATGGGGTACCCCGAATGATACTTAAAGAACCGAGGAAAGAACTGGCTCAGCCCCTGGCAGCCTTGTTCACTCTGTCCTTGGATACAGTGATAGCACCAGGAGATTGGAGAAGGGCAGATGTGGTGCCAATCCACAAGAGTGGAAGCAGGGAGGAGAAAGGGAACCATAGGCCAGTAAGCCTGACGTTGGTGGTGGGGAAGGTAATGGCAACACTAATAAAGGAAAGAATAGTGGGGTACCTGACAAGTAACAAATTGCAAGATCCAAGACAGCATGGTTTCACAGGGGAGAAGATTATGCCAAACTAACCAAATTAAGTTTTTCGACAGGATGATGAGAGTCTTGGACTGGGGAGAGCAGTGGATTGTGGCCTACTTGGATTTCAGGAAGGCCTTTGATACAGTCCCACACAGGAGATTAGTCAACAAGTTGAACAGTCTAGGGGTGGGTACAAAGGAGGTGATGTAGGTGCAGAACTGGCTAAGCAACAGGAGTCAGAGGGTAGTAGTGAATGGGGGGAGATCCGAACACAGGGAAGTGATAAGTGGGTTACCACAGGGGTCAGTCCTGGGGCCATTACTATTCAGTCTATTCATTAGAGACATTGCAGATAGACTGCAAGGGAAAGAATGCCTGCAGACAACATAAAGATTTGCAACAGAGTGGACACACAGGAGGGAGTGGACAGAATGAGAAGGGACTTAAACAAACTGGAGGAATGGTCAAAGGTATGGCAGCTAGGGTTTAATGCTAAAAAAATGTAAGGTTATGCATATGGGGCACAAGGACCCAGCAGCAACTTACCAACTAGGAGGGGAAGAAATGGCAGTGACTAACCAGGAAAGGGGCATAGGAGTCATCATAACAGAGGACCTCAATGTGTCTAGTCAGTGTGGTAAAGCAGTGGATAAGGCAAGCAGAATGCTGGGATGTATTGGGAGAAGAATACAAGTAGAAAGAGGAAAGCCATTTTCCCCCTATATAGGTCACTGGTGAGGCCACACCTCAAGTACTGTATCCCGTTCTGGAGGGCCAATCTCAGAAAATATATCAACAAAGTGGAGGCAGTGCTGAGAAGAGCTACCAAAATGGTCCAGGGCATGCATCAAAAAATTATTTATTTATTTAGTTAGTTTTTGTTAACCGGGTAGGTGCACTAGCCATGAAATGACTATTTTCAGGCATGACCCAGGACAGTACAACAATCAAAGACAGGTACATAGCATGAGTACAATGAAATTGCAATAGCATAGGTCAAAACAGTTAGTAGTAATGAATACATGCAGCCAGAACAATAACAATCAATGCAATTCACATAGAATTTTTGGGCAGAGAAAACCTAAACAGTCTATGAAGAGATACCACAACATAGCAGCAAAGAAATATTGTTCAAATTAGTCACAAAGATGAAGATTCAAATAGGCAGCAAAACAAGGCAAGGGCAAATTCGTAACTGGGCAGGATGCATTATCATGGCCTCTGAAACAAGACTCAGGTGTGGGGGCGGGAGGAGTTGGGGTAGATTAGCTCTCAAGGAGATAGTAAGGGTAAGAAGTGTTATGAGCTAGGGAGGTTAAAGTTAGGCCAAGCAGCATCTGGCGGGTGAGTGGATTAGAAAGGATTAAAACAAGTGCAGAGATCAGCAAGGGATAGATGTAAGCGCAACTCCTTCTTGAAGCTGTCATGGGATCCAAATATTCGAAGTGCTTGGGGGAGAGAGTTCCAATGCTTAGGAGCGGAGTAATTGAAGGCAACAGAGCCTTTTGATGTTTTACATATAGGTACATTCAGCAGGGATTTATCTACCAATCACAGTATATAGGAGGAGGTTTGAGGTACCAGCAATGTTGCAAGCACTGAACGGGTCTGATTTCTGAGTATAGAGTCAATCAGGGAGCCAAGGGAGTATTGACGGTAAGCTGAGGGGCATAACCAGCCCAGGTCCCTGTACAGTTGGCAGTGGTACTTAAGCCATGGTGACGAGGCGGCGTATCGACAGATGTTGTTATAAGTGACATCCCACTTATGAAGGATGGTTTTGTGTGTGACAGCAAAGGTCAGCATGCCATAAGTGAGGGCAGGGAGTAATATGCCTCTGGCAATAGCAAGTTTAGCAGAGGGCGTCAACATGAAACTGGACTTGTAAGCAACCCCCAGTTTAGCATTCACTGCCTTACAGGCAGATTGTATATGCAGGCTGAAGTCCAGGGATTGGTCTAGAAGAATTCCCAGATACTTATAAGATGTAATGCATTCTATTTGTGTGCCACTGCAGTCTTGCACCAATAGGGGAGTTTGACATGTCCTAAGTTTAGGGGCAGATCCAAGTAACACTGCTTGGGTTTTCTTAGCATTAAGTACAAGCTTATGTGCAGAAAGCCAATTTTGGACATTTGTGAAATCTGAAAAAAGGGATGCATTGATGCTGGAGACCTTATCAAAGCTTAGAAAATGGGCAAAGACAATTCTCTCTCCTGATTGGCTGTGGCACTTATTTAGGAGGGCATCTATCAGACAATAGATGCCCAGCTAAAAATAAGTGCCAGTTCAAGTGCCCCTTCACTGAGTACCATGCTCCACTGGTGCCCAGCCTGCTTTGTAATTGGCTGAAAGCACCCCAGAAAACTTCTAATGCCCGCCATGTTTTTTCCCTCGCTTAGTGACAGCTACAGGACCCCCCAACACTTCTTAATTGCTTCTTCTTAAAAAAAAAGAAAGCAAACTGATTCTAAGGTAGGGAGAGTGAAGAAATCCTCACTGCCATATACTTTACTATGGCAGCACTCTCCCAACCGTGATCTCACACTGCCAAGGTAACAAAAGCCATTGCTCCTATCGGCTTCATTGTGCGACGCTCCCCCCCCCAACTTCTTTTAGAAAGAAAGTACAGTTATTCCGTGGTCAGGAAGAGTGAGGAAATACTCGCAGATCTCACAGTGCCATGCTGACAAAAAGTAAATGAAAGCTGTTGCTCCTGTCGTTCTGCGAATCCTCCTCCCCACTTGCTTACACCAGCCACCAAAAGCTCACAAATGTACCTGCTTTTGCAGGTTTAATTTCTTTCACCTCGCACTCCTCCCACAAAATCCATGTACCTACCATGATGGCTGTACTGGCTGATGTACAGCCGTTGCTGCCTGCCCGCCACCTCAGCTCCTCTCCTGAAGTACATTTCAATACAGAAGACACGCTACCATTTTAAACGCTGCTTCACAATAAATGAAATAAACTGTAGTACAACATTTTTAACATAAGCAGCCAGTCTCCGCTTCCTTCTGCAGGCAGTTTTATCTATTCCAGCCCAAAACATCCTCTCGAACCCTATTTCTACTCATATATTTTTATTTAACTAAATTGCTACAGCCGTGAGTGGTTTCATCACAGCAGTCACGGGTGCTAACCTGGACACTAGAGAGCTCTTTTCTATGATCGTAAAACCACTTCAGTATCCCACGTTAACAAAACAACTGAGTGGCTCATAGCATGCTCCCAAAAGCACAAAGCAGGATAGCAAAAAAAAAGCTTAATAGCTCAATCAAAGGTACAGAGAGAATAGTCTATATGCTGAAATTCTCTCTCTCTTCTCTCTCTCTCTCTCTCGCTGTCCGCATCCTGTGAAAACAGCACAGTACCAGTGTAGTTACTCGTCCTCCCTGGCTCTGCTTCTCTGAACAATAAATTTAACTTTGTACATACTGGTCTGCCATGCCAACGTCGTCCTCTGAGGTGACTTCCTTGCATACGAGATACAGTCAGAATTGCAGCTGCTTAAATTTAAAACTATTGTGTCAATCTTCGACTTTCCAAGTAGACACAAAAATTTTTTTTATAGGAAACACAAAAAACTTTCTTTAACACTACAACCATGGGGGAGAAACTACAAAAGCCCATGTCTTCTTCTGTAGGTGGTGGAGGGTGGCATACAAGAGAATGGATCTGTGGTGAGGGGGAGCAACAAGAGATGGAACAGCTCAGGACTACTTTACAAGAAATAAACTTTAACTTAATTTTATTCTAATTTTTAATTTTTTTATTTATTTTTTAAATCCTATGTAAAATGCTACAGGTAGCCTATTTTAAGCCATTGGTTACCTTCCAGTGGGCGGAAGGGCACACGACCTTCCAGGGCTATAAGGCCCTCCGCCTGCGGTGTCTGGCCTCATTACGCCCCAGGGCGGTCCGGTATTGGCCAATACCGCCCACCCTGTTGGGTATTATTGCTTACTTAAATAGAGCACAAGATCATCTACATAGAGAATAGATGAGTATGAAAGAAAAATCTCACTATGTTATAGATAAAAAGTGAGAAAAGAAGAGGTCCCAGAATAGAGCCCTGGGGAACACCAATATTGATGGTAGCACCATCAGATAAAGAGGAGTTGAATTTCACAAGTTGAGTTGCATTTGATAGATAGCTTCCATACCAGGTGACAACTGGGGGTGAAAAGCTCAGATTGCAAAGAGTGGAGAGGAGCAGGGGGTGATCAACAAGATCAAAGGCCTTTGTAAGATCTATAAAAACTGCCCCTGTCAGCTGGCCAGCTTCCATACTGGTAAGCACATCGGTAGTGAATTTGAGAAGTGCTGTAGAGGTACTGTGACCTTTATGGAAGCCATGTTGTGTGTCAGAGAGAAGACTGTACTTTGTGAGGTAGTCAATGGTTTGATTTGCAACAAGTTTTTCCAGAATTTTACTTAGGACTGCTAGGATGGCTATAGGCCTGTAGTTAGTAATCTCCTTGGTATCACCTTTTTTAAGGATCAGCGTTACATGAGCAATCTTCCAGAGGTCAGGAACTTGGCTATCAGAGAGAGACAAGGTGAAAATTCTCACCAGAGGGGAGGCTATGTATGGTGCTGCTAGTTTCAAGAGCCGAGGCTCAAGTGTATCTAATCCAGAGCTAGTGTTGTCAGAGACAGTCCGTAATAGTTTAAAGACCTCAGTCCTTGAGATTGCCTTGAAGTGGAACGGGGAATTTTTAGACATTTGTTGGGAAGGATAGCTGGGGTTAGTGGACTGTGCTGATGTTGCAAGCAGAGAGGCTGCCTGGGGAGATGGGAAGACAGAGGTATACTGAGACAGGTCTGAGAACATTTGATTGAAGGAATTAGCAATGGTGTTGGAGTCATTGCAATGTACTCCATTTAATACAATGTCACTGGTGCTAGTTGACTGGGACACACCGAGAAAGGTTTTGACATGGGCCCAGAATTTTCTAGGTTCCCTGGCAGAGCCTAGCAGCAATTCTTTACAGTAGGCACTCTTAGCTGTTCTGGCCTGTTTTTTACGGAAGTTACATAGGGTTCTGTAGGTAGCATAGTCAGACTGTAGCCCCAAGGCTTTGTACTTTTTTCAGCATTTGTCCCTAGAGCGTAGATTTTTCAGCAAGTCTTTGTGAAGCCATCTCGTTTGTGAGGAAAGGCTTAGGTAATTAAATATGTACTCACTGGAGGTAAGAAGGGACAAGAGGGACATTATAGAAACATTTAAGTATGCCAGAGGAATACATAAGGTAGAGAGACCAGCTATCTGCAGAAAAGAATGAGCACTAGGATTAGGGGTCACGGTATGCGGCTAGAAGGGGGGGAGACTCAGAGGCAATGTGAGGAAGTACTTCATGGAGAGGGCAGTTTAACCCTGGAACAGGCTACCAGAGGAAGTAGTGGAGGCAAAAACTGTGGGGGCATTCAAGCATGCATGGGATAGACACAGGGGACTAGTGAAACTAGGACAGAAGGAAAGAATGGAAACGGGTCCGGCAGGATCTGACAGAAGGAAGCAAGACTTTTCTTAAAGCTAAACCAGGGTAGACTGGATGGATCTAGAGGTTCTTTTCTGCCAACAACTACTATGTAACTATCTAACTATGTATATGATTTTTCACATCCACTGTCACCGGATGCGTCTGTGACAAGGTACCTTTGTAAATGAGCCTATGGCTCAAAGGTTTTCCAAACTGCTGTTTAAATAAATAAATAAATCTGGAAATGAGCTGTTAGCAGCTCACAATGTCTTTCCTGGTAAAACTTTTACATAAATTAATAAATATTGGGCTTAATCCAAGTGTGTATATGTTATTCTCCTTATGGTCGACCAATTTCCAGTTTGTAGGTGGCGGTATCTTAATGTTTCTAGCGTGTAGATGATGGCCAGTTGCCTCAAGTCCTGCTTGTTCTTATGAGTAGGTGATATTGTCCTTTCAGTGTGAGGCTCATTCTTCTTGCAGTTGTTAGCCTCCCAAACTCATTCCCAGTGGGTAGGTGTTACTGTCACAAACCCAATCCTGGGGTCAGGCACACTGAGCTCACAGTGTCCACCCTTAAGTGCAATCTGCAATGGGGGGGCAGGGATACCCTCCTCATCCTTTTTGAATGCTTGCCAAGGTCACTACTGCACCTCTGCCATGAGGATCTCAAGCATCCCTCTAACTCTAGATAAGGGCACAATACCAGTCTCAAGTCTTGTGGCCAAATATGAGCCTTTCCTTGGCTATTACACACAGAAGGAAGATCCAGGTATCACACTCTCTTCGGGGTAGTAGTGTAAAACCATGATTTGGCCTGCTCCCTACAGGATATGCAACAGTCTAGTTCACAGTCCCTGCAGACTTGTATGAGACTCTGGTATTCCCCCTGTCCTTCCAGATGTCCCTACAGACCTTCTCAATTTGGTTGCTTATGGTGGCCCCTCGAAGCAAGTAACAGTGGTCACAGATTATTAATAAACCTGCTACGGTCACGCATACAATATAAGAACTCTCATGCAGGCAGAATTTCTTTAGAAAAGCAAACGTTTTTACTAAAATAATTAAATAAATAAATACTGTTACAGCTCAAAGGGTGTTAGAAAAGTTTTGGCTACAGCATAAAACAAATGAAAATGGATATATAGCATGAAATGCACTAGAAATGGTTAACTAAGTCTCTACCTTAAGTATGAAGATTTTCAAAGTCCAGAGAATCATTGGTTTGCAAAATATTGCAGTCTTTCAGTAGCAGCCTTTGACTCTAGGCAGTCTCTGAGCTGACAGGTGCTCTCCGTGGTCAGAGGATAGGATCCAGGCAAATTGTGCAAAATGGGAAAGTGGCCCTGAGTGTCTGTGCTGAAGAGCTTAAAGAGCTACTGACGCCTCAAAGAAAACTTTAAAAAACATAGTAATAAGGTACAATTCTGCTTGCATTCCATTTATATTTTATGTTTCTCCTCCCCATAATTTATTACTGAAGAAATGTGTATGAATATATGATCATTGTCCCTTTGAGTTCATTTTGAGTTCATCTGCCTCTGTAGCTTACTCCCTACTTCAAGTCATAATCCTGTGTTGTGACATCACAATCTGTTAGCATGGCAGTAACTGTGATGTCACAGGCAGTGCTCTTTGACTTCAGGTAGGGAGAAAGCAGCAGGAATAGATGAACTCTCAGGAACAAAGATCCTGTTTTCATGCAGATCACCTCACTACTAAATAATGGGGAGGAGGAATACAGAACTTGTTTAAATATTATGTTTTGTCAAAGTTGTCCTGATCGTGTCACCAGCTCATTAAATACCCTTCTGAAATCTGCAGTGTTATCAGTTTTCTAGTTATAAGGAAAACTAGTCTCAGTTGTGGAGAGAGGCTGACCTTCCATTTTAGGCCACCAGGTGTCATTCTAGTGCTTCCCCAAAAGTTTTACTAAGGTTCTGTCATCACAACTTCCTGGCATATATTGATAGCCACGAACATGACTTCAGAGTTAAAACACTGATGTCTTAGTATAACACCCAGTACGCTTATTCACAATGTCCTGTAAAGAATGACTACTTCCCAAAATCCTGTTTAACACATTCTGGGCTTTTGAACTTTACAACAGAGAATAGCTTCTCTCCATATCTTTTAGAGTTTTATTACATTGGCTTCCTTCAATTAGTTAATCAGGAAAATACTCTTTGATCAGCTAACCCCAAAGCCTTTGACAGGAACTTGTCAGATTCCTGCAAACAAGGCTGGTTTAGTAGGTCTGAGGAAGGTCAAAACCTTTTTTAAAAAAATCCAGTCTTTTCTCTATGTCCCCTTTTGACACTGGCATGTATATAGAATTATAATTAAAAAATCTGTATATACAACAGAATAATATTTACAAATAAGGACTAGCAGCGGGGCAGATATCACAACACTTCTCCCTCCTAGACTGTATTTGTGGGACTCCATCCCTAGGCACAGTATGAGTTTCACAATTTCTGTTCACTGCTCTAACTGGTGATATAGCCCACCTGCACTGGCACTGGTCAATCCAGCCCTGTGGGTAATGGTCATATTGCAGTTCTGTAAGGCAATGCTCCATCTTAAAAGACAGCCATTCATTTTCCCCATCTGTGTCAGCCACACCAGGGGGTTATGATCAGTTTGTACCTCAAAGTGCTCCTGTAGAGGTATGGCTCTAATTTCTTCAGGGCCCATACCAGCGCAAGGCATTCCTTTTCAACTGTGGAATAGGCCTGCTCCCGAGGAAGCAACTTATTGCTAAGGTACACTAGTGGGTGATCTTTCCTTGGTTAGAGGTCTGACCGAGGACTGTTCCAATCCCTATGTCTGAGGCATCTGTCTGGACTACAAATGAATGAATGAATAAAATGTATTTTTATACAGGAAATATAAATTATTAGGGTATAACCCTATTTACAACACTCTCCTGTACAAAACATATAAATACAGTTCAAACATATGAACATTAAACATAAAATTTCAGTTGTTTACAACTCATTATTACAGTAAGCAATTATTGTTTGAAACAAATGCAGGTCTGTATAAATACTATTTCAAGGCATTTTGAAATGTACAGTGAGAAGATACACAGTTTCATTCATTAGGCAACTCATTCCATGATCTGGACACAGAAGTTTGTTATATGGCAACCCCAAATTTGTTATATGTTCTAACAATTGGAATATTTAAGTTGTTAAATCTCAAGTTATATCCCTTATCCACCTTGTGACTATGGTTTTTAATGCAACTCAACTGCTATTTTTGTGAATGAATTAATTTATGATACCAGTTTAGCCAGAGGTAACATCTTTTTTCTTCTGGATGTAACCAACTTAAATTGTCATACAATTCGCAGTGATGTGTCCCATGTTTACTCTTAGTTATAAATGTTGCCAATTTGTAATAAAGTTGGCTTCATTTATTTAATTCAATTTTGCTGGCATTCCTATATAATACCAAACCATACTCTATCACAGGAATCATCATATGGTTAACAATTTTCTTTCTACTCTCAGTTGTTAAACAGTTGGCCACTCTCCTAAGGGCCCCCTGTTTTTGATTGGTCTTTGTAACAGTTCATTTTATTTGTTCTTTAAAATCTAATTTATTATGCATCACAACCACTAGGTATTTATAGTTAGCTACATTTTCCATCCTGAGTCCATTGCTAAACCTCACCTCCAATACCTTTCCCCGGAGTTTTTATTGCAGGATTGAAAATATATACATTGGGCCAGATATTCAAACTGCACTATTTTGTGGAGCAAGCCCTTGCGCTGCACAAAATAGTTGCGCAGGGGTGTGGCCAGAGCGATATTCAAAGGAGTTGCGCCCTTGAGCAACTCCTTTGAATATCATCCCCCAGCCACAGCCACTGTGCATGACGCAGTGGAACTTGCACCACCGCAAGTGGACAGAGTGGAGCATTCAACTTGTGCGCGTATATTCAAGAAAATCCCGTTATTCAAAAGGTGACATGCAAATGGGGCCATAATTATGCAAGTAGGGGGGCCATTTGCATCTGATTATGGCCCCATTTGCATGCCATTAGCATGCAGTTGCGCCGATCCCCGAGGACTTGCGCCTGGAGCTCTGCCAGGCAGCAGCCGTCGGGGACCAATGCCCCCTGCAGCCCGATCGCGGGCAGAAGACTGTAAAATCCCCACCACCACCGGCCCGATTGCGGGCATAGCTTAAATCCCCCTCCCCACCAGCCTGATCGCAGGCAGCAATGTGTCTCCCCCCCCCGAACACAGCCCTGGTGGTCCAGTGGACTGAAAATCCTGATCGCGGGATGTCATAAATAAACACCCCCTGAACATAGCACTGGTGGCTAGTGTCCCCACCCACCCGCCCACAAAGCCACCACCGCTCCCCCAGCAGCGGCGGGCGGCAGCATCCCACCACCTGCCGCCTCGCTGCCCACTGATCGCCCGCAGCCGCATGCTCACTGGCGCAGAGCAGGAGCCATCGGCGCAGCCCATACCATAAGAAGATAGTCCAGTTTTGTGAATGAATTCATTCACAAAACTGGACTGTATTTACGGTATAGCTGCATGCCCATTGGCTCTTGCTCTGCACCACCGGGCATGCAGCCCTTACCGGCAGTCAGTCAGGGGCGGTGGGCGGCAGGCGTGGTGATGCTGCCACCGCTGCTGGGAACGGGGAGCGGGGTGGTGGGCTTGTGTGGTGGTGGGGGGACACTAGCCACCAGGGCTATGTTCGGGGAGGTGTGTTTATTTATGACATCCCACGATCGGGATTTTCAGTCCACTGGACCACCAGGGCTATGTTCGGGGTGTGTGTGTGTTTATTTATGACATCCTGCGATCGGGATTTTCGGTCCACTGGACCACCAGGGCTATGTTCGGAGGTTTAAATGTTACATCCCGCGATCGGATTATCGGTCCACTGGACCACCAGGGATGTGTTGGGGGGACGAGACATTGCTGCCCACGATAGGGGCTGGTGGGGGTGGCGGGGATTTACACTCTTTAGCCCGCAATCGGGCTGCAGGGGGGCACACGGAGTGGGTTGGGGCCAGCCACAGGTGGCAGCTGCTGTGTTGGCGCCTGCAATGCAGCAGCTCACCTGTGGGTGGCCTCGACTTGAGCCTTTTTGGCTCAAAGTTGTGCAGGCGCAGGTTGGGGTTGCGCTGCACAGCTCTGCACAGCCCGGCTGAATATCGGGCTGTGCAGTTTATGCATGGTTCCTCCCCCGCCAGTTCAGCATGCATTCATTTGCATTGTGCTGTTGCTCAGCATGTTTTCTGTGGTGCAACTGCCTCCTGCTGAATATCGCAGAATGGAGCAAGTTCGGACTTGAGCAGGCACAACCCTATTGCACATGGCGCAACCCTTTTGAATATCTGGCCCATTGTGTTTTTTTTCTTATTTAGCAATAGGCTAGATGTTTCAAACCAAGCCTCCATACTACTCAGATCTTCTTGGAGTTTTTGTTCCAGCAGGGGGTGACTGCGCTTGGATGACACCAACACGGTGTCGTCCACGTACAGGCACACCCCGCTATTTTTAATATTCCTTCTCATGGTATTTACATAAACATTAAAAAGCAATGGGCCCAGGATAGATCCCTGTGGTACCCCCCCGTAATACCTGTTTCATTTGTGTGACACAGGTATCATTAATAACACATTGTCTCCTATTAGATAGGTATGATTTAAACAAATGCAGTGGTTCCTCATATACACCTATTTTGAACAGTCTCTCCAGCATTGTGCAGTGATCAACCAGGTTGAATGCTTCACTGAGGTCCATGAATACCGCCCCCGTTTCACTCCCCAAATTCATGGAAGAAATGATTAACTTGTTGAACTCTAAGAGAGCTGTACCCGTGGACCTCCCAGCCCTAAACAAATGGCTTACTATAATCTGGACTGGCCAACATAGGGACACTGCACAGTGCCTCCTTTAGCTGTGTGAATTCTTGTTCACAGGCTGGCTCCCACTTTACTTTTTTGGGCATTATTTTCTTTAGCAGGCATCATTTTCTTTAGCAGGACAGAGAGGGGAGCTGCCAGGGTACTGTAATTTGGTACAAACTTTCAATAGTACCTGACGGTCTCTAGAAAACTCCAAACCTGCTTCTGAGTTTCAGGGCTGAGCCACACCTCTATTGCCTCAATCTTGACTTGATTGGGATGGAGCTGCCCTCATCCCACTACATATCCTAGGTATGCCACCTCTGCTATGGTCACCTGGCACTTTTCAGCCTTGATAGTGAGCACAGACCTCTGTATCCTGACCAGCACTTCCCTCAGGTGGGACAGGTGTTCTTTTCAACTGGTACTGAAGATGGAAATATCATCCAGATATGCCACCATGTACTCTTCAGTACCACGTAACACCTGGTTGACCAACCTTTGGAACATGGCAGGGGGGTTCTTCAGTCCAAAAGGCATTACCTTGAAATTGAATAATCCTATTGGAGTGATGAAAGCTGAACGCTCCCTAGCTCTGACAGCTAACTCCACCTGCCAATTCCCTTTTGTCAAGTCAGTTGTGGTAAGGTATGTCGCCCCTCCCAACCTGTCCAGTAGTTCATCCGTCTGTGGCATTGGGTGGGCATCAGATTTGTGATGATGTTGAGTCCACAATAGTCCACACAAAGGAGAGTAGAGTCATCTGGCTTGGGAACAAGGACTACAGGTGAGGCTCAGGGGCTGTGGGGTTTCTGGATTACCCCTAAATCCAGCATTTCCTCCACTTCCCTCCTAATGTCCTTTAGGATGGCCTCAGACACCTGGTAAGCTGTCCGCTGTATGGGCGCTTGTGTCCCCATGTCTACATCGCGTGTTGCTAAGGGGGTTAGTCCAGGCTTGGCTGACAAAGGGGCAAAGTTTGCAAAAACCTCCCTCACTTCCTGGCTTTGTTCTGGGGTCAACTGGGGCAACAGTTTGATTGCCTCCACAGAGGAATCCCATTTGCTTTCCTCCAGCAAGTCCAGTAGGGGGGTCTTCTTTGTCAGTCCCCTTCCCAGGACTTCACACTGCAAATTCAATGTCTGCCATATTTGCATATGGCTTCATCATGTTGACATGGTACATTTTATGGATATGTCTCCTGTTAGGCAGTTCTGAAATATAGTTCACGTCATCAACCTGTCAGACTACCTTGTATGGTCTTGCCCACATGGCCTGCAGCTTATTCTTCTGGACCGGGATTAGGACCATGACTTCCTGACCTACACTGTATGAGCGAGTTCTGGCTCTCTGGTTATACCAGACCTTTTGCTTCTGTTGGACAGTTGACAGGTTGCTTTGGGCCACTCCCATAAGCTCCTTCAGCTTTTTCCTAAACTTTAGGACATACTCCACTATGGGAGTTCCCTGGGTGGTGTGCTTGCCTTCCTAGTCTTCCCGGATCAAGTCTAGGTGCCCATGCACCCTACGTCCATATAAGAGTTTGAAGGGTGAAAACGCTGTTGACTCTTCGGTCACCTCCCTGTATGTGAACAACAGGTGAAGAAGGTATTTCTCCCAGTCTCTCCCATGCTGTTCAGCAAATGCTTGGAGCATTGATTTTAGGGTACCACTAAACCTTTTCACAAGCCCATTGGCTAGCGTGTGATAAGGTGTCATGCATCTCTGCACCACCTCACATTTTTCCCATAAACACTTCATCAGGTCCAACATGAAGGTACCCCCTCGGTCAGTGATAACCTCTTGCAGAAACCCAACATGGGAGAAAATCCCTAGCAAAGTGTCTGCCACTGTGTCTGTCCTAAGTGTGGACAGGGTGACCACTACTGGTTATCAGGTGGCATAATCCTCCACCACCAGGATACACTTCTTCCCGAAGGAGCTTGGGGTACTCAAAGGTCCCACAATATCCATTCCTACCCTCTGGAATGGCTCTTCCAGAATGGGCAAGGGAATTAGGGCGACTTTGATTTTACTACCCGCCTTCCCTATTTGTTGGCACAGGTGACAAGACCTGCAATATTCCTTCACCTGCTGGGTGAAGTTGGGCCAATAGAAATTCTGGGCAAATTGCTGCATGGTGCATGTGATTCCCAGATGTTCAGACATGAGGATATTGTGAGCGATATTGAGCAATTGCTCATGGTACCCCTTGGGAACAACAAGCTGCCTGCCCATCACCCCTCCCTCTGTCCTTATATCCTGCATATACAACAGTCCATTGTTCCAATATACTCTATGTCTCCCATCACCTCCCTGTGCGTAATCAGATTCTGCATAAGCCCTCAGCCTCTCCAAACTAAGATCAGTTCTCTGAGCAGCTGCAGATTCTTCACATTTTCTCAAGGCATGGGGCATGTCTCCTTCAGTTCCTAAACTGGGGCCCATAGCTCTAGCATCAGGACATTCAGGGACACTGCCATGCCTAACCTTCTGACCATTGGTTACCTCTCCCTTCTCAGAGTAACCTTCTGTAGCTGTTTTGTGAATTGCTATGTGGGGAAGTCTTACCTCCCTTTTACTACTCTCTTTTTAAGGAGGCACAGGCTGGGGAACCAACCCCCCCATTGTTTTCCACAGGGGCTTCTATGGGGTCGAGGGAACTATACTCTGCCTTTGCCATCTAACTGTGGGTAATTGCACATACCACCCCCTTCTGTGGATTGTTCCCTATAATCACATCCAGGGTGAGGTTGTCTGCCATGGCCACTTTTTGCACCCTCTTTCCTGTCTCACCCTAGTTCAGGAGAACGCTAGCAAGTGGCAGAGTTTTCTCCTCTCCAGTGAATTCCCTTACTATTATGAACTGATTAGGAATTCGAGCAGAAGTTCTCAGATGGAATTGGAGATGTGGGAAAAAGAAAACCAGCGTCAGAGAGAGTTTGAACTGGAGAAGCTAAAATTCCAATGACCAGCACCAGAGGTGGTAAGTGTCAGGGGTGAACCTGGAACTCCAGGACTGGGGTACAAATTAAATTCTAAATTAATAACCGAATTTAAAGAGGGGGAGGATATGGAGGCATTTTAGAATTAATTTGAAAAGGTCTGTATCCAGGCTAAAGTACCTAGGGAGTCCTGGAGCTTCCAGCTATCCCTGCTGCTTACTGGGAGAGGGCATGAGGCCTTAGGCCAAATGGACAATCAGGACAGTAGTAATTATGAGAAGCTTAAAGCTGCATTGCTTAAAAAGTATGAATTAATACCTGAAGCATACAGGGCTAAGTTCCATAAGCTCCAGAGAAGCCCTGACATGAGCTATGAGGAACTTGCCACAAAGCAACGTCAGTTTTTTAAGCATTGGTGAGAGGGAGTGGAAGCAAACTCTGTAGAGAAAATTGAGGAGGTTGTACTTTTGGAGCAATTCTTTTGGGCTTGCCCAGCAGTGCTAAAAACCTGGTTAGAGGTCCGAGACCCCAAAACAGCACAGGAGGCTGCTGAGCTCTTGGACCACTATGCTAGGAACTGGCCTGCTCTGAAAGAGTGTGGGATGGGCATGGCAGTGCAGAAGGGGAAAAGCTTGCATCCAGGGCAGCTGAAACCTTAACTGTCTCCACAGAAAAGGGGAAGCCCCAGGTTACAAAAATAGGATTTATCAGATAAAAAAATTATGATTGTTGGTTTTGCAATCAGCCAGGGCATCTTGCCAAACAGTGTTCTAAAAGGCACAGAGTGGACAAAGTGGTGCTCAAACAGAGTTGGCTGCACTGTGTGACCCTGAAAACATGCCTATACATATGAGGGAGCACATACACCAGGACCTGTAAATGGGGTGCACACCCATGGGTTAAGGAACATGGAGGCATCTCTTATATTAGTGAAAGGGGATTTGGTTGAGCCTTTGCTGCTGGGCTTCAAACCTTTTCTGCTCCAATTCCCTTTGCTGTTAGGATTCAAACTTTTTCTCATCGAATTCCAGCTCCAATTTCCTCAACTCTAGCTGCAGCCTGATCTCTTCTGGCTCCAGCGTTGTTGTGACCTTCCCATGGCATTGTGGCTCTGTGTTCCTTCTGGTCTCACTTTCCTCCTCCTCCCTGGGACTGAACACTGCAATGTCTCTTGGCACCCCACACCCAAGGTCTGGTCCCTTTCAGTCACTGACTGTGACTCAAGGTCCTGGGCAGTCGCTTGCTCATTGGCTGCCACAAGAGCCTCGATGAGGTGCTTTTTGGTTTGTCCTTCACACTAGACTCCTCTTTCTTGACATAACTGCTTCAGATAGTCTGCAGTGTATTTGCTGTAGATGGAAACCATCTTCTTCTCCAACTACTGCTATACTAGCTTGCACCCGAGAAAACAAAATGGGTAGGGAACTTTATACGTTAACCAAATTACATATTTTTTTAAATTTCTGCCTTGACTGTGTGTGGACTGCTTACAGTTTATCAATCTGATACACTGGGCTCAAATCCATTGTTATGCCTGTGCCACCACTCTCTCTAATCGCAACAATATGCCACTAAACCTCTCAGATCCCAATGTTGTGCACCAGATCTGTCACGAACCCACTCCTGGGGTCAGGCCCACTGAGCTCTCAGTGCCTACCCTGAAATGCAATCAGTGATGGGGGGGCAGGGATGTCCTCATCATCCTTTCTGAATGCTCGCCGAGGTCAATACTGCACCTCTGCCACGAAGATCCTAAGCATCCCTCCAACTCTGGATAAGGGCACAATACCAGTCTCAAGCCTTCTGGCCAAATATGAGCCTTTCCTTGGCTATTATACACAGGAGGAAGACCCAGGTATCACATTCTCATTGGGGTAGCAGTGTAAAAACCTGATTTGGCCTTCTTCCTACAGAACATGCAACAGCCTAGTTCACAATCCCTACAGACTCATATGAGACTCTGGTATTCTCCCTATCCTTCCAGATGTCCCTACAGACCTTCTCAAATTGATTGCTTATGGTGGCCCCTCTAAGCAAGTAACAGTGATCACAGATTATTAATAAACCTTCTATGGTCACATATACAATATAAGAACTCTCACTCGGCAGAATTTCTTTAGAAAAGCAAAAGTTTTTACTAAAATAATTAAATAAATACAGTTACAGCTCAAAGGATGTTAGCATAAAACAAATGAAAATGGATATCTAGAATAAAATGCACTAGAAATTGTTAACTAAGTCTCTAAGTATAAAGATTTTCAAAGTCCAGAGAATCGTTGGTTTTCAAAATATTGCAGTCTTTCAGTAGCAGCCTCTGTGCTCACAGGTGCTCTCTGTGGTCAGGGGAGAGGATCCAGGCAAATTGTACAAAATAGCCCTGGGTGTCTGTGCTGAAGAGCTTAAATACCCTTCTGAAATCTGCAGTGTCATCAATTTTCCCCTTACAAAGAAAACTAGTCTCTGTTTGTGGAAAGAGGCTGACCTTCCATTTTAGGCCACTGGGTGTCACTCTTGCAGTTCCCCAAAAGTTTTACTAAGGTTCTACTATCACAACTTCCTGGCAGATATTAATAACCACGAGTATAACTTCAGAGTTAACACTTTGATGTCTTAGTATAACATCCAGCAAGCTAATTCACAGTGTCCTGTAAAGAATGACTACTTCCCAAAATCCTGTTTAACACATTCTGGGCTTCTGAACTTTACAGCAGGGAATAGCTTCTCTCCATATCCTTAAGAGTTTATTACATTGGCTTCCCTCAATTAGTTAACCAGAAAAATACTATTTGATCAGCTAACCCCAAAGCCTTTGACAGGAACTTGTCAGATTCCTGCAAACACGGCTGGCCTAGTAGGTCAGAGGAAGATCAAACTCTTTAAAAAAATCCAGTATTTTCTCTGTTTCCCCTTTTGACACTAGCATGTATATAGAATTACAATAAAAAAACATATATACAACAGAATAATATTTACAAATAAGGACTAGCAGCAGGGTAGATTGCCACAATTACAATCTCACTGTTAGGCTTATTCTGAATGCATTGGTATAACCCTTCCAATGCCTGGCTTATTCCCAGTGTGTATGTGTTAGCTTCCCAGTGTTAAGCTTATTCCTACTACAAAGGTGATGGTCTCCTAGTTTGGGGTACATTCTTTATCACTAGTTGTCAGCCTCTCAGATTCCCACTATAAAGGGAAAGGGGAAATTATTTAACTAGGAAAGGCACACTAAGCCAGAGCTTATTTCCATGTGCGACCTGGGAGCATGAGGAATTAAATGACTTGCTCAGGGTCACACAGTATGCAAGTGAAAGCTGATGGGATTCAAACCCAGATCTCCTGGTTTGCAGCTCAGTGCCCTTAATCACTATACTATACTGCCTCCTGTAAAGGCGATGTGCTGGGTAAATCAATTGAATTACAGCATTTGGGGTTCCACGTCTGTGGTGGAATAGTGCCATGATGTATAGAAACATAGAGCTATAGTATTTGATGGCAGATAAGGACTGCTTAGCCACCTAGTCTGCCCATTTATCCTCCCTACTGTATCACCACAGACCCTACTCAATCAATGGCTTTAACCCACCTTTCTGTTTATCAGGGTTACCTTATGCTTACCCCATACATTTTTAATTCTGTCACATATTTGCCCCTAACAGCTCTGCTGGGAGACTGTTCCATGCATCCACCATACTTTCAGTGAAAAAGTACTTTTTCACATTTCGCCTGAATCTACTCACCTCCAGCTTCATTTTATGACTCCTTGTTCTTGAATATATTTTTCTCTGAGAGATGCTGCCCTTCTGTACCTTATTAATACCCTTTCGGTATTTGAAAGTCTCTATAATAACCCCCCCCTCCTCCCTCCCTCATTTTCTTCAGGGTGTACATACTGAGGTCCTTCAGCCTGTCCTCATAGGACTTTTGGTGTAGACCCTACACCATTTTAGTTGCCCTCCTCTGGACTGCCTCTACTTTGTCTATGTCCATCTGGAGAAGTGGCCTCCAGAACAGTACCCTAGATGTGAAGAAGTAGAATCAGCATTTTCATAGTGCTTTTCATACACAATGTATTCCATAGTGCTTTACAAGCAATGCTAGACTGGTAGTGAAGTGACTGAAAGTGCAGTGGCAGCTACATCTCACATCAACACCCACACACAGCCTTGCACAATTGCATGACCTGGTTTTATGAGAAGGAGAATATTGGCCAAGACATCGGGAATGTCCCCTACACTTTGCAAAGAATGCCTTGGGTTCTTTTACTTCCACCTGGACACCACCAGGACCACACCAGGATGGGTAGAAGAGACCTCATTTTAACGTCTCAACCGAAGGATGGCACACCCCAACAGTACAGCACTCCCCTAATACTGCACTCGAGTGTCTATGTGGTCTCACAAATGATTTGTACAGTGGTTTCACCACCTCCTTTCTGCTGGTGATACCTCTCTGTGTGCACCCCAACATCCTACTGGCTCTCTTCACTGCCTTGTCACACTGCTTGGCTACTTTTAGATCCTCAAATATGATTACCATCAGGTCCCTTTCCCCTTTGGCGGTCTCCAGTACTGTGTCTCCCATCATGTACTCCACCCCTGGGTTTCTATGCTGCAAGTGCATGATCTTGCAGTTCTTCACACTGAATCTTTGTAGCCATACTCTTAACCACTTCTCAAACTTGCTTAGATCTGTCTTCAACCCCCCCCTCCCGAGTATCAACCCTATTGCAGATCATTGTGTTCTCTGCACAAAGGCATATCTTCCATTCTAACACCTCTGCAATGTCACTAAGAAATAAATTAAAGAGGACTAACCCCAGCACTGATCCCATGGCACACCACTGGTCACTCTTCTCACCTCAGAATTAACTCTGTTTACCACGACCCTCTGTCGCCCATACCTTGACCAATTTCCTACCCATTTTGCCACTTTAGGATGCACTCCCAGGCTGGCCAGTGTGTGTACGAGTCTCCTATGTAGAACGGTGTTGAAGGCCTTACTGAAATCTAGGTAGGCCACATCCACCTCTCCATCCTGATCTAATTCCCTGGTCACCCAGTCAAAGAAATTTGTCAGATTTGTTTGACACAACTTTGCCCAGTGAATCCACGTTGCCTCAGATCCTGTAAGTCACTGGATTCAAGATATTCCACAATCCTTTCCTTTAGCAGTGTTTCCATTAATTTCCCCACCACTGAAATCAGGCTGACTGGCCTGTAGTTTCCAGCCTTCTCCCACTTTTGTGAAGTGGGACTACATCTGCTCTCCTTCAGTCCTCGGGAACCACTCCTGTCTCCAGTGAGTGGTTGAAAAGGACTGTCAATGGTGCTGCCAGCACCTCTCTAAGCTCCCTCAGAATCCTTGGATGCACCCTGTCCTGCTTCATTGCATTGGCCACGTTCAGTTTTGCGAGTTCCTTCAGACTCTGTCTTCTATAAATGGACCGGTGTCCACATCTCTTCCATTGATGCTTCTGTCACTTACATGCTGGCCCTCTCTTTCCCCTTCTACTGTAAATATTGAGCAAAAATATAGGATGTTTGTCCTTATCACCCTCCACACACTCTCCTTCTTCCTCCTTAGCCCTACAATCCCTCCCTTGGTTTTTATCCTTTTGCTTACATACCTAAAGAATGCCTTATCCCCTTTTTTAACTGCCTGGGCTATTTTCTCCTCCATTTGGGCCCTTGCGCACCTGACTGCTTTGCCTGCCTCTCTCTGCTTTACGTGATACACAGCTTAATTATATTAACTGGAATTATCAAACTATGCTTAGAGAGAAAAAAAATAGTTAGAGACAAAGAGGTGAAGAGTGGAGTGCAGTCTGGAGTTAGCTTTGTCAAGAAGCAGTAAGGAGGAATAAGAAAACAGCAGGGGAGTACAGTAAGTGGGGGGGCGAAGGAAGAATTTGAGGGGATAGTAGAGGTAGGTTGAAAGGAGAGAGGTATTTGCCAGGAGGGTAGAGAGGGGTAGGGGAGGGCATGGAGGGTGAGGTTGGAAGGGGAGCTATGGTGATGAGCAATGGGTGCAGAGGGAAGGGGAGAGTGGTGATGGGTAGGAGTGAAGGGGATAATAGGAATCTGTCACATACACATAGAAACATAGAATCAAACAGCAGATAAGGACTGCTTGGCCCACCTAGTCTGCACCTTTCCCTACCTAACAGATAAGCTGCAGATTTATCTATTTAGATTTTGGTAACCGGGTATGCCGACTGAGTCCAGAGATCCCTTTTTCAGGGGCAACCCAGAATTAGTTACAGTGAATACATACATAGGTATAAAATACAGTAGTTTTGACTGAATACGTATTTAGTTACAGTGAATACATACATAGATATTAAGGTACAGTAGATTTAGCTGATACATATTGGGGAGTAGGTATCAAACGCTGGGCACAGAGACAGCAGGTATCACAAGGTTAAACAGGTATTAAGACAGGTACACAGTACATTTAGCATTTTTCCATAAGAGATTCGTAGGGTGGGAAGGCGTGGTTCAGCTGATGGTAGCAAGGCAGTAGGCCCAGGCGGGGGCTAGCGATTACAACCACAGAGGCTAAGTTCCAGGAGGTACACTTTGAGGCTGATTTAAACCCTGGGAGAGTAGGCTTGTCGACTAGACTTTCTGGTAGGGCATTCTATAAGTAGGGAGCTGCACATTGGAAGGAGCGCTTGCCTAGGTTGGTACGAACACAGGGGATATCGAGGGCACGACTTGCTGTGGATCGCAGGGTTCTGCATTGGACTTTTGGAGTGAGCAGCCCACGCAGGTGTGGCGGGGGGCCAAATGGAGGTTAATTTAAAGGTCAGACAGGCAGAAGAGTAGGCCAGCTTGTGCCGTAGGGTGGGCCAGTTTAGGTCCGCGAGGGCCTCTCAGTGTTGCCTCCTGGGGGAGAAGTTTGTTGCAAAGTGAGCCACTCTGTGATAGAGCATGGAGAGTTTGTTGAGCTCCATCTCTCGAAGGAACTGTAGTATGGGGGAGCCGTATAGGATGGAGGGGAGGAGGTTACAGTTGGCTATGGCTCATTGCGCCTCGCTGGAGAGGTAGTTGCCCAGACGGTAGGGGAGATCGAGCCTCTGGTGGGTGGATCGTGTTAAGGAGTTGATGTGTGGTTTATAGGTCAGCTCCTGGTCAGGGAGGACCCCAAGATACTTGAACTGGTCTATGACCTCTACTCTCCTCCCTTGGGCTGTGTTGAGCTGGAGTAGCTCACTTCTGTCCATGCCCAGGTGTCTAGTCTGAAACAGGACAGCCCTGGTTTTGTCTTCATTCAGCTTTAGGGAATTAGAGGTGAACCAGACCTCAAGAGCTAAGAGACAGGCCTGAAGTTTGGAGGAGATGACACTGGGTTGCGGGTCACTGCAGTAGACAACAATGTCATCCGCATAAAGGATGAGGTTGCTGAGCACAAAGTCACCCTCAATGTTGTTGAGGAAGAGTGAGAATAGTAGGGGGCCCAGGATCGAGCCCTGGGGTACCCCGGAGACCATGGGTCTAGTGCCAGATTGTGTTCCTCTCCAACTGACTTTTTGGGATCTATTAGTCAGGTAGCTCTTGAACCAGGAGATTGAGTGCTCATCCAGTCCCAGTCGGTGGAGTTTGGAAAGGAAAAGTTCGTGGCTGACTAGGTCGAAGGCCTTGGACAGGTCAATGAATAGGGCACCTGTTGGGAAGCCTTGGTCCATGGCCTTGAGGATGTCAGATGTAAGCCGGCTGAGCGCAGCTACAGTGCTGTGGCCTTTCCTAAAGCCATGTTGTACATTGGCAAGGAGCTGGTGCTGCTCAAGATAATCCTGGAGTTGATTGTATATAAGTCTCTCCTGCACTTTCCCAAGACAGCTGAATAGGGAGATAGGCCTATAGTTTCCCACTCTGTCTTGGGGTACTTTTTTGTGGATGGGGACAATAGTCGATACCTTCCACTTACTTGGGACTGTTCGTTTGAGGGAGGGACCTGTTGATGAGCAGGGTGACAGGGTAGGTGATAGCCAGGACACCAGCCCTCAGCAGCTGAGGTTCTAGCAGGTCATTTCCCGGGGAAGAGTTAGGGTTTATTTTGAGTAAGAGAGGAAGTACAGTGGATGGTTCAACCAGTTTCAGATGGAATAGGGGCCGAGGAAGCACCTAGTCCTTATTTGAGTAATAGGGAGTCCTGGGGGAAGGGGGGGAGGGTCCGTTAGGATTGGAGAAGGAGGCACAGAAGGCATCAGCAACTGCAGAGGGGTCATTGGTCAAGGTATCCCCAACCAGGAGTGAGTCATCTTGTGCGTTTGCAGTACCTTTGAGAAGGGAGTTAATGTGGCCCCAGAATTTCTTAGGGTCACATCGGTGGCTAAGTTGGAGGTCTCTTAGGTACTTGGACTTGGCCTGTTTGGAGGTTTTTTTTGCATAGGTTCCTCAGTTCCCTGTACTTCTCCCAGTCAGGTATGCGGCCCGAGGATTTGTAGAGTCTCCATGCCCTGTCGTGGAGTAGCATAATTTGCTTAGGCTAGGGCTCAGCCATTTGTGGTGCCTTCCCTGTACTCTGAGTCAGGCTGCAGGTTGCCAAGAACAGGAGGAATTGAAGAAGTAATCAAGCACCTCATCAAGTGAGGGGAGGGAGACAATAGGGTCCCAGTCAATTGTCCCCAAGTCAGAGCAGAGGTCTGCTGGTACAAACATGCTGAAGTTCCTGGCTTCTATGACCCTGGTAGCAGTTTTAGGGGGTTTGTTGGGCCAAGTGCAGAAAATGGGTGAGTGGTCACTCAGAGAGTCTGACATGATCCCAGCGGTCAGTATGTGGTCAGGGCAAGAGACTAGTGCCCAGTCGAGTAGGGAATGGTTGCCAGACTTAGCATTGTGCCTAGTAAGCAGATCAATGACTTGGGTAAGTGAGGAGTCGAGTATTAAATTCTTGATTGTGGAGGTCCCCAGGGCAAGCCAGTTTAGACTGAAGTGCCCGAGGAGGATGATCTCCCCCAAGGGGTGCTCCAGCAGGGCACTGGTTAGGGATTCTAGGGAGGAGGCGGCAGATTGGGGCAGGAGGTAGGCACACCCTATGTAGAGGGGCTTGGTGTCTCCAAGGAGCACTTTAACAAATAGGATCTCACTCTGAGATCCATAAAGAGAGGGGTCATCAATCTGTACAGCATTCAAGGTGGAGCTGAGATAGATGAGAACCCCACCTCCTTTTTTCCCCACTCTGTCCTTTCTAAAAGCCTAGTAGCCAGCTAGGTCCACTTCGTGGGGGAGGATCTGAGGCTTGAACCTTGTTTCAGTCACAGCTAGTATGTCAGGTTTGTAGAGTGCTGTCCATGCCTCAAGGTCATGGATTTTGTGCCTTAAGCTGCCAATATTCATATGTACCAGCTTGAGTCCACTGGTGTTGGCCCAGAGGGGGTTGGTGGGGTCACTGAGGGTGAGATTAGGAGAGTGGGAACCAGGGTTTGGTTCAATGCCCCCCCCAGTGCCAGCTTGAGCCTGGCAAGGAGGCCAGTAGTATTGTGAGGGAAGGGGAGGAGCCTCCGCTGGTCGTACTCGTTCAAGTCAGAGGATAAGTTATAGCAGCTGCCCTTCAGGAGTGGTCCATACAAGATTTGGCTAAGCTTGTTTAGCCCCTCCACCTGAGGCTCTGGGGGTCGGGAGAGGTGTATGGAATTCCAACACGGCTCTAAGGAGAGCCGACCCAAGGGGAGGGGTAGGGAAGTGCCCTGTAACTGAGCTAAGTATGCAGGAGTGACCCTGGGCGCCAAGCTCCTCATGTTGTAGATCTGAGAGGGGACACAAGCCTCTGGGGGTTGCTGGAGTCTAAAGTGGCAGGGAGCTGAGCTAGAGGGGGAATAGATCAACCCAGCAAGCACCAGTGTAACAATAACAGTTGGAGTCCTTAGACTGTAAAAGGAATTATTAAGCCGGGGGATATCAGCTGTACCTCTAGCTCTAGCTCCAGAGAGATGAGAGGGTCTGGTTATTATATTTCCACCGCCTTCTCCAATGAGGCAAGCTGCAGCCAGATTATGAAATAGCATGGTCTTTTCATTCGGCCACCTATTGAGGATAGAACAGGCAGAGAAGTGGGATGCGACCTCTAGTGGAGAAAGCTGAGAACCTGCAAATGGGAAAGTGAGCTGAGGTTCTGCAGCTCACGTGATCTCAGCTATATAGGTAGATGCTCACCAAGGGCGGTGGTGGGGGTGGCGGGGATCCAACTGAGCAGAGGTTCACTGAAGTTTGTGCAGCTCCGTACCTGTTGTTTTTCCCTGCGGGGAAACGAGTCTGCAGGGGTCTGGCTTGGGGGGAAGGACAAGGCAACCGAGGGCCCTCACAACCACCACAGCTGTGGAACAAGAGAGAAAACACAGAATTTATACACAGGTACTGGTACTGTACGCAGAGGGAGGGGCTGGGAAAATAGACCGAGAATTGTAACATTTTTACTGATTTGAATTGCCCTCCCAAAGATTACTTTGTGTGCAGGAAATAAGATTTAGGCACCTAGGGCAACTGGAGACTGTAGAAGCTTAGACAGATAATTTTAGGCTGTAACTATTGCTGTTTAACAACATTTAAGGCACCTGAGGCAACTCGAGACTGTTGTAGCTTAGTTAAACAGTTGCAGGCAGTAACTACTGCTGTCTAAAATCATTTAAGGCACCTGATCTAAACAGAGACTGTTGTAGCTTAGTTAAACAGTTGCAGGCAGTAATTATTACTGTCTAAAATCATTTAAGGCACCTGATGGAAACGGAGACTGTAGTAGCTTAGTTAAACAGTTGCAGGCAGTAATTATTGCTGTCTAAAGACATTTAAGGCACCTGATGGAAACGGAGACTATTATATACTCTCTGAATAGCTATGCTTAAGGTTCCAAGTTAAACAGAGAGGATTTCAGTGCAGACTGAGCAGATTTAAGGGCTACAAAAACTATCTCCACTCCTGTGGCGACACTTAATTCAAGCAAGTCTTTTGAAAATTACCCCAAAAGAACCAGGAGCCTTTGTCCAACTGAGCAGAGGTTCACCGAAGTGTGCGCAGCTCCGTACCTGTTGTCTTTCCCTGCGGGGAGACGAGTGTGCAGGGGTCTGACTTGGGAGGGAGGGCGAGGCAACCGAGGACCACCACAGCTGTTGTTTTTCCCTGTGGGAAGACGAGTCTGCAGGGGTCCGGCTTGGGGGGGAGGGCGAGGCAACTGAGGGCCCTCACGACCACCACAGCTGTTGTTGCACCTGAGTCAAGGAAAGCCAAAAGCTCTGTTAGTTGGAACTGGTTAATTTGTCTCAGAAAACTGTTCTGGGGAAAGCAGTTTTAAGCAAATTGGAGGCCAAGTCAAAGCTAGGAGCCAACCATTTGGGCCTGAATAGGTTTTCCTGGGAACAGGAGCTTGGCAATATGTATTTATTTATTTATTTATGACTTTGGTAACCGGGTAGGTGCACTGATCCCAGGGATTGTTTTCAGGCACGACCCGGGCCACATACAGTAGCACAGAGCAAAACACAAACAACAATGCATAGAACAGTAGACAGTCTGACAAATAATAAAAAGTTACAATAGTACACAAGATATAAGGTAGCAAAATACATAAATCCACATGATAAGAGGTGATATAGTACATAAATCCGATATGTGTGTGTGTATATGTATATATATATATATATATATCTATATAAAGAAATATATATATATATATATATATATACATGAAATTGATGTACAGCAAGTTGCATAGGAGATAATCAATGTTACTCAGGAGTAGCATGAAAAAGATAAAGTGGGGCTAGTAGAGGGAAGGAGAAGGGAAGGGGTGGGAGAGGAAGGGGAATTGGAGGATTTATAAAGGGAGCTGCATAGGCAAGAATCTCTTGTGATAAGTGCAGGTGGGAAATGAAGGACTGCCCAGGAAAGCAATGGCAGCGGGAAGTCTCCAGGAGCCAATCTTTGAGGCAAGATTTGAACTGGCTGTAGATGTGAATGGAGCGGAGCTCGGCCGGCAGTTTATTCCACCGCATAGGGGATGCCACCTACAAACCTCCACCGCCCATATTATTAGATACCCTGGGAATATTCAGAGGAGGAATGCTGTTTGAGTGGAGGCTGTGGTGTAAAGTTCTGACCTTGAGGAGGGCTGCAAGGGGAGATTCCTGGCCAGTACGGATGGTGGAATCCACCATGCAGCAAAGGGCCAGGTCGAAGCGGCCTTGCAGGCCTTGAGGCAGCTCTCACCGCAGGGGGTGGGGCCATTCTGTCACCAGGGACAGGCCTTGAATAAACCTCTTTTTTTTTCTAACCCTGGTGGGGGGAGAGATCCCTCCAGCTAAGAAACTCAGCAGCTTAGTTTTTTTTTAAAGTAACACATAGCAAGCCAGTTGGTCAGTGGCATTTTAAAAACAGAACAGAAAGCACTGGTTGGTTCTTTGAAGCCATGTGCCAACAGCCGGCCACTAACAGGAAGGAAACCCAGAGACAGGTTTTTGAATCTGCCTTTGAAAAGCCAGGGACGGTTTACTGAAATTCAGCCATGTACAGTATGTGAGGAGACAATTAATCAGATGGGACACCTATTTTGAATTCAATCACAAAACAGGTAACAAGGACATTTTTACTTTACTGGACTCTAACAACTCCTTCAGCTGCACTGGGACAAGGTAGAACTATATATTAGATTTAGGAAAGTTAAATGCACTGTTTTTGTATCTTGTCCAACTTTTATTTTCTTATCTTGTAACCAAATCTTTGAATGCTATTCATATGTTAAATTGTACTACCTAAGAGATATTGTTCACTTGGGAACATAAGCAGGAGGCTGGCAAGGACAGAGGTCTGGGGTTATATTATGTTTTAACTGAAATATTTGAATAGTTTTGTAAGTGAAATTAGTTCTATGTGTTAAAAATTACAACCTTGAGTTAGAACTGTTACTTGGGCTGTGATATTGTAACTTTGGAGGCTTGGGAAAAGTTGTTTGGCAGTGATAATTAGAGTGAAATTCAAATGTGTTGTTTGCCTGGTGTTCGTAAGAGCCCTCCCACCAACCCTGTTTTGTAGGCTTTCTTAAATACTGAAAGCCACTGGGGTTGGGATTGAAGGCTGAGTATTTCTGTCTGGGACTGAAATTGAAGCAACAGGAGTGGGGGCCTGTGACATCATCACGGTACCTGATGTCTGCATACACACACTGTTAGTGGGACTAGACACACACTGGACTGTATGTGTTTGTGAGACTTGGGAACTTAATTGGTGGGGTTGAAATTGGGTTTGTAAATAACTGCAGTCAGTATAGAGAGAAACTGTATTCCAGGGAAAGGGACTGAGAAAGGGTGTGCCATTTATAAACAGAGGGGATAAACAGGGTGGCCATATTCCACCATGGCAGTCATCTTAGGAAGGGCTGTAGGCTGACAGGCTGTGGGATGGCAATAATTCTCAATTGGGCCTGAGAGGAGGCTGCCCACTTGTAGACAGCTATCTTGTATCAAGAGTGAGGTATATTGGTTAAGGAGTAAGCTGGGGAGCTGGGGGTGTCCAAGGATAAGGGGTGGATATGGGCAGCAGAAGGGTGGGGCTGAGGGAGACTGGGGCAACGCCTGAAATTACAGGACGTTATGTTACAGCGCAGGAGAGGGGATTTAGGACAGAGGACCCTTAGATAGGATGTTGATGCTAAGGGAAAGCGACGGGTGAACATTCTGAATACAAAGAGAGTGGAGGGGAAGAGTCAGGAGGGCTGTTAAAGGAAGCCTAAAACAGTAGACTGTGGAAGGGAGCTCTAAGGTGAACAGAGCAAGAGGGAAAGAAGAGGAGCAGTTTAGAGGTGCAGTCAGGGAAACTCGGGTTACTTGATGGAGGCCATATAGAGTGTCACAACAAATTTGAGCTACTAAGCAACCCAGAGGGGGAGGAAGGGGTTGGTGGAAATGAGGAAACTTATACAGAGGCCGGGGGGAGGGAGTCGGATACCCATAGGGCATCACAGACCGGCAATGGAAAGAATAGAAATAGTCCCAGAGGGAGAAGGGGAAACATAAATGTTAAGCAAATGGGGGAGATGCAACATATTGCAGACATGAGGGAGGAGAGCATGACTGGAGAGAAACTGGGAGACAAGGAGGTGGGAGAGGAGCCCCCCTTCAGCAGGGATCAGTACCAAGGATGGGGCCCTAGCTAAAGGGGACCCACAGAGAGCCTCTGGAGGCAGGGGTGCTATTACAAGGGGGGAGGATGGTGGTGTGGGGGAAGGGGAAACCATCAGGGCCAGGATAAATGGTTCAGATAAGAGAGGGTTAAAGGGGACACCTATTCAGAGGGGGGTTTGAGTTAAATGGGCAAAATAACAAGGGAGGCAGAAAGGGAGGGTGACAAGGGGGTCTCTAATAAGGCAGGTAGACTCCCATGGAATTGAGATCATGAATAAAGGGGGAAGGGGCTGAGAAGGCATAGTGAGGTAACCATAAGGATAATGGCGGTGTTAAGGTTCTGTTATTGGGAGACTCGATGATTAGGGGTCTCCAGTGGGAGGGACAGGGGGGTGGATGCCATAGCCAGGTGAAGGTAGTGAGTATCTCTGGGCTGACAGTGCACAGAGCAAAGTTCATGGTTTATGAAATGGTTAGGGATTATGGAGGGAAACCGGATTTCCTGGTGCATTTGGGAACTAACGATCTAGAGGAAAATAGCGTTTTGGAAATCCAAGTAAGGTTCCAAGAACTTGCCAGAGTCTGTCAGGATAATGGATGCAACATTTCCTTTTCAGAGATATTGCCAGTACCAAAGGCCTCAGTGGAGAAAAAAATGAAGCTCATAGAGGTTAATGACTGGCTCAGGAAGTGGGGGGAGGACAGTGGGTTGGGGTGTTAGGGAACTGGAATGGAGTTTGGGAGGATAAGGGGCTATATGCCAAGGACAGGCTTCATCTTGCCCCATTAGGGAAGGAAGTCCTTAAACAGGGATGGCTGACTACATTCAAGAAAGGTGGGTTTAACTCTGTGAGGGGAGGGATAAGGAAGGCTGACCAGAAGCCCTCCTCCAGATGAGGGGAGAGCTTCAAGCCCAAGGGGGAGGGGAAACAGACTGGGGTGGAGGTTTTCAGGAGGAGCAGAGGAGGATGGAAGTATAATGAATCTGGGTGGGGTTTGACAAAGAGGATCAGGATAAGGGTGGGGTGGTGTTAGTAAATGCCAGGAGCTTGGGAAACAAGTTGCCAGAGTTCCAGGCCATGCTGTTCGGGGTGGATGTCAAATAAAACCATGACTGGGACCTAAACGATGGGGGGCACACTCATGCTTAGGAAGGATAGAAAGAGGCAGAGGGGTGGTGTGCTATGTTCATTAGAGATGACATAGAAATTGCTAGGGTAGAAGAGGCAGAGGGAACGTGGAGGCCTTATGGGTCACCCGCATCCCAGCAGGAGATAAGGCAAGCTGGGTGTAGTATATAGGCCCTGGGATGAGTGATGTTCTAGAGGCTGGTTTGCTGGACAACATCATTGCCCAGTGTGGACCAAAAGGGGAAGGAGTGGGTTGATGGGGGACCTTAATATGCTAGGTACAAACTGGGGAACCATGTCCTCTAAGGTGGCCAAGGAGCAGAGGCTGCTGGACGGCTTCCAGGATGTGTTCTTAACACAGCATGTGATAGAGCCCACAAAGGAGGGGCATATCCTGGACGTGATTCTGGCAGATGGGGATCTGGTAAGGGACCAGGTTGTACAGGAACCCCTGACTGGGAGCGACCACAATACTATCTGGTTTCAAATAAGCGTGGGGGGAAGGGGTGATCTAGGACACTGGCAGTGGACTTCAGGGGGGCAGACTTTGTGGGCATTGGAAATATTCTCAAGGATCACTTGAAGGGGATTACATCAATGACAAGTGTGGAAAGGAGATGGGAGGTCATAAAACGGGGACTTCATGAGGCAGTCAGGATCTGCGCTAAGTTGAAACGTAAGGGAGCAAGGCCACATAAACCATGCTGGTGGTCCAGTGAGGTACAGGTAGCAGTCAGACAAAAGAAGGCGGCCTACAAAAAATATAAAACAACAAGAGGGGACAGGGATAAGGAAATGTACCATCATGCATCTAGAAAAGTCACCCAGATGGTGAGGGGAGCAAAGTCCAGTAAAGAGCAGCGGCTGGCACAGGGGATACATGGAGGGGAAAAGGGGTTCTTCCAGTACATTGGGGAGTGGAGAAAAACTAAGGGCTATCTCAGCAGATTGAGATCAGAAGGAGGGTGGGTGGAAGAGGCGAGGGACCAGGCAGAGATATTTACAGTACTTTGCCTCTGTGTTCACTAGGAGGGTGGGATATCTACAAAGCAAGGCATGAAGGGATAGAAGGCAGTGAGGTGGGATCAGGGAGCAACAGAAATGGAGCAAAAGGGAGGGAAAGGTACCCCAAGGGTGTCACGTCTGGATAAGGATAAAAAGGCCAGTAAGGTGGAGGGGACGGATGATGCTATCTCCGCCAAAAGGGTGTGATTAGCCCTCAAGGCCATAAAGAAAGACAAATCTCCTGGGCCGGATGACATTCATCCGAGAGTACTAAGGGAATTAGTGGACATACTGGCTGCACCCCTGGTGGAGCTCCTCAACAGGTCACTTGAGACAGGGAGGGTACCTAGGGATTGGTGAGAGGCACATGTGGTGCCAATCCATAAAGGGGGGTCGAGGGAAGTACCAGGTAACTATAGACCCATCAGTTTGACCTCGGTGGTGGGAAAATTAATGGAGAGTATACTAAAGGAACGATTGGGGGTGTACTTGGAAGAGGTGGGAGGTCTGGATAGTCGGCAACATGGGTTTGTGCCAGGTAGATCATGTCAAACCAATCTTGTGGAGTTCTACAAATGGGTAACATCAGAACTGGACAGGGAAAGCCTGTGGATGTATTATTCTTGGACTTCAGCAAGGCGTTTGACTCTGTCCCCCACAATGGTCTGGTGGAGAAACTGATGGGGTTAGGAGTAGGCCCTTTGATGGTCAGATGGATTGAAAACTGGCTAGCTGGACGTACCCAGAGAGTAGTGGTCTGTGGGGAGCTCTCGAACCCTAGAGAGGTTGGTAGTGGGGTACCGCAGGACTCGTTTCTGGGTCCGATCCTGTTTAATGCATACATATCGGACATCAGGGAGGGTATAGAGTGTGAAATGAGTCTCTTCGCAGATTACTCCAAGATGGGAGCAGTAGTTGAGGGAGAAGAGGGGAGGTTGGCCCTCCAAGGGGACCTGGACACCCTGGAAAGCTGGGCTCACACATGGAAATTAAATTTCAAAATCACCAAGTGCAAGGTGTTGCATCTTGGTCGGGGAAACCCTAAACACAGGTACACCCTGGGAGGGGAGGTGCTGGAGGCCTCAATAGGGGAAAAAGACCTAGGGGTTATGGTGGATGCATGTATGAATAACTCTGAGCAATGCAGGAGAGCGGCTAGCAAGGCAAACAGGATGTTGGGATGCATCGTAAGGGGGATCACCTCTAAGAGCAAGGAAGTGATTCTGCCAATGTACAATGGACTGGTTAGACCACACCTTGAGTACTGTGTACAGTACTGGAGACCACACTTGAAGAGGGACATACAGCTCCTGGAGAGGGTACAGAGGAGGGTGATTAAGATGATACGAGGGCTAGGGGATTTGACGATGAGGACAGACTTGAGGAGCTCTGCCTGTTTTCATTGGAGGAGGAGACAGGGGACAAGATTGAGATCTCAAGTACCTCAAGGAATAAATAGGGTAAACATGGAGGGATCTTTAGACTAAAGCAGGGGGTATCACCAGAGGGCATGGTTTGAAGTTGGAAGGTGGAAGGGTGAGGGGGGAAAAGAGGAGGAGGTTTTTCACTGAGAGGGTGGTGGACCCTTGGAATGCACTGCCTGGTGAGCTGGTTCAGAGATCCACAGTGGAGGGCTTCAAGAGAGGGTGGGACAGACACAGAAAGTGGATGTATGAGATGATGGCCTGTCCCAGGGGGGTGGGGATGGATGATAGGGGTTTCTGGAGCACAAGGGATGGGAGGGCCTCGGCACCTAACTAAGGATCTAAGGTTTGAGCAGACTCGATAGACCGTAAGGCCTAATCTATTGGCAAATAATATGTTAGTATGTTAGTATATTAGTTAAGCCTTTGGCATAATTGTGAAATACCTCTGAAACTGTCTGTTGTGTGTGTATGTTTGGGAAGGTTTTGTTCAAACAATACCATGCCTGATCTAATGCTTACAGGCCAAACACTACCAAATGGCAGTGCTGTATTAACTTACGTGGCATCCATAGGCTGAAAATTTTAGGTGCTGCCCCCCCGGAAAACATGACCCTCCCCTTTGGAGCATATCAATCCCCCATGAAACATCAGGTAAGGACCAGGACGTGGTTGCCCCATCAGAGAACCAGTTCATACCAATTCCCAGGGAAGGCTTGGGCATGAACTGCCCCTCTGTGGGCCACCGCAGATGACCATCTAATGTCAGTGAGGGACCAGTACATGGACTGCTTCAGTGGACCATAACATGTTCCACAGTTCCACTGAATGTCAAGGAGGGTCCTGGGCATGTGAACTGACCGCCCCCCCGTGCACCACCGCCAAATGTCGGGAAGGGGCCAGGCCAGTATTTGAACTGCCTCGCTTCACAATATCAACCAATTCCCCACTGATCATATGTCACATGACAGACCAGGACATTACATTACCCATACCCCTTCTTCACCAAACTTCGGAGAAGGGCCAGGATGGAAGGTTCTGTTACATCATGTGATGTAACTGTGAAATCAAATCTCATTATGTTTTTGTTTTTTTTTGGTAAATTATTTTTCCACATTTCCCCGGCCCCCCCCAACAATCAGGAAATATAACAGTAGTAAATTTAGCAAGACAACAATGTATACATTCCTCTTTAGGCAGGCTGGCAAGGCAAAGTTTATTTTGAGTGGATTCACTTTTGTGGTTTCTTTTCCTTTTTTTTATTTGTTTAACCAGGAGTAGCACACTAAGCTGAAAGCTTTTTTACAGGAACATCCTGGGAGCACAGGGAAGTTAAGTGACTTGCTCAGGGTCACACAGTATGCAAGTGGAAGCTGTGGGATTCAAACCCAAGTCTGGCCTGCTGGATATCACCAAATTTGCAGCTCAGAGGCTTAAACCGCTGCACTATACTTAACTGTAGTGGACTTGGACACTTGGACACATTGGACACACACACACTAGTGTGTCTTTGTGGGACAGTGGTCACACAGACCGTTAGAGTTCGGACATGAATAATTTGATCACATGATCAATCAACAAACAATCATCAACAAAATCTCTTATCTGACACAAGCAACACTGTACACAACTAACAACTTAGTTGTTGTCTTGACTGACTTACTGTCTGTCACCACACTGGGTGATATGACTGACCATCCATCTGGTCTGAGGGCAAGAAGAAGATGAGCAGAGGGGGCACTGGCTGGGTAGGGGAGGGCAGCAGGCTGCAGGCAGGTCACTCTGGGTCTGTGAAGTGAACACTGAAGACTTGATCCAATTGCTGGATTCGGTGGTAGGTGGATGAGAGATTGATGAGAGAGGGAGTGAGTGATGACACATTCTACCTCTCTAGTGCCCGGCTTGGCCTCTACTAGCCTAGGCTCTCTTCAAGTTAGTCAGCGGGACAGCACAAGTGGTGGCAGCCATCGAGGGTCACCTCCTCGTAGAGTCGATGACAACAATGTCCGTCCATGTCAGTGTGACTCCTGAGTTGGGAGTCTGACTTCTGCTGCAGACTAGTGCTGCAGCGCCAGCATGCACTGCACCTTTTATATTCACCTCCCTGCCCAGTTAGGTGCACACATGCGCAGTGGAGGATTTGAAAATCAAAACAATGCATGTGTGTTTGCTTATTGGACTAGACTAGTTTGTGCTCTGTTCTGTCTGAGGGCAGAGAGCAAGACAGACAGTCAAGTTCTGGGGGGTGACTTTCGAGACAGATAGTGGAGGGAGGGCAGATGACATTGAGTTCTTGGGGGGGGGAACGCCACAGTCAGCACAGTCACATTTTTTTTCTCAATTTCATTTATTTCATTTCTGACTTTTTTTTCCTCAGGTGCCCCTAACAGCTGGCGCCCCTAGGCTGCAGCCTACTTAGCCTAGTGATCAAAATGGCACTGCCAAATGGAACGCAAGAAGGGAATCTGTGAGTAGTGGGAGAGATACACAAGGTCTCATGGACTGGTCTGTGGGGTTTGAACTGGTTTCTGAATTTCTCTGGAAAAAAATGTATATAGGGTGTATAGGGAACCCTGAAGGCCTATATATGCCTGTGGCTTTTCCTATTCACTGTGCAGTGGCCAAGAAGGTTCCTTCCTTCCTAGGAACACAGACCCAAGACTGTATTTTCACCCCTGACAGAGAGAGAGAGGTAACCCTGGGAACTAATGGTGGACGCTCAGTTATAAACCCAGTGAGCACCCTGGAAGGACAGAGGAGGGGTTTTCTGACCCACACAACACAGACTGCATGCAGGGGAGTTCACTGTGAGCCCAGTGAATCCAGCCCCACAGGAGTGGGCCTGTGGCAACGTCTACCCTGTTTAACAGTTGGAGGGACATATCCACTGGGAGGTTATGTGGTTTATTGCTTAAAGTCAGTGGCTTTGATGGGATTCATTTCTTTGATACCAGTTTCATAGTGTTGTGTCTTATGACTAAGCTACACAGCCATATGATTTTAAGACTCACAGATTTGAAGATAATGTTGCCTTTAAGTTAGTCTGAATAACATTCCTCATATGCAAAAATGTATACTTTTTGAAATGTCTGTTTAACTAGCAGCATTTGTGTTAGCTAGCTCTTCTTTCTCATTTTTTCACACAGGTGGAGGAGTAGGAGTTTTTACCATGTCCAAGGATGGAACGCTAGTGCTATGGGCCTCTAACTGTCTAGTAGCACTGGGGCAGAGATCCAGGGTATACTGTTATATGGGTGAAGCAAATTGAGCGACTCAAATATGAGCGACTCAATCTGCGCACCCGCAGAAACAGCGCAGCGATAGTGAGGCTATAGCAAGGGGAGGGAATATGAGTGATTAGGGACAGAACAGCGATAGTGAATGATGGGGGATTTTCATGCTGCAATGGGTTAAATGGTGGCATGCAGCCTGCTGCTGCTGCTGAATGGGCCACCAGGTGTGGCGAGTGTGGATGCTGGCTATGAACATATGAACACATAAACATAAGAAATTACCAGCAGAGACAGGCCATGTGGTCTATTTAGTCTGCCTGAGTGTGCAGCACTTCAGCCCATTAGACTGCAGTTGCCCCCCTCCCATTAACTCTTCCCTCCCCTAACTGCCCCTCCATTATGTACTTTCCCCTTGAATTGGTCCCACCCCCTCTTGAAGCACTCCACAGTCTGCACTGATTCAAGTTGCTCAGGCAGTGCATTTCACCCTGTTACCACTCTTTCTGTGAAGTAGTGCCTCCTCCTTTCATTCCTGAATCTTCCCCCCTTTAACTTCAGGGAGTACCCTCTAGTATCTCTTCTGTTCTGGAGAGTGAAACCCCCCCTTGAAGCCTACTCTGCTTATCTCCTTCAGGTACCTGAAGGTCTTGATCATGTTCTCTCTCTCTCTCTCTCTCTTCTATTCTCCAGGGTATACATGTTGAGCTGTTTTAGTCTTTCCTTGTAAGTTCTGTCTCCAACCCCGGGATAATCTTTGTTGCTCTTTGCTGTACTGCCTCCAGTAGTTTTATATCGCTTTTCGAGTACGGGTGCCAGAATTGCACACAGATCTCCAAGTGCGGCCTCACCAGGGATCTGTACTGGGGCAATATGACTTCGCTACACTTGGATGTAATCCCCCTTGCTATGCACCCTAGCATCCTGTTAGTCTTAGCTGCTGCCTTCCTACACTGGGCTGAGTGGTTTAATTCCCCGGTCACCAGCACTCCCAGATCCTTCTCCTCATTGGATGTGGTCAGTTTGATACCATTCATCCAGTAGCTGTATCCTGGGTTTTTGGCTCCGAAATGCTTCACCTTGCACTTCTTGGCATTGAACCCAAGCTGCCAGGTGTGCGACCACTCCTTGACTCTTGCCAAGTCCTCCTGCAGTAATTTTCCACCTTCCTCCCCATCCACCTCAGCACAGATTTTGGTGTCATCGGTGAAGAGGCTGATCTTATTCTTGATCCCAACCGCTATGTCTGTGATAAAAATGTTAAACAGGACTAGTCCCAGTACTGATCCCTGTGGGACACCACTTGTCACTGCCCTGGGCTCCGATGCTTCTCCCCCACAACTACCCTCTGTTGCCTGTCCCTCAGCCAGTTTTCTACCCATTGGGCTAGCTTCTTCCCTATACCAAGACTCCTCAACTTGCAGGTCAACCTTCCGTGTGGCACTGATTCGAAGGCCTTGCTGAAATCCAGGTAGACTACACCTACCACATGGCCCTTGTCCATGGATACGGTGGCAAAGGTCTCCGGTTCAGGACTGCCTGCATGCAGGTACATTTTTGGCACTTTTTGTGGTGTTGAACTTTATTTATTTATTTATTTATTTATTTTTTTGTGGCCATCCTCTGGTCTTTTGCCCCAGCTGCGGCATCCTCTGTTTACTATGCCCCCCGTGCATTCTCCTGTCCCCCAGTGTCTGCCTCCCTGGAGGTGATTATATAAATATGGGGGTTGTGGATGGCATGGCCTCCCTACATTAAATGTTAATATTAATGCCCCATCATGAACTGTGCCTTTGCTGTATTGATGTTTGCTGTGGTGGGTGTAGTGTCGATATTGTATTTGATGGAATGCACTCGCTGAGTTGCATGTTGCCAAACATTTTTCACTTTTGTAACATGGAACCCAGATCTAGTACCTGAAGTGGTCTCAAAGATGGATGCTATGCTGGAAAGATGTGAAGATTGAGAACTGAGTACTTGAAGCAACGCACCAAACAACAGATAACGAAGCAACACAATGTTTGTTTTTTTATCAGAGATTATGCTACATTTTTTCTCTTAACACTTTGAGTGCTGAATATATTTGAATGTATATAGATTCTGGACATATATATAGAGTATATATATATATATATATACACACACACACACACACACACACACACACCTCGGTTAAGATACGATTGTTCTCTTTAACTCTCTGAGTGCTGAATATATTTGAAAGTACAGTATATAGATTCTTGACACACACGCACATATGTACACACACACACACACACACACACACACACACACACACACACACACACCCGTCTTCTAAGGGTTAAGAACACAAACAAAACCAATTTCCCAGTTACCCTGTTGTGGAGTAATCCCTGAAGCTTTTTGGTTCCTCTGTGGCCTCAGCCCGGTTCTGGGGCCCCAGGGGATCAAGCTTCTGGCTGTCTGTGTTGCTTGGTTTGGTGGGTCAACGGGGGAACCCACTGGTAAAACTGGAACAGAAAACTTTCTTTCACAAGGCAGTACAGCATGTCTTCAACTATTCTCAATCAAAAACAAAATAAAAACAGCAACATTTACATCTCAAAACTATGCATGTGCCATTTTTTGTTTGGTTGTAATGTTAGTTTTAGAGAAAAATGGGTGTCCTTAGGATAAGTTGATAGAAGCAAAGGAAAGACATGGATATAATTGGTGACACAGACTTTCTCCATACTCTCCCACCAATGCACTTCATTACTACCAGCTGGGGTGGAATCGTTCATCTGTGGAGGTAGCAGTGGGTAGAAACTAATTTAACTTTCTTGTTTACCAAAATACTGTTGTCTTTTAATGCTAGATTCTTTCCACAAGATCCCTCAATCACTTTTGGTGTCCTTTACCCACCCCTTTGGGGATCTGAAAATGGTTTTAAGCCATAAAATCCTGAACTAATCACTGTACAGGTTGGGATGAGAGACTACGGCAATGGATTAATCAGCAGCACCTCTCCACCTCACAGAAAGACAGGCTCCATACTCATCTATGTCACAAACCCGCTCAGCAGGTCAGGCCCTCTGCTCCCACAGTGCCAACCTCCGAGCACAGTATTGTGAACAGGTAACAGACAGGGTAACCCTCCTGTCTGCTTGTGGATCTGAATCACCTTTAGTCTCAAGTTCTCGGGGATTCAAACTGTGAACCTCATACTAGCGTACTCAAATGTACAGGCTCAGATAATCTACTCTTTGGGGGATGACAGATATGTTCCCCTAAGGGCACTAAAACAGGTATCCAAAATGAACCCTTTAAAACTCTGTAAAAGACCTTAGGTATATTCTTACCTTTTCTCAGTTTGGTAACACCATTCAAGCTTCTGAACAGTGTTGTCAAATCTTGACTCTCAATATATCACATGCAAAAGAAAGATCTTGGAAGACACACCAGGCAGTCTCTTTAAATATAGATTTACTTAAAAATGGATAGAAAGGAGCACTAATGAGCAGCTAACTTGAACAGTCACAACTCTCCAGAGCTCTGCACCACAAAGCACCACAAATTGCCTAAAAACCTTTTAAAAACACTTATTTCAGCATCTAAAGCTACCTCAACCAATACTGCAATGAATGAGTACCTGGGATTAGGGAAATTGTCACGGCATGGTGGCAAGAATGCAAAAAAATCTACTGCTTCGGAACAAGCTGGTCCATGTGGTCCAGGCCCAATATCTTTCTCGGCCATGGAGCTAACAGTTATCAGTAAGGCTGTTTCGGAACAAATACTGGCAGATCTCATGCCGAAATGGGACAAGGTAGAGAAGTCAATCAGCAGCCTGGCCTCAGAGGTTAAGCAACAATTGGGGAGGATGCAGGAGGCAAGGCAAAGAATATCGGACATCTAAGACTCCACAAGGGGCATGCCTGATAAACTAGCTAAGCTGTAGAGGGAGATGGAAGATTTGAAAGATGCCCTAGACTACCAGGAGAATTATAGCTGCCGCAATAATCTTCGCATCGGGGACTCCCCGAAGGAGCAGAGTGAGGGAACCTCCTAGAATTTTGTGCCATCACCCTACCAAAGCTGCTTAAAATACAAACGAAGGCAGGCAAGATTAAAATAGAAAGAGCACACTGGGCTATGGTGCCAAAGCCACCCAGTGACCAGCCTCCATGACAAGTGATCTTCAGGATGCATCATTACCCCGATAGGCAGGCGCTGATGGCAGCCTACAGGATCCAGAAAGAGATCGTCTTTGAGGGGCATAAGTTAACTCTGCATCAGGATCTATCAACCAGAATACAGAAAAAATGACAGCAATTTGATAACCAGATGGATCAGCTATGAGAACGTGCCCTGGAATTCTTTTTGGCATACCCTGTGGTTGTTAAGGTTAGGTGGGAAGGCGCAACATACTCCTTCTGGGAACCAGCCAAACTGCAAAACTACATAGAAGAGTGGGATAAAAAGAATAAATCAGATGGATGAACTCCACAGTGAGTACTTTGGGACATTACTGTCTTTTACATCAATAACCCCAGAAGATGAATAGATTCTCTCGTGCCCTAACTCCCATGGACATATGAGGATGGGGAGTGGGGTGAGAATAGGGAAGGGGGATTATGTCTTATGGAGAAAGTTTGCCCTCTTACGCTGCCTGGAACCCATCTAGAATCCACTAAATGGCGTTCATAAGATACTGTATTAATATAAATGTGCAGGAGGCTGGCTCGGTTCCCAGAGACACTCACATGGCCTGCCATGAGGCGCAGGGACTGCGCCTACCAAGTCCCTCTATACAAACTACAAACCCACTGCGATTCTACTCAGCAGCAGAAGAACTACAATCTGCAGGGACAAAATCTGAAAATGGCCTACATATTTTTTGATGGGTTTGGACTAGATACTGTCTGCCAAGTTGGTAATGAGGGACACATTATATATGTTCCTGGGGGACCGAAATTTCTCATGTATAGTTATCTAAGGGCTAAAAAAGAAAATTGAATGCAAATAAAGTGGAAAAAACAACAGTTATAAGAAATGCTTGCATGGGGGGAGAGAAAGGGGGGAGAGAAGCGAACGGTAGGGAGATTAACGGGGAGAGGGAGCTACCTTGTATAAATGGAGTCCTGTGATAATAGGCTGCTGTACTGGTGCACGGGACCACCACCACCACCAGCGGTGGCCCTGCAGACCGCCTTAAAATCTTTACTGTTAAGAGGGATCACGAGTAGAGAAGGGGGGACTACTCACTGTGAGGGAAGAGAACTTAAGTAAGTCAATGCTGACTGGAGACATGTGGGGAAGAATGCATTAACGATATCTCTATATGTGTCCATTGGTACATATCCGCCAAAGGAATATTAATAGAAATGGGTAAAGGATGCAATGAAGGCAAGGGAAATACATGTATGTTTAAAATGGTGGTGTGGGGAGAGGGAGTGTAGAGTCGGGATAAAAAGAATACAGAAATACTAGACAATAACCAGAATGAGACTAACAGCTCAAGGAGGGGGAGAGGAAAAATTACTAATCAAGATGAAGCGAAGGAGAAGGGAGGTAGTGGAATGGCTATTTCACAAAAGTTATCAACTGTTTCAGTGTTTGGTACACATGTTGGTGTACACTACTGTTCACAGTTATTGTTGCTGTTGTTAAATTATTTTTTTTTGCTTTGCCAATACTCATACTAAATGTAAATCCATGTGCAGAAGAAGAAACCACAAGTGAGCAGGGGTTACAATGAGATATAAAGGGAAGGAGGATCATGGCTATGCCCAGACACAGCCTCGTGGTCTCCTGGAATGTGAAGGGATTCTTCTCGCCGACTAAGAGGACAAAGATACTTGCAGCACTTAAAAGAAAACAGACAGCTGTAGCATTGCTACAGGAGATCTATTTGACACCCAAAGAATATACTAAACTGGTGGGGGCTGGGTTGGGGCCTGTCATGCATCCTCTTATAACTCACACAAGCGGGGCGTAGCCATTCTAATTAATAAGAGCTTTCCCTTTGTACACCACCGCATGGTTAAAGACCCCACAGAAGGAAGGTATATTTTTGTGGTGGGGGAGATTCAAGGGAAACTGACCACCTTTGGTAAAATTTATGTCCCTTCTGTCCTGGATCCAGCCTTCTATCAGAAAATTGTAGACATATTAGTGAGAGAGCAATTTCCCAACCTGATTATGGGGGGAACTTCAATTGTGTTGCGGACCCTATACTGGACTACTCGGGAACAAGGCTTAGAGTGGTCCCAGCAGTACAACAATGGCAAATTAGCCTAACAGAGCTAGCACTAGTGGATACTTGGAGAGTGGCCAACCCAGGAGCCCGCAAATACACGTTCTATTCCCACCCACACACTACCTGGTCCAGACTAGACTATATATATATGTACAGAGAGACGTATACCCCGCAGTCACTGGAGTGGAGCATAGCCCTATTTACTTGTCTGACCATGCTATGGTCCAACTCCAGCTTACTGTGGGCGAACAACACGGGCGAAGGAGAGGTTGGAAATTTCCCAATTACTTGCTGTCTAGGCAGGATTTTAGACAATTCTTAAAAGACAAGTGGAATATATATGAGACCACTAATAAAGGTACAGTGGAGGCAGAGGGAACTTTTTGGGAGGTGAGAAAAGCATACATGAGGGGGGTAATAACTGGTTACACAGCAAAATTAAAAAAAGGAAAAAAAGAAAACGGGGAACTAGAAGAAACAACACGACTACTAGAAAAAAAGGTAATTGAAAATGGGGACAAACAGTTGATGAAGGAACTCCAGGCAGCTAGAGAAGCCCTAAATACATGCCTAACTGAGGAAGCCCAAATTAAACAGATGTTTGCTCGACAAAAACTATATGAGTGGAGCAACAAACTGGGGCCATTACTTGTGAACCTAATTAGGGGAGGGAAGACCTCTAAAAGAATTATTACCATAAAGGATTAAAGGGGCAACTTAGTACAGGGAGACATGCAAATTAAACAGCGCTTTCAAGAATTCTATGCAGGCCTGTCTACTGCATAGTGCACAGGTACAGAGCAGGAGGGAGAGGATTTCCTCAGGGATCTCCCTATCCCTGCACTCACAGAGACACAACAAATTTTTCTGGGCAGTACGATCTCTACCAAAGAAGTGATCCAGGCTATAAAGACACTTAAAAGGGGTAAGGCTGCAGGGCCAGATGGAGTCACAGCCGAGTACTTCAAAGAGCTTAAAGAGGAGGTGGCAGAGCCCATCAGAAAGGTACTCGAGGAGGCGAGCGGGGAGAGGGGCCTACCTAAGTCATGCTACAAAACACTTATTTGTGTACTTCCCAAGTTGAACAATGATCCCACGGATTGCTCCTCATACAGACCTATATCACTTTTAAATTATGACCGTAAAATAATGACAAAGGTTTTAGCACTAAGACTTGATAAATTATTACACCTAATAATTAACCCAGGCCAAACTGGCTTCATACAAGAAAGAATGTCATACCATAACATGAGAAGGCTACTTAATGTCATATGGTGGGGGGAACAAACATCCGTGGCAGGCATGTGTTTTATACATGGATGCTGAAAAAGTCTTTGATAGAATAGAATGGGAATATCTAATTAAAATTTGGGGGAGATTTGGTCTGGGAGAAAAATATATCCAATTGGTTAAAGCTTTTTACACAGCCCCCACAGCAAGAATATTCATTAATGGCTCACCATCAGAGGAGTTTCGGCTTGGGAGGGGCACATGACAGGGCTGTCCCCTCTCCCCTCTCCTAGTTGCCTTAGCCATAGAACCACTGGCAATTGGGATCAGGGAGGACCCTCAGATTCGAGGTATACTGGTCAAACAGGGAGGACAGCATACTATAACTTTGTATGAGGATGACATCCTACTTTTTCTAACCCAACCTGATAGATCTGTACCCACTCTTTTAAAACTAGTGAGGGACTTTGCCAAGTTTTCAGGTTATAAACTTAATCTAAATAAATAAGAAATAATGTACTTGAAAGCTGGGAGGGACTAAGAAAACTTAAACACCTGGGGACTCAAGTTAGAACAACAGGCTTTTACTTACCTAAGTATCAAGGTGAGCAATGACCTCGGGAGGACGTATGATCTAAACTACAAACCTATGGTAGACACGATCCTGAATGACCTACAAAGGTGGAGGGCACTTCCAATATCCTGGTTTGGCCGAATAAATGTGCTCAAGATGAATGTACTCCCCAGAATATTGTATCTCCTTCAAATGATGCCAATGGGTCTCAAAAATAGAGATATTAACATTTTGGAAAGGGAATTCGGAACTTTCATATGGCAGGGCAAAAAAACATGAATTTGTTTGGCAAGGCTAAAAGCTGCACCAGAGAAAGGAGGCCTTAACCTACCAGACATGAAGGGTTATTATTTAGCCACCCAGTACAGATATGTCCACTATTGGGTCAACAAAGGGGAGGCAGCCACATGGCTAACGCTAGAAGAGAGTGGGTGCTGTGGCAGACTCACTGCCTATCAGGGAGTGGAGGGAATGAAGTCATATAAAAGACGGGAACATCCAAACCCACTGGTAACTGCATCCTTGGATGCATGGGCCTGCATTAGACAACGAAGGGGAGCTAAACAAGAAAACACAGTACTGGTACCAGTAGCTGATAACCCGGATTTCTTACCAGGGTTGGGAGACGAGGGTTTCAAACTCTGTCAGGACAGGGGTATTAGATGTGTAGGGGACCTGATCTCCTGGAAGGGAATGCATTCTTTTCAGGACCTCCAGCTGGGCCTGGGAATTCCAGCCTCACATCTCTTCAGTTTCTTCCAGATCCAGAAATATTGTCAGAGCCTGAACAGAAAGAACAATACAGATTCTGCATTGGCAGAGGCAGAAAGAGAAATCTTAGGGGCCCAGACACAGGAGAAGGGATTGATTGGCCAGGCAGCCAAATTAGACAGGGTGTATTTTAAAGGGGATCACCACAGGGTGAAACAGAGATGAGAAAGAGACCTTAATGTTGTAATTGAAAATAACTGTTGGGAACTGATACTGACCTCCCATATGGGATTACTACTCTGTAATAAATATAAAGAATTACAATATAAATTCCTACTTAAACTATACCATCCTCCGGCTAGTGTGCACCGGTTTTATCCGGAAGTATCACCCACATGTGGGAAATGTGGTGGGGCCAGGGGTACCTGGATGCATTACTACTGGGAATGCCCAGTAATACAGAAATATTGGAGAGAGGTGGCTACTGAGTTGAATAAAATAGCAGGATACCCATTGGAGGCATCCCCAGGATCACTACTGCTACGGGTGGCTGGACAGGAGAATGGGGAATGGGAATTACACCCCAGACAGATTAGGATCCTCCTGGTAGTAGCTAGACAAGGAATACAAAATCTGTGGATCACTGGGAATGTTTCCACTGTTGACCAGTGGAAAACCTTCACCCTAAGGGCACTTTCAGTGGACAGGCTAACATACGAACTAAAAGGACATGAGGAAAGGTTTCTGAATAAATGGGCAACATTTATGTCTACTCTAACCCTAGGGGAAGCCACACTCCTTCAGGAGGGATGGACGTCCTAGTGAGTCCCAAATGTACCCATCAGAGGGGGAGGGGGGTATATAGTGTGCCTCTAGTGGTTAATTAAATAAATGACCTTCTGCACTACATGATGCTTATGAAAACTCTAGTAGAAATAAAACACAGTGAGATATATATAGAGTCAAGGCAAAGCACACTTTTTTTTTATTTATTTATTCTTACACAGATCAGTGTAGATTATTGGTAATGAAGTTGTCTGCTTTATCTTTTTCATTAAGAAGATACAGCTGAAGTTCCTTGTGATTCTATTTTTCTTTCATTCTTAATAATATGCTATGTGAGTATTAATCTAGTAACAGTATATATGTAAGTGACTGAACTGTACTTCAATTTGACATCCCCTCAGATGGAGGAGGATGTTCTGTACTTACAATGCTGTATCACTTTATAGGAACACACTTGTATGGTGTATGGAAAAAACACAATAAATATATGATACAAAAAATGGATGAAAAATATGTAAAATGTAAACACAGAACAATATATCACAAAGCATACGATCTTTTAAAAGAAAACAAAGAAAATTACATACAAACTCCTACCAACATACAGTTAGACTTTTTCTATCTAATGTATACCTCTACACAGTGCTTAAAGTTAGATGTTGTTTCTAGAGTCCAAAAAAGAGATGTCCCAGTTGAAACACAGAATACAATTCAAAACGCTCTGTTTCAACCCCTTCCATGATGTCATCTAGCTCCTCCTTTCAGAATATAAAAAATATACAAAACAGGATGTCCTGTCAGGTGGTATATTAAATAAGGTGACATCAGCAAAAACTCATTTCCCAAATTATAAGTCTGTGATTTCCCAGTTCCTTCTCTTAAGATGTCATAAAAGTTTATGATCTCCATCCACTGGCAGACTCATAAAGTCCCATTTCCTTTCCACTTCAAAGAAGCAACAGGTCATAAAATGTATATTTTAGTTTCCCAGCTTCAAAGCAGCACAGGTCATAAACACAGCCATAAAATGCAACTTAGAAGTTAAACACATTACAGAGATCTGCTGTTTAATATATATCCTGTCATTTTAACTGAAACCTGGGGTGTTCCCCCATAGCACAGGATGTCTCATGGTAGACACTCATAAACCACATTCTATATTACAAATATCATACAGCAATCATAACCAGCTGGCCAAGCGTCACAAATCCTCCCCACTTAGACTGAATTTGGGGCTCTATCTCCTGCATGGGATGAGCTTCTCAAATCAGTTCACTCCTCATAAAGACGCAAAAGGCCATCGCTGTTCTGATTGGTCGCTCCAGCCCTATGTAAGATGGTCATGTCATACCCTTGTAAGGCAAGACTCCATCTTAAAAGCCTACCATTAGTTTTATTTGCGTCAGCCAAACTAGGAGGTTGTGGTCAGTTTGTACCACAAAATTCTGCCCATATAAATATGGCTCTAACTTCTTTAGGGCCCACACTATGGCAAGAAACTTTTTTCCACAGTAGAGTATGCCTGCTCCCTGGGAAGTAACTTTTTACTCAGGTACACTACTGGGTGATCTTTCCCTTGGTTGGATGTCTGACTCAGTAGTGCACCAATATCCACGTCTGAAGCATCAGTCTGAACTATAAAGGGTCTGCTATAGTCAGGACTTGTCAATACAGGAGCACTGCACAGTGCCTCCTTCAGTCTGGCAAAGGATTTTTCACAGGCTGGTTCCCAGGTAATTTTCCTAGGCATCCTTTTCTTTACCAGGTTAGATAGGGGAGCAGCCAGGGCACTGTAATTGGGTATAAATTTCCTATAGTACCTTGCTGTCCCTAGAAAACTCCTGACCTGTTTCTGCGTTTCTGGTCTGGGCCATGCCTTGATCACCTCTATTTTTACTTGGTTAGGACGGAGCTGTCCCTGGCCTACAACATGCCCGAGGTATGCCACTTCAGCCATGGCCACCTGACATGTCTCAACTTTGACAGTGAGTCCGGCCCTCTGTATCCTGCCCAGCACTTCTCTAAGGTGGGACTAGTGTTCCTCCCAACTGGCACTAAAGATGGCAATGTCATCCAGGTATGCCACGGCGTACTCCTCAGCACCATTTAACACCTGGTTCACCAACCTTTGGAAAGTGGCCAGGGCATTCTTCATTCTGAAAGGCATTACTTTAAATTCAAATAAGTCTATTGGAGTGATGAAGGCCGACCTCTCCCTAGCTCTGTCAGTTAACTCAATCTGCCAAAACCCCTTGGTCAGGTCAATAGTCATCAGGTAGGTCGCCCCTCCCAACTTGTCCAGGAGTTCATCCATCTGGGGCATCGGGTGGGCATCTGACTTTGTGACTCCATTCAGTTCATGATAGTCCACATAGAAATGAGTAGAGCCATCTGGCTTGGGCACAAGGACTATGGATGAGGCCCAGGGGCTGTGGGATCTCTGGATTACCCATAAATCCAGCATCTCCTCCACTTCCCTCCTAATGTCCTTTTGGACAGCCTTTGACATCTAATATGCTGTCCGCAGTATGGGCGTCTGTGTCCCTGTCTCCACATTGTGCATTGCTAAGGGGGTTCATCCAGGCTTGGTGCTAAACAATGGGGCAAAGTCTGCTAAAACCTCCCTTACATCCTGGATCTTGTCCAGTGCCAGCTGGGGAGACAATTTAACAGCCTCCACAGAGGACTTCTGCTTGCATTCTTCCAGCAAGTCCAGAAGGGGATCTCCTTCATCTGTCCCCTCCCCAGGACTACATATTGCAAACACTATGTCAGCCCTATTAGCATATGGCTTCATCATGTTGACATGGTACATTCTTTCTGTCTGTCTTCTGTCAGGTAACTCTGTGATATACTTCACATCATTTACCTTCCTCACTACTTTGTACAATCCTGCCCACTTAGCCTGCAGCTTGTCTTTCCAGACCGGAATAAGGACCATGATTTCCAGACCCACCATGTATGAGCGAACTCTGACTCTGCAGTCATACCACACTTTTTGCTTCTGTTGGGTAGCTGCCAGGTTGCTCTGGGCTATTCCCATAAGCTCCTTCAGCTTTTCCCTAAACCTAAGGAGGTAATCCACTATGGGAGTTCCCTGGGTGGTGTGCTTGCCTTCCCAGTCATCCCAGATCAAGTCTAGGGGTCCACGTACCCAGTGTCCATATAAGATCTTGAAGGGGGAAAATCCTGTTGATTCTTGGGGCACCACCCTGTATGCAAACAACAGGTGGGGAAGGTATTTCTCCTAGTCCCTCCCATGCTGTTCAGCAAATGCCCAGAGCATTGCCTTCAGGGTACCATTAAATCTTTCCACAAGCCCATTGGCTTGTGGGTGATATGGTGTCATGCATCTCTGCACCACCCCACACTTCTCCCACAAACATTTCATCAGGTCCGGCATGAAGGAACCCCCTCAATCAGTAATAACCTCCTGTGGAAACCCAACCCCCGAGAAAATACCAAGTAAGGCATTTGCCACTTGGTCTGTCCTCAGTGAGGATGGAGCAACTGCCTCAGGGTACAGGGTGGCATAATCCACCACAGTCAGAATGAATCTCTTCCCAGAGGAGCTGGGGGTATTTAAAGGCCCCACAATATCCATTCCCACTCTCTGGAATGACTCCTTCACTATGGCAATGGAATTAGGGCAGCTTGGGTTTTCTTACCTGCCTTCCCTATTTCTTGGCACTGGTGACAAGACCTGCAATACTCCTTCACCTGCTGGGTGAAGTTGGGCCAATGGAAATTCTGGGCCAATTGCTGTGTAGTGCGCATGATTCCCAGATGACCAGACAAGGGAATATCATGTGCAGTCTTGAGCAACTTCTCACGATACATCTGGGGATTGACAAGCTGCCTGCCTATCACCCCTCCCTCTGTCTGCACAGCCTGAGTATACATCAGTCCATTTTCCCAATAAACCTTGCTTACCGTCACCTCCCTGTGCATCATCAGAGTCTGCAAACCCTCAGCTTCTCTAGACTAGGGTCACTTTTCTGAGCAGCTGCAAACTCCTTACACATTCCCAAAGCATGGGACAGGTCTCCTTCAGTCTCTAAACTAGGGTCCCTAGCTCTAGCTTCAGGGCACTCAGGATCACTGTCATCCCTAACCCTCTGACAATGGGTCACCCCTCCTTCTTTGGAGTAACCCTCCGTAGCTGTGAGGTTAACTGCTACTGGGGAAAGTTCTACCCCATTTTCATTAGTGTCCATATCAGGAGACACAGGCTGGGGAACCAACCTCCCAGTGATTTCCACAATGGTTTCTGTGGGGTCCAGGGAACTACAATTTCCCCTTCCCACTTGGCTATGGGTAACTGCACACACCATCCCCTGTTTGAGATTGTTGCCAAGGATGACGTCACTGCTAACATTTTGGCTACAGCCTCCTGTTGTACAGTTCCCCCTGTTTCACCCCAGTCTAGGAGAACACTAGCAAGGGTCAATGTTTTCTCCTCACCAGTAAAGTCTTGTACAGTGACATATTTATTGGGTATAAGCTGACCAAGCTCTACCAGATTCCCTTTTACCAATGTCAGAGATGCCCCTGTATCCTTTAACCCTTGTGTCTGTACACCATTCACCATGACTGGGTGCATGTGTTCCCTCATGTTCAAAGGCATGCTTCCATGGACACATGAACAACCCACTTCTTTCCAAGCCCCATGTTGCGTATTGCCCATCCTTTTGGGACACTGTCTGGCAATATGCTCAGTTTCTTTACAACCCCAACATTCATTTCTTTTCTCAGAGAAATCTTTTCTCTGAAACCTGGGGATAACTGGTTTCAGTGGAGGCAGTGAGGGTTTTAGCTGCCCTGAAGGTGCACTTTTCTCTTTCTGCACTGCCACACACACCCCATTCGCTCTCAGAGCAGGTCTGCTCTTGGCATAGTGGTCCAAAAGTTCAGCAGCCTCTTGCACTGTTTTGGGATCTCGGTCCTCTAGCCAGATTTTCAGATCCACTGGGCATGTCCAGAAAAAATGTTCTAACACAACAGTATTTTCAATTTTATCTACAGCGTTTGCTTCAATTCCTTCCCACCAACATTTTAAAAACTGACGTTGTTTTGTGGCTAGCTCCTCGTAGCTCATATCAGGGCTTCTCCTGAGCTTACGGAATTTAGCTCTGTAGGCTTCAGAAGTTAAATCAAACTTTTTTAAAAGTGCAGCTTTAAGTTTGCTGTAATCCATTACTGTCCTCATTGTCCATTTGACCCAATGCATCCCAAGCTTTCCTGGTAAGTAGCGGGGATAGCTGGAAGCTCCAGGACTGTCTAGGAATTTTAGCCTGAATACAAACTTTTTCAAAGGATTTTAAAAAGACATCCATATCCTCCCCCTCTTTAAATTCTGCTATCAAATTGGAATTAGTTTGTAACCCAGTCCTGTAGTTCCAGTTAAACCCAAGCCACTTACCTCACTGGTGCTGGTGGTTGGAGTCGTAGCTTCTCCAGTTCATGTTGCCTCTGGCACTCTCGATCCTCTCTGTCTACCTCTCACTGTTGCCGGTCAGCCTCTCACTGTTCTTGCTCCCTCTTTTCCTTGGCAGCTTGCTTCTCTCGCTCCGCTTCTCTCTGTTCTCCCTCTTCTCCTCTGCGGCTCGGTTCTCTCGCTCCGCTTTTCTCTGTTCTTGCTCCTCTTCTCGGCCTTCTCTCTCAGCCTCTCTCTGGAACTCCAGCTCTCTTCCGCACAGCTCAATCTGCAGCCTGAGTGCTTCTGGCTCCAGAATGCTGGTGACCTACCTCTGCTGTTGTGGCTCTTCGCTGGCACTGGCCCTGCTGTCATCCTCACCAGATCTGGACACTGCACTGGCTGCTGGCCCCTCCATGCTCAAAGTTTGGTCTTTTACAGTCACAGTTAGTGACTCAATGCTCTGGGTATCTGCTGTCATCAGGGCATCCACGAGGTTCTGCTTGGTGGCTCTCACCTCGTACAGGACTCCTCTCTCCTTGCACAACTGCCTCAAGTAGTCTACAGTGTACCCGCTGTAGTTGGAAGCCATCTTCTTCCCTAACTATGGCTAATCTAACTTGCACTTTAGAAAAAAAAAATAAAACAGGTAGGAACTTGACTGTAAGCCAAATGATATCGTTCTGTTTCCTTTTTTAAAAATAAATCACTGCCTTTTTTTGCAAGTGAGCTGTACAGTATTAAGCTGACACACTGAACAGTTTAAAGCTTGTGTTACCAAAATTATCAGCACCACTGCCACCCAATCTGTCACAAACCCGCTCAGCAGTTCAGGCCCTCTGCTCCCACAGTGCCAACCTCTGAACACAGTATTGTGAACAGGTAACAGACAGGGTAACCCTTCTGCCTGCTTATGGGTCCAAATCACCTTTAGTCTCACATTCTGGGGGGATTTAAACTGTGAACCTTATGCTAGCGTACCCAAATGTACAGGCTCAGATAATCTGCTCTTTGGGGGATGCCAGATATCTGTCACCTAAGGGCACTAAAAGAGGTATCCAAAATGAACCCTTTAAAACTCTATAAAAGACCTTAGGTATATTCTTACCTTTTCTCAGTTTGGTAACACCATTCAAGCTTCTGAACAGTTTTGTCAAATCTTAACCCTCAATACATCACATGCAAAAGAAAGATCTTGGAAGACACACCAGGCAGTCTCTTTAAATATAAATTTACTTAAAAATGTATACAAATATGTAAAATGTTACTACAGAACAATATATCACAAAGCATACAATCTCTTAAAAGAAAACAAAGAAAATTACATACAAACACCTACCAACATACAGTTAGACTTTTTCTAGCTAATGTATACCTCTACACAGTGCTTAAAGTTAGATGTTGTTTCTAGAGTCCAAAAAAGAAGTGTCCCAGTTGAAACACAGAATACAATTTAAAACGCTGTGTTTCAACCCCTTCCATGATGTCATCTAGCTCCTCCTTTCAGAATATAAAAAATATACAAAACAGGATGTCCTATATTATATAATGGTATATTAAATAAGGTGACATCAGCAAAAACTCATTTCCCGAATTATAACTCTGTGATTTCCCAGTTCCTTCTCTTAAGACGCCATAAAGGTTTATGATCTCCATCCTCTGGCAGACTCATAAAGTCCCATTTCATTTCCACTTCAAAGAAGCAACAGGTCATAAAATGTATATTTTAGTTTCCCAGCTTCAAAGCAGCACAGGTCATAAAAACAGCCATAAAATGCAACTTGGAAGTTAATCACACTACAGAAACATAGAAACATAGACTTTGATGGCAGATAAGGACTGCTTGGCCCATCTAGTCTGCCCATTTCCCTACCTACAGGATAAGCTGCAGATCCTAGTTAATCAACAGCCTATTTCTTCCTAACCCCCACAAAAATTGCCTTATGTCTGTCCGATGCATTCTTGAATTCTCCCACAGTTTTAGACCCCACAACTTTCTCAGAAAGGCTGTTCCATGCATCCACCAACCTCTCTGTGAAAAAATACTTCCTCACATTGCCCCTGAACCATCCCCCCATCTTCAAATTGTGTCCTCTTGTTCTTGTACATCTCTTTTTCTGAAAGATGCTATCCTCTTGGACTTTCTTGATTCCACTGAGGTACTTAAAAGTTTCTATCATGCCTCCCCCCTTCCTCCTTTCCTCCAAGGTATACATATTAAGCTTCTTTAGTCTCTCCTTGTATGGCTTCTCTTGCAGACCCTGCACCATTTTAGGTGCCCTCCTCTGGACTGCCTCTATCCTGTCAATGTCCTTGTGGAGATAGGGTCACCAGAACTGGACGCAGTACTCCATATGGGGTCTCACCAACTGTCTGTACAGAGGGATAACAACTTCCTGTTTTCTGTTGGTGATGCCTCTCCCTAAACATCCTAGTATCCCCCCAGCCCTCCCTACTGCCTTCTCACATTGCTTGCTAACTTTAAGGTCATCTGATATGATTACGCTCAGGTCCCTTTCCATTTTTGTTATTGTTACTACCCTTCCCCCATTGTGTAATCTTCCCCTGGGTTTTTGTTTCCCAGGTGCATTATTTTGCACTTCTTTGCATTGAATCCAAGATGCCATACTTCTGACCATTCCTCCAAACTTGCCAGGTCCCTTCTCATCCTTTCCACACCTCCTTGTGTATCAACCCTGTTGTAGATCTTTGTGTCATCTGCAAAGAGGCATACTTTTCCTTCCAGTCCCTCTGCAATGTCACTTATAAAAACATTAAAAAGGACTGGACCTAGTACTGGACCCTGCAGTACCCTAATAGCTCCTCTTTCTTCAGAGTGGACTCCAATTACAATTACCTTCTGTGTCCTTTTGTCCAGCCAGTGTTTTACCCATGCTACCACCCTGGGACCCACTCCCAGGCTGGTTAATTTGACTATTAATCTTTTGTGTGGGACTGTGTCAAATGCCTTGCTAAAGTCTGGGTATGCCATGTCCACAGCCCCTCCCTGGTCTACTGCTTTGGTCACCCAGTCAAAGAAATCAATTAGATTCATCTGACATGACCTTCCCGCTGTGAACCCATGCTGCCTTGGGTCCTGTGCCCCACTGGCCTCTAGGTACTCGGCAATTCTTTCCTTCAGAAGTGATTCCATCACTTTCCCTACCACAGAGGTCAAACTGACAAGTCTGTAGTTTCCTGCCTCTGTCTTAATCACACTTTTGTGAAGGGGAATCACATCCGCCTTACTCCAGTCCTCAGGTACCACACCATCCTCCCATGATTTGTTAAAAAGGGTAGTGGTTTCACTAGTTCTCCCCTTAATTCTTTTAGAATTCTGGGGTGAATTCCATCAGGCCCCATTGCTTTGTTCACCTTCAGTTTTAGGAGTTCTTTCAGAACCTTTTCTTCTGTGGAAGGACTGGGATCGACCCCCCCTATCCAGAATGCTTCTGTTAATTGGATTAGGCACCTCCCCCTCCTCCTCTTTTGTGACTACTGAGCAGAAATATTAATTCAGTATCCCTGCTTTTTCACTGTCCCTCTCTGCCCACCCACCGTCCATTCTACTAAGCTTCACTATCCCTCCCTTTGTCTTTCTACGCTCCCTGATGTACCTATAAAAGGTTTCATCACCCTTCTTAACCGAGTTGGCTATCTTTTCCTCAGTTTGGGCCTTTGCTATTCTGACTTCCCTCCCTGCTTCCTTCTGCCTTAACTGGTACAGCTCTCTGTCCTGCTCCTTCTGTGTTTCCTTATACTTCCTGAATGCTATATTTTTCTCCCTGACCTTCCCCGCCACCTCTTTTGAGAACCATAGTGGCTTTTTCTTTCATTTTGCTTTGTCTATTTGCTTCATACAAAGGCTTGTTGCCTCTGTGATGGCAGTTTTGATGTTTCCCCATTGTTGCTCCACCCCTCCTTCTAGCCTGTTTGCTAGTGCTTTTCTAAGGCACTCTCCCATCTTGCCAAATTCAGCCTTCCTGAAGTCCAGTACCCTCACTTTTGTATGGCTTGACTCTGTAGCTGAGTTTATTGTGAACCACACTGTTTGGTGGTCACTTGTTCCCAGATGGCTACCCACTTCTAGATCTGAGATCCTCCCACTGCCCCCATTTGAGAGTATGAAGTCTAAGATTGCTCACTCATGAATGGGTTCCAAAACTAGCTGTCTGAGGCATGCCACCTGTAGGACATCGAGAATGGCCCTGTTCTTGGATGTGGCTGCAGCAAATGTGCTCCAGTTAACACCTGACATATTCAGGTCTCCCATCAATAGTATCTCCCCTTTCTCTGCCATCCTAAGAATGCCTTCTATCATATCTTTGTCCATTCCCTCCCCCTGACATGGGGGTCTGTATACAACCCCTATGCAGATTGTGGTGCAATTTACAGTCTCTAAGGTGACCTACAGTGCCTCCTCTCCTCCCTGTTTACTCTTTTGTTCAGTTGATTTTCTCCCTTCCCTTATATACAGAGCTACTCCTCCCCCCTCTTCTCCCCTCCCTGTCTCTCCTGTAGGTTGTGTACCCGGGTATGTTAACATCCCAGTCATGGTTCTCTATGTACCATGTTTCTGTGACTGCTATGATATCCAGGCATCCCTCTTCCATCAAGACCATCAGTTCAGGGAGCTTGTTGCCCAGACTACTGGCATTGGTACTCATTACCCTCCATTTCCTGAAGGCCTTACCCATTTTTGCCCCATCCCTGTCCTTATTGCCTTTATCACTTTCTCCATTTACCCCTGCCCTTCTCCCTATTGACATCTCTAACTTGGTGTTTACCTTACTTACTACCCTGACTTTTTTGGGGGGCTAGGATTTCCCTGCTCCTTTCCAGTGCCTCTCCCCTTGGCTAGTTTAAATGCTTGCCAATGAAGCATTTAAACCTATCGCCAGGATCCTGGTTTCCCTCCTGGACAGATGCAGACCATCACACCAATATATGCCTGCATCACTTCAGGTCGAACCCCAGTCCCCAATGAAGTCAAATCCCTGAGTGCTGCACCAGTTTTTCAACCACTGATTGAATCCCATGGTGTGGGGCACCCTAGCCTCATCTACATCATAGACATGCAGTACCTCCAAGAAGGTTACTATGTGTGCTACTTGTCTAAGGCCCCTCCCCAACTCCACAAACTCTTCCTGCACTGCTCTGATCCCTTTCTTAGCAAGGTCATTTGTCACTAGGTGGACAATGACATCCAGCTCCCTCCCCTGTGCAGCTGCTCCAGCGATCCTGATGATTCACTTCCTGTCCCTCCAAGCCATGGCACCTGGCAGGCACCTTGCCTCCCTCTCCCCTTCCTCCCCAGTTCTACCTTCCTAACAATGTAGTCCTCCACCAGGAGTTGTTCCCTTCCCCTGCAGGGTCCCATGCCACCCTCCTGTGGGTTTCCTTTGTGGAGGTTCCCAGCATCCTCCTTGGTCTCCACTGTGGGTGCCTCCATAGAGGAATCACACTTTGCCAGAATGGCATATGAATTGTGGAGAGGTACAACTGGAGCAATGTGCCTCTGTTCCACTACCCTCACCCTCCCTGAGACCTCTGTGGTCCAACTGCTTCTCTTTCTTGGCAACCTCTGAGGCAACGACAGTGGCCCTGGTGGTCCCTGGATGGGAGAGGAGGTCCCACAAAGCCTGGCCAACTCAGCCTGGAGATGAGCAACCTCCTCCCTCAGCCCAGAGAGGTGCCTGCAGATGGGAAAACACTGTATCCTCCAGAACATCTCCTGGAAGACTGCTGCTCCACAGCCACTGCACTGCACCACCCCCATCATGTCTTATTTCTGGCCCCTTCACTGTTGTTTGGAATCCTTATTCTTTCATCTGATTATTTTGTTTCTCCCTACTTACTTACTGCCTCTGTGCCCTTTAAGCTCCTGATCTTCCTGTTCTGAGACAAGAAGATCCTATATTTCTCAGTAGTCCCCTTACTTGCTCAGAGGCAGACCTCCAGCAGCTAGGGGGGATGGAGAGTTACTCTTGTCCTTCTAGGATAGTGAGTCTTTGGTGGCTCTGTGATCACTCACTTCCTGCTCCCAAACAGGAAGTTCCTGTTGTCAGTCAAATCCTGTGCCTATAAAAGTAGAACTGGTTTTGGGTGGTCGGGGGTGTGTGGAGGGGAGAGAAGGAGGGCAATATAGTCCCAGTAGAGAAGTCCAGTCACAGCAGCAGCTCCTTGTCCTGGTGTTCTCTGCTGCCAATTCTCTTGCAGAAGCTATCTAGGGCAGTGTTTAAAACCTGTCTTTAACCTGGCTTCCTTCTAGCTAAGCCACTCCCCCTACTTAACAGATCTTTCTACACTTAGTTAAATTGCACAGATAACAATCCCCTTCAGTCACCTGAGATTAACACCTAGATAACTGCTCAGATAACAATTCACTTCAGCCAATTCAGACAAACACACTAACTTTTTTTTACCCTAAATTGAAGCTCCCAGTAGTAGAATTCTACGTCACTAGTCCCAGTAAATTGAAGGTCCCAGTAGTAGAGTTCTACTTCTTTAGTCCCAGTAGAGACGTCCAGTCACAACAGCAGCTCCTTGTCCTGGTGTTCTCTGCCAATTCTCTGCCAGATGCTATTTAGGGCAGTGTTTAAAACCTGGCTTTAACCTGGCTTCCTTCTAGCTAAGCCACTCCTCCTACTTAACAGATCTTTCTACACTTAGTTAAACTGCACAGATAACAATCCCCTTCAGCCACCTGAGATTAGCACCTAGATAACTGCTCAGATAACAATTACTTCAGCCAACTCAGACAAACACACTAACTTTTTTTTTTTACCCTAAATTGAAGGTCCCAGTAGTAGAGTTCTACTTCTTTAGTCCCAGTAAATTGAAGGTCCCAGTAGTACAGAGATCTGCTGTTTAATATATATCCTGACATTTTAACTGAAACCTGGGCGTGGGGCTCCCATAGCATAGGATGTCTCATGGGAGACACTCACAAACCACATTCTATATTACAAATATCATACAGCAATCATAACCAGCTGGCCAAGTGTCGCAATCTGTACTAGCAAATTATTTGTGTAAATATATCACAGCAGACAAATAGGACTGCAGGCTAAACTTATTTTAAACATGCTCCCACCAGGACGTTTTGATATTAATCATGTTCTTTCTCTGACATGGAGCTCAGCTCCCCCTAAACCACAAGGCCTTATCTCCTCTAGAGAGAACACAAAGCCATGAAAGTATGGAAGCCCCAATCTGGCTATGGGAGGTGGTGGAGGTGATATGGAGGCCAAGAGACTCTGCTAGCCCAAATTAGGGCAGGTTCAGATATATAGAAATTATTCTGTAGGTGGCATCACATATTGTCTCCTGTTGGTCTCTGCAAAGTGTTTCACTCTGCTAGCACTTTACCACTGGACAACCAGGGGGCAATATGGCTTCAGAGATTCCAACTGTCCCTCCTAGGTGGTGGTGGTGGGGGGGCATTTGATGGGTTACTCAACCCTCTGCTAGCCAGCCTGTAATGGGGTTTCTTTGTTGGAATGGGAACACAGATTTTCTGAATGGCAACTGACTCTCCTGCTTCGGTGCAGTCCACTTAGAACAGGGCTCTTTTTAAAGAGCAGTCAACACCTTCATTGAAAGGCCCAGTACTCTGAGACAATTCAGCTTACATTCATCATTATCTCCATATGTATTTTGCTTATTTTTTTAATTATACTTTTTTTGCCCACAAAAGGCACACCAAGCCTAATGCTTGTTTCTGGGTGTGTCATAAGAGCACAGGGAGATTAAGTGACTTGCTCAGGATCACACAGTACACAAGTGGCAATTTTGGGTTTTAAAAACAGGTCTTCTGAGTCTGCAGGTTCACAGAAGTACTAGCATTTTTATTCTTATAAAAGAAAGGGATAATATCATGAGCTAAAAGCTCTTTTCCAATAGTCTTCATAAGCATGTAAGTCCTAGATAGTTCCATTTGGTCTGAACTTAGTATCTAGTTTGAGAATGATAGGATGCCAAAGGATTAATCGCTGGGTTCCTTCTGGACAGGTTGTTCTGTAACATGAGCAAAGGGAACCAGGGGGTGGAGCCAGACTGACTGTCTCCATTGACAGTCTGGGGCTGGAGTTAGTGGAGAAAGGGCTCCGGCAGTGTAAAGAAAGAGTTTGTGTCTTAAGAACTTCCCTGTTTCTGCCCAACTGACACATCATTAGAGTTTGCTTCTGAAGTTCACTCCAAGGAGAGTTACAGGTTGCCATGTGTTCCTTCAGGTTTTCCATCATGCACGAATAACTTAAGTTAAAGGCAGTGTTGGAAATAAACTTTATGAGCTTAGGGAGCTAGGGGGCCCATGAGGGCCCTATCTTTAAATTGAGGCCCCCTTCCCATTTTAAGTCAATGATAGTGATTCTTGAGGTACCAGGGCTCTTTTCAGAGCTGGGGGCTAAGCCCTGGTAAACCCCTCTTTAATTCCTTTTTTTTAATCTTTTTTTATTGAGTTTTTGGTTTTAATGTTAATTTAAGACACATATCAACAAGATCTTTTACAGTTCTTTAGGCATTGTCAGTTAACATTCTATTAACTGATTTATAGATATATCAACAAATACCATCCTTACTCCATCAACCCCTCCTCCCTACAATCCTAGTTTAGGGACAAAATTCTGGATCGGCCTCCATTAGGTAAAAGATCCATCTCTGCCATTTTATTCTAAATGTCTCCTCCTTGTCTCCAGTTTTGGCAGACAGATTCCATATGGTAGATATGTGTCATAATTCTTTGCCAGTCTCGGATTTCTGGAATTTTAGCTGTCATCCATCTTCTTGTTATGGTCGTCTTTGCTGCCAGCAAGTATGTAGGTAAAAGAAACCCCTCTAAAATTCCAACACTGGTTCAAAGGGAATAACAGTATGATGTTGGCCTGCACTCCTTGTGGAGGTAGTGCCTGGTGCAGAGAGTTAATGAGATTTCAGAGTGCCCCATTATTGGCATTACCAAGTGCTCAGCATTAACTGTAGTGTCAAATTTGCTATGTTATCGGTAACCAAGTGCCCTCCGTGTGCTGTAGTGCTGGCTTCACCCTGCAAACAGCTGTAAAGCACATACCATAATGCTGTCATGCCATATTTGCCCTGGAGTGCATGGGTGTTAGTCATTTAATCAGCTCTTGCACAGAGCTATACCTGCTATAAAGAAGGTGTGGGTGGAAGAAAGTGGATTAGATGAAATTTCTCTACATGGAACCCTGGCTGATGCATTTCCAGGAAGAGGATGCCTCAATAAACGCGCCATGCTTCTTAACTCTGTCTTTATGTAGACATTATCAATTGAGTCTGTGTATTTTGCTTGTATCCCTTGAAGCTCACACTCATTGTGGGAAGAGAAATGGGTAGAAGGTATATGAAAAGCAAGCTGAATTGTGTTTAAATGTTATGTTTTTCAAAGATTTCCCAGAGGTGTGTGTAGCCACCTCCTCAATCTAGGGGTTAAAGATGACATATTTTGTTTTCAGGGACAGGACTAACACAAAACACTTATTTGACCTCCTAGGAGTACGGTTGCTCTTAGGCAGGTGCAGGGCTGCAAACAATCAGGGTTAAAAAGCAAATGGCACCCAATGATAAATAAATATCCTTAGCTTGATAACAGTCCAAGCAGCTCCATTTATTTAAGGAACTTTCATGGGCATATTATTAATAAATTGTACCAATCATAGTACAGGGACGTTAAGATGTGCTGGGGGACATCTATGCTCGGGTCAACAATGACACCTCGCCTTCTTGGTCAGCAGCTCCTCCAGCTGATAATTTTTTTGGGTTTAATGTATTTATTTATTTGAAAATTGGTAACCAGCAGAGGTACACTGAGCCAAGACTCATTTCCAGGTGTGACCCGGGGAGGGAAACAGGGGGAGAATGGCAGCACAATACATAGTAGCAATCGGTCAAATAAATTTGGTAAAAGTTGGCACACAATTATAATAACTACAAAATTGTGCACATATGTAAAAAAAGTGCAGCACAGCTCAATAAGAGACACCTATTCAAGTGGAAAAGCAGAAGTGGCTGCAATATATGGTGAGTAAGAACAAATCTGACAACAGGCAAATGACCTGTAGGGTGAGTTGATGCATGGCCTTGTAACGGATGGAGAAAATGTAGCAGTGAAGAAGTGAATCCAGGACAGGAGTATGAACCAGCTGACTGCTTACCAGGATGTGTAAGACCCAAACTGGGTGGTGTCGGGAGAAGGGTAACAGGAACAGATGCAGAGGGGTTCGAGTTCCAAGTGGTACCTGAGAGTCTAACACAGGAAGTGCTGTGTTTTCCCAAACATAATTTGGAGCCTCACAAACTCCTCTAAGTACTGTAGTACTTGGGCATGCTGCTTGCTTGTGCTCATGGAGCTAAGAATGCCATGAAGAATTATAATGAGTTTCTTGTGGCTGCCTCAGACTCTCTAGCACCTTACCGAGTCCATCCCTTGACATCCCATCTCAGCTCATCATGGTAATATCATGAGCTATGGCTGTTGAAGACAAAGGGATGGAAGTTGGAGTGCTCTTGGTGAAGTTCCTAGTCTATGGAGGACAGGTTGGTGCTGAGGACTCACTATGGTGAGTGTCAGTGGGCAATCACCCTGAAAGAGACATAGTTTCTCTCAAGGACCATTGCGGCAAGGAAAAATTGGCCACCCTAGTTCTTTTGCACTATAGATAGGTTTATTAATCCCCCCTATCTGTGACTCGGTTGGGCTTTTTCCACAGAAAAATGTGAAGAGTGTGGCAAATTCTTTTTCTAACTAGGTGCCTTCCATTCAATTGGGTATTTCCTCAACTGGCCTGTTATGGGCTAGTGTTGATCATCTTATGAGGGATATAGACATTCTGCCAACCTGGGCTGAGTTCTGGTCGACTACAGGAGGAGGTGCTCAAGGTGATCTTGGCCTTGCAACATACATGCTGTATACTAGACCCTGGGCCTACCTGACTGATTTGGGGCTCTCGGGAATTCTTCGTCCCAGTTATCAGTGAGATTGTTGGATGCTCCTCGAGGGAGCACATTTTTTTGACCCCTCTGAGAGGGCAGTCATTAAACTCCTAAAAGAAACATCCATAGACCCTGATGTTCTAGTGAATTGCAAACCAGTCTTGAATCTTCCAATTTTAGGAAAGATTGTCGAGAAGATGGTGGTGGTAGTGTAGCTGGAGGCTCACCTGGAGCATTACAACATCTGCGAGCCTCTCCAGTTGGGATTTAGCCCCCACCATAGCACAGAGTTTGGACTCATTGGAGTGGCACATGATCTTCAATCACAAGGGTGCGCTCTGCATATTTATGGAACCCAGACAAGAGGAAGAGAGAAATAGGTGTCTTACCTGAGACTTGAACCCAGGGTGTCTGGAATGCCATTCCGGTTGTGCTTCCAGCTGCATCACTAAGGCAACTGAAAGAGCAACCAGAACACTATTCCTTTCTCTCTTCCATTTGTCTAGGTTCCATAAATGTGCACACTGCACCCTTGTTAATGAAAATGTAATTATCTATGCAGCACCAGGTTGTGCATTAAAGAAAGAGTAAGGTGCTTTGAGACATCCCAGTTTCCAGTTGCCTCAGTAGTGCAGCTGGTAGCATAACTGAAATGGTATTCTGGGTATCATGGGTTCAAGTCTCAGTTAAGGCACTTATTTCTTTCTCTCCCTCATTTGTTTGGCACATGATTTCCTCATGGTGAAAGATCGAGGATTATGTCCTATCTTGGTCCTCTTGGATCTCTCCCAAGCATTTGGCACGGTTGATGACAGGGTGCTATTGGATCACCTAAGGAATTGTGTGGGTTTCCCTAGCACACCTTTGTGCTGGTTTGAGTCCCACATCATTGGGAGAATGCAGCAGATGGGTCTAGGAAATTGCAAACTGGAAAGGGAAAAAAATTCAACCAGGCAGCTGTATTGCCAAGGGCAGTGGCAGGCAACTTGAAGCATGAAGGGATGACCAGCACTTACTTCAGACTTGCTGTTCACATGAAGTTGAAAGAATTGAAAAATGAACAGTTTACCTTGATAGCTGTTTTTTTATTCGTGCAAAAAAAATGTGCAAAATGTCAAAATTCTGAGCAGTATACAGATGCCATTCATGGCAAATGCTACATCAACTGGACCCCCCCCCTTACTGTTATCATCATCTTATGTGTTTCAAGCAAGGGTGCTTTTTCAAAGGTTAGTGAATGGATTGCACATCACTGAAAGATAAAAATACTCAGAGTGAGAGGGAACTGTTGGGCTTTTAAGTGCTCTGCTAAATCCTCTCCAAGGATTATAGCTGTAAATTTCTGTTTTATAATTGTCAGTAGACCTGTGACTTTCTCTGGCACTGGGACTGCAGTTCATGCCTTTGGGGGACTGCTGTCTTTTGTGCTATTTAGGAGATTTTGCCAGATCTTGCTGACTTTATTTTATTTTTTGGGGTCTTAGTGATAACATCTGAAAGGGTTGTACTGGTTTTCAGACCTTCACTAACTCTGGAACTCCTAATTTTATTTTAAATCATTACACCTGACTGCTGCTTTGCCAGCGAGAGTGAGCGTCAGCTGACTCATTACTTCCTGCTGTCACTCGCATATAACACTCGCCCTGAGCAAGCGGGGCAAGCTCGAGCGGGATGAGCACACCTTGTCGTGCGTGGAGATGCGTACAGAGACATGCGCATCTGCGCGTGCCTGCTGGGGATGACTGGGAGCTGACGTAGAAGTATTGTTATCAGGTACATTATATTATTACCCTCCACAAAATTGTTAAAGTAGTACAACTAAACCCTCTCTGTTTATAAAATGTCTCAGAGAAACTCTAAACGTAAGAAGATATAGAAACAATGCAGTTGTTGTTTTATGTACACAGAAGGGACTAAACAAGAAAAGTTTATATGTGAAAATTGTTTATTAATAGAAACTCTGAAGGAGGAAATTAAAAATCTTAAATGTAGGGTTGAAGTCCGGAAAGAAATAGGGGAGCTGGAAAACTTTCTCGATACCATGATGGAGAACCTTTCAGTTCAAGGACAGAATTTAGTAACTAGCACACCTAGTAATATGAAATCAGGCCCAGATTTCATTAAAGAAGAATGGGAAATAGTTACTGTAAATCAAAATACCCAAATCGTTCAACAAATATTAAACCACAAGTGTTCGGTATTCCCCCAGCCATAAATGATCTGATAGTAACTTCCAATAGATATGAGATTCTAGACCTCAAGCTTCCAATCTTGTCCAACAATACTGAAAGTGATAGTATCATACTATCAAGCATCTCAAAACAAAATCATTATGTAACCTCAAATAAATTGGGTGAGGAAAACAGGAGTGGCCTAAATATACCTGTGATCAAAAACAATAATTTGGATTCACAAACCAAAAATTATCAGAGTCATGACAATTATTGCAACCTAAATGTGAAGTCAACTCCACAGAATGCTAACAAAGAGTGTAGAGACATCCTTGTCATAGGTGACTGTATTACCAGGGGAATAGATTCATTAGTATGTGAAGGGAGAAAAGAAAACACTGTAGTGAGTACCCTTCCAGGAGTGAGATTGTCTGACATAGGACCATTATTAGATGGCTTTATGGAAGGGACCTCTACTCCATTGGTTATACTCCATGTAGGAGTTAATGACGTAGGTAGAAATCACAGAGTTACTATTCAAGAAAACTTTAAACAATTAGTAGACCGAATTAAAAACAAAGGGGGTGAAATTATCATCTCAGGGATTCTGCCCATACATGGAATTCATGCTTACAAAAATGTGACCATAGATAAATATATGGTTACGACATTTTTGCAAACTGAATAAAATTGGTTATATGGACAATTCCATCACATTTCAAAATAAAACAACTTGCAAACTGGATGGTATGCATCTAAATAAAATGGGAACAAGGTTGTTAGCAAAAAGAATAAATTAGGTTATTCAACTCCATTTAAACTGGCTACAAGGGGGGAATGTCCAAATGGATATAAAGCCACAAAAAATCAATAAAAACAATACTACTATAAAACCAAACCAGGCATGGAAATGGGTATTGATAAATGCAAGAAGTTTGGTAAACAAAATGGATGAATTAAAACACTTTCTAAATTCCCATGAAATTCATATAGCGTTGGTTACAGAGACTTGGTGGGATGATTCTGGCCCTTATAATAAAAACATAGTTGGATATACACTTTATACCAAGTCAAGAATCCATAGGAAAGGAGGTGGAATAGCTGTGTATATAGAAAGAACAAACTAAAAAGTGAAGAAATTATTCATGAACTAAATAATTTGGAAATGCTTTGGGTAAAATTAATTCCATCAAAAGGCATTAAAGTAAACCTTGGTTTAATTTATAGACCACCTTCAATTTCCACTGATTTTGATAGCCAACTAACTGATTATATATCAAATCTGGATCCTTATGAGAAATGTATACTAACAGGTGATTTTAACCTGCCAGGAATAGACTGGATTAATCTAAAACAAAATAATAGTACTGAATCCAGATATTTACAAGCAATGGATCAGGCTTGGTTAAATCAAAAAGTAAATGTCGGTACTAGAGGAGACAATATTCTCGACCTTATATTGTCTAATAGAGAAAATATAGATAATATTGAAGTTATAAATCCCCTTGGTAATAGTGACCATCAAATGATATTATTTCAGGTTAAAGAGGATACCCCCATAGTAAGTTCTATTAGGTCTACACAAAAATTAAACTTTACTAAAGCTGATTTCTGGACATTTAATCAGTCTATGAAAGAATGGGACTGGTATAAAAATTTTCAAAACCAAACTATAGATGAAATGTGGAATACTTTTTAAAATAAACTTACATTAGAAACTAGAATTCATATACCAAACAAATACATAATAAAGCTAAAAACAACAATGGATGGTTTAATAATTCTATAAAAGAAATTATTAATAAAAAAAATGTATTGTATAGAACATTAAGAAAAACCAGTGATTCTGAGGGTATGAAAGTATATAGGGCCTTGGTTAAGGAAATTAAATTAACTATTAGGAAAGCTAAAGCCAATTATGAATTGACCCTTGCTTCTAAAACTAAGGACAATTTTAAACTGTTCTATGCACATATAAATAGAATGAAAACACCATCGCATGTCATAGGCCCTTTTAAAAAATTAGATGGAGATATAGCAAATGACAAGGAAATGGTGGATATCCAAAATAAATACTTTTGTTTGATATTTAATACTACCACTACTATTAATCCTCAAAAAAATTCACCTTCAGTTCCAGAAAAAAATAAATCAAGTGTTGAAGATGTACAGGGATGTATGAATAAACTAAACATCAATAAATCTCCTGGCCCAGATAATATTCACCCTAGAATATTAATAGAATTATCAGAAAATCTGGCACCACCATTAACATATATTTTTCAAAAGTCCCTAGATTGGGGACAAGTTGTCCAAAGCTGGAAGGATGCAGTAGTTGAACCGATTCTAAAAAAAAAGGCCCCAAGTCGGCTAAAGAAAACTTTCGTCCTATAAGCCTAACCTCTATTATATGTAAGATTTTGGAAGGTATAATTAAAGAGGTGATTCTAAAACATCTAGATAGCCAGAATTTGATAGACCATACACAACACGGCTTCATGAAGTCCCGCTCATGTCAGACCAATATGCTGTCTTTTTATGAAAAAGTAAGTATAGCGTTGGATAAAGGGAAGTCAGTGGATGTGGTTTTCCTTGATTTTTCCAAGGCATTTGATAAACTGCCACATGATGAGTTGATAAGGACATTGGAAAAAATGAATTTAGATGTTGACTTGCTAAATTGGATTACGTCATGGCTGGAAGGGAGGAGGCAGAGGGTTATCATAAATGGAACCCTGTCAGACTGGGCAGAGGTGATGAGCGGGGTCCCCCAGGGTTCTGTTTTGGGACCCTGTCTCTTTAATATTTGTGTATCTTCGCTTAAATGTGATCGTGCTAATATCTGGCTAACTAAATTTGCTGACGATTGTAGGATTGGGGCAATTGTTAATACTGAAGATGGTACTAAAATGCAAAAAACCCTTAAGGATATATGGAATTGGACAACTCAACATAAACTTCAGTTGAATGTAAATAAGTGTACTGTAATGCACTTGGGAGTTAAAAATCCAAATCTATCCTATAGTATGCTGGATAAAACATTACCCATCACTTGTGAAGAACGCGACCGAGAGATTACCATAACTTCTGATCTCCATTTTAGTACCCACTGTAGTATAATTACAAAGAAAGGTAATCAAATACTTAATTGTATATTAAGGCATATTAAGAGTAGAGATAAAAAAGTTATTGTTCCCTTATATCAGGCCCTGGTTAGGCCCCATCTAGAGTATGGTGCTCAAGTTTGGGCACTTTACAAAAAAAGTGATGTTGCTAAATTGGAGAGTGTACAGAGAAGAGCAACAAAGATGATAAAAGAATGTTATAATATGAGTTACCCAGAGAGACTTAAACACCTAGATATGTTCTCTCTACAGTATAAGAGACTGAGGGGGGATATGTGTATGACTTTTAGAGCTCTACAGGACAAAGCATTATGGTAAGATTATGGTCTAATTCATAAGGACCAATTATATAATATTAGGGGACATCCATTTCAATTGGTAAATAACAGATGGAAATTACTAAAGAGAAAATCTTGGTTCAGTTAAAGAGTGATTAAACAATGGAATAGCCTACCATATGAGGTGGTTACAAGCAGTACAATAGAACAGTTTAAAATAACATTGGATGTTTTCTATTTAAATAAACATGGGACATCTTAAATTTTAAGGCAAGCAACCTAAGGACGTCAGTCTATACTGTATATGCTTGAAAACCCTATGAAACCTATGACACCTATGAAACTTCTTGTAAACTCTTAAAGACACAGTACAGCTGACACAATATGCATTGAAAGTGCTAGTGCTCAACATGAAAGTACTGGTGCACAACATGAAATGGAATGCATACAATAAATATAAAGATATGTTACAAACAGTCTAGGATAAGAGTAAAGCATGTATCTACTTCTAATATATCTAGTAATTACTTTTAGGTAATCACATTTCACGTATCGTATATCTTATTACATTAGACAAGCCAACAAATAGAAACATGGAAAATACATGACCAATTCTGATATAGGCGGGGGGCATTTTCAAAGGTGATGTGCTGGTGCAACTGAGATGTACAGGCGCAACCCAAGAAAAACGCTGCAGCACAATTTTCAAATGGTGGAGATGCATTACGCAACTCCAGCTGTGCCCAAGTGCAACGTTCATGTACGCAGCGCATCTCCAGGGGGCATGCCCATGAATATGCTGCGCATCTCTATATTCAACCCAAATGGGCAGCACATCTGTTGAGCATCTCTCCAGATGTGCCTCCCAAAGACAGACTTAAAAGGAGTTTGTTTTATTTTTTATTTATTTATTGTTGGACAAAGCAAATTGTCATTACAAATAGGGAATCGTTAAAAACATTGTAGCAATCAGGATAAAAAATTACAAAAAATATATCCATATACACATCATAATAATCAAAATACAAAATTCATATCACAATAAAACATAAGTATGTCCATGTGGTTAAATAAATCCAGTTTTTGTTCATTTCATTATGACCACAATAACTGCAACACTTCCAAGAGTAGCCCCATCCCTTCCATAACTACCCGGTTCGAAGTGAAGTACTCATATTGCACTTACCCAACAATTTCATTTTGTGGCAATGTACACTGCTCAGGACCTTTTCCTCTTCTCCTGAGGAAGGTACCGTTGTACGCATTTCTTTCTAATACTAGTAATTTTTGTCAGGAATATTGCTAGGTTATTCAAGACCTCTTTACTTTCTGAATTAAATAACAGATCCAAAATATACCTAGCTGGAATTTCAGCCCCCTCAAATATTGCCCCAAATACTTGTGTCTCATGTCATTGTACTAAGAACACCTAAGTATGACATGTATTAAATCTTCTTCTTCTTCTTCTTCTTTCAAATGACAAAAGCAATCTGTTCCAATTGTACTTCCTTTATTATATCTTCTCTCAAGTATATTACTTGGGAAAAACCTCAAATCTGAACTTTGTTAAAATAAATATGAGGTCTAAGATAAAATAAGATAACATTTCAAACTGTGCTCCCTTGTATTTGTAACTAAACACCTGGCAACCTTAAGATTTATGTTACCCTCCAGGTCTTTTTCTTTTGAATATTTATATATCTGCTTTTTATTTTTTTTCACAATACTGTAGGTTAAACTCAAATGTATATTCATTCCAGTCCATGTTCTCAGATGGCTTAGCCCATATATATCTAGCAGACCATACACAAACAGTAGCCGTCCTTTATTATATAGTGCTAGCCGATTTTCCTTTTCCCTCATAATTTTACCAATGACTGAGCCATTTTTTTCCATAATTATTTTAACCCCACAATTTATCACCTAACATGTATTATGTCCACATTTTATTTGTCCTATTTCTGTTCTTACTAATGTATTCAGTGTTCCTATTGGAAGTCTCAAAATCTGTTTATAGGTTATATCTAAATACATCTCTAGTTTATCCAGTTTCTCTGACCCCCATACCTCAGCCAAATATGAAGCCTGACTTATGACTTTCCCATTAATGACCTTTAGCACTGGAGTTAATGTCAAGCCCCCATATATATTATTAAATCTTTTAAGAGCTTTAACCATTTGCTCTATTTTTTTCCTTGTCCATACCACGTTTAAGCCATCTACAGTTACTAGATATTAATACCCCTAAACATGGAAATTCTGAAACAAAGTTCAGTTGATTTTGTGCCAACGTTAGCTTCTTATATCCCTTGTTAGAACCCAGTACCATGACTTTAGTTTTGATGGCACTGGGTTTCAAATTATGTTTTTAGAGAGAATGTTTAGTGCCAATCCAAGCCTTGAAGTAGACAGAACTGCCAAATCATTGGCATATGCTAGAACAGGGACCTTTTTCTGTAAAATAGAAGGGCAGTAATGTAGAGGATTATCTAATTGTTACAAGATCTCATTAATATATAAATTAAATAGCGATGGAGTAAGAACACAACCCTGTCTCACACCTATTTTTGTTTCAATTTGTTGTGTTAAAGCACCCTTATGTGAATATTTTACTCTGGTCCATGTTTTTGTATACAGTCTTCTTATCAAGATTATCAGATTGTTATCTATACCCATTCCTTCCATCTTTTCCCATAGTAATGTTCTCACAATTGTATTAAATGCTGATGAAAAATTGACAAAGGCCACAAATAGCCCTTGGTTCTTAATTTTACAATATTTTTCTATTATATGGGAGAGGATAAAAACTTGATTCCTTGTACCTATACCCTTTTTGAAACCTGCTTGAAACTCTGAGATTATCTGATGTTGATTTAATATATCCAGTAATCTTTTTAGTAAGACCTTTGCATACATTGCTTAAAAGGAGTTTGTCTAAGAGCAAGCCACACTCAGGCAGCCAGCAGAGCAGCCATAGCAGAGAAATGGTTGGGTCAGCTTTCCTAATGGTGGAGGTAATGAGGGGTGTGAGCAGATGGGCGGAACAGCAAGGTGGCAATGGAAGGGCCTGTATGCAGTGTGCCCAACAGAGATGGTACCGTGCCCATGTCACCTACGAACAGCTGACTGACACAGCAATTGTGGGCTGGTACCAGCTCAACAAGGATATTCTGAGACAGCTCTGTGAGTTGTGCCATGATGACCTGCAACCACCCACCAGAAGGAGCTAGGTCATGTTGGTTGAGACAAAGTTGACAGCAACAATGTGTTTCCTCACCACGGGCACCTTCCAGATACCAGTGGGTGACACCACTGGTATAACACAGTCTGCCATGTCCCATCTCCTCACACAGTTCCTCAATGCCCTGCTGCCACATGCTTCAGAGTTCATCCAATTCCATAGCACACAGGCAGAGCATACAGAAGCCATACAGGAATTCCACAGTGTGGCATGCATGCCAGGCATGATAAGGGCCATTGACTGCACCCATGTGGCTGCCAGAGCACTACCTGGCAGTTGATGGAATGATAGCCCTTCCAGTTGACATATGCCATACCGTCAACTGGAAGGGCTACCATTCCATCAAATGCCAGGTGGTGTGCAATGCCACAGGGCACATCACCAGTGTCTGTGCCATGCACCCTGGGAGTAAACATGATGCCTTCATCTAGCACCAGTCAGCCTTCTGCCACAGGTTCAAGCATGGGGACATCCTCACCAGTCACCTAGTGGGTAAGTTGGGCAGAACCCATGCCCACACCACACACTATATGGCACAGTGCACAGCTGGTAGTAATGTGGGTGGTGGGGGGGTGGGGGGAAGAGTGACAGGGACAGTGCAAAGGCAAACAGCCATGGTGAACCATGGCACCTGGGGTCCTGCCAGACTGGGACACATAGATACAGAGATAGTGGTGTGAAAGGCCACAGGGTGAACAGGGCATAGGAGCAGCACATCAGCCACATGTGACAGTGCAAGAGGCAACAGATGCCCCCAACCACCACCATAGTCCAGGAGATGGACAAGCACAATGGCTGCACTGGACAGTGGCATGGTGACCACACAGGCAGGGATAGGCCCCACAGGCCTGGGGAGAGGTTGGCCTGGCCATGCCCAGACAGACTGCAAGCAAAACATAAATGTGAGGCCCACAATGGTGGTACAGGGGCTGCGCATATGGGGAGGTGGGACTGGAAACCAGATGGACAGGCAGTGGCAGCATAGACAGGCATGGGTGGATGGCAGTTGGTATTGATCAAGCACACACCTGAGTGAAACTAACACGTCTCTGACCCCCAGGTGACAGTGTGCACCCCCTCTGACCATGGCCGCTCACTCCCACACAATGGCAAAGCAGTGCGGCTGAGGAACAATACAATGAGGCACACACTGCAACATGCAACATCATCGAGCGTGTGTTTGGCATGCTTAAAATGCATTTCAGATGCCTTGACAGGTCCGGTGGTGCCCTACAGTACAGTCCTGAAAAAGCATTTGGTGTATTCCTGGCCTGGTGTATGCTACACAACATGGCTATAGACTGTGGAATACCTGTCCAGGCACAGGAGGGCGACAGTACAGATGAGGATGAACCTCAGGGTGGGGGTGGGCAGCAAATCTTTGAGAGGAGGGACCCTCGATTGGCAGCAAGGGCCTGGTGGCACAGGGGCACCATTGTGGAGGAGCATTTCAGAAACTGGAGGTGAGTAACCCAGGATGGCCCAACAGGGCAGTGAGTCACACACACACACACACACACACACACACACACACACACAGGTAGACACTGCATGGCAGCTGCAGAGTGCACACAACTATGCATAGGCATCCACTACAGTGCCACCAAGGAAAGGGGGGCACAGTGTCACTGTGGAGACTGACATGGATCAGAGGGTATCTGCCGGCACACATGCATGGCAGACACAGGGCTGCACTCATCATGTCCATGCCACACAGCACAACACCACTGCTCCCACACATGTCAGTACAACATACAGACAGCACAGGCAGGTGTGACACCAGGGTTCATGTGTGCCACAGCATGTGGCCCTGGCCACTGTCAGCCTGGTGTGTGGTCAGCAACAGCAGCAGGGTACTGGGACATGCCTACCACACCCAGTAGGACTCAACATGAGCCACTATGGCCGTCACAGTCACATGTGTGGCCACACCTTGGCTGGGAAGACACCATAGGTGGGTCACCAGCCACAGAGGGTGAAGACTACACCCCAGTAGGAGATGACACCAGAAACTGTGGCTGGGTGCTCATGGGTGTAGCAGTCCCAAAGACCAGACTGGCTCCTGGGCTGTTGGGGACGGCATTGGCCGGGCACAGTGTCAACAGCAATGGGGTCACCTGACGCCGTGCCATGGGGTGCTCGTGGTACTGCGCGTGGTGCAGCGGGAACCTCTGCATCCATGAGACGCCATGGATGCAATTGCCACTGCAATGGCTAGTGAAATCCCATCCAACACAGTGGTTGTGGCCACTCGCAGTTGGTGTAACTCACCAAGCAGCTGCACATGTCTCATGGCACCATGCTCATCCATGTGTTCCACCTACACCTGCAGTCCATGGAGCTGCTCCCTAGTGCTGCCTGGCCTGCCATGGTTTCATGCAGGAGCCGAGTGTGCTCTTCAAGCCTGTCAGCTGGTGATGTGTTGGGCGCTGATAGGCAGGAGGGATCCCGGCCTGCTGTGCCATGTCCCTCATCTGGGAACGCTACACTGGAGGCCGCTGTTCAGGTGGGGACCTAAGTGGGCATACACAGCTGGCCCTGGGGTGGGCTGAACAATGTTCCCCACCAGCCATAGGAGCACCATAGCACCTTGCTGGACAGTGCCAGCAGTCCCAGGCTCCACATCAGTGCCGCATCCCCGTTCACCCCAGCCACTGCACCGGATGGAGGGGGGCGCACTGGTGAGGTGCATCTGTGGGCACAGGACCACCTGCACTGCCTGTAGCTGCCCACATGTGTACTGAGACAGTGGGTGGGTGGATGCCACCTGTGTGTCCCCCTATTTGTGTGGCATCATAAACTACATCATCATCATCCTCCTCTGTGGCTGGTGCAGGCATGGTGATGGCCTCATCCAGAAGAAGACTGGACAAGGGATCATCATCAGCCAACCCCAGTAGGTGCACCAGCATATGTGCTGCACCACAGTTCTCAGCACCGGCCATGGCTCCGGAGGACATTGAAAGCACAACACCATTCTCTGCCCATGCCACAGGATGGGCACCAGCCGCCAATTCACCCCATAGGTGTGATGGAGTTGAAAGGCAGAAGAAACACATGGTGAGTGACACATGCCTGTAATGCAGGTGGACAGCTGGACATGGGAGAGTGTGCACGTGAACCACAGGTGTGCTGTGTCACCACACAGGCCTGGGACTGCCATTGTGGCCTGTGCAGCACCAACGCACTGGCGGTGTGAGACCTGCATGTGTGCAGGGGTTCACATTCATGACAGTATGTGGCACAGTGCCACAGTAGACTGGCTGCCACCAGGCCAATGTCCCCCCTTGGCCCTGCCACTGACACTGCCACCCTAATGTGGAACACCAGACCACTGTAGCTGGATATTGCATGGGCCCACTGTGGATATGTGGAGGCCCCTGTGGGCATGTAAAGCCACCTGTGGCCTGTGTTGTCGAGCCACCCCACCCTGGATCCTGCAGCATGCCACTGGTCATGCCCAACAGCACACAGAGCAGCATGTGGGCCCATGATATGGCTGTACACTACCAGCAGACCTGCACAGTGCACTGTGAACATGGTTCTGGCCCCTGTGTGGCATATCATGCACACCTGTGTCTGGCACACACCGTCCCCCACAGGAGGTGACACATGCATATTCACAGTGCTGTGATGGGCTGCCCCCAGTCTGGACACCCCCCAGGACACCCTCAATGGATGCTTGGCTCATGGAGACTACAATCATCTACTCAGTGGGTGTGAGTGTTGGTGCTGTGGAGTGGCCACCAACAGTCTGCCACAGTGAGGCCCATATGGCAGTGACTTTCACCTTGGCCCTCCACTTGTCACTTGTCATGCATTTTATGCACTCCTGTGGCATGCAGTTGTACTTCCCATGGGCACTGACATATATTGCCACCTCCTCCCAGCCCTTCACCCTCTCCTGCCTGGTGCCTGTGTTGCCCGACAGCAGCACTTCCCTCTGTAAATATGCCTCCATCAGGGCACGCTGCTCATCCTTTGTAAAATTAGGCCTTTTCCTTTTTGACTGCTCCTCTTCACTATCAGACATACTGTTGCCTGTGGACAGGATTGTGACAGACATGAGCACATGTCCAGCATGCACTGGAGTTGAGCAAAGTCCCACATAATGCAGTGCAAAAGAGGCTGTAACATAAGGAATGTAAACAAACCTACCTTCGAGGCTGCAGTTCCTGTCAGGTACCTGAAGTGTGGTGTGGTGCTTTTCAGACCCATCTCATGCAAATGAGCTGTGGAGCAGCCAGTAATGACATGCTAATCAGTTGATTTAGGCCTTGATTAGCATATTCTGGCTGAATATTGCAAATTTGCTCCAGGCCCATCTTAATTTGGGCCACGCATCTGAAAAACATCGAGCATCTTTGCATGGCGTAATTCCAACACATGCGCAATGCACAGTACCGTAGTTAACATGCACGGCAGAGCATGTCCGATGTTACCTGCTGTGTATTGCACATCTCCCTGTGCTGCGCCTTTGACATCAATTGTGCATATTTGAGGAAATGCACCATGTGATTGGCTGCCTGTTTGGCATTGTCCACGTATTGTGCATCTTCAATTGCTGCGCCATTGCCCATTATAGCGCATGTTTGTGCACATGCACTATGTGGTTGGCTGCAAGTGTGGCACTATGAACCCTCATCAGGATGGTGCCTGTGCTCGGACATGCTTGTGTGGATCACTGGGTCGTGACCCCATTCTCCTGCCTGACCTTTTGCTACTGCACATGTGCTGTGCTGCACTATTGGTGCCAATGGCACATCCCTATCATGCATGTGCGAGTCACGCAGTGCACTGCATTGTGGGCCTACTGCACAACAGGCGTGGCCTGGCCACACATTGTGCAGACTGCCACACTGGCACACTGCACTGTCAGCAGCCTGGAGAAAAGTTATGGCACGTGCATCTGAGGGCAGGCCCAGGGCACTCAACTGGCCAGAAGTTGAACTGGCCAACCTGGTGGCAATTGTGGCCTCCCTTGAAGGGCAGTTATTCAGTGGGGAGGAGCTCCAGGAGGTGTGGATCCAGGTATGGGCACGTGTGGGGGTGCAGCTCCAACACAGGACTGGCATCCCCAGGACCATTGAGCAGTGCTGCCACAGGTATGGGGACCTCCAGAGGCAGAATTCAGAGAGGCTAAGAAGGCTGCAGGACCAGGTCAACGTGGGGGCAGTGCAATGCCCAGGTACGTGTGCATGCATTCTTCGTCTGTTCTTGGGAGTCTCTGGGTGTGTGGCAGGTGCGTGTATCGCTCCCCACATGGCCACCAATGCCCTGGCTGCAGGGCTGAGCCATTGGTTCCATGCATGCCATGGGTTGCCTGTGTGGCCTGGTGGTCCACTGTGCTGTTGCCATGGCACTGTGACATCACATTGTCAGTTGCCTCTCAGCCAGGCACACGTCGTGCTGCGCTGTGTTGCTGTTTGGGGGGGGTGTATGTTCCAGCATGATACTCATGGTGCTGTTACATTGTGTTACCCTTGCAGGTCGGGAAGAGTAATGGCAGGCCCTGGTAGGTGCTAAATGATGGTCCAGGGCAACCAGAGGTGGCGCACAGACACATGGCCAGCACTGATCTGCAGACAGTTGAACTGCATGTGCTGGCTCTGTGTGTACATAGGATATGGGGGGGTTGCATTGCTCACAGCTGGCCAGTGCCTGCTTCCTGTGAATGTCCATGTGGTGGCAGTCATGCACACATGGATTGTAGGATTGGCAGTGTATGGTGGTCCCGCTGTACCCATGGCACCTGTGTGCTTGTCCCCTGTTGCCATGTCTAGTCATGGCTCTGGGTGCCCACTGGTGCTCACATGGGGTCACCTCAGGGCCTGCGTTATTGGTGCACACAGGAGGCAGGTTCCTACACTGTGGGGGACATGGGCATATGTCCCTTGGTGACATCCTCTGCCTGTTCACTGTGCCACTTCCCATTCACTGTGTGGCTCTGTGTCCCAGCATGTTGCCAGTGTGTGCTGTGAATGGTGGGTTGAGGGCCCTCTGCATGGGCCAGCCAGCATCAGGCATGCACACCCAGCTCATGGGGGGAGCTGTGCCTGTGTGGGCTGTGGCACTAGTACGTGTTCTCTGTTTCCCCAATATAGGCCGCACCAGCTGCTGCACCACAGAGGAAGCCGAGGATGATGGTGGGTGGCCGGATGGTCACTTGGGGCGGATCATCATGGCCATGTTCCAAAGGCGGGGGGGCCCAGTTACGCATGGTGTGGAGGATGCTAAGTGACATATGCCAACTGAGGGAGCTGCTGCAGGACCAGGCAGCCTATGGCCAGGGGCCATAGGCCTCTGTGCTTCTGGACATTGTATATAGCCCCACTGTATCCATTCCCACACTCTTCTTCCTCATTGTATATAGTTCTACCCATGCAGTTCCCTATTCCCCCTTCCACTCTGCCACACAGCTGTTTTATTGTAAAGTTTCATATATTCTTATGGTTTTGCTGTTGTTTCATTATTCTTACTGTTGTTTTTTGTAGTTTTTCTGCTGTTCCTTATTATTACATATTTTTTTCTGATAACTGCATGTGTGTGGTCCTAACAGTTGTTCCATTGACCTGTTGTGTTGCATGGTTGCTTAATGCCCCTTGCATACCACTACCCATTTGTGTCTGTGCCACGGCACAATCGTATGCCCTGTCCACATTGCTTTACCCCCTCTCTGTTTTTCATGCTGTCCCCCTTGGACACCTCCCATGGTGTCCATCGGTGCTGCTCACATTGTCACTCTTGTACATCGCCCCTGTTCTGGTGTTGTGCATGCCTCTGCTGTTTTCCTGATCCCCTGCTGCTGTGCTGTTTGCAGTCCTGTGTACCTGTCAGCATGTGGCAACAGTGCAGCCTGCAGCCACCAGCCTGTGTACAGGTCTGCCTCTGGACCACTGTGCCCGTGCGGCGGCTGACATGAACTCCCTGCTTGGTTCCCCTGCACTGTTGTCAGTGCATGGCTGGGTTATACTGTCTGTTGTGCCTCTAGTGCTGTGGTGCTCCATCACTGCCCTCCTCTATGCCATGTCCAGTGTGCCTCTTTGTCCCCTGGATGGTGGTGTATGTGTGGTGACTCGAACTATGCCCATGGGGTCTGGGTCTGTGTCCATTGTGCACTTTGTCAGTGCCTTCCTCAACTCCTTTTGCCTTGGAATGCTTCCCTCCCTGTTTTGGCTGTTGTACCTCACTCATTTTCCATTGCACAGCCTTCCCTGTTGTTCTACTGTCCCAGGCCAGGTTGCTCCTGTTGTTATCTTCATTTCTGCCCAGTTGCTCCTGCGCATTTCCAGGTGCACTGGCACATTTCAGATTGCAACACGGGCAGACTAGATGGATCATGCACTCCCCATTTGCGACACGATTCCTATGTTCCTATGTTGTGCTATAGCTCATCTTTGCTATATTCAGACTGACATGCACTGATGCAACTCTACAATGCATCTTCTGAATATATCAGTGATTTGCAATGGTGCATATCAGTTGTGTGGTGCAACCACTTGCGCCCTTTCCAGGTGCAATTTTTAATATGAGGGCCAAAGTTTACAAGCTGTAAAAAGGTAGCATATGCTCAAAACCTGAATTACCAAAGGCTCCAAATAAAACGTGTCACTAAGTAATGCACATTATTTCCCATCCTTAAGGCCAATCCACTGAGCATTTCCCACAGCTCCCAGTACAACTGGAGCAGCCACAAGTGCAATTCTGCAAAAGAAAAGTAAACAAGCATATATTAATTTGTGAAGCAGTGCTTGGATTTTGTTAAACATGATCTTCAACAAGATCTATGGTGTTTATTACATGCATTTCTGAGAGACAGGCACCTGGGGTCAAATGAGACACAGAAGAAGCTTTCATTCCAAGATGGACCTTGTTTTATGACAATGTCAACAGGAAAACAACAGTATTATAGAAATGGTGCTACTTCCAGCCTATCATTTAAGCCTGGCACATCTGTTGCAGCCATGGAAAAGATCCAGTACTGTTCTTTCTTAAACAAAATCCTTTCAGAGCCTCCTAACACTTTTGATAAGGGTTTCTCAATTCCAAAGAATGAAAATTTATGATCACTCTTACATCTGGATTTATTTATGTGGGAGGCCAAAGCTTTATGGGGTCTGCATTTTCAATGGTTCTCACGTGTTCTGTGATGTTAACTTTGAATGACTTTTTCTTTCTCCCCACATAAAAATTCCACAACTTGCTAAATAGATTACCCCTTTTGTGCTACAGGTTTAGAACCCTTTTACTTTCATGTTCCTATTAGTTTTGGGATTAGTATCTACCCTGAGTGTGATCACTACTGGACAGTAATTAGGGTTACCGCATTTATTCCAGCCATCAGTCCTAGCAGGGAGTCAAATTTTAGGTCTTTCAGGAAGAGGTTGAACAGAATGTACCACAGTGTCATGAATATTTTTGGCCTTCGAATACAAATGTCTGAGATTTTTATTGGCCAAACTCCCATGCCAAGACCTCTCTGCTAATTGATGGCAAGCCTGTCTCCATTCCCACAACTGTTGCCTCTATCCTAAATTCTTTTTTCACAACCTGTGCCCTCTCATCTGGCCCATTAACTCCAAGCTGCCCCCCAAACACTTCCTCCTTGAGTGAAACATAGAAACATAGATTTTGACCTCAGATAAGGACCGCTTGGCCCACCTAGTCTGCCCATTTCCCTACCTACTGGATAAGCTGCAGATCCTTGTTAACCAACAGCCTATTTCTTCCTACCCCCCACAAGAATTGACTTATGTCTGTCCCATGCATGAAGTGGTTTCCATTTCTCCCATGTCTCTGCCCAGGAAGTCCAGGAACTTCCCATGTCATCCTCTCCCTAAACTCCCACAAAACAAGCCCTGATGGCTTTGATCCCCACATTCACGGGATATCCACCTCTCCTTACTCTCACTCATCTACTCAATCTCTCTTTCACTCTCTGTACCATTTCCTAAAACTGGAAAGCTGCCTGCACAAAGGTGGTGATCCCACCACTCCTGGAAATTACCGATCCATATCCCTTCTCTCCTCACTGGCCAAACTTCAGGAATCCCTTGTTTTCTCAAGACTATCTGATTTCCTGTCCTCCACTGATTTCCTGTCCTAAAAAAACACTCTACTGTGACCTCCCTACTCCATATGACTGATGCCATTCTCTCATGCATGAACCTTGTTCACATCGATGTCGCTATCTTTATTGACCTAGCTAAGGCCTTCAACTCTGTCTCTCACTCCCTTCTCCTTGCCAAGCTTCACTTTGCTGGCCTTTCTACCCCACTCATGGACTGATTCTGATCTTACCTTATGGGACGAACCCAATGCATCCAGTTGGGAGACTCCCTTCCCCCCCAACTCCTCATTCTCATGGGCATTCCTCAAAGATCTATCCTTGGCCCTATTCTCTTCTCCATTTTCTTAAATGACCTTCCATCTATCTGTCTCCTTTCAGATCCACCTCTACACAGATGACACCATCCTCTACACCACTGGCCCCTCATCCCTGGAGGTTGAATCCAAGCTACAGAGTACCTTCACCCATGTATTACATTGGTTCCAAGAAAACCACCTCAAGGTTAACTCTAAGAAAACAGTCTCCATGTCCTTTTACTCCTCTCAAAAATTAGCCAAAATCCCCCACTCCCTTCCTTTGATACCCTTGACAGTTTCACCTTAGAATCAGTCTCCTCCTGTAAGTACCTGGGCATTTGGCTGGACAGTTGACTTGATTTCTTGACCCACGTAGACTTTATTCACTTTATGCTCTGTCCCAGACTTGAAGCCATGTACAGAAATAAGGATGCCCTTTCCCCAGAGATTTTCTGAGAGTTCCTAACTAAAATGATCCACCCAGTCCTTGATTACATTTATGTAGTCCTTGCCTTCACTTCTGCCTCATCCCTCACAAGGTTAGATACCCTTTTGAATGACTTCTGTCATTTTGCTTCCTGTGCTCCTCCATGTACTCACCACTGTACTCTTCACTCCTCCCTCTCCCTCCCCTCCCTCCAAATGCACCGCCAGCTCCACGCCTCCACTCTTATTTTCAAATTCTGGTTGGACTCTGTCCTCTCATACCTCTCAGCTCTCTTGTCCCCTTCAACTTCCTCCTGTTATCAGCTCCACTCCGGAGACCCTCATACCTTCTCTCTTCCCCACCCTCACTCCTGCTCAAGGCAGACTGCCTTCTTCTTCCCCACCTTCACTCCTGCTCGAGGCAGACTGCCTTCTCCTACCATCTCCCCTTCCTCTGGAACTCACTTCCAAGCTCCACTCAGCTATCTCCATCTCTGCACTGCCTAAAATGCACTCTTTCCCAATCTCTTTCCTCTGCATGCTCCTGTCCTTCCTCCTGGCCCTGCTGTCTCTTACCCTATGCCATATACCTTACTCCCCATCTCCCCTTTTTTGTTTACTGGCTTTCCTTCTTTCTCCCCTCTAAAACCCCTAAAACAATTTTATTGGTTTTCTGTACCTACTATTGTAAATATTTTATTACTTCCTTAAATGTTAAACTCCCCTGCTACTCTTCGTTTTTATGCATTTCTAACCCATTTTACGTACCATACTCCAGTGTTACTGAATTTTAACTACCTGCTGCTTGTAAAATGAGATTTTATTTTGTATAATCCAGCTTGTTCTATATAATTGCAATGAACTTTGTCTCCACTTCCCCATCTTCCCAGGCTGCACCTGAAAATGAGCCCTGGCTCTCGGTTACCAATATTCTAAATAAAAAAATAATTAACTTTTTAGGCCTAGGTCCATACTCAGCAATCACCAGTGTTTCTGAATAATGGACCCTATCTCCTCCGATTGTGGGCTATAGGTTGACACGTAGCTGATCTTTGGGACACCCCTCACACATGCTGCTTTTTCCTTTAATAAATCTGTTTTAGCCATTATAGCCACCTCCTCCCTAACTTTTTGGATAATGCTTGTGACGTACCCCTCTCCTGAAATCTCTGTGTTAGTTCATTGGCTCTAGTCTGGTACTTTTCTGTGTCCCAGCAATTTCACTTTGTGCGGATAAATTATTCTTTAATGTATTGCCAAAACTGTGTGGCACAGATGGCAACTGCTGGCTAATAGGATAGTATTCCTATCACCGGCCTTATGATAGAGGTCAGAGTGGTAACCCCCCCCCACCGTCTTTCATAACAATAAGGTCTAAGAAGCTGACTTGTGTGTGGCTAAAGGACATACTAAACCCTTCTGGGTGTTTACTTTTCCATTCTTTCCTGCCCCCACCCCCAGTATTCACTTATGCAATTTCTATTTGTGCCTTTTGTCTCCATGGAACAAAAGGGGGTTGGGGTATTTCTCTGTCATATATAAATGCTAACATATACCAATGGCCATTGAGTCTTCCACTGCAGCAGCCCTCCTCTGTTGTCAGCTACAGAGTATTCTAGGATTTGTAGTTAAAGAAATCATCAGCTTTCAAGTAAGTAGAATCAGTCTGATACAATCTGCTATACTGCAATATGTAAAAAAAATGTTGTGAGTGGGGCTCTTAGAGCTGACTGTTCCACCTTAAGGTGACCCTGTGTACACCTGCATATTTCCATGGACCCTGTCACACCTGGAATCTGCGCACGTATCCTAACCCTGTTTATATGCCTTACACCTATCAAGGAGTACAGGATCTGGCCAATTACATTTACTATGTAACCCAACCAGGAAACTGACAGCACAATTTCTAGTAAAATAGCACTCCTATTCTATTGCAAGGAAGGAAACACTGAAATGTTCCAGAAATAGTTATTTCTTGTTAAACAGTTTTCATATCGCCTCAGATATTGCACTTATATGATGTCTTAGAAAAAGGATTTCCTTTGAAGGTTAGCTTGCTCCAAGAGGACATGATGAAATGGACACCACCATGATCCCAAAGTTAAAAGCGATTTACCAAAGTTTTGATATATGAACGCATATACTGCAAGGTGACTGCATATAGAACTGATTCACAATGTATTTTGATAGATGCATAGCCTATTTTAACAAATTAAATCAGGTTTTCACCCTCACAAACCAGGAAGTGTAATTTTACGTATTGGAGCCTGTATTTGGTGACCTTTGACACTCATTACCTTTGCAATGTCACCACAGGGAGATCTGTGCTCTGCAATTAAAATTACTGTAGTTCTTGGTCACAGCAATTCTGTCTTGATAACAGAGCTCTTGGTCGCAGCATGCAGCATGATAATAGCAATGTCAAACAGTTCATTTTCAGGGTCCGATGATGAAAGCATTATGTTGTCCTGCACGAATAGTGATCTTTCGGACACTGACATAGTGCCACAGTTTGACAGTCACTGCTTAGTAGATCCCCATAGGGATGACCCTATGACAGCAGCTAGAATGATGTGGGCAGTAGCTCAGGCAGTCACGGCAGTAGTCCCGATCCATTCCAGTACAGCAGTGAGAGCAGACTTAGTAACACGGACTGTTAATATTATATTTTGCTACTTAGTGCTACAGTTTGGTTCCCGTCATTGCTGTCATTTTACTGTGCTAAATCGAGGTATAGTGTGTGTTCTGTTACTCCCAGCATCGATGTGCCCACACAAATGCTAGTGATAGTACCCTGGGTTTTTATATTTCTTTTTTTGGGGGGGAGGATTGCTTTCTCTATGCTAACGAGTTGTTGGCCACTCCAGCTTGACACTGAGAGCACGGCTCAATCTGGTGGCATTGCTTGAGCAGGATAAATGGCTCACAGTTTGTCCAAATCTAATTTGTCCAAATTCCTCACCTGGTATTAGTTAGTAGTGCCCTCCTGCCAATTGATTTATCAGTCACTCACTCTGATGGAGCACAGGGTGGAAATTACAAGCAGGCACCTTGTACCCCAACCACTTCAAACCCCCCAGCTGCACACATACACTTAGAAAAATACTGCAGCATAGAACTTTTATTATCTGTAAATTATATATACTGTTTGGGTCTGTCTTTGCCCTAGTGCCAACTGGTCTACGCTATAACTTTCTTCTCTGTGTATGTGTGTGTTTGGGGTGGGGGGGTCTGCTTGTACTTTCCCCTTTAGAGGTATCAGTGATTGAGTAACGTGTTGAAGTCACCGGTTCCCCTATTTATGGCATGTTATAAATTTAAAACTACAAATTATTGCACCAGCTTTGTGTTACCTCTAAGCGCTCAGGAACGATACAGACTGCAGCTGTCATTAGTGTCTGCATAAGCATCTGTAATACCATCCTGGCATTGGCTTATTGCCGTTACATGTGTGCCTCTAAGTGCATTATGAATTGAGCAAAAAATACACAGTACAGTCTGTGATTGTCCCCCACCCCACAAGGTTAAAAATGACACTGCCAATACCCTTCTCATGGAGAAAGAAACTGCATTTATGTTTAGATAGCCTAAGTACCGTTTAATTGGTCCACTACAAAAAGGGACATATCCTTGTGGTAGGTACTCAAGCGTTAGACTGTATTTGAACCACCCTTCCTCACTTATTTCACCATACTTACCACTTCGGTCTGTGTCAAGTCGTTTGTGTTTTCCCATTTTTTCCATTACAGTGGATCTCTGATGCACATGCATAAAGTGTACAGCAAATACAACAGATGCTGCACTATACTGTCTCCCATGACTTACCGATGTCATGGTGCATTGTGTAGACTCCCTACATTCATTGCTGTGTAGCCCATATTTTGGTTCCGACATTATTCCCCAAGTATGCCGAACTGACTAGCACACTTTGCAATATAAAACCATAGAAGCCGTACATTGGTACCACAGTGTCGGGAGAGGATGGCAACTGCAGTCTCTTCTTTTGCTGATGCTCTGGAGCACATACAATTATGCTATAATCCTAATTATAAATAAAGACTGTTTGTTAAAATGTTAAAAAACTAAGTGTTTTTAATTTTGAGATGCACTGTAAACTACAGTATGTACAGCATATAACTGATTTTATTGCATTCATTTATAAACTTAGCGAGGAGCTGGCAAGCTGGAGAAACAATTCAGTTCACCAGGTCCCTTTATTCATGCACATCTAAGCATACTTTGTGATCGGTGTTATAGTGCTTGCATGAGAACACCAAATGAGCCCAAGAAAACACAGGAGCAAAAGAAAAAATATAAACTGTCTATAATGATGGTGACAATCAGAAATGCAATATCAAAAGCAGTTTACTGAAGCAATCACACTGGAAGCAGCACTTGCCAAAAATACACAGTTCATTGCACTGTTCCCCTGGGACTGGACCGTGCAGCTCAGTGCTTATACTCTTGCTGCACATTACAATTCTGAACTGTTGAAAAAGTCATCCATTTAACACAGGCCTATGTACCAATACTGAAAAGCTTACTTCAATTTATAGATCTGCCCAGTTCAAAAGTCGGCCTTTTGTGTCCCAATATGCTACAGATTACAGCTCCACTCAGTTAAAAAAAATGATTTTTTATACAGACTTGTTGTTATAATTATGTACTTGCAGCACTTATTAAAACTGTAACACTGTACTCAAGCACTGTAGATTGTGATGCTCCTAGAACCGATGGACCTAGGACACAGAGCTTAGTCAGATGAGTAAAATTGAAAATCAGGAGAAATCACCACTTCTGCAATCCCAAAAGCAAATATAACAGCTGCCGATATAACAAACAGTTGCAGTCATCAGTGCTGGAATTTTGCCAGTTCAGTTTTGGATCTGCACTCACTGAGGCTGGGTCCAGGAAAGATGAATGAATGAGCAGTGAGAAAGGTGCAATGGGAACACCTTCCATGTGCTGATGTCACTCATGCATGTGGATGCACTGCTCATGTGCGAACTTCAAACAAAGAAAAAAACATACAGATACAACTGTGGCACAAAAATGTTAAAAAACTAAGCATCTGAATATATTTAATACTTAACTTCAGAGCAGCTGAGCTTTGCATCACTTAATGAAGGGAAGGTGATCTGCAAACATGACATTGGGGGAAGTTGGTAAATCACTAACTTTCCAGCTGTGTCTTCCAGCTGCAGCCTCCTCAAATTCCTCCATGAAGCTGAAACTGGAAATTCTTTGTGACTCATCAGCTCTAGGTAGTTGGCCACACCCCCTGAGGACTCTCAGCCAGTTCTACTGGTCTGGAGTTCAAAATCTGGCTGGAATTAACCCTATGAGGCCCAGTAGTCATGCAGGAGAGCCTTGACTTCCCAGGGGCTACACACACCACATTTTGATGATTAATGACCTTGGCAATTCCTTGGACCTCAACATGGCTAGCCTTCTATCTGATGCTCCAGTATATAGCGACAGATCTCTTTGTTGCTCTCCTAGTCACTGGGAGAAATACAGTTATGATTAGAGAGCACAGTGACAGTTGTAGCCCCCCTGGCGCCATGTACCAAGGGGCTACCCTCCCTTGCCAACTGTCTCTGCTACCCAGCAAGGGGTCTGGGTCCTGCTACAGTGACTATTGGGGGTTCATTCCCAGAAATAGTGAAAATAGCATGGTGCCTCCATCTGGAGTAAAGTATCAGTGAGCCAGATATTCATTTGGCGTGGCCCCCTGGATACTGTGCCTACCCACCTCCCCAACCAACCACTATGCAGTCTGTGCCCCCAGTACCTTATCCAACCATGGACCATATAACTCAGCAATAAACACATGCAATAATGTTCACTACCACAGTAGTTTCAAACAACAAACTCACAGCTTTATTCAGTGGGGCAAGGGATAGGGAAAAGGGATACCTAGACACCGGGATGCTGTGAAAGCTGTGACAGGGAGCTCCTGCCAATCTTGAGGACCGACCTTTTGTTAAATCTGTTGCAACAGTTTTTCACTTTCTTAGCCTAATCTATTCTTTACAATTTCTAGCCCATAAGGTTGGCCACCTATGGGCACCCCCTTCCCTTTCTTGACTATGCTATAGTGTCCTCTTTAAATTTTCCTTTTCTCTCTCTCAGGTGGACTGATGCATCAGGAGTTGCCAGAGGAGAACTTGAAGAAGAAAGTCCATGGAGTTTTGACCAGAACCATGGCTGGCAGATGAAGAGAAGCTGCTGCCTGAATTGGACCTGGGAGCTCAAAGGAAGGCCAAGCCAGAAGACGATGAAGAGATGCAGGTCAAGGCAGACTGGAGGTGCAAGACAACACCCAGGAGGTGGAGACCCTGACGAGGATGATCCACTGGATGAGTGGGCAATGGCTGGAGGCAGAATGACTACACAGAGAGGCAGAACACCAATGTCAGGTGCCCCAGAGGTGCCTGCCAGAGAGTTTGGATAAAGAATCGGAGGATTTTTCGTGGGCTCAGCCGGAGGAGGACCCCCTGACTGAGCAGGATATTCCTTTGTTATCTGTGTTCCCAGGATGTTACTTGTTGGAAGTCAGAGATGCAAGTACAGAACTCGAATGTGAAACCCCAGGTAAGACTGTGCCTAGTGATATTGTGCTGGGGTTGAAGACTCTAAGCAAGCAAAAAGAGGCTTATGAGGCTGAAGGGACTTTTTCTTGTATTGATACAGCTAAATCTATTAACAGTATTGACTGGGGTATACTGCAGGCTAAAGATGCTAATGTTGCCAAACTGTTACAATATGTTCAGATCAAGGAGGTGGTACATGTGTTTTATTATTTTTTTAATGAAAAAGTTTTTGGTAACCAGGTAAGTGCATTGACCCAGTGGACCGTTTTCAGGCACAACCCGTGCCACTGCAGGTGGCAATACAGGAGAAAAAAAATAAAAAATAAAATATAAAGAGTCCAGAACAGGTGCATACACATATAAAGTAAAATACAACAGGAAATATGCAAATAGTGGAGGCTGTACAAAATGTGTCTGACAAACTGTTCTTCAGGATGAAATTAAAATAAGGGAAAAAAAGACTAACTGTGCAATATTAACAGCATGATAGGGGACAAAAGTACAAGTAAGTGCAAGACATTGGAGAACACTCGAGACAGTGATTGATGAAGCAAGTATTTAGGGAGATTAGACAGGTCCCAAAGATAATGGACAAGAGTGCATTGGGTGGCCAAGCTATATGACTGGAGTAGAACTGGAGTGGTCAGTGGGGGGGGAGGGGTTAACTGGGAGAGCAATGGCACTTGGCTTTATCAAGAAGCCAGGATTTGTGGTGCACCTTGAAGGTAACATGGGTGTCCAAAGAGTGGATGGGCACAGGGAGGCTATTCCACAGCGTGGGGGCAGCTATGGATAGTGCTTTACCACCCATGGCTGAGGTGACTTTTGGGATGTTCGGGCGGGGACTGAGGATGCCCGCAGGCATCTCGAGGGAGTTCTGGTGTTGAGGAGGGACGTATAAGGGGACAAACTGCCTGATGGTGCTGTCCAGAATGCAGCCAAGAGCGTAGTCAAATCTGTGATGGAGTGGGAGCCAGTCTAGTGTCTGGTAGAGGTGGCAGTGGTGGGTGGAGTACGACACCAGGTGGGTGAAGTGACAAATGATGTTGTAAGATGAGCAGAGATGCACACACAGGGCTGAGGATGTGCATGAGTAAAGGGGGGGGCGCAATAGTCAATAATGGGCAATAAGTTTCCTTGCGTGATGGCAATGTGGGCTTCCCTGGTCAGGAATGGTTTAATTCGATAGACCATGCCAATTTTCTGATTTACACAATGGATGACAGAGGTAACATGATTAGTGAAGGAGAGGGAAGGGTCCAGGATCACACCCAGATATTTAAAAGTAGACACAATTTCGAGTACAGTATTGCCCGGTGTGATTACTGAGAGAGAGGACCCTGTCTTGGCAACCTTTGATAGGAAAGGTTTGGATCCAAACAGCATGGATTTAGTTTTTTTGTCGTTCACAAGTAGGTGGTGTGACTGGAACCAGGAGTGGGTGGAAAAGTAGTTACTGGACAATACTGTGGAAATATTTTCAATATTCTCAAGAGCCTTGTCACTCATGAAGAGGTAAAGATCGTAAGCATATAGGAGCGCATCGCAGGAAGGACAGTCAGAGGGGAAAGAGTTAATAAACAGTGAGAATAATAATGGGCCAAGAATGGAGCCCTGAGGAATGCCAGTGGTAACTTGGAGGGCAGGGGAGGTGGCAGGGTCAACACATGCTGACTGGGCTCTATTTGAGATGTAAGATTGGAACCACTGAGTGATCTCAGTTGAGCAGCCAAGGTTATGGAGGGAGGAGAGCAACAGGGTGTGGTTGTCCAGTTAAAAAGCTTTAGACAGGTCGACAAAGACTGCGCTCTCCCTAGGTCCATATTCCTAAGAATATGTTTGGTAAACAGGGCCCCCCCCCCCGAGGACATGCTGCATACAAAACCGGTTGGGGTTCCTTCTGGTAGCCAGCTGCACTTGAAACTGTTAGTGTTTCTCCTTTTTCATATTTTATTAAAGAAGCCTTTTGCATTTTCAAGCTGAGGAGTGCTGACGCTTGTTTGTTACTTTGTTGGACGGTTCACATCTGGCACCCTCCTGGTGCCAGTGAGCTGTTTTGCTGCTTGGAAACAGGGTCAAGGCAGATGTGATTGAGTGATGCTTGCAGAAGCCGTATTGTTGTTTAGACATTAGATTGTAAGAGTCAATGTGGTTGGACAGCTGTCGGTGTATGATCTTTTCTAGGAGCTTACTAAGGTGGGGAAACAAGGATATGGGACGATAATTATCTGTGGATAACAGGTCACCAGTTTTAAAAATTAGTACCACCTTCGCATGTTTCCACATGCTGGGCACCGAAGAGGTGGACAAGGCCAGGTTAAAGAGGTGGGTGAGTGGATTTAAGATGGCAGGGGATAAGAGTCTGAGTATAGAAACATAGACTTTGATGGCAGATAAGGACCGTTTGGCCCACCTAGTCAGCCCATTCCCTATGTATTGGATAAGTTGCAGATTCTAGTTACCCAGCAGCCTACTTCCACCTACCCTTCACTATAATTTCCATATGTCTGTCCCAGGCATTCTTGAATTCCCCCACCGTTTTTGACCCCACAACCTCCTCAGAAAGGTAGTTCCATGTGTCTACCACCCTCTCCGTGAAAAAAATACTTTCTGACTTTGCTCCCGAGCCATCCCCCCTCTATCTTCAAACTGTTCCCTGTTGTTCTTGCACATCTCTTTCTCTCAAAGATGCTCCCATCTTGGACTTTGTTGTTTCCCTTGAGGTATTTGAAAGTTTCTATCCTTTCCCCCCTCTCCCTCCTTTACTCAAAGGCATACATATTAAGCTCTTTCAGTCTCTCCTCATATGGCTTCTGTTGCAGACACTGCACCATTTTAGTTGCCCTCCCCTGGACCACTTCCATCCTGTCTATGTCCTTGTGGAGATGGGGGTCTCCAGAACTGCATCCAGTAATCCAAATGGGGTCTCATCAACTGTCTGTACAGAGGGGTAACAACTTCCTGTTTTCTACTATACCTCTCCCTATGCACCCCAGTATCCATCCAGCCCTCCTTACTGCCTTCTCACATTGTTTGCCTACCTTAAGGTCATCTGATATATGACTACCCCAAGGTCCCTTTCCATCATTGTTGTTGTTAGTGCCTCCCCTCCCATTGTGTACTCTTCCCCTGGGTTTTTGTTTTGCAGGTGCATTACTTTGCACTTTTTTGCATTGAATCTAAGCTGCCATACTTTTGACCATTTCTCCAGCCTCTCCAAGCAATACCGGGAAAATACCATCACTGCCTGGGCTGCCCTTGCTAGGCAGGCTCTTTAGCAGTTTGGCAGTATCCTTAGAGGTGATAGTCCAGAATTAGAAGGTGGGAAGGGTGGATTTGTCAGGAGTTGGGGCAGAGGGAACAGGCCTGAGGCAGCTTGTTAAGAAGAGCTGACAGGTTTGTGAACTTATTATTGAAAGTCATGGCAACTTTTGCAGGGTAGGTCAGGGTCAGTCAGCTGACCAGAGGGAGTGTCAAGGTGAACAGTAGAGTTATGAGTACGTGGGTTACGCAAGGAGTTTATCTCACCCCAGAAATGGGGGTTGCCATGGCTGTCTCTTTGTTTGCTCTGAAGGAAGGTATGCTTTTGGGTGAGGGCAGTTTGTTTACATTTGTTTCATAGGTGCCTGTAATCATTCCAACTGGTAGGGGAGGGGACCTTCTTATAGGCTGACCAAGATGTGTCCCTCTCCCTCATCACAGCCAAAAGACCCTTAATAACCCAATGAGAGCAGCCTCCACTAACTCTATGAGTGGTCAAGGGGAAATGCTGATTTTGGAGATGTAGAACTGCAGAGGTGAAGAATCTCTTGGCCTCTGACATGTTGGAGAGGATGTAGAAAGTAGACCAGTTTATTGCCCAAGCAACTGCGAGGAGGGAAGGCAGATCTGAGTGGTTGAAATTACAGAAAGAGAGCAGTTTGGGGGTGTTGTTTAGCCTTCAAGGCCCAGACCATGTAGGTGGGGGAGTGATCACTAATGGCATCTGATAGTGTCCTCAATTGGAGCACCTTTTCTTTTCTGTTAGTGATCACCCAGTCAAGAAGTGTATGGTTTGGGGTATGTGAGTTGTGTCTAGCAGGGATGGTCATAATTTGGACAAGGTTATGGAGCTTGAGTAGGTTAGAGTAGTTTGGTTCATGGGCACTAAGCCAATCCAGATTGACGTCTCCAAAGAGGATGGTGTCTCTGGTGGGGAGAAGCTATCCACCCCTTCTAGGTAGGTGGTGATACCTGCAGAGTGTCCTAGCGGGGGTTATATCATATGCTACATAGATCTTTTTAGCAGCACCGATAGTCAGTTCCACTAGGAGCCTTTCACTGAGGGAGCTGGAGTCAGAGTGTAGGACAGAGGCAGTGGAGAGGGACTCGAGGATGTAGAGAGCCACGCCTCCACCCTTTTTCTTTCCTAGAGTGTCTGCCATCAGGTGTCTGTATCAGTAGCAAGTGAAATGAATGAATCAAGAGACATAGTGGATTTATGTAGAGGGGATGAACCTAGGACTGGGCCCCTGCTTAAAACTGACATGTCTGGTGGGGTTGGAGCAAGTAATTACTCACCCCAGAGAAAGTATTTCTATGGTACTGGATTTTGCAGCTGTCCAGATTTTTGGTTAAGAAATATGATGTATTTTCCCTAAAAGGAGATAGTTCAGGGAAGGTACCGTTAGTCTCTGTTGAGAAATGTGTTAATGCCTCAGGGTAAAGAATGATGATATCCACTATGTTTATGATAGAATGTTTATTGTTAATAGGGACCATGAGACATAGCTTCTGAATATGGATGGGTGGAAGCTCCATCCCTTCCTGGGACAGGAAGGTGGAAAGCAGTCTGCAGGACCTGCTTGCCTCTTAAGGTGGGGGATATGTGATAGGGTGCTCCTGCTACTCTTGAGGACTGACCTTTTCTTAAATCTGTTGCAACAGTTCTTCTCTTTCATAGCCTAATCTATTCTTTACAATTTCTAGTCCATAAGGTTGACCACCTATGGGCACCCCCTCCCCCTTCTTGACTATGCTATAGTGTCCTCTTTAAATTTTTCTTTTCCCTCTCTGGTCCTCATATAGAGAGGTAATTGTGGTGACCTCTGAGCTGATGTAAAACAACAGGCTGTGTTCCTCCTTGTTGGATTTAGTATGCAATGGCACCATGTCATATAATACATTGATGTATATACCATGTATATGAAACCTATAAATGTTGAAAATACCATGGCACTAGGTGTTTTTGATAAAGGTAAAAAGTACTAGGTGACTGTATATTATAGAAATTAAGTTAGTTGTGCTATTTAAATTGCTGTAAGCTGAACAAGTCTGAAATGTCATGGTGATTTGCATATATTCCATGATGCTTTGCATTATGGAAGTATGTGTGATGTGTTTCTTTGAAACATGGCTTATTGCCAGTGCCCTTTGCGGTAACCCATATTTCAGTACTTCTGCACTGAGGTTCTTTGTCTATAGCTTGTTTTTTTTCTTTGAGCCCCCTCTGCTCAAGCAAACAAGGCCCACATAGGGGAGACTGAATCTCAACTGATAAGTTTGATCAAAGATCAGTGAGTCAGTAGGTGCTAAGTATAGAGGAAAGACTTGCATAGTTTGTTGCTATAAACTTATGTACTGAAGAAGGGATATGCCATTTCTGAAGGCTATCTGCTGCATTTTGAATAAACATTACACAGAGATTGTGTGTTGAATTTGAAGTTTGGTGTCTGGTTCATCTGCTTTCCCACAACCCCTCCACAAAGGCAAAGAAAAATGCTAGTGCAACGTGCAATGTTAACATATGGGCCCGCAGGCAAAGCACTCCCCCACTGGTACCAGTGCCCCAGAATCGTCCCTAGGGGTACCCACTAGATGCAGGCCTGGTATGGTATCACAGGTTGACTGGCTGTTGGGGCTCTGAAAATTGCAGAAAGTTGGTTTTAAAAAAACAGATCAAAATCCTCTTTCCCCTACCCAGAACCAGGTCCAGGGTACTCATGGTTTGATGATTTCAGCAATGGAGCCTCAAACTTGTGCAGCGCAAGCGAAACAGGCTGACCAGGATCCCTCAGTCCAGATGGAACTCGCTCGAGGATCTTGCAGCTGGTCACCTTGATTGTAGTTCTGGCTACTTGTCACCTTCAGCCACTTCTGGCTCATTGTAGAGCACAGTGACTGGACCACACTAACCCCAGAAGGCCAAGACCTAGAAGTGGCTCCACAGCTGGGCCCCCAGCGACGGGTTGCAGGTGCTCTAGCACCTCAGCAAGAGCTGGTGACCCCCTGAGACAGCGTGTCCCACTTGGAAGGGGTTAACAAGTTCTCTTCCTGGCTCTGGGTGAGGACTCCCAAAAGGTGGGGGTCCTCCTGTAGTCCCTGCACTGAGTTCTCAACAAGCAAAGTTTTCAGGCAGTCACTCCAATGAAGCCCAGTGCCAAATTGAGCAGGTGCTACCCTCTGCGTCAATCAGTGTCAATGCAATCCAGTAGGGGGAACACTCAGCAGCAACAGCCCCCTGCACACCGGTTCACACTTTCAGTTTAGCAGTGTCTAGACCGTTTCTGTGGCTGCAGCAAGACCTCAGCTCTCAGCCACTTCAACCAGTTCACTCAGGACATACACAATTCCTGGCTAGCACCATCACGACCAGAGATGTTCTGCCTCTTCAACAAAAATGCAATTGCAGTCCACACAAGTAAACAACCTTTCATCAGCAAATGTAGTACTCAAATAATCTGCTCAGTCTGTTCGTTTAGCTCAGTTTCCTAGTGTAGGGTGTCTGCCACATTTAGTTTCTTCCAGCACTCATTAAGCAACCTCTCAGTACCTGGAGAAACATGATCACAGTTCAGTATCTTTTTCTCTTTTCCCCTGCGCAACTCAGTCCTGCATCAAGCACATGGAGAATCATTCAGTAACCAAAATCCTCAGATTTAGGCCTGAAGTCCAATGTCTGCTTTTCCTGCAATGGGCTGACTCAATCCCAAAAAGTCCCCACTATATCAGAAGAAATCCCAGTGTTCTGTTTGGCTGTGGAAGCCTTTCAATAATCAATAACCATAGTGATCAATATTTCCTGCTTGTTTCTTGGGGCATGATCTAGGCACCAGAATTAGTCCCCTCCTTTTCCCAGGAATCCCTATGTTCAAGATTTGGGTGCCTAGATCACTGATTGGCTAAAGAAATGGGTTAAGTGTCAAAAACATTTTTTTTTAAAGTTGTTTTACCAGGAGTAACACACCAAGCTGGAAGCTTGTTTACAGGTGCGACCTGAGAGCACAGGGAAGTTAAGTGACTTGCTCAAGGTCACACAGTATGCAAGTTGGGGCTGTGGGATTCAAACCCAGGTTTCCAGATTTGCAGCTCAGAGCCTTAAACCACTGCGCCATACTGCCTTCCAAACATGTCCACTCCCATTAATTTATATAGAGTTCATTTCAGTTTTATGCAGTCTCTCTCCTTTCTCAAGCTGCTGCCACTCAACACATTACTTTATCGTCACCAATACCCCCCAGAACCCCACCGGAATATAGCCCCAACTACCCTCTGTTAGACAACTCTTAATCCGTTAGCCCCAAGGTCTCGCCATTGCTGCTGCCAGAACTCTATGCCCCCAGGCAGCAGGCAACACCACACTAATAGTGACAGGGACCAGTCATTAACGTTCATGAGCTTTGAGCGGCTCCTGTTATATTGGATGATTTAGGACTCCTAGGAGCAAATGTTTAAGCCCCTCCAGGCCTCCGGTCCCCAGCAACATGACGACGAACACCGGGACCAGAGACACACCTCCTGACTGACTGCAAACTGATCGGTCGCCACACTGAAGCGCAAGCCATACTTACATGAGTGCTGACCCCAAACTAAAATGCCAGCAGCTCGTGATTACTGATTCATGCCCAACAGGGCTGAAATGAGGCAGAACAGCAGGGGGACAGTGGAAACCACCCGACCAACAAGGTAAGCCCCCAAAGGGGGGTTACATAGTACTGCCAGTCAAATCATAACATGAAAAATTAGGGATCCCCGATAGCAGAGGGTCCTATGCCCAGACTCTGTGGTAGCCCACATTCTGGATCCCCCTAGGGCATTAGGCCTGAGTGCCCCTGAGCGGTGCCCAACAGGTTTAAAGATGGCAAAACAACCAAGAACATGATCAGCCACTGATCCAGGCTTTTGAAACAGTACATTGACACCTCGCTAGGAAATGTATAAGATAAAATACCACTTCACCAAAATTGAAGCATTTAGACACATAATCATTTTTAAACTTTTCTCCAAAATGCACTTTTGTACTGGCATCAGTCCCCTAAAAGGATAATGTTTTATATTTAAACACCTTAAGGGCAAGGCAGAATTTTCAAACCACTTGCCATAGGTAAAAATGTTTACATCTAAACTTTACATTTTTTTAAATAGTTACAAAGTAATGAGAACAGTTAAAAATAGTTCACTAGCAAATGGTAAGCATTTCATTGGTCAAACAGACCAGGGGGTAAATCCTTAAATGTTCATCTACGAGCATGGTATTGCCAAGTATTGATGCCACTACCAGTGTCTCTAGTAACACCAGGGAAGTCACTTCAGGCAAAACAGTCAAACAACCCAACAGGATCTGTAGCAATGTCCCTGACTACCGCAACAGAACAGAAAATAAAAGGAATGCATACTCCCTCAGGATCCTCAGATGTCATCAGGAAAGACATAAAAAAGATGTCATCAGTGGGATGTCTCACTGCTGGGCTAAAGTTATCTAATGGTGGCACAATGTCATGTCAGAAGGGACACTCTGATCCTGGGTGCAACCCCAGCCAGACATGGGTGACACTATCCCGGTGCATGGTGGGTGGTTGGCTTATCTACTCACCTAGTGTCTGTGCCTCTCACAGCTGCACCTACCAACTCACACCTGCACCTACCAACCAGATATCTGGCTATACCCTTTGTGCTCGGGATACAGTGTCCCCATATCTGGCTGGTAGTCACTGGTCTTCTCCTGTTGCAGTTAAAGCTGGAGGTCAGGTAAAAGTGACTGTGGGGTATCACACTCAACACAGTCCCATTCTGTCAAAAAGGATCAGAGCCCACAGCTGATCTGTGCTCACTCTGAGACATACCTGTGGAGGAATCAAATACACACACAATCCATTTTTCACCTTTAGGATAATGGTACAGTTTGAATGGAGCAAGGTTCTTATCAATTAAAGGGCTGCCACTTGTCCATAATCCTTAAAGAGCAGACCCAGCAGCATTAGATAAGCTGCCAGACTCACAGTCCATGCACCTTTTTTGCCCTTCTTGTTGCTGCCCTTTTTCTCACAGGGCCTGATTCTCAAAGCCCTGCATCTGATGCAACGTGCTTGCACCAAACAGATATCGTGCAAGGTGCACCTTGCGTCCAGGGCTGCCTCCATGCAATTCACAAAGGTTGCCTGCATCAACCGCAGGCTGTCTGCCCCAAACAGGACTTGCACCAGCCCTGTGCCCTGCACTGCCCTGTGACATGGCACTAGGTGGACTGCACTGACACAAAACAAATGCAATGCTCTTTTCTCCCTCTGTCCAAATGGTAAATTCAGCCCTATCAGATCCTGTGCCACAGATTACTACAATTCTTGGCGAGAAGTTGGAATTTGTCCCTAAATTCAAATACCTGGGAGTATGGCTGGACGATAGGCTCTCCTTTATAGAGCACGTTGAAGAATTACTCAAAAAATTATGACAGAGACTTGGCCTGTTCTTTAGGCTAGCCCGCTTCTTAACTAGAGATGCCAAACTACAGCTGGTACAATCAACCTTTCTATCCATGATAAATTATGCTAACATCCTCTACAGTCACAGTCCCATTTCCTACCTCACCAAACTTGACACATTATATCATAGAGCTTTGAGGTTCATCACAGGCCTGACTTATTCCACTCACCACTGCTCCCTATATCAATCAGTGGGGTGGAGTTCTCTTCAATTCAGGTGTAATAAAAATGCAGCCTTATGGAACCTGACAGCCATCTCCAAAAAACTGCCCCAATACATTACAGACTGTCTTCCTATAAAACCAATAGGTAATTATGCCCTGAGAAGTTTCAAATCTCTCTTACTGATGATTCCCAAAGTTAACTCTCACTTTGGCAGGGCTGCTATAAGCTTTACACTGTCCTCCTTGTGGAATAAATTGCAAAAAAAGCTGAAACTGAGGTCACCCATCGGCATCTCATCTTTCAAGCAAGCAATAACACACGACGAGGTGTGGGTTATGTCCTAATAAGAGCACGCCCAGGTGCGTTGTTAGGCACAAGGCGCTTGCGTCGATTGCCTTATGCTCCTGGGCGTGCTCTTATCAGGAGATAACCCACACCTCGGAGTGTGTTATTGCACTTATAAAATGGGTTCCCCAGTAAAGAAGTTAATTTAAAAAAATGTAGATACATAGCGTAAAAAAAAAAAGCAGTTTAAAAATTTGATTAGTAGAAAATAATAAAAAAGTAGTCCCTGCCATTGACTTTTAGTGGAGCTGTTTAATGTAAAGGTAATACAGGTTGGTGCCTGTCTGTGTGTAAAGTCCTCAGTCACACACAAACACTGTAGTAAAACATGTTTTTTACACTCTTCAGCCTCAACGTATAAACGGAGAAACACCTGAACCCATGTTTTTTTGTTTACTAGTTCTCCCTACTTTTTGCTTCCTTTTCAAAGCTGCACCTACACACCACTCTGTCAGCGCCAATATGCTGCATAAACACAAGGGACACAGCGTTTACATCAGAACACACCCCAGAAAAAATGTTCCTCCTATTTAATTTCTAACCTCACTTCAAAATATTGCGAGCAGAACCCGATCTGATGAGAGTTTGCTGGTTTTATTTACATTAAACGGCTGGCTGAATGGGGGAGTGAGCATGTCCTTCAGCAGCTACCGTACAAAGTCATTTCGTTTTTCGGCGTATCAAAATGTGAAAATTACATGTACAAGGGAAAGAGCTTTGTATGGTTATAGAAAAGTGCAGCACATTTTAAAGCTGCCATCTGGTTCAGTGAATCGTTAACTCGGGCAATGTTTGAAGAAGCAGGTTGCTGGCATGATGTTTATTTGAAAGCCGTGGGATGCGCGAATTGTGACGGTCACCGGATCGGGTTCTGCTCGCAATTTTTTGAGGTGAGGTTTGAAATTAAAGAGGAGGAAAATGTTTTCTGTGGTGGTGTTCTGATGTAAATGCAGTGTCCCTTGTGTTTATGCAGCATTGGTGCTGACAGAGTAGTGTGTAGGTGCAGCCTTGAAAAGGGAGCTGTAAGTAGGGAGAACGGTTGAGAGTGGTCAGTGGGAGAGCATGTTAGAAAATGTTTTTAAAAATGTGGCGGGCATGGATCCTTGCTGAACTGCATCCTGCTTGGCATAACAGGTACCAGTTACTATGTATACATGCTGATAAGGACACGGCTACTGGTACCTGTAAACCAATCAGAATGCACAGTTTGTCTTACCCATTTTATAAGCCCTTATATTCACGTCTCAGAAATTATCAGTGCAATTGTTTCCCATGACCATGAATTGTCATCATGCTAACCTGTATCATTTAACCATGAACAAATTACTTCTAGTGCTTGTCTCCTCCTTGGCCCTGGTCTGTCATCATGCTTTCATGTAACACCTTGATGCCTCTGTCCTCCCTTTGATACTGGTCTATCTTCTCGCTTTCTCCAGCCTTCTTTTCACAATTCTATACTGCACTCATCCACAAGCTACACGCAATCATACTATAAAAGTCCTAACTCCCCTTTACCTCTCCCCGTAGACCCCCACCACCACATCAGTTCTACCGACCTATCCTTGGGACTTCACTTCTCACAATGTTTATCCTTCGCTTACATATTACATACCCCTCCTGGTACCCCATCTGCCATTAGTTGGTGGTTCTCCAAGCCATTTTCATGACTAGTACTAGTGACTGCCCCTGGTAAATGAACTAACTGGTACTTCTATACAGAGAACATGGTTTATATACAGTTGCATGGTTCAATGGTGGATCTGCCCCGTTGTATTTGAATCCTCCTCTGTTATGGCTTGCCTTGTCTTCCTTTTATCATTTGACTCCCCTATTACTGCACCATTGTGTTTGTGTTTATATACTTATTTACATGTATTTATATGTTTTTATGATGGATGTTACCCGACCCTGTTCTAACCAGGTCCATCTTGTAAAAGAGCTCTGCTCAGTGATGTTCGCCTGGATAAAGATTTTGATTGATTGATTGATTGACAAGCTGTAGCTTGCTATTCACAGACAGCACCCAGTGGGAGAAATTCTAAGTCCCCTTAGACCAGCCAGGGCTGGTGATGGACCGTGCAGCGAATGGTCCAAGGGGCTTGTGGCGAACCCTTCCGTGCACCATGCAGTTGCTGCATGGCTGGGGTTGCTGCAAGTGTTGGGACTTAGGCACCAGGACCCCTCCTGTACCAGAATTGGTGCAGGGTCCCTGGTGCATGGGGCTTTGGTGCAAGCTGCTGTTTGCCACAGCTTGCGCCGGACGTAGCCCCATTTGAGAACCGGGACCTCAGTCTTTAGCACAAAACAGGCCTCTCCACCTCACCCAAACCCCACTACTACTTCTCCCCTTTGATCAGTTTAGTTGTGTGGTTTACTGTCTAATGTTCTTTAGCTGCTGTGGGGTGCAGGGCTCTGCACTCACTCTGTGGTATTATTTAGTTTTTTATTTACTTAAGCCTGCTTTATGGCTTTCTCTCTCCTCATGACCCACATGGTCACATGCTGCCCCACACATACTTCAGGACTCCGTTCTTGAACAATCCACACCCATCTGGCTGCTTCAAGTGCTCAGTCCATTGCTACTCAGTCCACTTTTATGTCCACTGTGTGCACATGTGCTGCGAACATCTTGCTATGAGAATGGCTTTTGAGGGGCGTGACACTGTCAGTCCAATGCAGAATGGTCTGCAGGGGCTCATCAGCATCACAGCAATCATCAGCTAGGCTGGCCATGACAGTGTTCTGGCTTGCTGGGTGGAAACTTCCTGCATTTCAAAGGAATCATAGGTCAGCTCTTTCCTTTGACCTACATAATGCCATTGAGCAAGCACAGCTGATCTGTCATGATCACCCTGCTGAAAACCAAAAACCATCTATTGATGTCTGTTGCTGCCACAGCCATAACTGTCCCACACAATCTCCCATGCCAGCTGATATCCCCCTACCCTGCCCCTTTTTACTTCTGCAACACTGGGGAGCCCACCCATGGTGCTGCCAAACATGATACTGACACTGGGAGTGCCCAATCCCCCAGTGTCTCCACCTGAAATAAAGAAAACTGTACCCCATTGTTTATTATTTTAAAAATACACCCTGTAAAAAAGAAAACTACTCCTCAATGTTTGTTGCTGCCACACCATAACTGTCCTCCCCAAGCCCAACCCATGTTAATCTTCCAGCATGGAGTGCCCATTCCTGTGTTGGCCTCTACCCCCCACCCTGCCCATTTTGGTTCTGTAACATCCAGGATCCCAACCTGGTGCAGCCAAATATAACACTGACACTGGGGATGCCCAATTCCCCAGAGTCCCAAGCTGAAATAAAGATAACCGTCTCTTGTAGTTTTTTTAAATGAACCCTGTGAAAAAGAAAACCATCCATCAATGTCTGTTGCGGCCGCTACTGTCCCCCCACCTGACATTCCCACTCAGCACCCACCCCCAAGTGCTTACTTACCCACTGGGGATCCAATGCAATAATCTTCTCTGGATTGCGGACATGTGGAATTCAAGCATGCATGGGACAGTCATAAGGCAATTCTAGGGGGTGGGGGTAGGAAGAAGTAGGCTGCTGGTTAACTAGGATCTGCAGCTTATCCATTAGGTAGGGAAATGGGCAGACTGGGTGGGCCAAGCGGTCCTTATCTGCCATCAAAATCTATGTTTCTATGGACATGTCTTCACTCTTCAATGCTGGACTGTGAACTGAGTCAATCAGCAATGCGGTTCAATGTATTTAAATGGGGCTTTGAACATAGTGGCATAACTTGCTAATTTTTTAATATTTTTGCCCCAGATTTTTAGCATGCTTTTCTAGGGACCCCACCTCATGAACAATGGCAGTAAAATTAGACAAATCTGTACCAAAAGGTGATTTTACAGTCATGGTGCAAAATCACCTTTCAGGCAGGAGTTGAACATTTTCTCTGCCTTGTTCATGAGGTGGCATCATAAGAAGGCTAAGTTGAAAATTTGGGGTAAAAATATATAAAAAAAAAAGCAACAGTTGTTTGCCTACATTGAAATTTGTGAATGCAGCTTGTAACTTTGGTAATTTTTTGACCCCAAAATTTCAGCATAGCTATTTCTTTACAGCACCTCATGAATGTAACAGCAATCCTTTCTCAGATCCTGGCCAAGATGTGTTTTTGCATCCTGAAAGGAGATTTCATGGTCACTGCACAAAATCGCCTTTTTGGAAGCAGTTGAAAACATTCTCCACCCCTACTGGAGTTAACCCTCACTTCAGTGAAACTCTTGTGGTGTATCCTGCTTGGACAGGTCATCAGGGTTTCCCAAGCTCTTTGGCTTTTTTTTTAACTACAATAAAACATTGTTATAATTGGGTAGACCCTCTAACCTTAAAGCAATTCAAGGTTTCCAATCTAGACCTGGAACATTCAACATGTGCCATGTGTCTGTAGCCCTGGTGATGTCCTCCAAGAGGGCTACTACCCCTGCCTTGCTGGCCTGAAACAAGGTTAAGGGGCATTTTGCTGTTACTGGGGGCCCTTTCCCAAGAATGAAAATTAAATGGTGGTGCTTCCACCCAGAGTACATTTTAAGTGGGTATGATTTTTACCAGTACAACCCCCTGGGATGCTGTACCAACCCACCTCCCAAACAATCACTCCAGAAATGAATATCGGAACTGAGACCCCCAAATGTTACCGCTTTACCTTTTTTGACTTCAGCTAATGATATGCTCACTAAATCAGGCTCTCAAGTCAGAACTTTTCCAAAACAGTAACACCATATTTATTTACACGGGGAGGGTTAGGAAGGAGAGAAGGGACTAGAGGTTAAGCAAAACATCTCGTAAATTTGCATTAAAAGATTTAGAATTTTTAAACAGTTATTTCCCCTTTGACTCAAAATCACATTTTAATTATTGAGGCCACCAACTGTCTCTCTAGCTAACTGCAGCAGGTATAACCTTTTCACAGAACCCCAACTGGTACCAGTTCGGATAACCCCCAGAATTCTATCCCTGGATACCTGGTTCTGTAGTTGCAGGCCTGTGGTGCAGCTGGTCGGCCGGCATTGGCACACTTTCTTTAAGTCAGATTTTATTTTTCTCTTTCCTGAATACTTCAAAATATTTGTCATGACATTGGGCACCAGATTAGAACAGCTATGTGCATCCCCAGTTTGCAGGACAGTTCCTGCGCTTACTTATGGTTCAGTGACTCAGTCTCTGGTGGCTCTGTGACTGAAGCACTGGGGTTGATGGAACAGCAGAACCTTGGAATCATTGGCTTGAACAGATTTGAGACAGGTGGTAAGACTCCTGCAGCTTGGATACTGTGCTTGACAAAAGGTCTTGCAGCTTGTCCCCTTCAGCCTGTTCAGACCTGTTGCAGAGCTCCCTCACAAGGTGCGTCTAACTGCAGAAGACCCAGACCTGGCAGTGGCTCTACAGCCTGACTCCCTCACAGGTCATGAGTGCTCTAGCTACCCCAGCATGCGCTAGTAGCCCCATGTAGCCAGCAGTACCCAGTGGGTGGGGGTTGGCAAGTTCCCCACCTGACTGAGTTAGGCTGGAAATCTCTGGATCTCCCTTTTCTCTCATAGGACTAGCTCTGATGTGCAGCCAGAGCAGTTTGTTTGACTTTCCTACTTTTCAGACTCTGGAGCAGCAGAGTCCGAACTCCAACTTTGTATCACCAGTTTCCTTCCTTAGCTGGATTTCAAAAGCAGCAGCAGGCCCCTGGAGTCTAGGGCACCTGCCCATCTCTTTGCTTTCACAGTCTCTCTATTTCAAACACAGCAGCCAACCTTGCTCTGGGTCACACACAGTTCCAGCAAATATCTCTCTCAGATACAAGGTTTCTCTCAGTCCCTCTCCTGCAAAACAGATCCTCTTTTCTCACCATGCAGGTGCAGATTGATGCAGAAAAGGCTCTCTCTTCAACCTCTTCGACACAAAGAAAGGTCAATTTTCCATAATCCATTTTTCAATTCCAATACCATCTCTTAAGTCTTCTCTCCTTCACTTTTTATGTTATCTTGTGCACGTGCAAGCAGCATATTGTGGTAGCTTGGAATAGCAGGTTTTGGAGGTGTGGTCATGTTGTGGCCAGTGACGCCACTGCTTTTTCAGGCTGGGCTCTGTGGCATGAATTAAACAGCACGCTGTCTATGACAGCAGTTGAAAAGCGTGTCAAAAACTTGAAATGAATTCGCTGCTGCAATGAGGAAGCGACCTGTCATTGCAGGGCGTGCCTTGCCTGGCGTAACATTTCGGTAAACATGGCAGCAGCTATCCCCCATCCTCCTCTCACAGTCCCCATAAAAGCCAATGTTGGGGGTGCCCAATCCCCCTGTCGGTATTCCCTCCCAGTTCATTTACCGATGGGGAAGCCCAATCCCCGTTGGCATAATGTCCCCCTTGTTTGAATGTTTCTGCCTGGTGGGGGGCCCAATCCTTGGCATCATGCCCCCTCAAGCATGCTTTTTTTGCTGATGGGGGGCCCAATCCTTGTCAGCTTCAGTTCCCCCTCCCTAAAAACACACGTGGCACACCTGTAAGAAAAATACCTTCTCGCAATGTCTTTTTTTCCTGAAACAAAGGAAATGGTCAATCGCCATCAGGTCCCCTCCCCCAACCCACACCCACACTCTGTGCACCCCACCCCTCACCCCATACTTAACTCCGGAGTCCAGTGCGATGATCTTTGGTGGACCAGGAACACGTCTGCACTCTTCAAAGCCAACCGTGAACTGAAGAAATGCTGGTAAGCTGTATAATGGCATAAATGGGGGGGGGGGTCAATTTAGAGTGATATCTCAGCCATTTTGGGGAGTTTTGGTCCCAATTTTTCAACATGGGGTTCTTGGGACCCAACCTCATGCACTCAGTCACTGTCATTTTGTTATTCGGTCCAGAAATGTGATTTCACGGTCACTGCACAGAATCACCTTTCAGGACCAATTAATGAAATTACAGTGTCAAAATTCATGAGGTGGGCTCCCAGAAAGCCTATGTTGCAAATTTGGTGAAAAAATTCCAAAAAATGACTGTGTTATGAGTGTGCATTGAGCAGTACCCATGCATGTTCGTACCTTTGAGAATTTTTTAAATTTTAACTCCAGATTTTCAACCTTGCCATTTTTCTACACCTCCTTATGATCAGTACAGCTGTCACTTTTCACATCTGGCCTGGAATGTGTTTTTGCACATGTGGCGCACAATGGTGTGGCCACTGTGTGAAATCAATGTTCGGGACAGAGTAAGAAAATCACAGTGACAGTGTTCATAAGGAGAGGTCCCAAAAAGCCCATGTTGCAAATTTGGTTAAAAAATTCCGAAAAATGACCTTGTTACCCACGTGCGTTGCACAGTTTCTACACACGTTCATAACTTTGCCATTTTTTTATATTTTTACTCCAGATTTTTAACATTGTCATTTATGCACACTGCCTTATGAACAATACAGCTGTCATTTTTTTACATCCTGCCCGAAACATGTTTTCGCACCTGTGGCACACAATGGACACGGTCGCTCTGCAAAATCAACTTTCAGGACACATTAAGAAAATCACAATGCCACTGTTCATGAGCAGCAGTCCCAAAATGCCTGCGTTGAAAATGTGGCATAAAAAATCCCCAAAATAATTGCATTATGGATGTGCATTGCGCAGTTTCTACGCACGCTCGTGACTTCACCAATACTGTCATATTTTCACTCTATATTTTCAACATTAGCATTTTTTACACCTCCTCATGAACAGTACAGCTGTCATTTTTCACATCCTGTTCAAAATGTGTTTTTGCACCTGTGGCGCCAAATGGCGCAGTCACTGTGCAAAATCACCTTTCAGCTAACGAATTGATACTGTCACTGTTCATGAGGTGGGGCAACAAAAAGCCCATGTTGAAAATTGGCAGTGAAAATACCAAGAAACGCCCAGGGCATTAGGGTTTCTGACCATAGCGCCCTACCCTGTAGGGACTGACAGGTGTCATGGGTGTGCCTTGGGATTGTTGACAGTAATGCACACGCCATTCCACCCCCACCACCACCTCCACCCTGCAGCCAGTGATAGGCATCGAGGCGTGCCTTGGGCTCTTCGGCCCCAAAATTCACCCCATTATTCTACACTGCACTCATTTCAGCATTTTACCTTATGGAATTGAGCGAGTGTAAAGCCTGAACACCCCAAGGCACAGCTCGACACTTGTTGGTGTCTGCAGGCTAGTGTGAGCTGAAATGGCATGACCGTTATGGCCAGTGACCCAAAGGCACACCCCAATGCCTGTCAGTCTCTGCAGGATGGGGTGGGGTTGACGTCGGTTCCATACTTCACTGCCATTCCTATTTTGCATCTCTCTAACTCCTGCAGTACCAATGCCAACGCCAGCAAGACAAAATTCAGCATTGACAAATGCTTGCTCTCTTTAGATGCTGTGTCCTTACTAGTATCAGACAGAACCTTTTTCCTTACACAAATCTCTCATTCTTGGTGTCTCACTGATGTGGTGCAGATGAAACAGAAGAGGCTCTACCTTCACTCTCTTTGACACAAAAAGTGTCCGTTTTGCATAATGGTTTCCAATTCCAGTCAACCTTTTCCCTGAACACTTTCACTGCTGTGGTGTAGCTTCTTACCACAAAAGCCTATAGCAGGGCCCTGCATCCCTCTTTCTCTTTCTCTCTCTCTCTCTCTGTGCTGAGCTCCAGAAGCAATATTCATTCACATTCTTCCAGCATGGAGAAGGCATGACCAGGCCCTGGGGGACAAATTGCTGGCAGCCCCCAGGCAGGCCCTTTCCCAGCCTTGCAGGCTGGAGCCCCCCTTCCTCTGGAGGGGCTCCCACCAAACTCCCTCAGAAATCAAAAGTTCTTCTCTTTTGTGAGCTCTCTGGCAGCTCCTCATAGGCTGAAGTCACTGTCTGTCAAAAATGGATATATATGAAGTTCCCTCGATGCCTGGTTGGAGGAGGAAAGAAGTGCCTAAACTTTCCCCAGCTTTTTTCCCCAAAAGTCCTTTGACTTTCAACAGTCCCACAATCCTCCTGGAATGTCCTGACCATTGGTTAAGCCAGCATCACATGGCTACCAATATGGCTGCAGACTGAACAACCCCACTGGAGTCCACTCCATGTTTTAAATGTATCCCCTGGAGAAGTCAAAACATTGACTTCTATTTTACAATTGCCCCACAGTTTTAAAGCAGCCTCTTTCTCCTGTTGATCGCTGCCAGCTTATTTACATTTTTATTCAGCCCTTGTCCTGTCACTGCAGCCATTTTAGACTGCCCCCCAGGCAACCACACCCAGTCCCATTGAAGTCCACACTGTAGCCCAAGTTCAAACATGCCCCTGCAGTCAGAATAAACAATGTATTATTAATTACCCCACAGTCTGTTAAACATCCCCTTACCCTTTCACTCCAATACACTATTTATACATTTTATTTCTTATACTGCCTGTTGCTAGTGCTGAATTCTATAGCCCCTGGGTACTGGACAGACTTGCCTCATTCATATTCATGCAGCATTATTAATATTTATGATGCACCCCCTGGATTCTTGAGCATGATTGGCACACCTATAAACAACTTTTGCTGCTTCTAAAGGTCCTCCTTTGCCTCCTCTGGGTCTCCGGTCCCCCTTCTGCTTAACACTGGGACTGTGACCACTGGAGAGGCATTTTAAATGGGCACAAAATGGCCAAAACCAAAATGCACTTCTGCACATGCACAGAGCGCCAGCCCTGCACTGGAGTGCAAAAACAGGGCAGTGGCTCCATAGGTTAGCTCCTCTGGCCCAGACTTCACCTGCAATACAAAAAAAAAATGCTGGGGCTGGATGAAGAACTCTAAGGATAACATGCGGGCTGATGCCAGGAGGTGGGAAACGACACCGAGAAAACCGGAGGAAAACCGGAGACCAAGCAGCCACAGAGGGGCAAACAGGTAAGCCCCCAAATGGGAGGGGGGGAGGTTACATGTCCATCCCCACTCACTGGGCTGTTGTAATTCATTATTTGCTTAAAGGAGTAGTACACCCTCATATCTTGTAAATATTATTTGTTTCCTTGTCAACAGATAACTGTTTGTGTAGTCGTTGGGGATATATGAGGCTGGCAGTATAGCCTAGAGATTAGAGGAACAGGGTGTGAATGTGCTTTATACATCCAGCAGACCAGACCTGAGTTTGATTCTCACAGTCTCCACTTGCATACTGTGTGACTCTGAACAAGTCACTTAACCGCCCAGTGCTCCCAGGTCACCCTAAAAACTGGCACTTCTGCCTAGTGGACCTTACCCGGTTACCAAAGACTAAAAATAAATAAATAAAAATATGCATTTGCTCTAGTTTGTTTTCACTGTTCATAGTAATCCCTGTAACCAGCGGGGGGGGGGAGTCTCCTTTTTCTGGTTCTTGAAATCTCATTGTCACTGAGAGCTGCATTCCCTATCTCTAACTCCTGGCTGTACCCAACAGTGGTGGCAGTCAGCCTGGGCTTCTCGTCTTTCATATCTTTTTTTGTACACTGTTTTTCTGCATGGACCTTGGGGGAACTCTCTCCTGCAGCCACCTGCACTGCAGCCTCTACCTCCTACCTGAAGCTCTCCCCCCGTATCAGCCTGCAGATCCCCCAGCTCTGCACCCCCTGAGGCAGGGCCGCCCTATCTGCCCAGGGTGCCCTATCTTCAATTTAATGTGCCAGCTGTGCGGTTGCCCCTGAAGAGAAACGGAGCCCGGCACTGGAGACTGACTGCCATCGCCTATCCCAGAGGATGTTTTTTTTTTCTTAGTTCCCCCCTTAGGAGCACAGCATGCAATGACACCTGTGCATGGCTGCCCTGCTCGCGTCTGCCACGCTCTACCCACTACGCTAGCTGGTGTACCTGCAGTACCCCTAATCTCCATCAGAGGCCACCAGGACACCAAGCATTCCTAGATCAGATGTCCTCCGGATGCTCCAGCCTCTCCCTCCCCTGCCAACCACCGGCAACCCAAGTCCATCACCAAACTCGGGTCACCGGTGTGGCATCCAGCACCTCAACCCTCAGTGCCACCGAGCCAGGCCCGTCGTCTTTCATATCTGAAGTTTAAACAAAAAACAGTTGCTTCCAGTGAAGGATAATGGAGAGCTTTTCTACTCAAAATGGAAATTACTTTTTTGCATGTGTGCAAGAAGTTGATCCACCCACTTTGGTTTGAATTGATCTTTTTATAAACAAATATGATGGTTTCCAGTACTGACCAACAGTGCTGGAAATGAGAAAATCCCCCCCACCACCACCACCTTTGATGTAGGATTGCATATATCAGCAGGAGCCTGGGGACATGCTTCCTACATTGCATGTTGTATTTGTACCCTTTAGCCAGTATGGGGCTTTTTTGGTGGTACATGTTACACAAAATGCAGCCTTCTCCATTTTGATCCCTGAACTGAGTCAGTCTATTTATTTCATTCCTGGAACTGAGTTTTCCTAAGATTCCCCCTCATTATCTCCTGCAAACTTTCTAGCGCTCAGGAATTCATCACATATGGGATATCCTCCATCCATCCTATTGGCTGATGCACGTTCATAAATCTTTTCTGGGTTGCCAGAGGCAAATCCCCCAGCTATGCCCCGAAATTCCACTTTACTTCATGCATCTCTAGAGGCTGGTCATGATCTCTGATTGCGCCGAACTCTCAGGTAATTATTCCAACAAAATTTACACTTTTCACTGTAACCCCTAGGTGGCACTATCCCATGGGATACTACCCCTGCCTGCGTGACCAGATGCAGGTTGAGGGGCCTGGGTACTGGAATGTGTGCCTCCACCCGGAGAACAGGGTTTATGGTAGCATAACTGACCTGATGTGCTGTAGCTGGTTAGGACCCTGTGATGGAAAGAAAACATACATGCACTTGTAACCCTCCCCTGCAAATAGGGGTTCCCAAAAGACTTCCAGGAGCTTGCTTGAATGCTCCAAGCCTGAATGGTGTTTGGCGTTTAAGCCATTTATCTGTGAGTGTTTTTAGAGCCTCTGGTACTGTTTCTTTAAGAGCTGTCTGCTTGCAGACATAATTAGTTTGTATGGGGAGACTGTGTGTTTCTCTGCTTGAGTACCACTCGAGCTGCTGCCATTCCACTCCATTTTTGCAGTCACTAGAGTGCAAAGGAACCTATCTGAAAGATGTAACTGTTTGCCAGAAATCATTTAGAGTAATAATGAAAATACAGTTTGTCTAACCTGCTTTCTTTGCAGTCAGAACTGTGTTCGCTAGTTCCCCATTCTAGTTTTGAACTGCTGAACTGGACCAATCAGTGTGGGTTAAGGTAGCTCTAAAATAGTGCCTTGGACTAATCAGAACTTGGACTCGTAATCTGAGCCAGCCACAAGAGGATTGTATGGGCAGTGACTCTGGGAGATGTAGTTTGGACTTCGGCGCCTTTTTGGACCAACAGGGGCAGTCTATTGTGAGTGACAGCCAATCCAGCCAAGAACTGGGAGGAACTCAAAGGAAGTGCCCGGTTTTGTCTGCTGGAGGTTCAGTTGAGCTCTGGCAGTGGAGAGGGAAGGAGCCCTGTGCTTTTTCGGTGTGCAGTTTTAGTCGGGAAACGTGTGTAAGGCCCGAGTTCCGGTCTGCAGCTTGTGTAACTGCTTGTTAGGACTGAATCCGTCCTGTGAAGAGAATCAAAGGATATCTGAAGAGTAGAAACCAGGCTCACCCTGTAGAAGACTGGAGAAATTGCTGAATTGCGCTCGGTCTGTCAGGAACTGAATCTGCTGTGTGTTCTCCCGGGTATTGTGCAGTAATTGCGATCGGGATAGAGAAGTAGCCTGCCTGGTATGGTACTTTCTTTTTACCATATAAATGTGTGAGGAGGCTTGTATAGCTCAAGTGAATCCTGCTGCCATTAAAGGACTTTTGCCTGTTACTGTTTACCATATAAATGTGTGAGGAGGCTTGTGTAGCTCAAGTGAATCCTGCTGCCATTAAAGGACTTTTGCCCGTGACTGTTTAAGATATAAATGTGAGAAGGCTTTGTAGCTCAAGTGAAACTGCTGCCATTAAAGGACTTTTGCCTGTTGCAGTTTGTCATATAAATGTGTGAAGAGTCTCGTGGAGCTCAAGAGTAGCCCTGCTGACGTTGAAGGACCCTATCTTGTTTGGAGGTCGTGAGTACTAATTCAGTCGCTCTCTGTTGAATTGCCACATTGAATCAAATGGAATTACTGTACTGCTGACTGTTTAACTAATTTTTCTTTTCTCTGTGTGAAAGGGCCCCTACCAGCTGCCACGGTTTGGACCAGCCACTAGGGCTTGGGTACCCAGGGACAGTAACTGGTAGGATAGGCCTGCACAGAGCCATAGGTAGATGAGTAAAGTGATAAGCTAATTAACCTGATTTCTCCCTGTCCTTGTTATATCCCCCTTAATAAACCAGAGCTGCTTGTTTCAGCAAAGTTATACTGCCTGAGGTATTTGTCTATGTTAACGTATTGTACTGTGATTGTTGCACTGTATCTTCTTATTTTACAGGGGGTCCCAGTGCCTGAACCAGTCCTGGGGGTAAGTATATACTGTGAAGGTAATTCTGATATACTGTGTGGGCCACTAGTGGGAAGAAAGGGGGGGTTGCAGTGTCCCAGAGGGCTGTGACCAAGTTAGTTTAACTATTGCAAACCCTGACCTCTGGGTGGAGGCACCCGCCATTGGATCCAGGCCCCTCAACCTGTTAGTGGCAAATCATGCAGGGGTAGTAGCCCCTGGGATAGCGCCATCTAGGGGTTACACACTTTAACCCACAATTTGTAATCCGGAGCTCAACGGGTCAGTCCCAAATGATTAGCAACAATAATTAAATCAGCTGACACACTTTGATTTGAGCTTTGTTGCAGGGAGCTACCCTGGTGTTTACTCATGCTACTCAGTACAGGATGTAAGATGGATGAAATGGAGACCTCAGGATAAAGTGCTGGATTGCCAGGAGAAGCAGGGCGCACACAAAGCACCATGGTGCTGATACTGTTCATTGGTGTTGAGCGGGGAGCCGAATCCCCAGGTGGGTCTCTCACTGATTGTTTCTCTGCGGCATGAGCTGCTGCCTGGGCTGGGGTTGGCAAGGCCCAGACTGGGTGAACAATTTGGAAGACAGTCCGGTAAGTGCTGGATACAGCTTCCAGCAAGCGTGACACATTTAAGCAGTGGGGAACCAAATCGAGACCCACTATCAGCATTCAGCACACTTATAGTAAAAGCAAGGTAGATACCACAGTTCGATGACAGTCGGGTTGCAATTCACAGTGTCTCTGCGCAAACCGTACGCTCTGAGGCAGTCTCAAGTCCTGACAGGCCGATTGCACTGAGGCAAATCTTCAGTCCACTTCAGGAGAATTCAATTTGTCACAAATCAGGATCCGATCACAAAAGCTGCAAATTCAGAAGAAGTCCATTATCAAGCTTAAGGTCTCTTCACTTTTGAAGATGGTAGCAGGCAGGTCAAACACAGCCTTCCTGCCGATTTCCCCTGTGCACCACGCAGGAGCAGCTGCTCGAATCACTTGAGCTGTTCACTCTTTCAACTTTAACTCCAGACTGACTCACTGCTGCAGGCAGCTTGGGACTTTCCCAGTGATCCAAAAGGTTCGGTTGGCTGATCCATCTGTCTGTCACAGCTAGAGCTCCCCCTCCAGGTCCATTTAGGTGGCAAACTGTAAAAACTGCAGTTCCTACAGAAATTCACTCCCACAAAACCCCTGGGGACAGACTCCATTTTCGGGTCCCCAAAGGTACTGATTGGTCCAAATAGGCAGTCCAGAACCAAGATGGTAGTGATTAGCAGAAATGTCCATGTTGCAAAGGAAGGCAGGTTAGACAAACTACAATATCTTTACTATTAAGGCAGATAATCAGCAAACAGTTACAGATTCTTGTAGGGCTCTCTCTGCGCAAATAGTGATGGCCGAATGGAGCAATAATACAACAGCCTGGGCAGGACTCGAGCCTGAAACTTCTTGGCCCTTACCCAGATTAATTATACACTACAAAACAAGCAGCTCTTAAAGAGACAGGCATGGAGGCTAACAGAACACTCACATGCAAACACTTTTTAAATAGCTAGGACACAGAACACCCGCCTGGCAGTGGGCATTTGGGCAAGCCCAAGGAAGACTTTTGGGAACCCCCATTTGTAGGGGGGGGTTACATCACTTTCTACTATTCTCATTCATATAGCACACATTGACAGATAAGCACGTGTTAATCTTAAGACCATCTCCTAACTTTACTGCATGCCTCTAGTATCGCCAGGAAAAAAAAAACTACTAGTGCATAGATCAGGGGCACAAGCCAAGCTGGACCCTCCAGTAGTTTCCTAGCTTAAAACCCCTCCCTCTCCTGGTTGGGACCCTCATGCAGCATCCTCAACAGCTAAGTTTCTGAGGACCAGACCCTCATGTAGCATCCGCTCCACGCCAGGCAGCACTCACAATGAGACCCATGCACTATTCTACAGGGCTTCCTGCTCCACAGGGACACCTGTATTTACAGGAAAATTGATCCATTTACAGGGCATTTGTCCCATAGACTTGCATTGGTTATATGGGAAAACAAAGCAAGTTGGCTTCCATATGAAACAGTGTAATCTGCAGGAAAACAATAGAAAACTGTCCTGGAGTAACAGGGGAAATGCTGACTAAACCTAGAAGCACTGTATTCTATAGCAGTCACTAAGTAACAGGCAGCATGACCCAGGCGTTGGTAAGCATTCCATTAAATACATATGAATACCGGGAGAGCTATAAAGTGAGGCAATCAAGGGTTAACTTCAGCACCAGGCAGAGCTGGGACAGACAGATGAGATCATTATAACAATAGCCCTGGCAGCTTAGAGGTAAGGCACTTGGTGGTTTGTACTGCAGCAACCTATAAAACAAGCATTTGTCAATGCCGGATGCTTGCCACTGGCATTAGTGTTGTATCTGGTCAAGGTGCAGATCCTGTACCATGCCGGAAGAGTAAGGGTTAGATCCGGGGGGCAGGATAGGTGGCAGTTATGATGGGGCAACACCTGACAAACTGAAGGGAATTTAAAAGAATAAAAAATACTGTTTTTCACCATTCTCTGCTTGGAGTGGGGGATGGGCTGTCAGTGTTCGAGTTCAAGTTTATTGCAGGAAAGACTCCATTGAGCAAGCTCATTCACAAGGAGGTCCTGAGTCATAAGCATGTAGAGGTTCCTCTGCAGCAGTGCTGATGTAGTCTGGTGTACTTGGATGACTTCAGAAAGGAATGTGGCTCTATCACCACCAAGCTGGTGGGAGAACATCACAAAACTGAACTGCAGACTGTGGTAGAGCTGTACTTAGTCTAGATTAGGAATAATTGGAGCACCCAGGGACATATTTTTCTAACCTTTCCTCTTTTCTGTCTTAGTAGTCTGCAGCAGCAGTGCCATTTCCCTATCCTGTTCATTTCCCATTTTATAGACTGGCTACCTACAGTACCTAGGTAGTCCCCCCCTCACTATTATTTCTCTTACATTTTTTTATGTTCACTTGCACGCATGCGCAAGGAACCTTTTGGGAGAGTAGCACACTTTGGAGGTGTGCCTCTCCCGTTAAATCCACTGCTCAGTTGAGCAGGCATGGCAGTCCTGCACCAATGGGTGTGGGAGCTGTGTATGACAGCGGTGGTCTTGGCTCAAAGAAAACCCACAGCTGTCATGCAAACACCGTCATGCTGCCCCCTCGTCCAGCCACCCAAATCCTTGCTGCCGCGCTGAGGCCCACCCCAGCGTGGCAAGCGATCAGCGTTGTTTGCGACAGGGTGCCCAATTCCCGTCGGCTCCACTGCCCCAGCTATCCTTCTGCCACGCTGAGAGCCCACTCCAGCGTGGCAAGCGTCCGTTGTTTGCTGGCGGGGGTGCCCAATCCTCCGTCAGCTCCTCGGCCCCAACCATCCTTGTGCCCGGCTGGGGCTACCCCAGCATAGCAAGCGTCCCCGTCATCAATTAAAAAAAAAAAACCTGTAAAGTAAAAATGGTCCCATCGTAGTCTCCCGCCCCCCACACCCGCACCCACCCACTGTGCACCCTGCCTCCCCACACACCCTCACCCCATACTTTCCTCCGGAGCTTGGTGCGATGATCTTGATGGACCGGGAACACGTCTGCACTCTTCAAAGCCGATCGCGAACTGAGGAAATGCCGGTAAGCTGTACAATGGGCTAGATAGGGGGGTTTCAACTTTATTGCATATCTCAGGCATTTTTTGGAATTTTTGCACCAAATTTTCAACATGGAGTTTTTGGGACCCCTTCTCTTGAATGATGTCACTGTCATGGCATTATTCATGCCCGAAGGGTGATTTTGCAGTCACTGCGCGAAATCACCCTTCAGGCCTGAATAACGCCATGACAGTGACATCATTCATGAGAAGGGGTCCCAAAAACCCCATGTTGAAAATTTGGTGCAAAAATTCCAAAAAATGACTGTTTTACAAGCGTGTGTTGCGCAGTTCCTACGCAGGCTCATAAGTTCACGAATTTCAATATTTTCACTCCAGATTTTCAACCTCCTTATGAGCAGTACAGCTGTCATTTTTCACATCCTGCCCAAAACGTGTTTCCGCACATGTAGCACACAATGGCACAGTCGCTGTGCGAAATCAATGTATGGGACGCATTAAGAAAATCACAGTGTCACTGTTCATGAGCAGAGATCTTAAAATGGCTATGTTGAAAATTTGGTGAACAAATTCCTAAAAATAACTGTTTTATGAGCGTGCATTGTGCAGTTCCTACGCACGCTCGTAAGTTCTTAATTTTAATATTTTTACTCAGATTTTCAACATTGCCATTTTACCACACCTCCTTATGAGCAGTACAGCTGTCATTTTCACATCCTGCCCAAAACATGTTTCCATCATGTAGTGCACAATAGCGCAGTAGTCGTGTAAGAAATCAATGTATGGGACACAGTAAGAAAATCACAGTGACACTGTTCATTAGCAGAGGTTTTAAAATGCCAATGTTGAAAATTAGGTGAAAAAATTCCTAACAATGACTGTTTTATGAGCGTGCATTGCACAGTTCCCACGCACGCTCGTAGGTTTGCAAATTTTCAATATTTCCACTCCAGGTTTTCAATATTGCCATTTTACCACACTTCCTTATGAGCAATACAGCTGTCATTTTTCACATCCTGCCCAAAACGTGTTTCCGCCTATGTAGCGCACAATGAGGGTAACAAAAAGGTCATGCTGAAATTTTACTGTGCAAATACCAGCAATCGCACAGGGCATTAGGGTAAAGCACCATACGTGCCAAACACCACTGCAAATACCTGCAAGCGAACGTTCAGCGTTGACAAATACTTGTTTCTATTCAGTCAATATGTGGTGCTAAAGTGTCTGTGGTGCTGAATAAGATGCTTGATATGCAAATGAATAAGGAAAACAGGTTAAAGAGTAACTGACACCTTCAGGTAAACTTTAGCAAAACAGAATCTTTAGACATAGTCAAGCTTGTATTTCACATTAGTTCTACATTTCTTCTCCGCATTATTTATAACTGAGATCATTTGCATGAAAACAGGATCTTTGTTCCTGAAGAGTTCATCTATTCCTGCTGCTTTCTTCCTACCTGAAATAATAATGCATCCCTTGTGACATCACAGTTATTCCCATGACAACAGATTGTGATGTCACAACAGAGGATTATGACCTGAAGTAGTAAATAAGCTATAGAGGCAGATGTGCTCCAAATGAACTCTTAAGGGCTAAAGATCATGTATTCATTCAAATTTCCCCAGTAAGAAATAATGGGGAGTAGAAACATATAGAATGTATATGGAATGCAGGCATAATTGTACTTAATTATTTTGTTTTTTAACTTTTTCTTTGAGGCGTCAGTAGCTCTTTAAGAAAGTGCTTATAGTGCTTTAGCAGTCATAAAGTACCAAGCATGTTTGCTGGCTATTGATATAAATAAAGTGCAGAGGGGACTTGACATGTTTAAAATCCTGATTCTAAAAAGTCGGCAGTGCTTGAATTCAGAACAGAGGCAGTCTAGCTGGAAGAAGACTGGAACTAAATGAAAAGAATATGCATGGCAAAAGAAAATGTACAAAATGAACAACTCAGAACAGTGTAGAAGGGCCGTGGCAAAAGCAAACAAAATGCTGGGGTGCAAAGCCAGGGGGATAACCTCAAGAAGCCGGGAAGTGCTTCTGCCGCTATCCAATTGCCTGGTTAGACCGCACCTGGAATACTGTGTGCAGTTTTGGTATCTATTCTTAAAAAGGAATATTGCACTCCTGGAGAAGGTCCAGAGGAGGGCAACCAGGATGATGCAGGGACTGGGGGAGAAGTTCTGTGGGGGGAGACTTGAGGAGCTCATCCTGTACTCACTGGAAGAGAAGAGGGATGGGGGGACATGATTGAGGTATTCAAGTATCTCAAGGGGATCAATAGGGTGAGGGCGTTACGATTGGAAACCCTAATGCCCCAGACGTTTGTTGATATTTTTGTTCCAAATTTTTAACATGGGCTTTTTGGGACCCCACCTCATGAACAGTGGCAGTATCATTTTATTACTCGATCGCAAAAAGGGGTTTCACACAGGAAGTGTGCCATTCGGCACCACAGGTGCGAAAACACATTTCGGGCAGGATGTGAAAAATGACAGCTGTACTGTTCATGAGAAGGTGTAAAGAAATGGCAATGTTGAAAATCTGGAGTGAAAATACGAAAAAGTGGCAAAGTTACAAGTGTGTGCAGAGACATTGCTTGAAAAGCAGTCATTATTTGGAATGTTTTCAACAAATTTCCAACATGGCCTTTTTGGGACCTCCACTCATGAACAGTGGCACTGGAATTTCATTAATCTGTCCCAAGATAGATTACTTTGGAAATTCCCCTTATCCACCATGCAAGTACCCACACTCTTTGCACTTACCACCTGGGCTGGTTCCACCAGTTCAACCCTGGAGAACCTTTCAATATCACCAAGTGCAAGGTGTTACATCTTGGTCGGGGAAACCCTAAACACAGGTACACCCTGGGAGGGGAGGCGCTGGAAGCCTCAATAGGGGAAAAAGACCTAGGGGTCATGGTGGATACATGTATGAATAACTCTGAGCAGTGCAGGAGAGCAGCTAGCAAGGCAAACAGGATGTTGGGATGCATCGTAAGGGGGATCACCTCTAGGAGCAAGGAAGTGATTCTGCCGCTGTACAATGGACTGGTTAGACCACACCTTGAGTACTGTGTACAGTACTGGAGACCACACTTGAAGAGGGACATACAGCTCCTGGAGAGGGTACAGAGGAGGGCAACAAAGATGATACGAGGGCTAGGGGATTTGACTTATGAGGACAGACTTGAGGAGCTCTGCCTGTTTTCATTGGAGGAGAGGAGAGACAGGGGGGACATGATTGAGGTCTTCAAGTACCTCAAGGGAATAAATAGGGTAAACATGGAGGGGATCTTTAGACTAAAGCAGGAAGGCATCACCAGAGGGCATGGTTTGAAGTTGGAAGGTGGAAGGGTGAGGGGGGAAAAGAGGAGGAGGTTTTTCACTGAGAGGGTGTGGACCCTTGAATGCACTGCCTGGTGAGCTGGTTCAGAGATCCACAGTGGAGGGTTTTAAGAGAGGTGGGACAGACACAGAAAGGGATGTATCAGATGATGGCCGGTCCCGGGGGGGGTGGGGATGGATGATAGGGGTTTCTGGAGCACAAGGGATGGGAGGGTCTCGGCACCCAACTAAGGATCTAGGTTCGAGCAGACTCGATAGACCATAAGGCCTAATCTGCTGGCAAATAGTATATTACTGTATATTGTTCCGGCCACTAGAAGGGACAGAGGGGGGTTACAGTGTCCCGGAGGGCTGCGCCCAGGTTAGCTTGACCACTAACAACCCTGACCTCCGGGTGGAGGCAACTGTTTCAGTACCCAGGCCCTTAACCTGCTACTAGCCAAGCAGGCAGGGGTAGTAGCCCTTGGGATAGCGCCACCTAGGCAAAGGTGATTATACCTGCAACCTTTGTAATGCTCAGGGTCTCTCCCGTGATGGATGAACCAGACACTGATGTAGCCAGAATCATATCCAGAATTGTCTTATTTTCATGATTGTTGGATAATAATATCTGTTTTTTGCAGTGCCCCTACCTAATGTACTTTGGTAGCTGGGGCCTTAATTGCATTATGCATTTATATGTTTTCTGTATTTACTGCATGTACTGTATTTCTATTATCTGACTTACTTTTCATAAACAGATTCCATATCACCTATATATTGTGTCACCATCAATTTATCAGTGATAGTTTTAAGTAAATGACCTTTGTTCACATTCTTTACTCTCCTTGCTTGTTTTTTGGGTGTTTGCTTTCATCTTCTCTGCTAGGGAAGTTTCTTGCTGGAAATTCTGGATGTAGCTGGAGGATTGGCCTCTGGCCACCCAGGAAAGATTTACAAGCTTGCATCCACCAATAGGATGGATGGAAGATAACCCATATGTGATGTATTCCTGAGCACTGCTCACCGAGCTGTTTTGTTTCTAAGGAAAACAATTTGGCTTTGAAAGGGCGTAGATTAAACAAACATAATAGGGGAAATTCCTTCTCACAGCTTATTGGCTGTAGCAGTACCATTCCTGAACTATAATACTGTATATCAGTTCTGGGTGTTTCTCTTTGAGACAGAGTGACCTCTGTCATGGAAGGGTGCCCTGGTATTCGACCCCCCCAAAAAAATACACGGATTTTCTGAATGTTAAAGGCTCTCCTTTTTTGCCTGAATTACAAAATACAAGTACATGAAATGTAAAGCCCTTAGGTTCTGTACATTCGTGGTAAACATACCCAGAGAATCAATAAAGACTGTACTTGTTAGCTTGTGTGTCAGAGGTACCCTTGGTAAGAGCATTACCTGAGTGTTGCAGAATACAGTGCTGCTGCTCTGTTGTGCAGGTTTTAGACTGGAAGGGATTTCCTAGGGATTGAGAGCCCTCTAATGTCCCCATTTTATAGGACTGTCTGATTAGGAACTCACTCTTACTGTAACCATGGTCACTACCTCAGTGTTGCTAGGCAACTAATAGCCTCATTACTACGTTTTTCTATTTATGTCTGGCTACAGGATGATACGGTAGGAATTTTTGCGATGTCCTAAATAAGGTAGAAGGGATTATTGTATGGAGGACTCATGTAGAAGTCCTAAATCACTAACACTGAGTAAAGAAACAGGCTTTGGATGTTAAGGGTCTGAGTCATGTGACTATGACCCAGAGGTATAAATATCCCCCTCTCCTTAACATTATTCAGTTGAGCCTGGGAAATGACAAGGAGAGGTCAACTGAGAGTGAACAGATATAAAGGTATTGAGAGTTGTAGCAGTTCTACAAATTCTAAGACTGTATTCAATATCTGAAGGTGCAAGAAACCACTGAAGGGACAAGTGGTTGTTACATTGCTGAATAATTTGTTTTACATGACTTGAAGGTTATTATTTTGGTTTTCTTATTTTCTGGTTTATTTTCTTCCTTTCTGAAAATAAGTTCTTGTTAATAAGTGTCACACAACTGCGTGTTTTAAATCTTAAAACATTGTCCTGCCTATTTCCCACCCTCTGTGACACTCTTCCTCTTTGGCAGTGCTTACTCTGTGTAGCAGGGTGAGTGCTGCTAACATCCAGTTGGATTCTCGCCTTTTGGCATCTCAGGTAAGAGATACTTCACATGAAGCTTTTTTAAATGTTTCCCTCTGTGACGGTTCTAGTTTTGCTCACTTTTTTACCATTTCCCCTTTTTTTAGCAAGGTTATTAAACCTGGAATGTTGTGGAATGCCACAGCATTCCAGCACTATTCCTGCATTATTCCAGCTACTAAGTATTCAGAACATATATTCTGATAATGTGAACATGGGTATTCCGGATATGAGAGCAGTATTCCATAGTATTCAGAATAACACAGCTGGGAATAGTACAGTAGTATTATGAATACTAGTGGAATACTGGACCACAGTTAGGATCTGAGTAATTGGGATTGTCTGGTAGCCCCACTACCCCTCACCCTGGAATAACCATACGGACACAGGTCTTGGAGGAAATGGCCGCAGCCATGCATTTATTGTTGTGATCACACCTTTTTAGAGCAGTGTGCACAACTGGGAGAATGTAGTTTTTTCAGGTATCCCACACACCTTCCCTCAGTCCTGGACCACCCCTAGTGTGTGCCTGAATGGCTGATGTAGATCCTGGGGAGGCCATGCAGCCAAGGCTGCACTGTCCTTGCTGGATAACCTAATGAAGGTGGACTGCGATTCCTCCCCTTCCAGGACTGCAGCCTGCAGTCCCCTTGCCTCTTGCCGACCAGAGGTGACAAGCCGCTTGGAAGAATTCCACTTGTCCCCCTCTTCTTCCCTTTGTACCTTCAGTCTGCGATTCCCCCGAGCTACCACAGGATGGACACAGTCTGATTCCCCAAGCCACTCACTCTAATTATTCCTCCAAGACCTGATTAAACAAATTTAGTATTGTATCTTTTCCTTTTTCTTTCACTTGCTCTTCCTTCCTAACCAAAAGACCCCAGCAGGAGACGTACATTTCCCTGTGTTCCACCTCAGATCCCAACCCCGTCCAGATTCCATAACGGTTCTCATCTCACCATTGACTCGAATGCATGCAGCATTAATTGCTCTAATGTCTCTAGAATGTGGCCAGTGCTTCCTCTGAATCAGGTGTGACCAGCTGAGAACCATATGGGGCCACCAGTGTCTAATGGAGTGCCGATCCTCCTTCATTGACAGCAGCAGATCCATCGTTTTCTGAAACCCCAAGTTTTCATCCCCATTAGGGATCAACAAAATGTCTGGGCTTTTCTGCATGGCAACCTCCTTCTGCAACCTTGGAAGCAACTCCCCCCCCAGTGCATGCTCTTCCTTCCCAGCTGTTACATTCACACTGTCTGCAGTGGAATTGATAAGCTGCCCCCCCCCCGGCTGGCAATCTGCTGTCACTGCTGCCTAGTAAATGAAGAAATAACCCACAGATCCACATGCTTCTGGCCCCACCTACTGAACCTGCAAGAAACAAGGAAAAATTACTGCAAGTGCAGACAGATGTAGTGCAAGAATGCTTGAGACCTGCAGTGCCCCAATGCCTGAATTTCTTCTTCTTCTTCTGACAATCCTACAGTAGGCTTCTCATATTTGTTGCCACTTCAGTCTGAAAATACTTGTCCCAAACTCTTGAGCATCCAACCCAGTTTGTTGGATGGCATTATTCAGGATATAATGGAACTGATAAGCTGTCGCCAACTTGCAGTATTCATGCCGAAAGAACACCTCCTCCACTTTTGGACAGACAGCTATATAGACCTCTACCCTCTCTGAGACTTGCCAAAAGGAATTAGTAGGGGCCTTCACTGGAAAACAATGGCTCGTTCCCTTCTGATCTGTCTTGCTTTTTCTTAACCACATGAAAATTCTCTCCTTCAAAAATACCACTTCCTTAGCCAGGGGGCCCAAGGTCCCTTTGGCTTGAGTGGCCTGTGTTAGCTCTGATGCCCAGAATGCCCAACAAAACACCACCAAGAACATTGTCTCACACATCTGTGCCTCATATGTATGCCAGCACCCCAAAGGCAAAGCTGTCCAAATATAGGCCAAGATCACTGGTGTGATTGGATGCCTTTCATTTGACTGGGTGCTCCGTGATTTTCCCCAACCCTCCAATACCTTCCAAACCTTAAAGGCCCTGGTGGTGTTGGTGAACCCCATCACCCAAGAAAACCATGATGACCTGGAAAAATGGCATTCCCCCACCACCGGTGACAGCCCTTCCCCTTTGGCCCACATGACGTATGTACACAGCTGATCTACTGGAGCTGGACAGATATTAAGCCACCCAACTTCTTCCTGAGCCATGAGGTAGTGCTCTACCCCATGGTGAAAGGCTTCCCTTGTCTGCGGTACAATGGAATTACCTATGCATCTCCAAGTCTCGAGGTCATCACCTCCCGAAGGAAGAGGGGAACCATCCATGCCTGTTATTCCATTGCTGGCAACAGCTCCCTGAATCTCTGCCACTGTGAAAGAGATAAAGCAACCACAATTCATTGTCAACACCGGGTACATGGACTGCCTTAAAGTGAATGTTCAACAGCATATATTTCAAGATAAATTTCTCATAAGATCCCCCAAAGGGCCCTTTGACACAAGCTGGCAGTTGACAGTGTATACCACTCCTATATTATTGTACTGGGGATCGACCCTCCTGTCCCACAGCATAGGAGCTCAAAACACAATGCCACCACCACTGAATAGAACTCTAGGAGAGTGATCTCCCTGTGCAAGCCCACTGCTGCCCACTCTGGTGGCCATTGCGCCACACACCATTGCCACTGGAAGTATGCCCTGAATCTGAGACCTTCTGCTGTGTCTATGAACAGCTCCAGGGATTGACTATCCCCAGGCTCTTGCCACAATGCCACACCATTGAAATGAGTCACAAAGATTTACCAGACTTGCAGGTCTTCCCAGAACCCTTCCATGCCCCAGATTCTGAGGTGTGGCTTCATACAGCCCTGTCCCAGCTTTGCTATGCATCTCAGGAAAATTCTCTCAATGATGATGACCTTGCAGGTGAAGCTGAGGTGCCCCACCATCTGCTGCACCTCCCTCAGAGTCCCCTTCTTGGCCATCGCTGCCCTCTTCAACAGTGCCTGCTGGGAGTCCAGCTTATCAGCTGGCAGGTGACACTGCTGATCCACCATGTCAATCTCTATACCCAAGAAGGTCATCATTGGGCTGGGAGGTTCTGTCTTCCCTAGAAGATCAACATAAGTGGGGCAGTGTGTAAGCTTTCTGTTGCCTTGCAGCTTAAAAACTTTTACCAAATAGATAAGGAGCACATCTTTAATACCTGACTTCAGTTATTGCAATGTTTCTTTTACAAATTGTGTCAGAAGATTTTGTGAGTGCAGTATTTCTTCCCCAAAACAATGTGGTAGGATGGGGGAGGAATATGAGCCAAATAAAGGCATGAATTGCACTATACCCTTAAAGAGAAACTGTCATGTTATGAGGCAGACAACCCATATTGTGAAGTTGCTAGCCCAGGGAGTTACTGTATTGCATTCATATTTTGCCTTTTGTTTCCATTTTACTGTAAATAAAAGTTACAGCCACCGTAAACTCTGGCTGGTAATGTCGAGCCATCTGGCTAGTGCTGCAGCTCAGCCCCTAAAAACTGCAATTTGATGGCACGATGTTGGGAAAGGGGCCGCAGGCGCTCTACAGGTACAGTAGAGTATGAGAGGGCGCCACTCAAATGTACTACTACAGTATCTTTTACAGTAGGTATACATGCATAGGGCTAATCTATAGCATATAATGCAGCCCCATACAAGTATACCTGCTGGCAAGATAGTGTAAATACATTTTAGGCAGTGCCCCCTTCCTGGTTCTATTGCTGTAGCAATAGAGTACCTGCAGCCCAGTTCCCTACACTGCATCATCAATCTACAGTTTTTAAGGGTGGGGCTACAGTGCTCACCAGCCAACCTGGCATTACCAGCCAGAGTTTACAGAGGCTTAAACCTCTATTTAAAATAGAAACATAAGGTGAAATATTGATAAAAATAACTCCCAGGGCAGGCAACTTCACAATAAGGGTTGCCTGCCTGGATCATGACAGTTGGTCTTTAATGCCTGCTGTTTGACTCTTTCTCTGAACTCTTGAGCTCTTCATTTTCTCTTGCCCCTTTCCTTATTTCCTTTCAAATGCCTGTGTCATATTTTCTGCCTGCACTTTCTTTTCTGTCCCCCACCCCAAAATAAGTTATTTAACAGTGCAGTGTGGCAAGGTTCTGCCTTTAAAATGGTGTCAGAAGAGGGGAAACTGTAAAGGCATGGGGCACCAACCAAAGTGTGGATAACTCCCTGAAGTATAAATGAGTTAGGGGACATACTGGAGAGTGAATAGACTGTGCAGTCTGGGTTTTAGTTTCTGTTCTTCTAAATAATTTCTAGCCCCTAGCCAGGTCTGATGATTTTTTTTTCTCTTTGTTATGAACTGTTAACAGTTTGCAAATGCTGATGTGTCTGTTGGTTTCCTGTTTGCTTTTCCCAACTGCAAACTGCAAACCAAGTTTAGCCTCCTGGTTGTGCCATGCTCTGCCCTGACCCCCTCACAGAGTGAATTAGTTTAAAATCAGCCTAGAAAGCATTCACCCTTTCTTGTCAGGCAGACAGAGGGTACCCAGCAAGACATGTAGCAAACTGCATGTCTCTCTTCTCTCTCTCCTCTCTCCTCTCTTCTCTCTCTCTCCCTCATTTTGTGTTTAGTTTACCTAGGGTGGAGTCATTGTTCTGAAGTCCTACGACTCTCTATTTCATATCATTGCTCTTTGATTTCTAATAATCTCCTTACTGCAGCTCATGTCTCCTCCACTATGGGGGAAAAATCTTACTCCGCTTGCTGCAAAGCTCTATTTAACACGTCATGTGAGGCTTCCGATCAGACATTGCTTAGAAACAAGCTCAGGATGTACTCAAAGCATAAATACTCTTGTTCCTGTTTTTAATTGTGCTCTGAACTGAATAACTATTCTTGAGCTGTTAAGCAGATTTCATCGACTGACATAATCTATATACCTACCTACACCATATATTTTTGGCTTGTCTCAGCATGTGCTGTAACTCAGTTTTGCCTCTGGCCTGGTTTGATCCTGTGTGCAGGCTGTTTAACCCAGTGTTCTTACCCAGTTAAAAAACACATAAATAAATCATCTGTGAGGCAGCAGAACTATATACAGTACAATCTCGATCCAATGAACCCTCGTTATATAGACATCCCTGTCTAATGAACTGGTAGCACGTCTTCCCAACTTGAATACACTCTGAGGGTGGGATATTCAAAAGGGTTGCGCCTGCACAAGTCCAAAAGTGCGCCATTCTGCAATATTCATCAGGAGGCAGTTGTGCCACCGAAAACATGCTGAGCAACAGCGCAATGCAAATGACGGCATGCGCAACCGAAGGGGGTGGATCCATGCATAAAGAGCGCAATGCGATATCCAAAGACTTGCGCAATGCGCAACAGCAGACCAGCCGGAAGTTGTGCCCCAGCCGGAAATGAGCCAAAATAAAAGGTTTCGAAGGAAGCGGCGTAAGAACGCCACAGGATGCCAAGGGGAAGAGAGAGAGAGAAAGACAGACAGTGACAGGCCAGGGCAGGCAAGCAGTGTGGGCCATAGGCTGCAAAGGCGGGGGTGCCCGTGCAGTGGAAGTAGCAGTCAGGACAGCGGGGTAACAGAGCAACATCAGCCGGAGGGGGGGCAAGCCAGGGAGATGGACAGTGGCAGCTTCCACATGGAAGCTGTAATGAGGGGATGAGAATGCAAGGTGTAGGGGACGTGGCGTGAGCGGGCCTCACGTGATACGCCCAAAGAGACAGTACTGCGTGCCCGCATCAGCTTTGAATTGTAACACAGATGTAGAGATCGGGGCCGGTACCACCTGAACAGGGCAATACTGAGGCGGCTCTGTGAGCTGTGCAGTGATGTGATGCAGGCACCCTCACGAGCGGAGTCATGCTCTGTCAGTGGAGACCAAGGTGACAGCCTGCATGTGCCTGCTCACCACGGGCACCTTCCAGAGGCCAACAGGGGACACCACAGGCATCACACAGTCGCCGCGACACATCCTCACCCAATTCCTCAGCGCACTGCTGCCACATGCTGCGGAGCACATCCATTTCCCAGCACCGCCGGCAGAGCGTACAGCAAACATGCAGGCGTTCCACAGGGTAGCACATATGCCTGGCATGCTAGGGGCCATAGACTGCACCCATGTGGCCATTCGCACGCCACCTGACCCCGATGGGGCCGCATACAGGAATAGAAAGGGCTTCCCCAGTGTCAACTGCCAGGTGGTGTGTGATGCCACTAGGCGTATAATCAATGTCTGTGCCACACACCCTGGCAGAGCACACGATGCCTTTATATGGCATCAGTCTGCACTGTGCCATCGATTCGAGAGTGGGGACATCCCCACAGGCCATCTAGTGGGTGAGTACGCATGTAGGAAATGCAAACTCAGGGCAAGGGTGGGAATGCCACAGGTGCCATGGTAGTGGCACACAGGGATATGGGCAATATGGACCTGAACATGAGACTGATCTCCACTATCTCCACACAGGTGACAGCGGATACCCACTCCGTCCCTGGCTGCTCACACCGTACCGGCGCCCCATGACCCCATCGCAGCAATGCTATAATGAGGCACATGCCGCCACATGCAACATCATTGAGTGGTGTTTGGGATGCTCAAGGCACGCTTCCGATGCCTAGACACCTCCGGCGGTGCCCTACAGTACAGCCCCTCAAAGGCTTGTGGGATATTCCTGGCCTGTTGTATCCTGCACAACATGGCCAATGACTGTGGGATAGCCGTACAGGTTGAAGAGGGGGACAGCGATGGGGACGCCAGTGGCGCCGGTGTTGATGGTGATGAGCAGCCCCCCTTGGACGGCGGGACCCCTGACTGATCCGGCAGGCCCAGCTGCACCGGGACACCATCATGGAGGAGCATTATGCACAACACAGGTAAGTCAAGGGGCCATGTGCAAACAACACTGTCCTGGCGCAACCCACAGGCACACAGAGTAACACACCAGGGGTGCATGACGGCAAGGGGGGTGGAAGGGACCAGGCACACAAACACACCATCAGGGAGGGGCTAACAGTCATATGGACACACACACACACACACACACACACACACACACACACACACACACACACAAACACACCAGGCACAAAGTGTACATGGGCAGGTGCACAGCAGAGCAGGAACAGACATGGCAAAAACACAGATCCACAGACCACACCACCACCTGTACTGTCCAAGCACGTGTGTGTCAGATGCTGGCACCCTTGCAGCCTTGTGTACAGTACAATGCAGGCATCATCAGCATGCGCATCTGTGGACAGCAGTCGGGATGGTGTGCGGGTGGTCCGTGTCGGCGTGATGGGCAGGGCACCCACCAGTGCACTGCCCACCGGACGCACAGTGCACACAGGCAGCAGCAGACAGGGCCGCACTGGGAGACAGGTCAGTCATGTTGCACTGTTCCACGGCCACAGCGGATGCGTGGCGGCCCGCGTGACCCAACAGCACTGGCAGGCTGAGCAGGGGCCACATGGGTGGCACCGATGGACCACCAGGGGTCCCACTGAAGCGATCGCGACCTTGTCCGCACTGGGGTCTGTAGGATGCCAAACATACCTGCACCAGGGTGCTTGGGATGCCCAGCAGAACCCGGCGTCGACAGGCCTGGTGTCGCACGACGCCGGGAATGGGGAGTGGAGAGCGTACTGTGTGGGGTGCGCGGTACAGGAGCACCTGCGTGTGTGCCCAATGCAGCCACGACAGCGACCAATGCCTGGGTCTGCCTGTCAATGGCGGCGGTCACATCCATCCGCATATGGACCATCTCTGCACAGTCCAGAGCACACTCCCTGCTGTGCGCTCCACAGCCGCACAGTGCCTCCACAGGCGTTGCAACCCGCCTTTGCTGCTGTACTGATTCCCACAGCAGGCGGGTGTGCTCATCAATGGGTACTCTGCCACGCGGCATCCTGTCCCCAGGGTGTGGAAGGTCTGATGCACAACACCCCTTGAGGGTGGGCGCTGTTCGCCAGGACCAGGAATGGCGTATCAAAGGGCGGCGGGCATGTGCCACGCGGACACTGTACCCCAGACCTGGTAGGTGACTGCTGTTGCTGCCCCTCAACCGCTGTGCCCCAGGGACCACTCGTTCCCACCGCTGTGGCGCAACAGTGCCAGACACCTGCACAGCCACGGTGCTGCCCCACGGTGCTGCTGACAGGCACAGCCTGGGACTGTGCCGACATGCTGGCACACAAGTTGGAACCAGCAAGGCCCAGGGGCACGTGCTGGCCTGCTGTGTGTCCGTCATGGGACACACACATGTCACTGCCATTGCAGTCCTTGCATCATCAATGGTGCAGTGCGTGCTACAGCCACAGTCACGCGTGCTGGCATGCTTGCATGCCAGACTGCTGAGACACAGGCTGTGCACCCCACACCAACTCACCGACACCAGAGTTGGCGGCCCAGCTGCATGCTGGTGCAGTGCATGCTGGCTGGTGACAGAGGTGGATGGACCCTCCTCCATGTCCAGCAGGTCATCCTCACTGCCTGGACCCACCACCACCATCCCTGAGAGACGAACAGGATCTGTAACAGAAAGAGAGGACATGAGTGCATGTGAACAACCTCCCCAACACCACCACCATGTCATACGTTGCAGTGATGGACTTCCACCTGTCTGGAATCCACCTCCTGGTACGCCCTCAATAGCACTGCGCTGCATTGATGCAGCCAGTTGGTCCTCAGCTGGGGTCAGCTCCACCACCACTGGCTGGCCCCTGCCAGTGCCAGCACGTGCCGCCCTGAGGGCTGCCACCTTCTCCTTCACCCTCCTGTGGTCTGTCCCAATCTTCTTTTCATTCCTGCACGGAGCGCTGGTGGCTTCCGTGCAGGTTCACTGCCCGGGCTACCCCCTCCCATGCAGCCGCACGGGCCTGAGGGGTGCCCCGCCATCCACTCAGTAGTGCCTCCTCCTCCAGGTAGGCCTGGAAGAGGGCCTCAGTCTCTGCCGTGGTGAAGTTGGGCCTCCTCCTCCTTCGCCCACCATCCTCACCCTCACCTTGGCTCTGCTCGGTCATGGCGATCTGTATGGGTGGAAGTGGACACCTGTCACTGTGCAGTCTACAGCGTTATCCCATGCCCATTGTCCAGAACATCCCACAGCATGCAACTCACCTCTCACCTGCAGTAACCGAATCTGGCCAGCGCAGCCCGCTGTCGCACTTTTATAGCGCAATGCATGCAATTAGGAGTGGAGCAACTGTAATGAAGATGCAAATCGCGCCACCGCCTTTAGAATGGCTGATCGGATGATTTGCATGTGTCGGCTGAATATCGCGCCATTGCGCTTTTAGCAATACGGTTGAGCCGGCTGAGCCAATAGCGCAGATCTGTGACTGTGCGGTACACTGCATTGCGCATGCCCAGGTAGCTTACGCAGGTGTCTGCTGCGCTGATGACGTGCTGTGCGCGATCGGCAATTCAGGCCATGGCCACCATTGTGCTAGTGGCGCTACAGCACTGGGCACTATATGGCACTGTGGCACTACTGCGCAATAGTCCACTGTGGCACTGGCACGCAGGTGGTCGGTCGCGCAGGATGCGTAGACGTCCGATGGCGCTGTGCGTGGCCTTGTGTCATAGACCCCTGACCTTGTGTCCGACCTTTGGCCCCTGGCGCTGTTCGGCTGCCATGTGTATGGCCCTATTGCGCTGTCTGGTGACAGCGCTATGTGGACCGACGGCGCTGTACGAACAGCGCGATTGGAACCTATGGTGGTCTATTGCGCAACATTTCCACGTGGGGTTGCTGCACTGCAGGGCGCCATATTGCCTGCTGTAAAGTTGGAAAAATGGCACACAGGAGGGCACTCCAATGGAGCCTGGTGGAAGTGGCCAAACTGGTGGCCCTGGTAGAGCCCCACTATGGGGCACTGTATGGGGAGGAGCCCCTCACCATGGCTCAAACCCAGGTCTGGCTGCAAGTGGCCAATGACCTGGTGGGGGTCACTGGGCAGCGCCAGTCTGCTGAGCAGTGTTGGCACAGGTACAGTGACCTCCAGCGGGAGGGGCGGACTTGCATGAGAGGCTACGGTCACGTACCAGAGGGGGCGTTTGCCAGCCAGGTGGGTGTACCATCTATGCACCTGTATTCTCCGTGAGGGGTGTTAGTGTGTTTTGGTGGCTGTGCATGGGTGATGGCTCTGACATGGTTGGCTGTGTCAGTGTGTGCAGGTGTGAGATGCATGGGTCTGGCTGTGTGGGCAGGCACTCTCACTGGGGCAGGGAGCAGTCTGCTTTGGAGTCACACTGATGTTTTTCTCAACATTTGTCTCCCACAGGCCGGGCAGAGAGGATGCAGGCACGGGATGAGGAGGACCATGGCAGGGCCCCAGTGGCGGTTGGTGGTGCTGCGAGGGGTGGGCCACAGCAGCAGCAGCAGCAGCAGCAGCAGCAGCCACAGCTGCTTGCGGAGTGTGAGTATCATTACATCATGGATGCTATTGCATGCTGGAGGGGGTGGGCATGACCATCAGCCATGCACAACACAACCATGCATGACACAGGTGACATTCATCACTGTCCAGTGTCACTGAACGTCTGTGTGTGTGTCACTGGTGGTCCATGCATGCACTGGGCACATGGCTGTGGAACTGGCATCGCACCACTACTGCCATGTCACTTGACAGCCTTGTTTGTGCTGTGATGGACATGGGCAGTGTGTGTGTGCAGTGGTGCACATAGCTGGTGCCGCCTGGTTGGGCTTGCCATGTGCATGGTCACAGTGGGTGGGTGCATACCATCACAGGTGTGGGACATTGGGCTATATGGCTTGCAGGTTGGGTGGTGTTCAGGGTTGTGGTCAGTCACAGCCATTGACTGTGTTCCCTCTTCCTAGGCCTCATTGTGCTCCGAAGAATTGAGCGGGCACTGCAACAGCTGACCCGGTGTCCATGGTAAACAGGACCATCCTCCACGATATACAGCGCCATGGCCTCGGAGGCACAGCCAGGCACGCGGCACCAGGCAGTGGAGGACCAGCCTGCTGGGCCTTAGGCGGCTTCCCTTCCACTTCACCCATCCCTCCCACCCTGCCTTCCCTCTCCAGGTGTTCATCCCACCCCTTGCCACCTACCTTGTACCCCTACTCCCCTCTTGTAAATAGTTTTGTTGTTATTCATTTTGTACTTTACATTTTTCTAATATATATATATATTTTGATATGAATACTGTGTTGGTCTCTGATTTGCAGCTGGCTATGGTTGCTCAGTTGCAGTGGTGTGCATGCCATCTGGGGTGGTATGGTCCTGGGTATGTGCGTGTGTGTGTGCACATGTGTGTGTGCATGAGAAGGTATCTCCAGTGTGGCAGTGACTTTCTGTTGGTCTTGCCATCTGCTGCCACCCACTGCTGGGTGCACAGGGTGGGTCTGGCTTGTATGGTTCTCTGCTACACAAGGTTGACGTGTGCCCGGGGGGTTGCATGGTGTTTCCTGCAGTGCCAGTCACTGCACATGGGTGGTGTCTTGGGGTCACAGCGCAGGGTGTGCTGTGCATACGGGGGGCTGATGTGCACTGTGGTTGTCAACCCCCTGTGTGTGGCAGTCTCAGCCTGCCAGTGGTTGTGCTGGGGCGTCATGGCCCTGCTGTGCTTTGTTGGCTTGTCCCCATGGGCCAGTAGATCATCCGTCCCACCCCCAGTGATGCTGTGCTTGGGGTGTGCAGGTGTCTTGTTGGTTCTGCAGTGTGTTCCTATGCCCATGTGTGGCATGGCTGGTGGTGGGCCCCAGCCTGCCTCCCTGGTTGTGCAGTTCCATTGCTCTGCTGGGGGGGGCTCTGCTTGCGCTATGGCACCTCTGAACTGCTCAGCTGGGCTGGCCTTGTTGCGCTATGGTGCAACCTTTCTGCTCAGCTTCACCTTCCTGGTTGTGCTATGGCGCAGTTTGTGCGATATTCAGACGTTGGCTGCTTGCGCAATTTGTTTTGCTCCATGTTTGAATATCGCGTCTGTTGCGCATATGCGCAATTGAATTGTGCTTGCTCCTGCTGTTGCGCCCATTTTGGGAGCAGTTTGAATATCTGGGCCAGAATGTTTTAATCCCTGTTTTATGAACTTCTGAATATTATCTAAACTAATTTTATGTATCCCAAGCAGTTCAGATAATCAAGATTGTACTGTACAAATCCTTATCCATAGGTGGCAGCAGCTTGCAAATGCTGTCACAGCTGGCCCTGCCGGATGTGATTTAAAAAATTCAGTGGGGTACCAGCTCTACTAACTCCTTATGTCAGAAGTTCCCCTAGTGCTTAACCCCCCAACCTGGGGACAGCAGAAACTGCCCCAAACTCTGCCACAGAATGTATCTGGTCTTGTGGAGGTGGTGCCTGGGTAGCCAGGTGCACAGCCGATGAATAGTTGGTGTCATCCTGACGGCCTGAGTTTTCTGCTTTTTGCTGCCCATTCCCTAGGATGTCAGTGGCAGAGGTACACTAGCACACATATACGCAAGTTTGTGTAGCTGATGTCTTCCCACCACAAGCTACTCCTGACTGCACTGCCACCTGTAGTCACCCAGGTGACAGTAATGCAGCAGAACTAGCTGTTCTCCCTCCATGGAGGAGGAGAGCATCTCCTGGGATGCCCCTCCCAGCTGGCCCCTGATGACACAAGCTCATTCTCGAACTCAGGTTGCCAGCATTGCGATGGGTAGCACTACTGCTGCACCGGCGGGCTGGCTCTTCTTTTTCTTGTTTATTCTCCCCTCCAGCTGGCATTAGTCCAGCTCATGGCTTCCAAGCAGCCCCAGCCCCAGCTTTCCTGCCATCTCCCAGGGCTTACCTGGCTCTGTGGGTGTGGCTTTGTGGTATTCCCTCTTCATGGTGGAGGACTTTAGGTTGAACCCGGCCTCTCAGTAAGCAAACTTTGGTGCCCATACAGTGTGCCTAGGTTGGCAGGGTGCATGGTCTGCAGGCTGCCTGGAGAAGTCATAGGGCTCAGCTGTTTTTTCATGTTTCTTGTTATTAGGGGTGGTTGGCTGATGGATGTGATCACACTGAGCATGTACATCTGTCTAGTCCCAGAAATGTACTGCTGCTTGTATTGCCACCCCAGGTCACCCAGGTGGTTGCCACACAGCAGCAGTGTCTCCTGCCCCCCCCCCATGGAGGAGGACATTATTCTGTGGGACACTCAGTCCTCCTTCCCTGTCAAGCCTTCAGATGATCCAGGCTCATTCCTAAGCTCAGGTTGCTGGCGTCACAAGCGGTAGAGCTCCTGCTGTGCTGGCAGGCTAATATAAGCAGTGTGTGAAGTGCAGTGCTATCTAGTGGTGACATGAGATACTCCAAGTCCTGCACATTTGAGGATGTACAACAGCAGTACCCCCTGGTGTCAGAGGTTGATAGTGCAGAAAAGTAATGGATCAGTTGAACCTCCCAGCCAATGGTGGAGGTTTGCTGAATAATTCAAGTTGATTCCCTTCAGGACTCTAGGTCCCTGGTTTAATTCCCAGCAAGGCTCTTGGTGAGTCTGCACAAGGGAATGGGGATGAGTATGAGAAGGTCACAATGAGCAGGTTATACAGTTTAGTGGTGAGGTTTCTGATGTGCTGTAGGAATGGATATTCTGTTTACATTGCAGTTTTTCTCCTGTTGTTTGGTCCAATACTACTGAGCAGGTTAGGTATGCGAGTGTCTTTGGAGACTGGAAGTTGGTGGTACAAAAACTACTTTTCACTAGTGATTCTCAAGACAAAATTGAAATATAATAAATTTCACTTGTTGTGGTATTATGCCAGCAATAAGACAACACGAGGTGTGGGTTATGGCCTAATAAGAGCATACCCCAAGTGCGTATGCGGCACTCAGTGCGTTTTGCACCTAGGAAGTGCTCTTATCAGGCCATAACCTACTCCTCGTAGTGTCTTATTGCACTTACAAAATGGGCCCACCCCCAGGTAAATACAAAAAATAATTAAAAAAAAGTCTAAAATATATTTATAAAAAAAATTTTAATGGTTGAAATAGTAAAGAAATAGTCCCTTTTTATAAATGTTTCAGCCCCACCCCCACCTCAGCAGTATTCAGTATTGGTTTCCTTTTTTAAGTGACAGTTAAACTGACTTTGTATTTTGTGGTTCAAATAACTGACAGCCTCCTAGGTGAGTGATTGTGTGCCACCAGCTTTTTAGTGAGCGAGTATATCCCTCAGGAGCCACTGTAGGGAGCGACTTGCATTTTTTTGCATTTTTGATAAACGTTTTATTTTACATCTGCTGTTGCTGCTGTACAGTAATGTTCTGTTGCTAGAAGTTTCTCTGACTCTGTGGATAGTTATTTTGCTGGGAATATAGGCGGGGCAGCAGTGGCATGATGGTGGGGACTGGAGCACATTGGAGTCTGGATGATGGAAACGGTGAATAACGGTAGTGACAGCTGAGAAAAAAGTGGATGTGAGTATGTTAAAGAAGAAACAATGAAAAGTTTATTTAGAAGTTTAAGAGTTCAGTGTGAGTTTATTTTGAAGCTCGCTGCTGTTTCAGGGGAATCACAAATGGAGAAGCGCTGCTGTATCTGTACTACAGGATTTGAAAGTCATGGCTAGTGATTAGCTCTGTTCCCTGCCGTCGACCATCAGCTTTACCTGATTTTATTACCAGACTGTCTTACTTTAGTTGACTGGCTTTGGCAATACAGTGCACATGAGTCATGTTACAGGATGTGGGGGGCGCAGCTTGGCTACTAAAAAAATACAGTAGTCACCCACTGTAGCTCTCGCAGTTTTGTGGTTAGTGTGGAGCTGCAGCAGGACAGGCTGGGAGTATTGATTTTACGGAGTGCTGAGTTTTGGTTAGCATAAGTAGTGCCAGTTGCCAGTATATGTCCTGATAAGGACACGGCAAATGGTAGCTTTTTAGGCACTCAAACCGCTGAATTTATTTTTAGTCATTTTGTAATGTGGTTTATAAAATACACCATTCTGCTAAAGAGTGAGGTTCTATCAAATTAAAAACACCTGGGCTTATGAATTGTTCATCCCTTTTTGGTATGTTGCTCTTTTCTTTTTCCTTGCCCTGACTTTTGTATTACAATATTTATTTAATTTATAATTTAACCAGGTAAGAAGCACTGGGCCAAAAGGACCTTTCAGAGGCTTGACCTGGATGGACAGTACATACATACATACATACATACATACATACATACATACATACATACAATAGAAATACAGGAATCATGAAATACAATGACCAAAAATATAAGCATTTGCAGCAATTCAGACACAGTGAGATAGTTAACATTTAATAATAAGACAATATAATGATGAAATAAAATAATACAAAAGTAAAAAAATAATGCATAAGTATAAAAGTTTATACCTACAGTACTAGAAATACTGTACAAGTGTCTTTATCAGGTGTAAACTTCAATTATACTGTTGACACAGATGTGTATTTCATCTACAGTTATACTGTGTCTCTAATACAAGTAGTTTTTTTCAGTACGTTTTTAAAACTAAATGCATATTGTAAGTTCCATATATTGTTCTAGGTTTTTATTGCAACTTATTTGAAGTTTTTTTTTTTTTTAAGTTTTACTTAGAGGAAGTGCCAGCATTACTGTATCATTTAAACTTAAGGATTTAAAGTTATTCTTTTGTTCAAAGAAGGCTACACGAGGGCCGTTTGTTGCAGTATTCAATAATTTCTGGACAAAACACAACAGATAAAGTCTATCCCTTAGTTCCAAAAGTAAACAGTTTAGTTTATCATGTGCAATGGTGTTCTCTTGGTTTAGCTCTATGGGCAAATCTACACATGGTATTATTACATATGGGATATGGGATACGGGATGGCTAGCCGCAGAATACCATATTTATCTGAATGAGTGAGTGGAGAGTGACCTCAGGTAACCTCACGAGTGTCAGAGTGTAGCAGAGCCACGAGTGTCTGCATTGTTTATACTGCATATGCCACTTTACTGCCTTGTACATATGTTGTATATATTTACATGATTTCTTGCCTAATTTTGTTTGTTTAAAATTTATTTTTATACAGGATACAAATTGATTAGGGTGTAATTCCCATTTACAACAATGTCCTGTGTAGTACAAAATACATACAATAGTCAACATAACCTAACTCATAAAAACAATACAAAACATACAACACATAACATCTTTTAAAACATGTGCAAATAGTTGTCAAGTATTTATACAGAGTATTCTTAACCTTAGGTAGACCTGTCAAAGAGCTTAGTTCTTGTGGTAATGCATTCCAATGGGTCACTAAACAATTTTGTAATGTGGAGTCACCTAATCTATTCTGAGATCTTACCATTGGGATTCTAAAATTCCTTAATATCAAAGTTCTCTTACTTGGGGGGTCTAATATTTTGTATTTAGCAAGTGGATGGATTCCTTTAATATGAACCAGATTATGATACCAAATAAACCATAAGTACATTCTCTTTTTATCTGGTTGTAACCAATTCAACTCTTTATATATATCACAATGATGTGAACCATACCTTCTTTTTGTTATGAACGTAGCTAATCTATAAGTTTGATTTACTCTATTTACATTTTTTTTTGCTTTCATTATTATACAATAAAACATCATATTCCAGTACTGGTAACAGCAGTCATCCCACTATTTTCTTTCTTACTTCAGTTTCCAAGCATTTCAATATTCTTCTTAACATCCTCAGCATCTGGTTTACTTTTTTAACCTGTTGATTAATGTGATCACTATAAGTCTGCCTTTGGTCGATCAAGACCCCCAGATATTTATAATTTTAACACTTTTTATAAGACTTCCATCCACTAAACTAAGTTCCAAGGCTAGATCTTTATAGGAACTCCCACTGAAAAAATTGAGTTTTTTTGCCATTTAATAAAAGGCCTGAGTCCCTGAACCACTTCTCCATATTCCCTAGATCATGTTGGAGTTTGTATTCTAAAGAATTGTAGTTCTCAGCTGCTTCCACCAGTACAGTATCATCTGCATACAATTTGACTTTACTATTATTTATAACTGTCGGGAGATCATTTACATAAATGTTGAACACTAAAGGGCCTAAAATTAAACCCTGTGGAACACCTCTATTTATCTCAATTAAATCTGAATCCATAGATCCACATGTAACACACTGATATCTGTTGGAGAAATATGATTTAAACCAATGTAAAGATTGTTCATGTACCCCAATGTCATACAACCTCTCCAACATTTTTGAATGTTTCACCAGATCAAATGCTTTACTCGGGTCCACGAACACTGCCCCGACCTCCATGCCCTGTTCAAAAAAGATGACACCAAGTCATGAAAATCTACTAGGGCAGTGTTCGTGGACCTGTCCTCTCTAAATCTGTACTGACAATCAGTGAGTTTGTTATTTTGTTATCCATAAAGCTGCCTATGAACTTGTTTTTTGAGTAATTTAAATAGAATTAGTAACAAAGTTATTGGTCTATAGTTTGAAGGAATTAGATTATCTCCACCTTTATAAACTGGTATTGTTTTCCCCACTTTCCAAATATTAGGAACTATATATTCACACAGACTCCAATTAAAGAAGTACGTTACCATGGGAGCTAGTATATCTGCCGCTACTTTTAAAAAACATCCTTCATTTCCATCTTTCCCCCCTGATTTAGACCCATCTAATCCACGTGATTAATTTTCTACATCTTTAACCTTTATTTGTTTAAATTTAAATCTAGAAAATTGTTCAATGTTAGATTCTTTATTTTTCAACAGTTGAAATACAGAAATATCCAAGGTTGGTTTATGTAAATTTAAATCTGGCAATTCGGAATAATAGGAGTTAAATAATCTTGTTACTTCTACTGGGTCCTCCACTAAAGTGTTGTCATTCAAAATTTTTATTGGAGTCCTTGATCCAATGAGATTTTTTAATTTTGTTACGTATCTCCAAAATTTCTTAGGATCTGTTGCTGCATTAATATTTTTTATGAAGTTTTTTTTTTGGCCTTTTTAACTTCTTTTTTACATTGTGATCTCCAAAACTTAAACTGATTCCAATCGTCTTCTATTTTTGTTTTCCATGCTTTTTTCAATAGTCTATTCCTTATTCTCAGATGAGTTTTTAACTTATCTGTTAGCCAAAGAGGGTCTTATTTTCTTCTTTTTTTCAAATTTTTGGGGTGTGTTGCAGGATTATTTCTTTTAGATTTTTAGTGAATTCTTCAACTGCAAGATTAATTTCAGGGATTAACATCATTTTTATCCCACCTAAGATTCATTAAGCTATCCCTAAAAGCTTTAATTTTGAAATTCCTAAAGTCTGTAATCCAATAAGATTCCAATATTACTTTACTTGAAAACTGGATAACCAATTTACACTTAATAGGGTTATAATTTGTATATATACGGCATCCTGTATGCCCTCTGGACTTATGTTGACACACCTTGTACAGATGTTTGACAATCTGCTGCTTGTATCTAATCCATGTATATGTCATACTGTAGTCTAGCATTTCTTGGTCCCACATTGGGACTATGCAGCACAACTGTACATTGTTATTGCTGTCACTGCATCAGTATGTCAAATCTTGTACTATGTATTATTGCTACTGTATTCACTGCCACCTGAGCCATTGTGTTATAGCCAGGGTCATGCCTGAAAACGGTCCCTGGAATCAGTGCAATTACCCGGTTATTAAAGTCATGAATAAATATAAATAAATAAATAAATAAATAAATAAATAAATAAGATGGTTCCCGAGGTCACTTTCCACAAGTTCAGATAAATAGGGTATTCCATGGCTGGCCATCACATATTCAATTTATACAATAGGGCCACCTGTTGTGGTGTTTTTAGTTTTTAAAGGGAAATAATGGAAAAGACAACACTTTCCTCAGACAATTCAGAAACTCCTAATTAGTGCTTTCAGACAGTAACAACTTTATTTAATGCTTTAGAACAGCTACCCACAACTTCCACTTCCTGTTGCTGGCAGCAGCCATTTCATGAGCAGCAGTGAGTTTCTTGAGCTCACCGTATGCTAATATGCCTGTTTCACCTCAGCTATTGGTTGGCAGGACATATTAGCATAAAGTGAGCTCAGGAAGCTCTCTGCTACTCATGAAATGGTGGCTGCCAGCAATTGAAAGTGAAAGTTGAAGGCCACTGTTTAAATCACTAAAAAAATCTATTAGAGTAATTTGTTAAAAAAATGTTACTATCTGAAAGCACTAATCAGGCATTTTTATAGTACCTGGTTAAAGCTGTGCCTTTTCCACTGTTTCCCTTTAAGTAGCATGTGTCATTTTTTGAAGGACATTTCAGTTGACTGTTTTTTGTTTTTGTTTTGTGAATGGGTATTATTCTTCCATGTTAGGTTGGTTTGTTTCAGTGGGCTTGGGTTTGTAGGTTTTCAGGTGTTGGTTGTGTGACATTATGGTTGAAAGCTTGCAGTTTGATAGGTGTCATTTGTATGTGGGAGGGCTATAGATTTTGTTGTTTATGTCAGCTGTGTGTGTTGATTCCTAAGAGTTAGAGGGTGCACCATTTGTTAGCAGCGTTTCAGAGTTCTGTGGTGCACTTCTTAATTTTTTTTGTTTGTTTGTTTTTTTACTGCATGCATGAGTAAGGAAGGTTTTGGTGGGGTCTGTGGGTGGGTGGGTGAAAATCAGAAGCCGCTAAATACTGAAGGGAGCTTTCCCAGGAATGGTCTGAGAGTGCTGTAACCCTGTGGGAGTTGTAAAGGTTAGTGTTTATAACAAAAAAGAAAACTAAGAGCAACATACTAGTTTTATGTAGTGCTGCAGCTCTGATGAGTGAAGAACATGGGAAATGGGGCATGGAATATGAGAGGGGCTTTGTGTGTATTTGTTACATTGTTATAGTACACATGAACTCAGGACCATTACTGTGAAGTTGTATATCAAGTGCTGTGTGTATGTGTGTGTCTGGGGGGGATGACGTGTTCACTGTATAGATAAATGGTGAGTGACATGTCTACTATGTGTACAAATGGGATCACAGTGGATATGCCGTCTGCCATTTATTCCACAGGGATGAGAATATATGGATTTATGTCTCTGTGTATGTGCTCATCCCTATTGTATAAATATATTTACGTTGGTTAATTATTTTCTCAGAAACAGCCCCCCAAATTTTATTTATTTATTTATTTATTTATTTATATTCATTCTCAGATTACAATACCTCTGAGCACAGACAGCTCATTTACAAAGGTTCCACATCAATGGCGAGGGGAGACATAACTTTCAAAGGAGGCAAAGTACAATGTTTCCAAAAACAGTACAATAAAGTGAGCAAATATATTTATTTATTTTTTATTTTATTTAGTTTTTGTTGACCGGGTATGTGCACTAGACAAATCCTGCCTATTTTCAGGCATGACCCGGGGGAGGGGGAACACAGATGAATGCCAACTTACCTTGAACCAGATTAAGCTGTTGGTGGTATTTCTAGTGAATGAGGGAAATTTGGCCAGGACACTGGGGAAATTCCCCTACTCGTCAGAGGGAGAACCTCTGTCCAAGATGGCGGACACACCCTTGTCTTCTGAGGAGGGAGCTATGGAGGTGGGAGATTTGGTCTCTGCTCCTACCTCTGAACAAATGGAGACCACAATGCTAACAACTGATGTTTTGCCTGTTGTTGTTCCTACTTCAACTTTAAGTTCTGCTGCTCATACTAAGGCTGCTATACCTAGCCCTCTGCTTACTTCTTATGGATCTGACTTGCTGACCTGCGTGCCTACCATTGACTTACTGGAGGATTTTACTTCATCTGATTCTGAAAACCACTGTTTGACAGCACAAGAGATCCAGGAGCGTTTTTGCAATGGTGGAGCGCCGTTTTGCTAGTGCAAAACTGAAAATGCATAGAGATATGCAACGCCTGAGAGCAGACAGCACAGATGCATCTTCCAATCAGGTGGAAGTTCTTGAAGATTCACCTGACTTGTCTCCTTCACTGCCTGTTGCTGTGACAGGCTCTGACCCGACTAGTGCGTCGGGAGCTGAAGCCCTACTGCCTGCTCCCCTGCCGCCTGCAGTACAAATGGATTTGGTTTCCTTTTCACAACCTGCTTCCCATTACATCACAGAGTTCCTCACATGTACAAGACTTATCTACAGTAAATGCTCCCCTGCTACCTGCAGTACAAACAGATTCATTTTCCTTTTCACTACCTGCTTCTATTTCATCACAGAGCTCCCTACATGTACAAGAATCATCTACAGTAGATATTAATAAAGAACCTACCTGGACTGTTGAATCAGTGCTGAGAGGTGCTGGCTGGGTCCAGGGTACTGTCCCAGGAAGTTGGAAGTCTGGTCCATCTCCAATTTGGTCCCTCTGCCCTGAAGATTTTCCAGAGCTACAGAGCAAGATAGGTGCTTCAAAAGTCACTACTTACCCCTTGTGTCTCCCTCATGAACTGGAGCTTACACAGAACCCTGTGCTGGATTATCTGAAGGGTTGTCCACCTCAGATTCCTCTTTCTACTACTTCTGTAGAAGCTCTGTCTTCTCCCTCACCCAAAATTTCGGGAACAAGCCACTCATATTCTTCTTTGTTTAAATTTCCAATCCAGGCTGCTAAGAGACACAACGCTGTTCGCTTGGCATATCGGGGGGGGGTTACCTGAGCCACCTGATCGGGTCTATGTGGCACATACGCTGCTAAAGGATTCTTTAAAAAAAAAGTTCCCATGAAATATATGCGTTAATTCATATCTCTGGTGAAACCACATTTGGCATTAGTTTCTAAACATCTAGGGGACTGAAGCGTTTTTGGTCAAAGTATAATTCTCTGTGGACTACTGCATTATGGACCCCATTTCAGGTTATTCCTCTTTCTAAACCCACTTTTAAGGCGATCACTATTCTGTTTCATAATGAGGGAGTTGAGGTGGAGGATGTTGTGTATTGGCTGAAACAGCGTTGTGACGTCCAGGGGCAGCCTGAAACCATTTTGGATACCGAGAACATTTGGACTGGGGGCTGGAAGTTTAAAGTCTTGTGACAATCTAATGATTCTGGGGTTGTACATCTGCCTAACTCTTTTTTTTCATAGGCCGAGATGGGGGGGGGGTCTTGTTCTACCCGGGTCAGCCGAAGGCTTCTATCGGTGTGGTGACCCTGCACATCTTAGTAATGTATGTGATAAAATGAAATGCAATGTCTGTGGGGAATTGGGCAACGTAGGGGCACACTGTTTGAATGAATGTAGATGTAACCTATGTGACGAACAGGGGCACACTTTCAGAATTGTAAATGGGCTGCACATAACCAGGAATTTCACGATGGTGGAGTGGACCAGCGCTTTATTATTACACAGGTGCAGAAGGCCCGTCTCTGGACCACCTTGGCTGAACCTCCCCCTAGAGCAGCCCAGCCCTTACTGCAGGCTTCAGTGCCTGTTGTATCCTCTGAGGTCATACCTCAGATGATTTCCTTCATGGATGACCCCTTGCCTGAGATTTCTCTTGTCCCTGATCCTGCCCAGTCTAATTTTCCTGTTCTGGACCCAGTCCCAGGTCCAAGTACTATGCCCCCCCCGAGTGCTTACAAATGTTATATGTAGAAGGTCACTGAGAATAACCCTCAGGTTGCACCATCTCCTGTGAGTGGTCCGGAACCCCCCCCAGTGCCCTTATCTAATTCTTTTGAACTTCTACAACCCCTTTCTGATGATGCTGGAGGTGAGTCGGACTCTTCCTCCATAGCTTCTTCTCTCCCTGACGGTACCACTGACCCTGAGTTGCAACTTGGCACTGGCCTTTCTCAGAAGTGAAAGGCCAGAGTAAAAACTTAAAGGGAAGAAGGTGGTTGGGAAAAAGAAATTGTAAAATGTATTTTTTGTCTGTTTTCCTTTATTTTGTTGCTATGTTTCACTTTGTTTGCCATACTATTAATGTAAATAGTATGAAGCGTATGGCTAGAGGAGATTGATTTTTTCCTTTCTACGGCTTTTGCCTTTGGATTTAATTTTATTACAGGATACAAGACTTCATACTACACATAAGATCCGACAAGCACAACAGAACTGGTTACTGGGTCCTCTTTTTGGTCGATTGGTCAGGATTCTTGTTCAGGACTGGGAATATTAATTAATATCCCAGACTTCTGTTTGCTAAAATTGTTTGATGTAGCCCCTGGTAAGGCGTTTATTATAGATTTTGTTATTGGGTCCTGTCCTTACCAGGTGATAAACATTTATGCCCCTCAAATCAAAACTGAAACGCATAGCTTTATTTGCTTTGCTTCGTCCTTATTTGCATACTTCCTTTCAGGTATTGTTTGCTGGTGACTTTAATTGTGGCCTGAGTCTTCAGGATAATTGCTCCTTTGCTGCTACAAAGAAACTGTTTTGTGATTCCCACGAATTGGGTAAATTGATTTGAGTCGCCCACTTAACGGACTTTTATCTCTCCTTTACTACACAACACACCCCTACCTTCCAAAAGGGTAAACTAGCCACACGTATTGATTATGTGTTTTCCTCTCCTATAGTACCAATTATTTCTGCCAAAGTTCAAGTGGTTGAGTTTTCTGATCATAAGCAGCTTTCTGTTGGTTTTGGTTCTGTTGTCTCTTCCCATAAAGGTCCAGGTATTTGGAAATTCAACACATCTTTGTTGCAGATTCTGATGTTTATGCAGTCTCTCCTGTGCTTCATACAAGCCCGTAAATCTGTTTTTATTTGTTATGAAGATCCTGTTCAGTGGTGGTTAGACACGAAACATGATCTGGTCTCTTTTTTAAAAACTTACAGTCATTAAAAATGTAGGAGGGAATACCTAGACTATTTGCAGAAGAGGGTACATTTTCAGTCATTATTAACCATAGCATACACGACAGGGCAAGACCTTACTCAACAAATAAAAGTTCTACAGAATGATATGTTGACTTTCCAATTACATCAGTCACAACAACTTTATTACCAACGTAAATTCTGTACTGTTGGAACACGTGATGTTATTTGTCCTTTTGAATATAATTCCTGTCAGTCCGCCCAAAAAAATATGACTTGTCTTCTAAATTCAGAAGGGACCTTATGTTCCTCACAAACCAAAATTTGTCATATTGTAACAAAGTATACTACAGCCCTTTTTTCTCCCCTCCCTGCTGTGGCTGGTAACAGTGTGACTTTGCATAGTGGCCTTGATATCCCAGCTCCCTCACAGCTATGTCAGGATCAGGCTTGTTCTCCTACCATGGAGCAGGATTTGACACTGGCTATTTCTTCATTACCTGTACAGTGAACTCCTGGTCCGGATGGTCTCCCTGCTGGCTTATATAAGGTGCTGGGTGACCATTTAGCCTTAGAACTTACATCTGTGTTTAATTCTCTGTTAACATGTGAATCTCTCCCTTAGGAATTTACTAAGGGTACTTTGATTTACATTTATAAACAGAAAGGTGATATCCATTCTCTAGAGAATTGGCAATCTTTATGCATGTTCAACACCGACTTTAAGCTCTTAACGAAAATTATTGTGAAGCGTTTGGTGAGGATAGTGGAGGTGGTTTTGCATCCCGCCCAATCCTGTTCTGTGCCTCAAAGGAGAATTTCTGATCATTTGATCCTCTTACGAGAATTATTTTCTCATGGCTATGCAGGTCTGGCTTCGGGACTTGTTGTTTCCGTAGATCAGAAGGCTGCTTTTGATTCGGTTAGGCATGATTTTTTACAGGAAGCACTTCGTTTTCTGCATGTACATGGTATGCTGGATTCGTGCTTTCTATAGAACGGTGACTGTTGTGCCTGTAGTGAATGGTTGGATAGGACCCATGATCCCCATAAAACAGGGGTTCATCAGGGCTGTCCTTTAAGCCCATTGTTATATGTATTTTTTTTAATGTTTTGCTCCGTCGGCTGAATACTAATTCTCAGATTCAGCCTATTTCTAGTTGTGCCTTATGCTTGCCTTATAAGGCGATCGCATATGCAGATGATGTTTGTTTTCTTGTAGCTGATGCAGCCTCAGTGGTTCATTCTCTCCGTGAGTGCTCTATTTTTGGAAACTTCACTGGTGCTGTTTTAAATTACACTAAAAGTTTGGTTATTCGGGTCGGTTCAGCAACCTCCCCATTGGACCGTATTGGCCCGTTACGTTTAGTTGAGGGCCCTATTTGCATTTTGGGAATTTTTTTGGGAAACAGGACTCAGATTTGTTTAACTGGAATGTTAAACTGCAATAAGGTAAACTTCAGGTGGCCTCCTGGAACCGGGGGCAGATAGGAAAAAAAAACGTGTTTTCTTAATTAAAAACTATTTGATCTCTACTTTCCTTTTTCTGACTTATGTATTCCCTATTCCACGACAGCTAGAAACTGCTGTCTTTTGCCTGTTTTTTCAGGCTCTTTGGGGTAGTAGGTTAAACCCGATAAAGTGGAATATCACTTATATACCTATCCCTGAGGGTGGCGTTTGTATGGTTAACCCTTTGTTATTTTTTTCTTGTATTTTTTTCACTGCAAACCTTAGGCCTTTATTGATTCATGCCCAAAGAGGGTGGGAACCTTGGTTTTATGACTCTTGCAGGATTTGGTTTCATCAATGGGAAACTAATTCCTTAACTGTGTTAAGACAAACTGTTGGTATACCAACTTACGTAAAACATATGTTTTTATGTCTCAAACAATGGAAGGTGTCTGTTCAGATGTTATTAAATCATTCACATATAGTTTTATATAAGAAATTACTCCTGACGGTTTGTGCTGTATCAGTACCCTTCGATAAGTGTCCTGGTCAACACCTCCCTTCCCTTTTGTTATTGTGGAAATGTAAGAGGGTTCCAGCCAAAATGTGGGATTTTCATTGGCTTTCATGCCATGAAAAGATTAATGTAAAATCAAATCATAAACATAAGCAGTCCCAAGATAGAATGTGTTCTCGCTTATTATGTATTACAGAACTTGAAACTATCCCTCATTTATTTTTTGACTGTTCCTTTATCAAAAATTGGTGGTCCTTTTTGGCACAGGCATGGGATACCCCCTTGCTTCAGTCGGTTACTTATTTGAATCTTGTATACGGGTTTTTCTCCCCAGTGGTCAAAATGGCACCAGGACACTTTAAACCTTGTTTTTGTCTGCATTAAATGTAATATTTGGATGGTGCGTTGCATGTTTTCTTTACAGCAAAAGGACTGCTCCTATTTGGAGCTCGAAAAAAAGATTGTACAAGATTTAAAAGAAATTTATGAGCATGAACGTACTCTATACTCAGATATGACACTTTTGGAACTTTGGAAAGCTCTTCCTTGGATCACTGACTCTGATTTTGCAGTTACCTGAATGAATGTATAATACTTATCCTGTGTTTCCTTTGTTTTGTATTATGCTTTGTGTACAATTGTACGATTTTTGTCTCAGTAAAACTTTCCTCTACTCTTTTCGATAAGTGCCATGGGATCTTTAACATCCACCTGAACTACCACCAATCCAGGCAGATGGGACCTCGGTTTAACATCTCATCTCAAAGATGGCACCTCAGAAGTGCAGCACCCCTCTCATGCTGCACTATAGTGTCAGTACTGGGAAAATAACCCAAGTGCCAGATGTGGGAACTGAACCCACAGCCCTCTGATCTTCCGGCCTCAGAGGCGAGTGTGCTACCTACTGAGCCACTGACACTGATAATATACATACTCATATATATCTATACGCAGTTTTATCGTTCTAATAGGAGGAAAGCGTAGATGAGAGGGGGAAGGATAAAGATGGGAGAAAGAAAGAAAGGTAGGAAGTGGCAATCCTAGGTCTTGTCAAGCTGGTGGGGGTATGGTAGGGTGAGGTGGGCGGGTGGTAAGAACGGTAGGAAGTGGCAGTCATAGGTCTTGTCAAGCTGGTGTGGGGGGTAGGGATGAGGGGGTGAGGTGGAAGAGGGGTAGCCAGGGGCATTGTCAAAGTGCAAAAAGGGGGGGGTAGCCTCAAATTATAGAGGTAACAGCAGAGATACAGGATTATCCAGTTGTGAGGAGAAGATTGAATGCTAGTAGATGGGAGTCTCGGGTGAAGCAATCACAAGAACTGTTGGCCATGAGATGTTGGCATAACTTCAGTTTGAATGGTCCCAATTTAGGTAGGGTAGTTACATCACTATGAAGAGTATTAAATCAATGAGTTACTTTGTAGGTAAATGAGCACTCCCCCTGTGCTGTCCAGCATCTAGGAACACAGAGATAATGGCTCCCTGATCAACTGTAGGCAATAGACATCTCTGTACTTTCAGTCTTCTAGTAACATCCATTAACTAATTTATCATATACAAAGCTCCAGTTATCTTATGCAGTTGTTAGACAGTGTTTTCAAAGTGTTTGATAAAATCTAAGTGTGAGTCTAAAAATATTCCTTGATACTTATACTCAGACTATTACTAAGTTAGTTCCTTTTCCTAAAGATAACATGAAAGGTTCAGTAATACATTTTTTCTTTTGGGTTGTACTAAACAACATTACATCTCCACCCCACACCCTGCATGCACACCCTTTGTCTAGCTTCAGTGATTGATTAGTACTTCCAAGTTTAAAAATGATCTGCAATCTCAGCAGATTCAATGATTCCTGTTCTGAAACACAGCTGAATTAATCAGATTTGTTTACAGGTGGTGGTGTATGAGTACCCTTTTCTGAGTAGTTGCCAAGTACTTGTACATCACACCCAGATAACTGCCTATTCATTACTTGCTGTTTGTATCTGGGCCTCTTTTAAAAAAAAATCTATACCTCCCCAGGTGGTCAGGGCTAGTGTCTTGGCCACCCCCTCACTGCACTTCTGCCGTTTCCCACGCTTCATCATCCCTGACTGTGTTAAAAAATTGCCTGGAACCAACATCTTCTTGAGAAGTATTCACCCCTCTCTAGCTCTGCCCCTACATTTCCATATGATATCTATATCAAAGCTGGCCCCTCTGATTAGTGATCTGAGGAAAGGATATTTGTAGAAAATCCAGGCTAGCTCAGTTGCCCCCTCCTAAACCTACAGTGTTGCTAAAGTGTGAAAGATGGCCTGCTATGGTGGCTTTATAATGAAGCCTAGACACTGCAATGTGCGTAGCATGTCCAACATGCACTTTTAATCCCAATATAAGAACTGGTGACCCCCTATAATGACTGGATTTCCAGTTCTGATAAAATATTGTAATAGCTCACTGAATTCTGTAATAACTCAATAGTGGGTTATTACAGCATTTTTCCTCACCATGTTCTCCACTGTATTTGTACAAGTATGGTGGCTGCTAAAAGACATGCTCGGTCGTACAAATACAGCTTACAGCTTTTTCTCTGATACCTTGCACCAGTTATTGTAAAAAGTAATGCCTGTGCAAAGTTTGTTTTGAGGATTTTTCACACACTCTTGATGTCTAATAATCTCACAAACCTCTTGAGCTTTGCTCTCTGGTTTTATGGATTATCACACACCTTGGGTGTGTGAAAATCCTCATAACACACACCTGCACATGCATGTCTCATTAACACAGCCTCCCCAGCAGTGGTTCATGTTTAATTTTCAGTTCATTTTACTACTAAGAGCGCAACTAGATTTTTAATGCTTGTTTTTAGATTAAATAAGTTATTATGAAGCAGACAGTCCCTGCAGGCAGTGCCATGCAACCAAAATGGCCCTCTCTGTGACAAATATATATTTGAGAGAGAGAGAGAGAGAGAAGAGGGAGGGGAACACCAGTGGGAATGTGACGGTAACAAGATTAGTGTTTTATTCATATATTTGGTACACACCTCGTCACATAATCATACCAAATACATTGCTATACAATCCTCTCTGTTGATTATGTGCTAACACAACATACAAATGCTTTTCATTTAAATATATCAATGCATTTTGTCATGTTACATTTAAATAAAATGCATATTTTAACATTCCAAATCACAGAATTCATGGGATAAATTCAGCATGAAAACTCCCGTATGTGCAAAATTCCAGCTTGTATGAGAAATGTGCCATAAAGAAAAAAGTGATATGGGGATCAGATGATTCTTCTTAATTACGTATGCTTGTGATCAGTTCTTTTTATGATGGCTTGCATGCACACGCAAGCAACATCTTGTGGCGGTATCACAAATGCAGAAGTGTCAATGTTGGCCAATGCAGGGGATGCTTTAGTGGGTGCGTCCCTCAGACCCCAATCAGTGAGCATGCTGCCGATGACAGCAGGCTCAAAGAGAGCCAGAGAGACAAAACAAATCTGCTGCTGCAATCAGACTAGCTCGTCATTGCAGTGGCAGATGGCACGCCTCCATAACATGCCTTTCCTGGTGAAACATTTCAAAAATAGTGGCTCCTGCCGTCTACCACACAATCCGCAGAAAGCCAACATCAGGGTGCCCAATCCCCATGTCAGCATGTTTGCAGCTCCTGCCGCCTGCCACATTGCAACTTTTGCTGCTTCAAAAGGTCCTCCTTTGTCTCCTCCAGGTCTCCGGTCCCCCTTTTGCTTAACACTGAGACTGTGACCACCTGAGAGGCATTTTAAATGACCACAGAATGTCTGAAACCGAAATGCACTTCTGAGCATGTGCGGAGCACCGGCCCTGCACTGGAGTGCAAAAACAGGGCCGTGAGTCCACAAGCTAGCTCCTATGGCCCAAACTTCACCTGCAATACAAAATAAAAATGCTGGGGCTGGACAGAGAACTCTAAAGATAACATGGGGGCTGATGCCAGGAGGTGGGAAACTACACAGAGAGAACTGGAGGAAAACTGGTGACCAAGCAGCCACAGAGGGACAAACAAGTAAGCCTCTGAATGGGAGGGGGGTGTTATATGTCCATCCCCACTCACTGGGCTGTTGTAATTCATTCTTTGCTTGAAGGAGTAGTACACCCTCATATCTTGTAAATATTATTTGTCTCCTTGTCAACAGATTACTGTTCGTGTGGCCGTTGGGGATATATGCGTTTGCTCTAGTTTGTTTTCACTGTTCACACCAATCGGTGTAACTAGTCTAAGGGTCTCCTATTTCTGGTTCTTGAAATCTCATTGTCCCTGAGAGCTGCATTCCCTATCTCTAACTCCTGGCTGTACCCAACAGTGGTGGCAGTCAGCCTGGGCTTCTCGTCTTTCATAACTTTTTTTTGGGACATTCTTTTTCTGCACAGACCTCGGGGAACTGTCTCCTACAGCCGCCCCCACTGCAGGCTCTACCTCCTACCTGAAGCTCACTCCCCCCCCCACATCAGCCTGCAGACCCCCGGCTCTGCACCCCCTGAGGCAGGGCTGCCCTATCCACCCAGGGTGCTCTATCTTCAGTTTTATGTGCCGGCTATGCGGTTGCCCCTGGGGAGGAGCAGAGCCTGGAAATGGAGTGTGGCTCAGCAGGGTGGTGGTGGTGCCATCGCCTATCCCAGAGGATGTTTTTTCTTCCTTAGTTCCCCCCTTTGGAGCGCAACATGCAATGATGCCTGTGCATGGTTGCCCTGCTGGCATTTGCCGTGCTCCACCCACTACGCTAGCCGGTGTATCTGCAGTACCCCTGATCTCCATCAGAGGCCGCCAGGACACCAAGCATCTCTGGATCCCTCCCCAGGGAGAGAAAAGCTGTCCTCTGGATGCTCCATCCTCTCCCTTCCCTGCCGACCTCTGGCATCCCGAGTCTATCACTGAACCCGGGTCACCGGCGTGGCATCCAGCGCTTCAACCCTCAGCGCCACCGAGCTGGGCCCATCATCTTTCATATTTGAAGTGCAGTTTAAACAAAAAATAGTTGCTTCCAGTGAAGGATAATGGAGAGCTTTTCCACTCAAGACAGAAATTACTTTTTTGTGTGTGTGTAAGAAGTTGATCTTCTCACTGTGGTTTGAATTGATCTTTTTATAAACAAATATGGTGGTTTCCAGTACTCACCAACAGTGCTGAAAATAAAAAAATCTCCCCCACCACCACCTTTGATGTAGGATTGCACATATCAGCAGGGGTCTGGGGACGTGCTTCCTACATTGCATGTTGCACTTATATCTTTTAACCAGTTTGGGGCTTTTTTGGTGGTACATGTTACACAAAATGCAGCCTTCTCCGTTTTGATCCTTGAACTGAGCCAGTCTATTTATTTCATTCCTGGAACGGAATTTCCCAAGATTCCCCTCATTATCTCCTGCAACCTTTCTAGTGTTCAGGAATTCATCACATATGGGTTATCCGCCATCCATCCTATTGGCTGATGCATGTTTGTAAATCTTTTCTGGGCTGCCAGAAGCAAATCCCCCAGCTATGTCCAGAAATTCCAGTTTACTTCATGCATCTCTAGAGGCTGGTCTCAATCTCTGATTGCGTCCAAACTCTCAGGTAATTATTCCAACAAAATTTATACTTTTCACTGTAATCCCTAGGTTGTGGGGCCTGGGTACTAGAACCGGTGCCTCTACCTGGAGGACAGGGTTTGTGGTAGCTTAACTGACCTGGGTACAGTCCTCCAGGACACTGTTACCCCCCCTCTTTCCCTCCAGTGGCCTAAATGAGTCACAGAAATCACACTTGCAATCAACCCCTAACAGCGGTTTTAATCCCACACTTGTTGCACTTACCACCAGGGCTGGTTCAGCTGGCTCGGCCCTGGAGAACCCTTGTAAAATAAGATTTGGTACAACCAACAGTATTTCAATGCACTTTGTACAGAGGTACACCACAACCAGTTTCAGCGTGAAAAGATTTAGATTTGATTTATTTAAGGGGCAGTAACAAGGAAGGGGGCAGAATCTGGTGGTTGATTTGAGATCTGAATAATTCAGGCTATAAGGCATGCACTCAAAGGTGCCTGCAACACAGTCACACACATACTGGGTACCCTGTTGGGACTACGGCTAGCCTGAAGCATTACCTGGGGTAGGCCGGTGTTGCTGTTGGTTGGGGCCCTGTGATGGAAAGAAAACATGCATGCACTTTAACCCACAATTTGTAGCCTGGAGCCAGATGGCTCAGTCCCAAATGATTAGCAACAACAATTAAATCAGCTGACACACTTTGATTTGAGCTTTGTTGCAGGGAGCTACCCTGGTGTTTATTCACGCTACCCAGTACAGGATGCAGGATGGATGAAATGGAGACCTCAGGATGAAGTGCTGGATTGCCAGGAGAAGCAGGGCGCACACAAAGCACCATGGTGCCGATCCTGTTCATTGGTGTTGAGTGGGGAGCCGAATCCCCAGGCAGGTCTCTCATTGGTTGTTTCTCTGCGGCATGAGCTACTGTCTAGGCTGAGGTGGCAAGGCCAGAGATCGGGTTAACAATTCGGAAGACAGTCCGGTAAGTGCTGGATACAACTTCCAGCAAGCGTGACACATTCAAGCAGTGGGGAACCAAATCGTGACCCACTATCAGCATTCAGCACACTTATAGTAAAAGCAAGGCAAATACGACAGTTTGGATGACAGTCCGGTTGCAATTCACAGTGTCTCTGCGGCAGTCTCAAGTCCCGACAGGCTGATCGCACCAAGGCAAATCTTCGGTCCACTTCAGGAGGAATCAATTTGCCACAGATCAGGATCTGATCACAAAAGCTGCAAATTCAGGAGAAGTCCATTATCAGGCTTAAGGTCTCTTCACTTATGAAGATGGTAGTAGGCAGGCCAAACACAGCCTTCCCACCCATTCCCCCTGTGTACCACACAGGAGCAGCTGCTCGAATCACTTGAGCTGTTCACTCTTTCAACTCTAACTTCAGACTGACTCACTGCTGCAGGCAGCTTGGGACTTTCCCAGTGATCCAAAAGGTTTGGTTGGCTGATCCATCTGTCTGTCACAACTAGAGCTCCCCCTCCAGGTCCATTTAGGTGCCAAACTGTAAAAACTACAATTCCTACAGAAATTCGCTCCCACAAAACCCCTGGGGACAGACTCAATTTTAGGGTCCCCAAAGGTACTGTTTGGTCCCTATTGGCAGTCCAGAACCAAGATGGTAGTGATTAACAGAAATGTTCATGCTGCAAAAGAAGGCAGGTTAGACAAACTACAATATCTTTACCATTAAAGCAGTTAATCAGCAAATGGTTACAGATTCTTGTAGGGCTTCCTCTGCGCAAATAGCGATGGCAGAATGAAGCTATAATACAGCAGCCTGGGTGAAACTCAAGCCTGAAACTACTCGGCCCCTACCCAGATTAATTATACATTACAAGACAGGCAGCTCTTAAAGAGACAGGCATGGAGGCTAGAAGGGCACCACTCACATGCAAATACTTTTTAAATTGCTAGGACACAGAACACCCGCCTGGCAGTGGGCATTTAGGCAAGCCCAAGGAAGACTTTTGGGAACTCCCATGTGTGTGGGGGGGTTACATCACTTTCTACTATTCTCAATCATATAGCACACATTGACAGATAAGCACGTGTTAATCTTAAGACCGTCTTCTAACTTTCTGCATACCTCTAGCATCACCAGGAGAAAAAGAACTACTAGTGCATAGATCAGGGGCACAAGTCAAGCTGGACCCTCCAGTAGTGTCCTAGCTTAGACCCCCTCTCCTGGTTGGGACCCTCATCCAGCATCCTCACCAGGTAAGTTTTTGAGGACTGAACCCTCATGTAGCATCCACGCCATGCCAGGCAGCACTCACAATGAGACCCATGCACTATTCTACAGGGCTCCCAGCTCCACAGGGACACCTGTATTTACAGGAAAATTGATCCATTTACAGGGCATTTTTCCCATAGACTTGCATTGATTATATTGGAAACCAAAGCAAGTTGGCTTCCATATGAAACAGTGTAATCTGCAGGAAAACACAAGAAAATTGTTCTGTAGTAACGGGGGAAATTCTGACTAAATCTGGAAGCACTGTATTCTATAGCAGTCACTAAGTAACAGGCAGCATGACCCAGGCATTGGTAAGCATTCCATTAAATACATACGAATACCGGGAGAGCTATAAAGTGAGGCAATCAAGGGTTAACTTCAGCATCAGGCAGAGCTGGGACAGACAGATGAGATCATTATAACAACAGCCCTGGCAGCTTAGACGTAAGGCACTTGGTGGTTTGTACTGCAGCAACCTATAAAACAAGCATTTGTCAATGCCAGATGCTTGCCACTGGTATTAGTGTTGTATCTAGTCAAGGTGCAGATCCTGTACTATGCCGGAAGAGTAAGGGTTAGATCCGGGGCAGGATAGGTGGTAGTTATGATGGGGCAACACCTGACAAACTGAAAGGAATTTAAAAGAATAAATACTGTTTTCACCATTTCTGCTTGAGTCGGGGATGGGCTGTCAGTGTAGAGGTTCCTCTGTAGCAGTGCTGCTGTAATCTGGTGTACTTGGGTGACTTCAGAAAGGAATGTGGCTCTATCCCCACCAAGCTGGTGGGAGAACATAACAAAACTGAACTGCAGGCTGTGATAGAGCTGTGCTTAGTCTAGGTTAGGAATAATTGGAACACCCAGGGACATATTTTTCTAACCTTTCACCTTTTCTGTCTTAGTAGTCTGCTGCAGCAGTGCCATTTTCCTATCCTGTTTATTTCCCACTTTATGCCTTGGTAGATTGGCCACCTACAGTACCTAGGTAGTCCGCCCTCTCATTATTCTCTTACATTTTTTTCTGTTCTGTCAATATGTGGTGCTAAGATGCTTGATATGCAAATGAATAAGGAAAACAGGTTAAAGAGTAGCTGACACCTTCAGGTAAACTTTAGCAAAACAGAATCTTTAGACATAGTCAAGCTTGTATTTCACATTAGTTCTGCATTTCTCCTCCGCATCATTTGCGTGAAAACAGGATCTTTGTTCCTGAAGAGTTCATCTATTCCTGCTGCTTTCTCCCTATCTGAAATAATAATGCATCCCTTGTGACATCACAATTATTCATGGAACCGCCTTCCTGAGGAGGTTGTTGGGTCAAAAACAGTGGGGGAATTCAAACATGCATGGGACAGACATAAGGCAATTATAGTGGGGGGTTGCAGGAAGTAGGCTGTTGGTTAACTAGAATCTGCAGCTTATCCAGTAGGTAGGGAAATGGGCAGACTGGGTTGGCTAAGTGGTCCTTATCTGCTGTCAAAGTCTATGTTTCTATGTTTCGATTCCCAGACAAGATTATATGTGGTTCAGAGCTCAGAACTTATGCTATGTACTGAGCCGAATAATGTAGCTTGGATACAGAGGCCAGACTGGTAAGTGGGGCAATGCTTACAAGGTACTGTATTAGTCTTATGAAATGGTTGGTACTTAGACACTTCAGCATGACCATGAGCAAGGCAATGATTATAGTACGTATGAACCGGATAGTAGGTACAAGGTGCTTAAATGCTTAGACTGGTGAGTAACTTGTTAAGACTTCATGTTTTAGCCTTTCTCTGTATGCCACCTCAGGAAGAAAGCTTAGTTGAGTAAGATGAGACCCCCCTCCGGTGGGATAAGACTGCCAGAGAAGGAGGAGGAGGCGGTGTAAGGGGAGGATGGTGAGCGAGTGCAACTCGCTCTAAGCAGAGCTGTTGTAAACAGGAAGTTTAAGTAGGTTGTGGGGGAGGAGCTCTTCCTCCATATAACTACAAGCATCTGCCTTTCCATTATATGTGGTTCAGAGCTCAGAACTTATACTACGTACTGAGCTGAATAATGTAGCTTGGATACAAAGGCCAGACCAGTAAGTGGGGCAATGCTTACGAGGTATTAGTCTTTTGAAATGGTTGGTGCTTCACTGCTTAGACACTTCAGCATGAACATGAGCAAGTCAGTGATTATAGTATGTGTTAACTGGATAGTAGGTACAAGGTGCTTAGATGCTTAGATGATGAGTAACTTGTTATGACTTGATGTTTTGGCCTTTCTCTGTATGCCACCTCAGGAAGAAGGCTTAGTTGAGTAGGATGAGATCCCCCCCCAAAAGAATTAGTAATATCGTACGATTATCTCCTTCAACTCCGGGGAGTGTGACCAGTAGCACACAGGAGAGGAAAACCCCCCTTGGGGGGAAACCTCTGATGACCCATGGCTACTGACCTGTCTGACCTTCTGTACATACTAAAGGAGAGTAATCCTAAGTAACAATTTAAGTTATCGGCTAATACGAATTCCAAGGTTGTAGATCCAGATCCAGTAGAGCAGAAGACTGAATAAAATACTGAATTAAATGTGTGAACATGACAGCATCTTCTGGTAACTCCTGGTCTGAGAATCCATGTCCGGCAGAATGATAGATGATCAGAATCTATGGACGATGATAATTCGAAACGTCAAAGTAGTTTAGGTGAAATGCTACAGCAGGCGAGGAAGTCTTCTCCGAAGGAAATTAGTAACCAAGGCTATGTGTCCAAATCCAGATCAGAAGGGCAGGTAGTTCGTGTTCACTTGGCAAACTTGTAAATAAAGGCCTTGGTGATAAAGCATAGGAGCTAGACACAGATTGTGCAATCTGGTAAGGGCTGAGCAGTAGCAACTCATGGTCTGGAGTGGATGACAAGTAAGTGAATGAAATAGATCTTGGTGCAAATAGGTAGACATAAAATAGATGGGCCTCCAGGTCCCGGGGGACAAAGCTGGTCATAGAATAGGTGAGACAGTCTTTGATGAACTTCTAGGCCCTGGAAGGGTGAAGCAGATAGTATAGCAGATTACGGATATAAGTGGATCTATACATAGGTCAACGGTAGTAGTAATATCGAACCTGTAAAGCACAGGCGTAATTGCAGAGGAGTAGTATTGCATAGATTGTATATGGTATATGGTGGAGCGTATTGAAAGTATTTAAATAGCATGTACTTAGAAGAGCTTTCTTCTGGTGATAAAACAGTAGTATAGCACACTGTAGATATGCATGTTTCGAAAGCTGGAATTATACAGCAGCTGGAATTAAACTAGTAAAATAATCTGACGAATCATAAATCAATGTGTTTCTGAATACATAGATGGTAATAATTGATGAAGACTGAATTGGATAAAGTGGTGTTGTAACAGAATCCAGTCCTTTGAGCATTGGAGTACAACAATGTTGAGGTATAACCTATGAGACTGAAAGTGTTCTGGATGGCTCAACTTAGGTCTTGGTAGAAGTGTAGTAGCAAATAATATGAGCTGAAACGGCAAGGCAGAAGCATTGAAAGGAACAGATGACATACGGTTAATCAATCCAGATGAGAATCCGTGGTAGAAAGGAGCTCCTAAGGCTGGCAGACATGGCAGCGGACAGGTGTGTAGTACAATATGCGTATCTCCAGGCCCCGAAGCTGGCAAGGCAGGTGTAGAATAGAAGTGGTTGAACCCCCAGGCCCAAAGGGTGAAGTGGGTTATAGAAGCGGGTGAATATGGAGTTGTAATAGAAGTTCAAGGGACCTCCAGCCCCGTTGGGTGCAGGTTTTTCGAAGTGTGATGCAGTGAACCTTGGGCCCTGCTGGGCGACGCAGGTTATAGCAGTGGTAGATTGAGTAGTAGTACTGTTGAACTGCATGCAATGCAGAATAGTAGCAAAGTAGTAAGGAATAGGTTGTACAAGTATTGTAAATGGTAATCCTGAGCCAATTCCTCGCAGTGTAGAAGTGAATTCTGAGGAATACTTATGAGTAGTGGAAGGGTGCTGCAAACTGTTGGTTCCTGATGATGAAGATGATGGTGTGCAATGAAGAGACCTGGTGGACGATTTGGCAACTCAAGCAAGAGGAAATGAGCATCCTAAAACTGTAGTAGATCTATGTCTTGAGCTTCAGTTATGATAAGGAAGGCGTCATGAAACAGCAGTAATTTCTCAGGAGTTTGAAACGGTATAGTAAGAAGCATCCTAGGGAATTGAAGCGAATATACGATGTAATCCCAGAATTCAATCCATTGGAAGGAAGAAATGTATTCTTGACAAATGGTAGTGAGTTGGAGCAGCAAAGAGAGGGCTGTAAGGTCCAGGATCCAGGTAGCATGACTGAAGGCGAGAAACTGGCAGTGCATCCAATCCTGAAAGGGACAGTGAATGGGGTGGCTGCTAAGCCCCTCGAAGGCTAGCCTGGCAGCTAGATCATGCAAGTCAGCTGGTAAGTAAGTAGAGTGGTGGCTAGACTTCACGAAGATCAAAAGGGCAGTATTTGCTGCTAGGCTAGGTCCGCACGTGGCAGGATAAACGACTGAACCACATGTAGGTCAAACGGTCAGTGAGTACATATAAGTGGCTAAGGCCACGAAGGCTAGCAGGCACAGCTGGACCACAAGTAGGTCAGCTGGTAGGCTAAATAGAGAGTAGCAGCAAAAACTCCATGAGGCTAGCAAGCGGCAGGTAGGAGCAGCCAGAACTCAAAGGCATGATCAGAACAAATGTTTTGAAATGTCCAGTTTTGCTAAATAAGATAAGATGGCAGTAGGTAGGAAGGATCGGAACAGGTGCTGGACACAGTGATGTGGCTTAAGGCTGAAGTGTATGGCAGAAGTCCAGAGGCCAAAGGCAAGGAAGCAGCAAGGCCTGTAAGTGGGTATGAGAATGGCTGGACCACACGTAGATCAGCCGAAGGAAGGAGAAGAGCAGCAGCTAGGCCTGACGAGGCTGGCAGAAGTGCAAAATCCACATGTAGGGTAGTAAGTGCAGTATATACTGCTAGACTAGGTCCGCACGTGGCAGGATAAATGACTGAACCTCATGTAGGCTAGTCGAAGGTGAATGAATGAGGCATGCTAGGTTTCGTGTAGGCTGGCAGACCGGAGGTACTACCAAGCAGGGCTGCCTGACGCAGCATGCATTGCAGGGGCGAGTGAGCAGCAGGGGACTTGGAATTATGCAGAAGATAACAGCAAAGTCAAAAATAAACAGTGGTCCACTTGAGATCTTTGCCAGCTCAGGGTTGCTGCAATAGAGAAGCAATTTAAGAAGCTGTGTATATCAAAACAGGTAAACAGGAACACTAGAATACTTGGACTATCATAAGTCTGAATGATGCAAGTCCAAAAGTAGTATCTAAATCCAGATGCTGCTGATTAGAGCCCATGGATGGCTTTAAATTGATAAAGATGTCATGTACTTTGTGGAGAAACAGTAGGTGATAGCTTATGAGCAGTGCATAGATGCGCCCGAATGAGCGTGTAGGCTGTGCTGCGTGAATCACAATTCAAAGTCGAGCAGACCAGCGTAGTAAATGGCAGGCAGCTGCATGAGTACAAGGGGAAAAAAGTTCACATTGCATTCCTGGTAGTGGGCGGACGGTACAATCCGGCAGGCGAATTAAGTATGATGAGCAGCTGAGGGGTTAGGAGGCAGGTATGCTAATTCTGAGGAGCAGGCAATGAGGCAGCAGGTGCGGCAGCGGGCTGAATGGAAACCCATGTGTGGTGGTGGCGGACTGGATAGAAGCTTCAAGCTGGTAACAGCAAAACGAGAGCGAAGGTGACGATGGACTCAAGCATGGAGCCAGGGCTGCTCGAGGAGGAGGAGAGGAGAGGAGAGACAGCAATGCAAGTTCGGAGGTGCATGAGGGAAACGGAGGCAGGTAAGAGTAAAAGGAAGAAGGCAGCAGTCTGAATTGAGCCAGAAACCACCCCACAAGAGAAAACAACACGGATGGAAGAAACAGACAGACGAAGGGAAGAGAGATGGGAAACCCACAAAACAAAACAAAGACAAATGGGCAGAACAGGCGAAGGGTGGGGGGGGGGCAAGCACAAGAGCAAGCAAAGTGAGCAGCCACGGACCAGCACTCAGCACAGCAGTGAGTGAGACTCACTCTAAGCAGAGCTGTTGTAAACAGGAGGTTTAAGTAGGTTGTGGGGGAGAAGCTCATCCCCCATATAAATACAGGCATCTGCCTTTCCATTGTGATGACACAACAGAGGATTATGACCAGAAGTAGTAAGCTATAGAGGCAGATGTGCTCTAAAGGAACTCTTAAGGACCAAAGGCCATGTATTCATGCAAATTTCCCCAGTAAGAAATAATGGGGAGTAGAAATATATAGAACATATATGGAATGCAGGCATAATTGTACTTAATTATTTTGTTTTTTAACATTTTCTTTGCGGCGTCAGTAGCTCTTTAAGAAAGTGCTTATAGTGCTTTAGCAGTCATAAAGTACCAAGCATGTTTGCTGGCTATTGATGTAAATAAAGTGTAGAGGGGACTTGACATGTTTAAAATCCTGATCCTAAAAAGTCGGCAGTGCTTAAATTCAGGACAGAAGCAGTCTAGCTGGAGGAAGACTGGAACTAAATGAAAAGAACGTGCATGGTAAAAGAAAATAAACAAAATGAACAACTTGGAGCAGTGTAGAAGGGCTGTGGCAAAAGCAAACAAAATGTTGGGGTGCATAGCCAGGTGGATAACCCCAAGAAGCCGGGAAGTGCTTCTGCCACTCAGTGGCGGAGCTAGAGGGGGGGCTGGTGGGGCGGTCGCCCCTCCTGGCTTCCCCAGTGTGAGTAGTGGTGCCCCACCACCATCTTTATTCACTGTTTAGTGCCCATTGTGGGGCCCATTATTGACTGAATGGCCCCCCCAGCTCCCAAATGCTCCCAAATGCTCCCAACCTGGCTCTGCCAGTGCTGCCACTATACAATTATCTGGTTAGACCACACCTGGAATACTGTGTGCAGTTTGGGCATCCATTCTTAAAAAGGGATATTGCACTCCTGGAGAGGGTCCAGAGGAGGGCAACCAGGATGATTTGGGGGCTGGGGGAGAAGTCCTATGGGGGAGACTCGAGGAGCTCAACCTGTACAGCATTACGGCCGACAACTCCAAGTCACACCCCCGGCGCCTTTCAGTCTGTACAGGGTGGGCATTATGGTTGGAAACCCTAACACCCCAGGCATTTGTTGGTATTTTTGTTCCAGATTTTCAACATGGGCTTTTTGGGATCCAACCTAATGAACAGTGGCAGTATCATTTCATTACTCAATCCCAAAAGGTGATTATGCACAGCAAGTGTGCCATTCGGCACCACAGGTGTGAAAACACATTTTGAGCAGGATGTGAAAATGACAGCTGTACTGTTCATGAGGTGGTGTAAAGAAATGGCATATTGAAAATCTGTAGTGAAAATATGAAAAAGTGGTGAAGTTATAAGTGTGTGCAGAGACTGTGCAACCCACGCTTGTAACACAGTCATTTTTTGGAATGTTTTCAACAAATTTCCAATATGGCCTTTTTGGGACCTCCACTCATGAACAGTACTTGGGTTTTGTTAATCTGTCCCAAAAGTTGATTTCACAGAGTGGCCGTGCGATTCTGTGTCACAGTTGCAAAAACACATTTGAAAAAGGATGCAAAAAAATGATAGCTATATTATTCATAAGGGGTGTGTGGAAAAAATGGCCAGATTGGAAATTTGGAGTGAAAATCCTAAAAATTGATGACGTTACGAGTGTGCGTAGAAGCTGCACAATGTACGCTCATAACACAGTCATTCTTGGGAGTTTTTTCACCAAAGTTGCAACAAGGGCTTTTTGGGACCCCATCTCATCAACAGTGGCACTGTCATTTTGTTAATTGGTCTCAAAAGGTGATTTCACACAGCAACCACAAAATCACATTTCAGGACCAAGAAACAAAATGACAGTGACTGTGTTCATGAGGTGGGGTCCCAAGAAGCCCATGTTGAAAATGTGGGACCAAAACTCCCAAAAAGTGGATGAGATATCAACCTAAGTTGAAACCCCCCATTGACTGCCATTATAGCCCTTACGGCTTTTGAAGAGTGCAGACGTGTTCCCGATCCACAGAAGATCACTGCTCCCAACCTCCAGAGGCAAGTATGGGTGAGGGGGTGCTGGGAGGTGGGGTGCGCATGAGGAGGGTTCGAGTTGGGGAGGGGCCGTGGAACAACGAGGGACCGCTTTTTCTTTTTTTTCAGGTTAAAAAAAGAGACATCTTGGGTCTGTTTTCTTTTACAGGTAAACTATTTATGGGTTTCAGCAAAGTGGGGTGGGCTTCTAGTGTGCCCAGAGTACTGGGGAGGGGATCAATGCCAACCGGGATTGGGCACCCTGAGGTCAGAGAATATAGGGGCGTGGGTGCATCTGACACCAGGAGTGGGCATCCTGGTGTCAGAAACACCACAGGTAGTTTTTGGCACACTGGGATGGGCTCCCAGTGTGCCACATTAAAGGGGGGGGGGATACATGCTGACATGGGGATTGAGCACCCTGATGTCAGCAGGCAGGGGTGAGGGATCTGCTAGCATGACTGAGTGTGCTTAGAGTAAAAGTGCCTTTGGACCCTGAATACTCCTAGCCCATACGGAGCTTAGGCTTTGGCCTGCTCCACATGGGCAGGAGAAAATAAAGAAACAGACAGTGGAATGTGGAGGAGGTATGCGAGGAAAGCACCTCCTCCCACCTTTTAGGAAGGACCTGGCGGGGGGCGGAGACGTCATGACACAAACAGCTGTTTGGTTTGTGGTGACCTGCAGATGAAAGGAAAAAGCTGCCACATGATTGGTGTGACTTTTTCTTTTCAAGTGCAGACCACTTCAAGCAAAACAGCATCAGGACCAGCATGGCTGATGACTGGTCTGATGCTGTTGAGCCCCTTGCAGAGCACTCTGCATTGGACAGATGGTGTCATACCCCTCAAAAGTCACTATCCCAAGGAGTTTGCAGCACATGCACAAACTCAGTAAAAAGGATATGTAATGCAGCTAGCTACAACTCAGAGTGCATAAACGCTGTTACAAATATAAAAAATACCGTATGGATGTTACTGAAGCATGTAAACATAAGTTTGCTTAATAAACTAAGGCATCCCTCATCTGACTATCACAAACAAGACACCTGTCTTGTCACCAGTAAAACAGAATAATATGCTCTCCCGGAGCATAGCCATGGGTCAAGTAAGCTGGACCCTCCAATAGCGTCCTAGCTTACAATCCCCTGTTCTGGTCAGGACCCTCATGTAGCATCCCCATCTCCTGGCTGCCTGAGGAACTGGACCCTCAGCCACTTCACATTAAGGCAGTGATTACAATGAGCCATATTCATGGTGCTCTTAAGCAGAAATCATTAGTCTACAACAGCGCTGGCAGTGATTCAACCAGATGATTTTCTAGCCTCAATAGACCTCAAAGATGCTTATCTGCACATCATAATTTGCCCCAACCACCACCATTTCCTGGGGTTCCAAATCAACGGCCATCATTTCCAGTTTACCTGTACCTCCTTCGGTCTGGCATCAGCACTGACAGTCTTCACAAAGACACTAGTAGTGCTCTCTACGGCCTTTTGAAAATGGGGGGTATGTGTCATACCATACCTGGACAATTGGCTCATTCAGGCCAGGTCCCCGGCTCAAACCCAGAAGAACGTGGAAGCAATGGTGCAGTGTTTATAGCAACACAGCTGGGTTATAAACTGGGGCAAGAGCCAGCTGAATCTCACGCAAAATAACTCACCTTGGCGCCAGGACCAACACGACAGTTGGTCTAGTGTTCCCCACAGAGAAAGAAAGTGACCAACATAATCACATTCCTGGGGTCCATACAGTCACAGTCCCACAGGGCTGTGCGTACATGTCTTCAGTTGTGAGGGTTTATGGCATCAGTGATAGCCATGTTGCCATGGGCCCGCCTTCACATGCTCCCACTTCAGTGGTATGTACTAGACACATGGGATCAATCGACCCAGGATTTTGAGTACAAACTCAATCCTGACCCAGGCATATTCCAAAGCCTCAACTGGTGATGGAACCGGTACAACCTGACAAAAGGTGCCCCGCTATTGTTACTGCCTGCATCGATAATTACAACAGACACCAGTCTGTTCCATTGGGAAGCCATGCTGGGTTGCCATGTTACTCAGTGAAAATGGTCTCAAATGGAAGCTCTCCTTCCAATCAATGTCCTGGAGATGAGGGCAGTATTTAGCACCTTGGTATTCTTTGCCCTTCAGGTAATGGGTCAGTCACTGCTGATCAGAACTGACAGTGAGGTCACCATGGTGTATATCAACAAACAGGGCAGAACCAGAAGCAGAGCAATGCTCAGGGAGGCACTGCAAGTCTTACATTAGGCAGAAAAGTACCTGCCTAAGATCTCAGCTACGTATGTCATGGGGAGGCTAACTCTCAGATGAGACTGGCTCAGTCAAGTGACTCTTGACCAGGCAGAGTGGCAGTTGCACCCTCAGATGTTGTCAGGTTCTCAGCTGGAGATGGGGACCATTCCAAGTGGATCTGATGGCATCCAGACACAACAGACAGCTGCCCTGTTTCCACTCACACTGCCCAGGCAGTAAGTCCAAGGAAATAGACACAATGGCAGTGCTGTATAAGTTCAAGAAGGCTTATATCTTTCCGCCTCTCCCAATGATTGCAAAAGTGCTTGCCAAGATTAAAGCCATGACAGCAACAGTACTGATGGTGGCTTCGGGCTGGCCAAGGAGATCATGGTATTCTATGCTCAGAGCAATGATGATCAATGATCCCTGGCATCTGCCACAATGCCTGGACTTACTAGTTCAGGGTCCAATACTTCACCACAATCCCCACATCCTCTGCCTGACAGCATGGATGTTGCAAGGGCATGACTGTTGAATGAGGGATAGCCCTTCAAAGTGGTTGAATGACTGAAGTCCAAGAGAGCTCAACCAATAAGACTTATCAAACACATTGGCAGATTTTTTGTGGATGGTATATCACAAAGGGTCTGCACCTTTGGTGACGGGCCTTCCTCAGATTTTGGATTTTCTCAATGATGGGGCCGAGAATGGTTTAGCCTACTCCTCTTTGAGGGTTCAGGCATCGGCTATCTCATCAATAAGGGGATCCCTTCCAAAGGTGGAGCAAATAGGTTCACGTCCTGATGTGGTCAGATTACTCAGGGCAGTGCAAATCACCTCTCTCCATTTCAGGCCAATGTGTCCACCCTGGCACCTAAATTTGGTATTGGAGGGACTGTAAAAGCCTCCATTCATTCACCAGTCCCCTTATTGGATGACTCTTAGAACAGTTTTCCTCACAACCATGTGTTCTGCCAGATGGGTGAGTGAGCAGCAGTCATTTTCTTCTCGTGAGCCATTCCCTACCTTTCATAATGACAGGGTGTCACTTGTGACAGTCCCGTCTTTTAGCCCCAGGGTGTTTTCTCTCTTCCACTTGGAGCAGGCCATTCATTTGCTGGCCATGCTCGGGGCTCACTAGAATGTGAATGGGGAATCGCATCCTCTGGACATGGTCTCTCTACTTAAGGACTATCTGACTATGTCTGAATTTCCGTAAGTCAGATAGACTGTTTGTTTTCCTTCTCAGGCCAGAAGATGGGCCAGACAACATCTAAAGAAGCCTGCTGGATCGGGGGCAATATTTGCTGTCTATCAAGGGGGTGGGTCAGGATCACCAAAGGGGCATTAGGGCTCATTCAACCAGGGCACTATCAGCCTCTTGGGTGGAGAAGGGTCGTGCCTCTGGGCAGGATATCTGTGTGGCGGCTACCTGGTCCTCAGTCCACACCTTTGTTTGCCATTACAGGATTGATGTGGCTTCTGCCAAGAAAGCCACATTTGGCAGGGCAGTACTTAAGGCTGCTGCAGGTTCTGGCTGACTGTGCATGTATTCATTTTTTCCTGCCTATGGTTTTCCTGGGTACTGCTACAAAGTCTAATATATGATGAATTCCTGAGCATTAGAAATGCTGCAGGAGACAAGGGTATTTACTCACCTGATAAAGGTGATTATACCTGCAACCTTTGTAGTGCTCAGGGTCTCTCCCGTGATGGATGAACCAGACACTGATGCAGCCAGAATCCTATCCAGAACTGTCTTATTTTCATGACTGTTGGATAATATCTGTTTTCTGCTGTGCCCCTACCTAATGTACTTTGGTAGCTGGGGCCTTAACTGCCATTATGCATTGATATGTTTTCTGTATTTACTGCATGTACTGTATTTCTATTATCTGACTTACTTTTCATAAACAGATTCCACATCACCTATATATTGTGTCACCATCAATTTATCAGTGATAGTTTTAAGTAAATGACCTTTGTTCACATTCATTACTCTCCTTGCTTGTTTTTTGGGTGTTTGCTTTCATCTTCTCTGCCAGGTAAGTTCCTTACTGGAAATTCTGGGTGTAGCTGGGTGACTGGCCTCTGGCCACCCAGGAAAGATTTACAACCTTGCATCTGCCAACAGGATTGATGGAAGGTAACCAATATGTGATAAATTCCTGAGCACTGCCTACTGAGCTGTTTTGTTTCTAAGGAAAACAATTTGGCTTTGAAAGGGTGTAGATTAAACAAACGTAATAGGGGAAATTCCTTCTCACAGCTGATTGGCTCTAGCAGTACCATCCCTGAGCTATAAAATGTCAGTTCTGGGTGTTTCTCTTCCTCTTTGGCAGCACTTACTCTGCGTAGCAGAGCGAGTGCTGCTGAACATCCAGCCGGATTCTCTCTTTTCGGCATCTCAGGTAAGAGATACTTCATATGAAGCTTTTTTAAATGTTTCCCTCTGTAACAGTTCTAGTTTTGCTCACTTCTTTACAATTTCTCCCTTTTTTAGCAAATTTACTAAACCTGGAATGTTGTGGAATGCCACAGCATTCCAGCATTATTCCAACTACGAAGTATTCAGAATAAATATTCTGATAATGTTAACATGGGTATTCCGAATATGGCAGCAATATTCCGTAGTATTCAGAATAACATAGCTGGGAATAGTACAGTAGTATTCTGAATACAAGTGGAATAGGGGACCACAGTTAGGATCTGAGTAATTGGGATTGTCTGGTAGCCCCCTTACCGTGGAATAACCATACGGACACAGGTCTTGGAGGAAAGGGTTGCAGCCATGCATTTTATTGTTGTGACCACACCTCTTTAGAGCAGTGTGTACAGCTGGGAGAATGCAGTTTCTTCAGGCATCCCACACACCTGCCCTCAGTCCTGGACCATGCCTAGTGTGTGCCTGAATGGCTGATGTAGCTCCTGGGGAGGCCATGTGGCCAAGGCTCCACTGTCCTTGCTGGATAACCTGATGAAGGTGGACTGCGATTCCTCCCCTTCCAGGTCTGGGTCCTGCAGTCCCCTTGCCTCATGCCGACCAGAGAAGACAATCCCCTTGGAAGAATTCCACTTGTCCTCTCTTCTTCCTTTTGTACCCTCGGACTGTGATTCTCCCGAGTTACCACAGGATGGACAAAGCCCAATTCCCCAAGCCACTCACTCCAATTGTTCCTCCAAGACCTGCTTAAACAAATTCAGTATCGTATCTTTTCCTTTTTCTTTCACTTGCCCTTCCTTCCTAATCAAAAGGCCCCAGAAGGAGGCGTAAATATCCCTATGTCCCACCACAGATCCCACTGCCCTCTTGATTCCATAAAGGTTCTCATCTCACCATTGACTCGAATGCATGCAGCATTAATTGCTCTAATGTCTCTAGCATGCAGCCAGTGCTTCCTCTGAATCAGGTGTGATCAGCTGAGAACCTAATGGGGCCACCAGTGTCTAATGGAGTGCCAATCCTGCTTCATTGACAGCAGCAGGTCCATCATTTTCTGAAACCCCAACTTTTCATCCCCATTAAGGATCAGCAAAATGTCTGGACTTTTCTGCGTGGCAACCTCCTCCTGCAACCTTGAGGGCAACTCCCACCAGCACATGCCCTTCCTTCCCAGCCATCAAATTCACACTGTCTGCAGTGGAATTGATAAGTTGCTCCCCGCCTCCCAGCTGGCAATCTGCTGTCACTGCTGCCCAGTAAATGAAGGAATGCCCACAGATCCACATGTTCCTGGCCCCATCCAGTGAACCTGCAAGAAGCAAGGAAAAATGACTGCAATTGCAGACAGATGTAGTGCAAGAATGCCTGGGACCTGCAGTGCCCCAATGCCTGAATTTCTTCATCTGACAATCCTAGGCTCTTCATATTCGTTGCCACTCCAGTCTGAAAATAATTATCCCAAACTCCTGAGCATCCAGCCCAGCTTGTTGGATGGCCTTATTTATTAGATCATCAGTTTATAAACCTTCGAGTCATAGACTCATTTACAAAGGCAACTCATCAAGACAGCAATACATCACAGCAAACAAAACAGTACAGTACATAACACTTTGATTAAAAAAGCAACCAGTGTTACAGGCATTCACTGGTGGTACACGATCGGTAATAGATAGATCACAGTAGTCATACTATAGGTACACGAGTACCATGTCAAGTAGCAACCAGAGATATTTTACTGCAATAGTCAGCAGATGTTGCCTGAGACCCCAGGTATATACAGCAAAAGTAGACAGGGCAGACCCAGCCTTGGGGTGAAGGTAAGGGGCAGGTGGGGGATTATGTGCAGTTGCAGCAGCGAGTGCTTGTCAGATGGCTTCTGAGGGAGACCTTGAAAGGACCAAGCTTAGTGGAGTCAGCTATGTTGGCTGGGAGGAAGTTGAACCAGGAGGGAGCCCGATAGCAAAAGGATCTCTGGGCCATAGAGGTCCTTACCCTGGGGACAATAAGGGGGGTTTTGGCAGTGCTGTGGGCGGAGACTGAGGGGGAGACATGCTGCAGGGATGTGGCAATCCCGGGGGGGGGGGAGATCCCTAGCAGGGTCTTTTTTACAAGAAGGCAGGTTTGTAAGTGGAGTCTTTCTTCAAGGTTGAGCAAGTTGGTGGTGGAGTACAGCAGGCATGTATGGGTATGCCTAGGGGCTCCCAGCATTAGCCTGCAGGCCTTGTTTATAGAGAGCTGGATTCTTCCAAGGGCAGTGTTGTCGGCAGCAGCATAGATGGGCAGCCCATAGTCTATTAGCAACAGGACAGAGCAGGTGATTGCCAATCTAAGGGTCTCTTGTGGTAGTCAGTCCCTATGGTGGTATAGTAGTCCAATCCTGACATTGGTAGCAGCAGAAAGGGCATTGATATGGGAATGGAAGGAGAGTGTCAAATCAAAGGTAATGCCCAGGTACTTGTAAGTGGAAACATGCTCAATGGGGATTAGTGTGCAAGGCAGTATCAAGAGAGGAGCACCACTGGCTTTGCTTTGGTGATGTGAGAAGAGCATAACTTTGGTCTTTTTTAGGTTCAGGGCTAGCCTTCATGATGTGAACTAATGCTCAGCTCCATCAAAAGCTTGTTGGATGGTGGCCTGGAGTGTGTTGGGGTAGGGGTCAGCAGCGAAGAGCACAGCGTCATCCGAGTAGAAGAGTATCTTACTTGGGCAGGCCAAGGAGAGGGAGTTGAGGTAGACTGAAGAGGAAAGGGCCTAAAATGGAGCCCTGGGGAACCCCAGAGCAGACAGGTCATGTATCAGATAGGGTGCTATTGATTTTTACACACTGAGTTCTGGCAGAGAGGTAGCTGGTGAACCACACAAGAGGGCCGGGGGGAGAAACAAAGGCATCTGAGGGAGTCAAGCAGGAGAGGATGGCAAACCGTGTCAAAGGCCTTGGAGAGTTCAATGAACACGGCACTGGCAGGGCTTCTAGTATCAAGAGAAGAGTGCAGGAAGTTGGAGAATTCAAGTAGCGCAGTTGTGGTGCTGTGACCTGCATGAAAGCCATGCTGTTTGGGGCACAGGACATTGTGCATGGCCAGGTATTTGGCAAGCTGGTTGGCAACTACTTTTTCAAGGGCCTTAGAGAGTGGGAGAGGATGGAGATAGATTGATAGTTACCTGGGACGCTCGATCGCCGCTCTTTAGGATGGGAGTGATGATAGTGGTTTTCCATGTGCTGGGGAACTGCCCCAGGCACAGAGAGCGGTTGAGCAGCTTGGTAAGTGGGACCAGGATAGCATCCAACATCAGATGAAGTAGCCTAGTGTCCAGTAGGTCGTGCCAGGGTTGTTACTACTAACACCTTTTTGCAGAAGGGGTCTAGTCTCCAACGGGGAGATGGTATGTAGGTAGGTTACGTACATAGGTTATACAGGATACAAGCATGGGGCTAATATATAGCATATAGTGCAGCCCCATACATGTATACCTGCTGGCAAGATAATGTAAGTACATTTTAGGCAGTGCCCCGCCCTGATTCTATTGCTGTAGCTACAGAGTACCTGCAGCCCAGTTCCCTACACTGCATCATCAATCTACAGTTTTTAAGGGTGGGGCTACAGTGCTCACCGGCCAGCCTGGCACTACCAGCCAGAGTTTACAGAGGCTTAAACCTCTATTTATTTAAGATAGAAACAAAAGGTGAAATATTGATAAAAATAACTCCCAGGGCAGGCAGCTTCACAATATGGATCTTGACAGTTGGTCTTCAATGCCTGTTCTCTGACTATTTCTCTGAACTCTTCATTTTCTATTGCCCCTTTCCTTATTTCCTTTCAAATGTCTGTATCATATTTTCTGCCTTCATTTTCTTTTCTGGCCCCCCACCCCAAAATAATAGCTATTTAATAGTGCTGCACGGCAGGGTTCTGCCTTTAAAATGGTGTCAGAAGAGGGGGAACTATAATGGCATGGGGCACCAACCGAAGCGTGGATCACTGCCTGACGTATGAATGAGTTGGGGGACATACTGGAGAGTGGACAGACTGTGTAGCCAGGGTTTTATTTTCTGTTCTTCTAAATAATTTCTAGCCCATGCCATGTCTGATTTTTTTCATTTTATTATGAACTGTTAGCAGTTCACAGACGCTGACATGTCTGCTGGTTTCCTGTTTGGTTTTCCCAGCTACAGACTACAAACCAAGTTTAGCCTCCTGGTTGCACCTTACTCCGCCCTGACTCCCTCACAGAGTGAATTAGTTTAAAATCAGCCTAGAATGTATTCACCCTTTCTTGTCAGGGAGGCAGAGGGTACCCAGCAAGATATGTAGCAAACTGCATGCTTACAACACTCTATCTCAGTTGAGTTTTGTTTTTAGTTTACCTGGGGCGGGATCATTGTTCTGAAGTCGTACGAGTCTCTAGTTCATATCCTATCTCTTTAATTTCTAATAATCTCCTTACTGCAGCAGCAGCTCATGTCTCCTCCACTATGGGGGGATAAATCTTACTCCACTTGTTGCAAAGCTCCATCTAACACATCATGTGAGGCTTCCAATCAGTCACTGTTTAGAAACAAGATCAGGATGTGTTCAAAGCATAAATGCTTGTGTTCCTGTTTTTAAATGTACTCTGAACCGAATAACTATTCTTGAGCTGTTAAACTAATTTCATCAACTGATGTAATCTGTATACCTACCCACAGTATACATTTTTGGCTTGTCTAAGCATGTAACTCAGTTTTGCCTCTGGCCTGGTTTGATCCTGTGTGTGGGCTGTTTAGCCCAGTGTTCTTACCCAGTTAACAAACACATAAATAAATCATCTGTGAGGCAGCAGAACTAAATACAGTACAATCTCAATCCAATGAACCCCCGTTATATGACATCCCTGTCTAATGAACTGGTAGCGTGTCTCCCGACTTGAATACACTCTGAATGTTTTAATCCCTGTTTTACGAACTCCTGATTATTATCCAAACTAATTTCATGTCTTCCAAGCTGTTCAGATTATCAAGATTGTACTGTACTAATCCTTATCGATAGGTGGCAGCAATTTGCAAAAGCTGTCACAGCTGGCCCCACTGGACGTGAATTAAAAAATTCTGTGGGGTACCAGCTCTATTAAACCCTTATGTCAAGAAGTTCCCCTAGTGCTTAACCCCCACCCCTAACCTGGGAGCAGCAGAAACTGTCCCAAACTCTGCCACAAAATGTATCTGGTCTTGTGGAGGTGGTACCTGGGTAGCCAGGTGCACGGCCCATGAATAGTTGGTGTTAGCCTGCTGGCCCAAGTTTTTGCATTTTGCTGCCCATCCCCTAGGATGTCAGTGGCAGGGGTACACTAGCACACATATATGCAAGTGTGTGCAGCTGATGTCTTCCCACCCACAAGCTGCTCCTGACTGCACTGCCACCTGTAGTCACCCAGGTGACAGTAGTGCGGCAGACCTGGCAGTCCTCCCTCCATGAAGGAGGAGGAGAGCATCTCCTGGGATGCCCCCCTTCCCAGCTGGCACCTGATGATGCGGGCTCATTCCTGAACTCAGGTTGCCAGCGTTGCGATGGGCAGCACTACCGCTGCACTGGCAGGCTGGCTCTTCTTTTTCTTATTTATTCTCCCCTCTAGCTGGCATTAGTCCAGCTCATGGCTTCCAGGCAGCCCCAGCCCCAGCTTTCCTTCCATCTCCCAGGGTTTACCTGGCTCCGTGGGTGTGGCCTTGTGGTATCCCCTCCTCATGGTGGAGAACTTTAGGTTGAACCTGGTCTCTCAGTAAGCAAACTTTGGTGCCCATGCAGTGTGCCTAGGTTGGCATGGTGCATGATCTGCAGGCCGCCTGGAACAGTCCTAGGGCTCAGCTGTTTTTTTCATGTTTCCTGTTATTAGGGGTGGTTGACTGATGGATGTGATCACACTGAGCATGTACCTCTCTAGTCCCAGAAATGTACTGCTTGTATTGCCACCCCAGGTCACCCAGGTGGTGGCCATGCAGCAGCAGTGACCCCCCCCATGGAGGAGGACAGTGTTCTGTGGGACACTCAGTCCTCCTTCCCTGTCAAGCCCTCAGATGATCCAGGCTCATTCCTAAGCTCAGGTCACTGGCGTCACAAGTGGTAGAGCTCCCACTATGCCGGCAGGCTAATATAAGCAGTGTGTGAGGTGCAGCGCTATCTAGTGGTGACATGAGATACTCCAAGTCCTGCACATTTGAGGAAGTACAACAGCAGTACCCCCTGGTGTTAAGAGGTTGATAGTGCAGAAAAGTAATGGCTCAGTTGAACCTCTCAGCCAACGGTGGAGGTTTGCTGAATAATTCAAGTTTATTCCCTTCAGGACTCTAGGTCCCTGGTTTAATTCCCAGCCAGGCTCTTGGTGAATCTGCCCAATGGAATGGGGATGAGTATGAGAGGGTCACAGTGAGCAGGTTATACAGTTTAGTGGTGAGGTTTCTGATGTGCTGTAAGAATGGACATTCTGTTTACATTGCAGTTTTTCTCCTGATGTTTAGTCCAATACTACTGAGCAGGTAGGTGTGCGAGTGTCTTAGAGGGGAAATTGGTGGCACAAAAACTACTTTTCGCTGCTAATTCTCCAGATAAAATTGGAATATTATAAACAGATTCCACTTGTTGGGGTATTACGCCAGCAATAAGGCACCATGAGGTGTGGGTTATGGCCTGATAAGAGCACGTCCCAGGTGCATTATGAGGCACGAGGCGCTTGCATCTCAGAGTGTCTTATTGCACTTATAAAATGGGTCCGTCTCCCCCACCCCAAGTAAATACAAAAAAAAAATTTAAATAGTTTGAAATAAATTTATAAAAAATGTTTTAATGGTTGAAATAGTAAAAAATATTCCCTTTTTATAAACGTTTAAGCCCCCCCCCACCAATGTCTGAGATAGGCTATTTTGTTCAGTATTAGTTTCCTTTATTAAGTGACAGTTAAAATGACTATTTTGTGGTTTAAAAAACTGACAGCCTCCTAGGTGAGTGATTGTGTGTATCGTATGCCACCAGATTTTCTGTGAGCGAGTATGTCCCTCAGGAGCCACTGTAGGGAGCGACTTGCCTTTTTTTTGCATTTTTATTAAATGTTTTATTTTTCATCTGCTGTTGCTGCTATGCAGTAATGTTCTGTTGCCAGAAGTTTTTCTGATTCTGCGGAGTTGAAATAGTTATGTTGCTGGGAATTTAGATTGAAAAGTGGTGGCACAGTGGTGGGGATTAGAGCGCATTGGACTCTGGATGATGGAAACGGTAACAACGGGAGCGGCAGCTTTGAAAAATAACGTCCGTGAGTCTGTAAAGGAGGACACAATGGAAAGTTCATTGAGAGCTTCTTTAGGAGTTCAGTATGATTTTATTTTAAAGCTCGCTGCTGTTTCAGGGGAATTGCAAATGGAGAAGCGCTGCTGTATCTGTACTACGGGATTTGAAAGCCGTGGCTCACGATTAGTTCTGTTCCCTGCCATTGCCTGTCAGCGTTACAAGATTTTATTACCAAACTGTTTTATTTTAGTTAATTGGCTTTGGCAATACAGTGCACATGGGTTGCATTACAGGGCATGGAGGGCATAGCTTGGCTACTACCAAAAAAATGCATTAGTCACCCTCTGTAACTCTTGCAGTTTTGTGGTTAGTGTGGAGCTGTAGTGGGACAGGCTGGGAGTACTGATTTTAGAGAGTGCTGCATTTTCATTACCATAAGTAGTGCCAGTTGCCAGTATATGTCCTGATAAAGAAATGACAAATGGTAGCTCTTAGCCAATCAAAATGCTGAGATTCTTTTACACATTTTATAATGCAGTTTATAAAACCACACCATTCTGCTATAGAGTGAGGTTCTAGCAAATTAAATACACATGGGCTTATGCATTGTTCAGCCCTTTTCGATATGTTGCTCATTTCTTTTTTCTTGCCCTGACTTTTGCATTACAATATTTATTTATTTTATAATTAAACCAGGTAAGAAGCACCGGGCCAAGAGGACCTTTCACAGGCTTGACCCGAATGAACAATATATGCATACATACAATAGAAATACAGGAATCATGAAATACAATGACCAAAAATATAAGCATCTGCAACAATTCAGACACAGTAAGACAGTTAACATTTAACTAATATGACAATATAATGATGAAATAAAATAATACAAAAGTAAAAAAAATAAGACATAAGTATAAAAGTTTATACCTACAGTACTAGAAATACAAGTGCCTTTATCAGGTGTACCCTTCAATTATACTGTTGACACAGATGCGTATTTCATCTACAGTTACACTGTGGGTGGGATATTCAGAAATGCGCCAGAGGCAGGTGCAAGAGGGGTGCAGTGCAAGTCCACTTTGCCATTACGCAACAAGTGCAATATTCAAAGGATGCACATGACAAGATGCGCCTGTGCAACCAGGGATATGCAAGGGAGCATGCCAAAAGGCACAATAGCAGCAACCAGGGATGCGCAAGGTGCAGAGGTGCATGTGCCAGGACACAGATGGAATGGCCACAGGCACAGAAAGGAGCAAGCCACAGGGGTGGGAGGGCCCGCCACCAGGGCGCAGAGTGTGCCAGGAGGGAGGCATGGTAGGCACATGAAGGGACACTGCCCAGTGTGTATGGGGCAGAAGCAGGCCCCTGACCACATGCACCACAGTGGCCCATGGAAGCAGGGTGGCAACAATGGCCACCGGCAAACAGCCACTGGCAACCCCCCCACAGGAAGGCACGAGACACGCTGCCTGGACCACAGCCAGCAACACACAGGTAAACAGCACACAAAGAAGATGCCACATGACCCAAGCAGAGAGCCCACGACCACCCCAGCCATCTAGTGGATGAACACCACCAGGCACAACCCCTAGTCCACCCCAGTCATACCACACAGCAGCCATGCACACCACTGCAGCATAGCGCCACACGCCAGCTGCAAAGCAGACACAGACACAGATGGTTAACCATATAAAAGTGTATTGTAACAGGTATAAAAGAACTATTTACATATATACAGGTAACAGGGTAACAGGAACAGGGAATGGGGAGACCACAAACAAACAGGGAGGCCTGGGAAGGGAGGCAGAGGGACAGGGTAATGGCTAAACAAGGGGACAAGGGAGGGCAAGGAAGGGAGGACAGGGAAGGGGAACAGATGAAGGTCAACAGGCCCTATGGACATCCACACCCCACCAGAGCCTGATGCCAGCATCTGCACTGCCACCTACGCAGTAACTGTTCCATCAGCCGTGCCACCTGGAGCATGGCAGTGGTGACCTGCAGGATCTGACGCAGGAGCCTGGTGTTGGCATCAGGGCAAATGACACCTAGGACAAAGGAGGGAACATGGTATGAGTGCATGTTCGGAACACTGTAGCCCACCCACCATGTGCAGCGGATATCGGTGACATGTGCCCCTGGGATGGCACCCAGCCACCAGCAGTGTGGGCACCCACACGAGCCACCAGCCCGGTGATCCTCAGCCGTGCAGAACACTGCACACCAGCACCACCCATGCACTGCACACCACTGCCATGGCAGGCTGGTGACATGGCCAAGCAGTAGGATGGCAGTGGCACAGGGATGACATGATGCAGCACACCAGATAGCAGCTCTCCTTCACTGCCTCAGTCACCCAACTCTATTAACCTTCAATTTCATCAGTAACACCTGTTGAAGAAATATCAAATACCTCCTAAAGAATTAGAGAAGGGGTCCAAATCAATAGTCTGTCGAAATTTGGCTCTATGGAGGCAGTAATGCAGAAAGCTGCGCCAAAACATACTCCCCTGGCTACTCCAGAGAAGGCCCCGAAAAAATCCAGGACCTCCGGTAGTGCAGAGGGGCTAGCTTCGGAATCTACCTCGTCTGGTCAACAGCCTCTTACCTTACAACAATTCCTTCAGGAATTTAAACCATTTAAAGAAGATTGTGCTCTATCACATTGGAAATCAAGAATTTCACTCAAGCAATGGAAGATTTGCACCACAAGGTTGACCAGCTTAACCTGTGTTCATATAGGTGCCCTGGCACTGTTATGGCATGGCATGGCTGTATCTCAGTCAGTAACCAAAAATCGCACTTAGTAGCGCATGAGCCACATGTGCTGGGGATGCATGCCTCACAAGGTGATGTGCTGCCAGTGACAATCGTGCAGCTATGGAGATGCGTGATACGGTCAATGCAGCACTGGCACATGCTGCAGGGCTCCCAGAAGGGCAAAGGGCAACTGTGGGGTCAAGGGTTGGCATGCGCACCCTGCGCAACAGTGCTATTGGGCTCAACATGCATGGTACGCATGTGGGCACCTCGGTGCATGGCCTAATAGCGCATGGGTGCCATGGCACCCATAGCGCAGGAGCAACATGGCACCTCAGTGCCATCAGCACTATGGTGCCCAGGCGCCATAGACCATACAGCACATGAGTGCCACGTGTACAACAGTGGCAGAGTGCTGTAATGTGTATTGCGCATTGTGCATAGGCTGTGCCGGTGACATACACGATGGCAGTGCATGCATGTATACTGCAGAGCCTGATGCGCGTGTCACAATGTTATGCCATGACTTGACCATGCGCAAGTCCATTGCGCAATGTGCAATAATGTGATATTCAGCTGGCATATGCAGATTAGCTTATTAGACTATCCGTGGTGCATCGGAGGCATTTGGATCTCATTACAGTTGTGCATCTCCTCATTTGCCTGTGATGCGCTATAAAGGCGCCGCTGGACTGCACAGGGCATGGACCGGTATTGTGACCTTCAGAGGTAAGAAGCACGCTGTGGGGCTGTCGGGACAGTGGAAAGGGAGGGTGGTGTGGGTATTAGCAGACTGTCATAACACATGTCTATCTCCACAGGACTCAGCATGTCCGATCATGAGGAAGTTGAGGAGCATGGGCCTGCACGCAAGCGCAGGCACAACTTCACCAGGGCAGAGATGGATGCCCTATTCAAGGCTTACCTGGACCAGGAGCCTCTACTGAGTGGCTCCACAGGCACTCCACAGGCCCGGGCAACAGCATGGAAGGGTGTGGCCTATGCTGTGAACCAGCATGGCATCCACCAATGGTCTGTGCAAGAGTGCAAGAAGGTCAGCACAGACTGGAGGAGGATTAAAGGAGAAGGTGGCAGCCATCCGGGCAGCGCGTGCTGCCACAGGTGGTGGACAGCTTGTCATGCCCCAACTGATGGTGCAGGAGGAGTTGGTGGTGGCTACCATGTGGGGCAGCACCCTCGAGGGCATGCCCAGTGGAGGCTTCCAGACAGGAGGCAGTCCATCACTGCATGATGGATATGGCAGTGACGGGGGCAGGGGTGGGTGACAGCGACACTAATGTGACTGTTTCCTTTCAGCTCCTGAGTGCCTGCATGCAGCAGCTGAGGTGGGGCTGTCCACCATGGGGGTGGTCCTGGACCCGGAGGACCGTCCTTCCACCTCCACTGGAGTCCGGGGCCAGGTCGCATGCAGCCCAGCACCGCTGTCCATCCAGATGCCTGTGGCATGGTTGCAGATGATGCCCTGGCTGTGATTCAGCATGACACCAGGCATGGCGTCCAGTGTGCTGAGACACAGATCAGGGCAGGGTTCTGGACCGATGATGACAAGACTATCATCCCGGACAGTGATGTTATGGTTGCAGGGGAGGCACCCATACCACACACCAGTCATGGCAGTGCAGATGGTGCCCTAGAGGCAGTTGCATGTCCACTGGCCACCACCTCATGCATCGTTGTGGGCACCACTGGTGTGGCACCAGCTGACGGTGGTGGCAGTGGTACAGCTGCACCAGCACTACCTTGTGCAGAGTGGCCGGAGGGGCAGCAGCAGCAGCTGAACAATGTAGAAGTAGGGCCAGGTGCAGCGCCTGCCGACAGTGCACCGCATGATGAGCAGCCCCAGGATGGCCCCACTGTGCAACACCCAACTTCATAGGGGGGCAGGGCTGCAGGGTCAGGCAACACCTGTGGGTCAGGACACTGCCCATGTGCCCCAGTGTGCCGACCTCTTGGCCGAGCAAACCCGTCTGCTACGGGCCACCATTGAACAACAGGTGCTGGTCATGGCACGGGTGCTTGCGCTCTGAGCAGAGCTGCGCTAGGCAGCAGAGTGCCTCAACAGGGACTTTGACCAGTTCCTGGCAGAGACATAGAAACATAGACTTTGACGGCAGATAAGGACCACTTGGCCCATCTAGTCTGCCCATTTCCCCTACCTACAGGATAGGCCGCAGATCCTAGTTAACCAACAGCCTATTTCATCCTATCACCCACAAGAATTGCCTAATGTCTGTCCCATGCATTCTTGAATTCTCCTACAGTTTTAGACCCCACAACCTCCTCAGGAACGCTGTTCCATGCATCCTCTACCCTGTCTGTGAAATAATACTTCCTCACATTGCCCCTGAACCGCCCCCCTTTATCTTTAAATTGTGTCCCCTTGTTCTTGCACGTCTCTTTTTCTGAAAGATGCTACCCTCTTTGACTTTGTTGATTCCACAGAGGTACTTAAAAGTTTCTATCATGTCCCCCGTCTCCCTTCTTTCTTCAAGGGTATACATATTAAGCTCCTTTAGTCTCTCCTCATACGGCTTCTCTTGCAGACCCTGCACCATTTTAGTTGCCCTCCTCTGCACTGCCTCTATCCTGTCTATGTCCTTGCGGAGATGGGTTCTCCAGAACTGGATGCAGTACTCCAGATGGGGTCTCACCAACTGTCTGTACAGAGGGATAACAACTTCCTGTTTTCTGCTGCTGATGCCTCTCCCTATGCATCCCAGTATACCCCCAGCCCTCCCTACTGCCTTCTCACATTGCTTGCTAACCTTAAGGTCATCTGATATTATTACCTCCAGGTCCCTTTCCTTTTTTGTTGTTGTTACTACCTCCCCCCATTGTGTATTCTTCCCCTAGATTCTTGTTTCCCAAGTGCATTATTTTGCACTTCTTTGCATTGAATCCTAGCTGCCATACTTCTGACCATTCCTCCAACCTTGCCAAGTCTCTTCTCATCCTTTCCATGCCTTCTTGTGTATCAACCCTGTTGCAGATCTTTGTGTCATCTGCAAAAAGGCATACTTTTCCTTCCAGTCCCTCTGCAATGTCACTGATGAAGACATTAAAAAGGACTGGACCCAATACTGAACCCTGCAGTACCCCACTAGTAACCCCTCTTTCTTCAGAGTGGACTCAATTTACAATTGCCTTCTGTGTCCTGTTGTGCAGCCAATGTTTTACCCAGGCTACCACCCTGGGACCCACTCCCAGGCTGATTAATCTGACTATTAATCTTTTGTGTGGGACTGTGTGAAATGCCTTGCTAAAGTCTAGTTAGGCCATGTCCACAGCCCCTCCCTGGTCTACTACTTTGGTCACCCAGTCAAAGAAATCTATTAGATTCATCTGACATGACCTTCCCGCTGTGAACCCATGCTGCCTTGGGTTCTGTGCCCCCACTGGCCTCTAGGTACTCAACTATTCTTTCCTTCAGAAGTGACTCCATTACTTTCCCTACACAGAGGTCAGACTGACAGGTCTGTAGTTTCCTGCCTCCGTCTTGGTCCCACTTTTGTGAAGGGGAATCAAATCTGCCCTCCTCCAGTCCTTGGGTACCACACCATCCTCTCATGATTTATTAAAAAGAGTAGCCAGTGGTTTCACTAGTTCCTCCCTTAATTCTTTTAGAAATCTGGGGTGAATTCCATCAGGACCCATTGCTTTGTCCACCTTCAGTTTTAGGAGTTCTTGTGGAACCCTTTCTTCTGTGAAAGGACTGGGATCGACCCCCCTATCAAGAGTGCTTCTGTTAATTGGATTAGGCACTTCCCCCTCCTCTTTGGTGAATACTGAGCAGAAATATTCGTTCAGTATCCCTGCTTTTTCACTGTTCCCCTCTGCCCACCCACCATTCATTCTATTCAGCCTCACTATCCCTCCCTTTGTCTTTCTACGCTCGCTGATGTACCTATAAAAGGTTTTATCCCCCTTCTTAACTGAGTTGGCTATCTTTTCCTCAGTTTGGGCCTTTGCTCTTTTGACTTTCCTTCCTGCTTCCTTCTGCCTTAACTGGTACAGCTCTATGTCCTGCTCCTTCTGTGTTTCCTTATACTTCCGGAATGCTGTCTTTTTCTTCCTGAATTTCACAGCCACCTCTTTTGAGAACCAGAGTGGCTTTTTCTTTCATTTTGATTTGTTTATTTGCTTCACACAAAGGCTTGTTGCCTCTGTGATGGCAGTTTTGATGATTCCACATTGCTGCTCCACACCTCCTTCTAGCCTGTTTGCTAGTGCTTTTCTGAGGCACTCTCCCATCTTGCCAAAGTCAGCCTCCTAAAGTCCAGTACCCTCACTTTTGTATGGCTTGACTCTGTAGCTGAGTTTAACGTGGAACCACACTGTTTGATGGTCACTTGTTCCCAGATGGCAACCCACTTCTAGATCTGAGATCCTCTCACTGCCCCATTTGAAGTCACGAGGGTCTAAGATTTCTCCTCCACGAGTGGGTTCCAAACTAGCTGTCTGAGGCCCTCCACCTGTAGGGCATCAAGAATGGCCCTGCTCTTGGATGTGGCTGCAGCAAATGTGCTCCAGTTAACATCTGGCATATTCAGGTCTCCCATCAACAGTATCTCCCCTTTCTCTGCCATTCTAAGAATGCCCTCTATCATATCCTTGTCCATTCCCTCCCCCTGACATGGGGGTCTGTACACAACCCCTGTGTGGATTGTGGTGCCCTTTCCAGTCTCCAAGGTGACCCACAGTGCCTCCTCTCCTCCCTGTTTACTCTTTTGTTCAGTTGCTTTTATCCCTTCCTTTACATAGAGAGCTACTCCTCCCCCTCTTCTCCCCTGCCTGTCTCTCCTGTAGGTTATGTACCCTGGTATGTTAACATCCCAGTCATGGTTCTCTTGTACCATGTTTCTGTGACTCCTACGATATCCAGGCATCCCTCTTCCATCAAGGCCACCAGCTCAGGGAGCTTGGTGCCCAAACCACGGGCAATGGTGCTCATTACCCTCCATTCCTGATGGCCTCTCCCTTTTTGCCCCATTCCTGTCCTTCTTGCCTTTGTCACTTTCTCCATTTACCCTGCCCTTCTCCCTATTGTTTGCTGCACTTACTACTGTGGTTTTTGGGAGCTTGGATTTCCCTGATCCTTTCCAGTGCCTCCCCCCTTGGCTAGTTTAAATGCTTGCCAATGAAGCATTTAAACCTATCACCTAGGATCCTGGTTCCCCCTCCTGGACAGATGCAGCCCATCATGCCAGTATAGGCTTGCATCACTCCAGGTGGACCCCCAGTCCCCAATGAAGCAAAATCCCTTAGCTCCACACCAGTTTTTAAAACATTGATTGAATCCCATGGTGCGGAATACCCTAGCCTCTCCAATGCCATAGATGGGCAGCACCTCCGAGAAGGTTACCGTGCGTGCTACTTGTCTAAGGCCCCTCCTCAGTTCCGAAAACTCTTCCTGCACTTCTCTAATTCCTTTCTTAGCCAGATCATTTGTTCCTAGGTGGACAATGACATCCAGCTCCTTCCCCTGTGCAGCTGCTCCAGCAATCCTGAGAATTCATTCCCTGTCCCGGCAAGCCATGGTGCCAAGCAGGCACGTTACCTCCCTCTCCTCTTCCTCCCCCAGTTCTACCTTCCTAACAATGGAGTCCCCCAGCAGGAGTTGTTTCCTTCCCATGCGGGGTCCCCTGCCACCCTCCTGTGGGTCTCCTTTGTGGAGGTTCCCAGCATTCTCCTTGGTCTCCACTGTGGGTGCCTCCATAGAGGAACCACACTTTGCCAGAATGGCATAGGAATTGTGGAGAGGTACAACTGGAGGGATTCACCTCTGTTCCACCACCCTCACCCTCCTTGAGCCCACTGTGGTCCAACTGCTCCTTTTTCTTGGCAACCTCTGAGGCAACGGCAATGGCACTGGTGGTCCCTGGATGGACGAGGAGGTCCCACAAATCCTGGCCAACTCAGCCTGGACATAAGCAACCTCCTCCTCAGCCCAGAGGTGCCTGCAGATGGAACAACACCACATCCTCCAGAACATCTCCCGGAAGACTGCTACTCCACAGCCACTGCACTGCACCACTCCAATCATGTCTTATTTCTGGCCCCTTAATTGTTTGCAATCCTTACTCCTTCCTGTTTTTTTTCTCCCTCCTTACTTTCTGCCTGTGTGCCCTTTAAGCTCCTGATTGTCCTGTTCTGAGACAAGAATATCCTATATTTCTCAGTAGACACCTTACTTGCTCAGAGGCAGACCTCCAGCAGCTAGAGGGGACCGGATAGCTACTCCTGCCCTTCTAGGATGGTGGGTCTTTTGTGGCTCTGTGATCACTCACTTCCTGCTCCCAAACAGGAAGTTCCTGTTGTCAGTCAAATCCTGTGCCTATAAAAGTAGAACTAGCTTTGGGTGGAAGGGAGGGAAGGAGGGCAATATAGTCCCAGCAGAGAAGTCCAGTCACACAGCAGTCCTTTCTGCTGGTATCTTCTGCCAAGAATACGATATGCGGGTGGAAATGACTGCAGCCATGGATCAGCTCACTGCTGCGGTCACAGCCGGCTTGGCACCACTGGTGTTCCTGGTGCATGGCTGTCTGCTGCATACCTGCTAAGTGCATTCTCCACCCCTCAGTCACAGCATCATGCGACACCCCCTCTGTGTCAATGCCGGGCTCCGCTGTGGGCATTCTGAGCATGCCTGGAGTGGGCATGTTCGGGAGCCTGCAGACATCTTCGAGGACCCAGTCGCGGTCCTGCAGTGAGACCCCTGGGAAACCCTCAGACACCCCCTGTGGCCATCGCACAGTCTGCATCCACTGGGCAGTCTCGGTGGGGCCATCCACGTGTCCGCAGCGGCCGTGCAACAGTGCAGTGTTCCTGAACTGCCCGCCTCCCCATCCACTGTCTGCTGCTGCCCTGTGTGCACATTAGTGTGGCATGTGCATGTGTGTCCCTTGGACATGGCATCCATGGTTGATGCCGCACCTGGGCTTTGTGCACACCCGCCCGGCTGCTGGCCACTGTGGCATGTGCATGATGATGCCAGCAAAGCATTGACTGCCACTGTGCACTGGTGCTCAGTGTCTGACACATGCTAAGTGCCCCCCCTCTGGGCGGGGGCATGATGGGTCCTGTGTGCATGTGCGTGTGTGTGTGGGGGTGTGTGGGTGTATGTGGGTGGGGTGTGCAGGGCTGTGCTGAGTGCTTCCACAGTGTCCAGTCCCATGCCCGTCTGCACTCCCCTCCAGCCGTCCCTGTCACAGGGCCTGCCTATGCATGCCTGTATGCTGTGGCATAGTCCCCGGGACATGCATGTGGATATGTTCACCTACCTATACATTCCATAGTGCTCCTCTGCAATTGTGTTCTGGTGCTGCTGGGCCATCCTGTTCAACCAGGGCTCCCTTCGCCTGAGGGGGGGCTGCTCACCACCACCAGGCCCAGCTGCCGTGTCATCCCCACTGCTGTTCCCCTCTTCGACCTTGATAGCTATCCCACAATCGGTGGCCATGTTGTGTAGTATACAGCAGGCCAGGAATAGGCTGCAGGCCTTTGAGGGGCTGTACTGTAGGGCACCGCCAGACCTGTCCAGGCAATGGAACCATGCCTTCAGCTGCCCAAACACTCACTCAATGATATTCCGTGTGCTGGCGTGTGCCTCATTGTATTGCTTCTGTGCTGGGGTCGACAGGTGCCGGTATGGGTGAGCAACCAGGGCCTTAGTGGGTAGCCACTGTCACCTGTGTGTAGAGATGTCTGGTTAGTTTGGTGGTCTGTGTCGCTGCACCCCCCAGCTGTCCAGGCCACAGCCCCTGGCACCTATGCCCTACCATCCCCCACACCCCGCCCTGTTGTGCCCAGCTTTCCACCTCCACAGCATACTCACCTGCTAGGAGGCCGATGGGGATGTCCCCACTCTCTTGATCCTGTGGCACAGTGCTGACTGGTGCCAGATGAAGGCGTCATGTACTCCACCAAGGTGTGTGGCACAGACATGGATTATGCTCCCCCTGACATTGCACACCACCTGGCAGTTGACACTGGAGTAGCCCTTCCTATTTATGTACACTACCCCTTCTGGGCTAGGTGGTACGCGGATGCTGACATGGGTGCAGTTGATAGCCTTTAGCATGCTAGGTATGTGTGCCTCCCTGTGGACTCCTGCATGTTCGCTGTACACTCTGCCTGTGTGCTGGGGAACTGGACATATTCCGCAGCATGTGGCAGCAGTGTGCTGAGGAATTTTATGAGGAGCCATGATGTGGCCGAATGGGTTATCCCTGTGGTGTCCCCTGTTGGTCTCTGGAAGGTACCCGTGGTGAGCAGGCACATGACAGCTGTGACCTTTGTCTCCACTGACAGGGCGTGGCTCCATCTTGTGGGTTCCTGCATCTTTTCACTGCACAGCTCACAGAGCCACCTCAGTATTGCCCGGTTCAGGAAGCACCGGCCCACAATCTCTGTATGACTGTACTGTTCGAAGGTAGTGCAGGCACAGTACCACCTGTTCTGGGCGTACCACCGATGGGCCCCTCCACAGCCGTGCTGGTCTGCAAGTTGCCTCCTCACACCCCTCATTACTGCCTCCATCTGGAAGATGGCACAGGCCATGTTCTGGGTTGTTCTTCCCGCCCCAGGCGGCTGTCTCCTCAGGCCCCCCCAGCTGTGTGCTGCTGAGTATGCCCCTGCACTTGGCACACACCTGTGTTCTGGCTTCCTGGCCAGTGGTCTGTGGGCTGTGGCCTCCGCCTCCCTCCTGTCTAGGCTCCTGTGCAGCCTCGCCTGTGCTAGGGTCACAGGCACTCTGCGGATGTTGCCTCCGACCCTGTGTCTCACACACACACACACACACACACACACACACACACACACACACACACACACCACACACACACCCACCCACCACCCACTCCATACACACCACGCTCACACTCCACAGACTCAGCCAGTGTCACACACCCTGGCCCACACTCTGTGCTATTCCCAGCCTGCCTCTGTCTCTCTGTGGCTCCCCTCCTGCTGTACAGCCTGCCCACTTGCTCTCCCTCTATCTGGCTTCCCTCTGGGTCAAGCCTCCTTCCCTCGCTTGCTCTCTCTTTTTACGGGCTCAAGTCTGCTCCGCACAAGTCCTGTTTGCTCCATGCTTGTGCTGTTTGCCTGCTGTTGAATATTGTACTGTGATGCTTATTCATGGCTATGCCCCTGCACTTGTGCATGCATTCATTACCATTGTGCATTGGCGCATGGGGACTTGCACTGTGCAGTTGCTGCCACTGAATATCGCTCTCCGGTGCATTGGTGCAGTTGCACCGGCGCATCCCTGTTGCGCATTGCACAACCGCTTTGAATATCCCACCCTGTGTCTCTAACACAAATAGTTTTTTTCGGTTTTAAAACTAAATGCATTTTGTAAGTTCCATATATTGTTCCAGGTTTTTAATGCAACTTATTTGTTGGTGTTGCTTTTTTTCCAGAGTTCACCCATGCCATCAGACTTCTCCATTGCCCACACCACCTGGTGTTAGGCCCCCTCACCCTCAGTCCCTACGACTTACCCCTCATAGCAGGGGGTGGGGACCGACTCAACCCACCGACCAGGGTCCAATTCAGGGGAGGTGCCCCCCTGGTGGTGCGGTGAGGGGACAATCTTCTTCCTTGGGTGGACTCCATTTTGATATTTTTCTCCCCTATGGAGAGGGGAGCATGCAATGATGCCAGCGGAGGAATGCACATGTGTCCTCATGTGCTCCCATCTCCCGCCCCTCTGCTTGTAGTGTCGGAGCACTGCCCCCCAGCCTCCGCTAAGGGCCAGAGGCACGCCAAACACTAACGTCTCCCCACCCCGGAGAGGGAGAGCAGTCCCTTGGATACTTGATCCCGCTTCTCCTCTGCTGACCCCTGGTGGCCCGAGTCAATTCCCGAACCCGAGTCGTGGCGTGGCACAAGGTGTGGCATCCAGTGCCTCAACCCTCAGCACCACCGGCCCAGCCTATTGCAACTTATTTGAAGTTTTTTTTAAGTTTTACATAGAGAAACTGCCAGTGTCACTGTATCATTTGATCTTAAGAATTTAATGTTATGCTTTTGTTCAAAGAAAGCTACAAGAGGCTCATTTATTGCAGTATTCAATAACTTCTGGACAAAACACAACAGAGAAAGTCTATCCCTTAGTTCCAAAAGTAACCAGTTTAGTTTATAATGTGCAATGGTGTTCTCTCGGTTTAGCTCTATGGGCAAATCTACACATGTTGTTATGCACAGGGGATATGGGATGATTGGCCATGAAATACCCTATTTATCTGACTAAGGGGAGAGTGACCTCAGGTAACCTCTTGAGTATCGGAGCTTAACCGAGCCATGAGTGATGGTTCCTGAGGTCACTTTCCACAAGTTCAGATAAATAGAGTATTACGTGACTGGCCATCACGTATTTGATTTATACACTACGGCCACCTAGTGTGGTGTTTTTAGTTTTTAAGTAGTGTGTGTAGTTTTTTGTAAGATGTTTCAGTTGACTGTTTTTTGGTTTTGTTTTGTGAATGGGTATTATTCTTCCATGTTAGGTTTGTTTATTTCAGTGGGCTGGGGTTTGTAGGTTTTCATTGGTTGGTTGTATGACATTATGGTTGAAAGCTTGCAGTTTGATACGTGTCATTTGTATGTGGTAGGGCTATAGATTTTGTTATTTATGTCGGCTGTGTTTGTTGATTTCTAAGAGTTAGAGGGTGCACCATTTGTTAGCAGAGTTTCAGAGTTCTGTGGTGCACTTCTTAATTTTTTTTTTTTTTACTGCATGCATGAGTAAGGAAGGTTGTGGTGGGGTCTGTGGGTGGGTGGGTGAAAATCAGAAGCCGCTAAATACTGAAGGGAGCTTTCCCAGGAATGATCTGAGATTGCTGCAACCCTGTGGGAGTTGTAAAGGTTAGTGTTTATAAGAAAAAAGAAAACTAAGAACAAAGTGTGAGTTTTATGCTGTGCTGCAGCTCTGACGAGTGAAGAACATAGGAGTTGGGGCATAGAATATGAGAGGGGTCTCTGTGTGTATTTTTTACATTTTTGCAGTACACATGAACCCAGGATGATTACTGTGAAGCTGTATATCTGGTGCCGGCTGGTGTGTGTGTGTGTGTGTGTGTGTGTGTGTGTGTGTGTGTGTGTGTGTGTGTGTGTGTGTGTGTGTGTGTGCGTGTGTGTGTCTGGGGGGCCGAAGACGTGTTCACTGTATAGATAAATGGTGAGTGACACATCTACTATGTGTATAAATGGGATCACAGTGGATATGCCATCTGCCATTTATTCCACAGGGATGAGAATATACAGATTTATGTCTCTGTGTTTGTGCTCACCCCTATTGTATAAATATATTTACGTTGGTTAATTATTTTCTCAGAAACAGTTCACATATTAATTTTATTTATTTATTTTTTACTTATTCATTCTCAGATTACAATATCTCTGAGCACAGACAGTTCATTTACAAAGGTTCCACATCAGTGGGGAGGGGAGACATAACGTACAAAGGAGGCAACGTACAATGTTTCCAAAAACAGTACAATAAAGTGAGCAAATACATATGTATCTATACGCAGTTTTATCGTTCTAATAGGAGGAAAGCATAGATGAGTGGGGGAAGGATAACTATGGGAGAAAGAAAGGTAGGAAGTGGATGCTATAGGTCTTATCAAGCTGTTGTGGGGGTAGGGCAGGGGGTGAGGTGGGCGGGGGTAAGAAAGGCAGGAAGTGGCAGCCATAAGTCTTGTCAAGCTGGTGTGGAGGGTAGGGTGGGGGTGAGGTGGGGTAAGAAAGGTAGGAAGTAGCAGCATAGGCCTTGTCAAGCTTGTGTGGGAGGAGTAGGGGCAGAGTGGGTTAGGTGGACAGGGGCAGCCAGGGGCCTTGTCAAAGTGCAAATAGGGGAGTACCCTCAGAATTATAGAGGTAACAGCAGAGATACAGAGCTATTCAGTTGTGAGTAGAAGATTGAATGCTAGTAGATTGGAGTCTTAGGTGAAGCACGGCGATCCGTGGGTTCAGGGTCCAGGTTACGAGGGCAGTGTTTGAAAAGCCCTCCCCCCACCCCCCGAAACGAACACAGTGCACAGCGATCCTCCATGGGTCTGGGGTACAGGTCACAAGGGCAGTGCTCGAAAAGCCCTCCCCCAACCCCCAAAATGAACACAGTGCACAGTGATCCTCCATGGGCCCAGGGTCCAGGTCACAAGGGCAGCATTTGAAAAGCCCTCTCCCCAACCCCGAAACAAACACAGGTACAATACGGACATCCTCTGACAAAGTGAGCTGCTCCCTGGACTAGCTACTACTCTAGCATTTGGTGCCTTTTTAGGATTTAAACTGCAGTTGCATTTTCTGTCGTCCCAACAGTGAAGATAGTTTTCTTCTTGGTGCCTCGTGGTTATTTCAGAGTTTTTTGCCACTTTAGACTAGTCAGCTTAATGTATTTTGGGGTGAATGTATTCAGTTTTTACCTATTGTTAGTGCACCTTAACAGCGTCCCTACTAAACATAAATAGCCTGTTTTTGAGAACCAATAGCTGGTCCTGATAAACGTGTACACTGCCTGTGTAATCTAAGACTTGTGCAGAAATGGACTTACCAGTACTAGTGATTCTTGGTACCTGTACTAGTGGTGTTATTAGCTTTTTTTTTTTCTGTGTGAAATTTCAGTTAGGAACCTTCATACCATTTGTCTATAATTTCAGTTAGGAACCTCCTCGTTTGTATTTTCTGTTGAGAAGCCTAAGGAAGTTTTAACTCTAATGTACTAGGATTCCGGTCCTGTAGTGCAATTAATTCAGTGTATATGGACACAGTGTAATGAAGTTTTAACTCTAAGTACTAGGGTACCAGCCCTGTGGCGTAATTTAATTCGGTGTATATGGCCACAGTGTAAAGCGGCTCCTAAATTCGGTGATGCACTGTACATCTGGCGACTGGGTATAAAATGTCCTACCTTTCTCTTTCTCCGCAGTGCACAGTGGTCCTCCGTAGGTCCAGGGTCCAGGTCACAAGGGCAGCATTTGAAAGCCCTCCCCACCCCCAAGCGAACACAGGTATGATACAAACATCCTCGGACAAAGAGAGCTGCTCCGTGGACTAGCTAGCCCTGCAGTTGCTTCACGACTGCTCCCCACCTGCCCCCCAATACACTCCCACCCTTAGCTGGTGTTACCTATATACAGTAGTCCCTCACGATACTTGCACTCTGTCGCCTTGCTTGCGAAGCAGTGTTGTTTTTTTTGTTTTGTTTTTAAGACCCTTGTTTCCCATTTGCTCCTTATAGTCTCTTGCCACTAGAGGTCACCTTAACTTGTTCACTTGGGAGCTTAAGCAACAGGTTGGTAGAAAAGAGGTCAGGAGTTATATTTTGTTTTAACTGAAATATTTGAATAGTTTGTAAGTGAAATTAGTTCTATGTGTTAAAAATTATTACCTTGAATTTGAACTGTTACTTGGGCTGTGATATTGTAGGTTTGGGGATAGTTGTTTGGCAGGGAAAATTAGAAGGAAATTTAAATGTGTTGTTTGCCTGGTGTTAGGGGGAAAGGACATTAGCTGCAATTAACTTGTCTTTAAACAGGAATTACCTTGGCTTTCATTGTTCACTTGGGAGCTTAAGCAACAGGTTGGTAGAAAAGAGGTCAGGAGTTATATTTTGTTTTAACTGAAATATTTGAATAGTTTGTAAGTGAAATTAGTTCTATGTGTTAAAAATTATTACTTTGAATTTGAGCTATTACTTGGGCTGTGATATTGTAGGTTTGGGGATAGTTGTTTGGCAGGGAAAATTAGAAGGAAATTTAAATGTGTTGTTTGCCTGGTGTTTGGTGTTTACCTGGTGTTTGGAAAGAGCCCTTCCTCCCACCCTGTTTTGTAGGCTTTCTTAAATACTGAAAAGCCACTGGGGGTTGGGATTGAAGGGCTGAGTATTTCTGTTTGGGACTGAAATTTGAAGCAACAGGAGTTGGTGGGCCTGTGACATCATACGGTACCTGGTGTCTGCTTACACACACTGTTAGTGCGACCGAACACATACTGGACTGTATGTGTTTGTGAGACTTGGGAACTTTGTTGGTGGGGCTGAAATTGGGTTTGTAAATAACTACAGTCAGTATAGAGAGAAACTGTACTCCAGGGGAAAGGGACTGAGAAAAGGGGGTGTGCTATTATAAACAAAGGGGGATAATCAGGGTGGCCATATTCCACCATGGCAGGCATCTTCGGAAGGGTTGTAGGCTGCCCAGGCTATGGGATGGCAATAATTCTAAATTGGGCCTGGAGAGAGGGAGGCTGCCCACTCTGTAGACAGCTATCTTGTATCAGGAGTGACGTATATTGGTTAAGGAGTAAGCTGTGGGAGCTGGGGGGGTGTCCAAGGATAAGGGATGTGGATATGGGCAGCAGAAGGGTGGGGCTGAGGGAGGCTGGGGCAACTCTGAAATTACAGGACATTATGCTACAGCAAGCAGAAGGGGATATTAGGGACAGAGGACCTTAGATAGGGAAGTTGATGCTAAGGGGAAGCGTACAGGGTGAACATTCTGAATTCAAAGAGACTGGAGGGGAAGAGTCAGGAGGGGCTGTTGTGTGGAAGCCTAAACAGCAGACTGTGGGAAGGAGCTCCTAAGGTGAACAGTGCAAGAGAGGAAGAAGAGGGTCAGTTTAGAGATGCAGTCAGGGGAAACTCGGGTTACTTGATGGAGGCTGACATAGATTGTCACAATAAATTTGAGATACTAAGCATCCTAGAGGGGGAGGAAGGGGTTGGTGGAAATGAGGAAACTTATACAGAGGCCGTGGGGAGGGAGTCAGATACCCATAGGGCATCACAGACCAGCTATGGAAAGGATAGACATAGTCCCAGAGGGAGAAGGGGAAACATATATGTTAAGCAAATGGGGGAGATGCAACATATTCCAGACATGAGGGAGGAGAGCATGATTGGAGAGAAACTGGGAGACAAGGAGGTGGGAGAGGCCCCTTCAGCAGGAGGTCAGTACAAGGATGGGGCCCTAGCTAAGGGACCCACAGAGAGCCTCTGGAGACAGGGTACTATTACAAGGGGGATGGTGGTGCGGGGAAGGGGAAACCATCAGGGCCAGGATAAATGGTTCAGATAAGAGAGGGTTAAAGGGACACCCATTCAGAGGGGTTTGAGTTAAGTGGGCAAAATAGCAAGGGAGGCAGAAAGGGGAGGGTGACAAGGGGGTCTCTAATAAGGCAGGAAGACTCCCATGAAATTGCGATCATGAATAAAGTGGGGAGGGGCTGAGAGGGCATAGTAGAGGTAACCATAAGGATGATGGCGGTGTTAAGGTTCTGTTACTGGAGACTCGGATGATTAAGGGTATCCATTGGGAGGACAGGGGTGGATGCCATAGCCAGGTGAAGGTAGTGAGTATCTCTGGGCTGACACTGCACAGAGCAAAGTTCATGGTGTATGAAATGGTTAGGGATTGTGGAGGAAGCGGATTCCTGGTGCATTTGGGAACTAATGATCTAGAGGAAATAGCATTTGGAAATCCAAGCAAGGTTCCAAGAACTTGCCAGAGTCTGTCGAGATAATGGATGCAACATTTCCTTTTGAGATATTGCCAGTACCAAAGGCCTCAGTGGAGAAAAAAAGACTACAGAGGTTAATGACTGGCTCAGGAAGTGGGGTGAAGAGAATGGGTTGGGGTGTTAGGAACTGGAATGGAGTTTGGGAGGATAAGGGACTATATGCCAAGGACAGGTTTCATCTTGCCCCATTAGGGAAGGAAGTCCTTAAACAGGGGATGGCTGACTACATACACGAAGGTGGGGTTTAAACTTGTAAGGGGGAAGGGATAAGGAGGGCTGATAGAGCCCTCCCCTCCAGATGAGGGAGTAGCCTTCAAGCCCAAGGGGAAGGGAAACAGACTGGAGGTGGAGGTTTCAGGAGGAGCAGGGGAGGATGAAAATATAAGGAATCTGGGTGGGTTCGACAAGGAGGATCAGGGATAAGGGTGGGGGGTTAGTGTTAGTAAATGCCAGGAGCTTGGAAACAAGTTGCCAGAGTTCCAGGCCATGCTGTTGGGGTGGATGTGGCGGCAGTCAAATGTGGCCAACAAAAACCATGACTGGGACCTAAATGTATAGAACACTATGCTTAGGAAGGATAGAAAGGAGGGCAGAGGGGTGGGTGGCTATGTTCATTAGAGATGACATAGAAATTGCTATGGTAGAAGAGGCAGAGGGAAACGTGGAGGCCTTATGGGTCCTCACATCCCCAGCAGGAGATAAGGTCAAGCTGGGAGTAGCATATAGGCCCCCGGGATGAGTGATGTTCTGAGGATGGTTTGTGACAACATCATTGCCCAGTGTGGTCCAAAAGGAAGGGAGGGTGTTGATGGGGACCCATAATGCCAGGTACAAACTGGGAACCATGTCCTCTAAGGTGGCCAAGGAGCAGAGGCTGCTGGATGGCTTCCAGGATGTGTTCTTACACACAGCATGTGATGGAGCCCACAAGGGAGCATGTCCTGGATGTGGTTCTGGCAGATGGGGATCTGGTAAGGGACATGGTTGTACAGGACTCCTGACTGGGTGTGACCACAATACTGTCTGGTTTCAAATAAAGCATTGGGGAGTGGGGTGAGATCTAGGACACTGGCAGTGGACTTCAGGGGGCAGACTTTATGGGCATGGGAAATATTCTCAAGGATCACTTGAAGGGGATTACCTCAACGACAAGTGTGGAAAGGAGATGGGAGGTCATAAAACGGGGACTTCATGAGGCAGTCAGGATCTGCGCTAAGTTGAAACCATGCTGGTGGTCCAGTGAGGTCCAGGTAGCAGTCAGAGAAAAGGAGGCGGCTTACAAAAAATATAAAACAAGAGGGGATAGGGATAAGGAAATGTACCAGCTTGCATCTAGAAAAGTCACCGTATGGTGAGGGGCAAAGTCCAGTAAAAGAGCAGCTGGCACAGGGGATACATGGAGGGAAGGGTTCTTCGGTACATTGGGGAGTGGAGAAAACTAAGGGCCATCTCAGCAGATTGAGATCAGAAGGAGGGTGGGTGGAAGAGGTGAGGACCAGGCAGAGGTATTTAACAGTACTTTGCCTCTGTGTTCACTAGGGAGGGATGGGATATCTACAAAGCAAGGCACAAAGGGATAGAGCGGCAGGGAGTGGGATCAGGGAGCAACAGAAATGGAGCAAAGGGAGGAAAGGTACCCAGGGTGTCACATCTGAATAAGGATAAAAAGACCAGTAAGGTGGAGGGACGGATGATGCCATCCCGCCAAAGGGTGTGGTTTGCCCTCAAGGCCCTAAAGAAAGACAAATCTCCTGGGCGGATGGCATTCATCCGAGTACTATAGGAATTGGCGGACATACTGGCTGCACCCTGGTAGACTTTTCAGCAGGTCACTTGAGACAGGGAGGTACCTAGGGATTGGCGAGGCACATGTGGTACCAATCCATAAAGGGGGTCGGGGAAGTACCAGGTAACTATAGACCCATCAGTTTAACCTCGGTGGTGGGAAAATTAATGGTGAGTATACTAAAGGAACGATTGGGGGTTTACTTGAGGAGGTGGGAGGTCTGGATAGTCGGCAGCATGGTTTGTGCCAGGTAGATCATGTCAAACCAACCTTGTAGGAGTTCTATGAATGGGTAACATCAGAACTGGACAGGGTAAGCCTGTGGATGTATTATTCTTGGACTTCAGCAAGGCGTTTGACTCTGTCCCCACAATGGTCTGGTGGAGAAACTGATGGGGTTAGGAGTAGGCCCTTTGATGGTCAGATGGATTGAAAACTGGATAGCTGGACGAACTCAGAGAGTAGTGGTCTGTGGGGAGCTCTCGAACCCTACAGAGGTTGGTAGTGGGGTACCACAGGGCTCGGTCCTGGGTCCAATCCTGTTTAATGCATACATATCGGACATCAGGGATGGTATAGGGTGTGAAATGAGTCTCTTCGTGGATGACTCCAAGATGGGAGCAGTAGTTGAGGGAGAAGAGGAGGTTGGCCTGCAGGGACCTGGACACCCTGGAAAGCTGGGCTCACACATGGAAATTAAATTTCAATATCACCAAGTGCAAGGTGTTGCATCTTGGTCGGGAAACCAAAACACAGGTACACCCTGGAGGAGGCTGGAAGCCTCAACAGGAAAAAGACCTATGGGTCATGGTGGATACATGTATGAATAACTCTGAGCAGTGCAGGAGAGCAGCTAGCAAGGCAAACAGGATGTTGGGATGCATCGTAAGGGGATCACCTCTAGGGGCAAGGAAGTGATTCTGCCGCTGTACAATGGACTGTTAGACCACACCTTGAGTACTGTGTACAGTGCTGGAGACCACACTTGAAGAGGGACATACAGCTCCTGAGAGGGTACAGAAGAGGCAACAAAGATGATCTGAGGGCTAGGGTTTGACTTACGGACAGACTTGAGAGCTCTGCCTGTTTTCATTGGAGGAGAGGAGAGACAGGGGGGACATGATTGAGGTCTTCGAGTACCTCAAGGGAATAAATAGGGTAAACATGGAGGGGATCTTTAGACTAAAGCAGGGAGGCATCACCAGAGGGCATGGTTTGTAGTTGGAAGGTGGAAGGGTGAGGGGGAAAAGAGGATGAGGTTTTTCACTGAGAGGGTGGTGGACCCTTGGAATGCTCTGCCTGGTGAGCTGATTCAGAAATCCACAGTGGAGGCTTTAAGAGAGGTGGGACAGACACAGAAAGTGGATGTATCAGATGATGGCCTGTCCGGGTGGGGGTGGGGTGGGGATGGATGATAGGGGTTTCTGGAGCACAAGGGATGAGAGGGTCTCGGCACCCAACTAAGGATCTAGGTTTGAGCAGACTCGATAGACCTAAGGCCTAATCTGCTGACAAATAGTATGTTAGTATGTTAACTCCTATCCTTTGTAATTTCTCCTACCTTGCACTCAGTGCTGGCGCTACAGTTTGGTTACAGTTTTCTCTCATTCACCCATCTCTCCACCTTAAGCCCTTGCTCTCTCCTTTTCTTTATGTCCTCCCTCTCTCCCTCTGTTTCTTTTGTCAAATTATAATTTTCCTATTTCATTATGGCTTCCAAGTCTTTATTCACCCTCCTCTCTGTTGTTCTTATGTTATTGATGCTTTCTGCTCTCCCTGTCCTAATAGGATTACCACACCCTCATATGTATGCTCATAGGATAATTTCAGTTTCTCCAACCTTCTAACTGATCCCATCCCTTATATTTTCCCATTTCAGGGCTCCTCATCAAATATCTGGGGTTATTAATTAGACTTATCCAGTTGAGGTTCACCATATCCCCTGGCTGTGCAGCTAGAGCCTTCATTATTGCTTCACTCTGGATATTCACCCTAGCCCTCACTCTTGCGAGGGATGTTGAGACTAATCCTGGTCCCGCTCTGGCTGCTAATCCCACACAATCTGTCCCTGTGCACTGTCTGCCTGAAACAGCCAGTCTCACCTTTGCACACATTAAATCTAGGAGCCTGCTTGCTAATCTCCCCGACCTAGAGACATGGATCAGAGTAAACAGACCGGATATCTTAGCCATATCGTAAACGTGGCTTAAGCCCTTGGTTACTGATTCCCAGTGCTCCCTTCATGGATATAAAATGCTACGTGTGGATCGCACAGGGCTAGAAGAGGTGGGGGCCTGGCTCTCTACCACAGAACTAACCTGAACATCACCTTAATGTATGACACCCCTCTGGCTAACTGTGAGGTTCCTCATTCTCTCCTACTGCTCGGTGGTGTTAAAAAAAAAAAAAAACTACATATTTTCTGTATATATATTCCACCCAGGAACTCTAGTCTGGGGCTCTGTGAGTTCATGGAATACTTGCTATCAGTTACTGGGGAAAAATGACATAATCTGTTTAGGGGATTTCAACCTAGACTGGGCCGGACCTAACTCCTCTAACCTATTTTCTATGCTAAGCAAGGCCAACCTCTCTCAGCTCATGCAGGAACCCACAAGGATTTCTCACGGTGGTGCCTGCACCACCCTCCTTGACTGGAGCCTGACATATAGGAACGAAGTTCATTACCTCAGCAGGAGCACTCCCTGAGACCATAAGTGATCATTTTCTAGTGTACTGTGTATGGGATACCCCCCCTTCCTATCAAAAGTGGTAACTTTCTCTAATCTCTCCAACCTTAACACAGATGCCTTCACTCATGATCTTGACCTAGTTGACTGGTCTCCCCTCTACTACTCTGATGGCATAAACTTCGCTGTAGGATATTTCAACTCTGCCCTAATCTCACTGCAAAACAAACATATCCCTGTCACCAAGTGAAGGGTAAAAGGGAAGGTTACCAAATGGCTCACGAGTCCCCTGCTCCACCTTCTGAAACTCGGGTAATAAACTGTGGTCTGTATGGAAGGCCTCCTACCTACTTACAGACTTTGAAGCCTATAGAGCTTTACGGAACATGTGCAAAAAGGAGATTCACCTGGCAAAAAGTTCTTATTATAGGAATCTCCTTATGTCCTCTGCCTCCAACTCTAAATGGTATTGGTCCCAGATCAAGGAAATACTTGGAAACAACAAGCCTCAGACACCTACAGATATGTATATAAAGGGTACCCACTGTAACCATTCTTTCACCATTGCCAATGCTTTTAACTCACTCTTTTCCTCGCTACCTTCTTCCTCACCCTCTGGGATCCAGAAACCCTGTCCTGTTGCTTCCTCCATAACTCCCTCACTCCCTACCCTTGAGCTGGCCCTTGTCTCATACCATGAAGTCCTAAATCTTCTCAGAACTATTCCGTCTAATGGCAGCCCGGGCCCAGATGGTATTTGTCCTGGAATCCTTAGGCAGTTTGCTGCTTGGCTTGCTGTGCCCATTACTAGGCTTTTCAACCTCTCTATCAGCACTGCTTTGGTCCCCCTGGTCTGGAAAATGGCCAGAACAATTCCCATTTTTAAGAAGGGAGATGATAAACAACTGTTCAACTACTGACCCATCTCACTTCTCCCCACTCTCAGCAAGCTACTTGAGAAACTTGTACACCGGCAGGTCACTGGGTACCTTACCAAGTTCAAATTTCAATCCCCTTTTCAACATGGCTTTAGGGCCGGACACAGTACCACCACTGCCCTGACCCAACTTACCAGTGATATCAAAGGTAACACGGACAAGGGCCTACTCACAGGTGCGGTGTTTATTGACCTTTCTAAGGCATTTGACATGGTCCACCACCCACTTATGCTGATGAAGCTACAAACCCTAGGAGCCTCAGACTCTACCCTATCCTGGTTTGGAAATTACCTTGATAACCAGTCAGTCTGTTTCTTTCCATAAGGCTCTATCCCTCCCCATTCCCATCACATGCGGTGTTCCGCAGGGTTCCATACTTGGTCCCCTCCTCTTTTCACTATTCCTAAATGTTATTCCCAGTCCTTCTCTTTGCAGCAGCATGCTCATGTACGCTGATGACCTGATGCTTTACTTCTCTTCTAAATCCACTGACGACATTAACCACAATCTTTCTCATGACTTTAAATCCCTTCAGTCTTGGCTCTTGGTTAACCATCAAATCCTAAACATAGGCAAAACAGAGGCCATGCTTTTTGGATACTCAAAAAAGGTGCCTTCTGAGGCCCCTAAGCTCCTTGCCCGCTGCAGCGATGGAACCACGGTCACTAACACCTCTACCTTCAAATGCCTTGGGGTAACCCTTGACCCTACTCTAGATTTCTCAGCTCATGTCAATGAGGTTTGCTGGGCTGTCAATGCAAAAATTTGCACTGCCTTTCATGTACGCCACTCACCCCGTCAGCCAGACTCAGTAGCTTGAGGAGTACTTGTCCCTCAACTCCTTTATACCCTCCCAGTTCTGTACCCTCTCAATGCCAGTGTGCTCTGCAAATTGCACACTTACTACAACATCTGTAGGTTCGCCTTATTGGCCCCTCGCCTAACTCATCACTGCCTACTTTATTCTGGCTTAAACTGGCTGTCCCCTAGGGACCTCCGGGCTTATTTCCTAAGATGTCTTATTGACTCCCTTACTAGACCACCTTGTCTGGCCTCTCTGGACGACATGGTTACCCCTGTCTTCCCATTCTGCACCCTCAGGTCCTCTTCTGTCCTAATGCTTTCTGTACGACCCTGTGCTACCAAAATGAGGGAACAGACATTCTCCAGTTTTGCTCCTAAGTTCTGGAACTCGCTCCCCCTACAGGTTAAAAACTCCACCTCCCACCTTGTGTTTAAGCGCTCGCTGTTCTCTCACCTCTACACCCTTGGTAACTGCAAATGCATGTAGATGAAACTGATTCTTGTCTCCCTGAGGGCTGAGATCTACTGTATAACATACCTCATGGTATATTACTTTATTGTGTCTTAATTTGTATACTTGACTTATCCTAATGAATCTCAACCTGTACTTTATTGTCTGTACTTGTGAGTTTATACAATTGTGCATATCTGTATTGTGTACTGTACTCTCCCGGGTCGTGCCTGAACACAGGCAGGATTGTTGCCTAGTGCACTTACCTGGTTACCAAAAGCTAGTAAATAAAATAAGCCATCACAAGAACTGTTGCTGTGAGATGTTGGCATAACTGCAATTTGAATGGTCCCAATTTAAGTAGGGTAATTATATCAGTATGAAGAGTATTGAACCAGAGCGGTGCTCTGTAGGCAAATGAGTGTTGCCCCTGGGATGTCCAGCACCTAGGAACATGGAGATAATGGCCCCATAATCAACTGTAGGCAATAGACATCTCCATGCTTTCAGTGTTCACGTGGTATCATCCATTAAATAATGATTTATCATATACAAAGCTCCAGTTTTCTTATGCATATGTTAGATAGTGTTTTCAAAGTGTTTGTTGAAATCTAAGCGTAAGTTTAATAATATTCCTAGATACTTATACTCAAACTATTTCTAAGTTAGTTCCTTTTCCTAAAGATACCACAAAAGATTCAGTAATACATCTTTTTTATGGGTAGTACTAAACAACATTACATCACCACCACACCCCACAGGCACACCTTTATCTATCAGGCCCCGAGCTTCAGTGATTGATTAGTATTTTCCAGTTTAAAAATGGTCTGCTATCTCAGCAAATTCAACTATTCCAGTTCTGAGACACAGCTGGATTAATCAATTTGTTTATAGGTGGTGGTGTATGAGTACCCTTTTCTGAGTATTTGCCAAGTACTTGTACACCACACCCAGATAACTGCCTATTCATTACTTGTTGTTTGTATCTGGGCATCTTTAAAAAAAAATCTATACCTCCCCAGGTGGTCAGGGCTAGTGCCTTGGCCACCCCCTCACTGCACCTTTGCTGTTTCCCACCCTCCATCACCCCAGACAGATTTTGTTAAAAAAATTCCCTGGAGCCAACCCCTTCTTGAGAAGTATTCACCCCGTCTTGCTCTAACCCCTAAATTTCCATATGATATCTATATCAAAGCTGGCCCCTCTGATTAATGATTTGAGGTCAATTGTAGAAAATCCAGGCTAGCCCAGTTTCCCCCTCTTAAACCTACAGTGTTGCTGAAGTGTGAAAGATGACCTGCTATGGTGGCTTTATAATGAAGCCTACATACTGCAATGTGCGTAGCATGACCAACATGCACTTTTAATCTCAGTATAAGAACTGGTGACCCCCTATAATGACTGGATTTCCAGTTCTGATAAAACATTGTAATAACCCACTGAATTCTGTAATAACTCGATAGTGGGTTATTTAAGCAATATACCATGACAGGGAGTGGGTATATTGGTGGATTTACCACATTTGGTGTGGTTTGGTCACGAGGCGCAGTCGAGTGGCTTAACCACACCAAAAGTGGTAAATCCACCCATATACCCACTCCCTGTCATAGTATATTGCTATTATACAATGTTCAACTTCTTTTTTTGTTTTTATAGTGATATAAAACTTTTACAGTGGGAATACTGGAGGAGTTATCATGGTCATGTGATGTGTTTTGACCAGTGAGGTTACTGGATTTTCATAGCCCTTTGTATAATACAGCATTTTTCCTCACCATGCTCTCTACTGTATTTGTGCAAGTATGGTGGCTGCTTGAAGACAAGCTCTCTCGTACAAATGCAGCTTACAGCTTTTTCTCTGATACCTTGCACCATTTATTGTAAAAAGTAATGCCTGTGCAAAGTTTGTTTCATGAGGATTTTTCACACACCCTTGATGTCTAATCTCACAAACCTCTTGATCTTTGCTCTCTAGTTTTATGGATTATCACATACCTTGGGTGTGTGAAAATCCTCATAACACATACCTGTACAAACATTATTCTCTGTCTCCTTAGCACATCCTCCCTAGCAGTGGTTCATGGTTAATTTTCAGTTCATTTTATTACTGAGAGCTCAGCTAGATTTTTAATGCTGACTTTTAGATCAAATTATAAGTTATTATGAAGCAGACAGTCCCTGGCAGGCAGAGCCATGCAACCAAAATGGCCCTCTCTATGACAAATATGAGAGAGAGAGAGAGAGAGAGAGAGAGAGAGAGAGAGAGATTTAGTCATATGTTTGATACACACCTTGTCATATAATCATACCAAATATGTTGCTATAAAGTCCTCTCTGTTTATGTGTTAACACATCATATAAATGCTTTTTATGTAAATATATCAATGCATTTTTTCATGTTACATTTAAATAAAATGCATATTTTAACATTCCAAGTCACAGAATTCAAGGGACAAATTCAGCATGAAAACTCCCATATGTGCAAAATTGCAGCATGTATGAGAAATGTGCCATAAAGAAAAAAATGGCATAGGGATCAGATGATTCTGTTTAATTACATATGCCTGTGATCAGTTCTTTTTATGTTGGCTTGCACGTACGTGCAAGCAGCATCTTGTGGTGGTATCACAAATGCAGAGGTGTGTCAGTGTTGGCTAATGCAGGGGACGCTTTAGTGGGTGCATCCCTCAGCCCCCAATCAGTGAGCATGCTGCCGATGACAATAGTTTCAAAGAGAGCCACAGAGACAAAACAAATCTTCCACTACAATCAGACAAGCTTGTCACTGCAGTGGCAGATGGCACACCTCCATTACGTGCCTTTCCTGGTGAAACATTTCAGTAAAAATGGTGGCTCCTGCTGTACGCCACACAATCTGCAGAAAGCCAACATCAGGGTGCTTAGTCCCTGTGTTAGCATGTTCACAGCTTCTGCTGCCTGCCACATCGCAACCTCCAACCGCTGCTTCCCTCTTCGGTCCCACTGTTCCCCATGCCCTGACAGACAAAGCCTTCCCACAACCTCCCACTGCTGCTGCCCTCCATCCTCCCTCCGTTCCCCCTCAACAGAATTGTAGCTCACTGGCAGCCCACCCCAGTGTGCCTATTTTTATTGTTTCTTAGCTTTTTTTTAAATTTTTTTCCCTGCAAGCAAGAAAACCGTCCACCGATGTTTCCCCATCCATCTCCCCATCCCCACAATCCCTCTGCTCACCCACCTCCCCGTACCCCCATGTTACCTATACTTAACCCCCTGGAGGTCAGGAGTCAGGATCTTATCTGAACTGGGATGCGTCTGCACTCTTCAAACCTGAACTGCAATGTGAAAAAATGACGGTAAGCTTTATAATGGGAAGCAATGGGGGTTTAAGTTAGGTTGATATCTCAGCCATTTTTAGAATTTTGGCCCCACATTTTCAACATGGGGTTATTGGGACCCCACTTCATGAACATGTCACTGTCATTTTGTTTTTTAGTCCTGAAAGGTGATTTCCCATTTGTTATGCGGAATCACCTTTTGGGACTGAGTAATGAAATGGCACTGCTACTGTTCATGAGGTGGGGTCCCATAAAGCCTATGTTGCAAATTTGGTAGAAAAATTCCAAAAAATGTCTGTTTTGAGTGTGCATTGCACAGTTTCTATGCACGCTAGTAACTTTGCCAATTTTTTATATTTTCATATTTTTGCAGTGGGAGGTTATGGGGTTGATCTTGGATTGGGATTTACACTCCAGATTGTAGGTATCTTGTGCTAGACAGGGCAGCTTTTGGGAGTTGGTGTAATGGTAAGGATTCATAAGGGGTCAAAAAGAAACCATTACTGTTGGAAACTGACACTGAGGATCAGAGCTGGGGAGGTCAATTCAAATGCTTGGAGAGAGGCTATGGGGTGGGAGCTTTATGAGTCTTGCATTTCTCTCCCAAATGTGACCTGTCCTCTTCCAACTAAACAGTGGAATATGCTTACCAGCCAATGTACTCTATGCTATATACCCAACATAGATTCTGAAATTAGTTATTGACTGCCAGTCAGTCACCATTTAGTGAATGGTTTATAAGAGGGGATATGGAGGGTACTTAAATTAGCAAGTTAGTCAATCAGAAGACTTATTAGTCATGATTAGTATGAATATGCTGGGGGTATGGCTGCTGTCCAGAATCAGCATTTGGTGGTGGTTCTATGGATTTGAAGCAGGCATACTGTGCTTCAAAACTACAGTATGTTTACTATCCTCATGCCCCCCCTCCCCACAAAACAGGCCTCGCTGGGAGATGAGCAACCTGCTGCTCAGTGTGCCTTCCTGATGAGATAGTTCAATAAATAAATAATACTGTTTCCCTTGGTACTGTAAATAAACTAATCGGAAATAAACAAGGTAAGCACATTTTATTTATCAGCACCCCTTCCTGAAATCTCAGAGCAGTTTACAAAAAGTTAATTTAAAACACAATATACAAAAAATGAAGTGCAAATGGGAAAGAGCAAATAGCATCTGTACTATAGTATACTAAATAACTGGTACCATTTTGTTATTTTTCAGGGCTCCATATTCCACCATGGAGTTCCAACTCTTTCAGCTTTGCAGTAGTTATCTATATTAGTTAAGGTAGAGGAGTAGGAGTTTACATGCATATCTTACTAGCTCTTTGTTGAATTTTGAATAGCATTTCTTTTGCTTAATATTGACTTATTTTGTTTTGTGGTATCAGGTAAATATCCACAAAATAATCAATGACAGTTTTCTTTCTAAATATGTAGAGTATCTAAAGTGGTCTTGCTCTCAGGTTAATTTCCAAACCATGCATAAACATCTTAAAGTTCAGTTAATTCTCCACTCCTGCCCAATGGTCACCACAGCTGGGTTTAACCCCACTGGGGAGGTTATGTTTCCAATCTGGAGGTGTTGGTCTCTCAATGTTGTGCTCATCAGGGGTGTGCAAAACCATTTTTCCAAAAAGTCAACTTGAATATTTGTGGGTCCAAATTTCTGGTATTCATTATTTGAGCATGATGTGGGGAATAAGCATTTGTTAATGCCGAATGTTGTCTTGCTTACATCGGCATCAGTAGCGCAGGAGTTGAACAAATGCATAACAGGAATGGCAGTGAAATATGAAAGTGACGTCAAACCCCACATCACCCTACAGAGACTGACAGGCACTGAGGTGTGCCTTTGGGCATTGGCCATAATGTTCATGGCAGTTCAGCTCAACCTACCTTACAGTGCGATAAATATCTCATTGTGCCTTGGGGTCCTTGGGCCTTACGCTCATCCCATTCGGCCATTACGCTCATGGCATTTTACCTTACCCTATCCTGCAGACACTGACAAGTGCTGATGTGTGCCTTGGGGTATTCAGCTTTACAGTCACCCTATTTCATAAGGACATATGCTGAAATGGATGCAGCATAGGAGAATGGGGTGAACTGTGGGGCTGAAGAGTCTGGCACACCTCGTTGTCTGTCAGTAGCTTGAGGGTGGGGCAGATGGCATGGAATGAGCATGACAGCCAGCAATGCAGAGACACACCCCTGACACCTATCAGTCTGTACAGGGTGGGACGTTATGGATAGAAACCCTAATACCCCAGCTGTTTGTTGGTATTTGCACTACAAATTTGCAACACAGCATTTTTGTGACTCCACCTCATGAAAGTGTTTGGGACCTCTGTTCATCAATAGTGGCACAGTGATTTTGTTAATCTGTTCTGAACGTTGATTTCTCACAGCGACCGTGCCATTCTGCACCAGATGTGGGAAAACACCATTCAGGCAGGATGTGAAAAATGACAGCTGTACCATTCATAGGTAGGTGTGAAGAGATGGCAGTATTGAAAATCTTGAGTGAAAATATTAAAAATGTTCGAATTTATGAGCATACTAGAAACTGCGTAATGCACACTCATAACACAGTCATTTAGTGGAATTATTTCACCAAATTTTCAACATTGGCATTTTGAGACCTCTGCTCATGAACACTGTCACTATGATTTTCTTCATCTGTCCTGATCGTTAGTTTCGCAAAGCAACTGCGCTATAGTGCACCACTTGTGTGAAAACACATTTCGGGCAGGATCTGAAAAATAATAGCTGTACTGTTCATAAGACAAGTGCAAAATTGATGATGTTGAAAATGTTGAGTGAAAATATTACAAATTGTCGAAGTTGCGAGTGCGCATGGAAACTATGCAATGTACGCTTGTAACATTGCACTTTTATGAACTTTCATCACCAAATTTTCAATATAGACATTTTAGGATCTCTGCTCATGAACAGTACTGCTGTGATTTTCATAATCTGTCCTGAACACTCATTTACCACAGCGACCACTCTATTCTGTGCTGGTACTGCGAAAACACATTTTGGCCAGGATGTGAAAAATGACAGCTGCACTGTTCATAAGGAGGTGTGAAAAAATGCCAGTGTTGAAAATCTGAAGTGAAAATATTACAAAGTGGGGAAGTTACGAGTGTGTGTGGAGACTGCATAACGCACGCTCGAAACACAATCATTTTTTTGAATTTTTTCACCAAATTTACAACATAGGCTTTTTGGGAGGCCACCTCATGAACAGCAATACTATCATTGCATTACTTAGTCATGAAAGGTGATTCTACACAGTGAATGCAAAATCACCTTTTGGGACCAAATAATGCCATGACAGTGGCTGAATTCATGAGGAGGGGTTCCAAACACTCCATGTTGAAAATTTGGTGCCAAAATTCTCCAAAATGCCTGAGACATGCACCAAAGTTGAAAAACCCCTATTCATACCATTATACAGCTTACCGGCATTTCTTCACTTCGCGGTCGGCTTTGAAGAGTGCAGACGTGTTCCTGGTCCACCGAAGATCATCATGCTGGGCTCCGGAGGTATGTATGGGGTGAAGGGATCTGGGGAAGGGGTGCTCAGAGGGTGGGTGCAGGTTGGGGGAAGGGCCATCAGACTCAATGAGGGACCGTTTTCTGGTTTACAGGTTAAAAAAAAAAAAAACCTTGCAGGACTTTTTTTTTCTTTACTGGGACATTCGGCACACTGGGGTAGGCTCCCAGCATGCCACCTGAGTGTTTTTTGGGGGCCATAGCTGATGAGGGATTGGGCACCTCTGCCGGCCATACAGAGTTGGGGGGGTGATCACATGAACTGAGGGGATTGGGCACCCCCTCGGCACAAAAGAAAAGGGGGGGGTACATTATGCCGATGGGGATTGGGCACCCCCCTCGTCAAATTAACTTAGGAGAGGGCATGCCAACAGGGGGAGTGGGCACCCCCATCGGCTTTCAGAGGGACTGTGGAAGGCAGCGGCTATCCCTCAGCTTCTGTCAGGACTATGAGAAGCTGATAGGAAGCCGCTGCCATGTTCCTTGATGGGACACCAGACAAGGCAAGCAGTAATTGTCTGCTGCAATCAGGGACTGCCTGGTGTTGCTCCCTGATTGCAGCGGCTAATTTCTTTCAAGGTGGTGGCATGTTTTCTGAACTGCTGTCATAGACAGTGTGCTATGCCACTGGCACCACAGAGCCCAGCCACAAAAAGCAGTGGCACCATTGGCTGCAGCAGGACCGCACCTCTGAAACCCGCTTCTCCACTGAAGCAACCACAATATGTTGTCTGCGCTGCACATGCAAGACAACATAATAAAAATCATTTCCCCCTCCTCAGGTGGCCAGTTTTAGTCTCCTCGTTGCCCTCCTTCCTGATTTTCAGTGTTCGCAACCACCTCAGCCGTCCCCTGTGTCACATAACTGATGTTTGTGGCTGTCAGCTCCTGGCACCTTGGCAGGAGCTGACAGTGTCTTTTTACCAAGGACAGACCCTCTGGAGCCCACCTATATTACCCTTTTACTAACAATATATGCCCACCCTCCCTTTAGCCTGACTCTCATTTGTTTCTTGGATGGAATGGGCTAGTGTATCCAACAAGTCATTCTAGTTCATCAGGCTGTCTAGTGTTGCAATAGATGCTACTGACCTGCCCCTGTCCTCATGACTGTCTGACCCCACTTGTACTTATTCATCGCTAAAGTTGAATGGTATGAATGCAGAGCAAGCTGCTACTGGAGTGCTCATCAGGAGGGAGTGCCAACTGAGATTAGCCAGGTACACTAGCCACCCCCACAAAATAAATCATTACTGGACTCAAGGGGAGAGGTGGGCACAGAAATATAATACTATTGGAAGTAATGGGTGTAGTCAAGCTAGGCAGACTGTCCACGTAAAATGCTGGCAGCTCTTGCAACGTGCTAGGAGATGGCAGCAATAACTAATCATTATGATAAATATTCAGAAAGCCAAATATTTGTGGTATTTACGAATTAATATTTGTTACTCATGATCAACCCAGTGTTGCAGAGGATTGAAGCACTGGATGCCTCACCTACAATCACACCAGCGACCTGGGTTTGGGAGAAAAAGGACTGGGCATCCACAGGACTGGTCTCCTTTCCCGGGGAGGGTTGATTATAGTGCCCGGTTCTAGCCTGGCCCCTAGTGTTGACTGAGGCCGCTGCAACCAGGGATGATCAGGTCAGGGAAGTGAAGGAGTGGTGGCCAGGGATGACCTATGCACAGAAGTATGCGTGGGGCCATCTTGAGCAACACCGCATGCCATTCCTACTAAGGGGAATGGAGAAAAATGAGAAAAGAGTCTGGGTAGCTAGATGACTTTCAATCACCCGCAGGCCAGTGCAAAAGGACACGCAGGCTATGCTGCCTCTGCACAAAGGTAAGTCCTGAAAGGGAAGTTGTGGGTATGGGGCTGGGGTACCTGGCACTAAAGGAGGGCCACTGGAACAGGGAAGAAAAATACAAAAAAATATACATATATTTGTTACACACCACTAGTGCTTATTGACCCATTTGAAATGAAGCCATCATATTGTGATCATAAGTGTGATGGTTCAGTGATTTTGGGCTAACCTCTAGGGTGTAGGACAGGTGAAACTACGTGTTTTGGCTGGGCGAGCATAGAGGACAACATAGATCCCCTTTTAGGATTATATGGCCTCTTCTCTCCTGAAGTCTGCATTATCAGAGACTTTTCACAGATTCAGGTTAAAGAAAGATGCTACCACATGGCTCTTGTCTCGGCAGCGGTTAAACTAGTCCTGCGGCATTGGCTTGACCAATCACTCATTACATATACTGAATGGCTGAATGAACTTTCTTTCTCAAGAACTGAACCCTGATTGCTGCCTTGCATAATCACATGCCTTTATTCAATAAGGTGGGGCAAACTATTTACTTTATACCTGAAGTAGCTGGTATCTTATCCCTGGCACCTCGCTAATTCTTTTATTGTTTATTACTATTTATCCAGTTACATCTTGATTACATCATCTTTTTTTGTATATGTTGTAATGGGATTAGGGCACTCTGCTGGGGGGGAGAGATAAGTAGGGGATAAGGGGGGAGGGGGAAGGTGGTGATTTGTGTTTTCTTTTCTTTATACCAACAGTTATCCATGTTATTCTATACTGGCTGTTCTATATGATCTCATTAAAATAATAAAGCTTTTTTGATTAAAAAAAAAAAGGACAGGTGAAACTGTTCACCTGGATTGGTGGTTAACATTGAGATAGTTACAGGTGGCAACAGAGAATGGGGGCGACAGCGGAGAATACTCGACCCCCACTACTTGCATAGCGTAAAGTGTTCAAGAATACAGCGCGGGCTCATGCTTGTCAAGTTACACTACTCTCTCAAAGCTACATTTCAGTTATTTTTGTATTAGTTTATTTGAGTTGGGGGGCTTTGCTCCCACACCCCCTTTATATAAAAAAAGAAAAAAAGGGGAGTATGGGGGGCAAAGCTCAAATCAACTAATACAAAAAAAACCTGAAATGTAGTTTTGAGAGCATAGCGTAACTTGAACTCTACTCTAATAGCGTAGATCCGGCATGGTCTGGTATTCTCCACTATCACCAGAATGGGATAAACACACAGGTATGGTGAATATGATGGAGGAGGAGGGTTCGAGTGGTGGTCACTACACTTACAAAGCAGAGATACAGATTGGGAGCACTACCTAGGCTTTACCAGTGCTAGGCTGCTGAGGTTAAGGTAGAGACCAGGCACACTTAATGGGCCAAGATTATGTTTCTGCCAGTAACATTCTATGCTTCTATGTAAGGGATGGCCTCCCAATGATGGGCTCATTCCTAATGTGTATGTAATTGTCAGTCACAAAATGCTGGTCACATTCCCAATGTATAGGTGGTGATCTCCCAATGTCAGTCTCATGACTTCCCAGTGTTGGGCTTATTATAGTGTATTGGTCATAGTTAGTCACACAATGTGGAGCTCATTCACTCTATGAAGGTGATGGCCTTCCAATGTTGGATGCATTCTCCATGTGTAGATAATGACCTTCCAATGTCTGGATCATTCCCCATGTTTATGTAATGGTCAGTCGCACAATGCTGGACTCAATCCCCATGTGTAGGTGGTGGTTTTCCAAGACTGGGTTCATCCCTAATGTGTAGGTGGTGGATTTTAAATGTTGAACTTATTCCCAATGTGTAGGTGATGGCAAATCACACAATGTTGGGCTCTTTCTGAGTATGTAGGTGATGGATTTAACATGTTAGGCTCATTGCCAATTTCTAGGTGATTTAATGTTGGGCTCATTCCAAGTGTGTAAAGTAAAGTAAAACTTTATTTACATAGCGCCTTTCCAAAACCAAGGCGCTTTACAAAGATACAATATATAAACATGAAAGGATAAAACAGTAAATATATTAGTTAAAATCATCAGGGAAGGCTAATTTAAAAATATGTTTTTAACATAGATTTAAAACTCTCGCTGGTCAGGCACTCTCTTAACTGACGCAGTAGAGAATTCCACAGGGAAGGTGCTGCAAAGAAAAAAGCATGAGCACCTGAAGATTTTAACTGAACCCTAGGAATCTCTAGTAATCTCTCATCGGTGGATCGGAGAGGACGAAAGGGGCAATAGGGAGTCAGAAGATCTTTCAGGTAGCCAGGTCCCTGTTCATGTAGGGCTTTGAAGGTAAGCAAACCAACCTTATAGGTGATCTGACACTGAACAGACAGCCAGTGCAGTCCGCACAGCATAGGTGTAATATGACTGGACCTTGATTTACCAGTCAACAGTCTGGCTGCAGCATACTGCACTAGCTGCAAGCAGTGGATATCAACCTCAGGAAGCTCTAGGTAAAGGGCATTGCAGTACTCCAGGCGGGTGATGATGAAGACATGGACCAATGTTACAAGGTCCTCCGGCGGAACCAGGTGTTTCACCTGAATGATATTCTTCAAATGGTAAAAAGAGGATTTAACCAGGGCTGACACCTGAGATTTCAGAGTCAAACTGTCATCAAAAACATCCCAATGTGTAGGTGATGGTAAATAACACAATGTTGGGCTCTTTCCATGTGTGTAGGTGATGGACAGCCACACAGTGTCAAGCTCGTTCCCAATGTATTGGTGATGGTCTTCCAATGTTGGGCCTATTCTCAATGTATTGGTGATGGTCTTCCAATGTTGGGCCTATTCTCAATGTATTGGTGATGGTCTTCCAATGTTGGGCCTATTCTCAATGTATTGGTGATGGTCTTCCAATGTTGGGCCTATTCTCAATGTATTGGTGATGGTCTTCAATGTTGACCTATTCTCAATGTATTGGTGAAGGTCTTCCAATGTTGAGCCTATTCTCAATGTTTGGTGACGGTCTTCAATGTTGAGCCTATTCTCAATGTATTGGTGACGGTCTTCCAATGTTGGGCCTATTCTCAATGTATTGGTGACGGTCTTCCAATGTTGGGCCTATTCTCAATGCATAGGTGACGGTCTTCCAATGTTGGGCCTATTCTCAATGTATTGGTGACGGTCTTCCAATGTTGGGCCTATTCTCAATGTATTGGTGATGGTCTTCCAATGTTGGGCCTATTCTCAATGTATTGGTGATGGTCTTCCAATATTGGGCCTATTCTCAATGCATAGGTGATCGTCTTCCAATGTTGGGCCTATTCTCAATGCATAGGTGATGGTCTACCAATGTTGGGCCTATTCTCAATGCATAGGTGATGGTCTTCTAATGTTGGGCCTATTCTCAATGCATAGGTGATGGTCAGTCACACAGTCACACAATGTGGGGCTCATTTACTAGTATGTGTGGGTGATGATTTTCCAATATTGGGGGTACCTCAGGACTCTGTATTAGGGCCTCTGCTATTCAATATGTTTGTTGCTGATGTACTGTAGTGGGGAGGTTCAAGGGGAAGGTGTGTCTAGTCACAGATGACACCAAGATAAGCAACTGAGTAGACTCCCCAGCAGGACAAATGAAAATGGAAGTGGACCTTAAGAAGCTGGAGGAGTGGTCTGCAGCACGGCAGCAGAATTTTAAAGTCAAAAAATGCAAAGTCATGCACATAGGGAGAGGAAACCCAAAAATGGAATGCTTCTTGGGGAGAGTAAAACTAGCAACAACCAGCCAAAAGCGTGACCTGGGGGTGCTAATATTGGATGACTTGAAAATGAGTAGACAATGCGAGAAGGCAGCACTCAAGGCCAGTGGCATGCTGGGATACATTGGGAGAGGAATCACAAGCTGGAGGAGGGATGTGGTACTGCCACTGTATAGGGGCACTTGTCTGGCCCCACTTGGAGTACTGCATCCAGTTCTGGAGACCACATCTTAGAAAGGACATTGACATAATAGAGACAGTACAAAGGAAGGCAACAAAAATGATACAGGGAGTACACCAAATTTCATATGAGGATAGGCTGAAGAAATTAAACATGTACTCCCTGGAACAGAAGAGAGAGAGAGGGAGACATGATGACCTGACCACACTGGTGTATGCTTTTGTCACGTCCAGGTTGGACTACTGTAATGCCCTGTACCTAGGCTTATCTGGAGGCAACCTCTGCAGACTGCATTTGGTGCAGAATGCGGTGGTGCGATTGCTGATGGGGGTGAAAAGGTGTTAAAATATCACCCGGTTCTCTGCACACTGCACTGGCTGCCAGTCAGGTGGAGGGTTGTCTTCAAGATATGGCTGTTGACCTATAAGACCCTGCACAAAAGGGATCCAGTCTGTCTGTAAGATCTTCTTGTTCCTTATTGTCTGGCTCAGGCCCTCTGTTCTGCTGGGTACGCTTCCTGGGAGTTCCCAGGGTTAGGCTGCGACACTCAGGAGACAGAGTATTTTTGGCAGCTGCGCCTACCCTGTGGAACTCCTTGCCTGTTTATTTAAGGGAAGCCCCCCTCGGCAGAAGCCTTTAAGGAGCGACTCAAAACATACTTATTCAAGCAAGCTTTTTGTGGATGATGTTTTTAAATTTAATTGGATTATGGGATGGATAGATAGATAAGCGTAAGCTCCCAGTTATATTTTGTGTATTTTTGTATTTTTCTGTTCTGTACGAAATGTATGTTTTTGTACTGTGCAGCACCCAGAGTTCATGGAGATGGGCGCTATAGAAATAATCTGTTTGTCTCTGTGTCTATCGATCTATCTATCTATCTATCTATCTATCTATCTATCTATCTATCCACATGACTGAGACCTTCAAGTTCATTAAGGGTGCAAATAAGGTACAGGTCCAGGAAATTTTCAGTGCCATCAAAGGAAGCAGAACATGGGGTCATGGTCTTAGACTAAAAGGGGAAAAATTCAGCACCAACATTAGAAAGTTCTTCTTCACAGCGAAGGTAGCGGACACCTAGAACATCCTACCTTCAGAGGCCATGGGGGCGACAACGGTAGTAGATTCAAAAACCTATGAGATAAGCATAAAGGAATAATGCAAGAGAGGGGGTAGCTAGGTAGGCAGTAGTAGCTAAGAACATTTGCAGACTAGATGGGCCTTGAGGTACCCTTCTGCCGTCAGATTATATGTTTCTGTTTCTTTCCAATGTACAGGAGATAGCTTCCCTAAAATGGGTTTAACAATCCTTCCAGAGAAGCTTAAAGCAGCTGGCCTTTCTGACTCTGTAGTGAACTTGTTTTGCTCTTACCTTGGTGGTAGGGCTCAAGCTGTCTGGGTAGGTAGCTCCAGTTCATCACCTCTTTCTATCTGCTGAGGTGTCCCTCAAGGGTCTGTCCTGGCCCCTATTCTCTTTCCATATTCTTCAGTGACCTCCCCTCTGTCTGTTTCCTCTATGTCTATTCATATGTACACTGATGATACAGTTATTTTTGCATTAGGTTCCTCTTCTCATGATCTTACTACGCAGCTCCAGCTGGATTTTGACAATATTCGGCGCTGTCTAACCAACTATAACTCAATGCCAAATAAACAGTCTCCATTACTTTTGGCACCCATCAGAGGCTTTCCAGACTCACCCTCCTCCCTTTTGCTTCACACTTTTAATGGCTGTATTGTTGAGGAGGTATCCTCTGTTAAGTACCTCGGGATCTGACTTAACGGTCATCTTAATTTCTCAGTTCATATTTATGCCATGCACCAAAAAGCTCCAAGCTTGGTGTACTGTACAGGAAGGGGCAAAGTGAGTATCCTGTTTCCTGTCTGCCATTGAAATTGTTTTAAAGATGTATATATTTATTTAAAAGGTTTTTCCCATAAGACATACTGAGCTGGTAACAGCTCATTTCCAGATGTGTCCTGGAGAAGGAGAAAGGGGAAAAAAATAACAAATACAAAAGCACAGGATATAAATTATAAAATACATAGAATGGAGAAAGTATAACAAAAATAAACATGTCAGTTTATGTCTAATTTAAATTGACTTAAAGTTACCAAACAATGAACTGTGGACCTTCACAAAAGAACACTTAAGTAGTTACAATGTAGAATAAAATGGTTCCACCAAGCAGTGCTGTCAACATCCTTGACAGTGACAGGAACAATGCCAACTGCTGGCAGTATTCCCATCAGTACAAAGTGTTGTTTGTAGGGGGCTTCGTCCCCTGCACCTCCCCCCCATCTCTACATAACCAACTTCAGGTCAGAGTTGAGTTTGAGAATGAGGCAAACACACTAGGAGCTGCGTATGTCGGTCTACAATGGACCACCACAGTGACCTGCCAAGATTTGTCACTGTGGTGGTGTTCGCTGTATATTTGTCATTGTACTGATGGTATACCAAATAAAACTGGGGGAATGACTGATACAGGGGAAGAGGGGAAGTATTAAGGGACAGAGAATTAGGTAAGTTACAGGTGAGAAGTAAACCTAATATCAGAAGCAATTGCAGACTTGAGTAGAGAACAAAACAGAGGAGAGATGTAAGGGCAGGACTTTTAGTCAATTTAAATTGGGTGTGATAATAACAACAGAAATGGAAAGGGACCTGGGGGTAGTCATATCAGATGACCTTACGGTGGGCAAGCAATGTGAGAAGGCAGGGCTGGTGGGATACTAGGATGCATAGGGAGAGGCATCACCAGTTGAAAACAGGAAGTTGTCATCCCTCTGAACAGACAGTTGGTGAAACCCCATCTAGAGCTCTGTGTCCAGTTCTGGAGACCCCATCTCTGCAAGGACATAAACAGGATGGAGGCTGTCCAGAGGATGGCAACGAAAATGGTACAGGGTCTGTACCAGAAGACATACGAAGAGAGATTAAAGAAGCTTAATATGTATACACCCGAGGAAGGGGGGGCATGATAGAAACTTTCAAGTACATCAAGGGAATCAACAGAGTCCAAGATGGTAGCATCTTTCAGAAAAAGAGATGTGCAAGAACAAGGGGCCACAATTTGAAGATAGAGTTGTGATGGCTCAGAGGTAACGTGAGGAAGTATTTTTTCATGGAGAGGGTTGTGGATGCATGGAACAGCCTTCCAGAGGAGGTAGTAGAGTCAAAAACAGTGGGGGAATTCAAGAATGCATAGGACAGACATAAGGCAATTCTAGTGGGGGGGGTAGGAGGAAGTAGGTTGTTGGTTAACTAGGATCTGCAGCCTATGCATTAGGTACGGAAATGGGCAGACTAGGTGGGCCAAGCAGTCCTTATCTGTCATCAAATTCTATATTTCTATGAAAGATGATACTCCCTGTTTGAATATGGTGACTAGTTTATAGGGGAGCTTCCAAATTCTCCCTTGCTTGACTGATCTCCCTATTCCACTCTTTGTCATTTTGCTTTAGCTTGTTCCCTTCATGCCCACCACTGCTCACTCTAACGTGACATTTCACTCCCTTCTCTAGATGCCAGTCACCTTTCCCAGTGAGTCTTCTTTATATCTAAATTCTGGTTTGGGTCTCTTCCCTCCTACCTTACATCCCTCTTACCCCTCAGTTTCCTCCTAGCCTCTACATAAAATACTTCCCATTCCCTCACTATTCCTTCTATGAAATCTACTGTTGGTCAATGTGTTTTCTCCTACTGCTTTTGTAAACTTTGCCTCTCACTACCCTTGTCTAGTCACTCTGCCTCTTTTACTTTCTCCTTAAAGTCTGTCCTTCATGACTTTTCTTCTCCCTCCTGCGGTTGTCCACGACACTCTTTCTCACTCACCCCCAACAAGTACTGCCCAGGTAATATGTGTCCTTCATTATCTAGACATACATTATTTTGATTTGTCTTTATTTATGCTCCTTGATATATTGTATTGCTGTATATCATTTTTGACATCCACTACTACCAGGTTGCATCTGGAAACTAGCTTTTAGCAGCTCAGTATAGGAAGGAAGGAAGGAAGGAAGGAAGGAAGGAAGGAAGGAAGGAAGGAAGGAAGAGGAAGGAAGGAAGGAAGGAAGGACGGACGGACTAATTGTGTATATATTAATCTCTTGGTGGTGGACTCATTCTCAGTGTGTAGGTGATGGTATCTTAGTGTTTGCAGTGTGTAGGTGATAGCCAGTTGCCTCAAGTCCTGCTTGTTCTTATGAGTAGGTGATGTTCTCCTTCCAGTGTGAGGCTAAGTCTTGTAGTTGTTAGCCTTTCAATGTTAGGCTCATTTCTAATATGCAGATAATGCACCCCCAATGCCGAACTCAGTCCCAGTGGGTAGGTGTTACCCTCCCAATGTTGGGCTCATTCTGAATGTCTTGGTATTACCCTTCCAGTGCCTGGCTTATTCCCAGTGTGTATTTGTTGGCTTCCCAATGTTAGGCTTAATTCTATTACAAAGGTGATTATCTCCTTGTTTAGGGTACATTCCTCGTCTCTAGTTGACAGCCTCTCAAATTCCCAGTGTAAGGGAAAAGGGGAAATTATTTAACCAGGACAGGCACACAAAGCTGGAACTTGTTTCCACATGTGAACTGGGAGCACAAGGAATTAGATGACTTGCTAAGGGTCGCAAGTGGGGGCTGATGGGATACAAACCCAGGTCTCCAGGTTTGTAGCTCAGTGTCCTTAACCACTACACTATAGTGCCTCCTGTAAAGGTGATGTGCTGGGTAAATCAATTGAATTACATCACTTTGAGTCTCACATCTGTGGCAGAATAGCTCCATGACATATAGGAACATAGAAACTTAAAACATGATGGCAGATATGTCCCACTTGGCCTACTTAGTCTGCCCAGTTACCCTACCTACTGTAATACCACAGACTATACTTGATCTGTCTGGCTTTATCTCACATTACTATTTATTAGGGTTCCCTTATGCTTATGCCGTGCATTTCTGAATTCTGTCACCATGTTTGCCCCCACCACCTACACTGGGAGACTGCTCCATGCATCTACCACCCTTTCACTGAAGAAGTACTTTCTCATGTTTCCTGTAAGTCTACCACCCTTGAGCTTCATATCATGACTCCTTGCTCTTGAACATCTTTTTCTCTGTAAGATGCTGGCCTTCTGTACCTTATTTTTACTCCTGAGGTATTTGAAAGTCTCTATGATATCCCCCTCTCCCTCCTTTCCTCCAGGGTGTACATATTGAGGTCCCTCAGCCTCTCCTCATAGAGCTTTTGGTGCAGACCCAACACCATTTTAGTTGCCCTTCTCTGGACCGCCTCCACTCTGTCTATGTCCTTCCTGGGATGTGGCCTCCAGAACTGGATACAATTCTCCTTATGTGGTCTCACTAATGATTTGTACAGTGGTATTAATCCTCCTTATTTCTGATGGATATATCTCTCCTTATGCACCCCAGCATCTAATGGCTCTCCCTATTGTCTTGTCGCACTGCTTGGTCACTTTTGGGTTCTCAGCTATGACTACCCCCAGGTCCCTTTTCACTTTGGTGGTCTCCAGTATTATGCTTCCCATCATGTACTCCACCCTGGGTTTCTATGCCCCAAATGCATGATTATGCCCTTCTTCACATTGAATCTTAGTTGCCACACTATTGACCATTTCTCAAGCTTGCTTAGATCTCACTTCAGTCCCCTGCCCCAGAGTGTCAGTCCTGTTGCAGATCTTTGTGTCCTCTGCTAAAATACATACCTTCCCATCTAACCTCTCTGCAATGTCACTAATAAAGATATTAAAAAGGACCAGCCCCAGCACTGATCTCTGTGGCATGCCACTTGTCACTCTCCCTCCTCAGAGTGAACTCTGTTTACCACCACCTTCTGTTGCCTGTCCCTCAACCAATTTCTACCCATTTACTACTTTAGGATTTACTCCCAGGCTGGACAAATTGTGTATAAGTCTTCTATGTGAAAAGGTGTTGAAGGCCTTACCAAAATCTAGGTAGGCCACATCCACCACTCCACTCTGATCTAATTCCGTTGTCACTCAAGTTTGTTTGACATGACCTTCCCCAGTGAATCCATACTGCCTTGAATCCTGTAAGCCACTGGTTTCAAGAATATTCCACAATCCTTTTCTTTAACAGAGATTCCATTAATTTCCCCACCACTGGAGTCAGGCTGACTGGCCTGTAGTTTCCAGCCTCCTCCCTGTTCCCACTTTTGTGAAGTGGGACTACATCTGTCCTCCTGCAGTCCTCTGGAAAAACTCCCATCTCCAGTGAGTGGTTGAAAAGGGCTGTGAGTGGTGCTGCCAGCAGCTCTCTAAGCTCCCTCATAATCCTTGGATGTACCCCATCTGGCCACATTGCCTTGACCACTTTTAGTTTTGTGAGTTTCTTCAGGACTCTGTCCTCTGTAAAGGGACTGGTGTCCACCTTCTCTTCCATTGATGCTTCTGTTACTTATATGTGGTACCTCTCCTTCCCATTCTACTGTAAATATTGGACAAAAATATTGGTTTAGAATGTCTGCTTGGTCCTGGTCACCCTCCTCACACTCTCCTCCTTCCCTCCTTACTCATACAATCCCTCACTTTTTTTTCCTTTCACTTGCGTACCTAAAGAATGCCATGTCCCCTTTCATAACAGCACGGTTTATTTTTTCCTGCATTTGAGCCTTTGCGCACCTGACTGCTTTACCTGCCTCTTTCTGCTTTACCTGATACACGTCCCTTTCTCCTCCCTCTGTGTCTCTTTATACCATCCAAATGCTAACTTTTTTGCCCTTTCCTTCCTTCCTTGCCACTTCCTTTGAGAACCATAGTGGTCTGTTTTTCTTCTTGTTTTTGCAAATTTGCCTAATGCAGAGGTTTGCTAGTTTCAGTACAGCTCCTTTTAGTTTTGCCCACTGTCCCTCTTCTCCACCAAAGTCTTCTGCTCTTGCCATCCCTGAGGCATTCCCCCATCTTTGTGAATTCAGCCCTCTTGAAGTCCAGGACCCTCATGGTCATGTGGCTTGTCTCAGCCACTGTTCTTATATTGAACCACACCATTCTGTGATTACTGGTCCCCAGGCAGTCACCCACCGCAACATATTTGTTTTATTATTTAATAGTCTCTGTGTTGCATGGTGTTGATCAAACCTGTTTTTGTAACTTGTTTTAAGATGGAATATTTCTGTGTTTTTCTTTACTGCATCTGAGTCAAGAGAAGACAAAAGCTTTGCTCACTGGAACTGGTTCCTTTGTCTTAGAAAACTGTTCTAGGAAAAACAATTTCAAACAAATGGGAGGCCAATTAAAAGGCAGAAGCCAACCATTTGGGCCTGAATAGGTTCTGCTGGGAACATGAGCTTGGCAATAGGCCTTGAAATAGCTCTCACTGCAGGGGATGGGGCCATCCTATCTCCAGGGACAGACCAGGAGTGAACCTCTTTTTTTTCTAACTGGAGGAGAGGGGAAGAGACCTCTCTAGCTAAGAAACTTTTTTATTTATTTCATGGTTCAGAAAAAAAAATGTTGAGCAAAAGCTCTTTTGTAAAGGTTCCATGTCAAGTACATGGCATATACAGTACAACAGAAGGTGAATTGCCCCCTCTGCGGATCACAATTTATGGGACGGAGTGCACACAATAAGAACAACTCAGGGAACATTTAAACAAACAGTGTAATGGTAATGCAAACAGAAAGACATAATGCAGAATATAAGTACAGGATAACAAGTAACCAGCTGCTGAAGATATTACCAAAACCCTTAAACACAGTACGACAGAGTTTACGGGGGAACACAGAGACAAGGACCTCAGCAGCCCATAGTACAGGCTTTGCCCTGGTAACAGGGATGGGGACTGAAAAAAGATGACTTAAGGGAGAAGGGAATGGCTATGGGGGAGTCAGCTAGTACCAGGCATGTCCTCCAGTAGGACAGTAAGTGCTCAAACAGAGCAGAGTGCATGCCTGTAGAGAAGAGATCCAATCCAGGCCCACCTAACTGCAGGGGAAGTTAGTGTGGAGGGCAGGTGAGGAAACTCTGCCCACTGCTGAGGCCAGTTACAACAGTTACAATGTGGGGCAGGTGAGGGAGGGGTCCACGTATCAACACTCACACATATTAGGAGATGGGTAGAGAGGGACTGGTAGTACACCATCTATCTGCAACAACTGGCCTTGGATGCATTAAGGTGCCATTTCAACTCTGACTTAAATGTGGGGAGGCTGTCAGTAAATAATAGGTGAGCAGGGATCTTGTTTAGCCACATGGGAGCCCTGTAGGCAAAGGACCGCTGTCTAAGATGTTTTCCTAAATGGGTCAGCCAACAAGCCCTGAGTCTGGCCCCTGGTCTGGTATCCTGAAGAACAGGTATAGAGCAATTTGCTGAGACATGGAGGAGCTTTGCTGATTAATGATTTCCTGCCCAACATGCATGTCTGGAATTTAATCCTATTGGAGAGCATGAGTCAGTTGGTTTGCTCATAAAGGGAGCAGGAGTGGGTGAGTCGGTCAGTTCCAAGAATCAGCTTGCCGACCTTATTGAGAGATGTGACCATACATTTGAGTGTAGTGTTTGAGGCCACTCCGTACACTACAAGGCTGTAGCCTATAACTGACAAGATGGAGAAGGAAACAAAGAATTGTAGGGCAGCAGTGTGAGACAATGCCTAGTCCTATAGAGCACTCCCAGCTTAGTGTGAACTGCCTTATGACCAGGTCAATATGCTACACAAAGGAAAGGGTGTCATCAGTGATGACCCCAAGGTACTTGAATGATTGAACCTGCTCTAGCGTGTTACCCATTTTATTGGCGATAGTCAAGGCTGGGATGGATTTCTTTAACTGACAACTGGATAACAGCATCGTCTTCGTCTTTTTGTATTAAAGTAACAGTTTCTGGGAGCTGAACCAGTCCTCCAGGTAATGGAAGGAGCACTGTAGCTCATCCTGCAGAAGATGTAACCAGGCCCTACTACTAGGGATAACTACATTGTTGGCATAAAGGTACCTTTGCTATTGCAAGCTTCAGGGAGATGGTTAATAAACTGAAAAGGAGAGGACCGAATATGGACCCTTGTGGGACCCTGAGCCTAATTTTCCTAGAGGAAGAAATTGCTGTCCCGATTTTTACGCACTGGAATCTGCTGGATTGATAGTTCTTAAACCAGAGGACAGCTTCGGGGACAAGACCCATATCAAGAAGCTGATCCAGCAAGATGGGGTGGTTGACAGTGTCAAAGGCTGTAGTGAGATCTATGAAAATAGATCCCACTGAATTATCACCATCCAAGGCCTTGTGGATGAAGTCCGTGAATTCGACTAGGGCTGTCACACTTCTGTGGCACTTATGTAAACCATGCTGCTGTGGCACTGAAGACCATACTTTAAGAGGTACTCAGATAGTCAGTCAGCCACAATGCTCTCAAGAGCCTTAGAGATGGGGGAGAGGATTGAGATTGGCCTGTAGTTGGATGTGATGGATCGGTCCCCACTTTTTAGTGTTGGAGTGACAAGTGCCAACTTCCAAACAGCTGGGAACTTTGCAAGAGTGAACTATTTAATAAAGCATTTAGTGCTAGGAACCACAAGCTCATCCAGTGCAACTGCCACAAACTTCATATCGATGGTGTCTGTACCAAGCCTAGTTTTTCTGAGCACCCTATTTATATAGGTTCTGGATTCCTTGGTCGTGACACACTTAAGATAGAAGTTTGGGTGGGAGGGGTTGACATGGGGTCTTGCCTGGAGAGGTCCCAGAGAGTTAAGATAGTCAGTAAGGAGTATGAAGCTGAGATCAGAAAAAGCCAGGTTAAAGTATTCCGCAACTGAGAGAGGATCAAGGGAGGGGAAGCCATTGACGCTAAGCATAGTTGGGTGCCTTCGGTCCTCCTTGCCAAGCAGGTCCTTAATATTATCCCAGAAGTCTTTCACATTGTCCCAGTTATTCTCAAGTTGGTGCAATGGGAAATGCTTCTGGGATAAATTTGGCAATTTAATTTTTTTAAAGTAAAACATAGCAAGCTAGCTGTCAGTGGAATTTTTAAAACAAAACAGAGAGCGCTGGTTGGTTCTTTGAGGCCATGTGACAAAGGCCAGCCACTCACAGGAGGGAAATACAGAGACAGATTTTTGAATCTGCCCTTCAAAAGTCAAGTAAGGTTTGCTGAAATTCAGTCCTGTATGTGAGGAGACAACTAATCAGATGGAACACCTATTTTGAATTCAATAACAAAACAGTTAACAAGGACATTTTATTTTACTGGACTTTCTACTCTATCAACTGCACAGGGACAAGGAAGAACTATACATTAGATTTAGGAAAGTTAGGTGTACTGTTTTTGCATCTTGTCTAGCTTTTATTTTCTTATCTTGTAACCAAATCTTTGAATGCTATTTATATGTTAAATTATACTATCTAAGAGATATTAGTTAAGCCTTTAGCATAATTGTAAAATACCTCTGAAACTGTCTGTGTGTAAGTTTGGGAGGGTTTTCTTCAAACAGTACCACATCTGATCTAATCCTGAAAGGCCAAATGCTACCAGATGGAACATGAGAATGGAATATGAGTAGACGGGGAGATACATGAGGTCTCGCAGAGCAGTCTGTGGGGTTTGAACCGGTCTCTGAACTTCTCTGGGAAAAGACACATATAGGGTATATGGGGCATCTTGAAGGCCTATGCACACCTGTGGCTTTTCCTATTCACTGTGCAATGGCCAAGAGGGTTCTTTCCCAGGAAAACAGACTCAAGACTGTATTTGCACCCATAACAGAGAGAGGTAACCCCTGGATCTCATGGTGGATGCTCAGTTGTAAACCTATCAAGTGCCCTAGAAGGACAGGGGAAGGGTTTCCTGACCCACAGTGTACAGACTGCACTCAGGGGAGTTCACTGTGAGTGCAGTGAACCCAGCCCCACAGGAGTGGGCCTGTAACTGACTACCCTGTTAATCAACTGGAAGGACATATCCTCAGGGAGGACATGTGGTTTATTGCTCAAAATCATGTAGTGGGTCAGTGGCTCTGATGGCATTCATTTCTGTGGTACCAGTTTCACAGTGCAGTGTCCTATGAGTAAGTCACATAGCCATATGATTTTAAGACTCATGTATTTCAAGACAATGTTGACTTTAAGTTAGTTTGACTAACATTCCTCGCATACAAAAATAGAGTATATTCTTTCTGGAATGTTTAACTAGCAGTATTTGTGTTAACCAGCTCTTTCTCATTTTTAGTTAAGGTAGAGGAGTAGGAGTTTCTACCACGTCCAAGGGTGGAACATCAGTGTTCTGGGCCTCTTAGAGGTCTAGTAGCACTGGTGCACAGACCCAGCATCTGGAGTGGTTTGAAAGACGGATGCTATGCTGGAAAAAAGATGTGAAGACTAAGAACTGAGTACTAGAAGCAACGCACAAAACAGCAGGCAACGAAGCAACACAAAAAAATATTTTTTTATCAGGGACTAAGCTACGATTATTCTCTTAACTCTTTGAGTACTGAATATATTTGAATGTATATAGATTCCGGATGAACATATATGTGACTAAGCTATGGTTTTACGTTTTTTCTCTTGAACTTTGTGTACTGAATATATTTGAACATGTATAGATTCTGGACTACTTATACAGTATATACAACTGCAGTCTTGTAAGGGTTAAGAACACAAACAATGCAAATTTCAAAATCCCCTATTGTGGAGTAATCCCTGAAGTTTTTTGGTCCCTCTGTGGCCTCAGCACTGTGCTGAGGCTGCAAGGGATTAAGCTTCTGGCTGTGTTGCTTGGTTCGGTGGGTTAATGGGAAACCCACCAGTAAAACTGGAACAGAAAACATCCCAGCATTCTTTCATAAGGCAGTGCAGCATGTCTTCAACTTTGCCCAATCAAAAAACAAAATAAAAACAGCAAAATTTACATCTCAAAACCATTTATGAGCCTTTTTTTGTTGTAATGGTAGGTTTAGAGAAAGATGGGTGTTCTGGGGATAAGCTGACCCAGGCAAAGGAAAGATGCAGTGAAAGAATTGGTGATACAGGCTTTCTCCGCACTCTCTTACCAATGCATTTCATTATTGCCAATTGGGGTGGAATCATTCATCTATGGAGGCAAGAGTGGGTAAAAGTTAATTTAGCTCTCATGCTAACTAAATGTGGTTATATTTGAATGCTAGCTTCTTTCCACAAGATCCATTGATCTCTTTTGTCCACTTTCTGTATCCTTCACTCTTCCCTTGGAGATCTGAAACTGGTATTAAGCTGTAAAATTCTGAACTAACTGCTCTCCAGGCTGGGATGAGAGATGAGGGTAATGGATTAATCAGAAGCACCTCTCCGCCTCACAGAAAGGCAGGATCCACCCTCATCTGTGCTAGTAAATGATTTGTGTAAATACATCAAGCAGACAAATAGCACTGCAGGCTGAACTTATTTTAAACATGCTCCCACCAGGACGGTTTGGTATTAATCACCTTTCTCTCTTTCTCTGACATAGAGATTTGCTCTCCCTAAATCTCCAGGCCTTACCTCCTCTAGAGAGAACACCGAGCCATGAAGGTATGAAAGACCCAGTCTGTGACTTTGGCGGGTGGAGGTGGTGTGGAGGCCAAGAGACTCTGCTAGCCTAATTTATGGCAGATTCAGACATGTACAAAATTATACTCTAAGTGGCATCACAAATTGTACCCTGCTGGTCCCTCTGAAGTGTTTCATTTTGCTAGCACTTTACCACTGGACAACCAGGGGGCAGTATGGCTTCAGAGGTTCCAGCAGTCCCTCCCAGGTGGTAGTGGAGTGGGGGGTGTATCTTATGGGCTACTCAGTCCTCTGCTTGCCAGCTTGTAGTGGGGTTCCTTTGTTGGAATGTGAACCCAGTTTTCATGAATAACAACTGACTCCCCTGCTTCAGTACAGTCCGCTTAGAAGAAGTTTCCTATTAAAGACCAGTCAACACCTTCAGGATTCTGAAAACACAATATTCTGAGACAATCCAGCTTATATTTCATATTGGCTCCATATACCTTTACCCCTTTTATTTATTATATTTTATTGCCCACAAAAGGCACAACAAGACTAATGTTTGTTTCTGGATGTGTCCCAGGAACACAGTGACTTACTCAGGGTGATACAGTATACACGTGGCAGTTGTGGGTTTTAAAAACAGGTATTCTGAGTCTCCAGGTTCACAGAAGTACTAAAGTTTTTATTCTTATAAAAGAAAAGGATAACATATTGAGTTAAAAACTATTTTTCAATGGTCTTCATAAGCATGTCAGTCCTAGATACCCCCATTTGGTCTGAGGTATCTAGTTCAAGAATGATAGGGTGCCAAAGGCTTAATCAGTAGGTTCCTTCTGGACAGATTGTTCTGTAATGTGAGCAAAGGGGACCAGGGAGTGGAGCCAGACTGATTGTCTCCTTTGAGAGACTGGGTCTGGAGTTAGTGGAGAAAGGGCTCCAGTAGTGTAAAGAATTCATCTGTGTCTTAAGAACTGCCCTGTTTCTGCCCAGCTGACATGCTTTTAGCCTTTGCTTCTGAACTTCACCCCATGGAGGGTTATAGGTTGCCATGTAATCCCTCAGGTTTTCCATCATGAACTAATAATTCAAGTTAAAGGGATTAACTGTATGATGCAGACCTGCATTCCTTGTGGAGGTAGTGCCTGGTTCAGAGAGTTAAGGAGATTTCAGAGTGCCCCACTATTGGCATTATCAAGTGCTCAGCATTAGCTCTAATGTCAAATTTGCTGTATTATCAACAACCAATTGCCCTGCATGTGCTGTAGTGCAGGCTTCACCCTGCAAACAGCTGTAAAGCGCATACCATAATGCTGTCATGCCATGCTTGCCCTGGAGTGCACGAGTGTTAGTCATCTAATCAGCTCTTGCACAGAGCTATACCTGCTATGAAGAAGGTGTGGGTGGAAGAAAGTGGATTAGAAGGAATTACTTTACATATTACAGTCTCCGCTGACACTAGGAATGCTGGCTGATGCATTTCCAAGGAGAGGATGCCTCAATAAACATGCCATTCTTCTTAACTCTATCCCTATGTGGACATTACCAATTGAGTCTGTGTGTGTTACTTGTATCCCTTGAAGCTCACACTCATGGTAGGAGAAGAAATTGTTGAAGGTATATAAAATGCAGAATGAATTGTGTCTAAATGTTATGATTTTTAAAGTTTTCCCAGAGGTGTGTGTGTAGCCACCTCATCTACCTAGGGGTTAAAGAGGACATATTTTGTTTCCAGGAGTGGACTCACACAAAACACTTATTTGATGTTCCCAGGTCTGGGGTGACTTCCCTTGAGTTTGGTTGCTCTTAGGCTGGTGAAGGACAGCAAATAATGGGGGTAAACAAAGAAATGGCACCCAATGATAAATGAATGTCCTTAACTTAATAATAATCCAACCAGCTCCATTTATTTTTTCATAAGCATATTATTAATAAATGTTACTAAACACAGTACAGTACATGTATGTCAAAGATGTTGCTGGGGGACATCTATGCTTGGGTCAATAATGAAACCTTGCCCCTTGGTCAACTGGTCCTCTAGTTGAAGATTTCTTTGGGTCTAATTTATTTATTTGAAAATTGGCAAATGGCAGAGGTACACTGAGGCAAGGCTCATTTCCAGGTGTGACCTAGGAGAGGGAAACAGGGGAACAGCAGCACAGTACATAATAGCAACCAGTCAAATATAACATTTGGTGAAAGTTGGTACAAAAATTAGAATAACTACAAAACCATGAATATAGATAAAAAATTGCAGCACAGCTCAGTAAGAAATACCTATCAAGTGCAAAAGCAGAAGTGGCAGCAATATATGGTGAGCAAGAACAAATTTAACAGGCAAATGACCTGTAGGGTGAGTTGATGCATGACCTTATAATGGATGGAGAAAACGTAGTAAATAAGAAGTGAATCCAGGACATGAGCAGTGACCCACCTGACTCCTTACCAGGATGGGTAAGGGGAGGTGTCAAGAGAAGGGTAACAACAACGGGTGGGGAGAGACTTGAGTTTCAATTGGTGCCTGAGGGTCTAACACAGGCAGTTGCCCTGGTATGCATTAACATGGTTAAACTCTGGACCTAGTCTTCTCATTGGGTCTTGAAATTAGTGAGGTCAGGGCTGATACAGTCTTCTGGTCAGATCATCATGCAGTGTCATTCCTTTGCAGTGTCCCCCATTTAATTACCTCCCTTGTGGAGATGATGTGGTACTGTCCTAAACATAATTTAGAGCTTTGCAAACTACTCCTGGAGGTACTGCACATCTTGGACATGATGCTTGCTTGTGTTCAGGGTGCTGAGAATGCCAAGGAGCATTATAATGAGTTTCTCATGGCTGCCTTAGACTCCCTAGAACCTTTCTACATCCAGTCCTTGGCATCCCCTTGCAGCTTACCATGGTACTGTGATGTGCTATGGTGGTTGAAGTCTAAGGGATGGAAGTTGGAGTACTCTTGATGAAATTCCTGGTCTATGGAGGACATGTTGGCACTGAGGACTCACTATTGTATCAGTGGGCAATCCCACTGAAAGAAACATACTGTAGTTCCTCTCAAGGGTGATTGTTTCAGGGAAAAAAATGGCCAGTCCAGCTATTTTGCACAGAAGACAGATTGATGTATCCCTCCTGTCTGCGACTCGCTTAAGCTTTTTCCTCAGAAAAGTACGATGAGTTTGGTAAATTCTTCTCTGACAAGGTGTCTTTCATTCGACTGATTATTTCCTCAAGTGGTCTGTTATGGGCCAATGCAGGTTGTCTTATGAGGGGTATAAATGATCTGCCAACCTGGGATGAGTTCTGGCTGGTTGTAGAGGAGGAAGTGCTCAGGGCGATCTTGGACTTTTGTCCCACATGCTGCAAGCTGGACCCTGAGCCTATCATGCTACTTTTGGACTGTTGGGAATCTCTGGGCCCAGTTATCACTGAGATTATTGGATGCTCCTTGAAGGAAAAAGCACATTTTCTGGACCTGGAAGGACACTAATTCTTTATTCAACTGCGAACTGTGAGAGAAATTCTATATTACACTTGATATCTGCAACAAATGTGTACTTGTGCTTACTTCTGTGTGAGGTGAAACTAACTACCCTTGGTAATTGCTTTTTATTCACATATTTATTTAGTGTTTAACCAAGAAGGGGCTTGCAAACTCTGTTTATCTTGTCAGTAACTTTGGAAGGATTTAAATACTGCATTTGGGTAGATCCTTGGAGGTAGCTAGATTGTCTACTAGGATTTTCTGACAGTTAAACTATTTTTAGATAAATTACGGGTGGCTGAGGAGTTGAAAAAGAAGCTTGCAAACTCTGCTTATCTTGGAAGTAACTTCTTAAGTGTTTGAATACTGCATTTTGGTTGTCCCTTGGGGGTAGCTGGATTGACTACTAGGATTTTGGGACAGAAACGATTTTTAAATAATTTATTGGTGCATAGGAGTTTGTGATAGTTAAACTATTTTAAAAAAAAGTTACTGTGGTTAAGGAGTTGTCATAGCAAAACCTGCAGTGTGAATTGAAACACAGACAGCCTTAGGGGCAGGACATTGTTTTCAGACCAAACAGTGTTGCATTGGAAGAGGAAGGGCTGCATCATAACCATTGTCAACAAATTGCCCTGGGTGAAGCTATCCAGACTAGATCAGATTAATATAAATTTCTGGAGGCTGCAATTTTTAAAGACACAAAGCACAGTTTCTGGACCTGGAAGGACACTACTTCTTTATTCAACTGTGAGCTGTGTGAGAAACTCTATATTGCACTTGATATCTGCAACAAACGTGCACTTTTGCTTAATTCTGTGGGAGGTGAAACTAACTACCCTTGGTAATTGCTTTTTATTCACATATTTATTTAGTGTTTAACCAAGAAGGGGCTTGCAAACTCTGTTTATCTTGTCAGTAACTTTGGAAGGATTTAAATACTGCATTTGGGTAGATCCTTGGAGGTAGCTAGATTGTCAACTAGGATTTTCTGACAGTTAAACTAATTTTAGATAAATTACGGGTGGCTGAGGAGTTGAAAAAAAAGCTTGCAAACTCTGCTTATCTTGGAAGTAACTTCTTAAGTGTTTGAATACTGCATTTTGGTTGTCCCTTGGGGGTAGCTGGATTGACTACTAGGATTTTGGGACAGAAACTACTTTTAAATAATTTACTGGTGTGTAGGAGTTTGTGATAGTTAAACTATTTTTAAATTAGTTACTGTGGTTAAGGAGTTGTCATAGAAAAACCTGCAGTGTGAAACAGGAAGAGACAGTCTTTCAAGCAACAGAGGGAGGTGGATCTAGGTTTACGTTTCTTTGTTACAATTCTTAACATTTTCAGTGCAGGAAGAGTTTAAAGCACAGCTGACTTATTTGGGGGCTGACAGCTATCAGAGCACAAACCACCAGGCCTGTTTTGGGGCTGGAGAGGTTTACCTGTGTCTGACTTGGATGTGTGGATTTTTCTCTGTTTGATTAGCAGGATATTTTCTCTGTCAAATTGTTGTGTAGGGCACCTTGCAGACAGGAAGGCACTCATCACAGTGGTGGGTCAGAGCTTTTAGCTGATAGTTTTGTGAGGGCACAGCTTAGGCCCAACCCCTTCCCACCCCTCACACCACCCACCCCTGGAAATAGTTCCTTTATACCTGGGGTTCTGACATAATTTCCTCAAGAGTGCAAGGTGCATATCACTGTCAGATCCTCTCTAGGATGCTGCACTGACAATATAAGCATACACATTGTATAATATATATATATATATAAATATATATATATATATATATATATATATATATATATATATATATTTCTATATTACAAACCAATCACACACACACACACACACACACACAAAAAAAAAAAAATTGTGGAGAGTAGTGCAATGTAATGGCTGTGGGGCAGCAGTCTTCTGGGAATCTTTCTGGAGGCTGAGATGCTGCCCTATTTGCAGACAACTCTCTGCCCTGAGGGATGAAGTTGCCCGTCTTCAGGCCACACTGGACAGTAGTAAGGGGACCTTCCTCCAGGCCACACTGGATGGTAGTAAGGGAACCTCCCCCATCCAGGGAGCACCAGATCCACCACCACTACCTCAGAGGCTGCGAAGAAAGCACAGCAGTTGGACCACAGTGGGCTCAGGGAGGGTGAGGATGGTGGAACAGAGGCACACCCAATCAGTTGTTCCACACCACAATCCATCCACCATTCTGGGGGAGCATAGCTCCCCTATGGATGCACCCACAGAGGAGACTAAGGAGGCTGAGGACAACTGTCACAAGGGAGGCCCACAGGAAGGAGGCAGAGGACACCACAAGGAAGGAAGCAGCCCCTGGTGGGGACCCAATTATTAGGGGATAGAACTGGGGAGCAGGGAAAACTGAAGAAGGTGCCTGCCTGGTGCCATGGCTTGAGAGACAGGAAGCGCATCCTCAGGATCATGAGAACAGCTGCACGGGAGTCTGAGCTGGACGTCATTGTCCACCTAGGGACAAATGACTTGGCTAATCATGGGATTAGAGCAGTGCAGAAGGACTTTGTAGAACTGGGGAAGGGCCTAAGACAAGTAGCACACACAATATCCTTCTCTGAGGTGCTGCCTGTCAATGGCATGAGTGAGGCGGGGGTACTTTGCACCATGCAGTTTAATGAATGGTTGAAAAAGTGGTGTGGAGCACAGGGTTTGGCTTCATTGGGGACTGGGTTCCACCTGGAGGACAACAGCCTATACTGGCAGGATGGTCTGCATCTGTCCAGGAAGGAACAAGTCTTTTGAGCAATCGGTTTAAATGCTTCATTGGCAAGCTTTAAACTAGTCAAGGGGAGGCACTGATAAGCAGCAGGAAAATCCCAGCCTCCCCACAAAACAAGGTACTAAATGAGAAAAACCGGTAGACAGGTCAGTGGGGGTGCTGCAAAAGAAGGTAAAGCCATCAAAAATGGACAGCAATGAGTACTAATGCCCATAGTCTGGGTAACAAGCTTCCTGAATTAGTGGCCTTGATGGAGGAGGAACATCTGGATATCATGGCAGTCACAGAAACATGGTACACACAAAACCATGACTGGGACATAAACATACCAGGATACACTATCTACAGGAGGGACAGGGAGGGTAAAAGAGGAGGAGGAGTAGCTCTTTACATAAGGGAAGGAGTCAAAGCAACAGAACAAAATGGAAAACAGGGAGGAGAAGAAGCACTGTGGGTGAATTTGGAGACCGGCAATGGCACCACAGTCCGCACAGGGGTTGTATACAGACACCTTCTCAGGGGGAGGAAATGGACAAAAAAATGATAGAAAGAATACTTAGAATGGCAGAAAAAGGGGAGATATTGCTGATGGGTGATCTGAATATGCCTGATGTAAACTGGAGTGCAGTTGCTGCAGCCAGTTCAAAGAGTGGGGTTATTCTAGATGCCGTACAAGGGGCATGCCTTAGACAACTAGTATTGGAGCCCACTCGAGAGGGAGCAATCTTAGATCTGGTTCTCTCAAATGGAGATGAAGAGGATCACAGATGTGAAGTGTGTAGCCATCTGGGAACTAGCGACCATCGAACAGTATGGTTCCAATAAACACAGCAATAGAGTCAAGCCATACAAAGGCAAAAGTACTGGACTTTAGGAGGGCTGACTTTGCTAAAATGGGTGAGTGCCTAAGAATGCACTAGCAAATGGGCAGGAAGGAGGTGGAAGAACAATGGAAATAATAAAACTGCCATCACAGAGGTAACAAGCCTTGTGTGAAGCAAATTAACAAAACAAAATGATGTAAGAAACCACTATGGTTCTCAAAGGAAGTGGCAGTGAAGGTTCAAGAGAAAAAGAAAGCACTCAGGAAGTACAAGGAATCACAGAAGGAGCAGGACAGGGAACTGGATCAGTTAAAGCAAAAGGAATCTGGGAAGGCAGTCAGAACAACAAAAGCCCAAACCAAGGAAAAGATAGCCAACTTAGTTAAGAAGGGGATAAAACCTTTATAGGTACATCAGGAGCGAGGAAGACCAAGGGAGGGGATAGTGAGGCTTAATAAAGGGGAGGGAGGGTGGGCAGAGGGTGACTGTGAAAAGGCAGAGATACTAAACAAATATTTTTGCTCAGTATTTACAAAGGAAGGGGAGGTACCTAAACAAACAGTAGAAACACTCTGGATACAGAAGTTGATACCAGCCCATTTACAGAAGAAAGGGTTCTGAAAGAACTCTTAAAACTGAAGGTGGACAAAGCAATGGGGCCTGATGGGATTCATCCCAGAATTCTAAAAGAACTAAGGGTAGAACTAGTGACACCACTGACTACCCTCTTTAACAAATCATGGGAGGATGGGGTGGTACCCGAGGACTGGAGAAGGGCAGATGTAATTCCCATTCACAAAAGTGGGAGCAAGGCAGAAGCAGAAAACTACATACCTGTTAGTTTAACCTCAGTGGTAGGGAAAATGATGGAATCACTTCTGAAGGAAAGAATTGTTGAGTATCTAGAGGCCAGAGGGGCTCAGGACCCAAGGCAGCATGGATTCACAGCGGAAGATCATGCCAGACAAATCTGATAGATTTTTTGACTGGGTGACCAAAGTAGTAGATCAGGAGGGGCTGTGACATGGCCTACCTAGACTTTAGCAAGGTATTTGACACAGTCCCACACAAAAGATTAATATACAAGTTAGCCAGCCTGGGAGTGGGTTCCAAGATGACAGCCTGGGTAAAAAATTGGCTGGAGAATAGGACACAGAGAATAATAGTAAATGGAGTCCACTCTGAAGAAAGGGGGGTTACTAGTGGGGTACCGCAGGGTTCAGTATTAGGACTGGTCCTCTTCAATGTCTTTATAAGCGATATTGCAAAGGGACTGGAAGGAAAAGTATGTCTCTTTGCAGATGACACAAAGATTCAATGCTAAGAAGTGCAAGGTAATGCACCTAGGAAACAAAAACCCAGGGGAAGAGTACACAATGGGGGGTGAGATACTAACAACAACAAAGATGGAAAGGGACCTGGGGTAGTCATATCAGATGACCTAAAGGTGGGCAAGCAGTGTGAGAGGACAGCAAGGAGGGCTGGGGGGATACTGGGATGCATAGGGAGAGGCATCACCAGTAGAAAACAGGAAGTTATTATCCCTCTGTACAGACAGTTGGTGAGACCCCATCTGGAGTACTGTATGCAGTTCTGGAGACCCAGTCTCCGCAAGGACATAGACAAGATGGAGACTGTCCAGAGGAGGGCAACTAAAAAGGTGCAGGGTCTGCACTGGAAGACATATGAAGAGAGACTTAAGGAACTGAATATGTATAGCCTCGAGGAAAGGAGGGAGAAGGGGGACATGATAGAAACTTTCAAGTATCTCAAAGGAATCAACAAAGTCCAAGAGGGTAGCATCTTTTAAAAAAAGAGGTGTGCAAGAACAAGGGGGCACAATTTGAAGATAGAAGGGGGGCGGCTCAGAGGTAATGTAAGAAAGTATTTTATTTCACAGAGAGGGTTGTGGATGCATGGAACGGCCTTCCTGAGGAGGTTGTGGAGTCAAAACTGTGGTGAAATTCAAGCATGCATGGGACAGTCATAAGGCAATTCTGGTGGGGGGGTAGGAAGAAGTAGGCTGCTGGTTAACTAGGATCTGCAGCTTATCCATTAGATAGGGAAATGGGCAGACTAGGTGGGCCAAGCGGTCCTTATCTGCCATCAAAATCTATGTTTCCATGTTTCTATGTAAGGAGCAAAGTTTTTTGACCACTCCAAAAGGGTGGTGGTTAAACTGCTCCTACAAAACATTCTGGGACCCTGATGTTCCAGTGAATTGTAGGCCAGTCTTGAATCTTCCTATTTAAGAGAAGATTATCAAGGGAGGGGTGCTGCTGGAAGCTCCCTAGAAGCATTGTAACATCTATAAGCCTCTCCAGTTGGGATTTAGCCCCCACCATAGTACGGAGATTGTACTCATCAAGGTAGCACATGATCTCCTCATGGTGAGAAAGCCTGACACATATCATGCAAGGCTGCTTTTTCAAAGGCTAGTGGATGCATTGCACTTTACTCACTATGTTTGTAAACTCTTAAAGACAGAGCACCTCTGAAAAAATATGCATTGAAAGTGCTAGTGCTCAACATGCAATTGAATGAATACAACAAATACAATATAAAGATATGTTAAAAACAGTCTAGGGTAAGATCATGCAGGTATCCATTCTGGCATACTGTTGTGATAGTGATGCTGTTACAGTGACAGCAACCTGCTAACACCTGCAGTGTTGACCGGGTTGCCAGAGTGATGACTGAACATAGAAACAAAGAAACATAGACTTTGACGGCAGATAAGGACCGCTAGGCCCATCTAGTCTGCCCATTTCCCTACCTACAGGATAGGCCGCAGATCCTAGTTAACCAACAGCTTATATCTTCCTGCCCCCCCACAAGAATTGCCTTATGTCTGTCCCATGCATTCTTGAATTCTCCCACAGTTTTAGACCCCACAACTTCCTCAGGAAGGCTGTTCCATGCATCCACTACCCTCTCTGTGAAATAATACTCTCACATTGCCCTGAACTGCCCTCCTTCTATCTTTAAATTGTGTCCTCTTGTTCTTGCAAGTCTCTTTTCTGAAAGATGCTACCTCTTGGACTTTGTTGATTCCCTTGAGGTACTTGAAAGTTTTATCATGTCCCCCCTCCTTCTTTCCTCAAGGGTATACATATTAAGCTCCTTTAGTCTCTCCTCATACGGCTTCTCTTGCAGACCCTGCACCATTTTAGTTGCCTCCTCTGACTGCCTCTATCCTGTCTATGTCATTCGAGAGATGGGGTCTCCAGAACTGGACACAGTATTCCAGATGGGGTCTCACCAACTGTCTGTACAGAGGGATAACAACTTCCTGTTTTCTGCTGCTGATGCCTCTCCCTATACATCCCAGTATACCCCGCCCTCCCTACTGCCTTCTCACACATTGCTTGCTAACCTTAAGGTCATCTGATATGATTACCCCCAGGTCCCTTCCTGTTTTGTTGTTGTTACTATCTCCCCACCCATTGTGTATTCTTCCCTGGGTTCTTGTTTCCTAGGTGCATTATTTTGCACTTTTTTGCATTGAATCCTAGCTGCCATACGTCTGACCATTCCTCCAACCTTGCCAAGTCCCTTTTCATCCTTTCCACGCCTCCTTGTGTATCAACCCTGTTGCAGATCTTTGTGTCATCTGCAAAAAGGCATACTTTTCCTTCCAGTCCCTCTGCAATGTCATTGATGAAGACATTAAAAAGGACTGGACCCAATACTGAACCCTGTGGTACCCCACTAGTAACCGCCTCTTTCTTCACAGTGGACTCCATTTACAATTACCTTCTGTGTCCTGTTGTCCAGCCAATGTTTTACCTAGGCTACCACCCTGGGACCCACTCCCAGGCTGGTTAATTTGACTATCAATCTTTTTGTGAGACTGTGTCAAATGCCTTGCTAAAGTCTAGGTAGGCCATGTCCACAGCCCCTCCCTGGTCTACTACTTTGGTCACCCAGTCAAAGAAATCTATTAATTGTCTGACATGACCTTCCCACTGTGAACCCATGCTGCCTTGGATCCTGTGCTCCACTGACCTCTAGGTACTCAACTATTCTTTCCTTCAGAAGTGACTCCATCACTTTCCTACCACAGAGGTCAGACTGACAGGTCTGTAGTTTCCTGCCTCTGTCTTGGTCCCACTTTTGTGAAGGGGAATCACATCTGCCTTCCTCCAGTCCTCGGGTACCACACCATCCTCCCATGATTTATTAAAAGAGTAGCCAGTGGTTTCACTAGTTCCTTCCTTAATTTTTTAGAATTCTGGGGTGAATTCCATCAGACCCATTGCTTTGTCCACCTTCAGTTTTAGGAGTTCTTGCAGAACCTTTCTTCTGTGAAAGGACTGGGATCGACCCCTATCAAGAGTGCTTCTGTTAATTGGATTAGGCACTTCCTCCTCTTTGTGAATACTGAGCAGAAATATTCACTCAGTATTCCTGCTTTTCACTGTCCCCTCTGCCCACCTACACGTTCATTCTATTCAAGCCTCACTCCCTCCCTTTGTCTTTCTATACCGCTGATGTACCTATAAAATGTTTTATCCCTTCTTAACTGAGTTGGCTATCTTTTCCTCAGTTTGGGCCTTTTGCTATTCTGACTTCCTCCCTGCTTCTTTCTGCCTTAACTGCTACAGCTCTGTCCTGCTCCTTCTGTGTTTCCTTATACTTCCGGAATGCTATCTTTTCTTCCTGATTCACAGCCACTCTTGAGAACCATAGTGGCTTTTTCTTTCATTTTGATTTGTTTATTTGCTTCACACAAAGGCTTGTTGCCTCTGTGATAATTCCCATTGTTGCTCCACACCTCCTTCTAGCCTGTTTGCTAGTGCTTTTCTGAGGCACTCTCCCATCTTGCCAAAGTCAGCCCTCCTAAAGTCCAGTACCCCTCACTTTTGTATGGCTTGACTCTGTAGCTGAGTTTAATGTGAACCACACTGTTTGATGGTCACTTGTCCCCAGATGGCAACCTACTTCTAGATCTGAGATCCTCTCACTGCCCCCGTTTGAGAGTACGAGGTCATAGACTGCTCCCTCATGAGTGGGTTCTGAAACTAGCTGTCTAATGCCTGCCACCTGTAGGGCGTCAAGAATGGCCCTGCTCTTGGATGTGGCTTCAGCAAATGTGCTCCAGTTAACATCTGGCATATTCAGATCTCCCATCAACAGTATCTCCCCTTTCTCTGCCATTCTAAGGATGGCTTCCATCATATCCTTGTCCATTCCATCCTCCTGACATGGGGGTCTGTACACAACCCCTGTGTGGATTGTGGTGCCCTTTCCAGTCTCCAAGGTGACCCACAGTGCCTCCTCCTCCCTGTTTACTCTTTGTTCAGTTGCCTTTATCCCTTCCTTTACATAGAGCTACTCCTCCTCTTCTCCCTGCCTGTCTCTCCTGTAGTTATGTACCCTGGTATGTTAACATCCCAGTCATGGTTCTCTGTGTACCATGTTTCTGTGACTGCTACGATATCCAGGCATCCTCTTCCATTAAGGCCACCAGCTCCGGGAGCTTGTTGCCCAGACTACGGGCATTGGTACTCATTACCCTCCATTTCCTGATGGCCTTACCCCTTTTGCCCCATCCCTGTCCTTCTTGCTTTTGTCACTTTCTCCATTTACCCTGCCCTTCTCCCTATCGACACCTCCGTTGGTGTCACAATACTTACCACTGTGATTGTTTGGGGGGCAGATTTTCCTGTCTTTCTCAGTGCCTCCCTGGCTAGTTTAAAAGCTTGCCAATGAAGCATTTAAACCTATCACCTAGGATCCTGGTTCCCTCCCGGACAGATGCAGCCCATCATGCCAGTATAGCTTCATCACTCCAGGTGGACCCCAGTCCCCAATGAAGCAAAATCCCTGAGCTCCACACCAGTTTTTCAACCACTGATTGAATCCCATGGTAGGAACACCCTAGCCTCTCCTATGCCATGGATGGGTAGCACCTCCGAGAAGGTTACCGCAGGTGCTACTTGACTTAGGCCCCTCCCCCAATTCCACAAACTCTTCCTGCACTTCTCTAATCCTTTCTAGCCAGGTCATTTGTCCCTAGGTGGACAATGACATCCAGCTCCCCTGTGCAGCTGCTCCGGCAATCATGAGGATTCGCCTCCGTCCCTCCAAGCCATGGCGCCAGGCAGGCACTCATCCTCCCTCTCCCTTCCTTGCCCAGTTCTACCTTCCTAACAATGGAGTCCCCACCAGGAGTTGTTTCCTTCCCTGCAGCGTCCCCTGACACCCTCCTGTGGGTCTCCTTTGTGGAGGTTCCCAGCATCCTCCTTGGTCTCCACTGTAGGTGCCTCCATAGAGGAACCACACTTTGCCAGAATGGCATAGGAATTGTGGAGAGGTACAACCAGAGGGATGTGCCTCTGTTCCACCACCCTCACCCTCCCTGAGCCCACTGTGGTCCAACCTGTGGAACCATCGACTCCGGAGTTTGGTTGCATGCCCCGAGATCCACCACCTGGAGCTGGAATCCTTAAGTTCAGGGGGGCACAACCCCCCCTGCATGAACACCAATTGGGTGCCACTGCATTTTCCGGTCAGGGACCAGAGTCAGCAGCGTCAGGGATGTCAGTGACCATGTGTTGCTGTAGGGGTGGTCACCAACATTCCTTTCACTGTGGCATGGTGGAACCATCTATTCCTAATTTATCTAGTCCTTAACTTTAGGTGATCATATTTAGTGTATCATATATCTTATTATGTGAAACAAGGCACAAATGAAAACATTTATTTATGTTATTTATTTATTCAGGTCTAGGATTACACAATACCTTTGAGCGTAGGCTCTTTTACAAAGGTTCCACATCAGAAATTGAACAGTATACAGTATTAGAACAGTACACAGGCAGCAAACTTTGGCGAATAAGCGAGGAGTACATGAGGGGAGAGTAGAGGATAGGGGTAGGAGGGTGAGAGGGGGAGGGGAGGGAGAGCACTGAGTTCAGGTGGAAGGGGTGGAGAAGGTGGGAGGGAGGACCTTGGAGGGAGGCGTGGGAAGGGAGAAAGGTGTGCAGGCCGAGGGCCTTGTCAGGGACAGACAGTAGTAAGTGCCCAGATTGGGGAGATGCACATTTGACGAAGAAGTGCTTGATACAGGGGATGAGGCAGGAGGGCAGGGAACTAATAGAGCGAGTAGTCACAAGAGCTGAAGGCAAGCAGGGAGAGTCGAAGTCTGGACTTGAAGGCACCAACAGTTGGTGTGGCAAGAATGTCGCTGTTAAGGGAATTTAGCCAGTAGGGTGCCCTGTATGCAAATTATCTTTGTCCTTGGGTAGTCCAAAACCTTGGGATATGTAGAGAGTTAGGCTTGGAACTCCTTGTAATGGAGAGGCTGGACCTGGATGAGAGAAGAGTGCACACTCCAGGAGGGGCAAGGCCCATCATTATTTTCTTGGCAGTGATGCAAGTCTGATATTTAATTCGACAGGCAAGTTGCAGCCACCCAGTTCGGGAGTAGAGTTCGCAAGTGTGAGTAAGATGATGGAATCCTGTGATGTGTCGACAGGCTTTATTGAGAGAGATAGTTATACATTTGAGGGATGTGGCAGTGGCAGAGCCATATATGAAAAGACTATGGTCGATGATGCTAGTGACAGAGCTGTGGACTGCAACTGATAATGCATCAGAGGTAAGGTGTTTCCTATGCTTGAACAGTAGGCCCAGTCGGGTGTTAGTGGATTTCGCCACGTTATTAATGTGGGCAGCATAGGAGAGATAGGGGTCCAGGGTGATGTCAAGGTACTTGAAGGATTGCGTATGTTCAAGTAAGACCCCTTTCATAGTTTTGATGGAGAGTTTGTAGTGTTTGTTTTTGTTGTGTGGACTGCTAAAGGTCATTGATTTTGTTTTCTTCTGATTGAGGATCAGTTTGTGTGTTGAGAGCCAGGCTTCAACGGAAGAGAAGCCAAACTGGAGTTTTACTTCCAGGGCTTTAGGATCATGATGAGAGGCTAGGATAACTGTCATCAGCACAGAGAATGATTTGCTCAGTGCAGGAGTCCGGTAGTGAGTTTAGGAACAGGCTGAAAAGGAGGGGTCCCAGGAGAGAGCCCTAAGGGACCCCAGAGTGGACAGGTTGGGGGTCCAAGAGGGTATCAGCAATTCTAAATCTCTGAGACCAACTGAAGAGGTAGCTTTTGAACCAGCTAATAGTCATGTGAGAGCCCAGCATTTAGGAGCTCTCCAAGCAGGAGGTGGTGATTTACAGTGTTGAAGGCTTTAATCAAATCGATAAAGAATGAGCCCGTAAGTTGTCCATTATCCAGTGAGTTGTGGATAGCACCGGTGAATTCGAGAAGTGCAGAGGAGGTGCTGGGCCTTTTTCTGAATCCATGTTGTTGCCGGCAAAGTATGTTGTGCTTATCCAGAAAGTCAGAAAGCTGGTCAGAGACAATGCATTCTAGAGCCTTGGGGAGGGAGAATTGATATGGGTCTGAAATTCTCAAGGGTTGTTTTGTCAACCCCTTTGTGGATGGGGGTAACGGTGGCAGATTTCCACTTATCTGGGAACTGGCTTAGGCTGAGGGAGAGATTAAGAATCTTGGTCAAGGGCACAAGTTACCTCTTCAAGGGTGAGAGACAGGAGTTTGAAATCAATGTAGTCACTGCTGAATCTTGAGTTCCTAATGGCTTTGGAGACATACTTGCGAGCCTGGTGAGTTGTGACCATTTTAAAGTAGAAACATGGCTTGTTTGGGGAAGAGTTCATTTGGGACAGAGGAGCATGGTCATCATAGAAGAAATCAATGGATAGAACTGAGCTGAGGTCGGTGAAGGCAGAGTTGAAGGAGTCTGCAATGATTTGGAGGTCAAGTATGGTGACTCAATTAATGTTAAGCATGGTTGGGAGGGATTTGGACTGTTTCCTGGTGACTTTGTGTATATTTTTCCAGAAATCCCTTCCATTGCCCCAGGAGTTGGTGAGGGCATTCTTATAATAAGCAGATTTCAATTGATGGATGGATTTGGTGCAGTCATTCCGAGCACACTTGTAGTTTGAGATGTCATTTTGTCTCCCAGAGTTTCTGGCTAGTTCCCAGAGGTTGTAACTTGATTTTAGTTTCTTTATGAGGTCACCTGTGAGCCAGGGGTTACTGAATGCTTTGACTTTGCGCTTCCTTAAGGGGGCGCAAATGTTACATGCCTCGGTGAAGATTTGAATGAAGTGGTCCAGAGTAGTATTCACATTGGTCGCATTGAAAATTGGAGACCAGTCTTGGAGGAGGAGATAAGATTTGAGACGTGTTAGCTGACCGTGGGGTAGAACTCTGCTGGTGATGGTTTTGGGGAGAGGTTTTGTGAATTTATTAGACCAGGTACAGCTGACAGGGGAGTGGTCACTAAGGGAGTCAGATAGGACAGTTGTATTTGTGATCCGTGAGGGGTGGGTGGTAAGGATCCAATCCTGCAGGGTGCTGGTGCCGGTCCTGTAATTTTTCCTGGTCGGTGAGTCAACCATCTGTGTGAGGTTGGCTGCATCAATGGAGTCTCTGTATGCTCCTTTTGCTTCAACAGCAGGCCAGTTTATGTTGAAGTCTCCAAGGAGGATGGACTCGGTGTCTGGTAGAAGTGACCTGATGAAGTCTAGAACTGAGGTTAGCCCAATTCCTTGTTCTTTAGGTGGAATGTAGATGGTGACAATTCTGAGGGCTTTGTTTTATGCACCAAGGAGAATATTGATCGGAAAAATTTGAGCAGTAGAGGAGTGAGACAGGGTATTAATGGGGTGACCCATGATAGTGTCTTTTAAGTATACAACGCAGCCACCACCTCTTTTAGCCAACCGGTCAAGCCTGAAGACATTGTAGCCAGTGATGTTGATTGCCAGGTCAGGGACTGAGGGCGAAAGCCAGGTCTCGACAACTGCCAGGATGTCTGGGCAGTGTTGGCTGGTAAGGACCTGCAGGGCATCGATTTTTGGGAAGAGGCTGCAGATGTTGATGGACATGACTGAGAGGGCACCGGTGGACTTGCTCTGGTTAGGGGCCTTGTTGAAAGGTGGGCCAGGGTTTGGGTGCACATTTCCAGATAAAAGTAAGATCAGGAGCACAAGCCGCTGAGTGCTCAAACGAAGTTCCTTGATGGAAAACTTATGTCTGCTCAGTAGACAAACACAGATAGTATGGTGAACATGCAAGGTTGTGGTTACGGTGAAGAGAGAGGACTGGGAGGGTACACTTAGTCCAGCTGCATTAAGGGGCAGTTCTTTAAAGGTAGGTGGGACCCAGGACAGTTGATTGGGTACTTGATGGACAGTACCCAGGTGGTGATACGCTGTTTCAAGTAGGTAGCTGCAGAGAGGAGAGGGGTAGCAGGATGCAGAGGAGTGGAGCAGAGGGTCAGGGGTGCAAGGAGGAAGAGAAAGGAAAGGAAAGGAAAGGAGAGAGTGGGAGGAGCATATGGTGAGATAGGAATGAAGGGGGGGTTTAGGGAAGCGGGTATAGAGCCAGGCAAGCTGAGCATGAAAAGAAAATAGGGGAAAATGGCAGAAGGGAGGAGGGGAGGAGGAGCAGTGTGGGGCAGAAAACACAGCCAGGTGAGGGCCAGGTGGCAACAGTGATACAGCGATGAAAGGGTTAAGGCTGTGAGAGGGGTGGAGAGGAAGACCAAGGGAGGAGTCCAATACTGTTAGAGCAGGGAGGAGGGGCCACAGGGGGTTGCATGGAGATTGTCTAATTAAAATGCGGGAAGGGTGAGGGGAGGGGATGGGCATAAAATTTCCGCTGCTTGCAGTTCAAATCAATGGGCGCAGCAGCCCCAAGAGAAGTTCAGTTTCAGCAGGCACCGCTAGCCAATTAAAAGTAGCTGGATGAGGACAGAGTCCAGTCAGCATGCAGAAATGTGAGCGTTGAACCAATGGCAGCAGTTTTCAATTCCCCAGGCTAGAGAGGACCTCTTACCGGCTTGCAGGATCCCAGGGATGGCTTCACAGTGTACGGCTGGGCGGCAGGAATTCCAAGCTGCAGCCACACCAGTGGAGGGTCGAAGAGCCCTAATCAAGGGCTGATTCTGGAAAAGGGAAAGAAATAGGCAAAATTAGCAGTGGGAGGGGAGCAGAGCTGCAGGGCTGATGTGGGGACTTAAATTGGGGGGCGGGGAGCAGAAGCGCCGGAGAAGGCCGACAGGGTTATAGCGGGGGTGACGCCAGAGGCAGATATCTCTTCAGACAAAAGGAGACTAGCCTTGGCATCATGGGGGGGGTGAGGAACAGATGGGGCAGAGCAGTTTAGCAGAGAGGGAGGCAACAGTGAGTGGAAGAGGGGTGGTTCAGGCCCCACAGAAGGAAAGAAAAAGCATTAGAGCAGCATGAGCAACAGGCTGGCAGAAAAAACAATCAGGGGGCTAAAACAGTAACATTCATAATCAAGAACTTGCACAGGAAAATTTACATTTCAAACTGAAGTAAATCAGAGAGAAATTCAGAGCTGTGGCAGAGCGAGGGTTCCAGTAGCATAATCAGAGGGCAAAAACGGTATCAATTTGGAATCGAGAACATGCACATGAAAATTTACATTTCAAACATGAAACAAATCAGAGGGAAATTCAGAGCAGTGGCAGAGCTAGGGTCCCAGAAGCACAGCAGGCCAAAATTTTGGCCACTTGCAGTTCAAGTCAATCGGCGCAGCAGCCCCGAGAGAAGTTCAGTTTCAGCAGGCACCGCTAGCCATTTAGAATTAGCTAGATGAGGACAGAGTCCAATCAGGGTACAGAAATGCGAGAGTTGAGCCAATGGTAGCAGTTTTCAATTCCCCAGGCTAGAGAGGACCTCTTACCAGTTTGCAGGATCCCAGGGATGGCTTCAGAGTGTATGGATGGGTGGCAGGAGTTCCAAGCTGCAGCCAGACCAGCAGAGAGTCAAGAAGCCTAAATCAAGGGCTGATTCGGCTTGCAGGATCCCAGGGATGGCTTCAGAGTGTATGGCTGACCAGCAGGAGTTCCAAGCCACAGCCGCACCAGTGGAGGGTCGAGGAGCCTGAATCAAGGGATGATTCGGCTTGCACGATCCCAGGGAGGGCTTCAGAGTGTACGGCTTGGCAGCAGGAGTTCTAAGCCACAGCCATACCAGTGGATGGTCGAGGAGCCCGAATCGACATGGAAAATACATGACAAATTTTGATCTGGGCACAAAGTTTATAAGCGGTTAAAAGGTAGTATTTGCTCAAAACCTCAGTTGCCAAAGACTCCAATTACAATGTGTCACTAAGTAATGCCCATTATTTCCTATACTTAAGGCCAATCCAGTTTGTGCTTACCATATCTCCCAGTACAACCAGAGCAGCCACACCTGCAATTCTGTCAATTCTGTAAAAAGAAAAACAAGTGTATATCAATTTATGAAGTAGTGCTCAGATTCTGTTAAACATGATCTTCGATGAGAGCTATGGTGTTTGTTACATGCATTTCTTATAGACAAGCACCTAGGGCTAAATTAGACACAGAAGAAGCTTTCATTCCAAGAGGGACCTCGTTTTATAACAATGTCAACAGGAGAGCCAGGGTGGATCACATGATGAGCTAGCAAGGTACAGACATCTCCGAGACTGCGCTCGAATCTCAGCAGATAAAATAAAAAGATTTAAGCTCTTTTTGACTCCCTAAGCCTGTTATTACAAAGATCCCTGTCGACTAGGAGAGCCCTGTGCAGTTGTGATCGCCTCAGGCTCATTTGCAGGAAGGAATAGATCAACTTATCAGCGGTGAGCCAGAAGGGCGAAATGGCCGAGTTGGAAACTGAAAAGCCCTGAGCCTCTCGAGGCAAAAATACCGGCGACTAAGCACTCTAAGCCCCACTCTCCAGACGATGCCGAGGACCTGAAAACAGAAGCCCAAGGAGGGTGTTCAACTTTGCAGGATATTTGTGAGATTAAACATCTTTTGCAGGGATTAGTAGCGGATTTTACCATACTGAAACCCGCGTTACATGCCTTGACACAGAGGGTGGGGGATGTAGAGGCCAGAGTGGCTTTGCAGGAGAGGAAAACGGGGGCCATTGACCTAGAAATGATAGGGCTCAAAAGGCAAGTTAAAAAGCTTGAAGAACGGCTGGAGGACCAAGAGTCACGCAGTAGAAGAAACAACTTAATAATGGCAGGTTTACCTGAAAAAATGGAAGGCTCGGACCGTGTAGCCTTTATGCAGGACTTTCTTTTGAAGCTATTTGGTCCTTCGCTGTTTGGTGACTCGTACAACGTGAAGAGGGCCCACAGGTCATTGAGAGAGACACCCCCACCGGGAGCCAGACCTCGAGTTCTGATTATGAGATTTTTAAACTACAAGGAAAAGACTCATGTCCTGAATAAAGTGAAAGCAAACAGATCCCTGCAGTGGAATGGGGCTTCAATATGGATTTTTCAAGATTTAGTGCCTTCAGTGAGACAGAAACAAAAAGAATACGCGGAGATAAAAAAGAAGCTATATTTAGCAGGTCTAAAATTTCGATTGCAACATCCAGCAACACTAACTGTAAAACTTCCGAAAGGAGATAAGCGCTACTTAACAGCAACTGAAGCTCTGGAAAGTCTCAGAATTGAATTATCAGAACTATTCAAGTCGTCGACTTGAAATGGAGAGGTTTGACGGAGCGCTACAATGCAGCGGCGACTGTGATCTGCAGCATCGGGGAATTATTTCGAGAACTGACAGGGTTGGCTAATTCCTGAGTTCAACCAGATGTTGGTTTAAAGAAATAGAGACTAACTGCTTCTCACTATCGTTCTACTATGTTATCCGGAACTGTCAAAAAGGGATGGACCGCAGCCCCTTGGCTAGCTAGTATGGCTATATGGCTAGGGTTTTTTTTTGTTTGTTTATTTTTCTCCTCTCTCTATTTCAGGTTACTAGAGCAAGATATAAGAGTGAATGGTTTGAAGGAGAAAAGTTCTCGGACTAGTACTAACCTGGGTTGCATATTGTTAGTGGGGCTGCTATGCTCTTTCTTTTTCCGGCCATGGAGAGAAAACTTTTATAAGGCCATAGACAAAGCCAATTCTTAATGTCGGGGGTGAATGGGGGTCCTTTCGATGGATGATATGCTGGGATTTGAGGGGTTGGAGATATCCGGAGGGCTGACTCATACACGTTTCATGAATACTGAGGAGGGCGTTCGAAGGATCGGGGGAGGTAAGAAGGGTGGTTATTGGGGGGGAAGGAGAGAGATAGAATCCACAGAACATGAGGTAAAGAGGATACAACATATGAGAGGGAACATTTGGGGCTGTGACATAAAAGATGGTAACACTTAAACTTCTTTCATGGAATGTGAAAGGTCTCAGGGGGAGGAAAAAAAGACTGGTTGTACTGCAATATATAAATCAATTGGGGGAGCATGTTGCTGCACTCCAAGAAACTCATTTACTGTCTGAGGAGGTAAACCTTCTTAGGAGGGGGTGGGTTGGTAGTGGGAGTTGGGAAAATGAAAACGTCGGGGGGAGTGGCAATATTAATCAGGAAATCGTGCTCATATGTAATTGAACAAACTCAGTCAAGAGAGGATGGCAGGGGGATATATGTGGAGGGTTCAATCTTGGGATGCCCACTTTCTTGTGCCTCAATTTATGGCCCTACTCCAGCTAAGTCAGAATTCTTTGCTTCGTTAGAAGCCGATATTACCACACTCCCGCAGACTCCACTTATTATGGCAGGAGACTGGAATATCTACTTTGATAATAGGAAGGACAGGAGCCCCACCTCCAATAAACCATCTTCTCCCCCGCAGAGAGCTTTAAACAGGTTCTTGGAGGCAACAGCGCTGGTAGACCCATATAGAATGTACAGGAAAGGGGATACAGAGATGACAATCTACTCGGGGGTCCACATGACACATACTAGGATTGATTTCTTTGTGGTTAATAGGGAAGGGTTGAGAGGTGTCAAAGGCTTGAATACTTATAATAGGGTCCTGTCTGATCATTTTCTGATACAACTATTATGGGAACTGGACAACATTCCCCCAAGACCATTTCGTTGGCCACTAGATGAAGGGATATTTGCAGAAGACAGCATGGTACTTAAGTTAGAGGAGGTACTTAAGGGGATCATTCAAACTCAAATCCCAACAATGGAGGATAAGAAAATAGCCTGGCCAGCCTGTAAGGTATCATATGCAGGAATGGCGCAGGAGTATACCTCTAAACGGAACAAACTCAATAGAGCACAGGAAGAATTTTTAGTTGGGGCCATTAAATCATTATTACCTTTAGAGGGTTCAAGCAAAGAAATGGACAAGGAATTAGGGGAGTTGAGAGACCAATGCAGAAGTATACCGAACCTTAGGGCAGATCGCTGGCTGGAAAGACTAAATGCTAAATATCTTATGCATGGGGATGTGCCTGGTCGTGTATTGGCTCATAGAATTAAGGAGTGGGAGGCGGAAAGAACGATCATGGCAGTAAATTTCAGGGGAGGGATTATATCAGAACCGCAGAAGATGGTGGATGCTTTTGCGGACTACTATTCAGGGATTTATCAAGAAGGGGGTACCAGTACAGAGGCAGCAATTGAAAGGTTCCTTAAGGATATACCGTTGCCCAAGTTGGAAGCAGAGCAAGCCTGGGTACTAGCTGCACCAATCTCGGAACTAGAGATCAGGGAAGTAATCAGAGACCTTCCAAATAACAAGGCACCAGGGCCGGATGGCTTGTCTGCAAAATTCTATAAAGTCCACCTAGAAACAATAGTCCCTCTACTATTGGATTTATTCTCAAGCATTATGAACAATGGGGTCCCCCATCCTCCCTTATACCAAGCTTACATTACCCTGATCCATAAGCCAGACAAGCCTAGGGACCTGCCAGGTAATTATAGACCTGTTGCCTTAATCAACCAAGATATTAAAATACTTACAAAGATTCTGGCCAATAGGGTTTTGAAAGTTGCACCTTTGTTAATTAGTCAGGACCAAGTGGGATTCATGCCAGGGAGGGGGGCGCAGGATGCGTTAAGAAAGATGCATCACATTTTGCATAGGGCGTCCCACTCAAAATCCGCTATGGCCCTAATAGCACTTGAAGTCGAAAAGGCTTTGATCAGTCTCCATAATTTCTTATTCTCTACAATGGAGAGAATGGGCTTCAAGGGCTTTTAGAGGCCTCAAATCATACAAGGCCCCCAGCCAGGGTCCTATGTAATGGGTATTTATCAAAGGAGTTTCTTCTGAGAAATGGACTAGGCAGGGCTGTCCCTTGTCACCAATCTTATTTAACATTTATTTGGAACCTTTATTAAGATCACTAAATACGGAGCCCAGGGTTCAGGGGATTGAGGTTCAGGGGATTGAACTTAAATTCTCGGTATTCGTAGGTGATATTCTGTTACATTTAACCAACCCTGTGGCTAGCTTCCAAAAGGCATTGGAAGTAATTGGGAATTTCTCAGAGGTATCTAACTATAAATTGAACCTAAGCAAGACTCAGGTTCTCCCGCTTACCGTTTACAGGAATAGAACAGATTTCTAACACCTGAAGATTAACTGGGCTGGGGAAAAGATTAAGTATCTGGGAATCTGAATCACTTCCAGATTGGAGAAAAGTGTGGAGGAGAATGTGGGTAACCTGTTAGATACAATTAAAACTGACATATTAAGATGTAATAAACTTCCTTTAAATTTAACTGCTAGACTGGGACTGATTAAAATGAACCTTCTACCCAGGTTATTATATCCGATTTATCTCTCACCTTATTGTATTCCGAAGGGGAGGTTTACCAGTATACAGAGGGTAATTTCAGATTTCCTGTGGGACTCCAAACCTCCTAGGAGGAAGCATGTTGTTTTACGCCTCCCTTACTTCAAGGCTGGGATTAAGCTCCCGGACCTTTTTCTATATTATGTAGCAGGTCAGCTGGGTGCGCTGGGGCGATGGATAAAGAGTGAGGAAGTAGGGGGATACACACCAACATGGCTTCAGCTAGAACAGCTTAGGCTAAAGGACCTAAAATTCTCCCCCTCTGCAATGCTGTGTACAGACCCGGCGGCTTTGCCAGAAGGGGGAAGGCAGTCACCAATTTATAAATCAGTTAAAGCATGGTGGGATCTGTTGAGCATGATTCAGAGGAGGGTGCAGAAGGGAACCAGAAACCAGCCCATAATAGGAAACCCTAACTTTCGCTTAGTGGGGCAAGTAATTAGTGGCCAATGGGCACCACAACTGTCTGGCCTGATGCTGTCGGATCTGATAGTAGAAGATAGAGTGAAGCTACCGGAGCAAGCCAGAGCATGGGATCCTTTTAAAACGATTCAACTTACAAACCTAATTCAGAAATTTATATGGGATAATAAGGAAAGGGAACAGATACTATTCACGTGGGACCATTTGAAAGAGATCGATCTCCTACAACATTCCCTCTCAAAAGTTTACAGGGTGCTGCTAGACTTCATGAGTGTGGAAGTTAAAGCTCAGATAAGATACTGGGAGAAAACTCTATCCCCCTTGAGGCCTGAATGGAAGGAAATCTGGAGAAATATTAGGGTCTTGCCTATACCAAAGTATAAAACCATGCAGTTTTTTATTTGTTCAAATATCTACTATACTCCTGTTAAATTATGTTCTAGAAAACTCAGACAGACAGACCCGTGTTTTAGATGTGGAGCAGAGTCAGGGGACCTGCTGCACGTATTGTGGAACTGCTCTTTAATCCAACCTCTATGGACTCAAATTGGGCAAAAAATGGATCCATTACTAAACTATTCCGAGAATATTAAACCCGAGATATGCATATTAGGAGACATGCAAACGATACTAAAAAGCTCAGCCAAATATCATGTGTCTTTGATGTCCTCCTTGGTTAAAGCCTTTGTTCTTAGGCACTGGAAAACTGATAATATTTATAGCTATGATCAATGGGTAGGTGACCTATTGCAGGTCTTGGACAGACTTAAAAGACAAATGGTAATAGAGGGGAGAAAAAAGGTATATGATAAAAGATGGAGGGTGCTAGAGGCAGTATACTCGGTACAATTGACGAGTGCCCGGACACAGATCTGTCTGTCTGTCTGAAGGAGTTTAGCTTGTCTGACGGTTTCTCACAGTAAAATGGGAGACTGGGACCAGATTGTATGGAAATATAGGACGTTGTATAGTGTAACCTTTGTACCTATGGAGTCATAATACTCTCAAGAGATGGTCTCTTTATGGATTAGTATGCTACTATCTTTGGTGGATATGGATGGATTCTCTCTCTCTCCCCTAGAGACACAGTTATTAGAGCCATGTCCAGAGAAATTAGGACATGCCTTGTAACATGGGAAGATACTATTAAGAAAATTTAAATTAAGTAAAAGACTAGTTTAAAGTCAAATGCCAAGGAATTGTATAGTAGATGATATTAGGTAGAACTGGACCTAAAGCTATGACCTAGACCTAGATAAAATATAACTGTGACTGTAAATAGTTGTGGGGATGTAAATAGTATCCATATCCAGTTTGGGGATGTGGGCCAGGGTTCAACCCTGAGGTATGTGTGTAAAAGTATATTGGTGGAGCACATTGAAAACACAATAAAGAAGATTAAAAAAAAAAAAACGTCAACAGGAAAATGACAATATTATAGAAATGCCACTACTTCCAGCCTATCATATAGGCCTGATGCATCTGCTGGATCCATAGAAAAGGTCCAGTGTAATGTTCAAAGCAAGAGGCAGAACTCCTTTAAGTGCAAAGGGACTGTAGTTCAGAGTTTGTGACACTAGAGGGCAAAAGGAAGGAAATTAGTCTTGCATGTGAGTTCAAGCTGTGTGCATGTATTTCTGAATGTTGCAAAATAAAAGCTGTTTATTAGTATAGTCTGCATAAGTGACTCCTTTACATTGGTGACGAGGATACAGGTTGCAGTGCCTTGGCTAGAGAAAAAAAAACTTTTACTCATTTTGGGCCAGGCCTACAGACTGCTCTTTAAGAGAGACTTGTGAAGGTTTCTATGAAAAATGGCAATGGCACGTCCAAGTTTCCCTCAGTTTGATGTGGATACTGAATTGGGTGCAGTTGGAGTCAGTTAGAAGAAATGGGTCTCCCGGTTCAGAAATTTGACGCTGGCACTCAATGTGGAACAGCCGAAGAGACAGGAGGCTCTTTTGCTGCACTATGCTGGGGAGCAAGCAAACAACATTTATCATACTTTGCCTCAGCCTACACCCAGAGATGGCAAGACGAAGCATGATTTAGCTATGGATGCTTTGATCACGTACTTTACACCAAGCAAAACTTGGAATATGAAGTATATATGTTTAGACAAGCCAAGCAAGAGAGTGGTGAAAGTTTGGTGGCCCATCATACTCGATTACATCAGTTGGCAACTACATGCGAGTTTGCAGATGCAGACCGTGAGATTAAAACTCAAATTGTGCCGCATTGTTTGTCACACAAATTAAGGAGAAAAGCCTTAGCAGAATCAGACTTGATGTTAACTCAGCTGTTGGATGCAGGCAAGGCCACAGAGTTGTCTGAGGCCCTGGCAGCAGGAATGGAGCATGAACAACATGCAATATGTAAAGTGGCACCAAACAAGCCAGCAGTCAGCAGACAGCAGGCCAAGCAGTGTGAACAGAATGGAAAAAGGGTTAGTGGTTCTGGTACGTGCAAGAGATGTGGTGGTGTATACACATTCGGGAAGCAAGAATATGTGCCCAGCATTCAGCAAGGTCTGCAGAAAGTGTCAAAAAGCCAAACATGTTGCAGTGTGTTGCAGAACTCGGCAAATGCAGAGCAATGAGAAGTGGAGAGCAAGGCCACAGCAGACAGTGCATGCAAGTTACAGTGAGGAGATGTCAGATGACGAGTCATATATTTACACTGTCAAGGCACAACAGGAGTCTAATAAAACAATGCAGGAACATCCTCATTTTCAAGTAAAAATTTGTGGACAGTAGATAAGAGTCATGCCAGATTCAGGGGTTACAATCAATGTGATCGATGAGTTTGACTTCAGTAGCTTCAAATGTAAACTCATACCTCTCAACTGTCCTGGATTTTGCAGGAAATCCAGATTTTTAGACGTTTTTCCCGCCGTCCCGATCCGGCTGGCCATTTGCATGATTTCTTAGCCAGTGAGCCCTGCTCTCCGAATGCCATGCGGTCTCCTCTCCACGTCAACATCGCCACGCTGACTGTCTCCATCCAAAATCCCCATGCCACATCCCCATGTTGCAGTTGTAGACAGGGGTGCCTTACGTATGCTCCGTTAGACCAATGGCGTGATTCAATTGCTGTCCACTGTCTTTTAGCACCCTCGCCCACACGCGGACCTGATTTTTTGTGTCCCCCATCAGGTCCGAATGTACAACATAAAATAGGACCCCCAGTACTCTGGAATCAGACAACTGAAGAGAGTTCCAGAGCACCGGTGAAGAATTATGCCCCTTGCCTAGCTACTATGAGTCAAGGAGCCTGCCTGCTGCAGCTTGGAGAGACTTGGATGGACCGGTAGAGAGAGTTGAACGAGCATTCAGACTAGGAGGAGAATGAAGTGCATGCAGTGCTAAGGCCAGCCCATTGTTTGAATCATCACCGCTGCGTGCCGTCAGCCCAGAAGACCGTATTTTTGCACCGCTCTGCCAGCCTGCCTGTTAGCTGCTGCCTGCTGCTACTACTACTGTAAACGTATAAATCATTTATGTTGAATAAAAGGGCGAAACAGCAGCAGACAGTTCTGGCAGCTGGCATACTGAGCGAGCGACCGGGAGAGCACAGAGAGACAAAGAGAGAGCAGACTCTGAGCAGCATAGAGCAGAAGGACCCAAGCCGAGCCGACCCTGTGACCCAGTGCCACTGTCGCCAGCAGAGATTGCCACCACACCAGTGCCTTATCGTTTACGTGTGTTGGGTATCAGGTATGTAAAATTAAACATGCCAGAAACTGTGGATAATATGTTTTGTTAATTAACAACTTGTTTATTCTGCTAATGTTCGGTGAACTGAATTGGGGGGGGTCATGGAGTAAGTGGTAGGATTTATAAACTGGCAAGTGGCAACAATTTCTAATTTCTTAAAGTGGTGGGATCATGGAGTCAGTGGTAGGATCTGATTTATAAACTGGCAACAATTTCTAGTTTCTTAAAGTGCTGAAGTCTGTTCCCAAACTTCCCATGTTGGGATGCTGTTAGCCTGTTACAGGAGGCTTCAAGGCTTGTAAGGTAGCAGTGAGTGACTCTCATGTCCAACTAAGTAACCCCTACCAATAGTTGGTGCTTATGGTGTTTTCGTTCTTTTTGGGGTGTGGGGGAAGGGGGTAGTGGGTACTACAACTGGCAGACTCTGGCACGTGTTTGAAGTAAAGGCTTATTTTGTTTTTACTTTGCTGCATGGGTGACAGCTGCATTGAAAAAGCCTTATGTGAGTGGCATTGACAGTGTCTGTCGATCAGAGTTAGATTGTCAGTAATATATCAGTCACTGTTTTTTGTCATGTGTGTAAAGTGTGTCGTGTAAACGGAGGATAGGATTATTAGCCTCTTGTAGGCTAGCCTTGTTTAAAAACAAAAAGTGGTGAATGTGATTTGATAAATGATGACCTGGTCATGTTGCATAAATATTAATACAGAATACACATGTGTAAGTTCTGTCCTGCTCCAGTCCACTATGGGGAAGATTATGTATTAAAAATGTTAAATGCACTTCAATTTTTTTTTTTTTGAGGGTGGAGGTAGCTAAGGTAGGACAGAACCTACATATGACTAAGAACCCAAGGCAAACTATTCTGTATTAGTATTTTGCAAAACCAGGAGACCTGGAATTTGAATCTCATGAGCGGATTTCCATACTGTGATCCCAAGCTATTCACTGTCTTGTGCTGAGCTTCCCGCAGGTAAGCAAACTCTGGCTGAGAGTACCTGTCCTGGTTAAACAATTTCCCCTTTTCAATAAATTTGATTTGGAATGTAACAGCAGCACTGTCCCAGACAAAAATATGCTGTTGAGGCTGTCTGTATGAAGTACTATGCAAACAAAAAAGAAGAAATGCCCTGACAAACCGTATTACTTATTAACATTAGTAAATGATACTGTCTCTCTGTTTTGGAGTGATGTGCTGTATTTCGTCTTGTTTGCAAAATACATAACACAGTCAGTCTCGACGCCGGTATCGAGTGCATAGTTTTGTCTGGAAATGCAGCAGTCAGAGTGCAAATCTTCTTTGCTTATGGTCCTTCTCTGCCGTGTTTCTTATGTTGCTAATGTTCTGAACTTCGGATCTTACGTGTTTTATAGAGTTTTAAGGGTTCACTTTGGATAGCTGGTTAGGTGTCCTTATACGAAAGATATCTGGCATCCCCCCAAAGAGCAGATTATCTGAGCCTATACATTTGGGTACGCTACCATAATGTTCACAATTTGAAACCCCTCAGAACTAGAGACCAAAGGGGATTCGGAACCACAAGCAGACGGAAGGGTTACCCTGTCTGTTACCTGTTCACAATACTGTGCATGGAGGTTGGCACTGTGGGAGCAGAGGGCCTGACCTGCTGAGTGCGGTTGTGACACTCCTAGCTTTCTTAGATGCCTAATTAGCAGGATTCACACTTAAAATCTTTTCTGGACAGGTCAGCAGGGAAAGTCTGATTAAAACTGCACCACCTCACTTAGATTTGCAATTGACCATAGCTGAAATGGAGATTATGAAAACATGAACACAACACAGCACTTGTCACAGCTCAGTTGGCAGTTATTGTGCCACCAGCTTACTGTTCTTCATGAAAAGATGAGGGGACGGGAGAGTAAGGGGCACCCAGTCCTAAAGGTGTGTCCCAGGCCCAGAAATTTCTATCGGCACCCCTGGGCTTCAATCCCATGATCAACGCACAAGTGTAAGCTTCACTTGAAAAGGCAAAAATAGAACTAACCACTGCTGCTGACAGAAGCTTCTTTTTAAAAGGGACTGGAATTGCCATACCTGAAAAGCTTCAAAGGTGAGCGATTGACTTGGCACATGAGGGACACTTAGGACTGGTAAAAACTAAGGCCCTCGTCAGAGAAAAAGTCCAGTTTCCAGGAATTGACAGGTTGGTGGACAATGTTATCAAGTCATGCCTGGCTTGCCAGGTCGTGACACCTGAAATGAAACGCAAGCCGCTAGTGATGTCAAAGCTGCCAGAATCACCATGGCAAGAGATAAGCGTGGACTTTGCACAGCTTCCTATGGGAAGGTACCTCTTGGTGGTAATTGATGACTATTCCAGGTTTCCAGTGGTTAAAGAAGTTAAATCCACTAGTGCCAGGACTGTGATACCTGTTCTGGATAAGGTGTTTTCTGAGTTTGGAATCCCGAAGGTGGTCAAGTCAGACAATGAACTGCCGTTTAATAGCCAAGACTTTGAACTGTTTGCTAAATATTTAGGTTTCCATCACAGGAAAAGCACCAAAATACTGGCCTAGAGCTAATGGAGAGGTTGAGAGATTCATGAAAACTGATAAAAAGGTGATCAAGGCAGCAATCATAGAGCAGAAGAACTGGAAACAAGAAATGCATCAGTTCTTAAGAAACTATAGAGCTACATCCCGTTGTATGATTGGAGTTTCCCCTGCCACAGTTTTGATGTCCAGTCATATGAACATTAAGCTCCCAGAAGTGCAGTCATCACGGCAGGTCTCCAAACCTGAATTCAGAGAGAAAGACACACAAGCTAAACTTAGCATGAAGTCCTATGCCGACAACAAGCCGTATGTGAGACCATCCTTGCTAACTGAAGGTGATACTGTGCTCATCAAGAATGCAACATCTGTAGGTAAAATGCCAGTACTATACACTGAGCAACTATACAAGGTAGTGCAAAAGACATAGGAGCTGGGTTTGTAAAATTTTTTGGTGGGGACCAGGAGTCAGGGGTCAACCCCCGGCAGGCTCTATGGGAGCAGTGACCCCTATATGTGGTGGTTGTGGGGGTTAAGCCAGACAGTGACCATACCTCTGCTATTAGTATGGCACTTAAGTTATGCTACTTGCCCACTTACAGAACACTCTGTGACACATCAGCTTGTTGGTTATTTTTTTATTCATTTTGTTGAGTTGGAGGGCTTTGCCCCACCTCACCCATGTTAAAAATACAAGGAGGGGGTATAGAAGGCAGAGCCCCCAACTCAAATAAACTGACAAAACCTAAATTAACAGCAAGCACCTGATGAGAGTGGCTTTGTGCAGCTACAGTACTGTGTAGCAAGCACAAGATGAAATTACACTGTAGTCTCTGTAGCATTGCACTACGCTAATAGCAGTAGTCTGATATTCAACACAGCAGAAGGTCAGAAAAAGACTGTCAGGAAAAGAAACAGACGGATCTCTTGATCTTGGCATTTTGGACCAGTTTAGGGATGTTTGTTTTATTTTTTAATACTTGTAAACAGATGAGAATTTTACGCATTTTCACCTACAAAAAGTACAGATTAAACAAAACTACTGGTAGAACTCTGAAGCAAGACTAGCACCAGACCATTGTAATAGACTGTACAGAACAAAAAGTGCATGAGACTAAACCCAGACTGAAACAAGTATTTCTCAATGCCAAATGTTCACTTGCTGGTATTGGCATTAGTAGTGCAGGAGTCAGAGAGATGCATAATAGGAATGGCAGTGATGTATAGAAGTAACACCAAACCCCACCCCCACCTGTAAAGATTGACAGGTGTTGGGAGTGTGCCTTTGGGTCATCGGCCATAACACTCACGCCATTCTGCCTCACCCCACTCTGCAGACACCGACAGGTGTCATAGTGTGCCTTCAGCCTTTATGCTCACCCCATGGCATAAGGAAATAAACTGAGAAGGGTGCAGTACAGGAGAATGGGGTGAACATTAGGGCTGATGACCCCAAGGCACACCTCGATGACTGTCAGTGGCTGCATGGTGGAGATGGAATGAGGTGAGTGTTATGGCTGACAACCACAAGTCACACCCCCGATGCCTGTCAGTCTGTACAGGGTGGGCGTTATGGTTGGAAATCCTAATGCCCCGGGCATTTGTTGGTATTTTGGCTCCAGATTTTCAACATTGGCTTTTTAGGACCCCACCTCATGAACAGTGGCAGTATAATTTTGTTACTCAATCTCAAAAAGTGATTTTGCACAGTGAGTGTGCCATTCGTCGCCACAGGGTGAAAACACATTTTGGGCAGGATGTGAAAAATGACAGCTGTACTGTTCATGAGGAATTGTGAAGAAATGGCAATGTTGAAAATCTGGAATGAAAATATGAAAAAATGGCGAAGCTACAAGTGTGCGTAGAAACTATGCAACACACTCATAATGCAGTCACTTTTTGGAATGTTTTCACCAAATTTTCAACAGGGCCTTTTTGGGACCTCCCCACGTGAACAGTGGCACTTTGGTTTCGTTAATCTGTTCCAAAAGTTGATTTTGCACAGTGACCATGCCATTCTGTGCCACTGGTGCAAAAATACATTTCCGGAAGGATACAAAAAATGACAGCTGTACTGTTCATAAGGGTGTGTGAAAAAATGCCAATGTTGGAAATTTGGAGTGAAAATATTAAAAACTGATGAAGTTACGAGTGTGTGTAGAAACTGCGCAGTGGATGTTCATAGCACAGTCATGTTTTGGAGTTTTTTCACCAAACTTGCAACAAGGGCTTTTTGGGACCCCACCTCATGAACAGTGCACATTAAGTGGTCCCAAAAGGTGATTCAGTGCAGCGACTGCAAAAATCACCTTTCAGGACCGAGAAACAAAATGATGGTGACAGTGTTCACGAGGTGGGATCCAAAGAAACCCATTTTGAAAATTTGGAACCAAAAGTTTTAAAACTGGCTGAGATATCAATCTAAATTGAAAATCTCTCTTTGACTGCCATTATAGGGCTTACTGTCATTTCTTCATTTCCCGGTTGGTCATTGAAGAGTGAAGACGTGTTCCCGGTCCACAGAAAATCACTGCTCCTGATCTCTGGAGGTAAGTATGGGTGAGCGGGGATGCGGGGAGGTGGGGTGCGCAGAGGGAGGGTGCGGGTTGTGGGGGGGGCCATCAGGAACAATGAGGGATCGTTTTCTTTTTTTTTCAGGTTTAAAAAAAATGTTGTGGGGTTGTTTTCTATTTTACAGGTGAAATATTACAAAATGGAATTTGGCACACTGGGGTGGGCTCCTAGTGTGCCAGAGCATGGGGGTATCAATGCCGACCGGGGAATTGGGCATTCCAAGGTCAGCTGAGAACATAGGGGCGTGAGTGCATCCAACACTGGGAGTGGGCATCCCTGTGTCAGAAACATCAAAGAAGTGTTTTATGGCACACTGGGGTGGGCTCCCAGTGTGCCACATTAATGGAGGGAGGAGGGATACATGCTGACAAAGGGATTGAACACCCCGATGTTGGCAGGGGATGGAGAACGGAGGGTGCGAGGAGGGTAGCAGCAGTCATAGGGAGATAATTTCTTTTCCTTCTGTGTGACTGGTTGGGAGGGAGGGAGGGGGACTACCGCTATAATGATGAAATTGGCCCTGATTGCAGCAGCAGATTATACAGAGGGTGCAGGGCGGGCAGCAGCAGTGGGAGGGAGTTAATTTGTTGTCCTGCTGTTTGATTGGTTGGGAGGGAGGGGGGCTGCTACTGCAATGATGAAACTGCCTCTGATTGCAGTGGCAGATATATTTCAAGTGCGGTGCTTGCTCTGAAACTGCCATCATCGGCAGCTTCAGCAATAATTGATGGTCGATGGACATGCCCATTAAAGCATTTGCTGGATTGGCCACAACACTGCCACACCTCTGCAACACTCTATTACCTCAGTATGTTTCTTGTACACTGCGCACACAAGCAAACATAAGAGGAGGATTTCAGTCCTCAATAATATTAATCATGTACCTTTCCTGAATGAGGCCACTGATTTATGGTTTTCATTGGAAAACGCAATAGTATCTCAGAATTTGACTGTTTGAACACGGGTAAATAGCTTTTTTTTTTTTATGGAAGCAGTAAATCTACATGAAATGTATTTTTTCTTTATACTACAGTACTTCCATTGTGCTTAATTGAATTAACTAGACACTTAGTTTTATTTTCTTTGCCCTAAAATCCTGGCCCCGAGATGTCCCTGCCAATACATGCACTTGTCATTCTTCACCTCACCCCCACATAACCCCTACCCCCTTCCCCAATTGCTGTCTCCTATCCCTCCATAAGTACTGCATCCCAGTCTCCCAGGTCATACCCCCACTGTATTGTTTAGTTTCTCCCTGGTCAGATCTCCACTGTATGTCTCAGTTCCCTTGAGTAAGAATATTGTACTGTCATGTATGACTATGTGCTGTTACTCCATACCTGCAACTATTTTGTACATAAAAGTACAACTGTTTTGATTGGAAAGGCTTTGCCTGGAGATTAATGAACAAGCAGCCAGCCACTCCTACCTCCTGAGCTATATAAGCAGTTCCTTTTAGCCTCATTGTGAAACACTGTTTCTTTGCAGCTGAAGGCTCTGTCTGTCTGTCCTCTGAGCTGGTTGGGGCCTACCCCCCTTCCCTTGCTGCCGCTGCTTATCTGCTGGCTTCTGTGTTTCTTTCCTGATTCTGGTGTGTATTTTGCCTTAGGCTGTGTGTGCTTCTTCTGTCTTTGTTCCCTGTTTTCAGTGTTTGTGTGTCTTTGTTTTTGTTTTTTTTCTGGGGGATTTTGTTTCCAAGCTCCTAGCATATCACTCCTGAGCTCCTACTATTTCCACTGTTGCTCACAACTGTCACACTTCTGCAATGCAACTGCAATCAATATCTGTGTGTTTCAGCTCAATCATAGCTGCTCAATGTTGCATATTCAATTGTTTTTACCTGACTCAGATTTCTCTGAACCTAGCTATGCAGCTCAGTCATGCTCTCATTCTACTTGCCTCATTGCAGCAGTTTCATTGCACTGCCTAGTTACACATGCTTTCAGAAGCTTTTGTTTCCTTATTTATGTTTATTGCAGTTTTACAACTCAGTTTACTCCATTTAGATGTTGCTTCTATGTTTATTCACTGTGTTATACTCAGAGGTCAACTAAAAGCTACTGCTGCAGCTGTTAAACTAGCTTTAATAGCTCCATGTGGTTCTCAACCCTTCCATCACTTTCTTGTTTGTCCTATGGCAGGGACTGGGAAGTGTTTGGGAAGTCATTGCCCCATGTGGCTACTTATTTCTGCTCTAAATTCTGCCTTTGCTGCCGAAAATCCTCAGAGTATTTGTCACCTTGATTTGGCTTTTAAATGCTTGGCTGACTTGCCCCACTATTCAGTGATGTTTCATTGCTACTATGTTATGCAGACCTACATGCAGGTCCACTTATTACTACTCTGTTTACTGACCTACGTGCAGGTCCTCGCTTGCTTACGCAATTGTTGCTCATTGCTTATGCAAATCATTCTTCATGCCTACTGTCATCCCCTCAGCTTCAGCCTCTGGGATTCTGCTGCACTCAATTCTGCATTTGACCTTGCAAGGTGTTAGCACTCAATACTCAGTACAATCTCAGCATGCCAATGCTCAATTAGCTCACCAGCTTTCAGCTCTCAATCAATTTCTGGGGCATGCCAGCCATTCTATTCTGGTGCAGAATTCCTGCAGCTGATGGTCTCACTCTGCATTTAGTCTGCATCTTGAGCATGTCCAACTTGAGGTGAGATCCTTCTCACCTGGTCCATAGCTGGTAACGTCCTCGCTCTGGGCTTGGCTTTAGCTACCTGTTACATGACAATAGCTCTGGGTGTAGAATTTAATACTAGTGGTGAAGGGTGGTTACTCCGATCTCTTTTGGCTGTAGTGTTCCACTATAACGATTATCCATTGGCTTTAGTAGTTTCCCTAGCAAGGTACCTTCACTGCATTCTCCCTATGACTGCCTCTGATTCACCTGCTTTGAGTTTAAGGCAAGTAGGCCAGGTGAGTGCCTCAGCAGTCACTGCTGTCCTCCTCCTCTGCCTTGGTTGCAAGTATTGTTGCAGAGTTTTCTCACAACCTTCCATGGTGTTCCCACTAGAGGGTTGAGTGAGAGCCTTCCTCCCAATTGGAATATTTTCACTTCTCTTTAATTGGCTTTTCCAAATTGCAGCTGCAGAGCCATCACTAAATAAACATTCTCAATCCTGGAGGGAAGGTGACCTAGGCCTTGGATCCCCAGAGATTTCCTCTTCATGGGGTTTTTTTTCTCTCTTCTGTTGTCTCAGGTCATAATTGTTAGTTAGCATAGTGGTGTCCCCTAGTTTCTTAGCTAGGTTCTGCTGTTGGATGGAGATGAGGGGTGTCTTGCCATTCCATCTTTCCTTAGAGGAGCTCTTATTCTCAACGCAACCCATCAGTACCATGCTATGCAAACCTTGGGCATTGCATTACATTATCGACTTGAGCATCTTATTATGTTATTTACCTGTCTATGCTTATCTACCACTACATTACAGTTACTGCTTGCTTATGTGCTTCATACTTCATTTTTGGAGGATCTTCCTAAGGTACCCTTGGCCAAGGGAATCTTCCTGTGGCACCTCGAGGGGTGAAACCCTCTCCAAGGGTTCCTTGCCTTTGGTACCCCTACAGGGTGGTAGTTCCTTTGGAACAGAGAGTGCGAACAGCCAAACAAAACCAAATTAACACAGTTGCAAGAGCATAATACGATACTTACTGCACAGGATGTTGAACATGTATTTTTGCACTTCTCCGATGCCCCTGTATTTTCCATTGTTCATAATTTTTTAACTTGTATTAATTTCTGTATTCTACCAGTTCTGTTGTTATCCTGTATTGTGTTCTACCCCTAGGTCGCACCTAGAAATGAGCCTTGGCCCAGTGCCTGCCTGGTCAGTGTGCTTTTCCCAGTTACAAACTCTTAAATAAATAAATAAACTATTTTCGTTGTACTTAGTTTATTTGACCAGATATTTAGTTCTCTTTTGTTCTGTTTTCTTCATACTATTTTCATTATTCTTAATATAATTGACTAGATATTTAGTTTTCTTTTATTCTGTGCATTCATACACATAATATAAGATGCACAATAGAGCACTAGTCAAATCAATAAATTAGATGAGCAGTCACTGGTACAAACCAGTAATTTAAAATCGTGAAAACAGAATCTGGTTGCTTCATTCACCATAAATCCTTGGCCCTGTTTAGTAGCACTAAAAAAGTAACTACAGAAATGAAAGAAGAAAGAATTAAAGAATTAAGTTAAGATGAAGTGGTAAAACGGTAGTGGCACTCTGAACTACCAGGGAGGAGGAGACCTGAGTTTAAGAGCACACCTGGTACTTCCCTGGGCCAGCATTTGGTGGCACTATGTTGTGGAGATGAGCTGATCAGCCTCCAGAGGTTTGTAGCTGTTCACATCTCCACACTGTAAGTATACTGCTGCTGCCACAGAGCACACTAGTGAATGGGGTGCCTTAATGAGTTGTTCTCCTAACAAAATATGAATAACATAAAACATCACACACCCTGTCCTAGTCATTTAGAAAGTGGCTTTTGACAGGTTTTTTTTGGGTGGGGGGTTTGCAAAAGTGAATGTCGGAAAATATTTACCAATGTTTTTTCCCCTTCCCTTACCCCCAACCCACTTCTTCAGACATGCAAAGTCTTGCTGCATGCTAAACTAATCTCTTGTCTTCTGCTGGCCATGTCCAAGCTCTCCAGGTCTTCAAATACTGATGGTTCCAGATTATCCCTTCTGATGGGCTGCCTGCTTGTTACTAGGACAGCAAAGCACCATAGGACAAGAACATCTATTATTGAAATGATCATGATGTAGTGAAGGATCAGTTGATGTTGATGGAATGCAAGAGCCATCATTCAGTATGCCAGTCAAGGCTATTTCTAGTTTTCTCATTCCTGCCTCCTGCTTCCACTGCGAGCATGCACCCATGGTGTTCTAGGGGGGAGGTGCTTTGAGGCGTGTGGTGTCCATGCCATTTAGTGCACTGCCATTACCAGGAACCACCACTAGAGGGGTGTACAGCTCAACCCTCCTGCAGGAGGAGTTAATATCTCACAGGCCTCCAGCTCCACCCCTGCCACTCAGGGCTTGGGGCAGTATGCAAAGTCAGATCACCAGCATGCCAGACAGTCCCTTACTGCTCAGCAGTGGTGGGCGAAGTGGTCTCAATTCACTCCGCAAAGTGATTCACGGAGTGAAGGTGAAATCACAAAGTACTCCACAACGTGAAGTGGAGTATTTTGTGTCAAAATGGCAATGCAAAGTCCATTGAAAACAATGACTTCGCATTACTCAGCCTTCCCCAAACCACTACTCCACCAATTTTAAGGCAAAGTGCATTAAAAACAATGCACTTCACCTTGGTTTTTAGCTCCAAAGGTGAATTTTGCAGTGATTCGTGGGATTTCAGGTCACATGAGCTCTAGATTGTTCTGCACAGCCTCAGTTCAAGGTAGTGTGTCTAGGAAGCTGTAGGAAACAGTCTGCTCTGAGAGCTCTCTGTGATTCAAACCTTCTAAAAGCTGTTAAAAAAGCCTTTTTGAGTACATTTTTTTGCTCAGACTTTAGTTCATCGATTGCAGAAAACCCTCCTGGGCTCATATCATCGAGTGTTTATTGTCTGTGTGTGGATTTTTAATGTTAATGTACAACACTGAGTCTGTGTAGTAAGAAACAGTGAAAGTATGCTTTGGGGGGAAGGGCGTATCTGTGGTGTAGGTAGATTTAACTTGGGGAAATAGGAACTTCTTTGTTTTTTGGTTATATTTTTGTTGTATAACTGACTGTGTTAATGTACACACAGTAATATTTTCAGTAATTGTTGACATTTTTTTGCTGATTGTGTGCTGTGGATTTGGTGCAACAGTTCATAATTTCAAGTTGTTTAAAATATTACTGAAGTTTTCAATTTGCTATGCATTACTTGTAGACAAATTGTGTGTGTGTGTGATGTGTGTGTGTGGTCTGTGACATCAAATAATACACCTTTTATTGTGCCACAGTGTAATTGCAGGCACAGCAGTGTGAACCTGCTGTCCACTGCAGCTGCATGATTTTGTACTGCCATTGTGGTATCTTTTCTTGGTTTTGCACTGCCATAATCTGCAGTCAGTCCCCCCACTGGCAAAGGAATTATTTTCCAGATTGGATTGTTTGTGACTTCAGCACCACTGGTTAGTTAAGGTGTTGTTGAACTTGTGACTTTGCATCTGTATCTGTTGTTGAAGCCACAGTTATTTTTTTGGCTTCACATCAAGCATCCCACCCTCTGGCCCCCACCGAGAATAAATGTTCCAAAATCTAATTTGTTTAGAATATTCTTGTTGATTCCCCCAAAATGCCCGCAAAAAGATGTGCAAGCAAAGCTGTTTCTCACCATGGCACTGCTGCAGTGGTAAGATTGTCTGTGGGTGTGGTAGTACGCAGTCACAGAAGTACAGAAAGGTATTTGTCCTTCAATGTTTTTTACAGTGCAATTAGTAGCTTAACTCATAGTTGGAGGAGATGATGTTGCCCAGTTGGTGGTATTAGTGCAGTTGCTGGTGGTAGTATGAGTATTGCTGCCTCATGTTCCACTTCTGACCAGTTTACAGTGTCCTAAAATATAGTGGAGTGTGAAGCAGTGCTCGTGAGTGACAGTATAGATGATGTGATACTCCCCAGTAACATCCTAGTAACTGAACATGAGGATTCTGATAATCATGTCAATGACGGCATATAATGTGACATTTCTTCCACCATGGTTCAGGTCATGCATTCGCCATAAAGTGATTCACAGTGTGGTGAAAAAATATCAGGTGATGGTGGTGTTGATGATGATGAATCTGATGATGATGATATTGCTGTGGTTGCAACATGCAGTCCACGTGCCAGCATCCAAGCAAAAGATGTGGATGTGGGTGATGTTGATGAATATGATGATGATATAAGTGATCCCAGTTGGGAACCAGAGAAAAATGAATTCAAGGTGGCTGTGTCTGGGTCTGTTTGCATTAAGCCACCCCCATAAAAAGTTGTGAGTTACCAGTTTCAGTTGATGATGATGATGATGATGATGACCCAGTAATAATGATAGGTAGTCATGGTGGTCAGTTGCAGTCCAAGCGTGTCCTGATTGAAAAATCACATAGCACCCCCACCCACCCACTTCATGGTTTAAAAATGGAGTCCAATAAGCAGCATCAGGGACATGTTAAAACTACAGCATCACACTCCCTTGTTTGAGATTTTTTTGTGCAAGATGCAAATGATGAGTCAGTTGTAATCTGCCAGGTTTGTCATGTGCTTGTGAGTTGAGGTAAAAAGGGGAGCCATCTGGGCACAGGAGGACAGCATACACATCTTAAGAACAGGCACATGGCACTATGGACCCAGCATAAGATGGCAGCTAATACCCCAGTGGGGCATTCACCCTCGTCATCAACCATAATGAGCATGTTATCCCCTTCCGTGACTGTAAAATCAAGTAGGAAATTAAATGTGTGCAGTAGTGATGAAATAAGAGTAGAGGATTACTACAGGCATAATGAGGTGGAGGATAATGATTTTGAAATGTTGTCCAGTGGTGGTGAGAGTAGCAGTTTTGGTGGTGGTGGTGGTGAATGTAGTATGTCTAGTGCAAGTGGTATATCAACCCCAGTTGGTAAATCTGGGAAAATAATTGCATTTCTGGGTTTGCCATCATCATCTGTGCTAACCGTCTTCATCGAACATCCACACTCCACCCCCTGCCATTCGCAGAGCAGAACCATTTGTCATCACATGTTTAAGTCAGCCCAGGTTATAGAGTGTTTTTGCGCATAAGCTGAAGTACCCACCCAATCATACAGTGTCATGTGAACTTTTTTTATTATGCTTTTTGCGGTACCTGGTTGTCGGAAGTAGCAGCCCTGGTCACAGACCCCCGGGACTTCCACCTCCGATAATCACCTGTGCTCTTCCCCCAGTCACCCCTGGCTTCCCCCTCAGAGGGCAAGGTTGTGGCACTGGTCCTTAATGCTGCAATTCTGGTATCTGGTTGGGGGGAGCTGGCATTGGAGCGATGATAGGCCTGGGGGCAAGGCATCATGAGGACAAGCCAGGCCCAGGATTTTTCTTCCCCTGTAGGGGCGGGGACATGCAATGATGTCCAGCATCTGCTCTGCCTCTGAGTAATCCTGGCGTCGGTGTGCTTGCAACAACCCAGCCTCTGCTGGGTGTCGCTAGACACTGAGCACACACACCCACCCTCACCCCGGAGAAGGAAAGCAGTCTAAGGTCGCTCGATCCTTCTCCCCATGGCCTGCCCTCCGATGACCCAAGTCCATTCCCGAACCCGGGTCACCAGCGTCGCAAGCAGAAATCCAACCACTGCACAGGCTGGCTGTCATGTCATGTGAACTTAATGCTGCTGTAACTGAAATGCTGGCAATTGATCTTTTGCCCTTCTCCTTTGTGGAGAATTCTGGGTTCTGGTGATTTGCTGCATGTGCCTGTCCAAAATGGAAAGTCCCATCCAGGACATACTTTTTGACCCGTGCTGTCCCCGAGTTGTAATGTACTGTTTCCAACTCTGTAAGATATGCCCTTCAACATTCTTCCTCTCCATTCATCCATTTAAGCATAGATATGTGGACAAGTGGCAAAACAGCAGGGAGTTCATATTTGTGTATAACTGCACATTGGGCGCAGGTGCCGGGTGTTGTGTGTGCTGTTGGTAGTGTGAATAATCAGTGCAGTAAGGTGGAGTGTCGTGGTAGCAATCTTCCAGGAATTTGACAGCATTCAACGATTGCTATGCACAATGTGACCTGTTCACACACTGGTGAAAACATGTTGGACATGGTACTGACTGAAACTGACAAGTGGCTGAACCCCCTGTCCCTGACAGCTGGGTTCATAGCAAGTGACAATGGGTCAAATGTGATAAAATGCATCACACATGGTGGCTTTGTTCGGGTTCCATGCATGGCCCACTGTTTAAATCTTGTGGTGCAGGAGTTTCACACCCTTATATAAAGGAATGCTGACAGTTGCACGCCGTGTCTGTTTTCACTTTTCGTGTTCTGCAAATGCCCATGACCAACTTCAGCAGTTGCAGATTCGAAACATCCTCCCTCAGCACCACTTGATGCTGGAAGTTTTCACCCAGTGGAACTCCACTTTATACATGGCAGAGAGGTTGTATGAACAGTACAAAGCCATCTCAGAATATTTTGTTGTGCACACTAGCCATGATACTTCTGGGGCCTCTATGTCTATGATGACTGAACAGTGGCACCTTACGGACTCTGTAATAAGAATTTTGAGGCCTTTTGAAAATGCTGTGGTAGTGTGGAACCCCAGGACATCCCTCTATTTTTTTCCCTGTCTTCCTTTAAAATCTACTGCAGTAGTGCTTGTTTATTCTCTAGTTCTTCTATTCTGTAATTCATTTTCTATTATAATAGGGTTGACCTCCTATTATGGTAACCTTCTTTTATCTGTTCCCTCTGTTTTCCTTTTTGTCCATGAGGTGGGGTATAAGGGAAAGCGTTATTGCAGAATAATTTAACCAGAAGAATATCGTATAATGCTAATGTTAATAAAGCAGTAGTTTACCCCTTAGGTTTGTCGGGTAGGTAAAAGAAGGAAGAACCCTCCCCCCTCCCATTTTGTATGCTTGATTTCAGGACTCAAACATCCCGTGGGAGGGCTGGTTGTGATGTAGGGAAAAACGAAACCGAGTGGGGCTGCGGATTGTTAGCAGAGCGCTTGTTAATAAATGAACCAGAGTAAAGGCTTATTCTGTTGTCCCCCCATCCCTTCATGCTTTCCTAAATTTGTAAAATAAAACGTAAGTAAAGAAGAAAAGGTCACCTCTATAAGAATAATTCAGTAATGCCCCTGTGTTTAGACAAACCGGCTAATGGAGAGAGACTCTGTCGCTGTTTGAATGCGTCTTTCGGGTTGACTTTTCTTTTACTATGGTGCCGACAGGAGTTCAGCAGAGGACTGGGATGTACACTCACTTTTCCTCGTTCTCCTGCACCAGAAAAAGAAATAGTAGACAGTGCGCTCTCAGATTAAGCAGCGCTTTGTATTTCTAGTCTAAAAACAAAGCCGAGGTGCTGAGTGGCTGTCTTAAAGAAGCAATGTTTAGTGGCTGTTACAATTATCCGTTTTGGTACAAACCCCCTTTTCTGTGGACATTAAACTCCGTTTGTTTTAAAAAAATAAAACACAAAACTGCTAAAAGGAAAATAAAGAAAGGGGTCAGATTAAATAAAACAAAATATACCCCATAATTTAAAATTGCCTGGATGCATTGCTAAGGAAGGAACCTTAGCAACAAGTGTACATTTAAGTTTAGAACAAGGCAATTAATTCTGTCCTTCTTGTTTGTTTTTTTTGTTTTTTTGCTTTACATACCAGGACCTTCCTAGAAAAGGGTGGCATTTCATGAGTGGCTAGCACTTATATGCAGGAATTCTTACGGACCAACTGCCCCTTTTTTCTTTACTTTTAGTGTATGTTTCTATGGAGGTATTACATAAGAGGGGGTGGGGTCAGGATGTTAAGTGACCCTTATTTATACATTTAAAAATGTATGTATTCTCTGAAAAGTTGGACTAATTTAAAAAGAATAATTAATGAATATTAATAAAATTAATCTGGTGGACATTGATGCTGCCCAAATTCATGAATTAGTATAGTTTGTTTTTTTTATGTATTAGTGATGGGGCGGATCAGATGTCCTATGATGTCATCGAGTGGGCAGTATAAAATGTTTGGAAGTTAACCATTCTTCAGATTTGGACACAGAGGACGGTGGTCCTGTTGGTCATATAGGATCATTCTGTGGTACATCTTTAGGTTCTTAATGAACTGTGGAATTTATTTTCTTTTGTTTTACAAAATAATATTTTGATTTAATTTGATCCTAAATAAATTTATTTCAACACACTAAGGTAGTGTGTTCCAGCAGCTAAACCGTGTTCTGTGTTGTCACTCAACTTCCACCCTCCGACAGTTGGTGTTAGCAGTGGGCTTCTGGTCATCCGTAGCTTACTAGGGGGACGCCAGACAATACCAGTCTTGGTATCAGTGACAACAAGGCATCTGGAATGGATCATAAAGTGGGAGCTTTCACACATTCACAGGTGGAGCAGAGGGAAGAACCTTTGTATGCTGGACTTCCTGATGTCAGACGGAAAACGGCTAAAGAGATTCCAGTGGATAAAAAAGAAGATGAAGGACAACAAGAAACTCTCCCAGATGGTGGGGAGCTTCCCCCAAGAGACATTAATGATCTACTCCATTGGTTAGCAGTACGGCAAATGGAGATCAAGCGGCAGAGAGATGCTGATGCCCAAGAGAGAGACCTGGGTAGGAGAAGGCAAGATGCCCGGTGGGTTGAGACATTACAATTGTTACAGCAGCTGGGTGTGGGACATAGAGCTGGAAGTGGGAACACACCCAATAATCCTAAAGATATAAAACTGTCACGCATGTTACCCACGGATGATATAGAGGCCTATTTGACTACGTTTGAAAGGGTGGCCAAGGCCTGTGATTGGCCAGCCCAACAATGGGTTGTGAGACTTGTCCCCTATCTTTCAGGAAAGGCTCAGTTGGCATACAGTATTATGGACCCATGATTGGCAGATGATTATGACTTGGTAAAGCAGGACATTTTGAAAAGATATGATATTAATGCGGAGATGTACCGGCAAAGGTTTTGAGTCTTGAAACACCAGCCTCAAGATCCTCCAAGAGAGACATATGTAAGACTACGTGAACTTTGTTTAAAATGGATTGTACCAGATGGGAAATCAAGAATGGACGTTATTGAAATGTTTGTAATGGAACAGTTTTTACAGGTATTGCCAACTGATGTACAGATTTGGATTAAGGAGCATAATCCGGAGCAGCAGAGATGGCTGTTACCTTAGCTGAGGACTTTTTAGCTGCCCATCAACCATATAAGAGAGGAGGAACTTGTGTATATGAATCTAGCACAGAACCTACAGGGGTAAGAAATCCTCAGACTGTACCACCAAAAACTTATGAACTTGATAAAGGAAATCAAATTTTATCTATGAATATAATATGTAATAATTGTCAAGGCAAGGAACATATTGCTAGATTTTGTCCTTCTAGAAAACCAGAGAAAGCTCACCTAGCCTTATTAAATTCAACATATTTAACTACCACGTACAAGTACAAGGCCAAAGGGTTTTAGGTCTGATAGATTCTGGTAGTAAAAACACCTTAATTAGAAAAGAATTAGTACTAGATGGGGCAAGGGGACCTCCCGTGCAGGTGATCTATGTTCATGGGGATAGCCATCAATACCCCACAGTTAAAATACCTCTCCAGATCAATGGGACTGAGTCCTTGGTTATAGCTGGTTTAGTCCCATGTTTACCTGTACCAGTAGTAATAGGTCATGATTTCCCTGGCTTCACCTCTCTGTTATTAAATCATAACCCTGGTATGACAACTATGACAACTAGAGCACAAAGTAAAAAAGATGTGCTACTTGGGGAGTTATTCCCATTTGATGAGGAGGTATATGGGGCCCCTGAGAAAACTAGAAAGTCAGGAAAGGAAAAAAAAATACAGGAGAAATGGAAAAAAGCTAAATATGTGGTTCCTGAAAAGACATCACAGATATATGTGAAATTGGATACGGCAAAACAACAACAAAATGATGTAACATTTAAACCTATTTTTCAGCAGGTGGGCCAAAAGGAGACACCAAGGGTACTGTACCTAAAATTCAGATTATAAATGATTTGTTGTATCGTATATGTAGACACCCAAGCACTGGAGTCGGTGGAACAATTATTAGTTCCCCAGTGTTATAGGCAGGACATATTGGTACTAGGTCATGATGTACCCTGGGCCGGACATACAGGAAGGGACAAAACTACCAATAGGATTCTGCAAAGATTCTTTTGGCCTGGCGTACATCAGGACATAGCCCAATACTGCCAGATGTGTCCTGAATGTCATCTAATTGTTCAAAAGAAAAAGACAGAGGTGGTACCCTTATTACCCCTTCTACTGGTAATGACCCCATTTGAAAGGATACGTATGGATGTTGTGGGACCCCTTGACAAGAGCAGTAAAGGTAATAAGTTTATTCTGGTCATTTGTGACTACGCCACAAAATATCCTGAGGCAATACCAATGAGATCGGTAACTACTACTCGGATAGCAGAAGAATTAGTTAAACTATTTAGTCGGGTGGGAATTCCTAAGGAAATCATAACAGATAGAGGGACAAACTCCAATGCAGAATTACTAAAGGAGTTATATAGATTATTGGGAATATTGGCTTTAAGAACATCTCCTTATCACCCTCAGATGGATGGGTTAGTGGAACGGTATAATCAAACTCTGAAACAAATGCTTTGGAAGTTTGTAAAAGATGAGGGAAAGGTTTGGGATAAGTATCTGCCCTTTCTGCTTGCGTACAGAGAGGTTCCCCAAGCCTCTACTGGGTACTCTCTCTTCTCCCTGCTATATGGTAGAAATCCCAGAGGGATATTGGACGTAGTCAAAGAATGTTGGGAAGAGAGGAAAGATTTAAAATCTCCTGGCCTAGCACAGTATATGAGGCAACTAAAACAAAGGTTGGTTTAATTTGCCCATGAGGCCCATGAAACAGGAATCGAAGCCCAAAAGGGTCAGAAAAGTAATTATGATAAAGGAACCAGCATAAACAAAAAGTTCTTGGTGGGAGATAAGGTATTGTTGTTGTTATCGTCCTCCACTCAAAAGTTATTTATGAAATGGCAGGGCCCTTATACAATACTTTGCCAAACAGGGCCAGTGACCTATGAAATAAGTACACCCGATAGAAAAGAAAAAAAATCTATCATGCCAATTTATTGAAGAAATGGCATGAAAGATCTCAGACAGACCTTCAGTTGTTTGTAATGCCTGATGAAAAACAAACTGAGATGGATTTAGCTTATGGGCGCCTAGAAGAAGAAAAAGGGGTAGAATCAATCACTATAAATCCAGAATTGACAGAACAACAACAAAAGGAATTACAGAGTTTAGTCAAACGATTTGCAAACACTTTTACTAGTACACCGGGGCTAGCAAAAGGAGTAGAACATAAAATTTAGACATTTGCTGGGCCTAGCAGGAAGAAGACGTATCATCTTCCTGAAAGAAGTAAACATCTGGTATACAAGGAAATCCAAAATCTAAGAGAAATGGGGATTATTGAACCTTCTCATAGTCCTTGGGGATCCCCTGTAGTAATAGTTCCAAAAAAGGAGGGAGGTATCAGGCTCTGTCTAGATTTTCAAGGGGTAAATCAGGTCTCACAATCTGATGCATATCTGATGCCAAGAATAGACAAGATTATTGATAAAGTGGGAAATGCCAAATATATTTCAACCTTGGACCTAACTAAAGGATATTGGCAAATCCCATTAGCAGAAGAGTCAAAAGAAAAAAAAAAACAGCCTTCAGCAGTAGTATGGGTTTATTTCAGTTTAAAACTATGCCTTTTGGCCTTCATGGAGCCCCAGCGACATTCCAACAATTTATGGACCAGGTATAGGCACCACATATTAATTATTGTGCAGCCTACCTGGATGATATTGTTGTATTCAGTCCAGATTGGGAAGCTCATATGAACCACCTAGAGGGAGTAATTAAGTCTCTCCAACAAGTGGGCATGACTATTAACCCTACAAAGTGTACATTGGCAAAAGGTGAAATTCGAAATTTAGGTTTCCTACTGGGGAATGGGCTTATTAGGTCAGAGATTAGCAAGATAGAGGCTGTTGCGAATTGTCCTGTTCCTAATACCAAAAAACAAGTTAGATTGTTTCTGGGATTAGCTGGTTATTACAGGAGATTCATACCACATTTTGCAATAATATCTACCCCACTTACAGACCTCACTAAAAAGAAATTTAGCAACTAGGTTAAATGGACCCCGGAATGTGAATAAGCATTTCTTCGAATTAAAGCAGCATTATGCTCTTCTCCAGTATTACGCAGCCCAATTTTCAGTATCCATTGGATGTATATTCTGATGCCTCGCCTACTGGTATTGGGGCAGTACTCAGTCAAACCATAAAAGGGGAGAAGCATCCTGTGGTATACATTTCAAGGAAACTTCATGACAGAGAACAAAAATATTCAACTATAGAACAAGAGTGTTTGGCTGCAAAATGGGCAATAGAAACCCTTTGATTTTATTTATGGGGAGCATCTTTTAATCTGATTACAGACCATAAACCCCTTTGTTTTCTTTCACAAATGAAAGATAAGAATACCAGAGTCTTGAGTTGTTACCTGGCCCTACAACCATATAAATGTACAGTACAACACAGGGCCGGAAATAAACATGTCAATGCGGACTTTCTCTCCAGGTATGGAGCTGACAGCAGCACAAAGGATGACAACCATAGAAAAATATAAAATATATAAAATCAAAAAGACACCCCAGGGTAAAATAAAAAAAAATAAATAAATAAAAGCGGTAACCTTTGGTAACCTCATTGTTTTTGTTTCAATATATATCAGTGGGTGCCCTGGGGTGGAGCTTCTTAGAGAGGGAGGGCGGAAGCTCCATCCTACCCCGCAAATAGTGGGTAGATTGTCTGGAAAAATCAGTTCTCAAGTTTAAATAACTGGTTTTTCACTTAACCTTGGGGAATGTGGTAGTGTGCCCGCCCCCCGGGCCCTCTATTTTTTTTCCCCTGTCTTCCTTTAAAATCTACTGCAGTAGTGCTTGTTTATTCTCTAGTTCTTCTATTCTGTAATTCATTTTCTATTATAATAGGGTTGACCTCCTATTATGGTAACCTTCTTTTATCTGTTCCCTCTGTTTTCCTTTTTGTCCATGAGGTGGGGTATAAGTGAAATCGTTATTGCAGATTAATTTAACCAGAAGAATATCGTATAATGTTAATGTTAATAAAGCAGTAGTTCACCCCTTGGGTTTGTCGGGTAGGTAAAAGAAGGAAGAACCTCCCCCCGCTCTCCCATTTTGTATGCTTGATTTCGGGACTCAAACATCCCGCGGGAGGGCTGGTTGCGTTGTAGGGAAAAATGAAAGCAAGTGGGGCTGCGGTTTGCTAGCAGAGTGCTTGTTAATAAATGAGCAAGAGTAGAGGCTTATTCTGTTGTCCCCCCATCCCTTCACGCTTTCTGTTGTCCCCCATCCCTTCACGCTTTCCTAAATTTGTAAAATAAAACGTACGTAAAGAAGAAAAGGTCACCTCTATAAGAATAATTCAGTAATGCCCCTGTGTTTAGACAAACCGGCTAGTGGAGAGAGAGAGACTCTCTTGCTGTTTGAATGCATCTCTCGGGTTGACTTTTTACGTTCACTTGCATGCATGCACAAGGAATGTTTTGGGAGAGTAGCACACTTGGAGGTGTGCCTCTCTCATCCAACGCACTGCTCCCTTGAGCAGGCGCGGCGGTCCAGCACCAATGGGTGCAGGAGCTCAGTATGACAGCGGTGTTCCTCTGCTTCAAAGGAAAACACCACTGCCATACTGAGTGCCGCTGCCGTCCCCTCCATCATGCGCCTCCCCCGCGCGCGGTCACGCTGCCCCTCCCAAAGCTTTCCTGCCATGCTGGGAGCCCATCCCAGCATGGCAAACGTTGTTTGTTTTGCCGACGGGGTCCCAATCCTCTGTCGGCTCCACGGCCCCTGCTGAATCTCTGCTGCCACGCTGGGAGCCCACTCCCAGCGTGGCAAACGCTGTTTGTTTGGCCGACGGGGTCCCAATCCCCTGTCGGCTCCACGGCCCCCCAAGCCATCCTGCTGCCATGCTGGAGCCCACCCCAGCGTGGCAAACCCGTTAGTTTGTTTTGCCAGCAGGGGTGCCCAATCCTATGGCTCTTGGCTCCCCCCAGCGTAGTTTGCGCGGGGGTGCCCAATCCCCGTCAGCCCTCAGCCCCCCACACATCTTCTGCCATGCTGGGAGCCACCTCAGTCTTCGTTTTTTTGTTTCCCTGTAAAACAAACCGGCGCCTCTCCCAGCCCCCCACAACCCGCGCCACCCACTGCACACCCAGCCTCCCCACACCCCCACCCCCACCCCATACTTACCTCCGGACTCGTGGATGATCTTCGGTGGACCGGGAACACGTCTGCACTCTTCAGAGCTGACCGCCGAACTGAGAAATGCTGGTAAGCTGTATAATGGGCTCTACATAGGAGGGTTTCAACTTTTTGCATATCTCAGTCATTTTGGAATTTTTACCAAATTTTCAACTTGGGTTTTGGGACCCTTCTCATGAATGATGTCACTGTCATGGCGTTATTTGGGTCGAAGGGTGATTTTGCAGGCACTGTGGTCACTGCGCACGGCCTCGAATAATGCCATGACAGCTGTTTATCGATGAATGGGGTCCCATAGTGATAAATCAAAATACTGTTCTGGCGTCGTTGCGCGGTTCCTATGCAGGCTCGTAAGTTCGCGAATTTTCAATATTTTCACTCCAGATTTTCAACATTGCCATTTTATCACACCTTCTTATGAGCTGTATAGCTGTCATTTTTCACATCTCACCCAAAATGTCTTTCCACCCAGGTAGCGCACAATGGCGCAGTCGGTGTGCGAAATCAATGTATGGAACACATTAAGAAAATCACAGTGATACTGTTCATGAGCAGAGGTCTCAAAATGGCAATGTTGAAAATTTAGTGAAAAAATTCCTAAAAATGACTGTTTTACGAGCGTGTGTTGCGCAGTTCCTATGCACGCTCGTACGTTTGCGAATTTTCAATATTTGCACTCCAGATTTTCAACATTGCCATTTTACTACACCTCCTCATGAGCAGTACAGCTGTCATTTTTCACATCCTGCCCAAAATGTGTTTCTGCCCATGTAGCGCACAATGGCGTCAGTCGGTGTGCGAACTCAATGTATGGGACACAGTAAGAAAACCACAGTGAAACTGTTCATTAGCAGAGGTTTTAAAATGGCAATGTTGAAAATTTGGTGAAAAATTCCTAAAATGACTGTTTTACGATCGCATTGCTAAGTTCACCGTTTCACAACGTGAGGTTTGCTAATTTTCAATATTTCACTCCAGATTTTCAACATTGGCATTTTACCACACTTCCTTATGAGCAATACAGCTGTCATTTTTCACATCCTGCCCAAAACGTGTTTCTGCCTATGTAGCGCACAATGGGGGTAACAAAATGATCATGCTGACAATTTATTGTGCAAATACCAGCAATCGCACAGGGCATTAGGGTAAAGCACCATACATGCCAAACACCACTGCAAATGCCTGCAAGCGAACGTTCGGCATTGACAAATGCTTGTCTTTTACTATGGTGCTGAAAGGAGTTCGGCAGAGTACTGGGATGTACGCTCACTTTTCCTCATTCTCCTGCACCAGGAAAAGAAATAGTAGACAGTGCGCTCTCAGATTAAGCAGCGCTTTGTATTTCTAGTCTAAAGACAAAGCCGAGGTGCTGAGTGGCTGACTTAAAGAAGCAATGTTTAGCAGCTGTTAAAATTATCCGTTTTGGCACAAACCCCCTTTTCTGTGGACATTAAACTCCATTTGTTTTAAAAAATAAAACACAAAACTGCTAAAAAGAAAATAAAGAGAGGGGTCAGATTAAATAAAACAAAATATACCCCATAATTTAAAATTGCCCGGATGCATTGCTAAGGAAGGAACCTTAGCAACAAGTGTACATTTAAGTTTAGAACAAGGCAATTCATTCTGTCCTTGTTTTTTTTTTTTGTTTTTTTTTGCTTTACATACCAGGACCTTCCTAGAAAAGGATGATGTTTCATGAGTGGCTAGCACTTATATGCAGGAATTCTTAGGGACCAACCGCCCCTTCTTTCTCTACTTTTAGTGTATGTTTCTATGGAGGTATTACATAAGAGGGGGTGGAGTCAGTATGTTAAGTGACCCTTATCTATGCATTTAAACATTTATGTATTCTCTGAAAAGTTGGACTAATTTGAAAAGAATAATTAATGAATATTAATAAAATTAATCTGGTGGACTCTGATGCTGCCAAAATTTATGTATTAGTATAAGATTTTTTTTATGTATTAGTGATGGGGCTGATCAGATGTCCTATGATGTCATCAAGTGGGCAGTATAAAATGTTTGGAAGTTAATCATCCTTCAGATAGGTTTTGGACACAGAGGATGGTGGTCCTGTTGGTCATATAGGATCACTCTGTGGTACATCTTTAGGTTCTTTAAGAACTGTGGAATTTATTTCCTTTTGTTTGACAAAATAATATTTTGATTTAATTTGATCCTAAATAAATTTATTTTAACGCACTAAGGAAGTGTGTTCCAGCAGCTAAATCGTGTTCTGTGTTGTCACTCAACTTCCACCCTCCGACAAATGCCACTTAGGTAGTGAGCGGCGAGTCTGCTTCCATTAGCCAATCAATTCCACTGCTGCAGGTGCTGAGGCAGACATTGGTGAATGTACAGCATAGCCTTGATGTTGCCGGAGACAGTGCTAGCAGTATGTTGCTGAAACACACGCTGACAGTATTCGACCAGAATCGTCACATCTTGAGCATTCAGCGTAGTGACAACTTTGCAACAGCAACAATGTTTGACCCACGATACAAACATGGAATTGCCTCAGTACTGGAGGGTGGGCCTGAACAGGTAAAAAATGTCAGGGGGCAACTGGTGCACTTGGTTCATGGGACACAGAAGTCACGTGCCAAGGTCAGCAAACCTCAGCAGCATAATCCGGCTGAAGGTGCACCTGGAGGAGCATCAAGCATATCCTGTAAGGGGAAGGGGACTGCAGTTTCAGGTGGTCTGTCATCAGAAGCGGTCGGCGTTAACCCACTTTGGGAGGCATTGTCCCAAGTGGGGATTTGTGACATATATGATTCCGGAGAACAGGATGATGCATCAGCCACTGGACTTAGTGCAGCACAGAGAATGGTTGAGTCATATTTGTCTGAAAACAGGCATCTGTCAGTAACTGATGATCCTCTTTTATACTGGAGTGGAAAGGTCAGTGAATGGCCAAAGCTGACTGCAGTAGCACTGAAGTACCTGACATGCCCACCCTCCAGAGTAAGTGTCGAGAGGGTTTTCAGCTCAGCAGGTGCAATAGTTCGGGATTATCATACAAACCTCTCTCCTACAAATGTCAGTTTGCTAACATTTATGAAAATGAATGAGCGGCACATACCAGCTCAGACTGCAACCTCTGTATTCGTACCCTGGCCTAGTCATGGTTTTGCTGACATAGAAATGGACCATCCTGGTGACACTGGCAGTGGCAGCATGAAACTGCCTACCACTGACGTAGATGACGACACAATGCAGAAATAATTTCCCAGTGGTTAGAATTCAGACATAGATGACTGTGAGGGCAGCTTTCTTTAGGAGGATGATGATGAAGCTAATGTTGTGGGTTTTAACTCAAGTGGCTAAAAGGCTGTCACATTTGTTGTATGATATATGTTTTCTTTTCCATAAAGTTAAATGAGTGTCCCACTTAGAATGATTCAAATTCCATATGTCACGTCACATTTGTAACACAGAGCACAATATATCCTGGCCCCTGTACCATCACCATAAGACTGCTGTTAGCCAGTGCCACTAAAGAGAATGTCACCATGTGCCCCCCTGGACCAACATCACCATAAGACCGCTGTTAGCAACTGCCACCAGAGGGAATTACTTTGTCTGCCCCCCTGGACCACCACCATAAGACTACTGTTTGCCAGTGCCACTAAAGGGAATGTCACTGTGTGCCCCCTGGACTACCACCATGAAACCGCTGTTAACCACTGCCAGCCACCAGGGGGAATGACATTGTGTGCCCCCTTGGACCACCACCACCATAATACTGCTGTTAGCCACTGCCACCACCACCAGATGCAGGAGGATGTGAGAGGGAATGTCATCATCTGCCTCAGCTGTGACTGTCACCACCACCACCCACCACCATGCTATATTCATCAGCTGTTTGCCCGGGCTCTTCCTTTTGAATATAGCTTGCTTTGTGCTCTAGGCAGTGTTAACTTAGCCCAGGACAATGTTTTGAATATCTGGCCCAAAAGTTAGGATTAACTCACGATTCAAAAGTTGGTCATGTCACAAGTGGTGTACCCCAAGGGTTTGTCCTGGGTCCTGCTTTATTCAGTAACTTTATTAGCAACATATCAATTAGCTCTTTAAATTTAATTTCAAAATTTGCTGAAATACCTGCCTCTTGATTATCCCCAGTGCTCTGCACCCGCTAGAACAAGTGACTACATGCAAGTACCTAGGCATCACGTTCAATACTGCCCTCTCCTTTCACACCCACATTAATGCCCTGTCAGCTGCCATTAACTCTCAGATTGGCCTGCTATACTGTCACAGGGACTGCCTGCCTCAGGTTGCCCGCAAGCTGGCCATCATCTCCTCCGTCTTGTCCCTCATGGACTATAGCTTGCCCATCTACACTACAGCTGACAACACTGCCCTCCAAAATCCAACTCTCCATCAATAAGGCCTGTAGGCTCCTGACCGGTGCCCCCAGCCGTGCTCACACCTGCCTTTCCTATACTACCACCAATCTTCTCAAATTTGAGGAGTGACTGCTCTACCTGATCTGCCTTCTCGCTAAGAAATCTCTGCTAGGACTCTTTCCCCCAGGGTTCTCCACCTCCCTACAGCAGCCACCTTCGTCCGTCACCACCCATAGCTCTGTAAGGCCACTTTCAAGGTGCCCAAGAACCAAGACCTCTCTTGCCCAGAGATCCTTCTCTACAGCCTCCACCTGGTTCAACTCCCTCCTAGCTGCATCTCCAACTTGCAAAAGTGGCTCCTTCAAAACAACCTTCGAACCATATCTTTAATACCCGCTGTTGTAGGTGCAACTAACCCCTGTTGTAACCTGTGGTTCCCGCCTTGCCCCTGGCTCGACAATGTCCACTGGACAGCCTTTCCCTCCCCAGACCTACCCTTCCTAGGTCCAAACAGGATGTAACCCACTGTCTTCTCTGAGGACCTACTATATCCATGAGTGTAACTCACAATTTTGTAACATTATGTAACCCAAGTAACATACAAACTACTACATTATGTAACCTAAGTGTATCTATGTTAAATGTTCCTTTTATTGCACTTGTAATGTTATCCTCTGTTTTAATCTGCACTGTAATAACTGTCTTGATGTCTGCGATGAGGTTCCTTTGTAAATGAGTCTCTGACTCAAAGGTTGTAAACCCGATTTGTAATGAATAAATGATGACACAAAGCTTGGTGGTAGAGTGGATAACCCTCATAGTTTAAAGTCACTAGAACATGATCACCAATCTATAGAATCATGGGCAGCTCAAAATTCCATGGAATTCAATGCTGAAAAATGTATTGTCCTTCATTTAGGGAAAACAAATCCCTCAAACAAATTCTATTTAAGAAACTCTCTGCTTAAGTTCTCTACAGTGAAGGAGATTTGGGGATCCAAATAAATAGTAAAGTATCCTCGTCTACACACTGTGTGCCGGATATTCAAAGGTTGCGCCATGCCAATAGGGTTCTTGTGTCGCGAAGTCTGAAATGCGCCATTCTGCGATATTCATCAGGAGGCAGTTGCGCCACTGAAAACAGGCTGAGCAACAGTGCAATGCAAATGAATGCATGCTGAACTGGAGGGAGGAACCATGCATAAACTGCACAGCCCGATATTCAGCGGGCTGTGCAGAGTTATGCAGCGCAACCCACAACCTGCGCCTGCACAACTTTGAGCCAAAAAGTCTAAGTCGAGGGGCCACCCACAGGTGAGCTGCTGCATTGCAGGACGCAACACAGCAGCTGCCACCTGTGGCTGGCCCTCAACCCACACCCTGTGCCCCTGCAGCCTGATCGCGGGCAAAAGAGTAATATCCCACCACCACCCCACTGTCCGGTCCGGGCACAGCCGTAAATCCCCACCAGCCCGATTGCAGGCAGCAAAGTGTCTGCCCCCTAACATATCCCTGGTGGTCCAGTGGACCGTAAATCCCGATGCCAGGATTGTGTATTAACTAGCGCCTCCACCTCCCGATTATATCCCTGGTGGTCAGTGGACCGAACATCCCGATCGTGGGATTGTGTATTAACAACCCCCACCTCCGATTATATCCCTGGTGGTCCAGTGGACGAACATCGATCGTGGGATTGTGTATGCTACTTCACCTCGATTATATCCCTGGTGGTCCAGTGGACCGAACATCGATCGGCGGGTTGTGTATTAACCCCCACCTCCCGATTATATCCCTGGTGGTTCAGTGGAGCGAACATACCGATCGCGGGATGGAGTGTGCAAACAACCCCCAAAACATCCTGGTGCCTAGTGTCCCCACCCCACCTACCAGCGAAGCCTCCACCCCCTCCCCGCGGCGGTGGTGGCAGCATCCACCGCCTGCCGCCCGCTGCCCGCCCGACTGTCTTATGCGGTATGGGCTGCATGCCCATGGCTTTTGCTCTGCACCAATGGGTGTGCAGCCCTACCTGGCAGTCAGTCATTCGGATCCACTGGACCACCAGGGATCGTCGGGGAGCCACATTGCTGCCAGCGATCGGGCTGGTGGGGGATTAAACTATCACGATCGGGCCAGTGGGGGTGGTGGTGGGGATTATACACTGTTTCGCCCGTGATCAGGCTGCAGGCGTCAGTCCCCGGCGGCTGCTGCCTGGCAGGGTGCCAGGCGCAAGTCCTCGGGATCGGCGCACCTGCATGCTAATAGCATGCAAATGGGGCCATAATCAGGTAAATGGCCCCCCTGCCCTTGCATGAATTAGCCCATTTGCATGTCACCTTTTGAATATAGGATTTTGCGCATCGGCAATGGTACTGCGCCACAGCAAGTTGAGATGCTCCCTCTGACCTTGCGGTGGCGCAAAGTTTCCACTGCGCCATGCATGATTGGCTGTGTTGGGGAGATATTCAAAGGAGTTGCTCAAGGGTGCCACTCCTTTGAATATCGCTTCTGACACACTCCCTGTCCACATTTTGCAGTAGCCAAGGGTTTGCACCACAAAAATAGCCGCAGTTTGAATATCCAGCCCTGTAACAAATTGCCCATGTAACTAATATTATCTTAAAACAAATTAAGAGAACATTTATTAATAAGTCTGAACACTGTCTCATCCCCTGTGCAGGGCTTATGTCTGGCCTCATCTTGATTTTGCTTCTCCTTACTGGAACTCTTTATTTAAAGTGATATCAATAGGCTAGAACAGGTTCAGAGGAGATTCACAAAAATGATTCCCAAACTTTCACACCTTGACTATGACGCCAGGTTAAAAGCCACTGGCTTATTGCCTCTACATCAAAGAAGGTACAGAGGCGACCTCTTATTCCTCTTCAAAATTCTTGAGTCTAAGGGCCAGATATTCAAAGCGTTGTGCCTAGTGCAAATCCATAGTGCTGGAAAACAACTGGATTTGCGCAAGGCTGCAATATTCAAAAGTCCTATTAGCTTCGGCGCTATGTGGTTGCACTGACACTAAAAGATAATTGTATACAGGCGGGGTTGGGGAGTGCCCAGGAATGGCGGTAGTGCAGCATGTTCAAACATACAGCGACTGCATACAGGCATTAGCTGACCTGTAGCATCGGCCAATACCGCTGGAGAAAAAAGCTATGTACGCGCGTGGTGCCCCCCAGCACAAATCCTGACCCCCACTGGAAATAATTAAACCAAAGGTTCCCTGGTAGTCCAGTGGTCCACACATCCCCCAGCACAAATCCAGACCCCCATTCCACTGTAATAATTATTTGTACCCTGGTAGTCTAGTGGTCCCCCCAACCGGAAGTGACACCCGCGCTCATCAAAATAACATCCAGGAACAGAGCCAGCGACTGGCTCAGCCCTCCTCTCACCAGCACAATTGGCCACTGACTGAGGTACGAATGAGTGGTATGTTAATGAATGGATTACTTACAGTACCGCCCATTCATACCTCAGTCAGCGGCCAGCCATGGTGGTGAGAGGAGGGCTGAGTTGGTCGAGCTCTGCCTGGATGTTATTTGGATGAAGCTGGGGTGTCACTGATGGATGGGAACTACTCAAGGCTGGATTAACACATAAGCCAATGACGCCATGGTGTGGGGTTACTGGTTGGGGGCAAATAAACCAGATCTTATGTGCAGCAGAATGTCTCTGTGAAGGTAGCGCTTGCACTGTCATTCATTTGTCCTGACCCAAGATAGTGCCCCGGGTGGGGGCTTGCTGCGGCTGCCACATAAAATAAAAGAGACAGAGAGAAGAATCAATCCGCTATTCACTTCCTGCCTGTCTCATCGGCCCTTGTGTACAACAACAAGTAGCTGTCACCTCCTCTAAGACCACAGTTCAGTCACATCTTTTGCTGAGCCATTACCATTTAGCACCTTTCTAAATTACACCTTTGATAAGGCACTAATGGCAGAGGGACTTGGTGAACAACTGGTTGGGGACCGTTGGGGTCTTTGATGTTCCTGTGTCGGCACCTCCATCAACAGCAGCTGTCTGTCTGCTGCAATTTCATTTGCATAAGGGATCAGCTGGGAAAACAAGCTGAAGAAGCCAGCCGCCACTCCCTAGCCGTTACATGCCATCAACCAGGTATAAATATATGGCATGGGATCATGTCACAGCCATTTCTTTCTTCTGGGTTGGGCTGGCTAGCTATTATAGTAAGTTATGGTTTAGTTGGTTGTCTTGCTATCGTTGCTGGCTCCAGTCCAACTTGAGCTGTCTCCACACGAGTCACAACTCAACTCCACTTACTCCGACCGGACCCTCAATTCATTTTGGACTTTATTTCATAATGTTGATTTTGTCCACTAGCCTTTGTATCTACCCATTTTGCCAGTCCGAAACAAATTGCCACCAGCTGGCCCCTCTGGTCCAACAGTTCACCCGCTACCACTGTTGCTTGCTACTTGCAAACTAGGATGCCAGGTGGCTAACACTTTGCCAAGAAACAACTGCATGTTTGTAAGGTACCGTTCCCCGATTCTGCTGCTTTCCTTTTCACATTTGTTTGAGTGGACCCAGTGGTGCTGTTTCCTGCAGTGCTGTGCTGGGCTGGTGGCTGGTACATTAAACAACTATAAACTGAAAACTGTATGACACCAATGGCAATTATGTAGTTAATTTAATGTACTTTGCAATTAAGTAATGTAGTGCATGTAATACTGTAAGTTAATTAAACACTACCACTAGACTACCAAGGATACATGTACACAGTGGAGCAGGGGTCAGGATTTGTGCTGGGGGATGGGGGGAACCACTGCACTACCAGGGTCGCAGGTGCGTAAGAGACACACATGCATGGGTGCATTGTATGCACTGATTGTGCCTGCCAGCACACAGTTCCTGCAGCGTCCAGCCTGTACTTCCATTCTGACCAAAAGGTGGAGCTGTGTGCACCATGCAAACTGCATGGTAATGTATGCTAAGCAGCACATATTGAGATGCAAATGTGCCTGTTTGCCCATGGATTACCCTAAGTAGGCTCATTGCATGGGAGCTTTGAGCCATGGCTGCGTTTGCTAGGGCTAACCAGTTTGCATTGGACTAATGTGTTAGTACTGCCAATCAGGTTAGCCCTGGCAAACTCACTTCAGCATAGCACACTAGCACAGTTCTGCAGTATGTGGCTTACATTGTTGTTTGCAGTAGAGGTCAGACATCTCTGTGCAATCACGCTGATATTCTCCACCTAATGAGCTGCAGTTGCAGTGTGCACTTCCCTGTAGCTATATTCAGTGCTGTCTTATTCCAGGGCAATTTTGCCCTGCACTCTTAACCCTGTTTGAAACATAGAAACATAGACTTTGACGGCGAATGGACCGCTTGGCCCATCTAGTCTGCCCATTTCCCTACTACATGATGAGCCACAGATCCTAGTTAACCAACAGCCTATTTCTTCCTACCCCCACAAGAATTGCCTTATGTCTGTCCCATGCATTCTTGAATTCTCCCACAGTTTTAGACCCAACACTCCTCAGGAAGGCTGTTCCATGCATCCACTACCCTCTCTGTGAAATAATACTTCCTCACATTGCCCTTGAACTGCCCCCCTCTATCTTTAAATTGTGTCCCCTTGTTCTTGCACGTCTCTTTTTCTGAAAGATGCTACCCTCTTGGACTTTGTTGATTCCACTGAGGTACTTAAAAGTTTCTATCATGTCCCCTCTCTCCCTTCTTTCCTCAAAGGTATACATATTAAGCTCCTTTAGTCTCTCCTCATATGGCTTCTCTTGCAGACCCTGCACTATTTTAGTTGCCCTCCTCTGGACTGCCTCTATCCTATCTATGACCTTGCGGAGATGGGGTCTCCAGAACTGGACACAGTACTCCAGATGGGGTGTCACCAACTGTCTGTACAGAGGGATAACAACTTCCTGTTTTCTGCTGCTGATGCCTCCCTATGCATCCCAGTATACCCCAGCCCTCCCTACTGCCTTCTCACATTGCTTGCTAACCTTAAGGTCATCTGATATGATTACCACTAGGTCCCTTTCCTTACTACCTCCCCCCATTGTGTATTCTTCCCTGGGTTCTTGTTTCCCAGGTGCATTATTTTGCACTTCTTTGCATTGAATCCTAGCTGCCATACTTCTGACCATTCCTCCAACCTTGCCAAGTCCATTCTCATCCTTTCCACGCCTCCTTGTGTATCAACCCTGTTGCAGATCTTTGTGTCATCTGCAAAGAGGCATACTTTTCCTTCCAGTCCCTCTGCAATGTCACTTATGAAGACATTAAAAAGGACTGGACATAATACTGAACCCTCTGGGTGCCCACTAGTAACGCCTCTTTCTTCAGAGTGGACTCCATTTACAATTACCTTCTGTGTCCTGTTGTCTGCCAATGTTTCCAGGCTACCACCCTGGGACCCACTCCCAGGCTGGTTAATTTGACTATTAATCTTTGTGTGAGACTGTGTCAAATACCTTGCTAAAGTCTAGGTAGGCCATGTTCATGGCCCCTCCCTCAGTCTACTACTTTGGTCACCCAGTCAAAGAAATCAATTAGATTCGTCTGACATGACATTCCCGCTGTGAACCCATGCTGCCTTGGGTCCTGTGCCCCATTGGCCTCTAGGTACTCAACTGTTCTTTCCTTCAGAAGTGACTCCATCACTTTCCCTACCACAGAGGTCAGACTGGCAGGTCTGTAGTTTCCTGCCTCTGTCTTGGTCCCACTTTTGTGAAGGAGTATCACATCTGCCTTTCCTCTAGTCCTCGGGTACCACACCATCCTCCCATGATTTATTGAAAAGGGTAGCCAGTGGTTTCACTAGTTCTTCCCTTAATTCTTTTAGAATTCTGGGGTGAATTCCATCAGGCCCCATTGCTTTGTCCACCTTCAGTTTTAGGAGTTCTTGCAGAACCCTTTCTTCTGTGAAAGGACTGGGATCGACCCCCCTATCAAGAGTGCTTCTGTTAATTGGATTAGGCACTTCCCCTCCTCTTTTGTGAATACTGAGCAGAAATATTCATTCAGTATCCCTGCTTTTCACTGTCCCCCTCTGCCCACCACCGTTCATTCTGTTCAGCCTCACTATCCCTCCCTTTGTCTTCGGCGTTCGTGATGTACCTATAAAGGTTTATCCCCTTCTTAACCAGTGGTTATCTTTTCCTCAGTTTGGGCCTTTGCATTCTGACTTCTCTCCCTGCTTCCTTCTGCCTTAACTGGTACAGCTCTCTGTCCTGCTCCTTCTGTGTTTTCTTATACTTCCAGAGCGTATCTTTTCTTCCTGACTTTCACAGCCACCTCTTTTGAGAACCATAGTGGCTTTTCTTTCATTTTGATTTGTTTATTTGCTTCACAAAGGCTTGTTGCCTCTGTGATGGCAGTTTCATGATTCCCCATTGTTGCTCACACCTCCTTCTAGCCTGTTTGCTGGTGCTTTTCTGCACTGCTCTCCATCTTGCCAAAGTCAGCCCTCCTGAAGTCCAGTACCCTCACTTTTGTATGGCTTGACTCTATAGCTGAGGTTTAACATAGACCACACTGTTTGATGGTCACTTGTTCCCGGATGGCAACCACTTCTAGATCTGAGATCCTCTCACTGCCCCGTTGGAAACGAGGTCTAGTTGCTCCCTCTTGAGTGGGTTCCGAACTAGCTGTCTGAGGCCTACCACCTGTAGGGCATCAAGAATGGCCCTGTTCTTGGATGTGGCTGCAGCAAATGTGCTCAGTTAACATCTGGCATATTCAGGTATCCCATCAACAGTATCTCCCTTTTCTGCCATTCTAAGAATGCCTTCTATCAAATTCTTGTCGTTCCCTCCCCTGATATGGGGTCTGTACACAACCCTGTGCGGATTGTGGTGCCCTTTCCAGTCTCAAGGTGACCCACAGTGCCTCCACTCCTCCTGTTTACTCTTTTGTTCAGTTGCTTTTATCCTTCCTTTATATAGAGCTACTCCTTCCCTCTTCTCCCCTGCCTGTCTCTCCTGTAGGTTATGTACCCTGATATGTTAACATCCAGTCATGGTTTCTGTGTACCATGTTTCTGTGACTGCTACAATATCCAGGCATCCTCTTCCATCAAGGCCACGGCCATGGAGCTGTTGCCCAGACTATGGGCATTGGTACTCATTACCCTCCATTTCCTGATGGCCTTACTCCTTTTTGCCCCATCCCTGTCCTTCTTGCCTTTGTCACTTTCTCCATTTACCCCTGCCCTTCTCCCTATCGACACCTCTATGTTGGTGTTTACTGCACTTACTACCGTGATTTTTTGGGCGGGGCTAGGATTTCCCTGCTCCTTTCTAGTGCCTCCCCCCTTGGCTAGTTTAAATGCTTGCCAATGAAGCATTTAAACCTATCACCTAGGATCCTGGTTCCCTCCTGGACAGATGCAGCCCATCATGCCAGTATAGGCTTACATCACTCCAGTGGACCCCAGTCCCCAATGAAGCCAAATCCCGAGCTTCACACCAGTTTTCAACCACTGACTGAATTCCATAGTGCCGAACACCCTAGCCTCTCCTATGCCATAGATGGCAGCACCTCCGAGAAGGTTACCGTCGTACTGCTTATCTAAGGCCCCTCCCAATTCCACAAACTCTTCCTGCACTGCTCTAATCCTTTCTTAGCGGGTCATTTGTCCCTAGGTGGACAATGACATCCAGCTCCCTCCCTGTGCAGCTGCTCGGCAATCCTGAGGATTCGCTCCCTGTCCCTCAAGCCATGGCGCCAGGCAGGCACCTTACCTCCCTCTCCCTTCCTCCCCAGTTCTACCTTCTTAACAATGGAGTACCCACCAGGAGTTGTTTTCTTCCCTGCAGGGTCCCTGCCACCCTCCTGTGGGTCTCCTTTGTGGAGTTCTCAGCATCCTCCTAGGTCTCCACTGTGGGTGCCTCCATGGAGGAACCACACTTTGCCAGAATGGCATAGGGTGTGGAGTGGTACAACTGGGCATGTGCCTCTGTTCCACCACCTCACCTCCCTGGAGCCCACTGTGGTCCAACTGCTCCTCTTTCTTGGCAACCTCTGAGGCAATGGCAGTGGCACTGGTGGTCCCTGGATGGAAGAGAGGTCCCACAAATCCTGGCCAACTAAGCCTGGAGATGAGCAACCTCCTCCCTCAGTCCAGAGAGGTGTCTGCAGATGGGACAGCACACATCCTCCAGAACATCTCCCGGAATACTGCTGCTCCACAGCCACTGCACTGCACCACTCCCATCATGTCTTATTTCTGGCCCCTTAACAGTTTGCAGTCCTTACTCTTTCCTCTGTTTTTTTTCTCTCTCTCTCTCCTTACTTTCTGCCTGTGTGCCCTTTAAGCTCTTGATTGTCCTGTTCTGAGACAAGAATATCATATATTTCTTAGTAGACCCCTTACTTGCTCAGAGACAGACCTCCAGCAGCTAGAGGGGGCTAGAGAGCTACTCTTGCCCTTCTAGGATGGTGGGTATTGAGTAGCTCTGTGATCACTCACTTACTGCTCCCAAACAGGAAATTCCTGTTATCAGTCAATTCTGTGCCTATAAAGTAGAACTATCTTTGGGTGGGAGGGTGGAGGGAGGGAAGGAGGGCAATATAGTCCCAGTAGAGAAGTCCAGTCACACAGCAGTCCTTTCTCCTGGTGTCTTCTGCCAAGCTACTAGCAAAATCTTTCTAAGGCAGTCTTTAAATGTAGCTTCCTTCTAGCTAAGCCACTCCCCTACTTACTAGATCTTTCTACAAGTAATTTAAACCTCACAGCCATCACGTCCTTTCAATCACCTGAGATTTACACCTAGATAACTGTTCAGATAACCATTCAGTTCAGTTAACTCAGACAAACACTCACTTTTTTGTTTTGTTTGTTAGTTTTTTTTACCCTAAATTAAAGTTCCAAGTACAAGAGTTCTACTTCTTAGTCCCAGGAGAGAAGTCCAGTCACATAGCAGTCCTTTCTCCTGGTGTCTTCTGCCAAGCTACTAGCAAAATCTTTCTAAGGCACTCTTTAAATGTAGCTTCCTTCTAGCTAAGCCACTCCCCTACTTACTAGATCTTTCTACAAGTAATTTAAACCTCACAGCTATCACGTCCTTTCAATCACCAGAGATTTACACCTAGATAACTGTTCAGATAACCATTCAGTTCAGTTAACTCATACAAACACACTTTTTTGTTTTGTTTGTTAGTGTTTTTACCCTAAATTAAAGTTTCAAGTACAAGAGTTCTACTTCTTTAGTCCCAGCAGAGAAGTCCAGTCACACAGCAGTCCTTTCTCCTGGTGTCTTCTGCCAAGCTACTAGCAAAATCTTTCTAAGGCAGTCTTTAAATGTAGCTTCCTTCTAGCTAAGCCACTCCCCCTACTTACTAGATCTTTCTACAAGTAATTTAAACCTCACAGCTATCAAGTCCTTTCAATCACCTGAGATTTACACCTAGATAACTGTTTAGATAACCACTCAGTTCAGTTAACTCAGACAGAAACGAACTTTTTTTGTTTTGTTTGTTAGTTTTTTTACCCTAAATTAAAGTTGCAAGTACAAGAGTTCTACTTCTTTAGTCCCAGGACAGAAGTCCAGACACACAGCAGTCCTTTCTCCAGGTGTCTTCTGCAAGCTACTGTTTGCCCGGCTTCCTTTGCTTGCTATATCCAGCTGGTTTTGCACCAGACTATTTCCTTTTGAATATAGCTTGCTTTGTGCTCCGGGCTAAGTTTGCCCGACGAGCACTGCTAATTTAGACCCGGGGCAAAGTTTTGAATATCTGTCCCTAAATCTTTAATGAAACAATGTGGACCGTCCTTAGCCACAGAATGCATAGTAGGAAGAGTCCACAACAAACAATTAGCCATTCATTGGGCAAAAACTAATAAAAGGGATAACTAATTCTGTATTAGAGCAGCTAGAGCCTGGATCTTATTGCCCCAAGAACTAGTAAACTGTTCTAATTTTGATACCTTTAAGAACAGTCTTGATGCCTGGTGAAACCAACATTACTCTTGAAACTAATGGCCCACACTTATGGGGGGCAATCTCGATGGGCCTTGTGCCTACTTTTGTCCTACCTAATCCAGTAAATCCAGTAAAACTCAATGTTTAAAATAAGAATCTGTCACTGATCAGCTATTAATGAATACAGTTACTGTCTGAGCTCCTCAACGTTTGAGTGTCTACCAAGTGAAACAGTATACAGGATACTACAGAGCGGGTGATTAGTGTGATGTGTCAGAAGAGAGCTTTTTATTTTTAGATACCCTGATAACTGTGACAAGTAAATAACAAAGCATGCAAGCCCCAGTTTTACCAAATACAGCATTTTCATCCATGCTCTGCTCTTGCAGACTAAAGCGCTCAGTCAGAGATTGATTTGGATTGGTTCATGTTTAAACTGCTATGCATTATAGACTACTGGACTGTTTTGATCTTCATTTATAAACAACTGCATAATTGTATACAATATTTGCACTGGACTCTGCGGAGATACTGTGTTTTTTTTTTCTGGCACCTATTTTTCTCCAGTACAACAGAGCACTTTATTCTGCACATTGTGATAGGAGCTTTAAATTTACTCATGAAGTGCTACAGAAATGGTAAGGTTCTAACTGTTATTGAAAAGTGCGTCAATTTTTATTTCACTTGTCATCTTTGTTTCAGTGCACATAGTAGTGGATGCTAAAAATAGGATATATAATGCCTACTTGTCAGTCACAGTAACACTGGCAGGTTGATTTTTTCTAGCTGTATAGTTCAGCACAATAAAAAACACCTTTTGTCCACACTCATGTGTTTCTGTGACTCCTGGAGTCAAAGTGCTGTTTTATTGTAATCCTGATCTTGCAATGGGTGGTACCGGTTTGTTAAGCATGTGAGAAAAGCAGATTCAAATCACAAAAGAAAAAGTTAATCATTGAATAGCCATTTGATTCCTTTAGAGCTTCTGCCCGTGCATAGCTGTATACTGTCATCGGGTAGAGGCATGACACCAATGAACTGTAACTTTATCAGATTTAAACAAACAACAAAGTCTGAAGTACTGCGCAGTAGTTACAGTCCAGTAGCTAAACACTGTATAAACCAGAGTGCAATGTGTCACACAACCGATGGTATCAGTGAGATCTTCTGTATGTGGACACCTAGTCAGAGTTATTGATGGATGTGTTTAACTGTTTTAACATTTCTACAACTCCTCAGTCTTCAGCTGTTTTTGTTGGGTGGTATCACAAACATCTATTCAAATTTTAATCTTGGATCAAAATCAGGGTCACATGTTGAAACCTGATAAAATTATGTACACTCAGGAAGCTGCTAGAATGGGGTCTCAGTGTGTAATGCATTTCTAATGAAGTCCAAGACTGCAACTTTAGTGTAAATCTGGGACAGCAGAGAAGTATGCTAAAGACATTAAGTATCAGGCTAACTGCAGTAAATCAAGGCTGATTTTTTTTAATAAACTAAAAAAAAAAATCCTGAAGACCAACTAGTAATGGCTTTATGGTACATTGCCGTCAAGTTTATATTTAGCTGCTGGACTGTAAGGACTGCATGGGCTGAGTTATTCAGACCTTGTAGTTCTTTACACTGGCACAGAGGCAGTTGTATTCTCTATGGTATTGACAGGGATTCGGGATGCAAAACCCTCCCAAACCCCACTAAATGAATGCCTAGCTGGATAGCCCTTCTAAATCCCTTCAAAATGGAAATGCTGATTTTCAGTGGGGTGAAGGATGCAAGGAATGTAATTCAAACACTGAAAGTTTTACAGTGCTCTGTTTCCAAAATAGTCACACTACTAGTACTGCTGTTGCCGCTATGAAATAAAAAAAAAACACAAACAGGGTGAGAAAGTGAGTATCATATTGTAATGACTTCATTCTCTGCACTTCATATAGTCTCGTGGCACACTGCAGGACTGATGGATGAGACGTGGTTAGTCTAACTGTGTGGATTTTCAGGAAAATGATTAAAAAAGCTACCTATGGATTCATAGCTGTTTTATGATTTGAGCTTTAGAGAAGCGCAAGTGCAAGTGAATGTAAATAATCTAGTTTACATTTACACTCACGCACCTCATAATGGAGTTGAATATAAAAAAAAAAGAGAAATGTACAGGACAAGATCAGACTTGAAAGTGTGAAGGTTGAATTTGACCCTTCCACCACCCCCATTCATATTACCTCCTCTGCTTGTCAAAGCTTGCAAGTTGTTGAATAATGAAAATCACTTGGCACTCGCAAACCAGTCTGCACAGATGGGCACTGTTTTCATCTTTCCTCTAATGACATTGTTACATTATGTGCATACTTATTGTTGGTCCATTTGTTAGTGCTGTAGTGGTGCTGGGGGGGGGCACCTAGTAGTTGTTTCTACAGAATTGCAGTATTTGAACAGTGCTCTGTCAAAAATGTTTCCGTTGCACTGCTTATGTTCTGCCTGTCTCCCATCACACACCCCATCACCTACACACAGACTGATTTTTTATTAAACATTCTGCTTCCTACCAGGTGATAAAAAAAATATGTATTGGCCCGTTTACTGCCCCTCCCCCATTTTAGAAAGGAGATAGTATAACTACTTTATAGGTAACGTTAATGCTGAGGTGTGTTTGTTTATTGTGGTCCGCATCCTGTCACATAGCTCGAAGGCGCCAATGTAATTTATTGGACACAAAGTCAAACCGACGTGCTTACTTTTTAACAGTACCGGTGCTTCCAAATCTCCAACTCAGTATATTTATGAACAATTGTAATTCCTTGGTGCTCTGCAAATTTACTTGTGAGGAGAGCCAGGCTCATGTGATATACTTGTCTGTTTAGTTTGGTTGCACAATAATTGGTTCGCCTGTTCTTCTGATACTGTGAACAGATGGATATGACCACATATTTCATCAATGCTGTTAAAAAAACATCGGAATTAATACTGCCAGGGTAACTTGAGGGGCCAGAGAAACAGTGGTGTAGATAACGTTAGTGTCAGCACCAAAAACACAGAGATTGCACACTTAATTCAAGGTCACTATCTGACGGTGGTGAGGAGAACTACTGTACAAAGTACAGCTGTAAAACAGGCTTGGACAATAACTTTTAACTTTATAACTGGAGCAGCCATTTTTATGTTTGCTTGCACGCATATGCAAGAAACATAGTGCCATCATCTGAGTTTTTCAGAGGTGTGTCAGCATCTTCCAATTCAGTCAGTGTGTTTGCAGGCGTGGTCACAGTTCTCCAGTCACTGCTGGAGCTGTCTATGACAGCAGTTGAAAATGCAGTGGCATACAGTTGAAAGAGGGAGCTAAGCTTCAGTGAGCAGCTCCCCCACCCCACCCCACACACACAGATCAACTGTGTTGGTTACCTGATAGATGGCTGTAGTCTTGTCTAGCTATAGAGACAAGCCACACATCATTACTTTAATAAACTGTTCCCTGCCACAGCAGGACCACCAAAATGTGTGGGTGCCTAACAGTCCTTACTCACACCAGCTCTCCAAAGCACACCTTCATGGACTCCATGGGTTCTAATCCTCCAGAAAAAAAATACCTCAGCATTTGATTTGAAAACTCAGACTTCGTTGTATGTGTAATTCCAAGCATTTTCTCTTACTAGACTCTGTCAGTGTGAACTCCCCACTGCTAAAACCTATGCCAACAAACTTGAGCATACTGCACTACCTGCAGCTGAAGTAAAGAACAGCCAGAATGCAGAAAGGAGAACATACTGCTATGCATTTCAGCAGCAGCCAGTGGGGGAGGTTTTCATGACTGAAGCACTTTAATGCACCTTTTAGTGCTGTCATATACACACCTCTGTGTGGTAATTCACTAAACTGCACACTTAGTCTGGTAATGCAGCTTCAAAATATTTTTTTTCTCTGAATTGCCATGAGCTGGCATTTTTATATGACTGCAGAAACAAGATGCTGTATGTCAGCCATGTGTCTGCATTCCCACACTCATCACCCTCACAACTCTCAAACAAAGCCAATGGTGCTTACTGAATTGAGAAGGGTTACATGGATTTCAGAAGTTGTGCCAGATACACTGCATATTGCCTCATCCACTCTTTTTGTTTCAACCCTCCATCCCCACTTCTCTTGGGCAAAGCATGAAGGCTAGTTCACACTAGCACATTCAGATACTTAATAATTCACATTTCCTTTCAAATCAGGGAAAGGCATGTTGTTGGTCTATTACACTGTGAAAACAAGCATTTGTCAATGCTGAATGTTGCTTGCTTCTATGTGCTGTTTAGGTATTTGGAAGTCATTGGAGTGCAAATATTGAAAATTCGCGAACTTACGAGCGTGCATAGGAACTGCGCAATGCACGCTCAGAAAACAGTCATTTTTAGGAATTTTTTCACCAAATTTTCAACATAGCCATTTTAAGACCTCTGCTCATGAACAGTGTCACTGATTTTCGTAATGTGTCCCATACATTGAGTTCGCACACCGACTGCACCATTGTGCGCTACATGGGCGGAAACACGTTTTGGGCAGGATGTGAAATATGACAGCTGTACTGCTCATAAGGAGGTGTGGTAAAATGGCAATGTTGTAAATCTAGAGTGAAAATATTGAAAATTCGCAAACTTACAAGCGTGCGTAGGAACTGCGCAACGTAGGCTCGTAAAACAGTCATTTTTAGGAATTTTTTCACCCAATTTTCAACATAGCCATTTTATGTCTTCTGCTAATGAACAGTGTCACTGTGATTTTCTTAATGTGTGCTATACATTGAGTTCGCAAACCGACTGCGCCATTGTGTGCTACATGAGTGGAAACACGTTTTGGGCAGGATGTGAAAAATGACAGCTGTACTGCTCATGAGGAGGTGTGGTAAAATGGCAATGTTGAAAATCTGGGTGAAAATATTGAAAATTCACGAACTTACGAACATCAAATGAGAGAACTTCGCAATGCCTAACGTAAAACAATCATTTTAGGAATTTTTTCACCAGATTTTCAACATAGCCATTTTAAGACCTCTGCTCATGAACAGTGTCACTGTGATTTTCTTAATGTGTCCCATACTTTGAGTTCGCACACCGACTGCGCCATTGTGCGCTACATGGGTGGAAACACATTTTGGGCAGGATGTGAAAAATGACAGCTGTACTGCTCATCAGGAGGTGTGGTAAAATGGCAATGTTGAAAATCTGGAGTGAAAATATTGAAAATTCGCAAACTTACGAGCGTGCATAGGAACTGTGCAACACACTCGTAAAACAGTCATTTTTAGGAATTTTTTCACCCAATTTTCAACATAGCCATTTTATGTCTTCTGCTAATGAACAGTGTCACTGTGATTTTCTTAATGTGTGCTATACATTGAGTTCAAAACCGACTGCGCCATTGTGTGCTACATGTGTGGAAACACGTTTTGGGCAGGATGTGAAAAATGACAGCTGTACTGCTCATGAGGAGGTGTGGTAAAATGGCAATGTTGAAAATCTGGAGTGAAAATATTGAAAATTCACGAACTTACGAACATGCGTAGAACTGCGCAATGCACGCTAGTAAAACAATCATTTTTAGGAATTTTTTCACCAGATTTTCAACATAGCCATTTTAAGACCTCTGCTCATGAACAGTGTCATTGTGATTTTCTTAATGTGTCCCATACTTTGAGTTCGCACACCGACTGCGCCATTGTGTGCTACATGGGCGGAAACACATTTTGGGCAGGATGTGAAAAATGACAGCTGTACTGCTCATCAGGAGGTGTGGTAAAATGGCAATGTTGAAAATCTGGAGTGAAAATATTGAAAATTCGCAAACTTACGAGCGTGCATAGGAACTGTGCAACACACACTCATAAAACAGTCATTTTTAGGAATTTTTTCACCAAATTTTCAACACAGCCATTTTAAGACCTCTGCTCATGAACAGTGTCACTGTAATTTTCTCAATGTGTCCCATACATTGAGTTCACTCACCGACTGCACCATTGTGCGCTACATGGGTGGAAACACATTTTGGGCAGGATGTGAAAAATGACAGCTGTACTGCTCATCAGGAGGTGTGGTAAAATGGCAATGTTGAAAATCTGGAGTGAAAATATTGAAAATTCTCAAACTTACGAGCGTGGGAACTGTGCAATGCACACTCGTAAAATAGTCATTTTTAGGAATTCTTTCACCAAATTTTCAACATAGCCATTTTAAGATCTCTGCTCATGAACAGTGACACTGTGATTTTCTTAATGTGTCCCATACACTGAGTTTACACACTGACTGCGCCATTGTGCGCTACATGGGTGAAACACATTTTGAGCAGGATGTGAAAAATGACAGCTATACTGCTCATGAGGAGGTGTGGTAAAATGGCAATGTTGAAAATCTGAAGTGAAAATATTGAAAATTCGCAAACTTATGAGCCTACGTAGAATCTAGCAATGCAGCTCATAAAACAGTCATTTTAGGTTTTTCATCACATTTTCAACATAGCCATTTAAGACCTCTGCTCATGAACAATGTCACTGTGATTTTCTTAATGTGTCCCATACATTGATTTTGACACCGACTGTGCCATTGTGTGCTACATGGCGGAAAACGTTTTGGGTGAGATGTGAAAATGACAGCTGTACTACTCATAAGGAGGTGTAATAAAATGGCAATGTTGAAAATTTGGAGTGAAAATATTGAAAATTCATGAACTTACGAGCCTACGTAGGAACTGTGCAACTCACGCTCGTAAAACGGTAATTTTTAGGAATTTTCACCAAATTTTCAAAATAGGCTTTTGAGAGCCCACCTTATGAACGCTTGGCACTGTTGTTTCATTAATCAGGCCCAAAAGGTGGTTTCACGCATTAGTCGCGAAATCACCCGCCGGGCCTGAATAACGCCATGACAGTGACATAATTCATGAGATGGGGTCCCAAAAACCCCATATTGAAAATTTGGTGCAAAAATTCCAAAAAATGCCTAAGATATGCAACAAAGTTGAAAAAACCCCATCTAGCCCATTATACAGCTTGGTGGGTGCGGGTTATGGGAGGAGGGTGGGGAGACTGCGTGGGACTGTTTTTAATTTACAGGTTTTCTTTTTTCTATAATTGACGACGTGGGACATTTGCCATGCTGGGTGGGCTCCCAGCATGGCAAGATCAGCTGGGGGCTGTGGAGCCAATGGGGATTGGGCACCCCGTCGGTGAATGACGCAGGGGCGTTTGCCACGCTGGGGTGGGCTTCCAGCATGGCAGCAGAGAAAGCTGTTTGGGGAGGTGGAGCCGGACGGGAGTTAGGTGCCCCATCAGCAGGCGATGCAGGACATTTGCCACGCTGGGTGGGCTTCAGCGTGGCAGCAACCAGGGAGGGTGTGGCGTGCTGCAAGCACCCAGCGGTGGTTTTCTTTGAAGAGAAGACCACCGCTATCATACACAGCACCACAGCGATTGGTGCAGGACCGCCACGCTAGCTCAACAGAGCAGGGGATTGCACAGGGCAGGCACACCTCCAAAGTGTCCCATTCTCCCAAGATGTTCCTTGAGCATGCGCGCAAGCGAACGTAAAAACAAAAAACAAATGATGGACTTTAGAGGACACAGTAGCAGTGCTATCACATTGATTTTGCATTTTCCTGTAACTCTAGTGCAAATTTTCCTCCCCCATACATTTCATTATTTCACATGAAGCAGAATTGCTCTGATGCCCTGAAGCAAATGATTATTTACCTTTTAATGGACCAACATAGATGTAACAACAAGAAAAAAGTGCTCTAGCTTCGGACCAACCAGTCCTTCTTCAGAAGCTCATGGCAGTTGTTTAGAAAATACAATATTTATAACAGCTAGATAATGCAGAGAAAAACAGAAAAAAATTCCCATTGGTTTAAAATACTCATTTAAAAAAAAAAAAAGAAGATGATGTCATAGAACTTTAACAGTACTATACTGCCTTCAACCAGAAGTAACCTTGGGTTAAACGTGCTTGGTGGAACACACATACAAAGAATCCTATTGCATATAAATTTAATTGACATAAGATAACACTGCTGAAGCAGATAACTCCTAAATCAAGCTATAAGTGTCACAGTTAGTATAAGGATGTGATTACTGAAAGGCATCCCCCACCCAGATTAAAGACAAACTAAGATTGTTATAGGGCTCATGAAGTTTCGTCTGCATTATAGACAAGAATTTACCAGTAAAGTTGTCTTAAAGACATAAGTGCACATTGTGTGATGTGTAAAACCTAGCTGGACCTGTCACCCAGCTGTACTCTCCAGCTACATATAAGGCCCAAGAAATTTTAAAAACCTCAGGACTATTTAAATGATAATTTAAATATAAATTGATAATATTAGTGTCAAACAAAAAACTCTAGTCGAGGAACCTCAAGGAATTAAGACCACATAGCCTGATATGATACTGATGTCAATATACACTGAGAATGTAACAACCTGATGTACCACAAGTGTCTAAGGAATCTGAAAAAGAGATAAAAATGTAATTTCTCTCCTCCTCTTCATACAAACAATACACCCTAACCCACCCCACATCACCATAATGTGGGTGGGGAGATCTATAACTTAAGGAGATGTCTCTCTCTCTCTCTCACCCCTTTTTCCCTTCTCTTTCTCTCTCTCTTTCCTCTCCCCACACACACACACACACACACACACACACACACACACACACACACACACTCACTCTCTCCTAGTGAACCTATATTCACTTCAGTCACTGCAATTGTTCCCAAAGAATTAACTTGTCATGAAATCCTGAGTAAAAGGTCTTATGTCTGATGCCTCTGTAACCAATGCAAGTCAATGGGAACAATTTCCCTGTAAATGACTCCCTATAGATCTGGGAGCCCTGCTGTATGTAGTCTGCCAGGGTCTTACAATATAATTCTTATTTTAATGCAGTGCATTCAAAAACATTATACTGAAGCAAATGGTTTGTTGCCTTCTACTGAACCAACATACATGGATGTTACAAAAAGAGCAAAGTGTCTAAGTGTTTGGCCCAACAAGGTCTTCTTCTGAAGCTTACATGAGTAAACTTACAAGGGATGTTCTAGCCTGTGTGACAATGGTTTCAACTATGCCACTGAACTTGAAAAAAACAGCAATTAAATAACTTAGGATAATGCAGGATATATAAATGAAATCCAAGCGTGCACATGTGAAGGCATTGTTGTCATGTTAAAAGACAGCAACAGTACAGCAGCTACCTGAATTCACCTGCTTTTAATTGCTGTTTTAAAAGGGGGATTTTTTTAAAATATCCTGTAAATAGTTTCACAATAATTCCCTCATACCTTTTTACCAAGTGTCTGCTCTACGTAATTCAATGGTTGGCAGCTCCTCCACAGCACACAAATGAACAGAGACTATTTTAGTTGTCATTTTTCATATCTCGCCCAAAATGTGTTTCCGCACATGTAGCGCACAATGGCACAGTTGGTGTGCGAAATCAATGTTTGGGACAGATTAAGAAAATCACAGTGACACTGTTCATGAGCAGAGGTTTTAAAATGGCTATGTTAAAAATTTGGTGACAAAAGTTCATAAAATGACTGTATTCTGACGAGCATTACGCGGTTTCCACGCACCCTCATAACTTCATGAATTTGTAATATTTTCAGTCAGATTTCCACCACTGGCATTTTCCACATTCCTTATGAACAGTACAGCTGTCATTTTCACACCATGGCCAAAATGTGTTTCGCACTTCAGTGAAGACATGCGTGGTCACTGTGGGAAATCACTGTTTGGGACAGATTAAGAAAATCACCATGACACTGTTCATGGTGGAGGCCCAAAATGCCTGTGTTAACAATCTGCTGTAAAAATCCCAAACTAATTACACTATGGGTGTCGTTGTGCAGTTTCTATGCTCACTCATGACTTCACCAGTTTTTCTGATATTTTAACTCCAGATTTTCAATATTGCCATTTTTTACACCTCCCCATGAACAGTACAGCTGTCATTTTTCACATCCTGTTCGAAATGTGTTTTCACAACTGTGGCACCAAATGGCATAGTCACTGTGCAAAATCAGCTTTCAGCTAACGAACTGATATTGCCACTGTTCATAAGGTGGGGGTCACAAAAACAATGTTGAAAATATGGAGCGAAAATACCAATGAATGTCTGCGGCGTTCCTGTAGAGACTGACAGGCCTCAGGGTGTGACTTGGGGATTATGCGCCTGTAATGCTCATACCATTTCACCCCCACCCACACCCTGCAGCTAGTGAGAGGCATCAAGTTGTGCCTTGGACTCTTTGGCCTCAAAGTTCACCCCATTCTCCTATATTGCACCCATCTCACCATATTTCCTAATAGAATGGGGTCAACAAGGGCCAAAGACCCCAATGCACACCGTGACACCTGTTGGTGTCTGCAGGGTAGGGTGTGGTGAAATGCCATAGCCGTTATGCCTGACAACGCAAAGGCACACCCCAATGCCTGTCAGTATCTGCAGGGTGGTGGTGGGGTTGGCTTCAGTTCAATACTTCACTGCCATTCCTATTATGCAGCTCTGTAACTCCTACACTACCAGTGCCAATGCCAGCAAGCAAACATTCGGCATTGACAAATGCTTGTTTTAACTTGTCTTCGGGCTGGGTTTGATGCATCAAAGGGAGGGCCACCGCCTGACTGAGTTTTGATACAAAGTAGGTGCCAGGCAATTCGAATTGTAATCCCTTGATCTATAAGGCACTTTTATGAAGAGTACTTTTTTATTTAACTTCAATTAATTTTACCAGAGCACAACATTGTATACTGCTTCTGTTAGCACCCTTTGCAAACTGTGTGAGAGGTCTTTCGGCACCATGCAATTCTGCTTAAAGTTGGACCAGCATAACATTCTGTGGTGATTTGCATATGCAGCCCATGATGCTTTGCATTGTGGGGGCATGTGTGATTTTGTATTTTATTGTATACTGCTGTATGCATAACCATCTTTATTTCACATTCCCCATTTTTACCTTCTTCTGTTACCTGATAAGATGAGGAGTGTTTGAAATAAAAGATCAGTTGTGTGTGGGTGATAGGGTGGATGATGGGAGAAACCAGCACACAAGTGTGGATTATCATTGCAACTGAGACAATCACTGCTCGAATGTGGCAGTTTCTGTGGTTGGGGGTGGGGGTGGGGTCAGATTCAACCTGTACACTTTCAGGTCTGATCTTGTCCTGTAGGCAGCTTCTTTAATCATTTTCCTGACTACTTCAGGCATGCCTAACCAGCTTTTCCAGTTCTGACTTTTAACTAAACCACATACTGCAGGCTACTGCAGGCCACCCAAATTACTTATTTATTTATTTTTATTTATTAAATTTTGGTGACCAGGTAGGCCCACTGGGCCCCGAAGGTCCCTTTTTCAGGGGCGACTCGGGATAACAATACATTTATAATACAGTGGTAAGTCATTTGGTTACAGTATTGCACAAGCATTACTTATGCAGTTTGCTTACATGGTTATCATCATGATACAGTCTTAACTACAATGCTGCTAGGCCTAGTGTTAAGCAAGGTGCGTTGTTGAGAAGTTTTTGGCAGGAGAGAACTTCTCCATGCCAGAGGTAGTATATAGGACTTTGGGGAACCTGGGTACCCTGGTTGTTGGGAGAGGTTTCTCTGTTAGCTCGTTGTTTTGAGAGGGGTGTAGTGGTAGCTCGAGGCAGTTATGAGCAGTGGCAGAGGCATGTGCTTGTGGCAGTCATATGTGCTTTTAGTCTGGTGTGGAAGTTCATGAGTGAGGAGGCCTCCTACACCAGAGGTGGGAGGTTGTTCCATAGGTTGGGTGCTAGGGAGGAGAAAGATCTGCCACCTGCGTTTGTTCTTACTCTGGGGACTGTAAGTAGCCTTCGCTCAGACGTTCTTAGCCTCCTGGGGTTGTGTTTTATTGCTATAGTTCCTGCTATGCTGGGAGGGGCAGGCAGGTTTAGTAGTTTGTATGCCTGGATGAGCAGGGGGTATTGCAGGCGAGCGGTTAAGGAGGACCAGTGTATCACAGTGGTGGCGTCGCAGATGGTCCTGAGTAGCGAACTAAGCCACTTTGTTATAGAGGATTTGCATCCTTGAGACCTCTTGTTTAGCCATGCCCTGTATAATAGGTGCAGTAAAGGTCAAGGTAGGGAGCAGGACACTTATGACAATAGATAGCCTAGCCTCAGGGATTAGCTGGTCCTTGAGTCGGTAGTGAAAATGATAGTTTGGTCTAGAGGCAGGCCTCAGTACTTGAGGAGGGCACTCGTTGATGCTTTTCCAGCAGGTGTGGTTAGGTACAGGAATGCAGACCTGTCATGACCCATTGATCTGGGACCGAATAGCATCCCCTTGGTTTTATCAGAGTTTAGCACCATTCTGTTCTCTCTCTCAACCATGCCTCAATGGATGAGAGGTCCTTTGGAGAGGACTCCAGGCAGCCTCACGTCCCTCAGGGATCGGTAGATGGCTCTGTCATCCATGCTGGATGACTGAGCTTTCCCCACAGTAGGTGCTTAGCTCATTGGTGAATAAGGAGAATAGGAGGGCCAAGTTGAGCCCTGAGAAACTCCCTGTCTTAGGGGTAGTGGTCCCGACATTGCTCCATTCAGGAGACTCTTTCAGTCCGGCCAGTTAAGTAGCTCTTGAACCACTTTAGCAGTGGGGTCTAGACCCACTTTGTTCAGTTTCTGAAGCAGGAGATTGTGGTCGACAAGGTCAAATGCCTTGGACAGGTCTTTGAAGACTGCTCCTGTTGGTATGCCTTTGTCCAGTGCTCTGAGCACTACGTCCGAGAAGTTAATGAGGCAGTATCAGTCCCATGGTTGGCTCTGAAGCCATGCTGAGAGGAGCTATAAGCTGATGAGCCTCCAGGTAATCACGGAGCTGGTTGTAGACAAGCCTTTCTTGCAACCGCAAGTGTGCAGAGCAGGGAGATAGGGTGGTAGTTAGTTAGGTTTTCCTAGGGCCAGATTTGTGGACTGGGACCACACTGGCGGTTTCCACTGGTTAGGAGCGATTCCTTCTCTTAGTGATCTATTTAAGAGCCATGAGTAGCTGAGGGTTTATCCATCGGTCCCCTGAGCCTTTCACTTTCAGCACCTTTAGGAGGCTAGGACCTCTTTTTGCTTTACTAGTCTCAGGTGGAAGGAGAGTCGTTCATAGTGGATTGGTTTGTTTACGTTCAGCGCAGAGGTCTGGGAGGTCTGCACAGCCATAGGCCTCAAGGTCAGTGAAGTGGTTGTTGAGGGCAGCTGCTATTTGTGAGGGTCACTTACAGGCTGACCGTTGACCACAATGGGGCAGAGTTCAGTCTTTTGTTGCCCTTGATTAGGTTGTTAACATGATTCTAGAATTGCTTAGGGTTACCTAAGTTGGTTTTCTGGAGGTTTGTGAGGTAATCTCTTTTAGCAAGTTTAATGGCATGCTTGGCTTTGTTTCTTAGTGCTTTGTATGCCGTAAGGTCAGCCGGAAGGAAGAGCTTGTACTTTTCCAGGCCTTGTCCCAGCTAATCATTAGAGATTTGAGGATGGAGTTATCCATTTGTAGCAGCTGCTCTTTACTCTTAATCTTTTTAGAGGAGGAGCAAGAGGTTGGCAGCTGTACTTAGTTGGTCCTAGAAGTATTCGAGGGCCTCGGTCAGAGTTGGGAGGAGTGTTATAGGACTCCAGTCCCGACTGCTTAGGTAATCATTAAATTTTCCTCCTGAGAAGTTGGTGTAGTCTCAGGCGGTGAGGATTCTGGGCTGGATCCTTGGTGCCCTGTTCTTCCAGATACAGTAGATCAGGGAATGGTCACTCAAGGAGTCTGCCATAGTACCAGCGAGCTGGATGTTGGCAGGGTTGGACACCCGGGCCCAGTCGAGGGTGGTGTGATTCCCAGTTTTGTAGTTCAGTCTGGTCAGCTCGTGGATGACTTGCATCAGTCCTGCCTCTTGGGTCAGTGACATAAGGGCGCGGCCCGGGTTCTCGGTCCAGTTGAGGTTGAAGTCTCCTAGAATAATAAGTTCTGTTGAGACTTCAAAGGTCAAGACATTTGTGATGGCCTCAAGGGATTGGAGGGCCATCTTTGGAGGATTGTAGACACATCCAATAGTAATTTGCTTGGTTCGTCCAAGGGTAATGCAGATGAATATAGATTCTCCGCCAGAGAGGGGGCTTTGCTGCAGGCTTAGAGGTGATACAGTTAGGTCTTGTTTGGTGTATATTAGTACATCACCCCCTTTTCTGGACTCCCTGTCCTTTCGGAAGGAACTATAGCACAGTGCCTGAACCTCGTGGTCAAGAATGTGGGCTTTTAACCAGGTTTCTGAGATTACTAGGACATCAGGCTTGTATAGGTCGAGCCAGGCTTGGACTTTGTGTATTTTGAGTCTGATGCTACATATATTCATATGTGCTATCTTGAGACCCTTTGCAGACACCCAGCGAGGGTTCTGAGGGAATGATACTGAGGTGTTGGGGGTGCTAGGGCCAGGGTTGGGCTGAATATCTCCTGCCAGGAGAAGCAGCACCGTTATCAGGCAGAGATGCTTAGGGCTAGGTAAGGTGAGTAGGTTACGTTGACTCATCCTTCCCGCAAAGTAGAATAGGTCATAGCATATGCCCTTTCTTACCATCTCATGTGCTGATGTTAGAGCAAGCCAGCTAGAGCTGAGCTTCCCATTTTGGAAATTCAGGGGGGGAAGGGGCCAGTACGGTTATGGCTCCATGCTTCAGGATGACCTGGATCGATGATCCTGTCTACCCAAAGTAGAGATAGTGAGTAGGTTAAAGCAAGAAGTACCTCCCCTATTTAGGAGGGGGGTGCTTAGGTCTCATGCACTTCGGGGTGCTGGGATTGGGGCAGACATTTGGTGAGGCGCCATTGCGTAGTCTCGTTAGGAGCAGCAGTTGAAGGGTATCACCCTTCAACTGTTGGTATTAGGTTTTGCTAGGGCCCACCTCCTCCTTTTGGTCTGGGTTTGCCCATGGGGGGGCCACCCTGGCTAAAGTTGAGCTCTTAGTAGCTTGTTTGTTGATAGAGTTATCAGGTAATCAGCCTCCAACTCCCCTGTTATAGGATTTTGGGCCTCTTGGTTAGTCTTTGGGCAAGGCTACCTGGGGGAAAGAAGAGTTCACTGCCCTTACCCTGGGCTAGGTTATTATTGGTAGAGATTGCAATTTCAACCCCTTACCCTTGGTTTAGTAGTTTAGTCTTATGTCAAGCAGGTCTGCCCTAACTTGTATGCAGTTTTTTGAAGTAGCTAGCTAATCAATTGATTTGGCAGTTTGAGACACTTTGCAAGGGAGGCAGAGCTAAGCAGTAGATTAATGAGTTAGTTTCAAGTAGTTAGCAGGCATTGATTGAATGTATATACAGAAACAATTTATAATAACTTACATAGCTGGGCGTTTTAGAAGAGTTAGGTATCAATACATAGCTTATTGTTATGTTAGTTTCTTTAGCATTGAGTATAGTGCAGGCCTTATTCAGAAGGGCACTAGTGTTGTCTCAGTGCTGAGGACCGATGGCTCCTTAACTGCATGTGAGTCCGATGAAGTGGGTGGGTCCAGAGCATAGGAGGGGTGGGTATACTGTGTCAAGTGCCTTGCCCTCGGAATGATTGGTTCAGCAGTTCAGGTGGGCATGGCAAGCGTGTATTTAATGGGAGGAGGGAACGGGGCGGGTGGCCAGGAGAAAACAAAAGTCCTCTCTGTCGGTCGTCCTCCTGCTCCAGTGCAGGGGAGGTGGGGGTCTTGTGCGAGCATGGGAGGTAGCCTGGTCCGACTATTAGGAGTCAGGACCTCTGTTCCACACACCACAAGTGTTCCGGTTGGGGGGGTCCCTCTTGCAGCGAGGTCTCCCTCGCCACCCCAGCAAGGTTTTCCTGTAGTCTGCACTGGCTTCAGCGAGGCTCCACTCAGGCTTTTTGCATGACCTGAGTCAGTGCGTCACTGCAGGAGAAGATCCAATCGGGCGCTGTTTTTTGGTTTAAATTTGGCGCCACAGTTCTTGTGCCTTCTTTGTTTGTGCTACTGGAGTATTAGCAAACGTGGGGCTCAGCCAAACTCTCAACCTCCTGTATTCAGTCCCCGGGTGGTGTCGGCTCCGGTGAGGAAACTCCGTTGCAAGCAAGGAAGGAGCCAGTAGGTAGGCACATAGATACATAGAAACATAGATAGTGTCGGCAGATAAGGGCCTATGGCCCACCCAGTCTGCCCATTTGAGCTTGTAAGTTCAGTTTCTTTTCCTAGAAGTCTGTTGCCCCTTACCCCTGACCTCCAGAATTCCTTTATGTCTATCCCATGCATTCTTAAATCCCGTGATTGTTTCAGCCCCCATCACTTCCTCTGGCAGGGTGTTCCACTTGTCCACCACCGCTCTGTGAAGAAATTCTTTCTCATGTTTCCTCTGAATCGTCCCTCCCTCCAACTTCATCCCATGCCCTCTAGTCCTGCAACATCTTTTTGCTTAAAATAGTGTTTTCCTGCACCCTGTTCCTCCCTGTAAGATACTTGTATGTCTCTATCATATCCCTCTCTCCTCCTCTCCTCCAGGGAGTACATGTTCAGTTCCTTCAACCTGTCTTCATAGGACTTGTGATGCAATCCATGCACCATCTTTGTTGCCCTCCTCTGAACCTTCTCTACCCTGTCTATGTCCTTACGTAGGTATGGTCTCCAGAACTGTACACTGTACTCCAGGTGGGCCTCACTAGTGTCTTGTATAGCGGAATTATGACCTCCCTTTTCCTGCTGGTGATGCCGCTGCCTATACATCCCAGCATCCTATTTGCTTTACCTGCTGCTTGTCACACTGTTTCCCTACCTTGAGGTCATCAGAGATGACAACCCCAAGATCCCTTTCCTGCTTGGTGCATGCTATATCCTCACCCCCCAACCGATATATTGTGCCAGGGTTTTTGTGCCCCATATGCATTATCTTGCACTTCTTTTGCATTGAATTTCAACTGCCAAACCCCTGACCATTCTTCAAGTTTCTGCAGGTCGCTTCTATTCTGTCTACACCCTCTGTGTGTCTACTCTGTTACAGAGCTTTGTGTCATCAGCGAACAGTGAAATTCTGCCTTCTAGGTCCTGCGCAATGTCACTGATGAAGATGTTGAATAGGACCGGTCCCAGCACTGATCCCTGTGTTACCCGCTGGTCAGTCTTCCCTCTGTGGAGTGACAGCCATTTATCACCACCCCTCTGTCTGCCACCCAGCCAGTTACCTACCCACCATACTACTGTCCTGCCCACCCATATTCCCCAGTTTGTTAATAGTCTTCTATGTGGCACAGTGTCAAAGGCCTTGCTGAAGTCCAGATAGGCCCTGTCCACTGCCCTCCCTGATCCACCTCCTAGTCACCCAGTCAAAAAATTCAATGAGGTTGGTCTGACATGACCTCCCCTGGTGAAACCATGCTGCCTTGGGTCCTGTAGTCCATTGACAACCAGATGTTCCACCAATCTCTCCTTCAGTAGTGCTTCCATGATCTTCCCACTACCGAGGTGAGGCTGACTGGTCTGTAGTTCTCTGCTTCCTCTTTGTTCCCACTTTTGTATAAGGGGACTACATCTGCTGTCCTCCAGTCTTTGGGTACCTCCCCTGTTTCCAGTGATTGGCTAAACAGGATTGCCAGAGGTTCAGCCACCTCCTCTCTTAGTTCTTTAAGGACCCTGGGGTGCACCCCATCTGGCCCCATTGCTTTATCAACTCTTATTACTTCCAGTTCCTTCAGGACCGTTTCTCGTGTAAAGGGACTTGTGTCCATTTCTGCACCATTCTCACCCCTTGTACTCCCTTCAGACCCATTACCCTCCTCCTCTTCAGTAAAGACTGAGCAGAAATACCTGTTCAATATGTCAGCTTTACTGTTGTCATCCTCCATGCCGCCCCCATCCTCCCCCTTCAGTCTCACTATCCCTCCCTTTGTCTTTCTTTTTTCACATATGTACCTGTAAAAGGTTTTGTCCCCTCTACCCACTGATTTTGCAATGTGTTCTTCTGTCTGAGCTTTGGCTTCCCTTACTGACCTCCCTGCCTCCCTTTGCTTCTCCTGGTACTTCTCCCTATCCCCATCTGCCTGTGTCTTTTTGTATTGCCTGAATGCAATCTTTTTGGCTTTCACTTTCTTTGCTACCTCTTTGGAAAACCATAATGGTCTCCTCTTCCTTTTCCTCTTGCTAACCTGCTTAATGCATAATTCTGTTTTTCTTGTAATCCCCATTTTACAGGTTGAAAGTGGTTGAAAGAAGTAAAAGAAACAAAAATCCTCTCTGTCGGTCGTCCTCCTGCTCTGGTGCAGGGGAGGTGGGGGTCTTGTGCAAGCGTGGGAGGTCGCTTGGTCCAACTATTAAGAGTTGGGACCTCTGCTCCACACACTGCAAGTCTTCCGATTGAGGGGGGGGTTCCTCTTGCAGCGAGGTCTCCCTCGCCACCCCAGCAAGGTTTTCCGTAGTCTGCACTGGCTTCAGTGAGGCTCTACTCAGGCTTTTTGCATGGCCTGAGTCAGTGCGTCACTGCAGGAGAAGATCCAATCGGGCACTGTTTTTTGGTTCAAATTTGGTGCCACAGTTCTTGTGCCTTCTTTGTTTGTGCCACTGGAGTAGTAGCAACTGTGGGGCTCAGACGAACTCTCAACCTCCTGTATTCAGTCCTCAGGTGGTGTCGGCTCCGGTGAGGAAACTCTGTTGCAAGCAAGGAAGGAGCCAGTAGGTAGGCACAGGTTGAAAGCGGTTGAAAGAAGCAAAAGAAACAATTACAGTTCAATTATGCATCTGACTCAGGTCGTATCCATCCCACCTAGTAGGAAGTGAAGAAATAATACTGAGGACCTGAGGAGGGTAAGAAACCAGACAAAATTCAAATGTACAGTACACAACTTAGGAAGCATCCAAAAACACCAAATGAACAGTTTTGCCAATATTTTTCATAACTATAACAGCAAATGACCTTTTAGGAATAACTTTTTCATTGCACAGCTGCTTTAAGGCACAGTTGTTTCACATAAATTCCATCCTTATGGGTGAATGGAGTAATTTGCCCCTTATCTGTACTGACACTTAGCAATGAACTGAACTGAACCTTATGGGTGAACGTGCGCTGAGGAATTGTGGACTCTCCAAGTCAGGGACAGTTGCCTATGTTCTTTCTTTTCCCTCTTACCGTTTCACTTTCTCTAATATTTCTAATATGTGCAGTTTGTGTTGATGCATTCACGAGGGGTGGGGAGGGCCTCAATGGTTTATCAAAGCGAGCCTGCACAATTATTTTCCTTTACTTTTGCCATTCTCTTTGAACTTTCCAGTATGTTGAATTTCTGTGTGTGTGTTTTTTTTTTGGGGGGGGGGCAGGGATTTAGCAAAGCCAGAGTGCTGATTGCCTACTGGCAATGTTATGCTGTTCTTTTCCATGTTACGTCAATGGACTTCACATACATTCCATTCCTAGGGAAAATGGAATAATTTGTCCCTTATCAGTACTGCAGAGAGTCCACTTCTCTACTCATTGCCAAATGTCACTACACACTTTTCCCCTGTTTGTTTTACTTCTTTTACTTTGCTTTTCCCTATCTCTCCTCAGATCTTTCTAGTATCTACAGTTTGTGTTTGTATGTTTGAGAGGGGAATGAGAGGTGGGACAGAGATTGATCAAATCTGATTTTCTCCCCTTTACTTTAGTCTTTCTCTCTGATCTTTCTGGTAAATATATTTTGTGTATATGTTTAAAAGTGGAGGGTGCAAGGGTTGGGAGAGGGAGGGTTAAGGAATTTAGCAAAACCAGACTGCTGAGTGACTACTGGCTACCATTATGTTGCCATCTTCCATGTTACAACACAGGAGTTGTAACCCAAGATCTCCTGAGAGAATTTTTACAAATTACCTTGTTATTTTAAGGCACAGGTGTTTCACAGAATTTCACTCCATAGGGTAAATGGAGTACCTTGGCCCTTATTTGTACTGACACTTGAAAATGAACAGAGAATTTATGGATACTTGGGGACTGTTATTATGTTCATTTTTTATGTTTGCTTGCACGCATGTGCAAGAAACATAGTGCCATCATCCGAGTTTTCCAGAGGTGTGTCAGCCTCTTCCAATTCAGTCAATGTATTTGCAGGCGGGTCGCAGAGCGCCAATCACTGCTCCAGCTGTCTATGACAGCAGGAAAATGCATGGCATACAGTTGAAAGGAGAGCTCTGCTTGAGTGAGCAGAGCTCTCTTCCTAACACACACGTGCATACGCACACACTGCATATATGCGCCTTCCCCTCCCCTCCACACTTTGGGGCCGACGGGGTGCCCAATCCCGTGCCGGCTCCACCAAGCATCCAAATATAGTAATGGCCGACGGGGTGCCCAACCCCCGCCGGCTCCACTGTCTCTCTCCCCACCCCCATGCTGTCACCGATCGGGTGCCCAACTCTGCTGGCTTCACTATCTCCCCCAGTGACAGGGTGCTACGCTGGGAGCCCACCCCCAGCGTGGCAACAGATGCCATGTCTGATGGGGTGCCCAATCCCCTGTGGCTCCACTGTCTCTCTCCCACCTCCCATGCTGTCGCTGACGGGTGCCCAATCCCCGTTGGCTTCACTGTCTCCTCCCGAGTACAGGGTGCCACGCTGGGAGCCCACCCAGCGTGGCAACAGATGCCATGGCCGACGGGGTGCCCAAGCTCCCGCCGGCTCCACGCCCAGTCGCCCCTGCCATGCTGGGAGCCCACCCCAGCATAGCAAAGCGTCCCGCTCATCTTTTTAAAAAAGAAAACCTGTAAAGAAAAAACTGTCTAGCAGTGTCCCTGCTCCCCCCACAACCTGCACCCACCCACTGCGCACCCTGCCTTCCCACACCCCCATCACCCCATACTTACCTCCGGAGTCTGGCGCAACAATCTTCAGTGGACTGGGAACACGTCTGCACTCTTCAAAGCCGACCGTGAACTGAGGAAATGCTGGTAAGCTGTATAATGGGATAGATAGGGTTTTTTCAACTTTGTTGCATATCTCTGGCATTTTTTGGAATTTTTGCACCAAATTTTCAACATGGGGTTTTTGGGACCCCTCCTCATGAATTCTTGCACTGTCATGGCGTTACTCGGGCCCGAAGGGTGATTTCGCAGCCACTGTGCGAAATCACCTTTCCGGAATGATTAATGAAACGACACTGCTAGTGTTCATAAGGTGGCTATCAAAAAGCCTATTTTGAAAATTTGGTGGAAAAAGTCCTAAAAATGACTGTTTTATGAGTGTGCGTTGAGCAGTTCCTATGCACGCTCGTAAGTTCACGAATTTTCAATATTTTCATTCCAGATTTTCAACATTGCCATTTTACCACACCTTCTTATGAGCAGTACAGCTGTCATTTTTCACATCTCACCCAAAATGTGTTTCCGTTCATGTAGCGCACAATGGCGTAGTCAGAGTGCGAAATCAATGTACAAGACACATTAAGAAAATCACAGTGACTCTTTTCATGAGCAGAAGTCTTAAAATGGCTATGTTGAAAATTTGGTGAAAAAATTCCTAAAAATGACTGTTTTATGAGCGTGTGTTGTGCAGTTCCTACCACGCTCGTAAGTTTGCGAAATTTCAATATTTTCACTCCAGATTTTCAACATTGCCATTTTACCACACCTCCTTATGAGCAGTACAGTTGTCATTTTTCACATCTCGCCCACAATGTGTTTCTGCCCATGTAGCGCACAATGGCGCAGTCGGTGTGCGAAATCAATGTATGGGACACGTTAAGAAAATCACAGTGACACTGGTCATGAGCAGAGGTGTTAAAATGGCTATGTTGAAAATTTGGTGAAAAAATTCCCAAAAATGACTGTTTTAGGATCGCACGTTGCGCAGTTCCTACGCACACTGGCAAGTTTGCGAATTTGTAATATTTGCACACCAGATTTTCAACAGTGCCATTTTACCGCACTTCCTTATGAGCAGTGCAGCTACCATTTTTCACATCTTGCCCAAAATGTGTTTCTGCACATGTAGCGCACAATGGTACAGTTGGTTTGCGAAAACAAAGTTTGGGACAGATTAAGAAAATCACAGTGACACTGGTCATGAGCAGAGGTCTTAAAATGGCTATGTTGAAAATTTGGTGACAAAACTCCATAAAATGATTGTGTTACTGAATGAGCATTAGCAGTTTCCACACCCTACGTGGGTTCATGAATTTGTAATATTTTCAGTCCAGATTTTCACCAGTGGCATTTTCCACACCTCCTTATGAACAGTACAGCTGTCATTTTCCATAACATGGCTGAAATGTGTTTTCACACTTTCAGTGCAGATGCGTGGTCACTGTGGGAAATCATTGTTTGGGACAGATAAAGAAAATCACACTGACACTGTTCATGATTGGAGGTCTCAAAATGCCTGTGTTAACAATCTACTGTAAAAAAATCCCCAAACTAGTTACATTACAGGTGTGCGCTGCACAGTTTCTACGCATGCTCGTGACTTCACCAGTTTTTTTAAGATTTTCGCAACAGATTTTCAACATTGCCATTTTTTACACCTCCCCATGAACAGTACTGCTGTCATTTTTCACATCCTGTTCGGAATGTGTTTTTACACCTGTGGTGCCAAATGCTATAGTCGGTGTTGAAAAGCAGTTCTCGGCTAACAAACTGATATTGCCACTGTTCATGAGGTGGGGGGTCACAAAAAAACCATGTTGAAAATTTGGAGTGAAAATACCAACAAATGCCTGAGGCGTTAGGGTTTCCGACCATAACGCCTCACCCTGTAGAGTATGACAGGCATCAGGGGTGTGACTTGGGATTCTTGCCTGTCATGCTCATACCATTCCACCCCCACCCACACCCTACAGCCAGTGAGAGGCATCAAGGTGTGCCTCGGACTCTTCGGGCCCAAACTTCACCCTATTCTCCTATACCGCACCCATCTCACCATATTTCCTGATAGAATGGGGTGCCCATAAGGGCCAAAGACCCCAAGGCACACCGTGACACTTGTCAGTGTCTGCAGGGTAGGGTGTGGTGAAATGGCGTGGTTGTTACGCCTGACGACCCAAAGGCACACCCCAATGCCTGCCACTCTCTGCAGGGTGGTGGTGGGGTTGGCTTCAGTTCAATACTTCACTGCCATTCCTATTATGCAGCTCTATAACTTCTACACAACCAATGCCAGTGCCAGCAAGCAAACATTCGGCATTGACAAATGCTTGTTTATTCTCACATCACTCCAATCACTGTGTTTTTTTCTGCCTTTTGTCTTTGTCTTTCTCTGATCTAATCTTTTTAGTATGAGGACTCTGCATATGTGTGTGTGTGTGTGTGTGTGTGTGTGTGTGTACGTTTCAAGACAGTACATTTAATTGTGGCCAGGCTCAATCACTTTTAATTTCATATACAATGCTTTTTAACCTGACCATGTGGAAAACCTTGGTTAACAGAGAACTACCAAGTAATTGAGATCAGAAGTGCATTTCTTTTTGGTTCCCTGTGCAATTACATGGGCAGCAGCCACCCGTTATTTATCTGAGTTTACATGCATTTTCTTTACTAGCAAGAGTTGCTCTGGCAGAAAAAATAGGACCCGCAAGCAACTGGGAAGATGACAAGCACACCGTCAAGGAGGAGCACAATACATCCACCTCTGTTTAACAACTTCAGTGTAATATTCCTTCCCCACAGCCTGCCATATTATAGGGGCCTTTCAATACTTGATTGCAGCGAGTCACACAAACTGTTTTTTCCCAGTCACATAAACAACCTCAACAACCTGCCACTACGTGTGTCAGTACCTCAGGATACAGCTCTATTTGTGAAGATACACAGACTATGACACTATACACTTACACAAAATATTACCTATTTTAAGACAGAGGTACAGTATTTCAGATAAGTTCCATCCATAGAATGAATGGAGTAATTTCACCCTTATCTTTACTGACACTTGAAAATGAAAAAGAGATGAGAACTCTCCAACTCGGGGACTGCTGTCTATGTCCCCCTTCACTTTTCCTTTCCGCGATCTTTACAGTATGTGCAGTTTGTGTCAATCAGTTTATGAGGGACAGGGGTTCCGTTTGGATTTATCAAACTGGGTGGATTGCATTTTTCCTTTACTTTTGCCTTCCTCTCTGATCTTTCCAGTACATGGATTTTTTTTATGTTTGGGACTGGCGGGGAAGGGGTGGAATTTAGCAATGCCAGACTGCTAAGTGACTACTGCTACCCTTGTGCTGTGGTCTTCCATGTTTCATCACAAAAGTTTTAAATCAAAATTAATTTACAGATGTTCTAGATATTACCAAAGAATGCCTCCTCCCAATTTGTGCTACATTTCAGCCACAGAACCTAGTTACATGTCCTATGCAGTCGCATACATAGATAAGGAGTACTGTACATACTGTAACGCCATTCTCCCTATCTCAGTTATGGATAGACTCCATTCCCTAAGTTGCAGACTCCAATATTTTTCTGATCATTTTCAACTCTCATTACAGACAGGGTGGTAATCACTCAATGCATGTGTGATGCTTGTTTTTGCAGTAGCAATCTTGACCTGCAATTTGGGCATTCAAGCAACAAGGAGTTCATTGTTTACTATGTTCTGCCATTTAATTCTCTGATGTGCCACACTATTATACATTGTATTATTGCAGTGAATTATTTTTTTTTAATGATCTTCAGACAGGCAACATCAGGTTTAGTATTAGTATTCCTGACTGATCACTGGTCAACACATTACAAATATTTATCTGTGATTTCTTTCCCGGCTATTTGCTTACCGTGTATTAAGTGGTCAAAGGGGGTAGGTAAACTATGTTTCACTGAATGGCATACAACAGTCTAAATACAGGAAACAAATCCATATAGCAGTGTCAGTGGCTCAGTAGGTAGCACACTCGCCTCTGAGGCCGGGAGATCAGAGGGCTGTGGGTTCAGTTCCCACATCTGGCACTTGGATTAATGTCCCAGTACTGACACTGTAGTGCAGCATGAGAGGGGTGCTGCACTTCTGAGGTGCTGTCTTTCGGATGAGACGTTAAACCGAGGTCCCATCTGCCTGGATTGGTGGTAGTTCAGGTGGATGTTAAAGATCCCATGGCACTTATTGAAAAGAGTAGGGGAATTTCCCCAGTGTCCTGGCCAAATTTCCCTCATTCACTAAAAATACCACCAACAGCTTAATCTGGTTCAAGATCAGTTGGCATTCATCTGTAGCCCCTCCCGGGTCGTGCCTGAAAATAGGCAGGATTTGTCTAGTGCACTTACCGGTCAACAAAATATGAAATAAATAAAATAAAATAAAATCTAAAAATAAGAAAGGAGAGGTCTCCACAAGTCAGGTTTACATAAATGACCAGTCATGATTATAAACCTACAGTACTTCTGGGTATTGCAGATAATGTTAGAGTATCGGAATTCCTTATAATTGCACCCGGTAATCAGATCTGATCACTAAATTTTGAGCTGACGACTAAGAAAAAACCTTTTTCTGAGAGGCACAAACATATCTCAGTAGCAAATGAAAATTCATGAGACTCAGCCCCTTCCCTTTACAGTACCCTCCTTTACCCCTAAACAGAAAGATATAGTAATTTGCAGCTGTTCATGTTAGAAACATAGAAACATAGAAGTTGATGGCAGATAAGGATCCCAAGGCTCACCTAGTCTGCCCATTTATTTTTCTACCTTATGAATGTGCCAGTGGCCTTTGCTCTGTCAATGGCCTATCTATTCATGCTCCTCTGTATTGCTCCCTTATGCCTATACCATGCCTGTTTGAAGTCCTGCACTGTATTCATATCCACCACTTCCTGAGGTAGGCCATTCCATGCATCCACCACCCTTTCTGTGAAAAAGAACTTCCTCACATTACCCCTTAATCTGCCTCCCTCTAATCTCATGCTGTGTCCTCTTGTCCTGCTATTTTTCTTATATTGAAACATGTTAGACTCTTTCACCTTGTTAATGCCCTTAAGGTGTTTGAATGTTTCGATCATATCACCTCTCTCCCTGCTTTGCTCTAGGGTATACATATTGAGCTCCGTTAATCTGTCCTCATATGTTTTCTGATGCAGTCCCTGCACCATTTTGGTTGTCCTTCTCTGGACTCCCTCAATTTGGTTAATGTCCTTGTGAAGGTGTTGCCTCAGTACTGCACTAGTAGTACTCCAGATGGGAGCCTAACCAGTGTCTTGTAAAGGGGATTATTACCCCTCTTCTGACTTGTGATACCCTACTAATACACCCCAACATCCCCTAGCCTTACCTACTGCTTTAGTGGTCTGCTTGGATGATTTCAGGTCATCAGTGATGATGATGCCCAAGTCTCTTTCTTCCTTGTGACTGCCAGCAACTCCCATCCCAGCCTATAGGTGGCTTCAGGGTTTCTTCCTTATGTGCATGATCTTGCACTTCTTTGCTCTAAACCCCAGTTGCCACTCTTCTGACCATTTTGCTAGTTTATCCAGATCTCTTCTAATTCTGTCTACTCCATCTGGATCATCTACTCTGTTGCAGATCTTGGTGCCATCTGCAAACAGACAAACCTTACCCTCCAGTCCATCTGCAATGTTACTGATGAAGATATTGAAGAGGACTGGCCCCAGGAGTGATCCCTGAGGTACCCCATTTGTGACTTGCATCTCTTCTGACTGTATACCTTTTACCACCACTCTCTGTTTTCTGTCCATCAACTAGTTTGCCATCCAGTTGATCAACTTCTAACCCACCCTGAGCCTACCCAGCTTATTAATCAATCTTCTATGTGGAATAGTATTGAAAAGTTAATAAAAGCTTATGCAGCAATTCGATTATGTCAGTCTATTTAATTAAATGCTGTTCCTAACATAATTACTGTAGTCTGAAATTAATTTTTTTTTAGTTTTCTGCCGCAGTGAGAAAGACTAAAGGCTTTCACTTCTATGGGTGAACAGGACAGTGCCATCTGCTAGTAATTAACTATTTAAAGTTTAAAGAAAAGTCCAGTCTCACTACAGGACAGTAATCATTCAGGGATGACTGGTGATTGGCATCTTTTTTTTTTTCCAACTTTATTTCCCTCTGTTCACGACCCCATGGAACTCTCTCTGGCATCTGAGTCCTTATCCTGCCCGCCAGAGGCCCCTCCCCCCGAACTGAACCTTCTCTCTTCCTCACCTCCCTGCAGACAGCACCCCTGGTCTAATCCTCCCAGGGTGGGTTGCCCTCCACCTCTTGGGCGCTCTTAGATTCAGACTCTGGCTGCAAGGCAGGACCGAGTGAAGGACCTAGAAGGACAGGCGGGGATGGCCCAGTGAAGGGCATGGGGACTTGGTGCCATCGCCTATCCATGGCGCCATTGTTTTCCAGTTTTCTTTAACTCCCGAGAGCTCAGGCGTGCAATGACATCTAGCTCAGCTGTTGTATGCTCCTGCTCACCCGTGAAAGGCGTCTGGCGAAGCTCCGATCCCCAGCATCTCATGGCCGAGTACTGTAGTGCCTCCAGCCTCTGCTAGAGGTCACCAGTACATTGGCTGGTGGAATCCCCTCCCGGGGAAGGAGAGCAGTCAAGGGATGCTCAACCCTTCACCCTCCTGCCCAGCCCCAATGACCGGGCTTGTTCCCAAACCAGAGTCGCCGGCGTCGCGCGCAGGTCTGGCGTCCAGCACCTCAACCCTCAGTGCCACCTGGCCAGTCCAGTGATTGCCATCTTGTGGTGGAAAGAGTAAGTGCATTAAGCAATTGAACTATACCGCATCCCACACTGAATTACTACTCCACTGCGTCATTACTACAACAGTGCCGACCGTCATACCAAATTAACGAGCATCATTTTGGGTACTGTGAAACTTTTTTGCGATGACCACTGTATAGGATTCTTCGAAAGGATTGTGAAACAGAAATTAAAGAGTCCAAAAGAGATATGAAACTAGGAATAGCAAATAACACACGTGGCAACTCTAAGAAATTTTATAGATATGTTAAATCAAAAAGGGTGACATTAAATCAGTAGAGTCACTTACTGAGGCTGATAAACTAACAATGAGTAACATATTCCTATTTCTCTCAACATGTTTTGGGGTCCTGTTTTCATAAACCCGAACCAAACAATGACAGTGCTTCAAATAATAGCATGGACTGCCCTCAGATAACCAAAGACTATGTGAAGAAAAAGTGAACAGGCACAGATACGCAAAAATCTTTAGAACCAGACTGTATCCATGCAAGAATATTGAAATAAATGCCTCCAGAATTATCAGGTCCCATGACAATAATACTTAACACATCTCTGGAGGAAGGCACACTACTAATAACATGGAGAGAGGCTGTAGTGTTGATGATCTTAGAATAAGCATTTGTCAATGCCGAATGTTGTCTTGCTGGCATTGGCACTGGTAGTGCAGAAGTCAGAGAGATGCATAATAGGAATGGCAGTAAAATATTGAACTGACACCAACCCCACCCCCACACTGCAGAGACTGACAGACATTGGGGTGTGCCTTTGGGTCGCTGGCCATAATGCAGATGCCATTTCACTTCACCCTACCCTGCAGACACCAAGTGTCGTAGTGTGCCTTGGGGTCTTCGGGCCTTATGCTCACCCCATTCCATAAGGAAATACGATGAGATGGGTGCAGTATAGGAGAATGGGGTGAACTTAGGGGCCAAAGAGTCCAAGGCACACCTCGATTCCTTTCACTGGCTGCAGGGTGGGGGTGGTGGTGGAATGGCATGAGCATTGCAGCCAATGATCCCAAGTCACAACCCTGATGCCTGTCAGTCTCTACAGAGTGGGGTGTTATGGTTGGAACCCTAACGCCCCAGGCATTTCTTGATATTTTCACTCCAAATTTTCAACATGGGCTTTTTGTGATACCACCTCATGAACAGTGGTACTATCAATTCATTAGCTGAAAGGTGATTTTGCTATGACTATGCCATTTGGTGCCATGGGTGCAAAAACACATTTCAGGCAGGATTTGAAACATGACAGCTATACTTTTCATAAGGAAGTGTGAAAAAATGGCAATGTTGAAAATCTGGAGTGAAAATATAAAAATTGTCAAAGTTATGAGTGCACATGGAAACTGCGCAATGCACTATTGTAACACAGTTAATTTTTAGATTTATTTTCACCAAATTTGCAACATAGGCTTTTGGATCCACCTCATGAACAGTGGCACTGTCATTTCCTTAATCAGTCCTGAAAGGTGATTCCGTGCAGTGATAGCAAAATTATCTTTTGGGATCGAATAACGAGATAACAGCATATGTTCATGAAGTGGGGTCCCAAGAACACCATATTGAAAATCTGAAGTCAAAATTCAAGAAATGGCTGAGATATCCACCTAATTTGACCCCCTTTGATGCCATTATATAGCGTACCATCATTTCTTTATTTTGCATTTTGACTTTGAAGAGTCCAGACATATCCCGCTCCACAGATGATTGCAGTGCTGGACATCTGCGGTAAGTATGGGGTGAGGGTGGTATGGGGAGGTGGGGTGAACAGAGGGTGGGCATGGGTTGGGGAGGAGCACCAGGGACTACAAAGGAGTGTTTTCTTTTTTACAGGGAAAGACAAAAATACATTCATTCACATATTTATGCCTGTGTAGTACGGCATGGTCTGCAAGCCCATTGGTCCATACTGTGGACCAATAGGCTTACAGATCTTACTGTAAGCTATCATTCAGCAGGCAGCTGGGTGGTATGCAGGCAGGTGCTGCCGCCGCTGATGACTGGGGGAGCTGGGTGACGGGTGTCCTCTGTGGGTGGGAGGGAGGGGTACCACTAGACCACCAGGTTATACTTCGCTACCCACTGCCCATGATCTGGCATACGGGGAGGGAACCACTGGACCAACAGGTTTCACTTTCTATACTACTGCTGCCCGCGATCAGGCATACAAGAGGGAGAAGGGACCCACTAGACCACCGGGTTTCACTTTCTATAATACTAATGCTCACAAATGGCATATAGGTGGGTGGGGGGGACAATAGCCTGCCAGGGTGTCACTGCATAGTGACAGTGGCTGCGCAGAGTGCCAGGTGCATTTTGCTGGGCTGTGCAATGCATGCAAATGGGGCCATAATGACATTCAAATGGCCCCATTTGTGCCATGCATACATTATGACCCTATCTGCATGCCCATGTTTGAATATCGCTGGTGCTGAGCCCAGCACAACTACAGTTGCACTGGTGCAGTCCCAGTCCTCCTTGTCTGGGGAATGCACCAGCGCATTGTACATGGGTAATGTGCATTCTGTGCCATATTCAAGGTGATGTGCCATGGCGATTACCTTTGAATATCATCCTATCTTGGCCCGGTGCTTCTCGGATGCATTGTGCCCCACTTGCCAGTGCCCAGCACAGTCTGAATATCTCAGCCATAGTGTTCTGAGCTTGTACAGTATCTCCATGTTTGTTGCTATATGGGTCAGTATCCTCGGTGTCCCTGATCGTCTCTGATTTGGAGTGTCTGTGTCCCTCATTTTAGCAACAAAATGTTGAGAGATACGAAGTGCAGTGTAATTCATTCTGGAATCAGCAACAGGAAATTTAAATGCAAACTAGGTGGTAGAGGATTAAAATTGGTGAATAAAGAGAGAGAGATTTGTTAGTCATTGTCTCAAATGACTATAAGCAAACTTGCCAATGTGAACAGGTGGCTAAAAATGTAATTAGATTATGGAGTGTATTAAAAAGAATGTTGAAAGCAGGAATAAGGATAGATTTTGCCACTCTATAGGTCCATTGTAAGGCCACATTTGGGATACTGGTGCAGTTTAGCATGGAAACATAGAAACATAGAATTTATTGGCAGATAAGGAGCCCTTACGCCACCCAGTCTGCCCAATTTTCTCTACCTACAGTATCACCCTAGACCCTTCTTGATATCCGTCTCTTTCTCCCTTCCCCCATTCCTTTTCACTAAGATTCCCTTATGCGTATCCCAGGCATTCTTGAATCCCACCACTGTTTTCACCCCCACCACTTTGGCTAGTAGGCTGTTCCAGGAATCCACTACTGTTTCTGTGCAGAAGTACTTCTTCAAATCACTCCTGAATCTACCTCCTTCCAACTTCATAGCATATCCCTTGCTTTTGTGCACCTTCTTGTTCTGAAAAACACTTTCCTCCAGTGCCTTATTTACCCCATGTGAGATACTGAAGGACATTATCATACCACCCCCTACCCAGGGTGTACATATTGAGATTCCTTTTTCTCTCCTCATAGGGTTTTGATGTAGATTTGTAGAAAAAGATGGCCGCCCCAATTTGAAGCAGTGTGTCTGGATCATAAACTGCAAAGCACAAATGGAAAAGACCCTGCCCTGTCCTTGCACCCAAAATAAAGCTATACTCCATTTCTAGGAGTAAAAGTAAAATTCACAAATTAAAAATTTGAGTTCACATATTACAGGCTAAAAAGTTCCCCATAGGGACTGCAAAGGAACTCTCTCAATAATGCTTTGCACCCCTTGATAAAAGCACCACAGGGGTGCGAAATGGCATGGGGAGTTCCTTTGCAGTCCCTGTGGGGAACATTTTAGCATGTAAATGTGCACTCAAGGTTTTAATACCTAGTAACAGAGTGTAGCTTCACTTTGGTGCAGGACAGTGTGGGGTCCTTTTCTGTTTGTGCTTTTGATGCAGACCCCTGCACCATTTTAGTTGCCCTCCTCTGGACCACCTCCACTTTGTCTATGTCCTTCCAGAGATGTGGTCTCCAGAACTGTACATAGTATCCTAAATGAGGTCTTACCTGTGATCAGCGGTGGGGGGTGCGGACATCAGAGGATGAATGAGCAGATCTCTCACATAGGGGTGATTAGGTCTAGAAGATTCCCTGGGGAGAAATGGAGCCTGGAACATGGCATCTCATGTCTAGTCCCCATACCCAAAGGCACCACTTCTTTTGGTGGGCAAGTAGCCAGGATGGCTCGCGGATCTCGTCCAACTCGAGGGGCATTGTGCAATGCCAGATCTATTAAGAACAAGACTGCAATTATTGTGGATCTTGTTGGAACAACTGATCTGGCCTGCATCACCGAGACCTGGCTGGATGAAAATGCTAGCCCTTCATTAGAAGCGGCAATTCCGGATGGGTACTCAGTGATACACCGCCCGAGATTAGACCGCAGGGGGGTTAGCGGTCTGTTTCAAGACTGAGTTGAGCCTCACAGGTGTACCAGTAGAGGAGGCAGAATCCTTTGAGTGTACTGTAGTAGCAGATGTGGGTTGTAGGATAGCTGTCATCTACCATCCACCCAGGGACAAGAGTGATTCCTATAGGAAATGGTGGACTTTAGCGTCAACACAGCGTTGGAGTCGCCCAGACTGATGGTTCTGGGTGACTTCAGTACCTGGATTGATGATGAACTCTCGCCTTTTGGAAAGCACTTCCTCCAGTTGATGACATCTCTGGGCTTCACACAGATTGTTACTTCTGCTGCCCATAGTCATGGTCACTCTTTGGATTTGGTGTTCCTCCTGGAGATTGAGGCCTATGATTTGGGGGTGGAACCTGTCGGTTGGTCTAATCAGTACACTGTGAGGTTTAACTTCTGTGCCCCCTTCATAGGCCTGACCCTGTGGAGATGGTCAGCGATGTGATCCCTGAAGGCCTAGTGGCAGTGATTGACCTCTCAGAGTTTTCTGAGGCCAGCTCGAGTCCAGAGTCCTTGGTCTTGGCCTATAATAAGGTCATCTCCTCAGCCCTGGACCTAATTGCTCCTGTCTGTGTTCATCATCTCCCACTTCACCCTTGGGCCCCTTGGTTTGATGGGTCTTTGAGGGAGTTGAGGCGATTAGGACGAAAGTTAGAATGGTTCTGGTGGAAATCTGCCCTGGAGACCAACCACCTTAGATTGGTAGAGCATTATCAGGCCTACCAATCAGCAATCTCCATAAGAAGGCAGAGTTCCTGTCAAAGGAAACTGCTGCCACTCAGAATCGACCAGCTCAACTCTTCTGAACTGTGGACAGGTTGTGCAACCCAGCCTGTCTGCAGCTATGAAGAGCTTTTTCACAAATGGAATGCAATGAGCTTGCTCGATTTTTTGCAAATAAGGTGGCCGACATCAGGTCGGAGATCCTTCTGACTCATTCTGTGGGGAATGCTGTTGGTCAGTGCTCGGTCACTGCACCTCATGTTTCCTGGAGTACCTTTGACCTGCCGGAGTTCATGAATATTATGTGGATTGTCCAGGGTATGTGCCCTACATGCTGTAGTCTGGATCCGGGCCCAGTTTCCCTGGTTATGGGTTGTTGTGATATTATTGGCCCAGTCCTGGCTCAGATAGTCCAGTGCTCCTTGGAATCAGGTGAATTACCAAGCCCCCTGAAGGAGGCAGAGGTAACACCTCTTCTGAAGAAAGCTTCTATGTACCTGGACCTTCTAGCAAACTACAGACCTATCTTGAACCTTCCCTTTATGGGGAATGTTATTGAGAAAGTAGTGGCGATTCAACTGGAGAACCACTTGACCATCCATAATATCTATGAACCTCTCCAGTCCAGTTTTCGAAAGAGGCATAGTTCTGAGACTGCACTGATTCTGGTGCTCAATGATCTCCTGATGGCGGAGATCGGAGAAACTGTTCCATTCTGGTGCTCCTTGATCTCTCTTCAGCCTTTGACATTGTGGACCACGGGTGATGCTTGAGCACCTGAGGTTCATCTGTGGCCTGACATGTACAGTCCTCAGGTGGTTTACATCTTTCCTCATGGGTGGAACACAGAGAGTTGTGTCTAGGATTTTTTCTTCAGACTCACTCCCTCTGTCATGTGGGGTTCTTCAGGGCTCGGTGCTGTCCCCCATGTTGTTTGTAGTGTATATGTTGCCCCTCGAATACAGTATGGGCTGAGGTTTCACTGCTATGCTGATGATATCCATCTCTACTTGTCTTTTGCACCTGACCAGGATAGTGCTCTCTCAGTATTTAATAACTGCCTCACTGAAATCCAGAATTGGATGAATTCGAGCTGACTAAATTTGAACATGGGAAAGACTGAGGTGATGGTTGTGGATCCGGGTCCCCTGATACAGAAGTTAAGGGCTGGTCAGCCCACTTGACTTTTTCTGGGGGGCTCCCAGATTCTTACCTCTGAATGGGTGCATGACCTGGGAGTGGTGATTGATGATGGGCTGACCCTTCGATCTTAGGTGTCGGCAGTTATCAAGTCTGCCTTTTATCATCTTAGGAACACTGCCAGGGCCAAGCACCTTGTTCCATCCTGCGATCTGCCTGTGTTGATCCATGTCTTTGTGACCTGCCTTGATTACTGCAACTCCCTATGCTTACGGCTTCCTGGGGTTGATATCTGCTGCTTGCAGCTAGAGCAGAACGCTGTGGCACAATTGTTGACTGGGTCTTCTCGGGCTTCGCAAATTACCCTGGTGCTGCGTGGTCTGCACTGGCTACCGATTCAGTGGCGGATCACCTTTAAAGTTGGTTTACTGACTTATAAAGCCCTACACAGACTTGACCCTGACTACTTGAAAGAGCTCTTAGTCCCCTACAGCCCTATGCAACAGCTCCGTTCGGCTGACATGGGGTTGCTGGAGGTTCTGAGGGTGTCTTTAAAATCTTCTGGGGCCCATGCATTTATGTTTGTGGCCCCTACCCTCTGGAATTCTCTACCCCATCAGCTTCGGGAGTGTGCAACTGTGGGTGGATTTAAACAGGCGTTGAAAAGTTTTTTGTGGTGACAGGCCTATGAGTGACTCATTGTTGTATGGATCTGTTGTGCTATTTATTGTTGCATTTGTTGTTTATGAAATTATGTTTTAATTATTGTAAAACACCTTGATATCTTGAAAGGCGCTTACAAAATAAAGTTTATTATTATAATTATTATTTTTATCTATACAGAGACAGCACCACCTTCCTCCTTCTGCAGGTGATACCTTTCCCTATGCACTCAGGCATCCCATTAGCCATCCCAACTGTCTTGTCACACTGGCCACCTTTAGGTCATCTGAGATTATTACACCCAGATCTCTTTCCTTCTAGGTGGTCATCAGTAACACTCCCCTCAGTTTATACTCTGCTGCTGGATTTCTGTTCCCCAAGTGCGTTAGTCTGCACTTTTTTGCACTGAAACCCAGCTGCCATACCCTTAATCACTCCTTGAGTTTTCTCAGGTCTGTTCAACATCCCCCCCCCCTTCCAGAGTATTCACCCTATTGCAGATTTTGATGTCATCTGCAAAGAGGCAGACCTTCCTCCAGGTCCTCTGCAATGTTTCCTATAAGACATTAAAGAGAAATGGTCACAGCACTGATCTCCGAAGCACCCTGCTGATCACCCTTTCCTCCTCTGAATAAACTCCATCTACCACCACCCTCTGTTGCCTATCCTAACCAATTCCTTACAAATATTACCACCTTTTAACTCACTTCTAAGTTACCCAGCTGGTTTAATAGTTTCCTATGTGGAATAGTGTTGAACGCCTCTCTGAAATCTAGGTAGGCCACATCCACCGCTCCACCCTGATCTAATTTATTGGTTACAAAATGAAATCTATCAGATTCATTTGACATGATCTCCCACCCATGAATCTATGATGTCTTGGGTTTTGTAACCTATTAGATTCAAGATATTCTACTATCCTCTCCTTCAACAGTGATCTACTTTCCCACAACCAATGTCCATCTGACTGGTCTATAATTACCAGCCTCCTCCTGCTAACACTTTTGAGAAGTGGAACTACCTCTGCCCTCCTCCAGTCCTCTAAGCCCTCCTGTTTCAAGTGAGCTATTAAATAGGACTGTCAGAGATGCAGCCTGTACCTTCCTATTCTCCCTCAATACTCTAGGATGGACCCCATCCCCGTCTGGTCCGATTGTTTTGTCCACTTTCAGACTGGTGAGTCCCTTCAGGACTCGGTCCTTTGCAAAAGAACTAGTGTCAACCTTTCTCCCCTCAGAGCTCCCATTACTTTTTTGTGGCCCTTCCCCTTTTCCTTCTACTGTGAACACTGAAAAAAAGTATTTGTTCAGGATGTCTGCATTTTCCTGGTCCCCTTCTGCAATGTCCTGCCCTTCCCATTTTAACCTTGCAATCCCTCCCCAGGTCTGCCTCTTTCATTTAGATACAGTATCTAAAAATGTCTTGTTCCCTTTTGTTACTGCTTGACTATTCTCTCTGCAGTTTGTGCCTTAGCAGTCCTTAAAGTTTTCCTTGCTGCTCCCTGTTTCTCATGATACACCTCCCCATCCTCTTCTCTGCTGCTCCTTATATCTTCTGAATGCTACCCTTTTAGCCTTTACCTTTTTAGCCATCTCTTTCGGGAACCTTAGCTTTCTCTTTTTCCTCTTACTTCTGCACACTTGCTTGATGTAGAGGTTTGCTGTCTTCACTATGCCCTTTTTAGCTTTGCTCATTGTTCCTCTCTCTACCCCATCCAGGTCACCCTCACCAGGTAATCCCTGAGGCATTCGCCCATCTTTATAAAACCTGCCCTCCTGAAGTTCAGGACGTTACTCTTGTGTGATTTGATTATGCAGCTGTCCTTATACAGAACCATACCGTACAGTGATCACTGGACTCCAGGTGGCATCCCACCTTGATAGCTGCAATACTGTCCTTGTTAGTGAATACCAGGTCCAGTATCGCCCCATCATAAGTGGGTTTGCTGACTAGTTGCCTGAAGAATTCCCCCTGTAGGGAGTTCAGGATGTTCTTGCTTCTAGTTGAAGCCACAGCTGGGAGGCTCCAATCCACATCAGACAGATAGAAGTCCCCCACAGCAGCACCTCCCCCTTTTCTGCCATCTTGTGAAGAAAGTTCAGAGGAGGGCAATAAAGATGGTACAGGGATTGCATCACAAGTGCTATGAGGACAGGCTAAAGGACTTGAATATGTACTCCCTGGGGGAGAGAAGGGAGAGAGGGGATATGATAGACATACAAGTACCTTGTGGGGAGGAACAGGGTGCAGGAAAACAGTATTTTCCAGTAAAAAAGATGTTCCAGGACAGAGGGCATGGGATGAAGCTGGAGGGAGGGCAATTCAGAGGAAATGTGAGGAAGAATTTCTTCCCAGAAAGGGTGGTGGACAAGTGGAACACCTTGCTTGAGGAAGAAGTGGGGGCTGAAACAATCACAGGATTTAAGAATGCATGGAATAGACATAAGGGGATCCTGGAGGTCAGGGATAAGGGCAACAGACTTCTAGAAAATGTGAAGTGATCTTCACGAGTTCAAATGGTCAGACTGGGTGGGCCATAGGCCTTATCTGCCAACAGTACCTATGTATCTTGCCAGTAACTTCACCAGTACCTTATCTAACTCCTCCCCAGTGGTGGAGTTCTGTAGATCACACCAGTGTGAATAGTGGCTCTGTTCCCCTTCTCCGGGTGACCCACAGTGCCTCTGCCCCCATAGTCCCTGTATCTCTGTTGCTTTTATGCTTTCCTTCACATAAAGCACCACACCATCTCCTTTTCTTCCCACCCTGTCCTTTCTAAACAGAGTATAGCCTGAAATGCGGCCATGTCCCAGTCATGACATTCAGTGCACCATGACTCGGTAGTGGCCACAATATCCAGTTTGGCCTCTGCCATGATGGTCTCTAGGTCTGGAATCTTATTTCCTAGACTTCTAGCATTCACACTCATGGCCTTCCAGAGTTTGCTATGACTCTGATTATTACCCCTCTTTTTTCCCTTTTCCCATCCCTCCTTGACCCCTCTGTTCTTACTGCTCCCATTTCCATTCTCCTTCATTTCTGCGACTTTGATTCCTTTATTGATTTGCACCCCCAGGTACTGCCTCCCTGAGGTCTTCTGCCATCCCCCTTAGCTAGTTTAAATGTTCATTTAAACAATCCACTAAGGACTGCAGTTCCCCTCTGGGATGGATGTAGGGCATCACCCCTGTAAAGGCCTGTATCCCTCAGATTGGACCCCACCCCAATGTAGCTGAACCCCTCTTCTCTGCCATTATTCAACCATCAAATGAAGCTCCTGGTGTGGAGATCCTCTCCTTTCTCTTCTCTCCTCTCCTCTGTTTTTGACAGGCAGCCTCTGTGAAAGCCATTGAATGTGTTATCTGCCTAAAACTTTTCCCCAGCTCCCCAAACTATCACAGCCCTGTCCCTAGCCAGGTCATTACTGCTCAGATGGACAATGATATCCAGCTCTGCCTCCTTCCTGCTGCCCCAGCAATCCTCATGATCTACTTCCCATCCCTCCAGGCTGTGAAGCTAGTAGGCACTAACCTCCTTCATCTCCCCATGTTTCCTATTCCCAGATCTATCCCCCTCACTACCGAGTTCCCAACAAGTTGCTTCGTCACGTCAGGGCCCTTGAAATTACAACAGGTATTCAAAGACTAGAAGAAATACAGTGCAGAGTAATCACAATGATAAATGGTCTAAGTGACAGGCATTGTTAGGAAAGATTGAGCTAAGCTTGTACAGTCCAGAGCTGAGAAGAATGAGGACAGACCTTATTAATGAGAGAAGACATCATTCTGGTATATAAGGCTACCAAGAGTAGGATACACAGTGACAGTCTCCATCTAGAGTTTAAAGATCACAGGTTTTATTCTAGGGAACATAATCACAAGCCAAAGGGAGAGCATTTTTAAATCACAAAAATAACATAGAACTTGGTTTTCTCAAAGGGTAGTATCAATATGGAACAACTCACCAAAAACGGTAGACAGCAGTATGACAGCTGTAACTCACAGTTGGCTCTGGTCAACCAGTAGGTTCATAGACATCAAAGGGTTAACTGTAACCAGCTGGCTGGAGGCAGGAGTTTTCAAGGCGTATAGCCTGATCCTGGTGACTGGTGAATCATCGGGTGGGGTTGTTTACTCAGTTCAGTTTCAGGAAAGGAACTGGTGTCTGCAGCTGAAGGCCTTGCTGGAAGGGGGAACCCACATAATACTTGAGATCTTGGAGGTGACCATCTGCCACGGAGCCCCCAGAGGGGTGCTACCCCCCACCATGTGCCTGATCCTCAAGGGGAGTTATTTTACACTCAAAGCTAAATGTGTAGCCTCTGTGGTAGAAATTGTGATTGTTCTGGACTTTGAAAAAGAAATGTATTAAGCTTCCTTGATACCTCTTCTCTGCTGGGTAGCAGGGGGACATCCTGTAATGGGAGGAGTGGGTAATTTGGTGTTGGACCCTCTAAACAATGGAGGTCCAGCTTAGGAGAGGGTGAGAGGCAGAAGCTGTGGTAACTGTGACCTGCTAAGGGTGCCTGCCTCTCCCAGCCCTTGTAAAGTATGTGGCAAATGGCATGGGGTCATAATGTCATGGTCAAAACTGTGCACATCAGCAATACCTCATGCAAAGCAGTGTGCAGCAAAATAACATCTGAACAACATGCCAACCACCACAAACAAAGCACACACCTAAGGACTATCTTAGTTTTTGTGGGGGCTCAGATTCCCTACCCCATGACATGCGGATCGTTGCCCCTCATACTCCCCAGACTAATTATAATCAACTTTGGGGGGGGGGTCATGGACTTTGGGTAAATAAAATTGGACCAGGAGATTTATTTTTGTTATTAAAAAAAAAAAGCCTCAGCAGAGTGGGACCTGGGGAGAACCTAACTGCAGCTCCAGGTCCCCGATACCACCAGAGGCAAGTGCTCTAGCTACTCACCACAGGAGCAGCTCAGCCAGGCACTGTCCTGGTGGCATCCTTCACCTTCTCTACTGGCAGTCTATAGTGATAGGGTAGCGGTTCTTACCACCACAGAAAAAAACCCTGTTGCCATAGAACCATTAGCGCGTCTTACAATGTTGTATTTAATGCGTGGTTCTCTCCATGCTATATTGACCCAGTACCATGGTGAATCCACTGAAGGTGAAACTGAGTAACTAATTTGGTACTGAGACTCTCTACATCATAGGGTCAGAATCTTAGGAGAGGGTGGGAAGCCAGAGCTGTGGAAACTGTGTCCCCAGGGGGTGACAGCCTCTCCTGCCATATGTAAACTGTGAAACAAATTCTCACTGATTCTTTAACTCATGGGACAACCAGTGGATATTATGTAGGCTCCAGGGGTGCTAAGCTGGCTACTGTAATTCCACAGGGAGGTGGACATGGACATGCCTGAGCCCCGGTCTATGGTGGGCTCTTCTTTGAGGGCAGCAGGAAAGTGTGTACGAGTCTATGGGAGGATGGAAGGATGGAATCCCTGGGTAGCCTCTGGGTGGAATGCCCCATAATTACAGCCATATTTCAATTCAGGTGCTATTTGAAATATCAGCCTGGAGACTGAGTAAGTGTATCTCCTGCTAGCAGTAGTTTGGATATGAAACCCACAGCTCAATTATTTATTTATTTAGCTTTTGTTGACCAGGTAGGTACACTAGACAAGTTATATACCTATTTTCAGGAACGACCTGGGAGAGTACAATGAAAATACAGGTTCAAGCAGGGTACATAACAACAAGCAGGGCAATGTACAGAATCACAAAAGAGCCAGGTGAACATAGATAGTCTACAGTAAGCAGTAATAGGTAATATATTATAGTGACACGATCGCGCCACCATAGTTAAGGTTCAGCGGTCACTTACATACTAAAGTTAAAAGTTTGCACGTTAATAACTTTGGACCTGTCCAACAGATTTGCCTGAAATTTGGAATGCGTGGTGGGGCATGATAGATCTCTTGATTAGCCAAATTTCTTTTCAGTCGGACTTACGGTCTTTGTGTATGAAAATCTGAAAAATGCAAAATTATCCATTTTTGGAGGCAGCTTTTGGGATTTTGCATGTGGCCCTGTGTGGCCATTGTGTGGCATGCTGCTCTGTGAGATGACTTGTTTGAAAGAGCTTTAGTGGCCAAATACGCCGCTTTTCGTTTGGTGAAAAAATATTAAGGCATTCAAAAGTTATGCCACTTTTAAGTTCCCCTTATAAGTCAATGGGAAAATTTATATGTATGTTTTGTGAACAAAGAATGGGGTTCTGGCCATCTTGTCCCACCTGGAAATCAAAGAATTTGCAGTCTCACGGTTCAAGAATCTTTGTTCCTGAGAATTTTCAAAATTCTTTGATTGCGAGGTCTGCCATCTTATTTTTTAATTTCCGATCGGAAAAACACAAATATCTCAGCTCAGGGGTCTTCTGAAGTAAATCTTGGGTGGGTTTTACTCAGGGGCTCTGATCTAGTAGTAGTAAAATTTTATTTATACAAGAATTTGAAGAAACGTCAAACACCGTTAGGGTTACAATAACCCTCTTTACAAGGCACTCCTGTTTTAGATGTCAGTACAAATTTCAATAAAACAAGCAATAAAAAAACACACATTGGACAGTACAATAAATACTTAATACAAAACAACAATGTTATATCATAGTGCTTAAACATCTTCAAACGATGAAAGTCATCTGTTACATTCACAGCGAAAACATATTTCGTATTTCATAGCAGAGTTAAATTCAGCTAAAGTCAAATCCTAGGTTTTCAATAGCAATGAAAGTTAATTCCAAATAATAGCGGCTCTATACTGGAAAGTCAGAGTTACAAATCTATTTTTATATTTGGGAACTATCAAATCTCTAGCTCCAGTTTTGCGAAGGTTAAACTGGTGTGACGAAGGAATAAGTCTCTCTGCCAAACCTATAGGATATCTGGTCTTATAAATTTTATAGACCAAATATGTCCAGACTTGTTTCCTCCTAGTCTCTAGACAATCCCAGTTTAACTTAGTGTACATATGACAGTGATGAGTATCAATTTTACATCTTAGTACAAACCTTGATAACCTATTATAACATATATCAAGCTTATTTAACATTTTATTAGCACTAGAATATACATGGCTTCCATAATCAATCAGTGGAATTATTAACTGGTTTGCTATTACCTGTCGGTCCCTAATACCCAGAGTTTACTTTTCTCCTAAGCATACCTATCCTACAGTAAACTTTTTTTATTACCATATTTAGATGTTGTTCAAATAATTTATGGTTGACAGTTAACCCTAGGTACTTATAGGCCATGACTTGTGTCAGACAATTTCCGTTTATGGTTTTTATATTTAATTTGTCATTTTGTAAACCATTCTTAGTTGTATTTAAACCAAATAACATAGTTTGGGTCTTCTTTGTATTTAAACAAGACCTGAGGAGGTAAACCAAGCCTGCAGTGTATTAAAGTCTGTCTGCATGTCGGCCTCTACCTCACCCGTGTCTACTCCATCAGAGACCAGAACAGTGTCATCAGCATAAAGCCTGAGCGTGCATAGTTTTTATATGGAGAGGAAGATCATTTATGTAAATGATAAATAACAGGGGTCCTAATATGGATCCCTGTGGAACTCTCGAGCCACTGGTAGAAACATTGAACTGGTCTCTTCAACCATCACCATTTGAAATCGTTCCTCAAGATATGATCGAACCAGATTAATGGTTCAGCTGCTGTACCTATCTGTTTCAGCCCATAATAATAATGAATGGTTGACCAAGTCAAAGCCTTTGATAGGTTGACTAACACTGCACCCACGGACTCAACCTTCCAAGTGGGTTGCCACTAGATTAATTAAAATAAGTGAGGTGGTGGACGTCAACCTACCCTTCCAAAGCCAGACTGAAACTCATTTAACTTGTTATATTTTCTAGATAAACCATAAATTGGCTATGTGTCAACCTTTTCCAGCAGCTTAGATAAGACAGATAATAGGGTGATTGGCCTATAGCTTGTAGGCCTAAAGTCTGTACCCTCCTTGTTTATTGGCACTATTTTGACTTGTTTCCAGGAACTAGGAAATGTTCCTTCAACCAGGTTCTTATTAGAATGATACTAGTTAAAGGCTGGGCCACCACATGTATGGAATCTTTCAGGAATCTAATTTCTACATCATCTAAACCTTTAGCTTTTTTTGTAGTTTGTTTATTTTTTAATTACTTCCTTCCTTGTTATTTGTTTAAACCTAAATTTTGGGACACAATTTTGATCTATTTGATTATCATTTACCTCTGTCCCACATTGTCCCTTTTCTTGTAATCCAATAGAGATGTTTACATCAGGAAGTTCAGTGAAATATTTGTTTAGAACATTTGCAGCATTAACTGGATTTTGCAATACACCATTTTCAATAACTTTTATACTACTTGAACTATTTTGTGATTTGACAAGGGGTCTATCGAGCCACACCTTTGGTTTCATCCGAATCGGTCAAAAAATAGAGTTATAAGCTTTCAAAATCTTAATTCGTAGCTCGCTAACGATCTTTGATCGCGAGCCTGCAAATTCTTTGATGGTGAGATTCTTTGATCGCAATCTTGCATCATAACCTAAAAACACTAATATCTCGGTTCAGGGGTGGGCTAGGAACACAAATGAGGGTGTGTTTTGCTCAGGAGGTCCGTTCTATCGAGGCATGCTGTTGGTTCAATTCAAATCATGAAAAATTCACGTTTCACCATTTTAGTTCTTTGTTCATGAGCCTGCAAATTCTTTGATCGTGAGGTTCTTTGATCGACATCTTTGATCTGAGGAAGGACAAGATGGCCAGATTTTTAATAATGGAATAGATAGGAAAATTTTACCAATCTTTAACATTGAATATCTCAAAATTATTTGGTCTTTTTACTTGAAATTTGGAGGGTGCTTATGGCATATCCTGTAGATGTGAATTATGGTGCATACATGTCAGAGGAAAGTTTTTTGCGGAGATATTGCATGATGCACTTTACATGTTGTGGACAGTGTTTTACTTGTGGTGGTGGCTTGAAATTGATAGGGTACTGAGCCTTTGTGTCATGGATGTAGTTTTCAGTCATTGTGTGTGTTAAATGTCAACAGGTGCCGAACTGTGCCAGTCTGATGAATGAAAATCTCATATGTTAAAATGTTATATCTTGGACACGGTTTGGTCTTTTCACTTGAAATTTGTAGGGTGTTGACGGCATGTCCTGTGGATGTAAATTACAGTGTTTCTGTGTTGGAAATTTTTTTTTTTGCGGAGATATGGCGTGGCGCAGTTTACGTTCTGTGGACAGTGTTTTGCTTGTGGTGGTGGCTTGAAATTGATAGGATACCTAGCCTTAGTGTCATGGATGTAGTTTTCAGTCATTGTGTGTGTTAAATGTCAACAGGTGCAGAACTGTGCTACTCTGACGAATGAAAATTTCAAATTTTGACATGTCATATCTCGGACACAGTTTGCTCTTTTTACTTGAAATTTGGAGGGTGTTAACAGCATATCCTGTAGATGTTAATAGAGATGTTTATGTGTCGGACAATATATTTTTTGCAGATATTGTGTGGCGTAGGTTACATTTTGTGGACAGCGTTTTCTATTGTTCTACTAGATTAACATTTGTTTGGTGGCTGACCTTGCTGTTGTGAATGTACTTTTTAGTCATTGGGTGTGTAATGTGTGAGGATTACAAGTTGGTGGACCCGCTCCCACCAACTTGCATAACTTTCACTTTTCTATTCTTTCTTAAACATTATGAAATTCTATGCAAAAACTTTGTTAATGCATCAGTTAGGGTTCTTCTACAACAAATAAAAGTGAGAATTTGATTTAGGGTCCCCACCTCTTGACCCCACCCCACCTGCCCCCACAACAGGCAATGAGGTGTGCGTTGAGGTCATGGACCCTAACTAGTTAATGCATGGTTGGGACCATTATGTGCGAGACCATGCAGGTCAAGTGCCTGCAATGGCCAAACCATGCATTAACTTCCCATTAGATGCTACCGGAGTGGATTAATGCACTTGTAACATGGTTTCTACAACAAACTGTCTACTATCACTGTTATTTTGATGCTGTGAATAAGAGAAGTCAGCCACATTTTGCACCATTTACATCTCTATCTTACACTTTGTGAACATTGAAGAGACACCTATTTTTCCTGATGTTGTGAAAACTACACCAACCATAACTATCAGGACACTATCTCTGAACATATATTTTACAACATTTCTCCAATCTAACATACAGACATACAAAATTTGCCAGCAGATAAAGGCCTAGAGGTCTATCAAGTCTGCTAGAATGTGCAGCTAGCACCCTTATTCTGCAGCTGCCCTCCCTTCCACCCTTCCTTCATTAACCTCCCTTGTCCTGTCCCATCCTCGTTGAAGCAGTCCACTGTTCTACTGCATACCACTTCAGCAAGTAACGCATTCCACCCAGCCACCCTCTCTGTAAAAAGTGTCTCCTCATCTCCTCCTGAACCTTCCTCACTCCAGTCTCATATCATGGCCCCTGGTGGCCTCCCTCCTTACTTTGAACAGCCCCTCTGTACCCATCTTGTTTATTCCTTTCATGTATTTAAAGGTTTCAATCATGTCATCCCTGTCTCTCCTCTCCTCCAGTGAGTACATGTTCAACTCCTTCAACCTCCTCTCATATGATAAGTCCCCCAGCCCCTTGATCATCTTTGTCGCTCTGCGCTGCATCCGCTCCAGTAACTTAATGTCCCTCTTCAGATACAGATGCCAGTACTGCATGCAGTACTCCAGGTGTGGTCTAACTAATGACCTATACAGTGGCAGAATCACCTCCTCCCTCCTCGAGGATATACCCCTTGCAGTACAACCCAGCATTTTGTTGGCCTTTGCAGCTGCCTTCCTACATTGTGCTGAGTTGTTCATTGACCCTGTAATGAGCACACCCAGATCTTTCTCCTCCTCTGTCTGGGCTAGCTGCACTCCCCCTAGCTGGTAACTCCTCCTTGGGTTCTTCATCCCAAAATGCAGCATCTTGCACTTTTTGGCATTAAAGCCCAGTTGCCAGGTGTCTGACCAGGTTTCAAGCTTTGTCAGATCATCCTGCAACCTCTGCCACCCCCCTAGGTCATCCACCACCGCGCCTACCTTGGTATCATCAGCAAACAGACTGATCTTGCTCTTGATGTCCCACGATAAGTCTGCAATGTATACCAAACAACACTGGTCCCAACACTGAGCCCTGTGGAACACCGCTCGTCACTGCCCTTGGGTGGAGACCTCCCACCCACCACCACCCAATTAATCTGACTGACTGGCTTTTATTTTATTTGTGATGCTAGGAGGTCTATTATGTGTTGCTTTGTCCATTTCGCTATCTGCCCGTCTCTCTGTTTTACATATTATCTGGCTTCCTGTGTGTGTGTGTCTCCCCATGGCACCTATCTCACCACATTATCCATTTTGTGCCTGCCATTTTCTGACTTCTTCACAGCTTTGCTAAGTCAGTTGCAGATCTTTCGACTGCCCTACATGTGTTTCCTGGACCTACAATTTCCCTTCTCTGTCTCCTACACTACAGAACCTGCAGATTTCCACTACATTATAGTCCCCCTTCTCATGCCTCTGAGGGTGCTTTCTGCTCGGATATTTCTCTGCGGTTGCTAGTCTCCTCGTCCTCATCACACTACTGGCTCGCTCTACATTTCCCCCGTATTCCAGTTCCTCTCCTGCTCTGTGCGTATTTCTCAACACTGCTGCTCTGTGCTCCGTGATTGTCTGAGGTTCTTCAATAACAACAGGGCATTATCATGCCATAATACCATGTAGCTTTTGTACCAGCTGACCCACTTCAACCAATTGTATTCCTCATTTCCCATATTGTTATTTTTGCCATGTTACAAAGTTTTTTAATATATTCTTAACTGATTTTATTTTTTGTGACCCTCTGAGTCACCTGACTCTCTTCATCCTCACAAGGTGCATGTGCAGGCTAGCCCCAAGGATTTCTGACTTTATTCTCATTCTGCTCCAATAGGCGCCTGTTTGTTATAACATTGCTTGATCTATGTCCCACACATTTTTTACATTTGTCTCTTAAAGGAAACAATGGAAAAGAAAGCTTTCCTCAGACAGTACAGAAACTCTCAATTAGTGCTTTCAGACAGTAACAACTTTATTTAATGATTTAGTACAGCTACCACAACTTCCATTTCTGTTGCTGGCAGCAGCCATTTTATAGCAGCAGTGAAACCCATTGAGCTCACTGTATGCTATATCCTGTTTGACCTCAGCTATTGGTTGGCAGGACATATTAGCATAAAGTGAGCTCAGGAAGCTCTCTATTACCCATGAAATGGTGGCTGCAAGGGATAGAAAGTGAAAGTTGAAGGTCACTGTTTAAATCACTAAAAAATCAATGAGAGTTATTTGTTAAAAAAATGTTACTGTCTGAAAGCACTAATCAGGCATTTTTGTAGTGCCTGGGTAAAGCTGTGCCTTTTCCACTGTTTCCCTTTAAGTAAGAGATTTTTACCCACTTTAATTGTAATTCAAGTAAATTACCAGCTATATCTACTGACTTTCCTTTTCTAGTAATTCCAGTAATTGTTTTGCTGGATGGGACGCTAAAACCTCTAAAACTGTTTTATCCCAAAGGGCTTGCCTGGCCTTGATATCTGGAATTACTTGCTGTGCTTGCAGGCATTTTGGGTGTTACTGGTGCTACTGAATGCCGTGTTGTATAATAAATACCATATCTCTGCTAAATCACAAGATGCAAACTACAGTTCCGAGTCACTTCAGGAGGCTGCTTATATTATCAACGCTCTCAATAGGAGCTTTTGGAGAGCAAGTCTTTTTTTTTCTTTCCAAGGTGGTTTATCAGTTCAGCCGGCTATGTTATTGTTGCCTTATGCTTTTTTTATTTGGTGGTTTGGTAGTTGATATATTCACCTAAAAGTAATTCAAAAGTGATATACAGGGTATTAAACTGACTGTTTTTAAATTAATTGATTTTTTTATGTCATGTTGGTTTGTTTAGAACTTAAGACCAAGAACTTCATATCGTTAAGAACAATCATGGTATTGAAAATAATACTGAAAGTAAAGTATTCCTCTAGCACTGCTACTTAAAAGCTAATTTTTTCTCTCTTCAGTGGCTTATGTGCGAAATGAGAGAAAGGTAGATCTGAAGGTCTCTGGTACGTTTGATTCTCTATTGGGATGTTGGTCATTGATACTAACTAAGGAACTTGTTCTTCTGGAAGGTTTTAAAGTGCAACAAAGTGCAAGGAGGTTGTTTGGCTCTTCCAAGTGCAAGTTACTGGCTGTGAATTCCTGGAACTGTTCGATTTGGGCCAGTAGTGCCTCTCAAGTACTGATTCATTTAAACTTGAACTGTTGGTTTGTCGTGGTTCACCGTGATTCAACAAGGACTTTTCTCTGATTATAATAGTTTTTATCTTATCTTTTATGTTTATCTTCTAGGTTTATTAACGAACTTTGCAATACTGGTATAAGTGGTATGCGTTTGGTGGTTTATTGTCTATTGTTTAACTACCTAATTGCTTAATTAATATCCAAATACTGTATTTTTAATAGTATTTCTAATAGATACCCACTAAACAAACACCTAACAGAATTTTTATAGCTGTATACGCTTTAAGAATATGGTATTTATGAGAAAGCTGGCACAAGAAGTCGAATTCGAGGCAGAAATAGAATCTTTAAGCCCCTGGGAGATATCATTATTTCCTATGACTAAACAGCTTATCAAAGCTCTTGTTCTACAGGTTGAGAGTATACTTAATAGCTGCAATGAAGGGGGTTTGGCCCATGTTCAGCTTCATTCTACTCCCATTCCTCCAGTAAAAAAAGGTAACAAAGCTAACATCCTCAACAAAGGAAAAAAAAGGGCAGTATGGGTAGCAAGGATAGTAAATATACTCTCAGTGAGTTTAAGGAAATGTTTTCACAATTAAAAATCCTGTTGAAGTAATTAGGAATTCTGAGAAGCAACTTAGTTCATCAAGGCAGTCCAAAATAGTTGACCATTTTGAGCCTATTGTTATTTCCTCATCTGATATTACTGAAGGTGTTAACAGTGTGATTAATGTAAACAGTGCTTATATTTCTAGGCCAATAACACAATCACTTATATCAGCTTACCAAACACAAGTATTTCCCCTTTTAAAAATGAGGATGTTAATTATAATGAGAATTTGCCAGGTAATTCGATTTCTATTGCAGTGGATGACTTTCAGTGCTACCTGAGACCCTTTCTCTGAAGCCACTAAGTCTCTTGATTTTCCCGGATTATTTTAGAGAATCAAACCCAAAACCAACCTGGCAGAATGACTTAAAAAGTATTGTGAATGTGCTTCAGGTAACCATAAATGGTCTGAAGCAATTTAATGACCCAGGTTTGGTACCTGGGGCCACTCTTTCACAACAACAACAACAAAAAATAAACATTACTGTTGCTAATCACCCTTTATCTGAGTCAGCTACTAATTAACCAGCTTGTTTGAGTGAGGAATTAAAAAGGCTTATTCAGAATCCCTATGCTGCTCACCTTATGAAAATGGATCATCTGCTTAATTTTAAATTAAAAATTGACACTTTGAATGAAAATATAGCCATAAACAGCTGTGGATTAGCGGATGTGTTATGTAAATTAGGAAAACTATTACTGGATGAGAGTTCTCTTTCAATTATGGAGGAAGCTTTACCCTCAATCGGCCCCGATTTTTCATCAATTATTATACCAGACTCACCTGTTCTGATGAGTAAAATACAAAAGAAAAAGCTAAATAAGAAAGCAGCAATAAATATTAACAAACTCTGGCCAGAGCCTATAGGGCTACAGGAGAGGAATCTGGGTTAAAAAATATTGAAATTTGTTATTTTTTTTTAAATATTTTTATAACTAGTTTTCAACTAAGCCTTGTGATGAACCAGCCTCATAAAGAAAGGCAAAGAAAATGTTCAACTCCTGGCCTAAAGGTGAGGTCACACAGGGATAGTGAAATCAACTTTTGGGCTGCAAACACACATTTTGGGCAGAAGTTGAAAAATGATAGCTATTACATTAATGAGTCACTGTACCAAAATGCTATGTTGAAATGTTGTGGTAAAAATTCTGAATATTACCCAAGTTATGAGCTCACGTTTGCAAAAGTCAACATAGCCTCATAACTTAAAGCAGCAACGTAACAATCCAGTAAAAATGTTGACCCATACATTTTTATGCTATTTTAGATTGCCACTTACCTCCTGACTTGTATGATACCCTTCTTTCCACAGTTTAAGTCTGCTTGAGTACTTTTTTTCATGTTTGAAATAATAAAAGGAGCGGTCCTTTTAATATGGCTCAGACCAGGTTTCCATCAGTATTTGTAGCTGTTTTTGAACAACTATTGCTCTGTAAGGTCAGAGAGCACTGCCTGCTGCATAATAGTTAATTTTCGTCACAACAGAAGTGATATATAAACAACAGATGGAAAAAAACAGCTGAAAAAACTGATGAAGACCTGGTCTGCACTGTATTAACCCATAGGCTGATTAAAGAATTCAAATGTATAGGAATGTTGGACTGATATATCAGTCTGTGACACAGCAAGGGTTAAAAGGAGTGCTCCTTTCATTATTTCAGACATGAAAACAAGTACTCAAGTAGACTCAAACTGTAGAAAGAAGGGTCTCATACAAGTCAGAAGGTAAGTGAGAATCTAAAATAGCATAAAAGAGCATAGGTCAAAATTTTCACCAGATTGTTGCACTGCTGTTTTAATAGATGAACATACTAGAATCATGGAACACAAGAATGTGCAAAGTATAATACCATCCCATATTAAATTTATTCAAAGTCGGGGAATGCATTGCTAGTCTTTTTTTCAGCATTGAAAAAGTTTAACTTGATCACAGGGAGGAAATGTGGATACAACTTTACTAATCAAGCCCTAAATATCATGATATCAGGACAGAATGAGGGTTAGGGTGCATTCAGATGGAAGTGAGGATGACACTCGCCTCTGAGGCTGGGAGATCAGAGGGCTGTGGGTTCAGTTTCCACATCTGGCACTTGGGTTAATATCCCAGTACTGACACTGTAGTACAGCATGAGAGGGGTGTTGCACTTCTGAGGTGCTGTCTTCTGGATGAGATGTTAAACTGAGGTCTCATCTTCCTGGATTGGTGGTAGTTCAGGTGGATGTTAAAGATCCCATGGTACTTATCGAAAAAGAGTAGGGAATTTCCCCAGAGTCATGGCCAAATTTCCCTCATTCACTAAAAATACCACCAACTGCTTAATCTGGTTCAATTTCAGTTGCTTACCATCTGTATCCCCCCTCCCCCCAGTAGCCCCAGAAAAAGGGACTCCTAGGCCCAGTGGGCTTACCTGGTCAACAAAATTCAACAATCAACAAACAACAAACAAGGTAAAGAAAGTTTATTGTGGTACTATACTCTGTAAAGATCCTGCCATACGTCAAGCAGAGAAACACCAGCTTGGCATAGATGATGAATTCTTTGGTGTGGTCTTATAGTGCAACAAGTTAAATTGTGTCCATATTCATTGTTGAGTAGGGGATTGTGAAAAATGTAAGATGGTTGACAATTCCGACTTGTCTTTTTTCTTCTTTGATGACAAAACTGCTGCTTTAAGAAAATGGGCTATGTAGACCATTATGATCCATAATATTTTCAATAATTCCAACTTTGTACACCCTGTGGGTCACTATTCCACATAGGAAAACTGACCTCATTCCTCTCTGAGTGCAATCCAAGACCCCTTTTTGTGTTGACAAATCCCACCTCCCCATCTGCCACATGCTTAGTGGCAGTGAATTTATGTAGCATGTTTTAGTTCTGCATATTTATACAGTCATGTAAAATGCCAACTGATACCCTTTGTAAGCTTTCCTCTATCAGTTTCTTCATATTTCCTCCAGTGTTCACATTTACTGTAGCAGAATGTGTTTAGTACTAAAAATAAAAAGAAATTTGCTGGTGGGCTTTCTGTATAGATATCACTGTTGGGGGAAGCTGCATTTTCAAGACAGGAATACCTGGAAGGATCTAACAGATAACATCCACATTTATGTTTACTAGTAATTGTTACCATTGTCTCCCTGTGAAACAAAGCAAAATGGATTTGGAGTGGTGGGACAAGTAATACAGTGCTTAGCAATGAAAACACTGAAACAAGCAAAAGGATGAAGAAAACTCACATATGCAATAAGCACCAAGACCATGAAAATATTAGTTAGAGTTCTTTATTTAACTAAAGTGCATAGTGCACCCACACATAGTGGGCATAAAAAAGTGATGGCTGAGCCACTCTGAAGTAATGCTTCTCCTGGCCCCTGCAAATCATATTTCAGTGAATCACTGTGTTGATGCCTGACAGAGGGTCCAAGAAAATGTTAGTGCAGAAAAACTCAATTGCCACTTTTTATGCTCACTATGTATGGGTACACTGTGCACTTTGGTTAAATAAAGAATTTTGAATAATATTTTGTGGTTATGGTGCTTTTTAGGGTTGTTGACAGAGCCTACAGCTCTTCTGTCATTGATAGAACTGTAGCTTTAAAATGACTTTTCATGGAACTCCCTTTTTAGACATTTGGATATATTCCTCCACAGCTGCAAAGTAGTGCACTCCCTCTCTGATTTTTGCTATTTGCTGCTCCATGTTAAAGGCATCTGAAGGGGCTAGAGTGCTGCTGTATTGTACTTCAGAACATCTCAGGGTATTAACAAAAAAAAACTTTTTTAACTGCTGTTTCTATCATCTGTCCAGCTCAGTCTAACCAATTTGTTCTATTTCTTTCAGCAACTTAGGGGTTAACTCATTTTCTCTGGCTTTTGTGAAAGTGAAAGTCAGACTCAGTGTCAGATTACAGACAGTGCAATGTTAGCCATCTGTTAGCTGTCATTCCAAGGGCAGGACAGGTTGCACACAAGCACACACACACACACACACACACACACACACATATATGCATGCAGCATTTACTCTGACTAAATACATTCAAGAGGATTGATTTAGCAGCATGGCAGTTTTTGATAATTATGACTAAACAGTACTATATGGCACCAACAAGAAAATAACATTGGTCATTTGGTAACTCTTCACAGCCCTATCAGCTCTGGCTAGAGTTTGTTGCATATGTGGGTTCTCCTCATCCTTTTGCTTGTCCCTGTGGAACAGCATGCTGAGATGGGACATGATCTCAGTCTTCGCATTCTCAGGGGTATTGACAGGATTGAACATATCTATATGTTCTCCCATAGGACACACGGACATGCTCTGAAGGTCATAAAATGGCAAGTTTAGGGGGAACATTAGGAGGCATATTTGTCTCAGAAGGTAATGGCCTTCTAAAATTACCTGCCAATACATACTGTGGATATGAAGACAGTAGAGCAGTCCCCAGTGTTGCCCATCCCTTAGCTTTTGCCAGCACTGAGCCAATATGGCTGTGGATAGCTTTTAGGAGTGGCAAGAACATTGAAAAGAATATGCAGTGCTCTCACCACACCAGAGTCACATGTAACTGATACCACAGTGATTACAGAATTGTGCATGTGTGATACTCATGCATTCACAGTTTGCCCCATAGTCAGTCATAACGTGGTTGCACTGACATGAGTACATAAGAGCCATACTCACATATGCATAGTTTAAGTCAGCACCAGTAAAAGTAAGACCCCACTGAAAATGAGATACGGTAGCTTAGCCAGACTAACCTGTATCAGTACGTTGTAGAAGTGGGTAAAATTAGGGCCCCTTAGAAAATGAGATCCTGCTTCTCATAAAAGCTATCCTGTGTCAGTACATTGTCAAAATGAATAAAAGTATGACCCCACTAAATATGACCTACTGCATCTCAGCCAGGCTATCCATATGTGTCAGTACATTGTAACAATGCTATAATACCATCAAGAGGTTCTGGAGACATGTGAACATTGAATGCAAAGCTTGAGAGATTCCAAAATTTTTCCAGAGCCTCTGTGATATGTTGCAGGTGAGTTTTACCATTTAAAATAAATAAAAACAGCCTTAATATTTGTTATAGTGATTTTATTGACAGGCATAATAAAGTCAGTTGCATATATGTATTGATTTGAGCATACTGGAAAATGTACAGGAGTTTTGCCAAGTTTTACATGGAAAATACAGGGAATAGGAGGGTGCCCTACAGGGAAGTGCTTTGTTCAATCTGGGAACACTGCAGTTGACACCGCTATCATTCTTTGTAATTCCCTAGGATTCCCCTTGCAACCTCTGAAAACACCCGAAACATTAGCTGCGTAGCATTTATTTACCCTTCCTACAATTATAAAACCATGAGAGTTCCAATGCCACTGATTAGGTCCAGAAAGTGTTAACAAAAATCAGCTCTTCAGAGGAAATACTGTAAATCATTGCTACACACACACACGCACACCCACACACACATTGGGAGAGATGACCAGAATGTAATTTGGAACTACTCTGCAGTTAGATGCTGTTATCTGTTGAAGGTCATGTCAATAAATTATTAGCATCCAAAGATAGCAAGCCACATTGCAATAAAACAAAAAAGCTGGGAAAATAGTGCTGGAATTGATCTACTCAACAGAGACACAAGAGGATTGTATTTAACTGGCAAGCTGGAGAAAGATACTCTGAAAACTCCAAAAGTGTGTGCCATGGTACTCCATTTTTCCAGCTACAGACAGCAAGATGGCTGTATGCAGCCCTCTTGCATTAGCTCTAAAAATGCTGTTTACCAAGTTGGATTCAAAAGAAAACATGTGTTTCTTGTACTCATTGAAGCACTACATGGTTTGGGAGGTGAGGTAATTGTCCAGAGCATTTGTTTCTTAATCTCTTGGCTGCCAAAAGAACTAGAATGAATCTATTTGATTGAGTTCCTGACAGATGTTGAGTCTGCAGTACAGCACGAGTTAAATTGAAGGGCTGCAAAGACATGGAAGGATCATGCAGAAACTCCAACGGAAGTGTTCCTAGGTCTGAATCCGGTAGCTCATTTGTTGTGCTGATGCAAGAGGGCTGCAGGCTCCGCCTACATGCAGTCCTAATAAAATGGATGATTGTCTGACACCTGAGATAGCAGTGCATCAGGAGAGTAATTCAAACAAGGTAGTCGATCCAGATGAGGTTACTGATCCTCCTCAGAGTGATCCACCTGTTATTTCTTCTGCTGATGCAACAATTGCTCCACTGTTCCACACCCCAGTATTGCCGCTGGAGACTTATGTGCAATTGATGGTTCCTATTATTGGGAATTTAGCTATACAAGTGAGTAAATCTGAAGCCGAACTCAAGTCTTTTAGAGGGAAGTAGAGCAACTGGAGTAAAAATGAAAGACCTGCTAATAGAGAGAGCAAACATAACTGTCCAGTTGATGTATAGGCCCAGACCCTTATGTCTGGGAAAGTTTAAAAGTGGATCTTCTGACAACTGTAGTTTTAATGATTTAATAGATATTTCCTCATGTGCTATTCTGGGTCTTTATAGTCTTACAGTAACAAAATATCTCTCTAATAATTTCCTGAGGGACAAGATTTTGTACCTGCTAGTTTGACAACCAGAATGAATGACTATCTGGAATACAAATAAATGAATATTCAGACCATAAACTGAAAAACACTGGATTTAATTTCCTGGAATATTGCTGATTTTGCTACTAAACTTGTTGATTGTGAACAGCATAATTTCATTTCAAAGTTTAATATATTTTGCTTACAAGAAAATTGGCATGTTAAGGATCAAGATGTTTTCCTGAATGTTTTTAGCACATTTCAAGTTCCCAGAGAAAGAGTTGTCAAAATGGGCAGACCTGCTGGCAGTGTACTCACTTGGTTTAAGCTGGACAACAATTTAAGTAGTAGAGGTAATTTTTTCAAATCCAAATATGCAAGCTTTTAGTATACAGTTTTACATTAAAGTGTTTTGCTAGTCAACACTTATATTCCACAAACTAGTTCTAAATTCTATTCCTATGGCATCTGGGACATGCTTGAAGAAGTAATTCATCATTGTTGGGTGGTAACTGAATGTGAAATTTTTTAGTGATGATTTCAACTCTAGGTTAGGTAGTTTGATGGCTACGCTGACAGTAATTTCCATAACTGGTGTAATTTCCAGGTGTATAATTTTTCTAGACTGTACTAGGACAATGGGCACTATGCACTGTTAGGCGGATATTTCTGGCATGTATCTGGGGTGTAGTCCTCCACTCTAACACCCTCACGCTGGCATTCAGGAAGGGGGGGCATGAGACCCACCGCACCTGATCCCCCTCATCCACAGACAGTTCCATGCAGGGGTTGTTCCGGGGGTGTGCCAGCACTATGTGGCATTCACAGACCCACTGGCTGCATGGGTGTGGTGGGAGGCACAGTGTATGCTAGGGTTGACCATGTCATAACCCATTGTGCACTCCCATGGGTACATCTGAGGAGTCACCAGGGGACTGAAAGACGGTTCACTGTACTGCCCCCAACCGCTGGGCTGCGGGGGCGGCCAAGGGCAGCTGGTTGGGTGAGTGCTCAGATGTTCAGTGAGCTGGTGTTATGCGGGGCTGGGTGCGTGTAAGTGGCATGCATAGCTGTGGACCTGTGCCACCCGTTGCAAGGAATCCACTGTGAGACCCAGGGGGCATCCTATTGGATGCCTGCATAGGATGACGACTCCTCCCCCGGCCACTCTGTGGGGAGGGAGCTGCAGACAGGTGACTGGCATTGGTGAATGCTGGCAGGTGCACACCTGTCTGCAGAGGGCAGGGGTGTGTGGGGGGTTACTCGATAGTTCCATGTACCTCCTCACCATTCATGCATAGCGCCCAATAAAATTAATAAGGCAGGACATAGACTAATGGAATTACTTGCAACTCATCATTTAGTGCTAATCAATGGTCATATTCAGGGCGACAAGTTAGGCAGTTATAGCCATTATTGGTCCAGAGGTCCTTCTATTGTAGACTACTTATTTTGGAAGGGGATACGGTATGACCTTTTGGGATTCATGTGAAGTTCTTACAAAACCAGAAAGTGGTCACTTCCCATTGACTTAAAATCTACTGTTTTAAATGAAATTTCAATGCCTGCCACTTTTCCGCCATCTCTAGAGATTAGAAATCAATCTAAGATAAAATGGCAAGACCCCAAGGAATTTCAAATAAGACCAATATCACCGAACGTTGTTATATACTTGACTGATTCTGGTGCTGATTATAACAGTATTTCTAGACTCAGATTCATGTTTTGATCAGATTAGACTAATACTGACTCATTCTCATTCATATGCTTAAACTGGGAAAGCAAAACAAACTTGGTTTGATGCTGACTGTTGTAAGCAAAAAAGTCAATTAAATCAGATGATCAGGAAACTTAAAAACAATGCCCAACCCAGAGATTACAAATCAATAAATAAAGCCAGGGATAACTATAAACTGTTTTTAATACTAAAACAAAAACAGTACCAACAAATGCAATGGAACAATATGCTTAATATTACAAATAGGAATGATTATGAGTCCTATTGGCTACTTGTTGCCAATAGGACTAATAATTAGAAGTTTGAAATTGACTCACATATTTCTATGGATACCTGGATAAATTATTATTCTGGCAAGTTTTTTGCCTCAGATGCTGTGGAGAATCAATTATTATTGGATAGATATGTCACACTTTCCTCTTTTTTCCAGAACTGAGGTATATTGTGATACTGCATCTTTAAAACGAAATAAGGCTTCTGGCCCAGATTTAATACCGGCCAAGGTTTTTCTTGCTGATCCCTCACAATGGGCTACTATATTGGTACTGGTTTTTTTTTTATATTTAATATGCTTTATTATTTTAAAACACATACACACATATACAGTCATGTACAGTGATGGTTTTAGGCAATGATATGGTCCACATACATAAGAATAATATCATGAGACTTGTGGGAAGTAGGAGCCCACTATAAGGAAAACATTAAAGTAACACCCACTATTTAGGACAAAATACACCCTACTAAGATTATCCCTCCCCCCTCTCCCCTCCCATTACCTTGCCCCCCTCCCTCCCAAGGAGACATGGCACAAAGGCACCATAAACATCATGCCACTACAGTGAGCTATATCAGCAATAGGTTATAAATGTTATGTACTCAAAGGATAAGTGTGAGCTTGATCGAAGGGTAGATGACCAGGTCTCTGGGTGGAAAAAGTACTTTATGGACGAGATCAAGCTGTCAATAGGACTTCCAATTTCCCCTACTTTTAGCTTATAGTGCAGTCTGGTGCCTCAAACTAGCAAATGTTTTCTCCACTCTGAGGTCAAAGAGGATTTAATTTAACCATTGGAATAGGTAATGGATTCTTGGTCAAGCCAGTATCAGAGTCAACCTTTTTGCAGAGGGTGCTATTAATGATATGTGGAATCTCCTGTCTAACACTGGTAAGCCAGCCACATCTCCCAGCACACAGATTTTGGGGGTAAAGCAGTTTTGTAGGCCTAGCAAGGGATCTTGTTCTATTTTAATTTTCTCCCACAAAGGCATAACTTTAGGACATTCCTAAAGAGTATGAAAGAGATATCCTTCTACCCCACCGCATCTTGAACAATTATTAGTGGGGAGCTTCCCTATCTTGTAAAGCTGTTGTGGAGTGAAGTAAATATTGTGCAGTGTATAAAACTGCATGAGATACAGCTTATCATTTGTCATATAGTGATACATATCCGTCCATATTTTGTCCCAGTTAATTGGGGAGTCAGGGAAAATGGAGGACCAGTAGTCTGATTTACCTGTGGCCTCTGAGAACAGCTGGTCAAATAAGCATGAAATCAGCTGAGAGACTGCATGGGGCTGGCATGCTAATGTGGTGAATTGAGTAAGGAGGTCACTCGATCCACATCCCAATTATTAACCCAAACCAGGCAACCAGCATGTGCCAGAGTTGAAAAATCTTAAAATGCTTCTTCTGGGAGGTGGAGCTGGGTCATAAGTTCCCAGCTTTGCAGAGATTAATCCCAGCTAGAAGATGGGATACTGGTTTGCCTTGCAATTCGAGGAAGTTCAGCTGAGACAGCTTAGCCCCACCTATTTTGAAATTTGAGTTTCCCCAGAGAGATTGTGAAATATCACAGGAAGTATTGTAATGCATGGCCTTACATAACTGAGAGTGGACCCTCAGAGAAGTGGTAATTGCTGTGTTTTTGAGGCCGGATGGCAGATTATGAAGGAGCATATAAAAGGGACTGATAGGGTCTATGCCCACCTGTTGAAATTGCTGCATTTCCATGTGAAGCCAATTTAGAGTATATTGAGATTCAAATATTCTTGTAAACCATGTTGCATACGTGGAAATGTGACTACCTGGATAATAAATATAAAAGTTGGGGAGTTTAAGCCTCCCTAAATGCTTAGGTGCCCCCAGTCTGGTAAGAGACCTATCAGGGCGTTTGTCCTTCCATATGAAGCGAGTAATGATTGAGTGAAGCTTCTCGAACCAGCTATGGAGAAGAAATACATTCACCATGTTCAGGGGGTAGAATATCCTGGGAAGGATATTCATTTTGACCACACTAATACACACCTTTAGGGACAGGTAAAGGAGATTCCACCTATCAAGGTCCTGTTTAATGGTTTCTACTATCTTGCATAAATTGAGTTGTTTCATTAGCAATCGACTTTGGGACAAGATAACACCAAGATGTTTTAGACTAGTCACCCAGCTTAGCCCTAGGTAGGCATACTCGGCAGGGACTGTTTTTGCATTGAAAGGCATAACTGTAGTTTTTTCCACATTGAGCTTGTACCCAGAGAATTCCCCAAATTCAGCAATTATGCGAAGCACTTCAGGCATGGATGAGTCAAATTTGGAAAGATGCAACAAAATATCATCTGCATAAACAGAAAGTTGGAGATCGAAGTTACCTACTGGGATGCCTGTAATTAAAAGGAAAGACTTAAGCAAACAAACCAGTGGCTCCAAATATAAGTTAAACAAGAGGGGAGGTAAGGGGCATCCCTGCTGAGTGCCTGAGAAAAGTGTAAAGCCCTTAGAGAGTACACCGTTACAGTATACCTTTGCTTGTGGACTAGTATATAGAACCCAGATCCAATTTATGAAACTGACAGGGAAACCAAATTTCTCCATCACCAGAAACATAAAATCTCACCTAACCGTGTCAAACACCTTCTCCGCATCCAGAGACCTGGGCCATAGGCTGTCATGCTCTTCCAGACACAGAAGACGTGTGACAATCTCTCAAGTGGTCCACCAAAGATCTCCCTTCATGAATCCAACTTGCTCAGGCTCCAATCAGACCATCCCATACCTTCATTATCCTAGAAGAGAGAACCTTGGCAAATATCTTTGTGTCATAATTCATGAGGAAATGGGTTGGTAACTAGAGGTGTTGTCCTTGGGTTTGTCAGGCTTAGGCAATGCAATAATTATTGCCTCTAACAGGGAGCAATCTGTAATACCTTTCTGACAGAGGAAGGTGAATAGTCAGTGGAGAATGGGGACTTACTCTTTAGCCAGAACCTAATAAAGGTTAGAGGGAAAACCACCTGGCCCTGGAGCTTTGTCTAGTGGGAGATACTTTATGGCTTTGAGAATTTCCAGGCTAGAGATGGGTTGCTCTATCAGCGTTTTCTGCTCTAAAGCCAAATTGGGCAACTGAACAGAGTTCAAGTAGGTCTGAGCTAATTCTGGTGAGGGGGAGATATTTTGGGGTGAGTATAGCTCCCTACAGAACTTGTAACTCCTGAGCTATATTGGGGGGGGGGTTAATAGTCCCATCTGAGGGAGATAGGATAGACTGAATCAGCCTAGAGGCATCCTGTTGTCTAAGTCATAATGCTAACAAATGACTAGCATTTGCTCCCTGATGCACATAAGTAAAGTAAGTTTTAAGCATGGAATACTCAGCCCTTTCTCTAATACCATCAGCATACTGATGTCTGAGTTTATACAGGGTGGTCTGTTTGGGCTCAGAGGAGTGAAAGAGAGGGTCTTGCTCAAGGGTTCTAATTTGGTTCAACAGTCCCTGTAGCATGGCCTCCTGCTTTCTTTTTCTGATTGCAGCAATGCATAGAATTCTCCTCTTAAGGCACATAAGGAGCACCAGATCTTATCATAGTGTGGAATGGATCTCTCATTGTGGTTCATATAGCAGTTAATAAAGCTCTTTTATCCTCAAGAATAAAGCACTTTCAGCAGTTGAGTTTTGAGTTTCCAAATATGGTCTCTCTTAATATTAGGAAGTGGGGAATATTCCATCTAGATCAGAGAATGGTCTGATAATATGAGTGCTGCTATCCCACTATCAGTTTCAGCAGGTAGTGAGGTTATGCTGAGTAAGAAGAAGTCTATTCAGGAATAGGACATGTAGACAGGGGAGTAAAATGTGTATTGACATTCTCTGGGGTGTGTGACTCTCCATGAGTCAGATAAACCTCCCATATCCATTAATTCATATAGGGCCAATTGGGTGGGGGAGAGGCGCATAGATGACTGCTGGGACCTATCAAGATCCATGGTCAGAGTTACATTCCAATCTGCAGCAAGAACGGTGGGCATGTGAGCGTAAGGCGTGATCAGGGTAAGCAGATGGGAGAAAACATCTGGGAGGGCACATTCGGCCATATATGTTTCCCAGAGCATCTCTGTATGCTCAATAGTATGCCATGCAGCAGAATGTAGTGCCCCTGTTAGTCGACTATACTGTGCTTTATGCTAAAGTTAACCCCTTTAAAGAAAGGTATCTCCACCCCTCTTTGTTGGGTAGAGTTATCTGCAGCAAACACCTGTCCAACATTTAGTCTGTGGAACTAAGTTGCTCAGTGGACAGGAGGTGGGTTTCCTGCAGGAAGGTGATTTTCACTGAAGAATCTGGAAGTGTTTAGGATTTGATATCTCTCACACTTTGCCCTCGCACCTTTAATATTCCAAGATATGAATCTCATTTACTTTCGATCTTATCAGGTGGGCTTAAACTTGGGGACCTAACTAAAAGAGAACCTGAGTTACCTTGGAAACCCATGTCTCATGTCCCCAACCCCTAATTATATGCCCCCAACTGTGTTCTCCCTTCCCCAACCCCTTTCCCTCCCAATACAAGTACCACCACTGACAGCTAGAGACTAATCCTGACCTCCTCCCCATACAGCATCAAGAGTATTATAGTTGGATTTGGGAACATTGACAGTAACATCTCACCCCTCCCTCCCCAGATAACAGATCCTGCAGTAACCCCTCACTGATACTGTAGCAAAGCTGGTCTACCTGCAGGGCCTGCTCCCCAGTCCTAATGACCAACTCTCCTTCACATTCCAGCACACGATGTTTCGCCTTCCCCCGGTAAGAGCTACACTCTCCCTGCCTCCCACCTTCTGTACCAGAACACTAACCTACATGTACACTTCGTGTGCTGTTGATAAGAACATTTTTACCAAACTTCATTGATAACCTCTAATAGAGGACAGTGCACTGAATAGCAAAGAGAAGCATGCAATAACAACAGTTTACAGAACACAAGGCCCATTACAGGCTCTCAACTACTAAACAAACCAAGCTGAGAAACCAGGTGAGGTAAACCATCAGCATTTGAAATAGGAGTATTTACCAGCCTGACTCCACAGAAGCAAAAAAGAGGTAAAAATAAAGTCTGCCCCCTTTTCCAACAAAAAGGGGGGGCTCAAACCTTTTATCTTAAAGACCCTTGGGGGACCAAAATATATTGTGTGTGGCTTCTCCCCCTAACATCCAGTTGGTCCTGTGTCCTGCAGGGCTTAATCCTGGGCCCCCTCCTCTTCAGTCTCTTCTTGAACTCACTGCCAGATTCCTGTCCTGAACAACTTCTACTCTATGTGGGCGATGCTGTCATCTTGGCCTCCCACCATAACCCAGTACATCTTCAAGGAAACCTCCAGCGGGCCTTCACAGCAGTCGAAGATTGGTTTGCTAAACACAAACTGATCCTTAACCAGAAGAAAACAAAGGACATGATTTTTTGCAGCACCCAAAACAAATTCAAACAAAGTCAACTCTCCATTAAAACCAAACAAGGAATCACCCTTGATCAAGTCCATACCTTTAAATACCTTGGTCTCACCTTAGACTCAAATCTCACCTATATTTCCACACATTAATAATGTGGCAAAGGTAGCAAACACCAGGCTAGGCCTTCTGTTGCGACATAGGAAACATCTAACCACTGAAACTTAGTTTGTCGCTGTCCAGAGTTCCATCATCAGCATCACCGACTACAACCTTATTATCTATGGATCTGCCACAACTTCCTCTCTCAAACGAGTCTCAGCTTCCCTCAATCAAGCCTGCTGTCTTGTTACTGGTAACCACTGTCTCACCCACACCTGTGACCTCTACTCTAATACAGGGTGGCTGCAACTTAACAACCTAATCAAATACCAAACCTGCATCACAGCTAAGGAAATCCTACTGGGTAAAGCACCTCCTGGAGTCAGCACACTCCTCAAACCCAAAATTAACACCATCAACACCGGCAGCACTAAGCCACATAACCTACAAATCCCCCACTGCTGCACATCACAACGATAAAGACTGTTTGCTTACAGAGCCCCAAGTTGGTTTAACAGTTTCTATGGGGACACCTCCTCTGCAGCAATACTAGGTACTTTCAAAACTAAGCTCTGACTCTCCCTTATAGGCACCAACACCTGTGGGTGCACCACCTAACAAGCTGTGGCCCCCTAAACTGCCCCTAAACATCCCTGGGTCTGTTCTGTTCTCTACTTGCACTTACCTGTCCTCAGCCACTTACCCCGCATTTGTCCTGACAAAGCCCATCGGCTGCCACAATTTCCGTCTTCTCTCCCACATATGCTATCCCTTCATCAGCCCTTCTCAACTGTCTTCTTCCTAGTGTCTGTTTGTCATTCCTCACCTATAATTCCTAATGTCTTCCTAAGTTACTATATGCTATCTTGTACCATGTAACTAAACTGTAACCATGTAACCAGTTTGATGCCAATTGTATGTACTACGGACGTGGAACCTTTGAAAAGAGCCTTGGCTCAAAGGTATGTTGTAATCCTAGATTTTAAATAAATAAATAAATAAATTAACATAGAACATGCTAATTTTCACCAAATACAGAAAACAGAGGCATGTGCGAGGCACACTAGGGCCAATATAAAATGTACTACATGGCTGGTTATTGAAAGTTACATAAGTCTAGTGCCCCCAACTTTAAATTCTAATCCAAGACATAATGGCATGCCACGACATTCCCATTTAATACATCTCCCTTATTCCTCCAGTAGATCAAAGCACTTAGGAGCATGATGTGGATCTACCAAAGCATTTATAGACTATAGTAATTTCGATGTAAGTGGTGTGGGAAAGGAAAAATATGAAGTATATAATATGCCCTTTGTAAATGGTGGGGAAAGCTGCAATAACTGTTAACATTAAGCAGCACAGAGTCTGTACATGGAGTAAGTAAAGTTAGGTAAAATAAACCTAGACATTATGATCCACCAGAAAGCAGCCATGGAAATGTATTGTCTGTAGCGCTCGGTATTTAGTGAGTCAGCCTGAAATCCAGCAAGTGTCCTATGGCTTCAGAGGGTTAACTAAGTGCTCAGAAAAGTGATGACATTGAACTTATATAGGCAGTTTCCTCAGAGTTTGAGTGTGATGCAAGAAATCCCTAAATTGTTGCTGCTGCTAAGTGTGTACACCCTCTATGAACATACGAGACAGGTGGGATATGAACCATAAATCCTGCTGCTCAGCTAAGAGATCACTGCCACAAAGTGCCAGACTGGCACATTCCATGCACCACAGCCAAAGGAGACAGGGAACCACAAATATCATTTCAGGCTTGGTGAGGGTCCCTCTAGTTATGCCCCTCATTAATTCTGGAAAATCATGTGATCCACAAATAGATAAACAGTTTCTGTGACAAACTTAAACATTCGGTGTTCACAGGAGATGGAGTAGTCTCTCAAATCTGCACAGTCCAAAATGAGTATCCCTGTATCTAGCAAAGCCAGTCCAAAAAACACAAAACCAAGATTTTGCTTACCATCGTAGACCAGAGGGACTAATTAGGTGCTTAATTGCTATATACCATGGTGAAGCAGGGACTGATTGCATGATGTTGCCGCTACTGCAGACTGTGGCCCAGAATCAAAGTCCCGATTAGGCCATCAAGTTCCAAACCTCAGTACTGGGTCTGTTCATATGAACCAGGGCCACCACAATCTAGTCAAGATTCTGAGATCCCCTGAACCATCATATTAGGGCACATCAAAAGTAACTTAGCTTAAATAATGTGCCATAGCCAAAACCACATTTGGACTTAGTAGTGTTCACTTGAATAAGTCTGGGTACCAAGTTTTTTGAGATGTGGTGGCCTGTTCCAGGCTATCGAAGCATGACAGACTTCTTTACGCAGCATGTGCAGGACAGCAGGATACTTTATTCTGTACTTCACTCCTGTCACTATCAACTTCATGACCACTGGTGCATTTCTGTTCTCTTCAGCTGTACAGACTTTGAGAGGTCCTGGGCTAGCCTTATCCAGCATTCTTCCCACTGTATTTCATGCAGCTCACGGATTTTATTTAAGATGTGCTGCTTGTCTAAAAAGTTGAGAAGCCAGAAAATTAAGGGCCTCGGGGGGGGGGGATCCTGAAGCTGGAGCCATGCGCAGTGACCTGTGGGCCTGTTCCATGATGTAGTCCGATCCATTCAGAGAAGGGCCTGCAATTTTGGAACATAATTTTTGTATGAACAGCACTGACGCTGACCCCTCTTCTCCTTTGGGGAGCCCCAACACTATTAGGTTGTTTCTTTGGGACCTCACTTTGAGGTCTTCCAACTAGATTCCATTGATTTGATTCTGTGTCAAAGTTGGGCCATATCAGGGTCTACTTGAGCCCACCAGTCATCAAGAGAAATCCTGGATTAGCTGTTGCTAGTTCTTCTGGTAATAACTTCTAAGGATGTTTTTCACATTTGAATGTCATGCAGTAGAGTATCGAGTGGACTTCAAAGGAGATAGACCTTCTAGGAACTGGACCTCAGTTAGAGCAGCCTGTGGGGTTGTGTTAGCATCTGCCCTGGAAGCCTGTGCCATGGAATGCCGCATCTTTTTTTCTCTGGTCGGCGTTGGCAGGGGCGTATGGTGTAACAGCGCGTTCCATTTCTTCATCCATCACAAGCACTTTTTTGGAAAAAGAGCCAGTGGCTGACTTCAGCAGTCCCTGGCATGCCAGGATTGCAAAAAAGTTTGTTCAGGTTAGTGTTATTTCAGATTTTTACCGGTTAGAGTAGTGGGAGCTCAGGAAGGCACGTCTGCTCAGGCAGCCATCACATCACGTGTCCGGTACTGTTTTTTTAATCTTTGCTGTAGCAGACTTGAATTCCCATATTCATGGAAAGGTGCATTAATTATCTCTATTTATAAAATGGTGGATAAGTCTGGCCACTCAATGTACAGACCAATTTCGCTCTTGGATAATTTAGGCAAAATATTTGCCAAATTAATTCTTCAAAGACTTACATGACAGTTAGTTTTTCTTGTTGATCTATCAGAACTTCTAGCTGGGTTTCATTCAGGTTACAATACGACTGACAATTGTTTTATTCTTTTTTCACTTTATTTTTTTTATTGAAATTTGAGTATATTAGAAAGCACACATCTAATACACTAGAAGACTATCCTCCATTTAAGGTATAAAATATCACTTAACAAAACACAGTATTTAGAGTAAACATATTGGAGAAGCCTTATATACATGTATTGATAATAAAATACAAACCTAGAGAGGATGTAAGTGGAGAGCAGAAGGGTTAAAATCAATCGGATAATATAGGATCAGAAATAGCAACCATGTACAAAATACATGCTAGGGCAGGCTATGGCAAGGCATTCAGTAAATTGTAAAAAGTGATAAATGTGGTAATATGAACAATATTCAGTAATGGAGAGGTGAAGATAAGAGAAAAGTGTGCAAAGAAAGAAAGAAGAGAGAAAAAAGCAAGGAAGAAGGGAAGGAGAGCTGGAGAAAACAGAGAAGAAGGGGAAAAAATAGGAGAAATCTGTGCACAAAAGTTTTGAGAAAACCTAATCTGAGAGCAAAATAAGGAGGGCTAAATATCCCTAAGAATTAGGGTCTGGAAGAAGTAGCTTCAAAGTACTTGAACTAATTCTGCCAACATCTGTCATATACAGTGAGTAAGTTATGAGTAACATGAGATAATTGGTCTAGGGAGGCATACTCAGAGAGGCTTTGAAGAACATCTGAAAGAGAAGGCACCAGAGTTGATTACCATTTCATAAAAATCAGACGTTTGACCAGAAGAGAAAGTATGTTTAGTCATCTCAAATGTGCATGTGAGAGGAAAGAGCTATTAGGGATAAGGATGCCTACAAGAGAATAGCTTGGGGTCAAAAGGTATTTTTTGTCCTGTTACTCTGGAGGCAAGTAAACAGACTTTATGCCAGAGCTTATTAATAGGAGCGCAAGACCACAAGATATGAAGTAGATCCTTGTTGGCCAAATTGCAGCATCAACAATCATTATTATTTAATAGGCCCATTCGATAAAGTACAGAGGGTTCTATACCAAAATGTAGGATTTTAGTTTGTATTAAAGAACTACGGGCATCTTTAAAGGTATTATGTACATCATAACAATTACTCCATTGTGTGTCTGAAATATTGTAGGTAAGAAGAATACTCCATTTATTTTTGGCCTGTATAGACTGATCAGGTAGATTATCAATAATGTCTTTGTAAATGGAGCTATTTAATTTTACTGATAAATTAGTCCAGTATGGGATGTATGGGTTTAGAAGAGTATGCCTATACACTAAACTAGAGAGAGAGAGTGATAAGCTGCCGAATTTGTAAAGACTTACAGAAGTCCTGTTTAGGAAGTCTCCATGTGACTTCCAAGTCTGAGAATGATCTAAGAGTGGCGAATTCTGGCCCAAGATATCTCGAGAAAGAAAATGCCTTTGTTCCTCCAAGTATGACAGAAAATTGGGTGATCTTCTAGAGTGAGCAGTGGATTGCCCCATAAGGGACATAAAACCAGGGTGTTGGATTTCAGGAATTTGTGGGTTAGTTTCCAATAAAGAACAGAGGATGATCTAGTTGGGTGAGATTTAGTTTAGAGGAAATGGGATTAAAAATGAAAGAGGTGGGAACTCCTCCCGGGCACAATGCGGGTTCCATTGCAACCCATAGTGGTGAGTGAGGGGATGGTTTCTGAAACCATTTAATGGTTTGAGCCATTTGGAAAGCTCAGAAGTAACCTTTGAACCAGGGGAGTCCAAATCCCCCTTTTTACCAATATGATCGAAGTTTGTTGTGGTTAAATCTTGGTGGTTTCCCATCCCAGATAAAGTTACCTATTAATTTATCAATTTTAGCAAAAAGGGAGGTTGGTAAGACTAAAGGAATATTGGCAAAGAGGTAAAGAATCTTGGAAGAAATGGACATCTTAATGGCTGCAATTTTCCCCATGAAAGAGAAATTAAGAAGCTTCCATCTGCCCAGAATTGTTCTGATGTTATCAAATAAGGGGTTAAAGTTAGTGTCCCATATTTTCCCTAAGTTACTAGTAATTTTGATTCCTAGATATGTTATACCCTGTGGTGACCAGCGGAATCAAGAGGTATGTTCATAAAGGCTTTACAGTGGTCATTAAGGGCAACTTGTGATTTCCATAATTCAAAAGCAAGGCCAGAAATTTTAGTAAAATTATTAAGCAAATCAGACAACAGGGGCCCAGCCTCATTCAGGTTTTCAAGTAAGATTAAGAGGTCATCCACATAGGAGAGAAACATATCTTGAATTGCTCCACAGGTATGCCCATGATGCCAGAAGATTGGCGTAAACAAGCAGTCAGGTTTCCATGGCTAAAATAAACAGGAAAGGTGACAGGGGACAGCCTTGTCTACTTCCCCTTGCTAGATGAAAGTGTAACCCCTCACCCCTGCCTTTTTACTAAAATGACAGGTGGCATGCTGTTGGTGTTGGCAACAATACCTGGTGGGGACCTGAGTTCGGGGAGGATGAGGTTACCTGGCACAAGGGTCCTAGGTTGGCTACTCTGCACAGGGGCACCTAAGTAAATCTGAACACAGGAAGCAATAACTGTAATATCCAGAACCAGGATTGACATTTTCACTGTGGCTTTTATTCATAACTAGCTGAACATAACAAAGCATAGATGGACTCCAGGGCTACATTTACTGATAATGCAGATTAGAGACTACAAGGCGGTCCACTTAAAGAATGAACCCATTTCTACTGTTTTATGGCTCTGGACCCACCAGGCACACAGCCTGGACTTGCATGCACTTTGAATACACAGCCTGACTGGCCTGGCTCCCCTGCCGGCCACTTGACTGACGGTCCACTTAAAGAATGAACCCAATTTACTTGTTGTGGCTCTCTACACCACTTAGAGTCTGCAACCCCTAGGGAGATTTGTATTCTTACTTCCTTCTGACTCCCATCAAACAAGGAGAATTCTTTTCCCAAGTTATGGTTTCCCCACACCACTTAGAGTCTGCGACTCCTAGAGAGATTTTCCAATTTGAGACCCATGTCTGGGTACCTACCTCATCACTGGCCAGGCGCATGAGGCAAGTAGCAATCACAGTAGAAATCCATAGAGGTGGACCTGGTTACTAAAGATGGGGGGTGTTCCCACCTCCAGCTCCCACAGCCCATACCTGGCCATTTCTCTGGGCAAACAGAAACTAAAACTTTGAAATGTAGATTAAACGGTGGATGACCTGTAGCACCCCCTCTACAACATTACTCGAATCCATAAAGACTTTAGATTTTTACACTACTCCAATCATTTGTCCTAGTACAATAGGCCTCCCAAATACTAGTTCACATCCCAGCTTTCTTCACATTTTCCAAACAGAAGAAACATATTGTTTGCCCTCTCAAATTACAGCAAAACACTCACCCTTTCATTGCAGGTGCCCCACAGGCAAAGTACAACTTCTTTCCTCTTGTCAGACCAAAATAGAAACTGTAAAAAAGGCAGCTTTCTTCCTGTAGTAGAAATTAAGGGATTGCCCCTGGAATCTACAGAGGGATACTTTACTCCCCCCCCCGGAGGGAGGGGGCACTGAGACCTGGACAGCAGTCTCCACCACTTAATACCTGGACACTGACCTTCTCACACAGAAGGTAAACAAAAGACACTTCCTTCTCCCAAGGAGGTAAACAGTAAACTGACTTTGAAAACTCCCAAGGTTCTATCTCACTCCCTGTGCTGCAGATTCCAATGTGGCTTATGCAGCTGCGACAGTTCTATGGTGATGTCATCTCTCAGTCTCAGCTGTGACTGAGAACAGAGTGAGACAGTGTGAAACCCATTTAACTGGAGTTTTGCAAGCTGCCTTCCCTGCCTACCATTAGGTCTTACTGGGATTCTAGTAACCCCGGGTAACAAGGGGTTACACTCGCCCATTACCAGGAAAATATGACTGTCTCCAGTCATTTGCACCCGAACCTTAGGCCATCCCTCTATGTGCTACCTGCGGAGGGGGGTGATCAGGCCCCCTCCTACTATGTGCAAGCACAGGTAGGCAACACTAAGGGCCTAGAGGCCTATAGCTGACATGTCAGCCTCTACACTATCCACTTACTATGGACACCTAGTGGCTCTGGTAGAACCATCCAGAGCATAGTCCTCATAGATCAGCACTGTAGTCCCTACCACCGTTCAGGATCACTGCCTGTCTATTCCCCCTAACCCTCTAGGGAAAACCTATCTGCCTCTAACATAATATTCCCAAACAAAAACAAAACCTGGGGACCTCCCCGACCTTGGGCAACCTGCAACCACACCATTAAACTACCAAATTACTGCCTCCTCCCTACCCCCACAACCACAGCTGTGGAAGAAAAAGGTTAATACAGTAACAACCATAACAATAACAACACAGTACTTTAAATTCTACACAATAAAGCACTGACGAGGAACTCCAATGAGCCCCTCCTCCTCTTCTTGTCTTCTCTTCAGTCTTCTCAGGAACACCTGTAAGAAAAAGACAAAAACAAAACACTCTCCTAATATGCATACACAGTCTACCTAACAACAACCCCTACCATACAAAAAACACTGAACAATCCCAAAAAGATTTTTTTAGAAAAAGGTAGAAAAAACAGTATTTACATTAGAATACAATAATGCCATTTTTTACAATACACATTTGGGGGGATGGAGTGCCCTAAAAGTCCCAACTAGTGACCCTGAGCCTGAGGCTAGTCCATTAAGAAGTCTCTCCTGGGCGGAGTCGGTGAGCACAGTTCTAACAGGCCAAAGTCCCAAAGGGGAAAGTCTTTGCGGACAGTTCACACATTTTTGAAGTCTGTATTGTAGGGAGTGTACCGCAATGTCATAAAGATAGAAAAGGTTTCGGACTTAACAGCCATTTGTAGTACAAGAACTGCATGAACCTGGTCCACGGCCGAAGACTCTCCCTGGCAGCATTTCTTCTGATACAGCTGGGTGGATATCTTCCAGGAACCACAGGAGGGCACATCTGGAAACAGCTGGGCTGATGTCATCTCTGGAGAAGGAACCTTAGAACAGGAACAAAAAAAGAAAACAGTTGGTCCAACGTCATCCGATAACCAGGCGATGAACAGGAAACAGCTGGGCTGGTGTCCTCTCTGGATCTGAAGTCATCTGGTGGGCCAGTAGATGGTTGCTGAACAGGACAGTACACTGTAGGCTGATGAATGTGGAGCACCTGAGTCCTTGGTTATTCATATTGGCGGATCAATAAGGGCACTTCACAGTCTGGTGTGGCAGTATTGACTACCACTCAAGCTCTCCATTTTGTAGGCATGGGCTAATTACTGGGGTGCTTGCACTGAGGCCAACAGTGCACAGGGGTCAGGGGGCTTGAATTATTACCCCATCTGGGTGCACATAATTCACACAGTGGGAGACTTCACGTCCTTCTCAGTCCACTATTCTCACTCTGTCCATAAACAGTGTCGTGCCTCTCTTCCACTGCATTATACTTTAGGTAGGAGACAGTCTATTCTTTACATGCTGGTTGGCCCCAGGATGCACATTTTCATTAGCTTCATCCCAGATCCAGGATTTCACTGCAGTTCTCAATCTCCTCCCAGACTCTCCGAGGAAAGGTAGGAAGGTCCACCATATATCTCATTTGCCTTTCACTGAACCAGTCTCTCCTCTTTACTTGCTTTGGTCAATCTGAGACCACTGGCCTGCTTAGGGTGGCCAGTCCTGGTTTTCGCCAGCTTTGCATCCTCAAAGAAATTAAAAACAGATTCCTGACTTCTTCCTCTTGTAAAGCCAGGGCAGTGGCATCACACCTTCTTCAACACATTCCTCAGAGGCAAGATCTTGGCTGTGTGCCGTTCCTTTCTAGACAAGGCCATAGGTTCCCCTCATCTTCCTCTTCACTGAGGATCTGAGCCCAGGAGTGAGCAGTCGTTCTCAACCCGAGACTATCCATTCATCACTAGGCACAGAGGTCGACACCTCCCATTCAAGGCCTCCCATCTCATCTTCACCTAAGAGACTTGGCTAGGCCCCCCACCCAGGGGTCTAGTGATGCATTATCAAACTTTCTTTCTGAGATCCAGCATCCAAAGCTTCAACTCAGGTTCAGTCTAATTCTGCACCTCAGCTTTGCCACACTTCCCGAGACCTTCCCTCCACAGGCTCTGCCTGATGCTGTGTGCTGCCAACTGCAGATTCCTGAATTTTTTCCATGTGGGAGCCAAAGCAGATTGGGCACTTTAGGACAAGCCATATTTTGAAGGCATCCAGCACAGTGAGGAATCATGAAGACATCCCTTCAAGCACTCAAGCATATTTGGCATACACGCACTGGATAATTAGGAATTGCCATCAGGAGGCAGTTGCCCTCCATATACCACTTTTCAATATCTCTCCAGTCTGTTACTGCTGGCATTGCTGCAACCCGGGAATGATCCGGGTAGCGAGCTGGTCCTGAGGCCATAACTGCAGAAAAAATAAACAAAAGTTCACTGTAACTGAAAGTTCCACTTTAATGAACACGCTCTGTAGCTTTAAAATGGCTCCTACTGCTGCTGTGTTTACTTTATTACCCCACCCTGTAATGGTGGCGGCAGCACTCTTGTGCATCAACATTTAGAATCTGGGTCAAGCCACTGCGCACCCGATTTACACCAGCTACTGATAACTTTTACTCAGACTGCATAACTTGCTCTTTTCTGGCTTTACACACATTTACAGGATTGGACTTGGACTTTTCACATGCTGGTAACATTCATTTAATTTTACAGTCCCTTCAAAAGCTTCAGGTTTCAGCTCAGGATTGCCTGCTTCTACTAGTGTTGCATTTTGCTACAACCCACAGTCTCTCTGGCTGCAAACTTTAAACTGAGGCTATTTTACTTCCATGCACACATTCAATGGCTTACAGACTTGCACTTGCTGGCAGGACTTCACACAGTCATTACTTACCAACGACTATACTGCTGCACACATTTTATATAGCACTACTGAAAATCACTGATTGAGCAGTTTTTGAATTGTTTACTCACTGTTATTAGTAGCAACTTGCTGCGATGGGGTAAAATGGCCTGCAGCCAGATTTTGAAGGCCTTGGAACACAAACGGGCGGGCAGCCTCTGCGATCGTCGTTTTAACCACCAAATTCACTATTTCCACGATTGATTTGTGGGTTGAGTCCGATTTTAAACTTAGAAGTCACTTTTTTACTGTTTACAGCACTTTGAATCCTTCGCGACGCTCCTCCACTGCCAGTACATGCACAACACTCTGTCTCCCTCTCGAATGCTGAGGCAGTCTCAGAAGAGCTGGCTGAGGGGCGGAACTAATGGCAATCTGACCAACCACACGCCATGCAATGAGCCTCTTCCTACATGAGGAGCTCCTCTCCTCCGGCGATTGTCAAGCAGACAAATTTAAACGTAAAATGCATACTTTTTTTTTCAACTGACTCCACAGTGGGAGCCCATTTCAACCATGTAACATTGCCATTAGCAGCTGCAGTCTCTCTCTTTACACAGAAAGCATTTCCAACGTCAGGGCATAATTTCTCTGTTACTTACCCTAGTCTTCCACTTCCACACAAATTCACTTTAAAGCATTTCAAATGTCTAGGGCATAATTTCTCTGTTGCTATCCCTAGTTTTCCACTTTCCTTCACAGAATTCACTTTAAAAGCATTTCAAACATCAAGACATAATTTCTCTGTTGCTACCCTAGTTTTCCACACTTTTTCCTCCACAGAATTCATTTTAAAAGCTGACAAGAAATTCTGAAACTTTTTGATGCAGGACAAGAGCACACTCTTTGGCTTCAGCTCCTTAGCAAACAGTTGGCATTTTAAACAGCAGCAAGTCACAGCTCACAGCAACACACTAGGAAATTGCTTCAGCTTTTGGGCTACCCACTGCCAGATAGCCAAACACAAGCCCCCTTGCCTGAGCACCTTCCTTCCGAACAAATCCAAAGTGGTGCCTCCATTTTGTAACCCCTCACCCTGCCTTTTACTAAAATGACAGGTGGCATGCTGTTGGCATTACAGCAATACCTGGTGGGGACCTGGGTTCAGGGAGGATGAGGTTACCTGGCACAAGGGGACTAGGGTTTGGCTACTCTGCACAGCATAAGTGAAATCCAAACACAGGAAGCAATAACTGTAATATCCAGAACCAGGATTAGGATTTTCAGTGTGGCTTTGATTCATAACTAGCTGAACATAACAAAGCATAGCTGGGACCCACAAGGCTACGTTTACTGATAATGCAGATTAGAGACTACAAGGCGGTCCACTTAAAGAATGAACCCATTTCTACTGTTTTCTGGCTCTGGACCCATCAAGCTCACAGCCCGGACTTGCATGCACTTTGAATACACAGCCACAACTGGCCGGCTCCCTTGCCCATGCCTTGACTGATGGTCCACTAAAGAATGAACACAATTCATTGTTGTGGCTCCCACACCACTTAGAGATCTGTAACCCTAGGAGATTTGTTTTCTACTTCTTTCTGACTCCCATAAAACAAGGAGAATTCTTTTCCCAAGTTGTGGCTCCCTACACTACTTAGAGTCTGCGACTCCTAGAGAGATTTTCCAATTTGCGACCCACGTCTGGGTACCTACCTCATCACTGGCCAGGCGCATGAGGTAAGTAGCAATCACAGTAGAAATCTGTAGAGGTGGACCTGGTTACTAAAGATGGGGGGGTGTTCCCACCTCCAGCTCCCACAGCCCATAGCCAGCCATTTCTCTGGACAAACAGAAACTAAAACGTCGAAATGTAGAATAAACAGTGGATGGCCTGTAGCACCCCCTCTACAACATTACTTGAATCCATAATGTCTTTAGATTTTTACATTACTCCATTTGTTTATCCTAGTACAATAGGCCTCCCAAATATTAGTTCACATCCCAGCTTTCTTCACATTTTCCAAACTGAAGAAACATATTGTTTGCCCTCTCAAATTAGAGCAAAACACTCACCCTTTCATTGCAGGTGCCCCACAGGTGAAGTACAACTTCTTTCCTCTTGTCAGACCAAAACAGAAACTGTAAAAAAGGCAGCTTTCTTCCTGTAGTAGAAATTAGGGGATTGCCCCTGGAATCTACAGAGGGATATTTTACCCCCCCCCGGAGGGAGGGAGGGAGCACTGAGACCTGGACAGCGGTCTCCACCACTTAGTTACTGGACACTGACCTTCTCACACAAAAGATAAACAAAAGACACTTCTTTCTTTCAAGGAGGTAAACAGCAAATTGACGTTGAAAACTCCCAAGTTTCTATCTCACTCCCTGTGCTGCAGATTCCAATGTGGCTTATGCAGCTGTGACAGTTCTATGGTGATGTCATCTCTCAGTCTCAGCTGTGACTGAGAACAGAGTGAGACAGTGTGAAACCCATTTAACTGGAGTTTCACAAGCTGCCTTCCCTGCCTACCACTAGGTCTTACTGGGATTCTAGTAACCCCGGGTAACAAGGTGTTACAAAAGTAATAGGAAAAGGTTGAATTAGTAAGTACTTTAGCAACAGGGGAGTTATATAATAGCTTGATCCAGGAGCAAAAGGTATGAGAAAGACTGAAATAAGATAAAACTTGATGAAGGTAGTCCCAGTTTAAGGAATAAAAGGCCTTCTCAAAATCAATAACTATGGCTGCAGCTGGTGTCTTGAGGGATTTGGCTTTATGAATTAAATTAAATAAGGAACATAGGTGATCAGAACCAGATCTAAGTTTAATAAAACCAGCTTGTGAACAATGCATTAGCTTGGGAATCAAGGATTCAAGTTGAGAAGTTAATAGTTTAGCAAATATCTTCCCATTCGTGTTTAATAAAGAGATGGGCCTGTAACTTGCAGGGTGAATAGGGTCTTTTTCTTTCTTAGGGATTATGGTTATGAATGTTTCGGTGCAAGATGGGGGAAGACTGCCAGTATTGGAAGCTTCTTGATAAACATTAAGAAGAAGGGGACATAAAGTGTCTGAAAACATTTTATAGAAATCGACTGGGAATCTGTCACCCCCAGGGGATTTGCTGGATTTCAAGGAAGACAAAGCTTTCTGGATTTCCTGAAGTGAGAAGGATTCATCTAAAGAATTTGTTTCAAGAGTAGAAAGATGAGGAACATGTAACGATTTAGGGAACTGTTGAATTTGTAAAGTAGATGGAGGATTTGTGTTAGAGTAGTTTTTGATAAAAGGTTTTCATGATACAATTTATAGAGGGGTTGTCGGAGTGAATTGTACCCTGTTCATCTTTTAGGTTTAGGATGTGTTGTTCAATTTGTTGTGTTTTGTGCTGGTAAGAGAATATTTTCCCATTTTTATCGCCATGTTCCCAAAACTTATATTTAAGTTTAAACAAGGCCAGTTCGGTTTTAAGAGAAATTAATTTGTTAATCTTAACTCTAAGTTGAAGAATTTCAAGATGAAGTTGAGAATCAGGACAGTGCTTATTAGAAGAAAAGTATAAATTCTCTTTAGCCTTAAGAGATTTTTCCAAGTCAGCCAGCTGTTGTTCCCTTACTCTTTTCCTATGTGCAGCATAACTGATAATTTTCCTTTGAGTCGTAGCTTTAAGAGCTTCCCATACAAAGGACATAGAAGATTCAGTTGGGGTATTGTGAAAGAGGAAGTCCTAAATGTGTGCTTTGATCATGGGTAAGAAATTGGGATCCTTGAGAAGGAGAGGGTCCAGCTACCAGTAAGAAGATTTAGGTGTTAATGGGCCCCAGAAAAGTTGCAATTTGACAGGGGAATGGTCCGAGATTATGATGGGAGAGATGGATGAATCAATAGTTTTTTCCATTATAACAGGAGAGACTAACCAGCAGTCAATTCTACTGTATGTCTTATGTAGAGAGGAGTTAAAAGTAAATTCTCAATCACGGGGGTGAAGGAGGCGCCATACATCAGCTAATCCAACATCTTGCATTAGTAATGAGAGGATTTTAATACTTCTAGGGTGGGCCTCTGTAGTGGGGCTACTTCTGTCAATGCTGGCTTCTAAAGCTAAGTTAAGATCCCCTCCAATGATAACTGGTGTTTTATCAGAGTTAAAGGATAGAATCTGTTGAGCTAAATTATGAAAAAACTCTGGGGAATTGGAGTTGGGTGCATAGACATTAACAAGCAGAAGAAGACCAGAGCTGGTATTCAGTTTGACCATCACCCATCTACCGTCAGTATCAGAAACAAAGTTTACAAAGGACCATTTGAGACTCTTATGAATAAGAATAGCAACTCCTCTTTTTTTTGAGGTATAGGATGATTCGTACATCTGACCGACTCAATCTTTTTTAAGTCTATGAACATCCTCTGCTAATAATTTTGTTTCTTGAAGGAAAGCAATTTGTGTTTTATGTTTTTTGAGATGTGAAAGAATTTGCTTCTGCTTACAAGGAGAATTAAGTCCCTTCACATTCCATGTCTATAAAAGTATGTCACTCATATTGTTAGTGTTAAAGAAAGAGAATAATTGCTGGAGTGTAAAGGGACAAATAAATGAGGCAGAGGATAATTAGAATACAATATAGAGAGCTTACGTATATGTAGAGAGTGCCAAGAACATTCAAGCCAAAAAAAGTGAGATATATGATACATGAGTAGCACAGATATCTTATTAAAGTTAGAATAGAGATGGGGAAACAGAAAAGTCATTAACAACAACAATACTAGTAAGCTAAATAACAAAGAAAACATTTTATGGGTGTGAGGAGATATGAGTCAGCCAACTGGCTAAGAGACTCTCTCACCACACTCTGAGTCATCGATGTAGGGAGGAGACTAGGGAGGACCGGTTATAAATATCGGCCCAAACCTAAGTCTGATCCCAGTAATATAATAAAGTAAGTATTCCTGATAAGCTAAACTAAAAGGGAACAATACCAAGACAGGCAGGGGACTGTAATAACCTCAGCTTAATTCTAAGCTAACAGGACAAGGTATAAGGATAAAGCTAAACACCAGAACTTATTTATAGACATTAGTAGTAATAGTACAAGATATACCAACTCAAAATAACAGTAAATTAAAGAACCATATACGAGATGCCAGTACATCCTAGACATAGAGTAAGGAATTCAGGGACCCAGGTAGAATGCAAATGAACAAATATGAAAGGAAAAGTTGATCATTACCACACTGGAGTGACTCTGAGTATATTTTGTAGAGCAACAGAATAAGTACATAATAAATACAATATTGAGGGGGAAAAAAGAAAGGGGAGGTCAATTTAAGCCCTTACGTCCTGAGCCAAATACAAATCGGGATTATGTGAAGAGGTATAGGCTTCGGTGATAACTGTAGACAGAAGAGAAAGTCATAGTAAAGATCAGCTCAGATTACTCGAAAATCGCCTAAATAGGTGTTATATGAGGTGACTAGGTCCAGAAGACTAGGTCCAGTGAGCCCCAAAACAGGAGGGACCACACAACAGTGGATTTCTATAATATCTGTAGGCTTTGAGTAAAATAAGAAGCATAAGGAAGATGTAGATTGACAATCCTTTGCAACAGTACACCAAACATAGCCCACCTCTTTGAGTGCTGATGATAGTTCCATATTGTAAACAGGAGGTAGTAAGAATAATGGAGCACAGAGAAGGAGATAAATTAAGTGTAGTTGCCAATAATACTTAAGAACCTGTCATCAGGAGAGGGAAGGAGTGAGTTGCCTTGTAATATATAATAATTCACATATAAAAAAAGAAAAGGCAATAATCAGGATGCATATCGATTGAAGATATGCAACTGAACAGCCAAAAGACTATAAACCTGGTGCACTGCTAAATTGGAGAGTTAAAAGCTAGATACAGAGAGGCTGTTTAGTGAGGTAATGTATAAGATCTAACACTAAAATAATGGGTTAAAAAAGCATTGCTGATATACCAAAGTTCCCTTGAAGACCTTCAAGCTGCTCGTTTAAACACTGCAACAAAAAGTAAATTGATCACGCTGCAATGTACAGCCTTTGCTACCTGCACCCGCTTCGATTGAAAGCAACCAGGTAGCATAGACTGTAGAGTGGGTGGCTAGGCAGACAAAGTGTATTGGCACTCCCTTTAAGTGTCCTGGAAGCAAAACATACCAAGATATAGCAACTGTGACCATATTACTAACCATATAAGCTCATGACACCTTAGATTTATTAGCAGGATTGTGACTATTGATGTTCTTGCTTTTGGTCTTTGCCCTATGTTTCTTTTTGGGCAGCTCTGAAGATTTGAGTGGGGAACTTGCAACAACTTCTGCCCATGAAGTATCGGCAGAAATACATCCCTGAGGCACAGGGCACAGCTTAGAGGGGTGTTCATCTGAAATTTGCTGGGAAAGATCCTTTTGCAAGGAGTGCATGTCATCCTCCAAGAGAGCAAACTTATTGCTCAAGGGAACAGAGGGGTTGATTTCAAGGTGAGAGGCTCTTGCTTGGGGTGTTTGGGGTGAAACCTTGCTAGAACAGCATGAAAGTCTTGACGAATAATGCCCTGACAGAAGCTCCTCTTGCAGCCGTGTTGATTGCCTTGGGGTCAAATCAGTTGTGGTGTTGCTACTTGGGGCTGCAAGTTCTGCAACACTTTCCCCATGTTCCTGTACCTCGTCATCCACCCTCTGTGTGGATACCAAAGCTGTGTTCAGGTTGCCAGTTGCTGCTGAACCTCCCAGGGTAAGACTGCAGAGAGAGACCTCCAAATAGTTGGCTAAGTCATCAGGGGTTTCAAAATCCTTGAAGGATGATCCTGAGAAAAGGTGTAGTGTCACGGGGTAATGTAGAGCAAGTTTAATGCTTCTTTGGTGGAGGATTTGTTTAAGTGCATTGTAGGCCTTCCTTCTGATGGTTAAATCTTTTGAAAGGTCTCTGTAGATGGAAATATTAAACTCTTGCCACTGAAGTTTCCCCATTTCTCTGGCTCATTTCAGTATTAATTCTGTGTGGAATAGTTCAAGAAGTGAGCAATGATAGGCCTTGGTCGCTGGTCTGATGTTGGCCTGGGACCCAGAGTGCGGTGAGACCGCTCAATGATTAACGTTAGGTCAGGAGGCAGTTTAAGCATTGCAAGCAGTACATGTAACAAAAGCGCAGTAGTGTCTCCTAATTCTACACCTTCAGGGGAGACAAAAAATCATAAATTGTTGCAACGATTATGATTTTCAATATCGTCAGTTTTGGCTTGTAGGGATTTAATAGTTCTATCTTAATTGCGGACAGTAGCCTGGAGATCATGAATAGTAGTGGTGTTACAGGCCATTGCTTTCTCATTAAATGCAATTTTCTGGCTAAAAGTTTCAAGAGTGGTCATATTCTGTTGGGTGGAGGTTTTTAGATCATTAATCTCAGCCATCAGTTTAGAAAACATTACTTCCACTCTAGCAGGTGAGCTTTGCTGTACTTGAAGATCTGCCATAATGCTGAAGGATGAGGCCTAGTATGCTGCAGTACAGTGTAGAATAATTGAATATAAGTAGATAATGGATCAAAAACGACTGACAAACTGTCAGTCAGTAAGATTACAGGATAGTCACTGGAGTTGGTACCAAAGAAAGGTCTGGTGAAGGCTGGATGAGGTTAGATAGCAGTCATTCCTGCAGAGATTCTGAATTATGCTGCCATCTTCTGCCTGGTCCAGCCATGCCCCTCTCCCCGACAATTGTTTTATAATACTGCATCTTTCTAAAAATATGTGAATATGAGGAAACAAAATTATATGCAATTTTCATTGATTTTCAGCCAGCTTTTGATACAATTAAAAAAGATTTACTTTGGTCTTTCATGAACAAAAGGGGATTTTGCCATGAACTAATTGCCATCATCAGAGAATTATATTCTAGTACCTGGGCTCAGGTCAGAACAGGGAAAAATTGCCACGTATCTACTACATTTTCAACAAATAGTGGTGTTAGGCAGGGTTGCGTAATTGCCCCAGTATTGTTTTACATTTATATTGATAAACTTTTAAAGCAGTTACAACTTTCATACACTGACTCTCCAAAAATTATGGGAAAACATGTCACTGTATTAGCATACGTGGATGATTTAGTCCTTATCACTTATTCAATCTGGGTTACAAAAAAAGTTGGATATTTTGAACAAATACACTAATACACATAACCTAGAAATTAATACTGCTAAGAGTCAAGTGATAACCTTTGGTACCGATGCTCTTAAGAAGACCTGGAGGGTCAGTCCTAACAAATTGGAAACTGCAATACAATACACTTATTTTGACTTAGTACTTTCCTGGGATGGCAGATGAGCAAAACATCTAAATGCCTTAAAAATTAAACTCAAGCAAACTACACCTTCTCCTAATATATTCAATAGAAAGTATGGTGGAAATTCTATTAGACCCTTAATTACTGCTAGTAAAAACAAACAGAGTGCTCAAGCGTGTGGAGAAATCTGGGCTACTCAGAACAGCAGTTCTATAGAGAGTCCCTTAAATAGGCTTCTGAGGTCCAGCATGGGTCTAAGTAATTCAATACTTGTCTCCTTAATTATGGCTGAGCTTAGGCTGTCTGGACTTTGAGCCCTTCTTGCCGCTGGAAAAATTATTTTTTGGCTAAGAATATTACAACATGACCCTGGGCATTTGACTTATCTGGGTTTAACGGAAAAATACACCTGGATTACATTGGGACACCTACTATCTAAATGGCTCACTAGAATTTTTACTAGTCCATAAGAAACTGGGTTAGATTTTTTGCAAAGTTATCAGGCTAGGGGTATTATGATTAGCCTCAAGTGTCAATCTTATGTCACTAAAAGGCTCATCTGTTGTTACAAGACTTTAGACATAGATTCCATTTCCTCTTTTCATATTTCTACGTGGTTAAGACATAACGATATATCTCATTGTTATTGTTATTACTTAGATATCCTTACAGATCACAAACTGAGGAAGTTGTTTACCAGCTATAGAATGGAAATGTTCCCTAGTAACAGTCTTACTGCAAGATATAAAAAGAGCCCATTAGACCGAGATAGATTTTGTTTTTGTACTAAATAAATTTTTGTTTGCCCATGGTATATCAATCTTAGAAAAAGGTGGTTGGCACTGATCTGTGCATCAATACAAACTAATGATCAGGCTGCTCTGTTAAAAATCTTTTTTATGACAAATGATTGAGTTATTATAGTGGCTGCTGCACATTATCTTGAATTGATTTATAGACTATGTACTAGATATTACATGCCAATCCAGGTTAGGAGTATCACACAAACTGCTGTCCCCGTTATATTTTATCCAGGGTGTAGCTGATCGCCTTGGACCTATTTTTCTATTTCAATTTTATTGTACTAGAAGCTGATTACTTTTGGCTACTGCTCTTATTGTTGCGGTTTATAACAAAGCTAGGTATATATGTCTCTATTTACATTTGTTTCATTTATGTGTATATTTGTATTTGATATTTTATGATTTTAATTGTTTCCTTGTTATAAGATTTTGTGATGGTCATTTGACCGATTAATAAACTCATCTCACTCACACTGTAGGAAGAATTACTTGAAACCCTCCTGGCAAAAACTTATGATTTTTTGATTTTCACTTTTAATAAAAATAGATTATGTTGCATTTTATCAATAACTTGGATAGTCAGTAACTAGTTACAAAGTGTTTATTTGCTAACCAGGTAATTCAGAGCACTCAGTGGCCAAGAAGATTTTTTTTTGCACCCAGGAAGTTGCCTCTGACCTGGGAGGTCAAGTAAGTCAATATATTATTTTGTGGGCTCCCTCCCATGGAACGATTCAAGAAGTATACCCCTAGGCTGGGGGGGGGGGTTAAACAATAATCATATGTAAAACAACCTGGATAACTATTTAAAGAATAAAGGATTTATGGGTTATTTCTGTTGAGAACAGGCAGCCAAACTTGATGGGAATTGTCTTCTTTTGTCAGTAGTTCCTACGAAATCCATTAGTGACTAATTTATAACCAATGCCTAGTACCAAAGAAATTTTGGATTGCATAGTGGGTGCCAAGTATCTCATCACCATTGATCTGACCAATGGGTTTTGGTACGTGCCACTGACCAAAGAGGCCTGGTAGTGGTTCACATTTGTTGCACCTTTTGGATTGTATGAATTTTTTGTCATGCCTTTTGGAATAAAACATATAAGCAATAAGGCATGATGGGGTGTGTATAAAACATATTTTACCACATGGCCAGGGGCATGGTGATGCACAAGGCCACAGGCCGAGAGGCCTCCACCACTGGACGTGCTGTAAAATATGTTTAGTACACACCCCGGAGTGGCTTATTGCGTTTATAAAATGGTCTCCTTTTTTTTTAACTTTTTACAGTTGGGAAAATCATGTTTATATGTAGAAACAATAGATTTACTTGTGTGCATTTATGATAAAATAGTCCTTCCGCCCACCACAAATGATGTCATAGATGATAGAATGTTTATCATGGAATACATGGATTCAAAATTCTATTCAATTCCACTGGCAGAATGTTACTCTCCCTAACATACTGTACACATACACAACAACGGCCTCTGTTATAGCTAGTGACTCTATTATCTCACTATCAGGGCAAGCAAGAGAGATTTCCCTGAAGAGCAAGTACACACAGAAGGGGGCTTTTTCTTGTCAGCAAAGAAACAGTTGTGGTGAAAACTATAAACAATACTTAATGTTTCTAATCTGTTCATGTGTGTAAGGAAAGTGTGATGATCATGGAAACAACATTTAGTTAATTTGTTTTATTTTTATTAAAGGTAGCTTTATTTTTAGGGCCCAACTGAAGTATTTTTATGTAGAGTAAAGGTAGCAGCCATGTTTGTGATGGAAGATCAGTTCTGGTTGTAGGAGACTAACTGAAAGTGTTCCAAATGCCCATTGATCATGGCTCTGGATACTTCACTGTTGGACAGAACTATTTTTTTTACCATGTATAAAACATATTTTATGCATGGCCAAGAGCCAATCAGATTACTGTATTTCCCCCTACCATTTTATGAAATCCAGTACCTTTCCAAATGCTGGTGGACAAGATATTGAATGGAGCTGGTGAATCTGCAGTTGTGTACAGGGATGATATTACCATCTGCAACCAGACCTGGGCAGAATATGTTGAGCATGTCAGGAAGCTTCTGACAAAGCTGTCAAAGCTGGCTTGACAGTCATGGAAGAAAAATGCAATATAGGCACATCAGAAGTAACATGCCTAGGACATTGTGTTGGCAGTGAGCATTTTGTACCTGGAACAGCAAAGTTGGAGGCCATTAATAACCAGGGAAGACCTAACAACAATAAGAAGGTGAGCGCTCTCCTGGGGTTAGCAGATTACCACAAAAAGGTTTTTGCCAAACTTCAGAGACGTTGTTGCACCTTTAACTGACCTTACAGCCTAACGGGCACCTGACAAAGTGGTCTGGACTGAGAACTGCAAAAAAAGCCATTTGAGCAGCTGAAAAGGACCTTGCACCAAGCCTCTGTTCTGGACAGCTTGGACTATTAGAAGGATTTTATAGTCCACACCGATGTAACAGACAGAGGCTTCGGTACAGTACTCAGCCAAAGTGCAAGTGATAGGGAAGAGTATCCCACTTCATACTTCTGCTGGAAGCTGAATGCATGGGAAATGGGATATACCACAATAGATAGGCAGTGTCTTGGCACTCTGTGGACTCTTAACAAGGTGGGAGCCTAACTGTATGGACATCTCCTCCAGGTCTTTACTGATCACGCCCCTTTGAAATGGCCACTGTCAGTCACTGCACAGGAAAAAAATACTGATGCACTGTCCCACAAAATAGATTAGGGGCTAGGATAGGCCCTTGATGTTAAAGATGACATGGCGTGTCTTGAAAAAGGTAGGGGTCTGGGGAATTTTCCGCATGGTGTGACCAGGTTTTCAGTACTCACTTAAGTCCCCAACGCTTTATCGCGGTTCAGTATAAATTGATTTACATCTCTTTCCTCTCATTAGGATGAGGCAAAACACAGAAAATATTTCCTAACCCTCCTTTGCTGGTCCACAGAAACTAGCTACTGTAAATAAATAAATTAATTAATTAATAAATAAATTAGGAGCATGTACTTTCAACCCTGCTATTAACATGGAGTATTACTTTGCAAGCATCATGAATGCACTGGGATCAACCTCTAAACTATCAATAAAGAGAGAGATTATGTCCTCTAATACTGTGTGGGTTGGTACATCCAAACATCTCAGTGACACACAAGAGACCTACAGTTTTACTGCAGCAGCCTACTTCACTTAGTGTTTACTCAGTTACAGGCACAAAAAATAAAATAAAAGTCAATTTCTGTGCCACGCATCACCAGCAGTCAATCTAAAAAATGATATAATAAGAAAAAAGGTGGGATTTGCATCCAAGAAAAACTGTGGTGCTATGTGTAAAACTAACACAAAAGAGCAAATAAGGCAAATCACCCAAAGGAAACACAAAAACCTGAGCAAAACACCAAGAATATTACTCTACCTGTATTGGGGTCTATTCACAAAAGCCTAGGCACTGTATATGTGTGATGCACAGGCATGCCTATGACTTAATGCCACACAGCGGGGTCCAGCGGCCCCCCCCAGCAGCATTCACTATAGGCATGCTTGTGCTTTGCACACTGGATTCCCCGGCTGCCCGAACAGCAATGCACCACAGTTAGGGGTGTGTGCCCACATTCCACACCTTTCACTAAGGCATGGAGTTGGCGTAGAGTGCTAGACAAGGGGAGCATGAGTTACATGGGGTAAGACCCTGCTGTAAATGTTGCAAGCCCCACTGAAGATACTTGCCAGCACTGGTGGGGAATGGATTCCCCCCCCCATCATGCTGCCTAACTCATTTAACTGCATGGTAGGGCTGGCGGCTGGTGGCAACTGTTCAGGCATTCACCCATAAATGCAGATTTCTCAGTACACACTGCTGCCCAGAATCTCCTGCTTGTGTGGAGCATGGGATACACTATGGGACCCAGGCTGGGCATCCTACTGGATGCCTACCTGCACCCCATAATCTACCCCCATGCAGGTACGAACCACCCCCATGCAGCCATGCACTGGGGGTAAGGCCATGAACAGGTGCCCTCTGGGTGCTCATGGTTGTGAATACCATGCACCCTGTGCCTGTCCAGGGCTGTGTAGCTACATGGGCATTACATGCACATTTTGCACATATAACCCGCACTGTATAAATAGGGCCCATTATGTCCACTGTGCTACTGTTATGAGATGCGACAAATGTGTTGATGAAGTCCTGCAGTTGGTAAAGCAACACACTAGACCTTTTTGGCATCTCAGTTTCCCCTGTCTCTTATATCGCGTCTCATAGCAGATATGGTAGATACAGCAATACCTTGTTTTTGACTTGGGTATTATTTTTTTGTGGGTTCTTTATACTGTTTGCACCTCTAAAAAACCAAGCATTTGTCAATGCCGAATGTTTGCTTGCTGGCATTGGCATTGGTAGTGTAGGAGTTAGAGAGCTGCATAATAGGAATGGCAGTGAAGTATTGAGCTGAAGGCAACTGCACCACCACCCTGCAGAGACTGACAGGCATTGGGGTGTGCCTTTGAGTCGTCAGGCATAACGGCCATGCCTTTTCACCACACCCTACCCTGCAGACACTGACAAGTGTCACGGTGTGCCTCGGGTCTTTGGCCCTTATGCTCACCCCATTCCATCAGAAAATACAGTGAGATGGGTCCTGTATAGGAGAGTGGGGTGAACTTTGGGGCTGAAGAGTCCAAGGCACACCTCGATGCCTCTCACTGGCTGCAGGATGTGGAATGGTATGAGCATTACAGTCGAGAATCCCAAGCCACACCCCTGATGCCTCTCAATCTCTACAGGCTGGGGTGTTATGGTCAGAAACCCTAATGCCTCAGGTGTTCGTTGGCATTTTCACTCCAAATTTTCAACTTTTTTGTATCCCCCACCTTATGAACAGTGGCAATATCAGTTTGTTAGCTGAAAGGTGATTTCGCACAGTGACTACGTCATTTGGCACCACAGGTGCGAAAACACATTTTGAACAGGATGTAAAAAATGACAGCTGTACTGTTCATGGGGAGGTGCAAAAAATGGTAACATTGAAATTCTGCAGTGAAAATATTTAAAAAACTGATGAAGTCACAAGCGTTCATAGAAAATGCGCAACGCACACCCATAATGCAATTAGTTTGGGGACTTTTTACAGCAGACTGTCGACACAGGGATTTTGTAACCTCCACTCATGAACAGTGTCGTTGGATTTTCTTAATCTGTCCTGAACAGTGATTTCCCACAGAGACCATGCATTTCTGCTCTGGAAGTGCGAAAAACATTTTGGTGATGGTGTGAAAAATGACTGCTGTACTGTTCATAAGGAAGTGTGGAAAAATGCCAGTGGTGAAAATCTGGACTGAAAATATTAGAAATCCATGAATTTACTAGGGTGCGTGAAAACTGCTCAATGGTCGCTCGTAACACAGTCATTTTATGGACGTATTTCACCAAATTTTTAACATAGCCATTTTAACACCTCTGCTCATGAACAGTGTCACTGTGATTTTCTTAATCTGTCCCAAACATTGATTTCACACACCGACTGCGCCATTGTGCGCTACATGCATGAAAACACATTTTGGATCAGATGTGAGAAATTACAGCTGTACTGCTCATAAGGAGGTATGGTAAAATGGCAATGTTGAAAACCTGGAGTGAACATATTGAAAATTCGCGAACTTATGAGCATGCGTAGGAACAGCACATAGCGATGCTCGTAAAAAGTGCATTTTGGGGACTAAATTTTCAACATAGGTTTTTAGACCTACCTCATGAACTGTGACACTGTCTATTTTGTAAATCAGTCCGTAACGGTGGTTCTGTGCAGTGACCGCAAAATCACCTTTCCGGGCTGATTAATGCCATGACGGTGACAGAATTCATGAGGTGGGGTCCCAAAAACCCCATGTTGAAAATATGGTAAACAAATTCCCCAAAATGCCCGAGATATGCAGTAAAGTTGAAAAAACCCTATTTATTACATTATAATAACTGGCCAGCAATTTGTTTCATAGGCTTAGCCAGTTATAATTTACCATTATAATGGCAAACGCACCACATCAGTCCCGGAGGAGCCATTCCTGATTGGCTCTGCACTGTTAATGGGCAGGCTAAACACTATGAAAACTATTGCGGCTCCTCATCGCACTTATCAAGGAGCCGCCACACCAGGAGTCGTCGTGTTGTTTTTTAATTTAAAAAAAAATGTATCTGGTTAATCCTGCTTTCTACAACCCACACTACAGAACAATAAATGGCTCAGATGCACTTAAACACCCAGGAAACAGCTCCGAAGTGCTTCTCAAAGGTAAGCGTGATCCCAACAGTGTGAAACCCCAAAGTCTTCAAAGTAAAAAGAAATGGCTATTAAAAAAAAGACTCCTCTCGATGAAACTCTCTTTTCTCACTAAAAGAGAGAGAGACAGTGTGAGTGAGTGAGTGAGTGTGTGTGTGTGTGTGTGTGTGTGTGTGTGTCTGTATAACAGCAGCACAAGCTCCTTAGGCAAAAAATTGCTGCCCAGCTATTATAATTAATAAAAGATGGGGAAGTGTGCTTAAATTCGAAATGAATGGTTGCCCTCAGTGTGGCTGCTTTAATAAACCCCTCGGGCTTCACCCTTGGGGTTTATGTAGCATCCCACACCTCGGGCAACCATTAATTTCTCATTAAGCACACTTCCCCATCCATTCACTGGAGAATTGCGACTGAGCCTGCAAACACACTGACTGAATTGAAAGACGGGTGCCACACCTCCGAAAACTTGGATGATGACACTATGTTTCTTGCACATGCATGCAAGCAAGCATAAAAAGACATAAAAATCAGCTTGTACTGGGGAAAATGGTTTACAGGGTCAGCAAAACTGTCCTTTAAAAAAATAATTAATTTTGTTGTTGATGTTGTTACTTTTGCCAGTGCTAAAAATTATTTAATAAGAAATGGTGTCATTTTGCAATTTAATTTTTATCTTCTGCTCTTAATCACACTGCAAACAGTTCAGTCTCCCCTCTAGCAACCCCTACTCTTTCTACCTTCCACAGGTGTGTCCTGCAGAAGCGCTGGACGATAATTACCCTAGCTACACAATCTCTCTTGACTACTCTGAAATATGGATCTTTTATATTGCATATGATCTTCTACTCTTCTTTCAGAATATTAGGTCACAGTTTAATAATGTTGCTCTCTTTGCTTTCTCCGCACCATCCAGATCGTGCAGATGCCTACTTAATGATGGCTTGCTGTTACTTTCCCCAGGTTCAGAAATTCCTCCCAGTGTTTCCAGCATGCTCTGCACTATACTTAATAACAAACAAGTGCTGCAATTGACTAAAAAACTACTTTTTTTTTCAACCCACACACTTCCAGGGGTCTCAGGTACTAAAACATTCCAGGAAAATGATATTGAACAAGGACTAGGGAATGCTCTTTTTTTCCAGTTCAGGTCTAAATCTTGTAATGCTTTACCAGTGAGCATTAACCTACACCCCCAAAAATGAAACTTTAGTTCAAACATGAACTTTACAGTTACTTGCATAACACATCTAACTGCCTGTTTCTTTTGTAACTTATTGTACAAATGTAGTTATGTTTGCGTAACTTAATATTTGTACTGTTGTTGTCTTGTTCCCAGATACAGCTGAAAATGGAACCTGATCACCCAGTCCACTTTTCTTGGTAAAACAAACAAACACACAAAACCAGTGACTGATGAGTATTGCTATTTATGCAACAGGGGTCAGGATAAAAACTGTAGAATAAAACCATTTATCTTCGCTACTATGGTAATAAATTTATTTATCCACATAGTAACTACATCATCACCCATTTATTCACACAGTAACTACATCAGTAGCTCATTTATCTACACAGTTCTCTTCAGAATTAATTTAGCATGTTCGGCCTCAGAAGCAGTACTAACCATATTTAAATGTCAATAACTTAAAAATGAAAAAAGATAACATGGTACTGTGAGCACAAAAATTGTTCAGCACAAAATTATCTACAAAATGAATAATGTTTCATTTATATAAACCCTGTATATTGTATATGGTTAGCAAGAAAACAGAAGAAAATGTAATTTTTTGTTCACTTTTTTGACAAACAAATATAAATAACTTTAAAACAAAAAACGATAGTATGGTACTGTGAGCACGAAAAATGTTCAGCTTAAAAATATCTACAAAATGAGTGGTGTTTCATTTATAGATACCATTTTGTTTTTTTATAATTAGCAAAAAACAGCATAAAATTCAATTTTCTTTTCCCTTTTTTGACAAATTATTTATACCTACCAAAATCAAAATGTTCACACAACATCTAAACCTGTTGCTTAATGGAATATGCAGTGGTTCAGTGTGTGATAATGCATTTATTTTATACAGTTTCCAGTGACTATCTTGTAACTCTCATAGTGCCTTCAGCACTCGTGAAGTTACTTGAGGTCACTGGAAACTGTACAAGATGAATGCATTATCACACACTGAACCACTGCATATCCCTTATATATGTTAGTCATGAAACCCTTCAGGTGTGGGCAATAAATGCCTTGTTTTACTGTAAACCATTAGGAATTTTATGCATAAGGCCTTTCCCTTTTAACAAACAAACATCTTCATTTGCTTTGTTATTTTGTCTTAAAGGCAGCCTTCATTTCCAATACAAATTTAGTAAATAAATGTTTACATTTGTTTTGTTAATTTATTTTAGAACCTGAGTTTCTTTCCATTGAAAACTCTACTTTTTTGTACTCTAAGATCCAGGCTCTTAAGAAATAAGGTGTACAGGAACCCTGTTCCAAGACAGAAACACATGTTTTTTACCAACCCTTTGTAAAGTAACAGGAGTGTGTGTGTGTGTGTGTGTGTGTTAACTAATTAAATGGAAAATATTTTCGGTGGCTATCAATGCATTCTTCAATTAGGAGCAGCACAACTTTAATCTGGACCAACTGCACCTTTATGCTAATATGGTGAACAATACAAAGGATGTGGGTTGGGGTGGGGCACTAGCTTATGCCCAATGTCTATAGCCTGTTTTCCAGAGAATACAATCAGAATATGCCCCAACTAAAAGAAATTACCCAAGTCAAACATTATAAACAAGCTATGGTATACCAGAACAATAATTTCTGTAAAGAGCCATCCTCAACTGAACTACCCCATCAATACTGCTGTATTCAAACAATTATCTCTTACAACAGGGAAATGTGTGTTACTGAAGTTGTGTTACAAGCAGTCCGTCCTTAACCAGCAGCAATTTCGTTGAAGGGGGTGGGGCAGACATGCATGCCAGAATAGATTGTATATGGTGAAGGAAAAGAACACAAGTGTGATAAACTGAATAAGAGGACCATTTTCATCAGACGGAAGAAAACAGCAAATAAAGGAGAGTGGATTGGTTTGCCGTTCCATTATACAGTAGTTTCAGTCAGATCAGTCTGCTTTTATTCTGCCTTGCCTTGCAAATTCTTTCATTTCTGAGAAAATACTCAATAACGCAACTCCATAATATGTTGATGTAAGAAATGCATCCCTGTGTATTTTTATTGACAGGATGGTTAGTCTAGTAGATATCAACACTGTCTTGAAGCTTCACATTCTAGTACAGTGAACTCCTGTTGCATCATGACATCCGATTTCTTGTGTCCCCAATTGTTTATTTAGATGCTTTCAAATGGAGTGGTGGACATACCTCTCAACTGTCCCTGAATTTGCCTCAAAATTTTACTCCGTCCCTCCTAAAAAATATGTTTTAGTGGCCAAACAGTGGGGGTCATAAGCACAAAATAAAGTAAAATATTCAAATTATGGATGTGTTCTTCCTTAGAAAATGCATTTTACACTAAGCCCCTTATTCTACCAGCTTCCTGAGTGGATATCACCAGTTTTGAAGATGTGTCCCTGATTTTGGTCCTTTATCCCTGATTTTTTTAAGACTTGTCCCTGATTTGTGAGGCAGGAGGTTGAGAGGTATGGTGGTGGAAATAAAAAAAAATAAACATGTGTTCCTATAAATTCGAAATCATTATATTTGTTAGTTTAGTACTGTATATATATGAGCATGCATTTCTAGTGTATTTTGTTCTTTGTTCAGTGTTAATACGAAGTAAAAGTAAATCAGTGGACTTTGTATCTTAGGCTACAATGAAAAGGGGTTGTCTCAATTCACCATTTGGTCGCAAAAGATGAATCTGTTTTCAACTGATACAGTATATAGCTATTTTGAACAACAGAAAGGGGTTTTACTTTATTGTCACCAATACTTTCTGTGAACCTTTATAGTTCTATAATTTTTCCCCAGTGCAGGTAACGTGTATTTCAATGTTCTTGCTAGGACTTTCTGTAGAGACTTTCATAAGTGGCGCAACAAGCCACCTATGCCCAAAAGAAGGGATGGTTTAAAAAATGAATGTGCTCAATGGTATATTGGTAGTTCTGCCCACCCCCTGAAAAAAGATTAATTTGTTGTTGGCTAAAACTATCTGCGCTCACGTCACAGCACAGAAGTGTTATTTCTGTCTCATTATGTCTTGTGTGCGGCTACCCTTTTTAACTTCTTTAATTTATACCGTAACCTGTGTATTGTGGCGCTCACTCATGACTGCTTTGTTGCAGGGAATGCCAAAATATGCCACCTAATTGCTGCCTTTGTATACCTCTAGACCATCCATAAGATGCGCGTCCTCTTTTACTGCTTAGCTTTGTTCAGGTCACAGAAGGATTGCAGATGTGCACTGTGCCCAGTATTCTGCCCACAATATTGCAGCGTTACAAAGCAGTAAAACTATAGACAGGCCCCCCTTTCAAAGAAGACCAAGCAAAAGTACTGAGGTAGTGCCATGAGATAGTGTGATTTTGTTTGAAAAGGAGCAACGGAAAATCAGGGTGCTTTGTCTAAGTGAGTTTAGATGACAGATGAGATGAATGAGGAGGATGCACATTTCAATACTGCTGTGCTGTATTCAACCAATTATCTCTTACAACAGGGGAATGTGTGTTACTGAAGTTGTGTTACAAGCAGTCTGTCCTTAACCAGCAGCAATTTCGTTGAAGGGGGTGGGGCAGACGTGCATGCCAGAATAGCTTGTATATGGTGAAGGAAAAGAATACAAGTGTGATAAACTGACTAAGAGGACCATTTTCATCAGACGGAAGAAAACAGCAAATAAAGGAGAGCGGATTGGTTTGCCGTTCTATAATACAGTAGTTTCAGTCAGATCAGTCTGCTTTTATTCTGCCTTGCCTTGCAAATTCTTTCATTTCTGAGAAAATACTAATAACGCAATAAAATGTTAATACGAAGTAAAAGTGGTATATTGGTAGTTCTACCCACCCCTGAAAAAAGATTAATTTGTTGTTAGCTAAAACTATCATATACGTTCCAAACTTTCCTAACCAATATATGGGATATGCTAGCTTAAAAACCGGCAAAATGTAGTAAATATGCATAGGAAGATGGAACTGACAAAATTAGTGCTGTCGTGTTCATAACAGTCAAGGCTGGCCCCTACATTGAACAATGTGATTAACAAAGCACACGTTCCTATCAGTTCATAATGGACTGATTGGAACATGTGCTTTATTAACCCCAGTGTTCAATGTAGGGGCCAGCCTTTATTCCTGAGGGAAAAGGCTTGTGACTGCTAAAATGAGGGACTCCCATCTTATGTGGGACTCGGAGGTATATGCACAGAAAATATTTCATTGGTTATCTGTTCAACTTCAGTTTTTAATGAGCATAGATTATGTTATAGTAAACAAATTAATCCAGGTTTCATTATCCAAAATGTGAAACTGTATTTCTACAGCGGTGTACTATTAAATAGAAAAGCAGCGACACATTGAAACAGTAATTGCCTGTGCACCGTGCAATTTCTAATAATAAAATTCTGTGGAAAAAATGTCACTGTGAGTGGATCAATACCCCTTGCGAGTGGATCAATACCCCTCGCTAACCCCCACCCCCGCTGATACAGACAAGAGAAGTGTGCGACTTCAAGCCATCAGAATGAATAGCGTTAAAAGAAGCAGGTGCTCCTTTACCCAATCAAATCGTAGGACATTAATAATTTTAACATTTTCCACAAATAAACACAGTGCATTTGTAGTATGTCAAGGATGCACCATGCACTAACGCACATTTAGATGCCACTAAAGTGAAAAAAAAAATGCAATTCAAACAGAATAACTATTAACCAGGGAGCTATAACCAGTCCACTACAACAAATTCATTCACATGTACAAAGTATCTCCTAGAATGTTGTTATTTATAATTAAACTGCGTTTGCTTTGAATGGGGGAACCCATAAAGTGATGCAGCTATAGCTGCATTGTGGTTATTTTTTCGATAATGCAATTATCTATAGTATTGTATTAAGGCCAACTTTTCATTTGTAGCAACAGTGTAGGTTTATAATATACTAATTCCTATCTGCCTGTCAATCTGTCTGACAGGAAGCCCTTGCATTATTTGTATTGTTTCCATAGTGGGCATAGGAAGCCGACAACTTAGTCTATCACATACTATCACCAAATAGATCTCAAGCAGTAATGTCACCATTGTACACATCTCTAAACTTTCTGTGATATGGGAGGTCATAGTTCGAATCTCATAATCACACCTGGATCACGTGACTGCCGTGTGCTTCAATTCAGACATAGGTACCAGTGTAGGTGTTTCTACATCTTGCTGAGGCTGTTGTGGAATTTAGGGTTACCACCTTTTAAGAAGTCCAAAGTGGAACATTTCTTACTGAAACATGATTTCTTGTAGGACAACATGTAACCTCGACTAATGCAACAAACTCTTTTTCTCTAAATAATCAGAATTAATACTTAGTCTTGTAGGATTTTTCTTTTTGTTTGCTTATTTTTAGTTGTTCATATTGCTTCTGATCATTTAAATATATTTTAGTTAAGGTGTTATAGTTTTATGCAACATTTACAGGAAAGTATGAAAATATTTTTTCTACTGTATAAGATCAGGACTTGAAGCATTTTTCACGTTTTTGACAGGACACAGCCGACCAAATCAGGACTACCCTGTCAAAATCAGGACAAGTGGAAACCTCAGACTGGAAATACAAATTGTAACTATCATTATATAGCATCCATTGTAGTAATCAAGTGCATCCCGACTGTAAAACGTATAACAGCTCATTGATTAGGTATTTTAAAATTGCCTTAAAAATAACGTTTTTGTAACCAGTGAAAATAGTAAGAGAACCTAATTTTTCATTACTTTATTAGCTACTTCTGAGTTTCTGATCCTCCCACCTCCTGACAAAAGAACACCTACTGTAGTTATACACCCAGGAAATATATGGAAACACGCTGTTATCAGTTCCATTTGACTTCCCTGATAAAAGCTTTGAAACAAATAGATACACACACACACACACACACACATCCTATTTGTGCCGCTTAAAAATCTCTACAAATAAGAAATAACTTAAACTAGCCATGGGACGATACTGACTGCCTGCACATTACCTGTGTAAGGTAATATTGTTCCGTGGCTAGCGAAACTTCAGTGCATCGAAAGTAATACAAGGCAACTAGCTTTTTCAGATTTGAATAAAATAATATACTGGGATAGAATCACATCTCCTTTGTACCCCCACTTGCGTTTTTTAGAGTTGTTGGCTGGGAAATGCACAATGAGAATTAATTATCAGACAGCGCTGAGTCGCAGTTTTTATGGTCTCTGCATAGCTCGAGGTTAATGTCTCACTAAAAATGCAATGAAAGTGGTTGATTGCATCGGCTAATCACAGAACTGTACAACAGTGGCCTGGGAATTCTGATTTAGTAGGGGGGTCAATGAAAATAACACTTTTTTTCTGGGCAGAACTTGAATGCACGTAGTGCTAATGAGTTCAACTTTCAATGTTTATATAGCACATTTGCAAAATGGCCCAAATATGTCATATACTAATTTCCTGAACCTGAGCAAGAGAAATGGATGTGCTGGGTCTGTGCATTATATAAGACAAGCTTGCAGTGGGGTTGCGTGAAGGAGAGTCTTCCCGAGCAGGCTGTGTGTGTGTGTGTGTGTGTGTGTGTGTGTGTGGGGGAGCCCACATGAGCAGGCGATATCTTATCGCTGCTCACTGAAGCATAGCTCCCCCTTTCAACTGTATGCCACTGCATTTTGACTGCTGTCATAGACAGCTGCAGCAGTCATTGGAGAACTGGGGCCGTGCCTGCAAACACACTGACTGAATTGGAAGAGGGCTGCCACACCTCTGTAAACTCCGATGATGGCACGATGTTTCTTCCACATGCGTGCAAGCAAACATAATGATTTGTCAAATAAATTCTTTAGAAATCTGCTCTGCATTTTTCCCAGTCTGCTAAATTCCCCTTGCCCTGCTCTAGGCCTGCTGCTACCAGTGCAGGGTCGCACTGCATTCTCTGTCCTCTGCAGCAGCACAGTTTCATTGGCCTGCCTGAAGTTACATGCAGGTGTTGTGAATTAGCTAACTACAAATGGACTATAGTTCACAGTTCTCTAGTTCTTTTTCTGATTAAACATCACTCCTTTTTTATGTTGTCTTGAGCACGCACAAGCAACATCTTGTGGTAGTAGGAGAAATGCAGAGGTGTGTCAGTGCTGGTGAATGCAGGGCACATTTTAGTAGGTGCATCCCTCATTCCCCAATTAGCCAGCATGCTAGCACTGGCACAAGTGTTATGTAAAGTGGACACAATTTATAAGAAAAGTGCCCCTGAAATCAGAGACAAGCTTGTTATTCCATTTTTATTTTTTTAACTGGATAAAGGCACTGGAACAAGTCCATTTTCAGGCCCTACCCAGTGATGCAGTGGCAAAGATGACACGCCTCCCCTACATGCCTTTCTTGGTGAAACATTTCAATAAAGATGGCAGCAGCTCCTGCCATCCACCACACAATCCCCAGAAAGCCAACTTCATGGTGCCCAATCCCCCTGTCGACATGCCTCCCCAGTTCAATTTGTTTGCCAATGGGGTGCCCAATCCCCATCGGCATAATGTCCTCCCTGTTTAATTTGTTTGCCAATAGGGGTGCCCAATCCCTGTCAGAAATAATGGTCCCCCCATTTAATTTGTTTGTAGATGGGGGTGCCCAATCCCTGTCATCATCATGTTCCCCCCCCACACATACACACTTTCTTTGCTGATGGAGGAGCCCAATCCCTGTCGGCTTCAGTCCCACCCCCAAAAAACTCATGTGGCACACTGGGAGCCCACCCCAGTTGCCCAAATGTAGTTTTTTGTAAAACTTAAAAAAAAAACTTGCCCGATGTGTTTTTTTTGTTTTGTTTATGTCCCTGTAAAAAAGAAAATGGTCCTTCATCATCAGGACACTCCTCCTCCTCCTCCTCCCCCAATCTGAACCCACCCTCTGCACACCACACCTCCCTGCACCCCCCCACCCCATACTTACCTTCAGAGATCTGGCTTGTGATCTTCAGTGGAGCAGAACACATTTGCAGTCTTCAAAAGCCAACCATGAACTGAAGAAAATCACGGTAAGCTGTATTATGGCATCAGTGGGGGGGGCTCAACTTTTTTTTTAAATTTAAAATTTTGTTAAACAGGTAAGAACACTGAAACCAGTCCATTTTCAGGCTCAACCTGATGAAAAATAAACAAGTACAACAAGGCGGATATCTCAACCATTTTATTGAATTTTAGCTCCAAATTTTCAATTTGAGGTTCTTGGGACTCCACCTCATGAACACATGCAAAGTAATTTCGTTATTCGGTCCTGAAAGGTCATTTCATGCTCACTGCATGGAATCACCTTTCAGGACCGATTAATGAAACAACAGTCCCACTCCACTGTTCATGAGGTGAGGCCCCAAAAAGCCTATGTTGCAAATTTGGAGAAAAAATTTCATAAAATGACTGTGTTACATGTGTGCGTTGCAGTTTCCCTGCATGCTCGGAAGTTCTTTCACTCCATATTTTCAACATTGCCATTTTTTCACACCTCCTTATGAACAGTATAGCTGTCATTTTTCACATCCTGCCCGAAATGTGTTTTCGCACATGTGGCACACATAGATGCAGTCGCTGCTGGAAATCAATGTTTGGAACAGAGTAACAAGATCACTGTGACACTGTTCATGAGCAGAGGTCCCAAAATGCCTATGTTGAAAATTTGGCTAAAAAAATCCCCAAAATAATTGCCTTATGGGGGTGAGTTGCTCAATTTCTACACACACTCTTGACTTCTCCAATTTTTCATATTTTCACTCCATATTGCCATTTTTTCACACCACCTTATGAACAGTATAGCTGTCATTTTTCACATCCTGCCCAAAATGTGTTTTTGCACCTGTGGCACCAAGTGGCGCAGTCGCTGTGCTGTGCAGAATCACCTTTCAGCTAACGGACTGATAGTACTACTGTTCATGAGGTGGGGTCACAAAAAGCCCATATTGAACATTTGGAGTGAAAATACTAACATATGCCCAGGGCATTTGGGTTTCCAACTGTAACGCCCCACTCTCTAGAGACTGACAGGCATCAGGGGTGTGACTTGGGATTGTCGGCTGTAATGCTCATGCCATTCCACTCCCACCTGCACCCTGTGGCCAGTGACAGGCATTATGATGTGCCTTGGACTCTTCTGCCCCAAAGCTCACCCCATTCTCCTATACTGCACCCATCTCAGCATATTTCCTTATGGAATGGGGTGAGCATAAGGCCCAAAGACCCCAAGGCACACTGTGACACTTGTCGGTATCTGCAGGGCAGGGTGAGGTGAAATGGTGTGAGTGTTATGGCCGACGACGCAAAGGCACACCCTCATGCCTGTCACTCTCTGCAGGGTGGGAGTGGGGTTGGCGTCAGTTCACTACTTCACTGCCATTCCTATTATGTATCTCTCTAACTCCTGCATTACCAATGCCAATGCCAGCAAGACAACATTCAGCACTGACAAATGTTTTTTATTACATGAAACAATCTTGCTTTACCAGTCAGGTCCTTTCCTGTGAGACAGAGCATGAAATGTGTTTACTGTATTTATTTATAGTGTATGGGTGAGGCTTTGTTACATATGGAATTCCATGCCTTGTAAAGTCACTCTGCTGCAGTAGTGATGATCACACTGCATCAGAACAACTTTTCATTCTGCTCCAGTATGGACATCATAAGACATTGGGCTACTGAGCAGCTGAAGGGCAGACTCTTACTGTAGTGAAGCACATGGTCAATGCTGCTTTCAAAAAAGTAACACAGCAGACAAAATGAAAAAAGGACATGTAGCATGTTTTTTACACCATACACTATATAAAAAAGTGTATGGGAACCCCGATACACAACAAGACTATTCTTTCTCCTTCTATTTACCAGGATGATGGATGGACCTCTCAAGCTTCTTTCTTAAAGTCCTTGTTGGCCTGGTAACCACTCAGTGAAGGAATAGCCATGTTGTGTATGAACTCCCATGCACTTCTATATCCATATTTCTGTTGCCAGGCAGGTGAACTAGGCAAACAGATACCTAATTTTAGGCATGACCCAGGAGAGTTACTGAGCAAATCAACAATGACAATACAAAATGAAAATTAAAAGTAAACTAACAAGATGGTCACCAAAAAATATGCTGCATGCACCTAAGTATGGCATATATCACACATACTGAAAGCATAGCATTGTAGGATGAGGCTGGTGCAAGGCAATGCAGATAGGTAAGAACAATATAAACAAAGTACAAAAGCAGAGCGCATGGTAGAAATTAAAAAGTGCAAGTAGCCAAGTAGTCAACAACGATATGTACAAAGATGCATTTATTCCTACAAACTTGGCTTGCATAGTGTGCAACTCTGAGCAAGTCTCTAAACCACCTCAGTGCTCCTGAGTCACCACTGTAAATGGGCCTTGTGGGCATTACCAGGTTACCAAAGAGTAAGAAATGAAAAAAAAAAAAGGCATAAACGTCAGGCACTGCCTGGTGTCTAGGGGTATTTGGTGGCACCCACCTTTTGCCATGAAACAGTATCTGTCTCCTTACCAAGCCACCATGGTCAGGGCAGATGGGGACCAGTGGCAAGAATACACTTATGCAATAAACAGGAAACCACTCACAATCCAAGGCCCATACCAAGAGTAGGAGTCAAGCAGGTTGTGTAGGTATAAGCTGCATCTGTTGTCATACAGCTTTGAAAGGCACCACCCTTGCTATTTCAATGTTTGCCCTAGCCTCATCACTCACCAGAATGTTCTATTACCATTACTAACAAATGGTATTTACCACTGCTGCCATTAAACAAGAAAGCATAGAATTTGACAGCAAGTAAGGACCACTTGGCCCATCCAGTCTGGCCATTTCTCCCAAGCTAGAATATTACCGCAGACCATGCCCAATCTACTGCTCTTTCTTCCTCTCCCATTCCACTATACTTCACTGTACTACCCTTTACTTTGACAGGGCATACTACTACAGTACTACTGCTGCTACCTTTGGAACTCTATCTCCCATTTTGGAGTACCTTGTGCACTTACACCCAGAAGACCTTTTGCCTGTGCCGTGGCATCCTCCTGGGAAGAGCGAGCACTAAACTGTAGGGCAACTGTGCCCGTGTTTGTCCACGGTTCCAGTCAGTGGTGTATCATGAATTAGCAACCAGAGTATGTTATACTCCTAAATGCTGAACAGTTGCTTCAGTCATATATGGCAAACTGATAGCCTTAGTAGCCCAAAGAAACAGACACCCATGCGTGAATTAACTGTGGGACTTAACTGACACCAAGTCTTGCCAGGCCCCTTATCCTGATGCCCATTATCACGACTCTATGCCTGAGAATACCTAGGGATGAAAGGCTAATTTGGGTACTCTTTTCTTCTATGTAGCTCTACCATGCAAGATGTACTTACAAATTGCTTTCTCCCTTGCATTCATCAGGTGGGAGTGAGCCTGTAAGGATCCCACTAACCTCATTTTAGATGTAGCCCACTACTGCTCCCTGGTGCCAATCAAGTCTAGGCAGTCATTTCTCCTTGGGGCAGACCTCCTACTGGATCTCCCTCTTCTGACTGGTCTCAGAGGTGCCCCCCCAAGGAGTCAGAAGAGACAGGGCTCCCAAATCCTTGGGTCTGTCTGTGTTCAAGCTCTATCTCAGGATGCCCCAAACCTTTCTGGATCTGAATGAAGTACTTTCTGAGACTGTCTTGGTCTGAGCACTCACCTAGTCTTCCCCGCATATGTAGTAAAGGGGGGGGGAGGGCAGAGACAAGAATTGTCATGTCTGAGCTTCTCACTTCTGGCTGAGTCAGGAAGCACAGAACACAAATCTCAGACACTCTAAGCTAGATTCATGAAATGATGGAAATTCCTCCAGCTGCAGGAAAAACTTGGTGTAAGTGTTGGCTAGATTCACGAAACACAGGAAAATTCCCGCTGCTGTGAGAAAATCTTGGCACAAGTGAACATCCACTTGTGGATCTGCAGGTTCCTGCAGTTTTCTCATAGCTGTGGATATTCACAAAGGTGGAGCTGGATTACAACTGGCTCCATGTTTTACGGTGGCTTGTGGATGGTGTTGCCAGGGAAATCTCCATAGCTGCGGAGAACTGTTATGGCTGCTGGGACCAGCCATAACATTGTCCGCAACTGCTGCGCTATGGATAGAAATCTCTGCAGCTGTGGAGATATTGGTCTGCAAATGGAGTTGAGGCTTGGGACTTAGTCCCAGAAGGCTTTGTGAATATGGCCCTCTGTCTCATAGCTGAGGCCCACTACAAAGTATCACTCAGGGTCTGGCTTAACCTTTTGAGTGCTCACTAGTAACCTGCCTCAAGCCTAGGAGAAGAGAGAGGCTGTGACATAGGTAACACTGGTAGAGCAGAATGACCCTTGTGGGTAGAGATCTTGTGAAGTTTTTCTTCAATGGCAAAGATACAGCAAAGCTGAGAAATTTGCCTTTGCAAATTACTTTGTGAAGTTCTGCTTTGCCACTCTGCCACTTCACAATTAGTTTTCCTGGCACAGTGGCCCTTTTTTAAGGTGAAGGTATAGCGAAGCGGCAACTCTGTCTATGAATTTAGATCAATGTTCATAGATAAAGTCCCAACTCACCTGGGGAAAACTTCTTGAAGTTAGCACTTTGGACTTCATGAATTTTTCCAGTTTTGTGAATTTTTGACAATTGTCTCAATCTAAGCTCGTCAGAAGTAAGAAAACATCCAGTGATTTTCAGAAACGTGCATGATTGGGAGCATTCTGCACAGAAGGGAGCAGGGAGTTCCAAAAGTATGGAGCATGATGGGGGGAAAACAATATAACCAAGGTATATGTCTCATTTGCATTCCAAACAGGGTGGGACAAATAGGGTTGCCAGGTTGCCAAATGCAACCTGACTAATCACACTGGCCACAAATTTTTGTTTAAAACTTGCTATTTTGTAGAGTAGGAGCACTGGATGCCACAGCATGCATATGCGAGTCAGCACCGGCATTCCTCCAGTGCACATATGCTGCACTCGTAAATTTCCCCCCCCTTTTTTTTTGCCTTTGATGGCACATCTGCACCAGCCTGCTCCACCTACTGCATCATAGCCAGTGCTGTCAGTCTGAGTGTCACTCAGTTAATGCAAGAGACAGCATTGGCCACCAGACCGGACATCAATGTTAGCGTGCTCCACCTCCAGCTCCAGGATCCAGGTATGTCTTCACCCTCCAAAGTCCCCATCTACAGTACCACGACTTCAGTGTTCTGTGATCAAGCAGCTCACCTAAAAAAACTACTAGGAGCCAAACCTCCCACTCGCCCATACCATGAGGTAAGCTGCTTGGCGATCATATGGGGAACAGTGTTCTGTACTGCGCAGTTGTTTGGCAAAGCCCGCCATAACAATTGGAGGTTGAGGAGTGACAGCAGTGCTGATGGTACTGTGTCTGGATTGATTGTACTGTTGAAATTTCAAACCATTTACCAAATAGCCCTTTTAAGGGCTGCATTTATGAATTATAGGAAGGGGGCTAGCTGATTAAAGCAATACTGACTGAAAAAAATTTATAAATATATACTTGTATGTGTTACTGGAGCAGAGAACCAGATCTTGCTCTGCTAACAGACAAAGGGGGAGGGAGGGGAGTAGGAGCTTGCGTTAGTGGACTCTGGGGCAGCAGTCTATATGAAACTGCTGTGTTGAAGACATGCAAGTTTAAGGGGAAAATTACAAAAAAACAAGGAACGCTAAGTTGTTGCTCACAGCAGTTGCAGTGAGAGCTATCATATATCAACTAGGGCAGGCTGCTATAAACTTCTAGTGAGCAATACCAGTTATTCCCCCACCACAAGAGTGATTAACAAAAACATAAATAAAAGTCAGTCTGTCCTGCGAGAGTAAGACAGGTGCTCTCTAGTGTGTACTCATTGTCAATACCAGTAGTGGTCATCATCTCTTAATCTGAATTACACTGTGCTGATTGTGCTGTTTAATACTGCCTGGTCAGGTCCAGGAAGAGGAGCAGTACTAAATAAAAGTGCTAAAAAAAGTCACTTGTACTGTTGCTGCTACTACACGTCTAACAGCAAAGACCCAGTCCAGCAGCTATTTGGCCAAGGCTGAGCCGACTGAGCCTTTTGTCCCGTGTCATCCCGTGGCAATTACTTCTCTCTGTGAGAAAAAAAAATATATCAATGTAATGTCCACATAAAACTTTCTGTTCTGTGATATTATAGCCTCTGTGACAGTCCACTGTGTCCACCCACCACCTGTCTTGTGCGCTTTAGTCAGGCTTTCCTGGTGTGGAGGGACCCAAACAAAAAAAAATTAAAACTTGCAATTCATTAAAAATCCAGGACTACCTGTGTACATATTAGTGCTAGCCAGTCCATCTGTCTCATCCAGTCCTGACTCCTGTCCTACTGAGTTTGTGTCAGGCTTTTTGGGACATTCTTGTGGGGGACCTGTCCAAAAATAAAGCTTGCTACTGTTAATTGAAGTCCATAGTACTATCTGTGCGCATATTACTGATAGACAGCGTTTTGACACTAGTCCATCTGTCTCGTCCAGTCTTTTTGTGCTTGTTTCAGGGATTTTTGAGGGGGACATAAAAAGAAAAAAGGTTGCTACAGTAATTAAAAGTCCAATATTTCTACCTGTGTGCATATTATTGTCAGCATTCCCACTTGTCTCTTGTCTTTAGTCCATTTGTGTTGTCTGTCTATCACTTTTGTGCTTGTTTTGTCAGGCTTTTTTCAAGGGTACATAACATAAAGAACAATTCAAGGTTACTACAGTAATTAAAGTACAGTACTACTACCCCGTGTGCATATTATTGTCACAGCATAAAAAACAATTCAAGGTTACTAAAGTACAGTGCTACTGTCCTGTGTGCATATTATTGTCAGCGACTCTTGTCTTGGACAGTCCATCTGTCTCGTCCAGTCCTCTTGAGGTTGTGTCAGACTTTTTTGGAGGGGGACCCCCCAAAAAAATTAAAGCTTGCCACAGTTAATTCAAAGTCCATAGTGCAACCTGGGTGCATATTATTGGCGGCAATGTCTGTTGTGTTTGACAGCCCACCTGTCTTGTTCAGTCCTGTAGTGGTTGTGTCAGTCTAGTCAGGCTTTTTTGGGTGGGACAAGAATCCTCCAAAAATACAAGCTTGCTACACCACAATAATTAAACATCCATATTACTACTACCTGTGTGCATATTATTGATTGCATCTCTTGTTGTTTGACAGTCCTCTTGAGGTTGTGTCAGGCTGTTTTGGGAGACCAAGCATCCAACCAAAACAAAACAAAAAAAAATTGAAGCTTGCCACAATTAAAGAAATGTCCATAGTACTACCTGTGACCCTGTGCATATTACTGAGTGCGTTTCTTGTTTGACAGTCGACCTGTCTCGTCCAGTCCTGTAATGGCTGTGTCAGGCAGTCAGGCTTTTTTTGGGTGGTCTGGGTAAAGAAAAAAAAATACAGGCTTGCTACAATAATTAAAAGTACATAGTACTACCTGTGTGCATATTATTGTCTGTGTCTTTTGTTGTTTGACAGTTCATCTGTCTTGAGTCATTCGTCTAGTCTTTTGAGGTTGTATCAGGCTTTTCTGGGGGGGGGGAGGCCCATGTCCCAGTCACCCAAAACAAACAAAAAAATCAAGCTTACCACTTTGCCAGCCTTGCCACAATTAATTAAAAGTCCAGTAGTGGTATGTGCATATTAGGAACAGAGTCTCTGGTTGTGTATAAAACATCAGTCCAACTTTCTCCAGTCTCATCCAGTCCTCCTGTGGTTGTGTCACTGTCCGTCTTTCTTGGTGTGTGGAGGGGACACCAAAAAACTTTCTGCTGCCGTGCTGTCATCACCAACCACTCATTCTTCTTCACACTGTTTTGTAATTGGAGTAATAAAAAAATGTCTGGAAAGAAACAAAAACAACAACCAAATTTGTTTTCCTTCGGCTTTAATAAATCCAGTTTATCTGCTGTGAAAAAATTACATAACAAAACCATCCAAGCCAGTGACACTGAGAGTAGCATTGTTGATGAGGTACATGTGAATGTAAATCCTCCTATTGCTTACACTGCTGCTGCTTCTATGTCAGGGGGAGGGGGGCCAGGGTGATGGTCGTGATCATATTGACACTGACGTTCAGGTTCAGGGTGTTTCTGATTCCGCTACTTCCAGTAGTGTTTCCATTGCAGGTACCTCATTTTTCTCCAGCTCTCTGCCAAGAGTAAATTCCACCAATAGGAGAAAAGATTCAGTGAAATGCAAATTCAGGGTTGAATGGTCATGGGAATTTGACTGGCTTCAGTATAATAAGCAAAGCAATACTATGAGTTGCAAAGTGTGTAGGAAATAACTCTATCTAGCAGATCATGCACCTGTGTTTTTTGTTGGCAGCAGTACTTTTAAAATGGAGTCTATAAAAATTCATGATGCAAGCAGTTCCCATGTAAAATATATTCTGGCTGAAAGGGCTCAAAAGGCACCTGAATGCACACCTATGGCCTTTCGTTTTCAAAAGATGAATGCTGCAATGAGGGTATCCATGCAGTGTCTTTTTAACGTTGCCTACGTTTTGGCATCAAGGGATAGGCCATTCTAGGACTTTCCATTTCGTATCTCACTGTTACACAAATGTAATATAAAAGTGATTGAACAATACACAAATCACAAAAGGTGCTCTGAGTTTGTGCATCACATTGCAGAAGTAATGCGCACAAACACAAGCGAAGCAATGAAAAACATTTCCAGCTGTTGGGCTATTAATAGATGGAAGCACTGGTAGATGTGTAAAGGAATTTGTGAATGTGTGTATCAGTTATGTTGATGATGATGATACTCCAAATACCTCCTTTATTGGTAACGAGCTATTAGGGGAAAGTAGCTGCAGATGGATACATTGCAGCATTAGATTCACTCTTTAACAAACTTTACATCCCTTTGTGAAAAACTCTTCCATGAATTTCTGAGATGGTTACTGATGGTGCATCAGTCATGCGAGGACAACGTGGCGGAGTCACGGCAAAGCTACAAAGCAGTGGCCTGTCTTGGTTAATTGCTACACACTGCATCATGCATCTTTTACAACTGGCCATTCTAGATGTCCAAAAACTAATGCCAGAAGTTCATGAAAATGAAAATGGCTCGTGGGCCCTGTATTAATTTTATCATTCTTCTCACCGAAGAATGAGAGCCTTGGAGGAGGCTGCTAACACTCTTTTCATTGAGTTGAAAAATCTGATCAGCATTTTAACAGTGCACTGGGTCAGTTTGCACCACAGTGCTGCATCAGCTCTTCTCCACAACCTGCTGGCAATAACTGCACACTTAGAGAATACTGCATCACAGCACAGTGGGAGTCCTGATGCAGACAGTGCTAAAGGACACTTGAACTTTGCTGCAAAAAAACAAAAAAAATGTGGTTCTTGGCCTTTCAACACGATTATCTATCTACTCTTGGAAGGGTTTCTCAAAATTTCCAAAAAGAGGGTCTTCTTACTCAGGTACAGCCATGAGTGGAGAGCTGCATTTCGGAGCTCACAAGCTTAAGGACTTCTGCAATGAGCACGGGCTCACTCAGATTATCCCTGACGTTACATGACCTAACAAGAAAAATCCTGACCGAAGGTCACTTCTGGACTTATACTTGTTAACAAGCCACATAATATCTCTCATGCAGGTGTCTTCTACAATGATCTGAGTGTTCACTGCGCAGTCACCTGCATTAGGTGCTTCCCACAACTCCGCTCCACCTCTACTTTCAAGCTTAAGCACAACCTAAAATACTTCAGTCTCCCAGCCTTCCTGACAGATCTTGGGAACATAAAGTGGCAGGATTTCTACCTTACACCCTCTGTGTCTGAAGCATTCTGTATTTTCCAGGATCTGCAAGTAATAGTTGTCAAGAAACATGCACCCTTAAGGAAAATCAAATCCAGAAAATGTGCACCTGATTGGTTTAGCCCGCCACTTAAGAGGGCCTTATGGTATAGAAACACCCTTTGGCAAAAGGCTAGGAAATCGCAGTCTGACTCAGACTGGCTCTCCTTCTGGGTAGCCAGAAATGCCTGCATCAAACTGGTAAGGTTGGAAAAATGACGGTTTTTCCAGTCAGCCCTGGAGGCAAACAAAAACTGTTCCGCCAACTTTGGGCAGATACTGAGAGAGGTTGAGGGACATTCCCCTGCCACCCCTCTACCAGATAAAATTGTGGCAAATAGCACCTCCTACACAGTTATGTCTAAGATCCTCAATCAGCTCAATAACCACTTTGCCACTGCAGGCCTCACATTCGACACGTCACCTGTTAGTAAACTGAGCAGTATAAGCACTGCCAGCATAGCTACTAGACCAACCATAGCCCTACCTACTGATCGCCCCCTCTTCAAGTTCCAGACATTCTCCTACAAGCAGGTGGAGGACCTGCCCCTCTTGCTGGACACCAAAAAGAGTGCTGGTGCCGATTCGCTTCAACCCTTCTTCTTAAAAGCAGGTTCTTATTATCTGGCAGCTCCAATTGCCCATCTCTTTAACAGCTCATTATCCCAAGGGGAATTGCCACCTAGTTGGAAAACTGCGCACGTTATCCCCCTGTTCAAGTCAGGAGACCCCACTGACTTGAGCAACTATAGGTCTATTTTGTTGTTTCCTATTTTATCCAAGCTACTTGAAAAAAATTGTAAACTCTCAATTAAGGGGGTACTTGGATTGTGAGAAAATCCTCAATCCCATCCAATCAGGTTTCAGACCCAAGCACAGTACTGTGTCTGCTCTTGTCAAAGTGTCAAATGACTGGCTAAAAGCCCTGGACAGTAAACAGCACATCTATGCACTCTTCCTTGACCTCAGCAAAGCATTTGATACGGTTGATCATTCCATAAAAACATAGAAACATAGAATTTGACAGCAGATAAGGACCGCTTGGCCCACTCAGTCTGCCCATTTCCCTACCTAGCGGAGAAGCTGCAGATCCTAGTTAACCAGCAGCCTACTTCTTTCTACCCCCACCCCTAGAATTGCCTTATGACTGTCCCATGCATGCTTGAATTCAACCACTGTTTTTGACTCCACAACCTCCTCTGGAAGGCTGTTCCATGCATCCACAACCTTCTCTGTGAAAAAATACTTCCTTACATTACCTCTGAGCTGCCCCCCATCTTCAAATTGTGCCCTCTTGTTCTTGCACACCTCTTTTTTTGAAAGAAGCTATCCTCTTGGACTTTGTTGATTCCCTTGAGGTACTTGAAAGTTTCTATCATGTCCCCCCTCTCCCTCCTTTCCTTGAGGCTATACATATTAAGCTCCTTTAGTCTCTCTTCATATGTCTTCCGGTGCAGACCCTGCACCATTTTAGTTGCCGTACTCTGGACAGCTTCCATCCTGTCTATGTCCTTGCAGAGATTGTGTCTCCAGAACTGCACACAGTACTCCAGATGGGGTCTCACCAGCTGTCTGAACAGAGGGATAACAACTTCCTGTTTTCTACTAGTGATGCCTCTCCCTATGCACCCCAGTATCCCCCCAGCCCTCCTTACTGCCCTCTCACATTGCTTACCCACCTTTGGGTCATCTGATATGACTACCCCCAGATACCTTTCCATTTTTGTTGTTGTTAGTATCTCACCCCCCATTGTGTACTCTTCCCCTGGGTTTTTGTTTCCCAGGTGCATTACCTTGCACTTCTTAGCATTGAATCTAAGCTGCCATACATTTGACCATTCCTCTAACCTTGCCAAGTCCCTTCTCATCCTTTCCACCCCACCTTGTGCATTAACTCTGTTGCAGATCTTTGTGTCACCTGCAAGAGATACTTTCCTTCCAGTCCCTCTGCAATGTCACTTATAAAGACATTGAAGAAGACCGGTCCTAATACTGAACCCTGCAGTACCCCACTAGTAACCCCCTTTCTTCAGAGTGGATTCCGTTTACTATTACCCTCTGTGTCCTATTCTCCAGCCAATTCTTTACCCAGGCTATCATCTTGGAACCCACTCCCAGGCTAGCTAACTTGTATATTAATCTTTTGTGTGGGGCTGTGTCAAATGCCTTGCTAAAGTCTATGTAGGCTATGTCCACAGCCCCTCCCTGATCTACTACTTTGGTCACCCAGTCAAAGAAATCTATTAGATTCATCTGGCATGACCTTCCTGCTGTGAATCCATGCTGCCTTGGGTCCTGTGCCCCTCTGGCCTCTAGGTACTCAACAATTCTTTCCTTCAGAAGTGATTCCATCATTTTCCCTATCACTGAGGTTAAACTAACAGGTCTGTAGTTTCCTGCTTCTGCCCTGCTCCCACTTTTGTGAAGGGGAATCACATCTGCCCTCCTCCAGTCCTCAGGTACCACCCCATCCTCCCATGATTTGTTAAAGAGGGTAGTCAGTGGTGTCACTAGTTCTACCCTTAGTTCTTTTAGAATTCTGGGATGAATCCCATCAGGCCCCATTGCTTTGTCCACCTTCAGTTTTAAGAGTTTGTTCAGAACCCTTTCTTCTGTAAATGGGCTGGTATCAACTTCTGTATCCAGAGTGTTTTTGTTGTTTGTTTTAGGTACCTCCCCCTCTTCATTTGTAAATACTGAGCAAAAATATTTATTTAGTATCTCTGCCTTTTCACTGTCACCCTCTGGCCACCCCCCCCTTTATTAAGCTTCACTACCCCTTCCTTGGTCTTCCTTCGCACCCTGATGTACCTAAAAAAGGTTTTATACCCCTTCTTAACTGAGTTGGCTATCTTTTCCTCGGTTCGGGCCTTTGCTGTTCTGACTGCCTTCCAAGCTTCCTTTTGCTTTAACTGATACAATTCTCTGTCCTGCTCCTTCTATGATTCCTTGTACTTTCTGAATGCTTTCTTTTTCTCTTGAACCTTCACTGCCACCTCCTTTGAGAACCATAGTGGTTTCTTACATCGTTTTATTTTGTTTATTTGCTTCACACAAAGGCTTGTTACCTCTGTGATGGCAGTTTTTATTATTCCCCATTGTTCTTCCACCCTCCTTCCTGCCCATTTGCTAGTGCATTCTATACTTCTTGATTCCCTGAGTAGCATTGGTCTAACCGCTGCTGCAGTAAAGTGGTTCCGTTGCTACCTCACAAATCGTAAACAGCAAATTAAAGCCCAAGGGGAATTCTCCCCACTAAAATTACTGCCCCGAGATGTTCCGCAAGGTTCCATTTTGGGACCCATTCTCTTCGCCCTTTACATCAACCACATCGACTCTGGCCTTTTTGCCGGAAACGTTCATCTCTTCACAGATGACACAGTTCTCTACACTACCAACCCCTTCTTGGACATTGCGTACAAGGAGCTACAGCAGGATATTATCATCCTCCAGCACAACCTGCTGAATTTAAAGCTCTTGTTAAATGCAAAAAACACAAAAGCTATGATCATCTCTCCATCCCACAATATGGGGATTCCTGGGACCCCACAGATTATTACCCTCCTTAATGAACCACAAGAGCTAGTGGATAAATTTAAATATCTGGAAGTCTGGTTGGATAACAAACTCGCCTTTGGTGTACATCTAAGCAAGTTAACAAAAAAGCTAAGGCTGCACCTCGGTATTTTCTACCACATAAGATGCTTACTCACCCTCGAAGCTAGTAAGCGGCTGGTTCAAACAACCTTTCTTCCCCGATCAACTACGCCAACTTCCTATATAGCCATTGCCCCCAGTATGCGCTCCAAAAGCTGGGTACACTCTACCATCACGCATTGAGATTTGTCCTTGACTTGCCCTTGCAGACTCATCACTGCTCATTGTACCAAGCATTAGATTGCCCATCCCTCTCCATGAGGAGACAAATAAATTCCCTCATGTGGCTATTCTGGGCTTTGTCCAACAAACTGCCACCCTATATCTGTGACCTGTTTGAACATTCAAAGGGTGCCTATGGACTAAAAAAATCCTCCTTTGTCCTCCTTAAGTTACCACAAGCAAGGACATGTCTTGACTCAACTGCCATTAGCTCCTTTTTACCAGCACTTTCAAATAACGTGCAAAAATTACTTAAAATCTCCCTGCTGCCCAGCCATTTTATATTTAGGGGGCTGCTCTATAGAGACCTGAAAGCAGCGTGTGATTGTTTCAGGTAAAGCCTTACCCAGCTCAACTGAGTCAATTAACCTCTATAATCTTGGGCCACCTATTTACCGTGTCAGCAAGCATCCCTTTAGGGCAACCATCTCCCCCCTCCTACCTTCCCCCTCTCATCAATTAGCTTAGCAGGGGGCCTCATTCTATTAGGCTGCCCTATTTTTCCCTCTCTACTATGTGTCTGATACCCTTTCTTCCCACTGTCCTTCTCTATGTCCCTCCTTCCTCTCCTCACTTGTACTCTATAAGCTACAGCCTGTATACGCTGCACTTTAAATGCCTTTATTTGCACTTGCTTTACATGTCTGATTCATCCAAGTACTGAGTTTGTGTATTGTAACTCCCTGTACCAATGTCTACTTTTGTAGGAAGTGTTGTCTACTGTAAGCAAAAGTGTCCTCTGTGTCCAGGACCATCTTGAAAATGAGCTTGCTCAATGATGCAACTGTATGGTTAAATAAAGTTTGATTGATTGCTCAAGTTGAAGACCAGAGCAGAGCCTGCTGAGGCACAGTTTGTGGAGTATACAAGTTTGGAGGGCAGTCTCCTTACTGGTGGTGTGGATGGCAGCAGTCCTCTAGCTCCTCCACCAGGCATGACTGAAAATGCTAGCGATGTAGATAAATATAGGAATAAAAGACAAAAAAGAACCAGGCAGGCCACTGCTTCAGACCAAGCAGTCAAGGAGATTGTTTCCAGTGAAAATGTCTGTAAACTGATCAAGAAGAAAGTATGTAACAGTGTGGTTGAATTCTTACACGATAGATTTGAGTTCATGTGGCAGTCGGATGACTATAAACGATCTTCAGTATTTGACACAACTGTTTGGCCTTCTCCTGATGACCTTCTCTTTCTAAATTTTGGTCAAGAATCCATCACAGGGCTTTGCCAGTGGTACATGCCATTCCTGAAAAAGCAATACAGTTCAGGGTAGCTATTATCTAATCCAGAGCTGGATGCCAAATTTGAAAGAGAAATCATGCAACAACTTTTGAAAGAGTGGCAAGATTTCAAAAATGCTGCAAAAAATCAAAATACAGAGTGCACATTAAGAAAGGTTCACCAACATGTAGAGAGATTTGGTCTGTTATGGTTGTTGGTCACAATTTTTCAGGTAATGCCAGTGAATACATCTGCTTGCGAAAGGGGGATTTAGTGCTCATAATAGGATTAAAACAATAGCAATCTTATTGATAGCACTATGGATGATCTGCTGATGATCAGTTTAAATGGACCCACAGTTAAGGACTTTAATCTAGACCCATCAATTGACCATTGGTACTCATCAACACCAGGATATCAGCATCTTTCAGGGCATAAAGTCATACATCCAGATGTAATTTACTTGGAAGCGGAAACAGATGGGGAGTTGGAGGGGTTGAGCTGAAAGTGGAAACAGAGACAGTGTGGTTGGAGTGGGAGGTGGACTGATTTTGAAGAAGACTGCAACAGCAATAGGAATACTGCTAGCAATCTGTCAGCCATAATTTTAGGAATAATTTAAAATTTATTTTCTATCCTTGCCCTCAAAATTTAATTTTAGCGGCCCTACAGTAGCGGTAACAGCACAGCAGCAGTGCAGACCTAGCCATGTCATGATAACAAAATAGGTCACAAAAGAGTAACCCCAACCCCCAAAAACAAGAACACACAAGACAATAAAAGAACCATAACATCTGAAAGTTTTATTGCTTTATTAAAACAAAAAGCATGTACACTTATAACAGAACTTGTTTCCACTTGTAAATCAGAATGATCTGGGCAGACTCCAGTCTGGTCACATTGTTTCTCCACCAGTCTCATCTTCAGTAGTTATCATCTTGACAATTTTCATCTTATTTTCTCATAATTGAACTTGTGCCGCCCTTCTCTTTTGGGATTCCGTCATGGTGTTTCTCCGACAGTCCCATCTTCAGTAGTTAGTTATCCTCTTGGTGATTTCATTATCATGTTCTCTTAGTTATGCCACCCTTGCTTCCCTTTTTGGATTAGACAAGCAGGACTTTCAATTTGTACTTTATAAATTCTCCCTCCTGTGTAATACTTGATGCTGTTCTGGTAAGCTAATTCTCATCAGGATCTCTGGTAAAGACTTTCCCAAATATAGGTTAATAGACAATTCTTTGGCTGAAAGACAAGTTAAACAAATTGCCACCATATTTTATAGTCTAGCGGCTGTAAAAAAATTGGCCACCTAAAAAAATGTTTGGCCACCAGATTTTGAGGTATGGTGGCTAAACTGGCCACCAGATCAAAAAGTGATTTGTCCCACCATGATTACAAAAGAACAGTGGATCCAGTAGATAATAGGAATTAAAATATCTCCGGATGCTAAAGGAGGTTTGCTAAAATAAACGACAATAAGATGGTCGCAGTGTGAAAAGTTCTCTACCTCAAGCATTACTGATTGGCTGCTGCAGGTCATGTAGCTTGTAAAAATGTACACATGCTCAGTGTGTGTTCCCTGTACAAAATGCTGTAGCATGATGTCTACATGCCAAAATGGTTAAGGGAAACTGCATCCCATCAGATCACTTCGCAGTTGTTAAAACTGTCAGATTTTGTTGATGTCATTGAAAATGTTTATTGTTCAGCATGTGCCATTACAAAATAAAACAGATAACTTGAAGGGACAAGAATCAATATGTTAACACATAAATGGATGGTATAAAAATACAAATGGGGCAATTGATAGACAGAGTTTCTGACCATAAATGCATATAATATATACTTATGCTACAAATGTGGCCTTATGCAGATGGTTCCATATCCCAACCAGCTGAATGCCAACAGCCCTGACCGTAGTACCCTACTTGATCTAATACTGGTCAATAGTCTGCATAAAGTTACCTACACCAGTGTTTTCGACAATGATATAAGTGATCATAGTGTTGTAGCTTGTGTGAGGGCCACTACAAAGTCCCCTTCCAATACTAAATTCCTACACAAAAAGATTTTCTGCAAATTCAATGCCACCCACTTTCTGTCGGACCTAAGCCAGATCAGATGACAGGACTTCTATCTTGCATGCATGGTTCCTGAGGTCTGCAATCTGTTACAGAACCTGATTCAAAAAGTGATCAATAAGCATGCCCCTTTAATTAAAATCAGATCCAGACAGAAGACTTGCCCTTGGTTTATTAACAGCTTGAAAACAGACATCGTCACCAGGGATGCCCTATGGAAGACAGCATTGAAAACTAAACTTCTGTCTGACTGGACAGCATTCAGAGCCACTAGAAACTATTGCACTAAACATATAAGGGTTGCAAAGGCTAGCTATTTCCAATTGGTATTGGACTCCTCTAAATCTAACGCAACCAAGTTTTGACAAATACTACGGGACATCAAAGGCCATAGCTCTGCTTCACCCTTACCCCCAAAATTATTTCCAGTGACAATACCTTCACCACTAAACAAAGTATTCTTGAACAACTAAACAATCACTTTGCCACTACAGGACTGGCTTTTGACACACCCACTGCAAGTAAACTCACTGCACATGTCTCCAGTAACCTCACTGCACATGTCTCCAGTAACCCCTCACCCTCTTACTTGCATAGAACTGCAAGCTCAGTACCAAAGTTCAGCTTCAGCCCAGTCACACTTAAACAGGTCAAAGATCTATTGATGTCCCTTGATGTTAAAAAAAAGTGCCGGTGCCAACAAAATCGAGCCATTTTTCTAAAATCTAGGCTCAAACTACCTGTCTCTACTCATTACTCATCTCTTCAACCTTTCCCTCACCCATGGAATATTCCCTCCAGTGTAGAAAACCGACCATATTATCCCCCTCTTCAAGTCTAGCAGCCCATGCAATCTCAACAATTATAGATCTATATCTTTACTACCCACCTTATCAAAGCTTCTTGAAAAATGAGTCAACTCCCAACTAAGAGGCCACCTGGAATCCACCAATCTGCTTAATCCCCTGCAGTCTGGCTTCAGACCCAACCACAGCACAGTCTCCATCTTGGCCAAAGTGACTAATGATTGGCCAACTGCCCTTGACACCAAAAATCACATTTGTGTGCTCTTCCTGGATCTGAGCAAGACATTCAGTACTGTGGACCACAATCTACTCCAACTCACACTACACAACCTTGGCCTCAATGACACTGCCCCACAGTGGTTCTCCTGTTACCTAACTGGCAGGCAGCAGCAGGTGAAGGCCCAAGGTAGCCTCTCACCCCCAAACCACTCTTGAGAGATGTTCCACAGGGGTCCATCCTGGGGCCCCTGCTCTTTGTGATTTACATCAATGACATCTACTCCAGTGTTAATACAGCCAGTGTCCATCTCTTCATGGACAACACCATTCTTTACACTACCAAACCCGTGCTTGAGTTAGCATGTAAAGAATTACAACAGGGCTTCCATCTGCTGCAACAAAACCTTCTTCACTGCAAATTAATGCTAAAAAAAACAAAAGTGGTGCTCCTTTCACCTCATGCCCACCCAGCAAACTCCCACCCAACAAGTATTCAACCCCAAATCCTCACACTTTTGGGTGACCCATTAGTGGTCATAGAAAAATTTGAAGTACTTGGTCCTCTGGATAGACTTGAAACTTACCTTCACAGTGCATGTAGAGCAACTCCTGAAAAAGCTATGACAAAGACTTGGCCTCTTCTTCAGAATTAAAAAGTTTCTCACCTTCAAGGCCAAATACCGCCTGGTACAGACCACATTCATCCCTTTAATCGACTATGCCAACTTCATTTACAGCCATTGACCACATCTGCCCTAGCCAAGCTGGATACAATGTACCACAGAGTCTTAAAATTCATTACCAGTGCTCCATTCAACACACACCACTGTCACTTATATGACCAGCTAGGATGGCCTTCCCTAAAGAGTAAAAGACTGAAAAACGCCTACCTCTGGGCTTATAGAGCCATTACACACAAACGCCCTCCCTACATAACCAAACTCTATAAACACATCTCTGGTGTTAATCACCTCAGAAGGCACTCTTATATACTTCTTGATCACCTACGATAAGATACGTACTAGATTCGGTGCCTTGTCCCTATGCTATAGCATCCCTACCATGTGGAATACCCTGCAGAAATCATTAAAGCTTACAAACCTGGTGGGAACACACACACCTTCAAGATACTTCTGTGGCAGTTACTTGCAGAAATATGTAACTGCTTCTCCTAAGCCATCCTACAACCTGTATCTTCTGCCTTTCCCCCGATCATTCAACTACCCTGAGAAAGCCTGACAGCACTCAGCACTTGCTCCTCTTCCCTTCCCTCCTCCCCCCCCACCTATCTTCCTTCCCCCAGCCTCTCAGCGACCCTTCCTATGCAGTTCCCCCCACTTTGGTACATCTACCTATTATTCCCACTGCTTGCTACCACATCTGTGAACTCAGGAGCTTGTAAATAGCTTTGTATGCCCCCCTGTTGCTATCTTATATGCCCTGTTTTTGTAATTGTTTGATTGTTGCTATCCTCTTTTGCCCTGATACTGCTAATGTACTCTTGTGTTTTTCTTTACCATCTCAATATGCACTTGTACTGTAAGCTGTATTATTTGTCATGTTGTCTGGTATTATTGTGTTATGTCCAACCGGGACCACTCTATAAATTAATCTGCTCAATGGTACATTCCATGTTAAATAAAATTGAATTGAATAAAATATAATTCAGCTAACATCAGGATCTACTACAATCCACAGCATAAATTCTGTTCCAGTCTCTCCTCAATTCTTTGACATGTACAGAACAGTATTCAATAAATGTATGCATGTAATTGTTTGGAGAAGGTGTTCCACAGAATAGGAAATGTTGGCATGTTCAATGAATGCAAATTCATCAGACGCTCATGTTTACTCACCATTAGTTCTTCAGATAGCCTAACCTGCCATATTGAACCCTATCTATTTTGATCCTGATGAGACACTTGGCATGTGCTTCTCCTCCCTTGCCAGATTTAGGAATTCCTCAATCCACACTGCTGTTAGGAGGTAATCTCCAGTTGGGGGGTGGGGGGGGGTTGATGGTGGTGGAGTGTGGTTGTTGAGTAATGTGTGCATGTTCAGAGGTCAGGAACTGGGCCCACCAGAGAGGCTGGGAACCAAGCGCAGATGACAGAAGGAGATTATGTGGGAGGCATGCTCCTTAGGTAGGAAGGCAAAGCAATCTGAAACAAATTATATACTAGAATTTTTAAAGTGTTCACATACAGTAGATGGCAATCCACAATTGCTTTTGTTTACTACAATAGGAACTTGAATCTATATAGGCAGGCTGTCTATCCTTGAAACAAGTAGGGGTTTGAAATCTAGACCCAGAACATTTGACATGTACCATACACCCACGTACTCATGTCTGTTCACTGGGCAGTGGCACTTAATTCGTTGCTTAACTGATGACACAGGTGTAGCAAGGTGGTGACCCAAAACTCCCCTCCCATCTTGTTTTTATCATTCTTTATAAAATGTTAGACACACCTGGGCTAAATGAGGGGGAATTTTCTTTGTGGAAACTCCCTAGCCTGACTCCACCCAGTAGTGCTGGCAGTCAGCCTGCGCTTCTCATGTTTCATATCTGAAGAGCAGTTTAAACCAATAAAAAAAAGAGAAGCTTTCTGCTGACAAAAGAAGTGACTTGCCATATGCTGTCTATAAGAAGTTGTTCCTCCCACTTTGGTTTGCCTGAACTCACCTTTTGTAGCAAAAACATGGGAGTTTCCACTATCTATGAACCTGTTTTTTTCCTAAGAATAACAATGGCTTTGAAAGTACCTAGATTAAAACATGGGAATTTCCTCACAGCTGACTGGCTGTGGCAACACCAACCTTGAACTATAAAATTGGTGTTTAGCTTTCATTTTGGCAACACTTACTCTGTGAACTAGGATAAGTGCTGCTTTGCATTCAGCCTTCTCCTTTCTTTTCTACCTCTCCGGTAAGTGTTGCTTCATGTCTATCTATCTATTCTACTCAAGTATTATTCTGAATATTACTAAGTATTCAGAATAAATGTTGTTTTAACTGGTATTCTGAACATGGTGGCAGTATTCAGTAGTATTCAAAATAACAAAATGTGAACACTTAGGGCCAAGGAAGCAAACTGCATTGCAAACAGTGCTCTACCAGGACCTTTGCAGTACTGTTAAGGTATAGGAAGAAAGATATGCTTAGGGAGAGTACAGACGTGTCCAGGTGAGCACTGCAAGTGGAAATCTAATAATCAAGAGCATGAGGCAATGTTGGTAAAGCCACTTAAACTTGTGAATAGACAAAAAACAACGTTCATTCCTAGTGATCTTGAGTTGGGTGGGGCTATGTGGAACCACGATTGTGCATCTGTTAGTCTTCCAATGCTGTTCTTCCAGCACCCAGTACCCCATACTGCTTAACCAGAAAGGGCAAGAAAACACACAAACATGTACCTGGGCTCCTGGTTTGCCATTTGCTGGTCCAGGGCAGCATGATGGGTACCAAGTGTTTTTCCCTATTCAGCAGTAATCAAGAGAAAAAATACTCAGAACCACAAACACAGCATAAAAAATAAAAACAAAAACATTATTAAAAACAATCAGTTCTTCTCCAGGAGGGCTAGTCAGGAGCCAACTGCAGATGCCGACTTTAAAAAATATTACCCCCTCAATCCACAGATTGGTAAACATGTCTAACAAAACCCTTCTTATTACCCCCGTTCATGATTTGGGGTGGCAGCAACTGTAAGAAACCCAGGATAGTTCAGTCATCTCCCTGCTTAACCCACAGCTGTGTGACAGCTCTATCAGACATATGTCCAATGTGAGATGGACATGGTTGGAAGAGAGGCAGTGGAGCAGTTTAAATAATACCACTAGGTAGCCTCTTTAGTCTGCTTTAGTGTAAACTGTACTAGAGCAACTAACTGCCACTTAGACTGTAAAGACGTTTTCATTGCAGGCTGGCTAACTTGTTTATTACTGCCTGTTATTGGTTGCCTATTGTTTCACTTGTTCCTGGGTAGGGCTGGCAAATGACTGTTTTGTGACTGTCTGTTGTAAACTACCTATTGTCGTACCAGGATACACTGTCTACAGGAGGGACAGGGAGGGTAAAAGAGGAGGAGGAGTAGTTCTTTACATAAGGGAAGGAATAAAAGCAACAGAACAAAAGGGTAAACAGGGAGGAGAAGAAGCACTGTGGGTAAATTTGGAGACAGGCAATGGCACCACAATATGCACAGGGGTTGTATACAGACCCCCTTCTCAGGGGGAAGAAATGGACAGGGAAATGATAGAAAGTATACTTAGAATGGCAGAAAAAGGGGAGATATTGCTGATGGGTGATCTGAAAATGCCAGATGTTAACTGGAGTGCAGTTGCAGTTGCCACTCGAAAGTGCAGTTATTCTAGATGCCCTAAAGGGGCATGCCTTAGACAACTAGTACTGGAGCCCACTCGAGAGGAGCAATATTAGACTTGATTCTCTCAAATGGAGATGGAGAGGATCACAGATGTAGAAGTGGGTAGCCATCTGGGAACTAGCGACCATCGAACAGTATGGTTCACAGTAAACACAGCAATAGAGTCAAGCCATACAAAGACAAAAGTACTGGACTTTAGGAGGCTGACTTTGCTAAAATGAGTGAGTGCCTAAGGAATGCACTAGAAAATGGGCAGGAAGGAGGGGTGGAAGAACAATGGGGAATAATAAAAACTGCCATCACAGAGGTAACAAGCCTTTGTGTGAAGCAAATAAACAAAACAAGACGATGTAAGAAACCACTATGGTTCTCAAAGGAAGTGGCAGTGAAGGTTCAAGAAAAAAAGAAAGCATTCAGGAAATACAAGGAATTGCAGAAGGAGCAGGACAGAGAACTATATCAGTTAAAGCAAAGGAGGCTGGAAGGCAGTCAGAACAGCAAAGGCCCAAATCGAGGAAAAGATAGCCAACTCAGTTAAAGAGGGGATAAAATCTTTTATAGGTACATCAGAGGCAAGGAAGACCAAGGGAGGGATAGTGAGGCTTAATAAAGGGAGGGAGGTGGGCAGAGGAGACTGTGAAAAGGCAGAGATACTAAACAAATATTTTGCTCAGTATTTACAAATGAAGAAGGAGGAGGTACATAAAACAAACAGTAGTAACACTCTGGATACAGAAGTTGATACCAGCCCATTTACAGAAGAAAGGGTTCTGAAAGAACTCTTAAAACTGAAGATGGACAAAGCAATGGGGCCTGATGGGATTCATCCCAGAATTCTAAAAGAGCTAAGGGTAGAACTAGTGACACCACTGACTACCCTTTTTAACAAATCATGGGATGATGGGGTGGTAACCGAGGACTGGAAAAGGCAGATGTGATTCCCCTTCACAAAAGTGGGAGCAAGGCAGAAGCAGGAAACTACAGACCTGTTAGTTTAACCTCAGTGATAGGGAAAATGATGGAATCACTTCTGGGGAAAGAATTGTCGGTATCTAGAGGTCAGAGGGCACAGGACCCTAGGCAGCATGGATTCACAGCGGGAAGGTCATGCCAGACAAATCTGATAGATTTCTTTGACTGGGTGACCAAAGTAATAGATCAGGGAGGGGCTGTGGACATGGCCTGCCTAGACTTTAGCAAGCATTTGACACAGTCCCACACAAAAGATTAATATACAAGATAGCCAGCCTTGGAGTGGGTCCCAAGATGACAGCCTGGGTAAAAAATTGGCTGGAGAATAGGACACAGAGATTAATAATGAATGGAGTCCACTCAGAAGAAAGAAGGGTTACTAGTGGGGTACCGCAGGGTTCAGTATTAGGACCGGTCCTCTTCAATGTCTTTATAAGCGACATTGCAGAAGGACTGGAAGGAAAAATATGTCTCTTTGCAGATGACACTAAGATCTGCAACAGAGTTGATGCACAGGGTGTGGTGGAAAGGATGAGAAGGGACTTGGCAAGGTTAGAGGAATGGTCAAATGTATGGCGACTTAGATTCAATGCTAAGAAGTGCAAGGTAATGCACCTGGGAAACAAAAACCCAGGAGAAGAGTACACAATGGGGGTGAGATACTAACAACAACAAAAATGGAAAGGGACCTGGGGGTAGTCATATCAGATGACCTAAAGGTGGGCAAGCAATGTGAGAGGGCAGCAAGGAGGGCTGACGGGTTACTGGGATGCATAGGGAGAGGCATCACCAGTAGAAAACAGGAAGTTATTATCCTCTGTACAGACAGCTGGTGAGACCCCATCTGGAGTACTGTGTGCAGTTCTGGAGACCCAATCTCCATAAAGACATAGACAGGATGGAAGCTGTCCAGAGGAGGGCAACTAAAATGGTGCAGGGTCTGCACTGGAAGACATATGAAGAGAGACTTAAGGAGCTTAATATGTATAGCCTCGAGGAAAGGAGGGAGAGGGGGGATATGATAGAAACTTTCAAGTACCTCAAGGGAATCAACAAAGTTCAAGAGGGTAGCACCTTTCAAAAAAACAGGTGTGCAAGAACAACAAGAGGGCACAATTTGAAGATAGAGGGGGGCGGCTCAGAGGTAATTTAAGGAAGTATTTTTTCACAGAGAGGGTTGTGGATGCATGGAACGGCCTTTCGGAGGAGGTTGTGGCGTCAAAATCAGTGGTGGAATTCAAGCATGCATGGGACAGTCATAAGGCAATTCTGGGGGGTTGGGGTAAGAAGAAGTAGGCTGCTGGTTAACTAGGATCTGCAGCTTATCCAGTACGTAGGGAAATGGGCAGACTGGGTGGGCCAAGCGGTCCTTACCTGTCGTCAAATTCTATGTTTCTATGTTTAATCTTAGTGTATTATACTTGTTTCTGGTAGTCTTAATCTGATTGACTGTACCTGTAATTTTTTCCTGCCTTGCCTTACCGATAACTCTCGACAAATTTATGTTTCTTTTGTACGCATCTTGGCTATACCTGAAAACAGTCATGTATGTGTCTAGTGCACCTACCAGGTTAACAAATGCTAAAAAAATAAGTCAAGGATGCAAATTGCTCCACTGCTGGTAGCACACAATTTATCGCTTTAACTGTCATGCCTGATAGAAGCTGACATGCAGCTGTGGGTTAGCGAGGGGGCAACTGGGCGAGCGTGGATTGTCTACAATTGCCCTTTCTCCAAATCATGGAGTGGGAACCAATTTGATATACAGTAGTTGCAATTTGGGTATTTAGGGGGTTGGAGCTAGGAAGAGGGAATACTTTTCAAGATGGCATTGGCTTCTGGCAATTTCTTTGACCAGATCAATCCTCTGCCTTCCTGACAAGAACACTTAATGTGCTGATGTAATAATAATTCACCCTGTGATTACTCAGGGTGGATCCAGGTGCAACAGAGAGACCAGCAGTGGCTTTCTGTCTGCTACTGTAGTAAAACAAACAGGAAACTGGCAGGGATGTCAATATCTGTGAACATTCCAACAGTTCATCATAGAGAACGCAACAGACTTGGTTAGGGGCTAGACATTGTTTATAAGGACAGAAAGTAAAGCAAGTGTAAGCTATACCTTTGAACAACACTCCAGTTTGTCCCCCTACCTCATTTATGCCTGATGGTGCCCCATGCTTTTCATCAAATCACCATGCTTTTGCATTCTACACCCCTCCCCTCATTCTAATAGTAGAACCCTGGTCCTCCTCAGTGCTGTTAAATGTATATTTTTCGGGGGGGGCAGGAAGGAAAGAGACGACATAAAATATGAAATGGAAGAAAAAGAAAAGGCCATGACAATCTGAATAGCTCAGAAAAGACAACGAAAGAAAAATAGCAAGAACAGAAGTCAGTTATTATAAATGTGTTCCTTATTCATTTGGCAAGTTTTTAAGCTGCAAAGTAACAGAGAGTTATTGTGCATCCATGCTAAATAATTTTGTCCAACCTTTAAAATGTCATGATTATACCCCAGTGCTGATACTGCAATGTGTGTGTTGGGGGATGTACAGCACTATCAGAAATGTAGCTCTATTGATGAATCATTAAACTGAGATTCCTTTTCCCATTGCTGTTGGTTGTTCAGGTGAACGTTAAGGCCCCATGGCACTTTTGACTCCCTATTATTCATGGTATTCAAGAACAGCCCATGCTCATACCTAGTTGCTGGTTTGACTTGACCTCTCTGCTACCAATAAGAGAGCCCATGGTGCTAATGACGTGTGCAGGCTGGCCTGATATGGTGGCTTTCTAACAAGGCCTACACACTGCAGTGTATGCATAGTATGACAGACATGTATGTTATATCTCAGTTCTCTAGTTCTCCTTAACATGCACTCTACAGCAATGGTTTATGCTTAATTTTCAGTTCATGTTTCTTCTGGGAGCTCAGCTTGATTTAATTTTTTAATTTTGTTTTGACTTTATCTTTTTTTGAAAACATTTTAGGAATACAAACAGACTCAGCTTGATTTTTAATGCTGAAGTTTGGGTCTAATGTCAGTTATCATGAAGCAGGCAGACTAGCCTACCATGCAGCCAAACAGCCCCTCCCTGTGAAAAATATATATTTACAGTAAGCGAGAGATGCCAGTGGGAATAAGAAGTCAGCATAGTTAGGTTGTTATTATAATGCTTGGTATACACTCTGTCACACACTCATTTACAAACACACTTGCTAGAAAACCCTCTCTGTTTATTATATGTAACAACCAAATGTGTGTCATTTAAATATAGCAATACAGTTTTCATGCTGTATTTAACAAAATATACAATTTACATTCTAACATGCCAAGTCACATAATGCATGGGGGAAAAAATCACAGCATGAAAATTGTATGTGCAGAATGGCAGCTTGTATGAGAAATGTGCATTAAAAATCACAACATGAGGCAGGACAATTCTGCTTAATCACTACAGCCTGTGTGTGAAGAAGTTACTTCACTGACCTTCCACAGCTACACGTAGTGGTAAAAGGTCAGGTAAATGGGGCCAGATTGATGGATTACAGGAATTAATCCCTTCCTGGTGACATTGGATACCATGGCATGACCTGGATCAGTTCTCCTAATGCAGTGTAGCAAGGTAGTGTATCCAGTTATTACCAGCCACTCTTCAGTAATTTCAAAGAAGTATTGAGAGTGGAGACTGTTTCTAGCAAAGGGATTGCTTCTGAGCTGCTCACCCTCCTCGGAGGTCTGGTGTTGTCAAACCACTGTCACAGGTCACTACCCCCCACAGTACTGTGATCCTTTTATGTTTATACAGGATTAATTCCTCTTCTTTGGAATTCCGGTGAAGTCTGGACTGCTGTCTGATGTCTGGTTAAGTCTCATGATTAAGACAATTGTAAATAATGTGGTTTATAATGTACAATGCCGTTGACCAGTTCACTTGCTCCTTTGCCCCTGCTCAGTGTCTTTCTTTTTAACTCCCATTCATTTAGGAGTGATATCCACTCTAAGGCAGTTGCCAGAGGGCATGACATATATTTGGACTGTGAGGTTATGGGTTCCAACTTTGGATCGGGCTTACACTCAAGTCCTATAAGTTTGAGTACTCTGTGGTGGGCAGGGCAGCTACTGGAGTTAGAAAGATGGTGGAAATTCATAAGGGGTTAGAAAGAAACCCAAACTGTTATAAATTGACATAGGGGATCAAAGTTGGGTGGTTATTCTAGAAGTTTCTAGATAGGAGAGAGGATTGTGCTCACCATTAGTACTGGAAGAATAATTCCAAGAACTTTATATTACTTCAAAGACTTTTTCAGTTTATTCATGACACTAATGAACTTCAAAAGCAGGCAAAAGAAGAAGGCAGAGACAAGCACTGCTGAGCTTACATTTCACTCCACTTACTGGGGCTTAATCAGAGCTACAGTAATTAGATTTCAGAAACAGGTGTGCCTTTATACAGCTTTCCAAAGAAGCAGTGTCCACATCCACCAGTCAGAAACATGGAATGCCATTTCAAAAAAGGAAACACACATACTGTATATAAAGTGAGCCCATTATTGATTTGCAAACAGATCAAATTAATTGTTGACAGACATTGTAAAAAAAAATTATAGTTTCTTCAGCTTTAAGTAATCTAACATGTGAATCCAATGTATACATTTCCTTGTTCAAAGTGACTGATGTTAATACGAAAAACCTGCAATGAAGAAAGACATCAAGATGTTTGAAAAACAGTGATTATGCTGTTTTACCATGTCTTTGATGCAATGCTACAGTTACAGAGATTCCAACCTAAGTCAGACAGCAAGTTAGAAGGGAGGTCACCAAGGTCACAGGGATGTGTGCTCATTTCAGAATAGTGATCATTGTTTTTTTTAGTCAAAATGTTGATATCCCAGATTTACCATTCAGTCCTGGTGCTTTTGAAGCATCTAACCTGTAGATCCATTTCTGTTCCTTGCAATTGAGCAAATTATCTAAATGCCCTCCCCTCACACTTTTATAATTTTATCAATACCCACCGCACTTACTTTATGTTGTACATGTGGTTGGGATGTTTTGATATGTGCTTTCATGGCATAATTCAAGTTCCCATTTTTTTATGGCCAGTAAATATTCTTTAATTCTGAGCCTCAATTTGCATTTTGTACTTTCTATGTAAAAACAGCCACAGGAGGAGTTTAAGCGGTAGATAACTGATTCTGAGTTACAGACTATCTCTCCCCTGACCTTTTCAGCTTTACCACTCCTTGTATTCACAAAATTTTGTTTTTTCCATGTACTGACAGGTTCTACAAAAACCGTATTGTCTATTTCCCCGCTTCTGTTGTGTCTGCTGCATTAGCAACCTCAACTGGTAACTACACACAAAATGATCTTCTAAATCCCCCCCCATATAAAACCCTAAGTGGAGTCTCAATCATCAGTTTTAACTGGGGTGATCCCCTAAATATAAGGAGACTTTTCTTGACTATATCAACAAGTTCTTGAGTGCCTCCCCAAAGGAGGTCACAAAGGTCAAAGAAGGTTCAAACTTTTACTTCTTATTTTTTGGCATTAGTAGTGCTTCTCTGTTCATGTCCCATATCTGTTGCTTAGCTTTTGTGATAATATTCTCCCCATATTGCCTGTGTAGCAATTTCTCTGGGAGCTCCTGAGAGCTTACTGTGCAATCTTCTTCAGTGGAGCAATTGCATTTTATTCTTATATATTGCCCTTTGGGAGATTTTTGATCACGTGTGCGGGGTGGCAGCTCCCTGCATGGAGGAGGCTGTTTCTATCTGTGGGTTTGGTATACAGATCAGTCTTGAGAGTGTCATCCTCTCGTTTTGTAATAGTTAAATCCAGGATGTTTACAGATCTACAATCTGCTGACACCTTGAATCTCAAATTCTGATTTGTGCCCTTCAAAAATGTAACGAAATCACACAACTTTTGTTGTGTTTTCCTCCAAACCATAAATACATCATCCAAAAAGAATTTGTAGATGTCAGTTTTCTCCCAAAATGGGATTATCTCTTGATTATAAACATTCATGTCTTCCTATTTGCCCAAGTAAAAGTTAGCTAAACAGTACACCAGCGTGGCACCCATTGCCGTCCCTTTCATTTGCTTGTGTAGTTTGTCCTCAAACATAAAAATGTTATTTTAAGCACAATATCTATTCATTCCAGTATCATATTCATTTTGTTTTGTATCAGATCTGTGGATTTTAGAAGTGAGTTTTCAATACCTACCAGACCTCGCTCTGATGGGATGCTGGTATACAATGAATCCACATCCATCGTAACCAACAGTCATTCTATTTCAATATTTCTCTTGCACCTGTAACGTTGTCACCTGTTATATCTTGCACAATGTACTACTGTCTGCCCTCCCTGTGATGAGGTGCCTTTGTAAATGAATCTCTGACTCAAAAGGTTGTAAATCTGACTTGTACAAATAAAGAAATAAATATTTTCACATGCATCTCTTCTAACAGATTTAAAATGTGACCTGTATCTTTCAAATGGCTCCTAACGTTAGGGACTAGTGGGAAAATAAAGCTGTCTACGAATTGCGACAATGGTTCTGTAAGCCAGCCAAGTCCCAAGACTATCAGGCATCCGGGAGGTGAAGTTATATTTTTATGTACCTTAGGGAGGGTATAAAATGCAGGTAGTTTGGGATTTTGTACTGACAAAAAGCAAAATTTGTCAGTGTTCAGTAATCCTTCGTGAAAAAGCTTCAACAAATAATGTTCAATGTTGTACTTAATTTTAATTGCGCGGGGTCAAATCTTATATTCAAATAAAAATTAGTGTCAGCAAGCTGTGCATTTCTGCTACCTAATCTACCCTATCCTGCACAACAGTGCTGCTGCCCTTATCGGCAGATTTTATCACCACATTTGGGTCATTGCTAAATTCTTAATAGCCTCCCTCTCACATTTTGACATATTGCAAAAAGGCAGTAGAGAAGTCATGTTATACATTTCGGTTAAATCATGTACACAACAATTCAAAAATGTTTGCACAGTTTGGTGTAATGGAGGGCAAAAGGTTGATGTGGGCTTACACCTAGGGATTATGTCTGGGGCTCCATCTGTTATTCATCTACATTCATGTCTTCATTAATTACGGGAATGAAACAGTTTGAGATTAATCTTTCTTGTAAATTTATGTAAATCCACAATTGCAATGAATTCCACAACAGTGTATGTAGGCACAAAGGACAACCCTTTCGATAAGACGTTTACCTCCAGTTCTGTTAATATCCTATTGGAAATATTAATTACGGTTAGTAGCACTTGTTGTTTACCGCTTGTTGCCCTTGTCGACCTCTTCCTCTACTGTTTCCCCATGCCCTGCTGTGTTCTTTTCTTATGGTGTATGTTTCTGTCGGGAACCTGAAGCAAGTTTGTTGACTGAACCTCCTGGACTGGCTGTACCCAGGAAGAGTATCCCCTTAAAAGGACCCTCTTCCATCTCACTCTCCTCCATTTCAGAATTACTTTCACCAGTACTGTAATTGAGAGCAGTTCTCTCAGTTCTCTTTAAAACTAAGTACAGTGTGCTGGAAGTTGTAATCACAGATAAAGTAGTAGATGTTGAGGCTGACACAGTTGGATTTGGTTGCTTAGCTCCTTGAGGTGTGTCCAGGGGTTTTGATTTTTTCCAATTAAATATATGGTCATGCAGATAGTCATGTGCGTCTCATACACATTTTTATGTTTTTGAGCCTTCAAGTTAGTTAATAGTTTATAAGAAAGGCTGAAAGCTATGTGGGTACTTAAATTAGCACAGTAATCAATCAGAAGACTTAGCTATTATAAGTCTAAACATATTGTAAATATGCCTGCTGTCTGAGAGAATAATCAGACAGTTCTGGGTTGATGTTGTGCTTGAGTATTTGAAGCAGGTTTGTTGTAACCTTTGGTAAATAGGCTGAGCTCAAAAGGCATGTACAGTATATTCTGTACTAATCATTTAATGTAATTTTGTTCTTTTACAGGGCTCCATATTCCACCAAGGAGTTCCGACTCTTTCTGCTTTGCAGTAGTTACCTATCATAGTTTAAGATGGAGGAGTAAGTTTAGATAATACTCAGCTCACATTTTTTGCATACTGTTTCAATTTCAGAGTATTTTTCGTACTTATTAATATCTTATTTGCAATCTGGGATCAGGTGAACATCCACAAAATATATGGCTGACTGTATCTTTCTAAATATGTCTGCAAACTTCTCCTGTTGCCAGGTTACTTTTCAGTATGTTCAGGAGCTTTTACAAATGTTGGATTCATTTTGAATATGTTTTCTTAAAGTTCAATTAAATCTCCATTTCTGGGCAATTTTCATCCACTTTTAAAATCACCCAATGTAAAGGTTATGATTTTCTACCTGTAGGTGTTGATTTCCCGATGTTGTGCTCATGGGCCCACTTGAAATGAAACCATCATTATTTGATCATCAAGGTGATGGCTGAGCAGATTGTGCCAACTTCCAATGTATAGGGGATGGCCTCACAGTGTTGGTTACCCACCCAACAATGACAGTTCGACATCGAGGTCCCCTACAGTGACTACAGTGCCATGCCGCTGTAGGGGACCCACTGGAACTGGGCACTGTCTGTCGGGGGGGTCCTGCTCCCCCAAATCAGCTCCAATTCAGAGTTGATAATCCTAAGTGGGGGGTTTGGGCACACCTCCCCATGTAGAAGTTCGTTGAGCAAAACCCCCAAAACACTGTGGCATGGGAAACTGGCAGCGACTGCAAAATGTGGTCGACCTGCCGTTTTCGGGCTGTCGGGCGCTTGACAAATATTTAGTGAAACACCCGTCATGAATCCTCCCAGTGTTGGACTCATTCCCAATGTATAGATGATGGCCTCCAAATGTTGGGCCCCCTTCAAAAGTGTATGTGATGGCTTCCCAATGTTGGGCCTATTCCTACTATACAGACTATTGCCTCCTAATACTGGACTCATTCCCAGTGTGTAGCGAATGGGCTGACACACAATGTTGGCCTAATTTCCTGTGTGTAGGTAATAGTCAGTCTCACAATGTCAGGCTCAGTCCTCCTGTGTAGATAACTGTCTTACAATGTCAGGTTCATCCCAAGTGTATAAGTCATGGTCAGCCTTACAATGTCATGCTCATCCCAAGTGTATCAATAATGTTAATCTCCCAATGTTGAGCTTATTCCTAATATGTATGTAATAGTGTCCTAATATTCTGCTCACTCCCAGTGTGTAGGTGTTAGCCTTTCAATTATAGGTTCATTCCTATTGTGTAGGCTATAGCCTCCCAGTTTTTGACTGATTCTCTGTCTGTAGGTATCATCCTCCTGATGTTGGGCTCTTACCTACTGAGTAGATAATGGCACAATTCCCAATATGTAGATATGACCTCCAAATGTAGGGCTTATTCCCAGTGTTGTAGGTATTGGTCCATCACTCAGTGTTGAGTTCATTCCTAATCTGTAGCTGATGGCCTCCCAATTCACCAATGTGTAGGGGGGTCTGCAGTAGTGGCTCTAGCCACAAATGGTTACCGGGGCACAGCTGGGGCACAACAGATGGCAGCCAAGGCACTAATATATTGTTACTGTGGGGGAAGCTGTGCACCATATGGGGCACCAACTGGGGCACAGCATTTTTTTTACCAGGGCATGTGCCCTGGTGGGCCCTGGTGTGGAGCCACCCATGAGGGTCTGTTTCCTTTATACTGTATTTATCCCATATAGACTAACTAAACCACTACATATGGGGCCCTGCTTCTATCCAATTTTACAACTGGGAGAAAATAGCCACGTTGAGCTCATTTAGTTTATTACTCAAAGTCATACAGTGAGCCAGTGACTGTAATGTGATTTCAGGCTATGGCAGGGGCATTCTGCCAAGCCATTTTCTGGGGGAAGGTGCTCATTTAAAACATGGTCAAACAGGAACTGTAAATTATGCTTTTACAGCCTTCCTCAGTCCAAAAACCACTACTTGGATGAGACTTTGGGGGGCACATGCCGCCAAAGAGCCTATGGACAGAACAGCCCAGATCTGTGGTATCCAGTTTCACGATTAAATGCCTTAGCTAGTAGACTACACAGCCTTAAAATTTTAAGACTCACTGATATCCAGACCATGTTGATGTTATGTCAGTTTGAAAACTGTTTTGCACATGCAGAAGTGTGTTGCTTTTTTGAAGGACTGTTTGACCTGCAGCATCTGTGTTAACCAGCTCTTCTTTCTCTTTCTCATTTGTCCTCATAGATGGAGGAGTAGGAGTCATTTCCACCTCCAAGGGTGGAACACCAAGGTTCTGGGCCTTTAGGGGTCTAGTAGCACTGGTGCACAGATGGAATGGTCGCAAGATGGATGTCATCACGGAAGGAAAGTGGACCCTATTTTTAAATGATTTTTGCCACATGCAGCATATGGAAGAAATCCTTTTGAAAATGGGGTCCATGAACCGGAAGAATGGAACACTCGAAGCAACGTACCAAACAGCAGACACTGAAGCAACACAAAAAAATGAAAAATTATCCTTTCTTGGCCCTCTGTGGCCTAAGCCCTGTGCTGAGTCACAGAGGGCCAAGCTTTTGGTTGTCTGTGTTGCTTGGTTCGGTGGGCCGAGGGGAACCCATCCGGTAAAACTGGAACAGAAAACATCCCTACATTGTTTCATAAGGCAGTACAGCATATCTTTCCAATGCTACAACAAACAAAAACAAAATAAAAACAGCAAAATGTTATATCAAAACCAAGTCTGTGCCTTTTTTCAGTTGTAGTGCTTGTGGTATGGAGAGGTGGATGCCATCTAGATAAGATGTCAGAGCTCAAGGAAAGGTGCAGGAAAAAGACCGGTGAACCAGGTTATCTTTACAATGCCCCACCTCTGAACTTCACTGCTAATCCCAGGGGTAGGAAATAAAAGGGCAGTGAAGCCAATTGAGACTTCATCAGTTTTTATGCAACTTCAGTATTATTTCTGCAAGATTTCCTGATCTTCGTTGGTACACTTTACCCTCTTGTGGGGCACAAACCACCCCCTAAACCAGCAGAGTTTATGTCTTCCAGACAGAATGCTCAGCCTTGAAGAAGTATAATCCCCAAGCTGTGTGTGCGTGTGTGTGTGTGTGTGTGTGTGTGTGTGTGTGTGTGTGTGTGTGTGTAGGTGATGTAGAGGAAGGGACTTGTTTTGTCCAAATACTGTAGCTGTGGGTTCCAATGTGAGTACTGTATATAAAAGTACTTCAAGCTCTGAACTGCATCACCTTTTTTCTCCTAGACTGTTCCCTCCCCTGAGCAATGACAAGTAAATTGTTACCCCAAGAGACCCAAGTCTAGCTGTCCCACCCGGGGAGGGGGACATCTGATGGGACTCTCAGCCCCCCTCTTTCTAGTCTGGAGTGGGGTTCCTGAGTTAAGATGGGAACCTAGATTTCTGGTTTACTAAGTGGCTCCCCTTCTTTAATACAGTCTGTTTAGAACATGGCTTCTTTTAAACACATTATCCAGAAAGGTCTGTACTCTCTAGGTCAGGTTGTTGGAACATGGAAAATCAGGAAACCAAAACCAAAATGCCAGATATGCGGTTTTCAAGTAAGTATAATATTTATTACTGTGAACTGTTATCAGTTAACAGGTCATAGTAATAAATATTGTACTTACTTGACAACTGCATATCCTCCTGATTTTCCAAGTTCCAACAACCTGACCCAGGGAGTACAGACCTTTCTGGAGAGTGCCTTTCAAGTTTAAGGGCCATCAACCACTTGGCCTGCACCTGCCTTGCACACTGAATGTGGACCTACTCTCTGTCTGTAGCTTCTTTTAAACAAAACCTGCAGACAGTAAACAACCTTTTGTTTCTTTGACTACTCACTGTCACAAATGCGCTTCACAGGTCAGGGCCTCTGCTTCCACAGGTTACAAACAGGATAACCCTCCTATCTGTTTTGGATCCAAATCGCCTACCAGTCTTGAGTCCTGGGGGGTCAAAATGTGAACCTTATACAAGCATACCCAATTACCAGGCTCAGAAATATATTCTGTTTGGGGAAATGTGAAATAATCCTTCGCCCAGGGGCACCCAGCCAGGTTTTCAAAATGTACCCTTATGACTCAATATGAGACCTTGGTATATTCTTACCTTTAGCAGGATTAGTAACACATTCAAGCCCTTAACAGCGTCAGAATTAAACACTGGTTCAGCATTCACATGCAAAAGAAAAATGAGAAGACACTGGCAGTATTTCACAGAAAATATTGTTTACTAAAAATTGTAAAATAGCCTGGTAAAATATCAAACACAGAACAAATATGTCAATAACTTACAGTCAGATAAAATACATGGGAAGTCACAGAACACAAATATGCCTACCACAAATACTTAAAAGTTCTTGCCTAGCTAGCTTTTACCATAAAGTGCCTTCTTAAATCCAGAGAACTAAGTGTCTCTTTTGAGTCCAGAATAAAAAGTTCTGTTTCCCTCAGATGCCTTCCCATTTCAAAATCCATCTCCACAACCCTTTTGGTGAGGTCACAGTTAGATCCTCCTATAACTTTAACTTCTTAACAAAAATATCCACAAGGATGTATGTTATACTTTGAAAACCAGCAATAAGCAGTTTCCCAAAATATAAGTCTCTTTGATCAAAACATTCCCTTTGATGTTTACAACACCACAATTTGTCACTAGTTCTCAGCTAGGTGAGAAAACCATAAAGGATCAGCCAGATGACTTCCCTTCCTGCTAGGGTCATAAAATTCATATTCAGTTTCCAGCTTCAAAAGCAGGAGCAGGTTATAAGGGGTGATAAACTGCCCCTCTGGAAGGAAGGCTTTAATTAGTGGTTTTCCCTGGTCTGTTTATCACATTCTGCTGTTTCCTCACACTGACTCATCTGAGGTCAAAGGTCAAGTCTCTCACACAGACTACCATCCTTAAGCAGGCAGTCACATACCATACACATTTTATTTATAACTCAAATATTATACAGTATAACAATAATCCTGTGGTAAAGAGTCACACCCACCAGTGTATGACCTAAAGGGAGACCCACTCTGCACCTGTGCAACTTCACTCATCAAGCCACCCAAACTGACCAAGAGGGGAGATCTTGTATCTCTGTTAGTAGAGTTATGTGCCATATTCATAATTTCATGTCATTATATGCACCAAATCTGACTAGGCAACACTTTGCAATGGATGCAGCTCTCTAACTAGCAAACTGGGAAATTCTTAAGATGGACATTAGTATTCTTGTTTGTACCCTGGTGTGTGTGGGGGGAGAGACTAAACTACTGACTTTTCAGAATGCAGATAGAATAGGCCCCTCCCACCATACAAAATAAAAATATTGACAAAGGGGATTAATAAAGTATTGCATTTGTTGATGTGGCAGCTTCAAAAGCAAAGAGAAGGCTGTGAATTGATGGTAGGTGTAAATTTGCTGTATCACCTAAGGTAAAGATAAAAAAAGTCCCTGGGCCCCATACACAGTCAGTTAAAAGTATTCTGAATACAGTTGCAAGCATCTTCATGTGCAGTCGCTCAGTCAGTAGTGAAAGTATGGGGACATAGCTGGGGCTGGCATGGTAATGCAGGGACTGCTATGGGAATGAATCATTGAGTCCCTGGCCCCTGCACCCCAGCTGCAATCCAAAGCACCATCATACTGTGTAGAACTATTTCAGACCATTCTATGGGTTGGGGGGGGCAGGTTGAATATTCTGGAGGTAAAAGATATTAAGTGGCAATGGCTCACAGTGTTTCCAATCAAGAGGGGAATTACTGGACACCAGGAAATGGATGTTGGAGTGCAGTGGGGGTACTAGAATACAGGTATGATACTGGAGGACCCAAATATATCAGTCCACAATTGGACATAAAGGTGAAGGTTGGGAGAGGGAGGGGCAATGAATGGAGATTCTATTATTTCACCAGTGTTGTTTATGACCAAGTGCTTTGAGAATAGCACCATGGTATGTATAGATCCTTAGCCAGCAAGAGACTGTCATGTTAGTAGGCATGACCCCCCCCTTACATCAACTAGCATCTGACACATTGGCAAATGGATCTTAGCAACTCTGTTACAGAAACATAGACAATGATGGCAGAAAAAGACCACAGGTCCAGCTGGTCTGCCCCAGGACCTATTGTCCATGCAGGGTTTTACCACTCTTATATCACCCCTCTGCTGCTCTCCCTACTGCTACTGATCTAAGCAACCACCAAACACGTCACTCTTTCCCAGCCATGCTTAAAACCATTTATGGTCGTGACACCCACCACATCCTCTGGCAGACAGTTCCATGGCTCCACCATCATGTGTTGCACCATCCCCAACCTGTCCCACTCCTTCTTTAGGTGAGGACTCCAGAACCAAGCACAGTGTAACCCCTAGATGGCGCTATCCCAGGGGCTACTACCCCTGCTTGATTTGCCACTAACAGGTTGAGGGGCCTGGATCCAATGGCGGGTGCCTCCACCCAGAGGTCAGGGTTTGCAATAGTTAAACTTACTTGGTCACAGCCCTCTGGGACACTGCAACCCCCCTTTCTTCCCACTAGTGGCCCACACAATATATCAGAATTACCTTCACAGTATACACTTACCCCCAGGACTAGTTCCGGCACTGGGACCTCCTGTGAAATAAGATACAGTGCAACAATCACAGTACAGTACTTCAACATAGACAAATATCTCAGGCAGTATAACTTTGCTGAAATAAGCAGCTCTGATTTATTTAGGGGGATATAACAAGGACAGGGGGAAATCAGGTTAATTAGCTTATCACTTTACTATCTACCTATGGCTCTGTGCAGGCCTATCCCTACCAGTTACTGTTCCTGGGTACCCCAGCCCTAGTGCTAGTCCAAACCATGGCAGCTGGTAGGGCCCTTCACACAGTGAAAAGAAAAATTAGTTTAAACAGTCAGCAGTACAGTGATTCCATTTGGATTTAATGTGGCAATTCAACAGGGAGGCGACCCTGAATTAGTACTCACGACCTCCAAACAAGATAGGGTCCTTCAACGTCAGCAGGGCTACTCTTGAGCTCCACGAGACTCTTCACACATTTATATGGTAAAAAGAAAGTACTATACCAGGTAGGCTGCTTCTCTATCCCGATCGCAATTACTGCACAATACCGGGAGACACACAGCAGATTCAGTTCCTGACAGACCGAGTGCAATTCAACAATTTCTCCAGTCTTCTACAGGGTGAGCCTGGTTTCTACTCTTCAGAGATCCTTGATTCTTTTCACAGGACAGATTCAGTCCTAACAAGCAGTTACACAAGCTGCAGACCGAACTCTGGGCCTTACACACGTTTTTGACTGAAACTGTGCACTGAAGGAGCACAGGGTTTCTTTTCCCTTCACTGCCAGAGCTAAACTGAAACTCCAACAGACAAAACCGGGCACTTCCTTTGAGTTCCTCCCAGTTCTTGACTGGATTGGCTGTCACTCACAATAGACTGCTGCTGTTGGTCCAAAAGGCACTGAAGTCTAAACTACATCTCCCAGAGTCACTGCCCATACAATCCTCTTGTGGCTGGCTCAGATTATGAGTCAAGTTCTGATTCGTCCAAGGCACCATTTTAGAGCTAGCTTACCCACACTGATTGGTCCAGTTCAGCAGTTCAAAACCAGAATGGGGAACTAGGCAGACACAGTTCTGACTGCAAAGAAAGCAGGTTAGACAAACTGTATTTTCATTATTACTCTAAATTATTTCTGGCAAACAGTTACATCTTTCAGATAGGTTCCTTTGTACTCTTAGTGACTGCAAAAATGGAGTGAATTGGCAGCAGTTCAGTGGTACTCAAACAGAGAAACACACAGTCCCCCCATATAAACTAATTATGTCTGCAAGCAGACAGCTCTTAAAGAGACAGTACCAGAGGCTCTAAAAACACTCACTGATAAATGGCTAAAACGCCAAACACCATTCAGGCTTGGAGCATTCAAGCAAGCTCCTGGAAGTCTTTTGGGAACCCCCATTTGCAGGGGGGGTACACCCTTCCTTGCCTGGGAAAGCTTGATGTCCGCGTCAAGCAAGTACCCCCATAAGTTTCAACTGCAAACCATATACATTTGCATTAGGCTCACACATGTAATCATCAGTCAATACATCATTTTACCAAGAACACATTTCTGAAACATTGCAGTACGTCACTCTTTACACAGTATTACACACACATTGTACCATAACTCAAGTTATTACCTCTTGTACATGAAACCTGAAGAGAGGGGGCCCTTCCCTATCAGTTACCTTGGGGCTGGACGGGGCAAGGGCACCATACTTAGAGGGCAACACAAGTAACTTGGAGTTAGCACTGATGCTCAGTTTGGGCAATGAGCTCGGGGACACATACACTCCTTTATGGACAACATTGAGAGGCAAGTCCACAGGCCTCCCAAGTGAATCATAACTGAGGTGCACCACAGGCTTTACAGCTCGACCAGTCTTTCTAGGGGGAACTGTTACAGTCTCTGCACTCTGAGCCTCATTTTCAGCATTGTCCTCACTTGTCAGGGGAGTCTCCCTGGGGTAGAGAGGCTAGAACTTGGGGCACTTTCAGCTCCAGGAGTTACAGTTTCTGAGTCCACAACATTTGGCTCGCATGGAGAGCTTTTGGACACTGGCAGTGGACTGTCAGGGCACTCAAAATACTCTTCTTGTTCGGGTGTATCACCAGTCTGCCCCAATCTATCATTTTCCTCCCCTGAAAGCTCAAACAGTTCAACCATGCACAATGATTCCATTTCATCTGATCAGATGCTTTGCACTTCACTTTCTGGGAGCATTGGCTCCAGGGATGAAGCTGGGAGCTTAGACAGTCCAGAAGGCCCAGCTTTGTCTCCAGTATTGACTAGGGGATTGCCCCGAAACAATTGACTCAGTTCGTAAGAAGGATAGTATTCAAAGTCACTCTCACTTTCTTCTGATATGGACTGACAGTCATGCTCAACTGGGACTTGTGCAGGGGAACACTTTAACCCTGCTTCTGTAGGTGCAGACTTCCTTGATCTTTTCTTAGCAGCAGCTCTAGTCACTGGTCCAGAGGGGGCATCTTCTGGGGGCTCAGACTCAATCAGGATTTGTCCAATGGGCAGTAAATGATTTCTATGCATTGTTTTTACATCTTTTGAATTGTTCTCAGGCCTTACTTTGTACACTGGCAGATCATCTAGTTTGCCCACTACAATGTGAGGGAGATGGTGCCATCTGTCAGCAATCTTGTGTTTGCCATGCAGTCCCAGATTTCTTAGTAATACCGATCTCCCTCCTGGAGTTCCTGTGCTTTCACCTTTTTATCATACCGTTCTTTGTTGGCCAGATTTCTTTTGGCAGCCATGGTTTGAGCCAGTTAGTACGCATGAGTTAGCTGGGCCTTTAACTTTTGCACATACTGTAAATAGTTGTCAGCTTGAACCCCATCAGGAGAGACCCCAAAACACACATCTACTGGTAGTCGAGCTTCTCTTCCAAACATCAGGTGGTAGGGGGAGAACCCAGTGGCATCACTTTTGGTGCAGTTATAAGCATGTACCAGGGTGCTAATTTGTTGGCTCCATCTAGGCTTGTCCTTTGGGTGCAGGGTGCCTAGCATATCTAGAAAAGTGCGGTTGAAATGTTCAGGCTGTGGGTCCCCCTGGGGGTGGTAAGGAGTGGTTCTGGACTTTCGCACTCCCCACAGAGAAAGCATCTCTTTGATCAGACGACTCTCAAAGTCTCTCCCTTGATCAGAATGGATTCTTTGTGGAGCCCCATAGTGAACAAAAAAGTTTTCTACAAGTACTTTGGCCACAGTGGATGCTTTCTGGTCTTTGGTGGGGAAAGCTTGGGCATATCTCGTGAAATGGTCAGTGACCACCAGCACATTACTGATATTTCTTTGATCTGACTCAAACTCAGAAAATCAATACAGACCAGCTCCATGGGTGCACTGGTGGTGATGTTAACAAGGGGGCAGCCCTCTGGGGCAAAGCTTTCCTCTGTAAGCTAGCGACTACAAGTTGAATGTGTTGCTCTACATCAGCCCCATCTTAGGCCAATAGAATCTGGATCTCACCAAGTCAAGTGTTCTGTCTATACCAAGGTGCCCCATGTGGTTGTGCAAGGACCTCAGTACTGAGTCTCGAAAGGCAGTGGGCAGCACTAGTTGTTGTTTGTCTACTTGTCCCCCTCTGTCTACTGTTTCTCTGTATAACAGTTTATTGATCAGTTTTAACTTAGGACCTTCTTTGTATAACAGTGCAGTTCTCAAATCAGTGGGCGTAATTTGGACACATCTTTTCCTGCATAGAGGGCTTCTAAAGTTGCTTTGATCATGGGATCGCGGGCTTGAGCCCTGAATACTTCATTGTCCAGCTGAGGCAGTGCACCAATGTCTATTGCAGAAAAGTGGCAATAAGCAGCGGTATGCAATTCTCAGAGGGTCCCAAGCAATCCACCATGCAGTCCACTGCGTCCGTGGACATTTGTTCCTCCCTGTCAAACTTCCGCAGAGTGCCCGAATGTCAGGTTCTGCCAATCGGACCCAATCATTCTGGGGAACAGGCCTCGGAGAGAGCATCAACATCTATGTGGTTCAGACCTGCTCGGTATTTGAGAGCATAGTCATATGTAGATAATGCAGAAAGCCACCTATGGCCAGTGGCATCCAACTAGCTGAGGTCTGCACATAGGTCAAAGGATTATTGTCAGTTTTACTAGTATTTTAGCCCCATACAAGTACTCATGGAATTGGTCAACAATAGCCCACTTCAAAGCTAGGAACTCTAACTTATGTACAGGATAGTTCTTTTCGGATGGGGTCAGGCTTCTACTGGCAAAGGCCACTGGTCTCAGGCCATTCTCGTGCTCTTGGTACAACACAGCCCCCAACCCTTGCAAGCTAGCATCAGTGTGCAGGACGTAAGGTTTTCTTGGATCGGCATAGGCCAGCACTGGAGCATGGGTAAGTTGATATATGATCTCATGAAAAGCAGTCTCACAATCAGGAGTCAGCGGGCCCAAATACTTCACTCGGATGAAAATACACTCTTTCAGTCTTGAGGACGCTGACTTTTGGTATTTTTGTGGGTTGGGGATACACTTGAGTAAGGTTAAGTAAAGCGTTGATCACTCTTGAATAGTCCTTGATGAAGCGCCGATAATAACCACAGAATCCCAGGAATCTTTGCAGTTCTTTTAGATTTTTGGGCTGTGGCCAGGTGGTCAAGGCCTCAACTTTACTTGGGTCGGTCTCTATTCCCTCGGTGGATACTATGTGTCCCACATACTTTACTGATGTTTGAAAGAATTGACACTTATCAATGGACAGTTTAAGGCCAAAGTCCTCCAGTCGGTCCAATACCTTAAATAATCTGCTCTCATGTTCCTCCAGTGAGCTGCCAAACACAATAACATCATCTAGGTATACCAGGCACTCTAGTAAGTTCATGTCCCCCACTGCACGCTCCATCAATCGTTGAAAAGTGGCTGGGGCACCTGAAATCCCTTGAGACATCCTCATGAATTCATAGAAGCCAAGCGGACAGATAAAGGCTGTCTTCTCACAGTCCTCTGGGGCCATCGGGATCTGGTAGTACCCACTGCGGAGATCCAACACAGAGAACCACTTGCTCCCGTTTAGGCAGTCCAAAGCATCCTGAATGCGGGGCATTGTGTACTGATCAGGGATAGTCCGCTGGTTTAAGGTGCGATAATCCACACACATCCTTACTGTCCCATTCTTTTTCCTCACTACCACAATGGGGGAAGCATAAGGGCTTCTGGATTCTTGTATTACACCAGCAGCTAACATCTCTTGCAGATGCCGTCTCACATCATCTATGTCAGCAGGTGCCAGGCGTCGAGACCTCTCACGAAATGGTCTTTCGTCATGCAGCGGATATCATGCTCAGCTCCTTGCATGCATCCTACGTCCCATTCCTTTAAAGAAAACACCTGGTCTCTCTGGGCAAGCTTCTCACTGATCCTCACTTTCCATTCAGCTGGCAGCGGGGTATGAAATCAAACAAGTCAGGCGTTACTCTGTCATTCTTCCTCAAACTCCCTTGCTGGGTAGCACTGCAGTGTCTGCACAATGCACATTAGCCAGGATGTCAACCTCTATTTACTCGAATGTCTCTTTCAGACACATTATGAACTTGGACCATTACCCTTCTGGCATAAGCATGGGCTCTAGTGGGCAAAATACTAGGCTTGACCAGCAGTCCCTCTGGCAATTTTCCATCGCCTGGTGCATCCAACATTAATATTTTATTCTTAACATCCTTTCTGATACGGACCTCTCCCTGTAAGGTACACTGGGCATTTGGCGCCAGGATCAGAGACTCAGGATCCTTCTTCCATACAATTCTGACGGTTCCTCTGGTTCTATTTTTTCAGCATCTCTCTGTGCCTCATAGGCCTTCTTAATTAAAGCTGGAACTCTTAAAGCTCTACTAGTTTTTGACCCTGTTTTTCATAACAAACTGTGCCAGCCTTCCGAACATATGAGCATTTGTTCCAATCAACAAAGGGACACCATCATACAGTCCAGTGGGGGACACACTAAGGCTAGAGTCTCTACTTGTTCGGCCACTCCAGCCACGGAGGTGGGGAAAGAGAGCAAATTCGGATATACCCGGAATAGGGGTAGGCCTTTCCTCCTAACCCCCATACATGCAGTCCTTCTAATGGTTGTAAGGGTACGTCTGACAAATGCTTCTGATACCAATCCTGGAACATAATTGTCACTTGGGAGCCACTGTCTAATACAGCTCTTGTAGACACTCCATTCACCTTTACAGTGGTCTCCATGGAGGGACCCACTATTCTGGACCAGTCTGGAGGAGATAGTGGGGCCTGGGCAACTGACCTTGCCACAAAGGGCGTGAGTTAGCATTTTGGTGCCCTCACTGGGATCATTTCGTGCACCTCTTAACCACTGATTTGTTCTCGAAGCTCTCCTTGTAGCCTATATGCAACTTTGTCAGTGTCTTTTGGGGACCGCATTCCCTTTTCATGTGCCCATCCTTCCCACAATTATAGCAAAACATACTTTCTGGAGTTTGAGCTGGCGGCGCCACACTGGGAGCCAGGGCGGGGTATTACTAACTGGAAACCTTGGTGCCATCTCTGTCTCTTGGCGATGATAAGCATTTGGAGACATCTCGTCAGTTTCTCCACTTCCATGGTCAAGGAATTGAGTTTGGAGCTGTTATCAGCAGGAGATACATGGGTGGCACCCACCCCTAGCAGATGCAGTCGGATATAGGTCAGGGCCCATACTTGCAGGCGTGGCCTTCATAAAGGGACTGTTTTTGAATTCCCGGATCTCTCTCAACAGTTCGCCCCATTGTGGCATATCTTTTTCCTTGTCAGAGCTCTCATTGACTGCCAACCTCTGCCCCTGAACTTCACTTGATGGGTCATCCTCAGTCACTCGGGTCGTAGCCGCAGCTATTGGTGCAGGTCCCTCCCGAGGTCGTCTTTTCTCAACTCCTCGAATTTCTCTCATTAACTCATCATAGGAGGGTGGGGATTCCAGTCGATCTGCCAGGCGAACTGAAGCAACAGCAGTTCTGAGAAGGGGGCAGACTTAAGGATCCTGTCCAGCCTGGTTCGGTCCAGTTCAATCGCTGGCAAACTACCTTTTCTGAGGCATTCTTGCAACAATTTTCCAGCCGAGATACATACACAGACAACAACTCCCCTTGGTACTGTTGTGCATCTCTTACTCTCCACCATAGGTCCTCATCAGAATCTGGGCTCCCATACACATTCTCCAAGGCCTCAAGATAGGCCTGTGCAGTCGCTTCAGGTTTACTGGTCCGTTTAGCACGGATGGTAGCCAGGGCAGGGCCTCGGAGGCTCTCACTAACCCTCTTTCGCTTTTCGCCTTCCGAGCATTGCCATTCTAGCACTTGGGGGGCAACATAGTCTATCCAGGTCTCCCAGTCATCCTCCCCTTGGGGGGTGGGGAGGGTGCCAGAGAAGATCCTCAACCTTCGGTAAGAATCGTGACTAATGGCAGGTGCAGAAATAGGAGTCTGCATTGGTTCAGCCACCATTACGGGCACTGGAGCAGGAGAGGGTGTTGGGGAGGAACACCCCAGGTGGCAAGAATAGTTTCTTCAAGTCCTCCACAGTTTTCCCCTCTCCAGCAACCATTCAGCAAATTTCTCCTCAAAAGTTTCAGATAGTGGTGGGGCTGATTCCCCAGGTCTTTACTGTCCTTAGTTATCACTCTCCAGGCAGTGAGGCTCCCTCTGGGGTAATGGTCTATGGCACTTTGGAGCTATCTATGGGATCCATAAACTCTACTAGGGCCAGGAAAGTGTGGGTGAGCAGATTAGCATGCCGACCCACCACCACAGGGTTTTGTAAACCTTCCACCTTGGAAAGTACTCCCTGTACAGTGTCCGTATTGATACCCAAGGGGATGTCCAGGATAAGCATAGCATTTTGGGGGTCAATCTCCTCCCCAGTACACCACTCCACCAGCCTGTGCACAGCCACTTCTGTCGGGGTACCCATTTTTTTCTTAACAGTGGTTCGTAAATATGGCCACTAGAGGACACACAATCCCAGCGGTGAGCCTCCAAGATGTAACCCCTAGATGGCGCTATCCCAGGGGCTACTACCCCTGCCTGATTTGCCACTAACAGGCTGAGGGGCCTGGATCCAATGGGGGTGCTCCCACCCAGAGGTCAGGGTTTGCAATAGTTAAACTTACTTGGTCACAGCCCTCTGGGACACTGCAACCCTTTCTTCCCACTAGTGGCCCACACAATATATCAGAATTACCTTCACAGTATACACTTACCCCAGGACTAGTTCCGGCACTGGGACCTCCTGTAAAATAAGATACAGTGCAACAATCACAGTACAGTACTTTAACATAGACAAATACCTCAGGCAGTATAACTTTGCTGAAACAAGCAGCTCTGATTTATTTAGGGGATATAACAAGGACAGGGGAAATCAGGTTAATTAGCTTATCACTTTACTATCTACCTATGGCTCTGTGCACAGGCCTATCCTACCAGTTACTGTTCCTGGGTACCCAAGCCCTAGTGGCTAGTCCAAACCGTGGCAGCTGGTAGGGCCCTTTCACACAGTGAAAAGAAAAATTAGTTTAAACAGTCAGCAGTACAGTGATTCCATTTGGATTTAATGTGGCAATTCAACAGGGGCGACCCTGAATTAGTACTCACGACCTCCAAACAAGATAGGGTCCTTCAACGTCAGCAGGGCTACTCTTGAGCTCCACGAGACTCTTGACACATTTATATGGTAAAAGAAAGTACTATACCAGGCAGGCTGCTTTCTATCCTGATCGCAATTACTGCACTACCGGAGAACACACAGCAGATTCAGTTCCTGACAGACCGAGTGCAATTCAACAATTTCTCCAGTCTTCTACAGGGTGAGCCTGGTTTCTACTCTTCAGAGATCCTTTGATTCTTTTCACAGGACAGATTCAGTCCTAACAAGCAGTTACACAAGCTGCAGACCGGAACTCTGGGCCTTACACACGTTTTTTGACTGAAACTGTGCACTGAAGGAGCACAGGGTTTCTTTTCCCTTCACTGCCAGAGCTAAACTGAAACTCCAACAGACAAAACCGGGCACTTCTTTGAGTTCCTCCCAGTTCTTGACTGGATTGGCTGTCACTCACAATAGACTGCTGCTGTTGGTCCAAAAGGCGCCGAAGTCTAAACTACATCTCCCAGAGTCACTGCCCACAATCCTCTTGTGGCTGGCTCAGATTATGAGTCCAAGTTCTGATTCGTCCAAGGCACCATTTTAGAGCTAGCTTACCCCACACTGATTGGTCCAGTTCAGCAGTTCAAAACCAGAATGGGGAACTAGGCAGACACAGTTCTGACTGCAAAGAAAGCAGGTTAGACAAACTGTATTTTCATTATTACTCTAAATTATTTCTGGCAAACAGTTACATCTTTCAGATAGGTTCCCTTTGTATTCCTAGTGACTGCAAAAATGGAGTGAATTGGCAGCAGTTAGTGGTACTCAAACAGAGAAACACACAGTCCCCATATAAACTAATTATGTCTGCAAGCAGACAGCTCTTAAAGAGACAGTACCAGAGGCTCTAAAAACACTCACTGATAAATGGCTTAAACGCCAAACACCATTCAGGCTTGGAGCATTCAAGCAAGCTCCTGGAAGTCTTTTGGGAACCCCCATTTGCAGGGGGGTTACAACAGTATTCCTAGTATGGTCTCATTAGTGACCCTACATAGACGTAGTAGTGCAATGCACCAAAGTATGGTGTGGTGCCTGTTTGCCCTATTTATCTCCATTGTACTTTCTGCAGCTGTGTATGGGGCCTTCTCTGTTTATTACTTAGCACACATGTATGTGTGTGTGTTTTGTGTAGAAAGTGTTTTTCCACATGGAACACAATTAGAACATATAATTTTCACAGTATCGTGTAATAACAGTGAACCAAAACGAGCGACTGCAACAACAGTGTCTCACTTTGGGTGCTGTTATTAGGGGTTAACATGTACACTATCCCCTGGATAGGAAAGGGACCGTGGGGATGGGTGAAAGAAAAAGAGGAATAGCAAGGGGAAGAGGAGGGCCAGGGAAGGGGCTTGGGGGATTGCCATACCTGCTGCTGCTGGGCTAGGCGTGTGGCATGGTGTTGTGGGTGGGTAGATCGGGTACAGCAGGTATGGGGTTTGGGACTGGCGAGCGACTACATTTTGCTGCAGCTACAAGCTGCGGCACTTAATTTTTTCTGCCCTCCCCAACATGCACCTCCCTGGCATTGATAATATTAATTCAGGGGGGAAGGGGGGCATGGGTGGACACAGCACCCCCCCCACACAAAAACACTTTTTTACAATCCGGATGTTGGGTTGCTTTTATGTGTATATTGCTGATGTGCTTTTTGATGATGTACACCTGCCATAATAGCAATCACTCTTTTGCAATCGCTGTTATGACCTGGAACCATTTCCAATATGAACCTGGAATTCAGAATACAGAAACAAATCCTGTAGAGTTTTCAGTGCAAAGGAAGACAAGATTTTACAGCTGACTGGATGAAAATGCAGTACTCTAGACCTGCTGTGTGTGTACTATATATATATATATTTATATATACACACACACACACATATATACACATATCTATATACATAATGTATTTTCTTTGTCTGGCATTTCCAGTTTTCCTTGATAAAATCAGCTATAAAATTCCATGACCTCACTGGTCAAGAGACATAACATGATTGTGAATTATTTTCCACACTTGTATTTCTAACCTGAACTACAAAACCTTCAGTAATTTTAAAATCATGCCAGTGCCTATTTTATAAGCAGGATAATACACTTCAGGATATGTAATCATAGAGAATGTACAGTTCTTGAATGTTGAAATGCACTCTGCTGTGCCTCATGCCTAATAACCCTCGGAAGCATGTGTATATCTCCTTATGGCCCCACACCCTGTCATATGTTATTTCTTACATAACTAATCTACTTGTGAGTGAGTGAGTCCTACAGACAGACCTGAACTACTGAATCTAGATGGAGAATACAAAGCATCCCTTGGTGTTGCATGGCCCAACTCTGAAACAAGAGCTGCCCTCAACACCCTGCAGAGTGAGATAACCCCAGAGTCATATGGTCTCCAAAATGGATTTGTGAAGGGATTTGCTTTAATATAAACATCTCTGACCATTTGTCTGTGCTTTTTTTTAAGGGGATGGCAAAACTGAGAAAGAGAATGGATGTAGGACTAGGACCCTGGATGGACAATAGGTCCCAGTGTTAGGTAGAAAACTTGGGCAGACTGGATGGACTGTTGTTTTATTTCTGCCATCATTGTCTATGTTTCTATGTAAGTAACCTGCTCATGGTCACACAGTGTCCAGTACCTCTGCCTTTCCAGTCCCTAGGGCAAATTCAAACCAAATGGAGTTATGGGGCTTGATTTTCAAAGGGCCCATGAGACTGACGCAAGCTGTGGCAAATGGCAGCTTGCATCAATGCCAGTGTACCAGGGAGCCTGCACCACATTTAGGTATAGGAGGGGTCCCAGCGATAAACATCCCACAGATGCAACAAGTGCTGTCATGCATCAAACATCAAGGTGCACAGGAGATGACTAATAGAAGCTGACCTGAACCTCTGGCCAGTGCATAACTGGTGCACTACCACAGTGCACAATCATAGGAGCTCTGACACAGAGCTGGGGATGAAGGGTAGCCACAGACACACAGTTGGATTGGGGTGACATGGGCAGGGGCAGACCCCCACATGCCTGTGGTAGTGCCATGCATGTCATCTGGGCCTTAGAAATGCAGATCCACATCTGGACATGCCTAGCGTGGCAGACCTGCTGTGCAGAAGGGAACCATCCCCCACAAGTTTTGTTTATTTCTGACTTTGTTAACCAGGTACGTGCACTGATCCTAGGGACCATTTTCAGGCATGACCCAGGCCACATAAGGTGGTACAGAGTAGAAACATCAAAATAACAAGAACACAACAAGAGCAGGTAACGTATAGTGAAAGGTTACAGTTGTTACATTTGACAATACAAACAAATAACAAAGCAAAGTAAGGCTCATGGTGGTACATTTTCAGTAAATAAGAGAAACTATTTGGCCCTAACCCTGGAATCCATAAGGGGTGGGGCTAGTCCTTAAAGCAGTGGCAGGTAGATGCCACCAGGAGCCAGTCTTTGAGATGAGTCTTGAACTGGAGGTAAGTGTTTATGGTGTGCAGTTCAGTGGGCAGCTTGTTTCATAGTATGGGGGCTGCTACAGACAGGGCTTTAGTGCCCATGTCCGTAGCTACTATGGGGATTTTCAGGGAGGGGATACTGGAGGAGCATAGGCAGCGGTTTTGCGGTTTGGGTGGAGAGAAGGGAAACAAGAGGGAATTTCTGGCCAGTATGGTTGGCAGAATCAATAAAACTGTACAGCGCAAGGTCAAAGTGGGCTTGTAGCAGGAGTCACGCCAGTGTAGTGTGGAGTGTACAGTGGTGTGTGGAGAAAGGGCCAGCAGAGAGAAGCAGCAGGCACTGTAGTATGCTACTGATAGTTTTGCCATGGTGGATGTGGAGGTCCTGGAGTAGATGGGACAGCAGTAGTGCAGGACAGGTAGCAAGTTTCCCTGGATGATGGCATGGTGGGCCTCAGGGGTGGGGTATTGCCGGCATCTGTAGGCAGCCCCTAGTTTTTGGTGAAATCTTAGAACCAGGGAGTTTATGTGCTCTGTAAAGGAAAGGGAGGGGTCAAGCACAACTCCTAGATATTTGAAGTGTTTGTCGTCCTCTAGGGCATGGCCAATCAGGGGACATGATGATTAGAGGTTAGTTAGATTTGCATTTAGTTAGGAAGGGCTTAGATCCAAACAACATTGTTTTTGTTTTTTTGGCATTGACCCGAAGGAGGTTCTCAGATAACCAGTTATGGGCTGCAGTGTAGTTTTGTGAGAGGGCTGCAGAGATGAGGGTAGGAGATTTTCCACTGGAGAAGAGCACAAGGTCATTGGTGTAATGGATTGAGTGATAGTTGAGACTATCTGCTGGAAAGGAGTTAATGAATAAGGAGAGGAGGAGGGGTCAGAGGATAGAGCCTTGGGAGACACCAGTAGAGACAGGCAGGGTGGGCGAGTGGGCCAGGCCAATGCACACAAACTGGGAGCGCCCTGCAAGGTAGCTTCTGAACCAGGTGGTGACCTCTGGAGAGCAGCCAAGGTGATGCAATTTGGAGAGGAGAAGTGAATGACTGACTAGATCGAAGGCTTTGGAGAGGTCAATGAAGACTGTGCCAGTTGCATTTCCACGATCCATATTTGTGAGGTTGTGGTCAGTTAGGAGTGCAATGGCAGTGGTGGTGGTGGAGTGATTCTTGTGGAAGCCATGTTGTTGGCTACATAGTAGGCCATATTTACCTATATAGTCAGCAAGTTGATGGTGGACGGCTTTTTTAAGTAGTTTGCTTAGGCGAGGAAGGATGGAGATCGGGTAATAGTTGTCTGTGGAAGTTCTTTTTTTAATGTATTTTAGTTATTAGTAACTGGGTAAGACCCACAAGGCACAAGTGCCTGTTTTCAGGACAATCTGGGAGCACTGGGGAGGTTAAGTGACTTTTTCAGAGTCACACAGTATGTAGGTGGAGGTTGTGGGAATCAAACTCAGGTCTGCTGATTGTACCAAGCTCATTCACAGTTTGTTACTCTAACCTCTAGGCTATGTTGCCAGAAAAAGATTTGAAGGTACAGTGGTCAAGCACTGGCTGAATGGACAGAATGGACTCCTGCACCTGCACATGCATGGACCTCTGATGCCCCCACACTCATTACTGTGATGTGTAGTACCCATTGTGATGGATGCAGACATCCACCACAGATGTGGGACCCAGACACCACCAGGTTGCTGACCAGTATGCTATGGGTCAGATCTGGAGCCACTGGCAGCACACAACATGGCCATCCTTATAGCAGCATGTCTGCCTAGTCCTATCTGATCAACCCTGGGGGGATCAACGTGGTCAAATACACCCTGATGTGTCCATGCTACTCCCTGAATAACACCAGAACACCCAACTGACTCAACTACCATCCTATAGGTTACTGCAATCACTGTCACTGTCAGTTTCATTGGCAAGTCTCTCCAAGACCCACAACCCCCACCCTAACCTCCCCACTCAGCCAGTGCCCCCTAACTGTTGGCCGGTGCATGGTTTGTAGACTGCTTTCTGTGCCACAGATTAGGTCCCATGCCACCCACATTGACAGCCCTGCCAATGGAATGCCTCTGTTCCCTCCAGTGGCAAGGCTCCTGTAGAGTTCCATTTAGTTGCCACCTCTACCTGACCAGTGTTGGCTCCTGCAGTGCCTTCCATCTGTGCGCTATAGATGCTACTAGTCCAGAAGCCATGATACATACAGTGGAGCAGCATGTATGTACCAGGCCGGCAATCCCCATATCACACAGCCATTGTATGGCCAAGTAGCCCCATGTATATGGACATCACTCAGCTGCTGAATCAGGGGATTGTGCAGGTACTTGTTCCCATTGGCTTGCTTAGATCCCTCCACTGCTTGGTGTGCTGGGTCCTCCCAATCAACTGTGGCACGTCCATGCTAGGCACATCACTAGCACAGTGTGACAGTGATTGCAGGTGGCCCACTCTGGATATCCCTTACAGACAGGCACATCATGGCTAGCAGGTGTCTGCAGCAGGCAGGCATGGCCAGCACTGGCACATGGGGTGTTAGACCAGCTCTGGATGGTCTAAACATGAGTGGCCCACCATAGGTACGACAATACCCTCAAATCATATGAAAATCCCATGAAAGGGGGTGATGCAGCCCAGTAGTTGTGCATGGCTTCCTCCACCATGGCGCATTCGGTGTTTTGGTGCAGGCCTGACACAAGCCGGACAGGCACTGGTGGCTTTGCCATGGCCACAAGCAGTGTACCAAAACTGGGAATGCTGCTCTGTTTAGCACAGTGCTGTCCTTGCATTAATTCTATTTGCCATGCACACCATGTGTCATTCCCAAGACTTTGAAAGTCAAGCCCATGGTCACGGTTCTCTAGTGGCTTCCTTATTCTTACTGCTTCTACCACCTCTGAGTTTATAAACACCACATCGAGAAGAACCATATTGAGAATGGCAGTCTGCCTGAAGGATTCCTCAATGAGCTGTACCAGGAGACAGTCTAGAAGTGCATCCAGCAAGGTCTGACTTAAGGCACACTTTTAACATCCCTGTGTTCCCAGGATGCATCTGGAAGCAAACCTCAGCTTAGTATGTATTTCCAGGCCAGAAACTGTAAAATAATAATAAAAAAGACTTCTGCTCAGTATTCACGAAGGAAAGGGATGGGTTTATCTCTCAGGCAAACATGAATGAGGAAGTGGGGAGTGAAAATGTGCTAGGGAATGATTACAGTGGATAGGGTCGTTAAGGGGCTCAGTGCTATTAAGGCTGACAAATCTCCAGGGCTGAATGGTACACACCTCAGGGTACTGAGGGAACTGCCAGAAGTTCTGGAAGCCCCTCTGCAGACCCATTCAATAGCTTTCTGAACACAGAAGAGGTGCCACTGAAATGAAGGGCCACAGATGTAGTGCCCCTGCACAACAGTTGAGGAAGGGAGGAGCTAGGCAACTACAACCGGTTAGGCTGACATTAACAATTAGAAAGCTGATTGGAGACCATTTTAAGGAGAGGTTGGTCAAGTTGCTTGAACTAAATGGACTCCAGGACACCAGGCAGCACTAGTTTATGGTAGGGAGGCTGTGCCAAACCAACTTGATTGATTTCTTCCACTGGATTACAAGAACGAGGGACAGGCCAGACAGAGAATGTACTGTACCTAGACTTCAGGAAGGCCTTTGACATTGCCCCCCCATGAGAGAATGATGCCCTGGGGAAAGGGATACGTTGATGAGGGGGGTTGCAAATTGTCTGGCAGAGAGAACCCAAAGGGTGGTGGTGGTGGTGGTGGAGGGGGACTAAGGAATGAGGAGGGTTGCCAGAGGGGTCCCTCAGGACTCAGTGCTCAGCCTGGAAATCTTCAGGGACAACACTAATCTCTGTGGGAAGGTGGACACAGAGGGGAATCAGAGATCTAAGGGGAAAACCTGGCAATGTTAGTGTTAGAAAGTTGGTCTGGAGTCTGGAAGCTGGGGTTCAATGCAAAAAAGTGCAGGGTCGTGCACATTGTGAGCAGAAACCTCAGGGCCAAGAACAGACTGAGAGGCATGACAAACACAGTGAAGGAGTAGGAGAAAGACCTCCTGCAGGAATTCTACTCACAAGTAGTCTGAAACCCTTGGTTCAAAATGTCACCACAGCAACAACAGCAAATAGGATGCTGGGCTACCTAGACAGGGGCTTCACCAATAGGAGAAAAGAGGTAAGACTGCCACTGTACAGGTGGCACTGGGTCCAAAGAATGGCAACAAGAATAGTATTGGCTAGGTGCGCACTGCAATAACGGTGCCTTTTTTTCTTTCCAAGACTTAAGGATTCCCAATTCCCACTCCGGGGGGGGGGAGAGCGGATTACGGGGTAAGTTAAATTTCTAGGGCTGTGGAATACTGTTTCCACTGCCTCTTGTAAAAAAAAAAAAAAACAAGGCCCTGAGGTATGCTCAAAGGTTGGAGACCAGGATTAGAACTCATGGTCTCCACTGTTGCCAGTTGAGCTGCTCGATGCCCCCGCCCTCCACACCACAGAAGCAATCCAGCCAGCATCCTAGATTCTGGTGCATTTGTGTGTATTCAGCACCATGGACAGTGACCAGGGGAGCCCTTACAGCAAGCCCTGTAAAACCTCACTCGCTGTTCCTGTGAGTGCTTACCAGACTAGCGCCATATAGGGCATTGCTATTCTGGTAGTGCTCACTTGACTGGGTACCATACAGGCAAATGGTGTGCTTGTACCTGGAATACTGTGTGCAGTACTGGGATCCAGAGGAGTGCTGCAAAAATGATTCAGGGTTGGCAAGTGCTCTTCTTTGAGCAGAGACTGGACAGCCTAGACATATACTCATTCAAGGAGAGAAGGGAATGAGGAGACATGATAGAGACCTTCTAATATCTCAAGGGTATCAGCAAGGTCATCAGTGGGGATCTCTTTAATTTCAGCAAGAACAGGAACACAAGGGGTAACAGCTGCATGCTGGCAGGTCGTAGTTTCTGGGAGGCCAGGAGGCACTTCTTCACAGAGTGAGTGGTGGCATGGTAGACTGGAGGTGGGAATGAGTCAGTAAATTCTGGTGGATTTTTAGAGGGGTGTGGGATAAGGTGAAGAGTGGGTAAGGGGGATGGGGCAGAGAGCCATGTAACACAAGTTGCATGGGCTCTACATTGAGCAGACTCATTAACCCTTAAGTCTTGTATTTGCTGACTTTCTCATGGGTTCAAAAATATGCTGAATTGTGTCTAAATAGTATGACCTGGATATTCAGACTTCGCCTGGCAATGGCGCAAGAGTGGGCGCAGCGCATCTGGGAATGCACCGGGACCAAGACCAGTTGATATTCAATGGTGATGCACCATGGTGCAGCACCATTGAATATAACATGGACTGCACACGGTGCAGTAGCACTGCACTGGCGCAAGCCACAGATAGCGAGCACGGGGATGCACCAGCACAAACGCAGTTGCACTGGGCACAGTACCCATGATATTCAGAAGACGGCATGAAAATGAGGCCATAAAATATGCAAGGCACAAATGGGGCTATTTGCATGTCAATATGGCTCCATTTGCATGCCTTGTGCAGGGCAGCCCAGTGAGATGTGCTTGGCTCCCTGCACAGAATGACGTGTGGCCTGAGGGGGTCCCAGGGCATCCTCCATTCCATAGCCATGATCGCTGGTATTAGTTGTGTAAAAACAGATCCTGGTAGTCTAGTAGTACCCCCCCCTTCCACCTGTAGCTGTGATTGCCGGTAAAGTGTAATAACTACAATCCCTGGTAGTCAGTAGCCCCCCTGCCCCTAGACCCGATCACTGGTAAAATTACATTAATACATTCCCTTGTGGTCAATGGCACCCCACCCTCCACCCACATAGGACCCCTTGCCCACCTAATTCCCCCATCATCGGCAGGCAGCTGCAACTGCCCGTATACCACCCAGCTGCCTGCGAATGAGAGCTTACAGTATGGGCTTGCAGGGCATACTGTACTAGACAATACAATGACTTCATTCACATATTTGTGACTGTCTAGTACAGAGTGCCTGGCCCATACTGCTAATATCATTCGGCCGAAAGCAGCGGTGGTATGTGGGTGGGTGCAGCTGCCACCCGATCGAGGGGAGGGAGGTGGGCAGGGGAGTCCCTGTTGGTGGGAGGGGTGAGGGTGCCACTGAACCACCAGAGGAATGTTTTCATGTCATTTACCGGTGATCAGGGCTAGGGGGGGAGCCACTAGCTCACCAGGAAAGTAGGTATTACATTTTACTAGCGATCACGGCTATGGGAGGGAGTACCACTAGACTACCAGGAATTGTGGTTATGACAATTTACTGGCGATCACAGCTATGGGAGGGAGGGGGTACCATTAGACTACCAGGCGCGATATGGGTGCTTGTGGATGGTGTCCTGGGTGGGTGAGTGGCCACCGTGTTGCGCCCTGCAATACAGCAGCCTGCCTGTGGGTGGCCAGCAGTTGTTCCTGGTTTTTCCTGTCACAACTTTGCGCCCAGGTTTGTGGTGCATCTGGGGGTTGTACCAGCATATGCACCACACATCCCAGGCTGAATATTGGGATGTGCCGAATATGCATGGGCACGCCCCTTCAGATGCACCACATACAATCGTAGTGCACCCTGGCTCATCAGGATTTGTGCTGTGCAAATGCCCGTTTGAGTATCGCACCGGGGCGCAGTGCGGGGTTGCGCCTGGTGCAACTGAGTTGTGCCAGGCACAGCCCTTTGAATATCCGGGCCTATGTCTTTAAACATCTTCCTGTCAGTGTCAAACTCACTTTAAAATCTCTTTTACAAGGGAGGGTTGGCCAAGAGATGGGAAGATGTATAGTGCAATAACAAAATATCCTTCCAATTGTTTTTAAACACTACAGGTTACTGTTATGTATTGATCTAAAATGCTCCAAAACTTCATTAGGAAATTGTGTTTGCTGAGTTTTATGTGATTTAGGAGTTTGTTCTTAGCGTAAGATGCAGAGTGACTGCATGACTGATTACCCACTGTATGAGCTGCAAAATCTTGAGCTATAGGCACAGGGTCTTCAGCAAAGTTCAGGGTGCAGAGTGACTGAAATTATGCATGGGGTGGTTTTGTGATGTGGGCTGAGACCTAGACTGAGATTACCACATTTTTCTTTCCATACGTACTTTTGGTGGGGAGCTGGCAGGCAGTTATGGCTCCTCTCTCGGGGGAGCTCATCTCTTCAGCCCTGGCATCCCCACACCAAACCGCCCCAGGAAATCCCCCATGGGTTGCCCCTCCTGTGAGAGTAGCAGAGGCAAAGAGCATCAACTTTCTCTCTCCTCCTCCCCGGAAAGCCAGCGTCCAGATTCTGGGGGAACAGTGTGGGTGCAACTGGGGCCATCATGGAGCCTGCCAGCTCCATTTCTACATTTTCTCCCTAACCCCCCTCCCCTCCAATGTCTGATGTACCGGCTATGTGCCTCCTGACCCCTATCGCCCTCCAGTCACCACTAGAGGGCAATCAATGAGTGGGATGGAAGATCCTCCCTCTCTCAGAGAGGAGAGCAGTCCTACGAATGTTCAATCCTCTCGCCCCTGCCGACCCCCGGCAGTCCGGGCTCATTTCCGAACCCAGAGTCGCCAGGGTGGTGTGAGGAGTAGTGTCAACCTCCAGCACTACTGGGCCAGCCCCGGCACCACATTTGCTTTGTGTGGTCTGAGCTGAAATTGAATCCAGGAATAGACAAAGGCAAACCATTTAAAAAAAAATTCTACAACATCCAGTTTTTTTATGTTTTTTTTTCCACATTCAATGCCCCCAGAATTCTCACTCTTTCAGGCTCCATATCTTAGAAGCTGACGGCAGATAAGAACCGCAAGTCCCATCCAGTTGGCCCATTTCTTTTTCTACCTTATGAATGTGCCATAGGCCCTTGCTCTGTCAATGGCCTATCTAGTCATACTCATCTGTACTGCTCCCTTATGCCTATCTCTTGCCTGTTTGAAGCCCTGCACTGTATTCATACCCACCACTTCCTGAGGTAGGCCATTGCATGCATCCACCACCCTTTCTGTGAAAAAAAAACTTCCTCACATTACCTCTTAATCGACCTCCCTCTAACGTCATGCTGTGTCCTCTTGTCCTGCTATTTTTCTTATATTGAAACATGTTAGACTCTTTCACCTTGTTGATGCCCTTAAGGTGTTTGAATGTTTCAATCATATCACCTTTCTCCCTCCTTTGCTCTAGGGTATACGTATTGAGTTCAGTTAATCTGTCCTCATATGTTTTCTGAAGCAGTCCCTGCACCATTTTGGTTGCCCTTCTCTGGACTGCCTCAATTTGGTTGATGTCCTTGTGAAGGTGTGGCCTCCAGTACTGCACACAGTGCTCCAGATGGGGCCTAACCAATGTCTTGTAAAGAGGGATTATTACCTCCCTCTTCTGACTTGTGATACCTCTACTAATACATCTAAAATACCTTGCCATTTATCTGTCTGCTAGACTCAGTCTTATGAACATTATCCACTGCCACATTCCAGTATGTTTTTCTGGAGGAGAGAGAGAAGTGTGCTGCCAAAGCCACTGCTGGGTACCGAATGCTGGGTAGTGGATACGCAGCTAATGAGGGTCAGGTGGCATGGGGGAGTGTATGGGGAGTCTGTCACCCAAAGCTGCCATGGCCAGGCATTTTCAGCGGTTCTTTCCATCCAACCCAGCCTCCCCCACTTGAAATGTGCACTATGTCTGCACCCCTGTGGTGGGGACCACCAGTGTGTGTGGTCACCCATGTCCATGAAGGACCCATGCAACCTCCAGGTGCTGCTTTCCAAGATGTTAACATCTCCCTCTCTTTCCATGAAGAGGGCATCCCTTGGATGCTCTGTCATCATCTTGACAGCCTCTGCTCCTGGTGTCCTGTGCTCAGAGTACAAACCTGGGTCACCAGTGTGCCACAGCATTCCCCACAGCTCAGCTCCATGAAGTGGGCAGCATTCATATTTTAATGCATTGATAACTAGGACAAATTAATTGAGTCTAACAATTCAGCTTTCAATCCATGTTGGGGAGTAACAGGTCCTGTGTGGCAAGCAGTACAAAACAATTACAGCAGCACATTGGCTAAAGTTATTGTTATCAAATCAAAATCAAATTATTATCGTTATTAATCACTGATGTGGTATCAGACAATCAGTGCACAGAGCCACTGTACCTCTTCTTATAGGTACTGTGTGCTCTCGTGCAGGAACATGGGGAAGGAGTACTGCATTTCTGCAACCGGAGGAGGATGGCACAATAAAACAACACTACTCTAGAAATATAGAAACATAGACTTTGATGGCAGATAAGGACCACTTGGCCCATCTAGTCTGCCCATTTCTCTACCTACAGGATAGGCCACAGATCCCAGTTAACCAACAGCCTATTTCTTCCTATCCCTCACAAGAATTGCCTTATGTCTGTCCCATGCATTCTTGAATTCTCCCACAGTTTTAGACCCCACAACCTCCTTAAGAAGGCTGTTCCATGCATCCACTACTCTCTCTGTGAAAAAATACTTCCTCACATTGCCCCTGAGACGCTCCCCCATCTTTAAATTGTGTCCCCTTGTTCTTACATCTCTTTTCTGAAAGATGCTACTCTCTTGGACTTTGTTAATTCCACTGAGGTACTTAAAAGTTTCTATCATGTCCCCCCTCTCCCTTCTTTCCTTAAGGGTATACATATTAAGCTCCTTTAGTCTCTCCTCATACGGCTTCTCTTGCAGACCCTGTACCATTTTAGCTACCCTCCTCTGGACTGCCTCTATCCTGTCTATGTCCTTGCAGAGATGGGGTCTCCAGAACTGGACACAGTACTCCAGATGGGGTCTCACCAACTGTCTGTACAGATGGATAACAACTTCCTATTTTCTGCTGGTGATACCTCTCCCTATGCATCCCAGTATACCCCCAGCCCTCCCTACTGCTTTCTCACATTACTTGCTAACCTTATGGTCATCTGATATGATTACCCCCAGATCTCTTTCCTTTTTTGTTGTTAATACTACCTCCTCCTCATTGTGTATTCTTCCCCTGGGTTCTTGTTTCCCAGGTACATTATTTTGCACTTCTTTGCATTGAATCCTAGCTGCCATACTTCTGACCATTTCTCCAACCTTGCCAAGTCTCTTCTCATCCTTTCCATGCCTGCTTGTGTATCAACCCTGTTGCAGATCTTTGTGTCATCTGCAAAGAGTCATACTTTTCCTTCCAGTCCCTCTGCAATGTCACTTATAAAGACATTAAAAAGGACTGGACCCAGTACTGAACCCTGCGGTACCCCACTAGTAACCCCTCTTTCTCCATAGTGGACTCCATTTACAATTACCTTCTGTTTCCTGTTGTCCAGCTAATGTTTTACCCAGGCTACCACCCTGGGACCCACTCCCAGGCTGGTTTATTTGACTATTAATCTTTTGTGTGGGACTGTGTCAAATGCCTTGCTAAAGTCCAGGTAAGCCATGTCCACAGCCCCTCCCTGGTCTACTACTTTGGTCACCCAGTCAAAGAAATCTATTAGATTCGTCTGACATGACCTTTCTGCTGTGAACCCATGCTGCCTTGGGTCCTGTGCCCCACTGGCCTCTAGGTACTCAACAATTTTTTCCTTCAGAAGTGACTCCATCACTTTCCCTAAAACAGAGGTCAAACTGACAGGTCTGTAGTTTCCTGCCTCTGTCTTGGTCTCACTTTTGTGAAGGGGAATCACATCTGCCTTCCTCCAGTCCTCAGGTACCACACCATCCTCCCATGATTTATTAAAAAGAGTAGCCAGTGGTTTCACTAGTTGCCTCCTTAATTCTTTTAGAATTCTGGGGTGAATTCCATCAGGCCCCATTGCTTTGTCCACCGTCAATTTTTGGAGTTCTTGCAGAACCCCTTCTTTTGTGAAAGGACTGGGATCGACCCCTCCCCCCATCAAGAGTGCTTCTGTTAATTGGATTAGGCACTTCTCCCTCCTCTCTTGTGATTACTGAGCAAAAATATTAATTCAGTATCCCTGCTTTTTTACTGTCCCCCTCTGCCCACCCACCATTCATTCTATTCATTCTTACTATCCCTCCTTTGTCTTTCTTCATTTGCTGATGTACCTAGAAAAGGTTTTATCCCCCTTTTTAACCGAGTTGGCTATCTTTTCCTCAGTTTGGGCCTTTGCTATTCTGACTCCTCTCCCTGCTTCCTTCTGCCTTAACTGGTACAGCTCTCTGTCCTGCTCCTTCTGTGTTTTCTTGTACTTCCGGAATGCTATCTTTTTCTTCCTGACTTTCCCAGCCACCTCTTTTGAGAACCATAGTGGCTTTTTCTTTCATTTTGATTTGTTTGTTTGCTTCACATGAAGGCTTGTTTCCTCTGTGATGGCAGTTTTGATGATTCCCATTGTTGCTCCGCCCCTCCTTCTAGCCTGTTTGCTAGTGCTTTTCTGAGGCACTCTCCCATCTTGCCAAAGTCATCCATCCTGAAGCCCAAACTCTAAACTGATTATAAATGTAGTATTAGTAAGTTTTTTATTCATAATTTATATGAACAAAAGATAAGCTCAATTGAGCCTAGGGTCATTTACAAAGTGGTCCTCCGCGAAAACAGCAGTTTTACAAATCCATAAATAGTTGACAATACACATACGGTTACTACATATAGCACAGTTATAACATCCAGAACATCAGTGTTCAATTTAAAAGTCATCTAACTCACACAATTCACATAAAAAAAGCTAATAATGCAAGCTAAACTGGAGTGATATCTAATAAGGTAATACTGCCTCAGGGATGTCTCTTATGGTGTAAGAGATTCCTCTTGTTAGGTTTGGTCAGACAAAATCTCTCATCTTTACTGTATTCTCTGCTTGCTGAAACCTCACTATTAGAGTCTCTTATACCATCACAGGCATCCCTAGGAGACCCTGTTAAATTACTGTAACAAATCTAACACATTAAGCCAAACTTAACCACCCTTTAACAACAGTGGCTTGGTTACTCAAAAAAGGCTTGGAAACTTGGAAACAAGAGTTCTATAACCACAGGACAGATGTCATGTTATATGTACCCCACTGGTGATGACTCAGTATTGTTATTTTACCAACTACTGCAATAAAACATTTATTTATACTTGGAACAGGATTTATAGTATATTCCTTACAACATACACTGTAGTTACTGTATAACTACAATGTAACTGCATTGCAATTGCAATGTAGTTACCTGAAAGAAAGATGTAACTACAGTGTAATTACCCTGTTGCATGTAATTAATGATTACCTACCCCACAGTTATACTGAAAGTGACACTTAAAGTATATCTAAGTGGATGCTGGGATACAAACTCTGGGGCACCCACTATCATTAAACCCTAGGGCTAGCTACTGGAGCACATGGATGTCCTATTCTGGAGTGCATCAGGGACTCTGTGGCACATAGGGAGCCCCCACAGCTGAACAGCAGCAAACAAAAAAAGCTTTGGAGAAAGCTTGAGCATGCTCCTTTGAATTGCTCTGGGAGAGGGCATGGTGAGAGTCAATCTGTGCCCTGCTAAACCTCAGGCTATGGCCATGCAAGAATGGCAGCAGGAGAGGCAGACTGGGTAGACTGAGGAACACCTTCTCAGAGGCACAAGCTGATGACGTATGTCCCGCAGCACCCTGGACATGGCCCCCTAGGACTCAATCCCAGTCGCATTCCCTCTGGCACCGGGCCTTCTTTGTGACTCCTATCCTGCTTCACATCTCCACTGGTACAAGACATTTTCCACCACTATCGGACAGTGGCCCATTAGTCTGCCAACTTCCTGTCCCAGTCACACGCCTGCAATACTAACTGCATATGGTGCCCTCTATCTCTTATTGTTACCGCAGCCAGCTGCCTACTCAAGCTGCTCGTTATATGAATATTATCTCAAAGTATGTTATAACTGAGTATCTTTATTTTTTCTTTTAGTTGTTTTGGTTGTTTACTGTGCATTCTTTTACTACCTCTGTATGTATGTTGACCCTCATCCTTTGATGTGGAACCTTTGTAAATGAGCATTTTCTGCTCAAAGGTATTTGTAATCCGAGAATGTAATAAATAAAAAAATAAATAAAAAGCTGTAAAGCTGGCAGACACCCATATCACAGCATAAGTATACTACTACAGGTGGAATAGTTCCAACCCCTAGAGCTTCTCAACGAAAATGCTTAGGGCATTTGGCCCAGAGCAGTGTCCATTCCATGGGGGAGAGAGACACAAGCTCAAAAAGGTTCTCCGGAAGGAGACAAGACTCACCAAGAGCCAGTGAAAAACTCCTGAAGGACCAGCAAAGCAGCAGCACTTGGCACCTGAGAAGCAGTGATGGCCCAAGTAGGATGAGCAGGTAGGGCAGATGCCAGAACAGGAATGCAGACCAAAAGGGGGAAGGGTTGTGGTAAGGTGAAATAACAAACAAACTGAGCAATGCAGAAAAATCCAAAAAGGTGAACAGTAAAATGACTGGTAGCACGATGACTGGACACCTGCAAGATTACTAGGGTCCACAGAGTGAACTCCTCTGTTTAAATAAGTGCACCGTACTGTGGGAATGTCTGAATGAGATTTCCCACTAAACCACTGGCGTAGCCTTTGTATTCTAATCAGAACCAGAAAAGCTTTGCTTGTTCCCATAAAGAGCACAACAGCTGTCTTTGTACTGGTTCAGAAAAATAAAGCTTGTTTAATTAATACATCATACCAGTCTCCATATTGTTTCTGTCTTAACATCACCAGGGATCATCAGCCTGGTAAAGAACATAAACTTGTCAGCAGAGAATAACCTTAAATTTATTGCCTGCTATTGCTAATCTTTTTATTGGCAGAAAAAATGTTTCTCCAATTTTTTTTAATGTTGACGTGGTCTACAGTACTGATCCCAAACCCTCCCTTGCTAGACTGGACCCCTCTTCCACTCTTTCTATCATTTTTCACAAAGCTGCCTGCCCCATTCTCACCACTGTTTTCTTTTCTTTTTAAATAAAGTATTTTCTTCTGCTGACCAGGCAGGAAGTGATTAGCAATGCTCCCACACCCTCTGATTGTTATCCACCTCCCCCCATACTAGATCTGTCACCCATGGATTTCCTCCTATGGTGGTCCAGGAGAGGTAGGGCCACCCTCCTGGGTACATAATCCAGAAGTTTTGTGGCCAGGTGATAGTGCAGGCATAAGGAAAGTGGGCATGACTTCACAAAGTCCACCTGACACATTTTCTCACAAGACCCCTGCCACAGTGGTACATAGGTGTGTGTGTGTACCTGTGGAGGCACACATGCAGCACGGAACTGCTACCCCTCTCTTCTGTGACACTCACACCTGCACTGCCACCAGACCTTCACTTAGTGACAGCCAAAGACTGAGATGGCGAGCCCCCTTCCCAGGAGAGGAGAGCAGTCCTTGGGACACTCAATCTTCTGCACCTTCGGTTGACCTCTGCCAACCTGAATCCACTCCCAAACCCAGGTCACAGGTGTGGTAGGTGGTAACTCTATCTCCAAGCCACTGGGCTGGTTTCTGTTATGATTTCATTGGCCCTTCTCTTCCCTTGGAATCAATTGCGTGTCCAACTGTATCTCCTGTCTTAAAATTCTGGTCCTTCTCCCTTCCCTGCAACTGTACCTCTCCATTCCTCTCATTTCCTCTCCTCCTCCTCCTCCTCCCTCCTCTGATCCTCTAAAACCATTGTCTTTCTCCTACCCTGCTGCAGGACCTCAGCTAGACAGATCACCTTCTACTATCTACCTCTCCACTGAAATAACCTTCCCTCCATTATCTGCATCTTCTAATCCTCCTCCTCTTCCACCATTAATTTCTTGCATTGTACCTTTACTGCTCATGTTGGTTACTGTTCCTAACACCCCTTTCTTTTGAGAAAGCTATTCCCACTCTCCTTTTTGACTTTACTGCACTCAGCCCTACTCCTAACCAAAGTCAGTCATAAGCTGATACATGTAAGCAAAAAGTTACAGCAAGTTGCAATGAAAGATTTTAATGCATGCTCCAAGGGAGTAAAATGTGAGGCAAAACTCAAAGTGCACTTACACCCATGGGAAGTGCATTCAAATTATTGAATGCACACCCTGGAATGGCCAATTGCACATATAAAAAGGCTCACTACTCTCATGCATAATATGTAACATGAAACCATTTTAAAGGAATTTTTTTTACACAAAATTATTTCTTTAAATACAATTTAAATAATAAAATATATGTATGAAAAAGCCCCTGATTTTATTTATTCAATTTTATTTATTTCTAAAGTTTTAACAGGAAAGACATACTGAGCAAAAATTGCTTGGGCAGGATTTTCAAAGTGTTGGACAAGGCTTGCGTCCAGACCTGTGCCATGACACTTAGGTTCTTGTAGTGAGCCAAATCCTTTGCCGCAACTGTGCCTAATTTTAAAACTCAGGCACAGTTGTGGCTGTTTCTACAAATTACGGCTGCTTGAGTCAAATATCTGGTGCAAGCTCCATAAAAACAGCCCCCAGGATTGCTGCAAGTTAGGCCAGAAAAAGTTGGTCTAACTTGTGGCAACTGCCATATGGGATATAAAATCCTGTTAGATCACCGCAAGTCCCATGTGCCGTTATTGTCACTGCACTGGGGCTTGCGGCAATGTAAGATATTTGAAAATCCTGCCCCTTGTTTCCAGACATGTCCTAGGGGAGTGGGTGGTGGGAGTACTACAATACGTTTTTTCTTTACATTATTATTCTTTGGTATCCAGGTAAGGTCCACTACGCAAAAGTGCCTATCTTCAAGGGTGCCTCACGACCACTGGGTAGGTTAAGCGACTTGCTCAGAGTCACACGTATGCAAGTGGAGGTTGTGGGACTCAAACCCAGGTTTGCTGGATGTACCAAGCTCATTCACAGCTCATTACTCTAACCTCTAGCCTATACTGCCAGCTCAACAATTACAGCAATTAGGTTACAAAAAATCCCAACAAAACAATTTAACAGATAGTAATAAAATGAACAAGTTATAAAACAAACAGTGCAGAAGGCAGCAAAATGGTAGGGTGAACAATGCACTAGTGGGTTTTGTACTAAAAGTGCAGATGGTGACCAAAGCTATAGGGTGAACAAGGCACTAGTGGTACACTAGAGGACTTAGCAATGAAAGTACAAATAGCAGTCATATTTGTAGTGTTAACAAGGTGCTACTTATTATAGTTCAGCAGGCAGGAAAGAGTGATGGAAGTCAGGGGTCGGGCGCTAAATTATTTTGATGCAGGGGCAGAGGGGGATGCGGAATTGGGGGGAGGGAATAATACAGCCAAGATCAGGTGCAACTGCAGGAGCGCGTAGTGAATTCAAGGAGGTGCGATAAGTAAGTGGGAGGAAGAATCAATAGAAGTACAAATGATAGGGGGTGAGAGCTCCATAGTTGGGGGAAGTGAAAGGGGAAACCAGCTTGCCCTGTGGAAGATTTTACTAAGGGGAAAGCAGGGAGCATGTTCCTGAGTTGAAAAAGAAGTAAGAAGTAGATGGGGGGAGGGGGATTGTAGAGGGAGGAAAGGTGGTGGGGGAAGGGGTCTAAGCCAGAATTTAGTAGAGATAAAGGTAGTGCAATGAATAAGGTGTGTGGCATCAAAGGAAGGAAAGGAGAGGGAGGAATGCAGTGAACAGTGGTAGGTTTCTGGGGGCAATCAGAGGAAAGCAGCAGGAGTGAAAGAGAGGGTTCAATCTGGCTAAGGTGGATTGGAAGCAGCACTGTAGGAAATATCACTACAGCTGAAGATAGGAAAAATCATCTTCAGGACGGTCTCTCTATAGGCCAGAAGCGAGACACATGCTTTATTCCTGTAAAGCACACCATGTCTGGGAAGAAGCTTCTGATGGATGGCATCTGCATGTACTGAGAAATCAAGATGACAATCTGACCGCAAACCAAAATATTTAAAGTAGGAGACATCCTGAGTTGCAGCACCATCAAGTGTGTGGAGGAAGAGGAGAGAGCAGCAAGTCTCTGCCTTGTGCCATAAGTATGGAGGTGATGATTTCACTGGAACCAATGCTGCATATTGTTGAAGCCCAGTTGGAGCTTGGTCAGGAGGTCAGAGGCAGAGGAGCCAGAAGCACAGACCACTGTCATCTGAATATGTACATACATGTGAATGGACACAGAAAAGTAGGCAGAGAGAAGATCATTCAGGAATACAGATAACAGAATAGAGCCAAGGACTAGACCCTTGGGGCAAACCAGAACAGAGGGAGTGAAGGGGAGAGGGCGTCACCAATATGGACAGCTTGAGACCTGCCCTCAAGGTAGGAGCACAACCATGCAACTGAGACAGTAAGTACTGCAGACTAAAGCTTGTTCAGAAGGACAGGATGGGCAGCAGTGTTGTGGGCTTTGGCCAGGTTGACATAAATGTTGAGGTAAATTTGTAGATAATGATGCTTTTTCACCTCAGCAATAAGATCCAGCACCTGACTGTGCACTGCTTTTTTTCTAATATATGGTCAGGTGATCTTGATCATTCAATGGATCAAAGAAACATAGAAAACGTCTGCAGAAAAACATCATTGGTCCATCCACTCTACCCAGTTTGACCCTATCCTACCCGGGACCCAATGTCTAGTCAGAGTTATTGCCCTCCTCCCTCTTGCCACCTGCCCTACTGTTTTCCCCCTGTAGAACTATTAAGCCTTTTGCTTGGTCTCATCCATGCTTAAAACCATTAATGGTTCTTACACCCTCTACCTCTGCTGGTAGGCTGTTCCACAGCTCAGCCACTCTGTAAAATACAACTTTCTCACATCTCTTTTAAGTCTCCCCATCACCAGCTGACTCCTTAACTCAGTTCATCCATCAAAGGCTTGGTCTCCTCTACTGCCTGGGCAATTCCCTCTTTGGCAAAGCGCGACGAGCCATTGCCAATTGCAACCTCGTCACCTCCATCCTGTACGGTGCCCCCCTGTTACAGTTCCTGCGACAGATGGAACTAAACAAACTCTCCATGCTCTAGAACAGAGTGGCTCGCTTTGCAACTGACTCCTCCCCTATGAGGCACCACTGTGAGGCCCTCGTGGACCTCAGCTGGCCCTCCCTACGGCACAAACTGGCATACTCTGCTGCCTGCCTGGCCTTTAAATTCTCCTTCTTTGGCCCTCCTCCACATCTTCATGGGCTGCTCACTCCAAAAGTCCAGTGCTGAACCCTGCAATCCTCTGCAAGTCGCCCCCTCGATATCCCCCGTGTCCGCACCAACCAAGGCAAGCGATCCTTCCAATACGCTGCCTCCTACCTATTAAATACCCTCCCAGCAAGTCTGGTTGACAAGTCTACTCTCCCTGTGTTTAAGTCCGGCCTCAAAGTGTATCTCCTGGAACTCAGCCTCTGTGGTTGTAATCGCTAGCCCCCAGACTGGGCCTTCTCCCTTGCTACCACCAGCTTAACCACACCTACTCCCCCCAAGAATCTCTTATGAAATAATGTTAAATGTACTGTGTACCTATCTTAATACCTGTGAACCGTGTGAAACCTGATGACTCAGGGCTAAATGTTTGATTCCTATCATGTATCTGCTGTGACTACTGCATATTGATACTAATGTATGTATTCTCTGTAACTAACTCCGGTTGCCCCTGAAAAAGGGACCTTTGGTCTCAGTGGGTTTACTCAGTCACCAAAATCTAAATAAATAAATAAATATTCCTGTACTCTTGGTCTGCCTGTCCTGCTCAATATTTTTTCGTAATTTACCTTGTTCATTCGTTTCAGGAACTTGAAGGTCTCTATCATATCTCCCCTCTCCCTTCTGCTCTCCAGTGAGTGCATATTCTGGACCTTAAGTTGATCTTCATAGTATCTGACCTGCTGGCCCTGAATCATTTTTGGTTACCCTTTACTGTACTCTTATTTGCCTGTCTTTGTCTTTTCTTAGATGGGGTCCAGAACTGGACACAGTGTAGCAGTTGCAGCCTCCCCAGTGATCTACAGGGAAGCAAGATCACCTTCTTCCTCATACTGGTAAATCCCCTCCTGATACATCTTAACATTCTGTTTGCCTTGCAGTAGGCCTTGTTACATTGGCTAGATTGTTTTAGGGAATCACTTATGATGACTCCCATATCCCTCTCCTCAGTGGTATTATCGAACTTAACCCCTCCCATCCACCATTCTGTCCAGGGGTTTTTGATCCCTATGTACATTACCTTGCACTTTTTGGTGTCAAATTTCAACTGCCAAACTTTGGACCATATCTCTAATCTTTTCAGGTCCCTCTGCAGCTTCCTGACTCCTTCTTCACTGTCTACCCTGCCACGGAGCTTAACGTAATCTGTGACGAGACACATCCTTCCTTGTATGCCTTTCACTATGTCACTGATGTACTTATTGAAAAATCACTGGGCACAGAACTGAACCCTGTGACTCTCCACTTGTGACCTCCCTCTCCCTTGACTTGACTCTGTTTAACACTACTCTCTGTTGTCTCCCCCTCAGTCAGCTCCCACTCATCTGACTAGATCCTCCACTGTCCCAGATTCTCCATCTTCCTTAGCAACCTTATGTGTGCCAAAGAGTCCAATGCCTTGCTGAAGCTGAAGTAGAACAAAACCACAGCCTCTTCCTTGTCCACTGCCCTGGTTACCCAGTCAAACAACACATTCAGGGTGGTCTAACAAGACCTCCCTGCCATGAACCTGTGCTGCATACCATCCTGGAGCCTAATTCTCTCCAGGCAGTCCACTAGGTTTTCTTTGACTAGTATCTCTATTAGTTTACCTGCTGTGGAGGTAAGACTAATGGGCCCATAGTTTCCCTGTTGCTCTTTGTCTCCTTCCTTGTAGATTAAGACTATGTCCACTGCCTTCAATCTTTTGGAACCATCCCTGACTGTAGGGAGCTACTGAATAGCCTGCCAGGGGTTCAGCCAGTTCTGATGACAGTTCTCTGAGCACCCTCAGGTGCATCCCATCTGGCCCTGGAGCCTTCTCTGTTTTTAAGGCTGCTATTTCTTTTTTGACCCTTTACACAGAAATACAGAAGCATAGATTTTGTCATCAGAAAAGAACCCTTAGGCCATCCAGTCTGCCCTTTGTCCCTGCCTATTCCATCACCACTGACACTAGTTAATCAAAGTTGTCACTCCCTCCCCCATTCCTCTGCCTAATATGCCCCTATGCTTGAAGCTCTCCACAATCTTTGCCCCCACTACCTCCTCAGGCAGGCAGTTCCAGTTATCCACCACCCATTCCATGAAGAAGTATTTCTGCATTTCACTCTTCGACTTTAACCTGTTAGCTTCAGTGCACGCCCCCTTGTTCAAGTGTCTTCCTTTCTCTGAAATAGACCCTCCACTTGCACCATGTTCATTCTTGTGAGGTACATGTATGTTTCAATCATGTCCCTTGTTGCTGTCCTCTCTTCTATGTAGTATATATTGAGTTCCTACATCCTTTCCTTCATTGTATAGCTTCTTGTCCAATCCCCCCAACATTTTAGTTGCTCTCCTCTGTACAGCCTCCACCATTTCAATGTTCTTGTAGAGGTGCGGTCTCCAGAACTAGACACAGTACTCCAAGTGGGACCTCACCAGTGAGTGATACAATAGCAGCATCACCCCACTGTTCCTGCTGGAAATCCCTCTACCTATGCACCCCAGCATCCTATTAGCCTTTCCCACTGCTTTGTCACAGTGCCCAACCACCTTGAGGTTATCAGGTACAATGACCCCTGGGTCTCTTACTTGCTTGGTGACTGAAAGCTCCACTCCCCCCATCTTATACACAGCCCCAGGGTTTTGCAGCCCTAAGCTGAGTCTTCATTTAGTTGGAGCAGGAGGGAGAGACTCTAGCTGGTGAGTTTGTGACTGTGTTTATAATTGTATTTGAGGTCTTGCTGCAATTTCTATGTGTTTGTAATTGTATTTGAGGTCTTCTCTTAACTGCCATTTGGGTGCTTTTCTACTAAAAGTTTGGGCAAGATTGAGGGATTCTATCAGACAAGTTTGTGAGTGGAGTGAGGTGTCACTGCCAGAGGACTCCTGGGCTGATTGTCTTTTGGATGCAGCCTGTGGTGTAGTCTTGCCCTCCCACCCACCACCCACCCACCGAGGGCTCGCCCTACGCTTATTGGATGGTTCCCATAGGGCCTTACAACATTCTGCATCCATACCAGAAGTAGCAAAGAGAAGAAGCATAACAAAACACAACAGAAATAAAACATATGTTTGGGGGCTATGAAATAGCCATCTTAAGCAGGCAGTTGATTGAAGAGAGAATCAAACATGATGGGAGTGGTGCAGTGCAATGTTCGTGGAGCAGCTGTCTTCAGGGAGACATTCTGGAGGCTGCGATGCTGCCCTATCTGCAGGCACTTCTGTGGACTGAGGGAGGAGGTTGCCTGTCTCTGAACAGAGTTGGCCAAGCTGAAGGTGGCATCCACCCTGACCCAGAGACCACCAGGTCTACAACCTTTACCTCAATGGATGCCAGGGAAGAGGAGTGATTGGACTACAGTGGGCTCAGGGAGGATATGGGGGGGTCAAAAGCACATCCTCCAACTAGCCCCTCTTAATAATTCTTACACTGTTTTGGAGGAATGGGAAAGCCCCACTCAGGAACCTGAGGGTCCTCCAGGATAGACCCTCAGGGAAAGGAAGCAGGGAACCCCAGAGGAGGGGGAAGCTTCTCATAGTGGGGGACTCTATTGTCCAGGGAGTGGAGTTAGGGTCACCTAGTGGGGGGAGAGAGTGAGGTCAAGTGCCTCCCAGGAAGCACTGCATGGAGGGATGGGAAGCAGATCCATAGGATCGCTACAGCAATAGCTCGGAGAGAGCAGCTGGATGTCATTGTCCACCTGGGGACCAATGACCTGGCCAGGAGAAGGGTGGAGTTAGCCAGAGTCCAGGATGATATCAGGAAGCTGGGGGGAACCTGAAACAGACAACATGCTCCATCTCATTCTCAGAGGTGCTACCTGTACAGGGCACAGGGGAAGCTAGGGCACTCTACATCCATGCCTTCAACTCCTGGTTGAAGGATAGGAGGGTTTTGGCTTCATAGGGGAATGGGGCCTGACCTGGGCAGATGCAGGCTTATATAAAGAGGATGGCCTGCATCAGTCTGAGAAGGGGACCTTGTCCTTTGTGAGAAGTTTAAATGCTTCAGCTGTGAGCATTTAAACTGGCCAAGGGGGGACAGCCAGGAGGGTCAGGTGACTTAGGAACACCCCCTTCCCATGGGAACATTCAGGAACATAAGTTGACTATGGGAACAGCTAAAGCAGGCAGGGAGGGGCAGGCAAGTGAAGAATGTATAATGAGTTGAAAAGGGGGCAAGAGCACATAGGAAAGGAAACTGAGGTGGGAGAAAATGCTGGAGAAGGAGAATAAGAGCAGAGGGAGGGCAGACTGTAAAACATGGAAGGTCATGCTAACAAATGCCTGTAGCCTAGGAAATAAGGTTCCAGACCTGGAGGCCTTGTTGGGAGATGCAGACCTTGACATAGCAGCAATAACAGAGACTTGGTACTCTGCTGATCATGGCTAGGAAGTCAATGTACCAGGCTATACATTGTTCAGGAAGGACAGGAGGGGTTAAAAGGGTGGGGGAGTGGCCTTGTATGTCAGAGATGATATAAAGGCTACAGAAGTTATAGGAAGACAGGTAGAGGCCAAGGTAATGTGGGTCACCCTGGAGCCAGATGCTGGAACAGCAATATGCACAGGGGTTATCTACAGACCTCCGGCACAGAGGGAGGAAGTAGACGGAACTAGCCGAGAACATACAGGACATGGCAGCTAAAGGCAAAATCCTGCTACTGGGGGATTTCAATATGCTGGAAATGGATTGGGCCATCCAGATGGCTATTTCAGCCAGAAGCACAGCCATCCTTGAATCCCAGCAGGGGGCTGGACTCAGGCAGCTGGTGCATGAGCCAACCAGGAACAAGTCAGTTTTGGTTCTGGTATGGACCAATGGGAACAGAGTCAAAGAAATACAAGTGGAAGGGCAGTTGGGGTCCAGTGACCACCACATGGTGTGGTTCAACATGGAGACATGGACTCAGTTAAGCCACACAAGGGCAGGAGTATTAAGATTTCAAGAGGGCAGAGTTCACTGAAATGGGTAGATGTATACAAGCAGTCCTGGGGAAGGGAGATGTAATAGAGAGGGATAGAAAAACAATGGGAGAAACTGAAAGGAGCCATAGTGGATATAACAAACCAATGCGTTAGGATAGTCGCCAAAGGGAAAAGAAGAAGGAAACCACTATGGTTCTCCAAAGAGGTGGGGGACAAAGTCAGGGCTAAAAGGCTGAGTTTCGGGAAATATAAGGGGAGCCAAAGGGAGGAGGACAGGGAGGTGTACTTTGAATGTCTAAGGGAAGCAGGGAAGGCTGATAGGAGGGCGAAGGTGCAGACAGAAGAGGGCTTAGCACAGTCTGTAAACAAAGGCGATAAGGCAATTTATAGGTACATCAGTGAAAGGAGAAAAAATGTGGGGGTGGGGGATTGTGAGGCTAAAAGGGGAGAAGGGAAGAGTGTAAGGAGGGAGATCTGGACAAGGCAGAAATACTGAACAAATACTTCTGCTCAGTATTCACAAAGGTGAGGGAGGGTCAAGGACAACAGTTGGGTTGCAGAGGTAATGGGGGTGAACACCAGTCCATTCACAGTGGAGAGAGCTCTGAAAGAACTTGCAAAGCTGAAGGTAGATAAGGCCAAGGGGCCAGACGGCAGTATTGGGTAAGTTACTTTAAAAAAGTAATCAGTTACAGTTACTAGTTACTCTCAAATAAATGTAATCAGTTACAGTTACTGATTACTCTGTCATAAAAAGTAATCAATAACTGTAACTGTAATGCATATTACTTTTCATATTACTTTTGATAACTTGTTCTAGGAAGCTCAGTGCTTGCCAGTGAATTCATTTTTTTTTTCCAAAATCAAAACTGTCTCCTTTGGCCTACATGTGCTTACTAGTCACTCCTACCACCTAAACCTCCTTTATGACCCATGCAAGCCCCTAACCCCTGGCCTCCATAAATACACAGGTTTGATGATAGCGATGTAGTAACCATGTACAACCCTCCCCCGCAACACACACACACACACACACACACACACACACACACACACACACACACAGAGCAACTAATAAAAAGCCTGGCACAGCGGTTTGTCAAAAACAAGTCAGAGCATGCCCTGACCCCCTCCCAAATGTAACAATAAACATATATTTTTCAACCTGGATTGGTAACTTACTATTTGACTTCAAAAACTAGAAATTGGATTTTAAATGAAGGGTGCTACTGTGTACAGCAGGACCCTGAGGTGAATACTAAGAGACCTCCACTCCTTTTGAAATCAAAATAGTAAGTTGAATCCAGGTTGAAAAAATATAGTCAAGGTGAGTCAGGGTGTGCTCTGACTTGTTTTTGTTGATGTATGACATACAAAGTAGCACCCCTTAATTAAAATCCCAATTATAGTTTGTGAATGAGCAAGGGTGAGCAGTTAATTAAGCAATAATGCATGACAGGGTGTGGGTTGTGCTGGGATAACCTCACACCTGGGTGGTTGAGCACAAGGCCATAGGCAGAGTGCATCCAACATCACAGAAGTGAGGTTATCCAAGCACAACCCATACCCTGGTGTGCATTATTGCTATTATACAATGGCTCATTGTTAAACAAAATAATGAAAAAAAAAATGAAAAATGTTTTTAGTAAATTTTTAGTGTGGCAATGTATCTTTGTTTCTGAAGAGTAGAGCAAATAAAGCTAAAGAGAATCAATACAGTGAGGTTGTGCTGGGATAACCTCACTGTGCTAGGGACACACTGAGCAATCAGAGAACAGGAAATGGTTTTGCCATTGTATAATACTGGATTTGGCAAAGTGCTTTTTCTACCCGGTGTGTTTCTTGTTAATTATGTCTGTTGATTATTCATATGACCAAGATCACATAATTCAATCCAGGGTACAGAATATAGAGACCACACAGATTATTCAACATTAGGATGTGAGGTAGTCCTATTTGAAATCTTGCCTATTCCAAGAGCAAATCTTTCCCAACAATGTAAAATGAGAGAAATAAATAATTGGTTAAGATGTTGGTGTCTTAAACAAGATATACAATGTATAACTAACTGGGAGGACTTTTATGGTAAATCAAACCTCTATTGTTGGGATGAACTCCATCTCAGCAGGAGGGGTAGTAGGCTATTGGGCGAAAGCATAGTGCATTCTATCAATAGTTGTTTAAACTTCCAGCAAGGGGGGAGTTGCATGTTCTAGATACAACTCTTGAACCTCAATTTTTCAACTATTCTTCAAACTCTGCATCCATAATCAACCGTAAATTCCCCCAAACGAACACTACTGGTGTCATTTCTAAACCAAATATAAATATTATATTAACTAATGCCAGAAGTCTACGTAACAAAAAAGAAGAACTTACTTACATCCTTCAAGCACAAAAAATATCAATTTGTGGAGTTACTGAAACTTGGTATAAGGATGAAGACTGGAACACTGACATAAAGGGATATAGTAAGTTTTACAAAAACCGAAATGAAAATAAAAAGGGAGGAGGTGTTGTATTATACATTGATGAACATTTGAAAGCAAACACAATTAAAACTAAAACAAGTAATAATGAGAGATTATGGGTCAAAATTTTTCTCCCCCATAGTCCACTAGTAATTTGGCTAGTATATAGATCTCCTAGTTTAACTAATGATGAAAATCAAAGTTTAATAGAAGAAATATCTGAGGTACACATTGATACTCCCTATATACTGATGGGTGATTTCAATCTTCCAGCTGTCAACTGGGACAATTATACATCAGCTTCAAATACTGAAAAGATGTTTATGGATACTTTTCTTGAATCTAACCTAGAACAAATAGTTAATAAACCTACCCGTGGTAACAATATCCTTGACATTGTACTTACCAATGTTAATGCGAAAATTGATAACATCAAAATACTTCCTCCTCTGGGTGATAGTGATCATTGCAAGGTCAACTATGAATACATAGCAGACTTTCCAAGCACAAATGGCATTACTAAAATCAAAAACTTTAATAAAGCAAACTATAAAAAAAGTAATGATTTTTTATCTTAATGGAATTGGGAGATGGAACTAAATAACCTAAATTTATTACAAATTTGGGATTTAATTAATAACAAAATCAATATTTGTCTCTCAAATTGGGTTCCTTATAGAATGAAGTACTGCAACAATAAACGTGTCCCTCTTTGGTGGTCCTCAAAATTAAGAAACAATTACAAAAAAAAAAGAAACTATATAGAAAATATAAAAAGTTAATTCCAACAGTCTCTGGAAAATACAAAATTGCAGCCAAAAATTAAAACACATGATTAAATCATCTAAATCTAAAATTGAATTCAACTTAGTTACTAAAGTTAAAGACAACAAAAACAATTTTATAATTATATTGGTTCCATGAAAGAAAGAAATCATACAATTGGACCCTTTAACATCAATGATATACCTATTTTAGATTAAACAACTACTGCTACAATTCTAAATGAGACATTTCTAAAAGTTTTCGAAACTAAGGAAGCTGCAAATATGCCTCTTCTAGTAAATAATTCTAGTTTTCCTATTTTTACAAAAATGGAGGTTGCAAAACAAATTAAATCTTTAAAATCAAACAGCTCTCCTGGTCCTGATGGTATTCCACCCAGATTTTTACAAAAATTAGTCATTCAATTTCTGATCCTCTAGCCGTGTTATTTAATTCATCAATCAGAGAAGGTAAAGTTGTTCAGGCTTGAAGGGAGGCTATAGTTACACCCATATATAAGGGTGGATCCAGACATGACCCTAAGAATTATCGGCCCATAAGCCTGACTTCCATCATTGGCAAAATTATGGAAAGATTGCTTAAAGCCCATATTATAGATCATTTAGAAAGAAATAAAATAGTAGATATCTTTCAACATGATTTTGTGACTGAAAGATCAGTTTTGACCAACCTACTACATTTTTTTGAACCAGTAAGCGCTGCCTTGGACTTGGGCATTCCGGTAGATGTAATATTTTTGGATTTTTCCAAAGCTTTTGATAAAATATCACATAAAGTCTTACTACAAGAATTGGTCAAAATTAAGTTGCAACCTAATATTATAAACTGGATACAGTCATGGTTGGAAAACAGAACTCAACAGGTATCAGTCAAGGGTCACCTGTCTGCGACGGGTGTGGTGACTAGTGGTGTTCCCAAGGGCTCCGTCCTGGGTTCAATACTGTTTAATATTATGGCCTCTACACTGCCTACTACTGATAAGATATGGATCACACAATATGCTGATGACTGTAAAATGGGTAGTTTGGTAAGCACCTTTCATGATAAATGCTCCATACAAAATCATTTAAACAAAATATCAAACTGGGCAAAGGCTTATGGTATGTTTTTTAATGTTGACAAATGTAAAGTCTTACATTTGGGCAAAAATAACATCCCGTTCAATTATTCCTTAAACAATGTTTATCTAAAAAGTATTTTGGAAGAAAAGGATTTGGGTGTCATAATCTCAGATAATTTAACTTTCAAAAAAAATAATATAATGAAAGTTAAAAAATGTAATAAAATAATTGGCTCTATTTTAAGAAATATCAAAAGTAGAGATTCCAAGGTTATTATGCCACTCTACACCAGTCTGGTACGTCCCCACTTGGAATACTTCTCTCAGTTTTGTGCAATAACTTCTATAAGGGGTTTAAAACTCGCTGAGGGTGTTCAGCATAAATTCAAAAAAAAAGTATCATCTTTACATAGTAATAGTTACGAAGATAGATTAAAAAAACTTAACCTATTTTCTGTAAAATACAGACAAATAAGGGATGACTTAATATTAGTATATCAAACCTTAAAAAATGATTATTTAAGAACCACAATTGGACTTACTACTGCCTCCAACGTCAAATCAACTAGGAGTCATGGTTATAAACTCATTGGAGAAAAATGTATATCCACTAGAAGGAGCCTATTTTTCACACAGAGAGTTGTGGGTTTGTGGAATAACTTACCCATAAGTGTCGTTAATAGTGATAATTTAAATACCTTTAAGCAAAGATTAGATAAACATATGGGAAACAAAAAATGTGATTTCCACCCATAGGACATATGGGTGGCGAGCATACAATGGGCATCCTTACATATGCCTTCATTGCTCGTACACTTCTATGAACCTGTGAACCTATGAGTAGTTATAACAGTATATGTAATTCCTTAACTGGCATTATACCATGGACCTCGGACATTGACCAATGAAAACGGCAGGCTGGCACCTTACCTCTGTTGTAAATCCTCTGATAACCACCACAAAAGGTGCCTGCCAGCCGCATCTCAATAACATTAACAAAAAAAATTTAAAATCATTCCGAGCCGCCATCTTCGTTTCCTCGCTAAACGTTGGTGTACTAACTAGCCCTCTACCTGTGCAATCTGTGTTATTCATAAAAAAAAATTAAACAGCCAGAAAAAATCCCTCTAATAAATTCCCCTCAATACCATTTTCGCTGCATACTCGGAAACTCAAAAAAAAAAAAAACACGATCTTGGAAGCTCCACTCTGCCCAGTCGTAGCGCTGAACACATCACACTGTGTATTGCAACCTGACACCTGCTAGCAACATGTTCCGAAATGTAAGATACACAAACTGTAAAAAAAAAACAAAAAAAAACTGAAACTTTGCCTCCTCTCTTTCTCTACGTGAGCAGCAACTAACATTTAATTTTCACACTGCTCTCTCTCTCTCCCCTGACCTGCACCCGCCTGACCTCTCCCTTGCTTTCCATTACAGCACCCTCTTTCGCAACCATCTACAAAGTTTATAAATGTTCATATTGTGCTACATTCACTCATGACCTAAAACAAAAAAAGACTGCAGTCTTAAAAACTAAATATATCTCTCTCTGTTACGAGATTACTAACAGATGACACCCATTTTAGATCGCAATAACGGACTATTTAACTAACACAGGAAGGTTACCACACTAAAGAGTCAAGAAAAACACATCTGAAAAATAAATATAAACTATTTATTGCTCTTTTTTTAATCTTTTCCTTCCAATCCCTTGTATAATCGCACTAAGCCACTCGGGGGTGTGGGGGATTTACCACGGCTGGCGTGGATTTACCCACTCGGCTGCACCTCGTGAGCAAACCACCCAGACGTGGTAAATCCCCTGATAACCCACACCCCCTCATGGCTTATTGCTTAGTTACCACATCCCAGGGGAATAGTCCGTAGTAGAAACATTAATTCCTATAGAAATAGTCCAAGCAAGAACTACGCTGTGGCATAGCCATGGATAGCGCTATGATAAGGTACTACAATATATTAAAAGCTCCATATGGGTTGAACAACACATCACACCAGGTGACAGGTTAATCCATGCTGTAGCTAAGCAGTATTATAATTATTTAGATATAAGAACAAGGAGCATAACTGATGCAATCCCCAGTAGTAAGCCATCCCTTAAAGAGCAGTTCACATTTCAATATAAGCAGAAAAAAGAGCAGAATATTAACATGGTGATGGGGGGACATAACCAATGTTCCCAGAAGTTACATTCTGTAAGTTCCTTAGCAGGAACTTGTAAAAGCTGTATACAACTCAAATGGCACTAGTAAAACAAAACCCTTTAATGGCTAAAAAGACTAGTATGGCACAGCTTGAGCAATAAAGTGTCAACCTACAACTGCTACAACAAAAGTACAGTGGCAAAGAATCACATTTATTTTGTTTATGTTTTTCTTGGGGGCACCTTGAAACATAGAAACATAGACTTTGATGGCAGATAAGGTCCACTTGGCTCATCTAATCTGCCCATTTCCCTACCTACAGGATAGGCCACAGATCCTAGTTAACCAACAGCCTATTTCTTCCTACCCCCCACAAGAATTGCCTTATGTCTGTCCCATGCATTCTTGAATTCTCCCACAGTTTTAGACCCCACATCCTCCTCAGGAAGGCTGTTCCATGCATCCACTACCCTCTCCATGAAATAATACTTCCTCACATTGCCCCTGAACCACCCCTCTATCTTTAAATTGTGTCCCCCTGTTCTTGCACTTCTTTTTTTCTGAAAGATGCTACCCTCTTGGACTTTGTTGATTCCACTGAGGTACTTAAAAGTTTCTATCATGTCCCCCCTCTCCCTTTTTTCCTCAAGGGTATACATATTAAGCTCCTTTAGTCTCTCCTCATATGGCTTCTCTTGCAGACCCTGCACCATTTTAGTTGCCATCCTCTGGACTGCCTCAATCCTGTCTATATCCTTGCAGAGATGGGATCTCCAGAACTGGACACAGTACTCCAGATGGGGTCTCACCAACTGTCTGTACAGAGAGACAACAGCTTCCTGTTTTCTGCTGCTGATGCCTCTCCCTATGCATCTCAGTAAACCCCCAGCCCTCCCTACTGCCTTCTCACATTGCTTGCTAACCTTAAGGTCATCTGATATGATTACCCCAGGTCCCTTTCCTTTTTTGTTGTTGTTACTACTTTCCCCAATTGTGTATTCTTCCCCTGGGTTCTTGTTTCCCAGGTGCATTATTTTGCACTTCTTTGCATTGAATCCTAGCTGCCATACTTCTGACCATTCCTCCAACCTTGCCAAGTCCCTTCTCATCCTTTCCATGCCTCCTTGTGTATCAACCCTATTGCAGATCTTTGTGTCATCTGCAAAGAGGCATACTTTTACTCCAGTCCCTCTGCAATGTCACTTATGAAGACATTAAAAAGGACTGGACCCAATACTGAACCCTGCGGTACCCCACTAATAACCCCTCTTTCTTCAGAGTGGACTCCATTTACAATTACCTTCTGTGTCCTGTTGTCCAGCCAATGTTTTACCCAGGCTACCACCCTGGGACCCACTCCCAGGCTGGTTAATTTGACTATTAATCTTTTGTGTGGGACTGTGTCAAAAGCCTTGCTAAAGTCTAGGTAGACCATGCCCACAGCCCCTCCCTGGTCTACTACTTTGGTTACCCAGTCAAAGAAATCTATTAGATTCATCTGACATGACCTTCCTGCTGTGAGCCCATGCTGCCTTGGGTCCTGTGCCCCAGTGGCCTCTAGGTACTCAACTATTCTTTCCTTTGGAAATGACTCCATCACTTTCCCTACCACAGAGGTCAGACTGACAGGTCTGTAGTTTCCTACCTCTGTCTTGGTCCCACTTTTGTGAAGGGGAATCACATCCGCCTTCCTCCAGTCCTTGGGTACGACACCATCCTCCCATGATTTATTAAAAAGAGTAGCCAGTGGTTTCACTAGTTGCTCCTGTAATTCTTTTAGAATTCTGGAGTGAATTCCATCAGACCCCATTGCTTTGTCCATCTTTAGTTTTAGGAGTTCTTGCAGAACTCTTTCTTCTGTGAAAGGACTGGGATTGCCCTCCCTATCAAGAGTGCTTCTGTTACTTGGATTAGGCACTTCCCCCTCCTCTTTTGTAAATACTGAGCAGAAATATTCATTCAGTATCCCTGCTTTTTCACTGTCCCCCTCTGCCCACCCACCGTTCATTCTATTCAGCCTCACTATCCCTCCCTTTGTCTTTCTATGCTCGCTAATGTACCTATAAAAGGTTTTATCCCCCTTCTTAACTGAGTTGGCTGTCTTTTCCTCAGTTTGGGCCTTTGCTATTCTGACTTCCCTCCCTGCTTCCTTCTGCCTTAACTGGTACAGCTGTCTGTCCTGCTCCTTCTGTGTTTCCTTACAATTCCAGAATGCTATCTTTTTCTTCCTGACTTTCCCAGCCACCTCTTTTGAGAACCATAGTGGCTTTTTCTTTCATTTTGATTTGTTTATTTGCTTCTCACAAGGGCTTGTTGCCTCTGTGATGGTAGTTTTGATGACTCCCCATTGTTGCTCCACACTTCCTTCTAGCCTGTTTGCTAGTGCTTTTCTGAGGCACTCTCCCATCTTGCCAAAGTCAGCCCTCCTGAAGTCCAGTACCCTCACTTTTGTATGGCTTGACTCTGTAGCTGAGTTTAACATGAACCACACTGTTTGATGGTCACTTGTTCCCAGATGGCAACCCACTTCTAGATCTGAGATCCTCTCACTGTCCCCATTTGAGAGTATGAGGTCTAAGATTGCTCCCTCATGAGTGGGTTCTGAAACTAGCTGTCTGAGGCCTGTCACCTGTAGGGCATCAAGAATGGCCCTGCTCTTGGATGTGGCTGCAGCAAATGTGTTCCACTTAACATCTGGCATATTCAGGTCTCCCATGAACAGTATCTCCCCTTTCTCTGCCATTCTAAGAATGCCTTCTATCATATCCTTGTCCATTCCCTCCCCCTGACATGGGGGTCTGTACACAACCCCTGTGCGGATTGTGGTGCCCTTTCCAGTCTCCAAGGTGACCCACAGTGCCTCCCCTCCTCCCTGTTTACTCTTTTGTTCAGCTGATTTTATCCCTTCCTTTACATAGAGAGCTACTCCTCCCCCTCTTCTCCCCTGCCTGTCTCTTCTGTAGGTTATGTACCCTGGTATGTTAACATCCCAGTCATGGTTCTCTGTGTACCATGTTTCTGTGACTGCTACGATATCCAGGCATCCCTCTTCCATCAAGGCCACCAGCTCAGGGAGTTTGTTGCCCAGACTATGGGCGTTGGTACTCATTACCCTCCATTTCCTGATGGCCTTACTCCTTTTTGCCCCATCCCTGTCCTTCTTACTTTTGTCACTTTCTCCATTTACCCCTGCTTTTCTCCCTATTGACACCTCTATGTTGGTGTTTACCACACTTACTACCGTGATTTTTTTTGGGGGGCTAGGATTTCCCTGCTCCTTTCCAGTGCCTCCCCCTTGGCTAGTTTAAATGCTTGACAATGAAGCATTTAAACCTATCACCCAGGATCCTGGTTCCCCTACTGGACAGATGCAGCCCATCATGCCAGTATAGGCTTGCATCACTCCAGGTGGACCCCCAGTCCCCAATGAAGCCAAATCCCTGAGCTTCACACCAGTTTTTCAACCACTGATTGAATCCCATGGTGCAGAACACCCTAGCCTTGAAGCCACACTTCTCAGATACTGGGCTTTCCTGGACAATTCACCCTGTGTCACTGGATGCTTTAAACTCTTTTAGTACTGTGTGTGTGTGTGTGTGTGTGTGTGTGTGTGAAAATAGTAGCTGCTACTCACAAAGTAGTAACTAAATAGGAAGATTGTTGGTCGAATCCTACTGTACTGCTACTGTATTTGAATTTTGAAATTGCTTTCTTTTGCTACTTCTACTGAATGAGTATTCAAGTCCACTGGCAATGCAATAAAAAAGCTACAAAAATTGTGTCGAAGTTTTTTAATAATCAGACCTCTGACCTCTGAAGGTACTAGTAATGCACACTGTGTGTCTTTGTACTTGTTCACACCTATTTAAGAAATCATACTATGCTATTAACAGGCAACCCTGTGCAAACTTGTTGGCTCTGGCCATATCAGCTTTTTGCTCTGAAACACAATTACTGCTTTCATCAGAAATGCTATGCAATTTAGTTTGCTTCATTTACACGTGGATGAATAAAAATCTGAGTTCTGTTTCACTTCACTGACATTTAAAAATGCAGAAGGACAATTGAAAGGGCACACAAACATTTCCTGAGTGCTACAGTATTTAGTGATGTATAAATTCTTAGTATTTCAGGAACTGTCTTGGTAAATTGCGGCCCTGGTAAGGTTATCAGCTTCCTACGCAAAGACACAAGTAATACTGTCACTGTATGTTACACTTAAAGAGCCACTAAACTGTTGGGACAATTTAAATAAACATCACACTGGGACACAATGTGGTTTACATTTTACATCAACCACACCCTATGCCCAGATTGTCTTCTGTCAGCTACACACTTGAAAAGTTTACCATATTGCTGTTCTGTATCAGCTGAATCACAGCCTGTAACTTGTTCTTGCTTGCTTTTCCCCCCAGACAGGTCAGCTTATATTTCAGACACTAGTGGCAGAGGCTAATCAATGGTCTTTTTATTTTGAGAACTTACCAAGTTCATAGGACGCTCCCTCAAAATCCCTAACAGGTAAATTAATAAAATGTTGTAAAGCAGCGTGGGTGCATTTGGGGAAGCAGAGCTGAAGCAGGATGGAGGACACAGGATAATTACAGAGACAGGAAATTATTTCTCTCTTCTCAAGGTCAGTGTTATAAAAAAATGACAACTGCTATAATAATGTACTAATAATAAGTAACTGCTACAGTAAATAATGTGCACTGTTGTAGGGTGGAGTGACAGGCAGTCAGCGAGTTGGTAGGTTACTATGGTGTATCGGTTTATCAGTTGATCACATTCACAGTGTACAATGAAAGATGAAAAGCAGAAAATTAATTGAAACTGTGCTTTTGTCTGCCTCACAACTCACTGACTGACTGTCGTACCACCCTACAACAGTGAACATTATTTACTGCAGCAGTTACCTATTTATAGTAGCAGTTGGTATTTTTTTTTTAATAATGGACCTTGAGACAAGTCAGATAATTTCCAGTCTCTGTAGTTTACCCAGCATCTTCTGTCGCGCTTCGACTCTGCTCCCTCCAAATGCAAGCTGCCTTACAACATTTTTTAATTACCTGTGCTGTACTTTTGCAGACTCGACACTGAAAAACAAGATGTTAATCAGGCTGTACTTACTTAAAGTAACCATGTGGAAATAAACTTTCTTCTGTCTCAATTTTAACTCTTACCTTGCCTGTGTGGTTTGGCTGTCTCCCCAACACTTGCCTCATTATGGACGCAAGAGCGCTTACAAAATATAAAAAAAAAAAAAAAAGAAACATTCTCCGGTCTTCTGCCATGAAGACTGTAGCCTGTTTCTCTCCCCCATGCTTGCTAAGCTGCCTCATTAGCCACACTAGTCAAGTCTGCCAGAACAGGATGTGGACGCGCCAGATGGTCACCAGTGCACACGTTTTTGAAACAGCCCGCCATGAGTGCTCATTGCTCCCCCACACATTCATGCCCCAATCACATCATTGCTACAGGACTTTGCAATAAAAAAGAAAGGTGTGATGGGGCAGGATAATATACTTTGTGCTGTGTCTGATTTCAAAGGTTACTGGTCTGACCGATGGCACCAGTGCCATGCGGTGAACAACAAATGCATAGGAGTCCAGTGCAACACAGATAGTGTGACTCAGTTGTCCTCCACATCCCCCATAAATTCTTTCTTTTTTTTTTCTCCTCAGTAGATTCTGTCTGGAAGTTTCCTTCCACTTGTATGCTATGCTGTACACATTGGCAGGGGGGCCCACCTGGAAATCTCTGGGTTTCCATCCATGCCAGCCTGACCCTTCTGACAACTGTTATTGGGTGTTAAAGTACTTCCTTATTGGCTCAAATTTGTTACCTGTTTCTTGTGGGTCGGAAAATATTAAAATCCTTCCTGCACAGTCTGGTGAAGTTTGATGGGGAATTGAAGTGTCCTTTTAACCCCTTCAAGTCCTGGACATGAGAACCACTGATGATCACAATCAAAGAAAATTATCGCACCAGTATACTGGTTCTTCTCCCCATGTTCTGGATCTATTGGCAACCACCCATGCTCCAGCATCCATGGCCACCCTTGCCCCCTCCTCCTCACTCTTAAAGGGGCCATCCTGTGCTCCCCACCATCCCTCCAACAGTGGCAGCCAAATCAGGAATTTTTGGAAAAGGGAAAGCAAACTCTGAGGTTCTGGGGTGCCCTGTGTGATGTAGACAGCCAGTTCTGAGTGCTGTATGATTTTTTTAAATATAAAATGTATTACTGAATGTCTCTGCTGAAAATCTGATGCTCTAGGAGTGATCTCACCCCCCCAGATTTCAGCTGAAGGATGCAAACCATGGGAAAATGCTGATAGCATGTGAGTTCACACACACTCAGTTTTTAGATACTGTATGTTACATGGCAGACCAGAAGCTAATTACAGACTTGTTTAAGTTACTTTTGTTAAGAGGGAAATCATAAAAAAAGGTTTATGATGTTGAAGAGAAACCCAGGTTATTACACAGGGGTGTGACGTTGTAAATGTTCCTGTGAAGCCTGTGTGAGGGAGGATGCAGCATGGACCAAAAGAAATGTCATTTGAAACATGGAGTCATGCTGAAGATTGCAAAATTGATTCTTTGAAAAGACTACTGTTTTTTTTATAAGATATATATTTTCATATATCCTGACAGAGAGGAGCTAGCTGACCTCCTGAAAAGAGGTGGGGTAAAAGCTAGCTTTTAATTTAGTCTGTTTCACTTCACAGAGACACATTTTTTACCTAGACTCTGACCACGAAACATTTTGGGAGCACTTTTAAGCAAGTATTTAGAGACTAAGTACTGTAGTAGGACTTGTACTGTTTAAAACCTTGTTCTTTTAATAAATTTGTATGTCTTGTGATATAATAGTTCTGTATTGTTGTGTTTTACATATTCATATCTATTATGGTAAATTTATTTTTAGAACTTACTTGGTCTGTCTTTGACTTCTTTTTATTTGTAAGAAAAGTACATGGTTATAGCAGACAATAGACATATGCTTGAATGGTGATATCAAACTGGAAAGAGAAGCGTTTTAAATCTGAGGTCTTTATTAAAGTTTTAAGGATTCATCTCTGTATGCCTGGTTAGGTGCCCATAGGCAAAGATATCTGGCCCCCCCGAAGACAGATATATCTAAGCCTGTGCATTGGGTATGCTAACAAGAGGTTAACAGTTTGAATCCCTCCAGAACTTGAGACCAAAGGTTGACCCAAACTCACAAAACAGATGAGAGTGTTACCTTGTACTGTTCACCGTTCACAAGACTGCACTCAGAGGTTGGCACTTTGGGAGTAGAGGGCCTGACCTGCTGAGTGGGTTTGTGACAGATTGGCTGGCAGCAGTGGCATACTTTTGGTATCACAAGCTTTATTGTTCTGTGTCAGCTTGAAACCGTAAGCTCTCTTGCAAAGAAAGAAAGAAGGCAGAGTTTTATTTTAAAAAGGAAACAGAGTTCTGTTATCACTTTACATACAGTCCAGTTCCTACACATTTTATTTTTTTTTCTAAAGTGCAAGTCAGAGTAGCAGTAGTGAGGGAAGAAGATGTCTTCCGACTACAGCAGGCACATTGTAGATTACGTAAAGCAGTTGTGCAGGGATAGGGGAGTCCCATTTGAGGTGATAGCCAAAAAGCAGAACCTCATAGAGGCCCTGATGTTAGCAGATACCCAGAGCAGTGAGTTACCGACCGTGACTGAAAAGGACAGCAGGGCTACTGTCAGTGAAGGGCCACAGCAGCAGGGGATGGTCACCAGTATCCTGAATCCAGAGGTACTCAAACTGCAAAATTGAGGTGTGCAGAATGGAACTGGAGGCAGAGCGACAACAAAGAGAGGCAGACTGTGAAGAGCGTGAGTGCCAGCAAGCTGCAGAGGAGAAGAGAGAGTGAGAACAGAGGGAGGCGGACCGTGAGGCAGAGCAACAACAGAGGGAGGAAGACCATGAGGAGCATGAGCACCAGTGAGCTGCAGAGGAGAAGAGAGAGTGAGAATGCAGAGAGGCAGAGAAGAGGAGTGCCAGTGGCAACATGAACTGAAGAAGCTACGACTCCACCCAGCGGCACCAGAGCAGGTAAGTGGCTTGGGTTTAACTGGGACTGCAGGACTGGGTTACAAATTGAACTCCAAATTGATAGCCGAGTTTAAGGAAGGGGATGACATGGATGCCTTTTTTAATTCTTTTGAAAAAGTTTGTACCAGGTTGCCCCTGAAAAAGGGACCTTCGGGGCTCAGTGGGCCTACCCGGTCACCAAAATTTAATAAATAAAATGTTTGTATTTAGGCTAAGATTCCTAGAGAGTCTTGGATCTTCCAGCTATCCTCGCTACTTACTGGGAAAGCTTGGGATGCATTGGATCAAATGAACAATGAGGACAGTGATGATTACAGCAAGTTAAAAGCTGCTCTGTTAAAAAAGTTTGAATTAACTGCTAAATTATATAGAGAGCTCAATTCTGTAAGCTCAGGAGAAGCCCTGATATGAGTTAGGAGGAGCTAGCCATGAAACAATGTCAGTTTTTAAAATGTTGGTGGGAAGGAATTGAGGCAACCTCTGTTGATAAAATTGAAAATGTGATTTTATTAGAACAGTTTTATTGGGCATGCCCAGCACAGCTAAAAACCTGGCTAGAGGACCGAGATCCAAAAACAGTGCAAGAGGCTGCTGAACTCTCGGACTGCTATGCCAAGAGCAGACCTGCTCTGAGATTGAATGGGGTAAGCGTAGCAGTACAGAAAGGGAAAAGCGCACCTTCAGGGCAGCTAAAACCCTCAATGCCTCCACCAAAACCAGTTAGCCCCAGGTTTCAGAGAAAAGATTTCTCTGAAGTAAGAAATGCATGTTGGCTGTGTATAGAAACTGGCCATATTGCCAGACATTGTCCCAAAAAGGTGAGCCATAATACACAACAGGATGCTAGAAAAGAAGTGGGTTGTTTGTGTGTCCCTGGAAGCATGCCAGTGAACATGAGGGAACACATGCACCCAGTCATAGTAAATGGTGTACAGACACAGGGGTTAAGGGACACAGGGGCATCCCTGACATTGGTAAAGGGAATCTGGTACAGCCTGGTCAACTTATACCCAATGTATATGTAACTGTACAAGAGTTTAGTGGTGAAGAGAAAACATTGCCACTCGCTAGTGTTCTCCTGGACTGGGGTGAAACAGGGGGAACTGTGCAACAGGTGGCTGTAGCCAACACATTAGCAGTGGATGTGATCCTGGGTAACAATCTCCAGCAGGGGGTGGTATGTGCAGTTACCCATAGCCAAGTGGAATGGGAGAATAATAGCTCCCTGAACCCCACAGAAACCTGTGTGGAAACCACTGAGAGGCTGGTTCCTCAGCCTGTGTCTCCAGATGGGGAGACTGATAAAAAGGGGGTGGAAATTTCCCCAGTAGCAAGTAACCACACAGCTACTGAGGGTTACTCCGAAGAGAGAGGGGTGACCCCTTGTCAGAAGGTTAGGATTGACAGTGATCCTGAGGGCCCTGATGCTAGTGCTAGGGACCCTAGTTTAGCGACTGAAGGGGACCTGTCCCATGCCTTGGGACTGTGTGAGGGGTTTGCAGCTGCTCAGAGGAGTGACCCCAGCTTAGAGAAGCTGAGTGCTTGGGCAGACTTGGAGGGCACTCAGGGAGGTGTCAACAGACATAAGATTTATTGTGAAAATGGACTTTGTATACACAGGCAGTACAGACAAAAGGAAGGGATGCTGGGCAGGCAGTTTGTCGTTCTCCAGGGGTATCGTGATCAGTTGCTCAAAATTGCACCTGCTATTCTCTTGTCTGGTCATCTGGGAATCATGTGCACTACACAGTGGTTGGCCCAGAATTTCTACTGGCCTAACTTCACCCAGCAGTTGAAGGAGTATTGCAGGTCTTGTCACTGGTGCCAAGAAATAGGGAAGGCGGGCAAGAAAACCCAAGCCGCCCTGATCCCCTTGCCCATAATGGAGGAGCCATTCCAGAGGGTGGGAATGGATATTGTGGGGCCTTTAAATGCCCCCAACTCCTCAGAGAAGAGATTCATCCTGACTGTGGTGGATTATACCACCCAGTACCCAGAGGCAATCCCCCCATCCTCTCTGAGGACAGACAAAGTGGCAGATGCCTTACTTGGAATTTTCTCCCATGTTGGGTTTCCGCAGGAGGTAATCACCGATTGAGGGGGTTCCTTCACATCAGACCTGAAGAAATGTTTATGGGAGAAGTGTACGGTGGTGCAGAGATGCATGACACAGATCACCCACAAGCCAATGGACATGTGGAACGATTCAATGGTACCCTAAAGTCAATGCTCCTGGCATTTGTTGAACATCATGGGAGGGACTGGGAGAAATACCTTATCCACTTGTTGTTTACATACAGAGAGGTGCCCCAAGAGTCAACAGGATTTTCCCCCTTCAAACTCTTGTATGGACGCCGGGTATGTGGGCCTCTAGAATTGATCTGGGAGGACTGGGAAGGCAAGCATGCCACCCAGGGAACTCCCCTTGTGGATTACATCCTTAGGTTTAGGGAAAGGCTTAAGGAGCTTATGAGGACAGCCCAGAGCAATCTGGAAGCTGCCCAACAGAAATAAAAGGTATGGTATGACCGCAGAGCCAGAGCTCACTCATACATGGTGGGTCAGGAAGTCATGGTCCTTTTTCCAGTCCAGAAAGACAAGCTGCAAGCTGAGTGGGCAGGACTGTACAAAGTGGTTAGGAAGGTAAATGACATGAACTACATTGTGGAGTTACCTGACTGTAGACAGACAGAAAAGATGTACCATGTCAACATGATGAAGCCATATGCTAATAGGGCTGACATGGTGTTCGCAGTGTGTAGTCATGGGGAGGGGACCGATGAAGGAGACCCCCTTCTGGACTTGCTGGAAGAGAGTAAGCAGGAGTCCTCTGTGGAGGCAGTAAAATTGTCTCCCCAGCTGACCCCGGGCCAGATCCAGAAAGTAAGGGAGTTTTAGCAGAATTTTCCCTCTTGTTTAGCACCAATTCTAGACTAACCCCACCTAGCGACACATGATGTGGAGACAGGGACACAGACGCCCATACAGCGGACAGCATATCAGGTGTCAGAGGCTGTCCAAAAGGACATTAGGAGGAAAATGGAGGTTATGCTGGATTTAGGGGTAATCCAGAGATCTCATGGTCCCTGGGACTCACCCGTAGTCCTTGTACCCAAGCCAGATGACTTGACTCATTTCTGTGTAGACTATCATGGACTGAATGCAGTCAGAAAGTCAGATGCCCACCCGATGCCCCAGATGGATGAACTCCTGGACAAGTTGGGAGGAGCAATCTACCTTACAACCATTGACCTGACAAAGGGGTATGGGCAGGTACAGTTGACAGACAGAGCTAGGGAGAGGTCAGCCTTCATCACTCCAATAGGCTTATTTGAGTTCAAAATAATGCCTTTCAGAATGAAGAATGCCCCGGCTACTTCTCAAAGGTTGGTGAACCAGGTGTTAAATGGTGCTGAGGAGTACGTCGTGGCATACCTGGATGAAATTGCCATCTTTAGCACCAGCTGGGAGGAACACCTATCCCATCTTAGGGATGTGCTGGACAGGGTACAGAGGGCCGGGCTCACTGTCAAGACCAAGAAGTGCCAGGTGACCATGGAGGAAGTGGCATACCTCGGGCATGTGGTAGGCCGGGGACAGCTCCATCCTAACCAAATAAAGATAGAGGTGATCCAGGTGTGGCCCAGACCAGAAACCCAGAAGCAGGTCAGGAGCTGTCTAGGGACAGTAGGGTACTACAGGAAATTTGTACCCAATTACAGTGCCCTGGCTGCTCACCGATCTGATCTGACAAAGAAAAAGATGCCAAAGAAAATTACCTGGGGTCCAGCCTGTCAGGAAGCCTTTACCAGACTGAAGGAGGCACTGTGCAGTGCTTCTGTTTTGACAAGTCCTGACTATAACAAAACCTTTATAGTTCAGACAGCTGCCTCAGATGTGGGTATTGGGGCAATACTGAGGCAGACATCCAGCCAAGGGAGGGATCACCCAATCACATGCCTGAGCTGGAAGCTGCTTCCCAAGGAGCAAGCATACTCCACTGTGGAAAAGGAGTGTCTTGCCATAGTGTGGGCCCTAAACAAATTGGAGCCATACTTGTATGGGCAGCAATTTGTGGTGCAGACTGACCACAACCTCCTGGTTTGGCTGACGCAGATATGGAAAAACAATGGCAGACTGCTAAGATGGAGTCTTGCTTTACAAGGGTATTGTCTAAAAATCGTACATAGAGCTGGAGCCAAGAACCAGAACTCAGATGGGCTATCTAGGGTCTATGAAGAGTGAACTGATTTGGGAAGCTCATCCCATGTAGGGGTCTAGATTCCCCAAATTCAGTCTAGGTGGGGAGGAGTGTGACGTAGACAGCCAGTTCTGAGTGCTGTATCATTTTTTTAATATAAAATGTATTACTGAATGTCTCTGCTGAAAATCTGATGCTCTAGGAGTGACCTCACCCTCCCCCAAGATTTCAGCTGAAGGATGCAAGCCATGGAAAAATGCTGACAGCATGTGAGTTCACACACACTCAGTTTTAGATACTATGTGTTACATGGCAGACCAGAAGCTAATTACAGACCTGTTTAAGTTAATTTTGTTAAGAGGTAAATCATAAAAAAAGGTTTATGATGTTGAAGAGAAACCCAGGTTTTACACAGGGGTGCGAGGTTGTAAATGTTCCTGTGAAGCCTGTGTGAGGGAGGATGCTACATGGAGCAAAAAAGATGTCATTTAAAATATGAGATATGCATGCTGAAGATTGCAAAATTGATATTTTGAAAAGACTACTGTTTTTTTATAAGATATATATTTTCATATATCCTGACAGGGAGGAGCTAGGTGACCTCCTGAAAAGAGATGGGGTAAAAGCCAGCTTTTAATTTAGTCTGTTTTGCTTCACAGAAACACATTTTTACCTAAACTCTGACCATGAAACATCTTGGGAGCACTTTTAAGCAAGTATTTAGAGACTAAGTACTGTAGTAGGAATTGCACTGTTTAAAACCTTGTTCTTTTATTAGATTTGTATATCTTGTGATATAACCATTCTGTATTATTTGGTCTATCATTGACTTCTTTTTGTTTGTAAGAAAAGTACATGGTTATAGCAGACAATAGACATAGGCTTGAATGGTAATACCAAACTGGAAAGAGAAGCATTTTAAATCTGAGGTCTTTATTAAAGTTTTAAGGGTTCATCTCTGTATACATGGTTAGATGCCCATAGGCAAATATATCTGGTCCCCTGAAGACAGATATATCTGAGCCTATGCATTGGGTATGCTAACAAGAGGTTAACAGTTTGAATCTCTCCAGAACTTGAGACCAAAGGTTGCTCTGAACTCACAAAACAGACAAGAGGGTTACCTTGTACTGTTCACTGTTCACTAGACTGCTCTCAGAGGTTGGCACTTTGGGAGTAGAGGGCCTGACCTGCTGAGTGGGTTTGTGACACCCTACACCATTAAGTAATTGGCTTAAAGCATTACAGTAACTGCTTTACTTGAAAGAAAATGTAATCTGTAATGCATTACAGATTACACTCTGTTTCAAGTAATACGTTACTGTTACACGTTACATGACAATGAGATTACGTGACATCAGATTACAGTAACACGTTACTACCCAACACTGTATATGTATTTCATTGAGATTCAATGTTAGTGAATTACTGATGGGAACATTATTGTTTTGTATCTTGCTGACTGTTTGCTGTGCTCTTATTTTCAGGTGCATTTGCGGATCATGTGCATCTATGCCCACAGTGCCAGAATGTGTTTGTTGCAAGGAACAAGAGAAAGTTGCCGATAAAAGTGTTGTGTACAGCTGCATGATGCTACATCCTGGATTTGCAACTGTATGTTTGCATGTTTTCGTACTTGAGGCAGCATACTACTCATTTCGCCAACATTATGGCAGGCTGCACAATACCCCGATACATGAGTATGTATAACTTTCAAAACTTGGTATATATTTCTATATTTGCCATAACATTGTAGGATCACTATATGTGCCGTGCAACAACACACTTCTGAGCACCCAACCACTACACACAGTCCTGTTTCTTTGTTTGGATTCCCCTCCACGTGCAGATGGCAAATGTATCATTTATTCGAGGACCAAAGTCTCCCAGCCTATGCCAACTGCTGAGCCCTGTACACGACCAATGAGTCTGGTTGTGTTTTCTCCCTCTCACTCTGTCCCTTAAAGGCAACATTTCTGTACCGCACAGTCCAGTTGTGTCACAGCTGTCATTTTCTGTGTTTGGTCAGTGAAGTCTTGCTGTCACTTCCCCTACATCCATTATTTTCTTCATACATGTCTGTTCATATCACGTGCTGTGGACACGAAAAGACATCTACACACATAGTTCTGCAGTCCACCATCTGGCCACAGGGTCCACATTGGCACTCTTTGTACTGCCCCCAGGTCTGAGTATTGTCAACCTGGAGAATACCATCGTACATCTGTGTCTATCTGTTGTGAGATGGTTCTACATTAGTAATCCTATAATCTTTCTTTAAGAAATCACACCTCCTGTATTGATTTATTTAATGACTTCATTAGTGTTACAAAATTTTAGAATATCTATCTATCTATTAAAATTGATGAGATGTCAGGTTACTAATGGTACATTGTTTTTCTACTGTAGATGTTACAGATACGTTGTGTATAGCCAGTTTGTTTGCTGATGCTGGGATTTTCTTGGATGTCATGTCCGTGTTCCTGTTTCACCATGTGTTGTTAAAAGCATCTGTGCACATTTCATGACAGCTCAATTTGCAGGGTTTCAGTATCCACTGCTTTGACTCCAACAATATTCTTACAGTTCAGAAATGTGTGAAATTTTATTATTTCTAATTTCTCTAATGTTACCAGTTACAAGCAATGCTTATTGAGTGACATATTACGCATCAACAGTTATCTATTTCTGAAAATCAAACAAATGTTTCACAAAAGGTAATTCAAGTTACCAAGACATGTTCATGTTCTGCAATATGTTTCTGTTTTATATGTGATTCCATAGGTGATTCTGTCTTGGTTCAAGTTAGTTCTTGCTGTTATTGAGCTATGACTACAGTCAGTCACATTTCTGAATTTGTTATATGTTTACTAGTTATACATCTGCATTTGTTGAGTGCAGTTATAAAACTTTGTGCACATTGTACAAAGAAACAATTCATCTGCTTTTTACAGTCGTCATACAAACTGTTGGCAAACAGTGCTATTATAGAACTGTCACTTGACAATGTCTGCCAAATTGCAATTACTCATATGACTGTTCATGAATAACATGTTTGTAAGTTAGTATATCATGGGCCCTATATTAATAATTTCACCTGTCAATTGCGCAAGTGGTGGCACAGCACAACTCAAACTAAGTGATAGATTCAAAAGAGATGTGCCGTGGTGCACCTCTTCCGAATATATCACATAAATTGGCCTATGCAAATACAATGCGTTGGTGCATCCACCCAGACAGATCTAAATACCAGGAATTTGAAGTGCGCCAGCGCATCCGAGATACACCTTGTGCAAATTCATGACATTCAAACACAAATATGCAAATGGTGCCATAATGCATGCAAGGTGCAAATGGGTCCATTTGCATGTCATTATGGCCACATTTGCATGTGTTGTGCAGAGCTGGCCAGCAAAAATCACCTGGCATCAGGCACAGCATGCAGGCCCTGTACTGGTGGTACCCCCCCCCAAATCCCATAACCCCAATAGCTGAAATGTAGGTCTTTAATTTCCCGGGTGGTCCAGTGGTACTCCCTTCCCACCCCGATGCTCCAATAGCCATAATATAGTAATGTAATATCCCAGCTAGAGTAGTGGTACCCATTCCCATCCCATGACCATGACTGCTATGAAATGTATCCATTTACTGTCCCTGGTAGTTTAGTGGCACCCCACTCCCACCAAATCCTGGTTGCTATGAAAATGACATGTCAACCCTAGTATAATGGTACTCCCCACCCACAGGAACAGCCCACCCAGATCCACCTCCATCAACAGTGGGCAGCATAGCCCACCCACATACCTTTCTTGTTCGTTCACTGAATGACAGCTTACAGTTGGAGCTGCAAGCTCATTGGTCCACAGTGTTGACCAATAAGCTTGCGGCACATACTGCAAGCTGTCATTCAGCGGGGAGTCGTCGAGGTATGTGGGTGGGTATTCTGCCCGCCGATGACGGGGCGGGGTGGATCTGGGTGGGCTGGTGGTCCTGTGTGGGTGGGTAGTGGGGTACCACTAAATTGCCATGGGGGTGACATAGCCATTTTCACTGCCACTGGTGACTCTGGTAGGGAGGGGAGGTACCACTAGACTACAAGGGACAGTAAATGGATACATTTCGGTGATAAAGCATTTGTACAACATTCTTTAATGCATCAATCCACTCTGTGTTGTCCACCCTATTGATGAGTGTTCTGGTTAATGCCAAAAGGCAGACCCTCCCCTAAATCACCTCTGCTATGTACATCATTTTCAAGTTGAACGGATTGCGCCATATCAATGAGCACTTACTCACAATGCTAGACACCCTGGCCTCCACAGAGTACTGCCCATTGATCCCCACCCTTTGTGTTCTTACTGTCTGCAAACTGTCCCACAACCCTGCAATGATGTGTCTCATCCATCTTCTACAAAATTATCCACTTATCTGGTGGGTACAGTGTTGAAAGCTTTGCCCAGCTACCGGTAGTCCACATCCTGTGCCATTGCCTTAAAAACATGTTTTCTTATTTGGATTAATGTTATCTTCCAGTTTGTGGTTTTAAATTGCTCAAAATATCATTATTATTTTCATACATCTATAACATTTTAAAAGTTGTTGTATAGGATCAGTAACACATCGCAACAGCATGCAAGACATTTACTTCTGTTCACTCACCTAATCAAGTTGTGAATGCTTCCTTTATATTTTTTCTGCATAACATTTTACTAAAACATTATACTGTTGAAGAATTATAATGGTATAGGCATACCATGAGGTGTTTTACTGTTTATTTTATTTTCAAAACTTCTTAATAAAAACAGACTTTATGTAGTGCTACACTTTATTGATTCTTTCAACGTATAGCCATTCAATGACCTGTTTTTACTGCAACTGAATTGCAAAAATGTCATATTAAAAAACAACTCAAATGTCTACTTCTCTTTATTGGTTTTTTCCTCCTGCATTACGACTAAACAGTCTGACACAGAAACAATTTACATCTGTCTGTTATTAGTGTTTTACCAATCATTATCAATGATGAAAACATCAAAAAGCAGTGGCAAGTACAATGATAACTGCGTTTTTACTTACCAACTGAAAATGAAAATTATGGTACCTAAATTTCATGTCAACATAAGACACGTTTACGGAACATGGCAACATTAAAATTAAAACTCTTTTCTCCATCATTCTAGTTTTGTCTGTTGTGGGAGAAAATGCCTTGGCTGCATTGAATTAATCTGTTATTTGAATATGTCCAATATGTTCAGAAATCGCGCCATTCTGCTTTGTCAAACTGTCACACTTCAACTGCAGTCCATCGAGAAAAATGACGCAGCTGAATCACATTTATACACCTAGACCAAGTTTTGGAGCATGTAAAAATTAATGCTTACAGACGTCATGTCATGTCTTCCAAACAGAGAACTATGATAGTCTATTGACATGACTACAGCATCAGTCCGATTTTTCATTTCCTGAACCTGGGTACTTGTCTTTCCACTGCTTCTTTCTTATCAGGATGCAGAAATGATGAACATAGTGGTCTGGGGTGGTGTCTACTGTTGACTTTGATGTATCACCAGTGCTAAAAGACTGATATAAACTGAAAACTTCAGAAATCATATCATGTGCGTACTCTGGAATAAAGCAGAAGTAAGACTGAAACCATGCATTTAACTCTTCTGTGCCGCAGATATTTATGGTAGTTCAAGAATAAAAAAAACAGCAAATGCATGCTTCATTGAATGTGGTAAATCAAATATGTGGCATGACTTCAATATGTTCTTCTCAACCATTGTGAAGAGTAGTCATGGCGAACATATATGATAGTGCATGGGCAGCTATGACCAACCAGTATGTTACGCCACTGACGAGTTCTGTTTCCACGTGACCTTGAGAGCAAAGCTTGAGTGGGATGTGGGAATCTAGTCCATGAGGTGACACAACACACTGGTTCTGCATATAGTACTTTCCCTTCCACTATCCTATATATGATGATCTCCTCTTCTATTTTAATGATATGCAACACTGTCTTAAATCAATAACACTGTAGATCATGACGTAATCATAGAGTATAGCTATTGCTATGGTGCCAGTGTCACATTACAGAGGCATGCACCCACTCGTGTGTTAGTAGTACTGAGATACCCACACATCCAGAGGCATACTTAGGCATGAGACCACAGGTCAAGTGCCTTCAGCCTCTGGGAGTGCAGATATCTCAGTACTACCAACACCCTGCCATGTCTTATTGCTTATACAAAATGGGCCCATAGGTAACTTAAAAATGAACATTCTAAAAGTTTTCAAAGTAAAACAAATATACAAAAATTTTGCTAAATAATGTAAAATAGTCCTTCCACATATGTTTTTCACCTGTCAGTCATCTGTCTTTCTTCACACTCAATACATTGTGTGTATGTTTACACAGGCAATAATACCTGACAGAGTGGGTGGTATTGGGCAATACCATACTGCTCAGGGGTGTAATGAGGCCCGACACCACAGGCAGGGGCGTTATAGCCCCCAGAAGGTCTGGTATTGCCCATACCACCCAACCTGGAGGGTATTATTGTGCTTAGAAAATAGGGACTGTGTCACATTTATTTACAAAAATATATCTTTTTAAGTTTAAATTATAAAACTCTTGTGCTTTTTTTTTCTTTTTAATAAAATAGTCCTTCTGCCTGTTTTTTATGCCTCTACTGTCTTTTGAGCAGGTTGTCATGGTTATCCCCCCTCATCATGGTTAACCCCCCCACACACACTTTTACTTTTTTTTTTATTTCATTGAAGGCTTTTGTTTTTTTGGGCTATGAATCCTGGAATCGAGAGCTGTGTTGGCAGGTGGTGAAGTGAGTGGAAGTTCAGGGAGCGAGCGTGTGAAGAAGGTTAAGGGAGTGGAGACTAGGGGAAACAGATCGCTGCCACTGGGAGAAATGCCCGTGGAGAAACAATTTCTTTCTCCTTTACCAGGTATGCACCAGAATCAAGAGAAACACTTTTTTATGTTCCTTTTTGTTTTAAATGATGGACTGTTGTGTCTGTGCTGGGTTGTGGGTGGTCATGCAGCGAGAGTGGAGGTCCGAGCCACGGGAGTGCGAATGGGAAGAAAAGAACTGTTGTGGACTGCGAGGGAAATAATTTGAAAGTAAGAAGACTGGCAGGGTGGGTGAAAGGTGATGAGCTGCTGTGACTGTAAAGAACGGAAAGAAATAAAAAGCACCTAAATCAAAAAATGAGTGTTGTGTGACAGATGGGGTGATTAATGTCTCGCTAAGTAAGACAGAAAAATGGCAGCGATTTCAAATTTTAACAGGGTACTTTTAGCCAATTAGGCAGTAGGCTGGACACTGGGATATATTTCAGTGGGTAAAGGGGCAGTACAGGCTGGTTCTTTTTACTAACAGGGCTTTCACTGTTAGTTAATGTACCCCTGGTAGCCAATTAGATTCTCTGAATTTCTTAGCCCATTTTCTAACATGGAATAGAAGAATTCAAAGCTCTGCATTATTCTAATAGAATGCTCCCCTCCAAACACACAAAGAATGGTAACATGGAATACTAGAATTCAACATTCTTCAGAGCTTAACTGGCATACAAACAAAGACACACACAAGCCTTAAGTGGAGCCAGAACCTCATTTGTCTCTGTTGCCAGGTAAGGAGCAGGGAGTTCTCTGTCAAAGTGATAGGGATCGGTGAGGGATTTTTCATGGTCATCAAAGAAACATCAGCAATGGAAACCCTTAACAGAACTTGATTTTTTTTTAAATTGAGTATGTGTGTAAGGGGGGGCTCATGAGTGTAAATAACACTAAATTATTTACTAACTTTATTTAATTTAATGGACTTTTATTTTTCGGGCCTAGTCAAAGTTTTTAAATATATGAGTAAAGGCTGTAGCCATAGTTGTGATGGAAACTATGAAATAGGTGGCCTATTAATTCTGTGAGTTACCCTGATTGGAAGGGGCTTGATGTAGCCAGTGCTGGCACTCTCTTACTGCAATGGCTAGAACCAAGTCTCAGCCAGTCAGGACACAATGATTTGCTTGGCCATTTTATATATCACGGTAGGGACATGGCCAGTCGGTCTAGTCACAGCGATACAGCATATGTCTTCCAAATAACTCACCATGAGAAGGCTGGAACTGGAGTTTTATGAATTCTGTATCCACCCTTCTTGAATTTAGGATAGTGGATGCTCTACCTCAGGTCACCATCTGTTTTTGCTACATGTGCTTTCCCAGCATTTTCATTGTAATGAAGTGCTGCTTTTAGTGTCCTGTAAATAGAAAAACGTGACTGAAATCAGTTACTGAAGTAAAACAACTGCCTACAACCTAAGGAGAAAACAAATTGTCAGAACCAAAAACTGGATCTCAATGTAGTGACAACATTATGTATCCATTTCCATTATTCTGCAAGCAGTGCCCGTTGGAAGCTGGTAAATATACAATTGCCTGAGAAAATAATGTAACTGGGGGATTTCCATGATTATTCTGTGGTTACGTACCTAGGATACATCTCGTGACACACTGAAGAAGACGTGGTTGAATCCACCAATAACCGACATCCAGTTGTGCATTGTTGTTTACCTGTCGGATGCAGTGCTACAACTTAAGTGCCATAAAGATCTGCAGGAAACTCATTTACACATTAAACAGCAGTTGACAACATTAACAGAACTTTCACAAAACATAATATTTAGACACAGTCCAGCTTGTATTTCACATTAGGTACGTATTCCTCCTCTCCATTATTTATTACTGAGGTAATTTGCATGAAAACAGGATCTTTGCTCCTGAAGAGGTTTATCTATTTCTGTTGCCTTCTCCCTACATGAGGTCATAATGCATGTTTGTGACATCACAGTAACTCCCATGGCAACAGATATTGTGATGTCACAACAGAAGATTATGACATGAAGTAGGGAGTTAGCTATAGAGGCAGATGAACTCTATGAGATAATGCAAATTTCCTTAATAATAAATAATGAGGAGGAGAAATATATAGACTATATATGGAATGTAAGCTGAATCATACCTAAATATTATGTTTCTTAAAGTGTTCTTTGAGGCTTCAGCAACTCTTTAAATGACTGCATCAAAGTAATCATATTATCCATAGCTGTTATTCGGATAAATATTGCAAATAAACACATGCATCAAATATCTGCATTTCATTCCATTGTGGGGAACACAATTGACTCTGGGGCAAAGTGAATGAGAAAACTGGAATGCCTCCAGTTCTGATGTTTGAAAGTTCCCTGACAGTTTCAGTACATCCTTCTTTAGCCTTGTCTCTGTAAGGATGCGTTCAGCATGTACTGCAACATTAGATGCTACAAGAAAACAATTACAACATGTTTTACTATTTCACTATTTACTCTGTAATTACTATTGAGTTCCATTTCTTTTTCCAAATCTCATTATGCCCTCCTTTTATATTGTGTCTGTACACTCTCCAGGGTGGTTACTCTGCCTGACCTCTCCCTCCCTACATGAGGTCACCAGTATACTACAGTGTGGATCCATCACTTCAACTAGGCACCAGAGTGCTCAACCCCAAGGATCTGAGTACCCCCTTGTGTGACTGCTGTCACCTGCCTGGCATTCTATGTAGAATGTAGTATAGTGGCCATGGCATTGAGGGAGCTGCAGACCACACTTGAGCAACACAGCGAGGGGCATGGTGGTTGACTCATGGACCAACATTCACCTAATAGACACCAGGGCCATTGTCCGGTGTTACGTATCCATCCCCTGAATATGGGATGTCAAATGCTGTCATGCATGGTACTAGAGCATAAAACATCTTCCAAATGTATCCCCGATATGCTGATCCCCCAGCTCTAAGGAGAGGACAGCAGTCCATGGGACACTCAATTCTCTACCCTAGTCCCTCCCCTGACAGCCCACGTTCGCTCCCGAACAAGGATCACCAGATTAATAATATGTAAGGCGGATGTCTTAGACATCAGTGCCACATAGCCAGCCACTACTGAGTTCCTTTATAGTAAAAAACAATGGTTAATACACTAACATGGAGTTAGCCATCGCTTTCAACGTCCATCCTCCTCCAACTCCTCATGAATGCACTCTGTGAAAAGTTTGTTTACATAAGTGTGTATGTCTTGGATATGCAAGACAACACTCATCTATTACTCCAACACCATTTTGTCATCTCCAGGAGGTGTTGGACCAACTGTCCAGTATAAGTGATTCACAATGCTCTGCAACCATGGACGCAGTGCCTGGCAGTCCTTGGCATTAGATGCTGATAGTAGCTTCTTCTTTACACCTTTTAAATGTCACATCAAATTGATTTAATTATTTTTCTCTGGTACATATCAACAGTCTTTGTATTTTGCAAACAGGGAATATATCGATACAATTACATTACCATACTTTGTTGATTGGAGGCATGTAAGTCTAAACACAAAATGTCATTATCACATAATGCAGTATGGGTGGTGCTTTATGATTTGCTAATGACCCTGCCTTGGTGTTGTGATCATTTGGCATAGTATCATGCTTTAGTACACAAGAGGTTGGATGTTGGCACACCATCATGTACCAATATGAGTGCCTTAATGTGAGTATGACATGGAGTTTTATTAGGTCTGCTACACAACATCTGCCAATATACAGTCGTGAGAAAGCAATGAGAAGAGTAAAATAATACACCATTACCTGCATAATTAACCACATGTAGATAAACAGGTAATCCCTTCTATATTCAAAGGTATGAAACAGCCTTATTGTCAAGAACAAAGATGCATAAGGAGGTGCATATATACCGCACTTGAGTGAGGCGTGGTCATGCTGAGATGTACAACATCCCATGCAATGCCCTTCCGCAACAATTGTCCCATGGATGAACCAAAGAGTTACAGACCATTCAGAATGAGGGCTAACATACATAATCATGGAGAGGTAAGTGTGTTTCTTGGATTTTGTATCACACCAGAAGTGTGCATGAGGATCCTTCAGAGTATATATCAATTATGAAGATCTTTCAGAGTATATATCAATTGGTTTACATGGTCATCAAACACCTCTTATGTGAGGCATAAAATACATAATACACAATTACCTATTGTGTGGTCACTATAATTGCTGTTGCATGTACTACCAATGTTGACCTGCCAATGGTATTTTACTCTGGGGAAGAGTCGTGCATGAAGCATGACAGATTGGTGTTGTTTGTGAGAAACAATAATCAGAAAACAATGTATTAAAACAGTAGTGGCAAGCGAGAAAATATGCTTGTTTTATATGTCAAAGTTTATTTTCTTTGTTGCCTAACAAAGGTCACAGAGTGTAGAGCATACTGCTGTATGAATGCATGGTAATGCTTGATGTGACTAATCTGAAGTCGCAGAGTCTGTTGTTATCATCGCTGTATGCTCAACGTCTTTCTTTAACACCAACGAAAGCAAAGTAACTTTACAAAAATACCCATCATTTTTTAGAAGTCAGGCCACTACTGTGTCAGTACATTTTTGCCTTTGTTGTTTATCACAACAACCACTGATCAGTCTAGGTATCTCCGTGGAGATAAGTGACAGTTACTTCTTGAATGCCATTATAACCTGATTGTGGGTTATTATGTCTTTTTGGAGCATCGTAACCAGAAATGACTTTATTATGGCGTTTGAACAGACTAGCAATCAGGTTTATAAATGGGGTACCATGATTCTGTATCAGAATGGTTAGTTATACTAAGAGAGTTTGGGATAGGTATTTGTAAAAGGTAAGGACCAGTGCTATGGCTCAAGGACAACAATGGCGTACTGTGTGTTGGCTGGTGGCCAGTTTTGGCTGCTCAAGGTGTGGATCATACAGTTATAGGCCTTCTACAAATATTGTTACGCCAGCCAGGCTGAACAGCAGTGACAGACATTTGCTTCATGAAAAAATGATTAACTACAATTGAAATGGCATTGTTTAATACTGTAGCTTTAGTCGCGATAGATTACATTACCTTTTGCAAGATGACACACATCATAGAGGTGGGTGGGCCCATCCATGTTTTCTCTCCCCATTTTGCTACCTGTGCATGTCTGTCTGTAATCAGCTGCTTCACTGGTAGGTCCCAGTCACTCACAACAGTAATACTTAATTTCAGTCCTTTGAGTTCCATGTAGAGAAGCAGTGAATTTAAAATCCACCGGCGAAGTGAATGCGAAGTGGCCACTTCGCGTTGGTGCTTTGCTACATGGAGTGCACCATGGGAAAGGCTCGCTTCGCCTTGTTATTGTTACTTCGTGTTATCATTTCGCCTTAAACACGAAGTAAGGTGGAGTGACAACAATAATGGTAGCATCCCACCCACACAGTCACCAGAATGAATGTGCATCCCCAAAGTGCTACAGTCTTGTGTCCAGAAAACTCTGCAGTGCTGATGAAGTGAAATGAGAGTGTAACAAGAAATGCAAAGTCTTCCAGAATTAATGGCACACTCAGTCATGCTTGCAGTGGTCAGGTCACACACAGAGTCACCAGAATTAATGTGCATCCCCAAAATGCTACTGTCTTGTGTCCAGAAAATTCCTCAGTGCTGCTAAGTGAAATGAGAGTGTAACAAGAAATGCAGTCGTCCAGAATTAATGGTGCCATGCAAAAGCACAGACAGATTATAATTGCGCTGCACACTCAAAGGATACATGCGAAAAGGCACAACAACACCTAACCAGTGCTCACAAGTCACAAATCCAAATCTGGAAAAATACATTTTGCCAGTTGTGGGATTAGTGCACGGCAGTAACAATCCACTACCAGTAAAGATACCACAAAGCAGTATAAAAAATTCATGTAGGTGCAGTGGATAGCAGGTTCACACTAGAGATGCAGTGAATTTAAATTCCACCAGCGAAGTGTCTGCAAAGTGGGCACTTTGTGTTGCCACTCCAATGCAAAGTGCTCGCTTCACCTTGTCATTACCACTTTGTGTTATGGCGGAATGACAACGCAAAGTGAGGCGAAGTTGTTGTTTTCAATAGACTTCGCCCTGCTCTTTAGCCATAGCCAGGCAGGAAAAGGAAGGAAGTGAGTCATGCAAGCAGACACTTTCACTTTCTCATGTGCAGACGGAGACAGAGAGAGAGAGAGGGGAGTGTGTTGTTTTGTCACTGCTGAGACTTGGAGATCAGAGCGAGGGGGAGATTTAAACTTTTATTTATAGACCCAACAGCTCTTTTATAACTAAGCTACATTTTTTTATCTTTTCTGTACTTTTTTTACTTAATGTGCTCTTTCTGTAAATTTATTTGTCTTAACTTTTTAAGTAGTTAGTAGCTTGTCTGTGTCTGTGTGACTCTCTGTGTGTTGTGTGACAGTGTGAGTAGTCATTGCTCAGACTGAGGAAGCGCAGTAGGAGAAATGGACCAGGGTGAAGGTCTGAGGGAATGTCTTGGGCGGGGCAGCTCTGGGACAGCATGGTACTGGTAGGTGTCATACCGCAGCAGATGCATGGTGAGCATGGCCGCTGGTTCCTGTTGGACCAATCAAAAATTCTGAGTGCCCCCAGAAGCAGGACCAGCACCACCTCCTGACTCTGAGACAGTTGAACCACCATCACCATGTCCAGCACCAGCTCCAGCTCCAGCACCAGGTCCTCTGGAGCAGGATGTGTATGTGCCCCTGGGCCCCGGTATGGATCCCAACCCTGCTGAGCACCATGACCAGCCAGCTGTCAGTTCATCTGGCCCTCCCCTGCCTGGTGCTCCCCACACCTCCATTGTTTGGCAGTTTTTTGACTGTGTTGGGGAGGACAGCAGTGTGGTCAGGTGCCACCTATGTGAGGTGGAGGTGCACCGTGGCCCCTGGGGAATTCACCTGGGGACTGCGGGCCAGTGCACCCTGACCCATATGCTCAATCACCACCAGTTGGAGTGGCAGGCTGCCACTGAACGGGCCATGCCTGCACTTGCTGGCCCTTCTGTGGCAGAGGGTGCTGCTGTGCGTGGCGGCCGGCCTAAGAGGAGGAGGGCAAGAGCAGCACCTACTGCTCCACCAGCACCCAAACCACCACCGCAACCAGCAGGTCAGCCTGTAGAATGTGTGGAGCCCAGAGAACTGCGTGTAATGCAGGCTGACTTGGCAGTTCTCTGGAGTGCTGTTGAGGAGAACAATGAGAGGGTGAGTGCTGTCGAGCAGCAGTTGGATCGCATAGAGGAATATAAGTTGCAAATTATGTCCATGCTGGAACTGCTGCTGGATCACCATGGGATCTCACATTAGTTTTTTTTTTCCTCACACATGTGCCCCCCCCCACATCTTCCTTGCTGTGTTATAAAATGTATTCCTCCACCATCCCCATTTGTTGTCTTCCTTATGTGTAACACTTTGTATTCTGAGCAGTGCAAGTATACTGTGTCCTAAACTGCATGTGTGCAGTCAGTCTTCTTTCCAGTCTGTGTATGTACTGCAAACACTGTCCACCTCCCTGAGTCAAAAACACTTATTAATGAGTACAATGGTGGGATGGTGAAGCCTGGAGAGATGCTACAAAACAGGTTTACAAAAGTTACAATACATCCAAGTAACCAGTAAAAAAAAATAATGTTTTGATTCGTGACGTGATCGTAAATCATGATTTGTGACTGCATTTGTAACTGCGATGATGAAGAAACATGAATGCCTATGGCTGTACTTCCCCGGGCACTGATGAGGTGTGGCACAAAACTCCCCAACTTAAAAACACTCATTAATGAGTACAATGGTGGCGGGGTGGTGAAGCATGGAGAGATACTACAAAACAGGCTTACAAAAGTTACAATACATCCAAGCAACCAGTAAAAAAAATAATGTCGTGATGTGTGACGCAATCGTAAATCATGATTTGTGACTGCATTTGTGACCGTGATGATGAAGAATGTGATTTGTATCATTCACGAATGACTCGTGAACATGATGGTGGTCCTGACTTAAAAATGCATATTAATGAGTGCAATGTTTATGCAGAAATATGCACCACACCAGTCCAGTACTCTGAAGGGAAGCCAAAGAAACAACTGTGACTTAAGTTACAGATGGAGACTGGGCCCTAAAGAGATGCAAATGCACAGACAGATTAAGATTGCGCTACACACTGAAGAGATGCAGATGCAAAGGCACAACACCTAACCAGTGCTCACCATCAGAAATTCAAATCTGGAAAAGAATACCTTTGCCGGATGGGGTGAGCCACGGGGGGTGGGGTGGTGGTGGCAGCATACTGCACTGTTGCAGTAACAGTCACTAGTATTAGTACCAGTACCAGTACCAGTAAAGATACCACAAAGAAGTACAAAAATCTCACAGCTACAGTGGATAGCAGGTTCACATTGCTGAAATTACTATGTGGCACAATAAAAGGTGTCTGATTTGATGACACGTGTCACACTCATACTCACAAACACACTAAGTAATGCATAGCAAATTGAAAACTTCAGTAATATAACCATGTATTTTAAACAAACTAAAATTATGCACTGCTGCTCCACAACAATCAGCAACAAAATGGCAAGAATTATTGAAAATATTACTGTGTGTACATTAACACAGTTATTATACAAGAAAAATATCACCAAAACAGAAAGAACAGCCTTTCTCTCCAAGTTAATCTACCTACACCACCAAAGTCAGATACACCCTTCCACCAAAGCACACTTTCACTGTCTCCTGCTACATAGACCCAATGTTGTACATTAACATTCAAAATCCACACACAAACAATAAACGCTTGATGATATGAGCATAGGAAGGACAATCGATGAACTAAGTTTGAGCAAAAAAAAATTACTCAGAAAGGCTTTTTAAACAGCTTTTAGAAGGTTTGAATCACAGAGATCTCTCAGCACGTCTCTTACAGCTTCCTACACACACTACCCTGAACTGAGGCTGTGCAGAACAATATAGAGGCTATGTGACCTGAAATCCCATGAATCACTGCAAAATTCACCTTCGGAGCTAAAAAACAAGGTGAAGTAAGGAGAAGTACATTGCTTTCAATGTACTTTGCCTTAAGATTTGGTGGAGTAGTGGTTTGGGAAGGCAGAGTAACGCGAAGTCATTGTTCTCAATGGACTTCGTGTTACTCATCATAATGCAAAGTACTCCGCTTCACGTTCTGGGGGCACTCCGCGGATCTGCCTTTGCTTTGCGATTCACTTCGCAAAGTGGATTGGGGCCACTTTGCCTGTCTCTAGTTCCATGTTGGTGCTACCACCGCACTCATTGCTCTGCATGTAAACAAATGTCCCTATGAAGATTACTAAGTTATACTAATTGTTATTTGTTACACATTGTAATGAACTCACAACATTAAACACAGAAACATTTGTTTCTTATAGTTATTACTTAATCATTAAAGTCTTGTTGGAATTTTTAGAGCAATATTATAATCGCAATAAGGCACTCCAGGGTGTGAATCGTCACTGCATAACATCACACCTAGGGTGGCGGAAGCACTCGGCATGTTACCTCGTGCTTCAACCTACCCTAGGTGTGACATTATTCAGCAATGATGCACACCCTGTCATGCCTTATTGCTTAAATAAGGCATGACAGGGTGTGTGTCATTGCTGAATAATGTTACACCTAAGGTGGCAGAAGTACTCAGCCACTTTGACCCACCCTATGTGTGACATTATTCAGCAATGACTCACACCCTGTCATGCCTTCTTGCATAAATAATGTCACACCTATGGTTAATCGAAACACTTGGCATGTTGCTTTGTGCTTCCACCACCCTAGGTGTGATGCTATTCAGCAATGACACACACCCTTTCATGCCTTATTGCTTAAATAAGGCATAAGAGGGTGTGCATCATTGCTGAATAATGTCACACCTAGAGTGGTGGAAGCACTCAGCCTGTGGCTTTGTGCTTTGACCCACCATAGGTGTAACGTTATTTAAGTAAGAAGGCATAACAGGGTGTGCTTCGTTGCTGAATAATATCACACATAGGGTGGCAGAAGCACTCAGCCTGTGGCCACATGCTTTGACCCACTCTTGGTGTGATGCTATTTAGCAATGACACACACCCTGTAATACCATACTGCTTAATTGACATTGGGCATAAATAATTATGCTCCCATCAGTTGTTTAAATCTCACACCTTGAGCATTTCTCCTTGCTTTACCAGTATAACTATACTACCTGCACCAACTGTACATCAGGTATGACTCCCTTCTTCAACTCCATCAATGAGTATATCCCATATTTAGCAGAATGGCCAGGACAGTCAGCATGACCGTCTCCACCACAGATCAAGCCATGACCATCTGCCTGTAAACAAGCCACCAACCCCTCCAGACGTTCTTTCCAATGGTTGTTGACAGCCGGTAGTAGGATCTGTGACTGATGCCTGAAAGAAGTCCGAGTACTGTAACAGCAAATACCCGTAATTGAAAATAATTTGTTAATATGGGCCACAGAGGAACCAGAAAACAGTACTGAGGCAGTAAGCAAAATATTCTTAGCTGGTTTCTGCCTGCATTGTGGCTGGCTGATCTACACAGATGTCTTACTGCACACTTCACAATCAATTAGGATTGTCAGCATAGTTCCACGCAATATTTGGCGATAATGGTTAACAGGTTCACCACAACGTGGGCAGTGACACCAAGTCAGTAATTCTTCTAAGGCAGGGGTTCTCAAATAGTGAGGCCAGCCTCCCTTGGGAGGCCCCAACCTGTTCCAGGGGAGGCTCAAGCAAGTCTGAAAAAGTACTGTATTCAAATTTTGAGTTTTATGCATTTTGTGTGAAGAGATGAAGCAAACTGAAAGAGGATACTAGCAGGTGAATTGTATGTATTTATTTACTAATAGGTGACAAGGGAAGGTGAATGAGCCACGGCTCATTTCAGGTGTACCCAGGGAAGGGTAGTAGTGAATACATTTCAAAAGGTAACTGCAAAACAATCAAGAAATACACGATGAACAATAGTGCAAACACATATGAACAATAAACTAATAATGAGAGGTGGTAATTGATCAGTTTGTAGACTGATGGCAGAGCAGGCCAAATACAAGGGTTGAGCATGGAAGTGCTAAGAGCAATAGCAAGAAGAAGCAAAGTAATCCAAGAGAAGTTGCTTAGGAGTAGGGAAGGAGTGGGAGAGGCAAAGTTTGTAGGAAGGTTATTTCATTTTGAGAAGAAACAGAGAAAGTAGTCTGACCCATGAAGGTAAGGCAACAAGTGGTAACAATGGTTCAAGAATGAAAATAGCGGATCAAGTAGGCTGGTGTGTGTGTGTGTGCGTGTGTGTGTGTGTATGTGGGTTGGGGTGTACAATAAGCTGAATAATAGTATTTATTGTATTTGTTTGTTATTCAGATAACACTTTTGAGCACAGGAGCTCTTTTTCAAAGGTTCCACATCAGTACGAGACAAAGAACTGAATGAAAGAACTGAATGTGAGCCAAGTACTCAAAGGGGTTTCAATTTATTCATAGTATACTGCACAAAGTACAGTATGTTATTTTTCTTTTGGGACGCTCAAGATTTTTTCAGTTTTTGAGGGAGGTTCAAAATCTTTTCCATGGATTTAGGGAGGCTCACTGTGACAAAGTCTAAGAACTATTGTTCTAAGGAGTTCTGAAAAACTATGTACTTCCTACATTGTATTACCTCATTCTGCATTGTGTTCTTCACTATATCTTCTGGAATCTCATCATCTGAATCACTGCTGATTGGTGATGATGGCTCATAGTTTGGGTCATCATCAACTTCGTTTTCATCGTCTGATTCTTCATTGTCACTGTCATTTACTTGCATGCCTGGGTGACAAATCGGGGAAGGCATGATGAACTACTGGCCAGGCACTAGTAAGTCACACTAAATCCCAATGTCTATGGTGGTCCTCACTGTCTGTGTCCCTATAAATTACAAGAATCACTAAGGCTATGTGAAAGCAATTATTTTGAATTGAATGAAAACAGGACTCAGTGCCCCCCCACACACACATGAACCTCACACACACCACCAACACACACACACACACACACACACACTGGCAAAGCTGCATTATTGATTTTGGATCAGGATTTATAAAGTACGCTACAATGCAGAGACACAAGACCACATAACAGGCTATTACTAACTGTGATGCGCACACCATAGACTGATCCATGCAAGATAGAGTCATGCATCACCTTTTTGGGACATCATATATGCAAGCTGAAAAATGCAACACTATTAAATGGCATGTGCAAATCATGTAACCTCATTGATCAAAACATATAGAAACATAGATTTTGACAGCAGATACAAAACGCTGCCGACACAGTCTGCCCATTTACCTACCTATTGGATGAGCAGCAGATCATGGTTCATCAACAACTTACTTCTTCCTCCCCACTAGCAGAACTGCCTTATGTTTTTCCCATGCACCATTGAATTCCACCACTGTTTTTGACCTCACAACCTCCTCAGGAAGGCCATCCCATGTTTCCACCACCCTCTCTCATTGCATGTCACATTCACATGGGTAAATCCTGAATAGCCCATTGCTCAGCAATGCTATTTATAAATAACATAATGAAACACATTTTATATTTATTTTGCACATGGGTACATTGTATAATATTGGTTAATTCATGCATGGTTAAACATAAGAGCTGGCAGTAAAAAGGCCAAGACTTTGGTGTCATAGAACATTGGCATTTTTACTGGCAGCCATCTTTTCTTTACCCAATGCGAAAGAAAAACAGAGACTGCTGATTGAGATGGACATGAGCATGCATGGTATTATCTCCAATGGCTTTAGCCCTTAGCTGCTCGCTATCAATCTAAACAGCTGAACACAGGAAAGCCTATCGGTTTCCAAACAGTAGGGTCCATCATCGTCTATAAGGGAAGTCTTTTTTATTACATTAGGATAGTGCGCAGCTTAGTGGACTAAAAAGCAGATGCCTCATGTTGACACTCACCAGAAACCCAGTATCAGGCTTTTACCTGAATGAGACAGTGCTTTCCCCACCCAGCCAACACATCACACTCACTCTGTGGCCTTTAACTCTCTGTTTGACTGGTGTCTCTCCTTGACACTAGCATGCACCGTTACCCTTGGCTCCCTTCTGCTGTCAGCTATTTGCTGTACATGTTGTAGCACTGTCTCACTATGGGAACTCACTGAAGACAAGCCACACATCTTGTCCTTCGTTAAGCAATGCCATGCCATGCAGCCAGTATCCAACTACTTATCAAACTAACCTCCTCCACGGCACCTCCAGTACCCCCCACCGATCTTCTGGGCCCTGTTCTGTTCAGCCTATTTCTCAACACCCTCCCCAGCTCCTGCTCAGGCAATATAGTACTCTATGCCGATGATGCGGTTCTCCTTGCCTCCCACCCTGACCCCACATCTCTACAGGAATCCCTGCAGCACACATTCAACCAAGCCGAAAGTGGTTCCTTGACCACCGGCTGGTCATTAACCTAAAAAAAAACAAATCTATGCTTTTTTCGCATCACCAGAATAAGGCCAAAAATGCCCCTCTCTGCATTCTCCCCAGCAATCCTCACCCTCTTGAGCAAGTGTCATCCTACAAGTACCTGAGCATCACCTTCGACTCGGGTCTTACATTTCACACCCACATCAATACCCTGTCCTCAGCCATAAACTCTTGGATTGCCCTTTTCTATTGCCACAGAGATTGCCTCCCCCAAACTGCTCATCGACCGTCCATCAGCTCCTTCGTCCTGTCCCTAGTGGACTACGGCCTACCTATCTACGCTGCGGCCGACAATACTGCCCTCACCAGAATCCAGACCTTAATAAACAAGGCCTGCAGACTCCTGACCAGTGCATCCCTCCGCACCCATACTTGCCTGCTCTATTCCACCACCAACCTGCTCACCTTGGAGGAGCGCCTGCACTACCAAACCTGTTTACTTGCCAAAAACTCCCTGCTAGAACTCTCCCCCCAGGGGTCACTGCATCCCTGCAGCTTGCATCCCCACCTGTTGCCACCTGTAGCCCAGTTAAGGCCACCTTTCTGGTGCCCCATGCCAAGACCTCCCTAGCCCAAAGGTCCTTCCACCACCGTGCTCCCACATGGTTCAACTCCCTCCCACTCTCTGTCACTAAGTCTACCAAAATTGGTCCCTTTAAAGTCACTCTCCGTAACCACCTCTTTGGTGCCTGAAGCTGTAGTTGCCCTTAATCAACCTAATGTTTGGGGTCCCTCCCCGTTTCTTGCCCATAGCCTTGATAATGTCCATTGGATGTCTCCCCCCTTTCTTTTTTTTTATATATGATTGCCATTTACTGCATGTAACTTTATCCTGTAAACCACTGTTATATTGTGTTCTTTTTGTTCTCTGTATTGCACCTGTATGTTACCACTGTTGTATCTCACACTGTAACCATGTCTACCCTCCCTGCGAAGAGGTGCTTTTGTAAATGAGTCCCTGACTCAAAGGTTGTAAATCTGACTTTCAAAATAAATAAATAAAATGAAACAAGTGGCATACCTGGATCCATGAACTTGTGTCAGTGATAAGCACACCTTGCCAGTTTGCACAAAAACAGCTGAACAAAGGAAAACAAGTCAGTTTCCAAATAGCAGGGGCTGCCACCCTCCATAACGGAAGTCTTTTTTATTGATGGAAGGACTATTTTATCATAGATTTGCAGAATAAAAAGATTTTCCGACATACAAGCATGATTTTTTTTTAACTGTAGAAAGAAAAACAAAAAGAAGATCCCATTTTATAAGCACAGTAAGACACTACAGGGTATTAATTAATTTATTGGAATCACGGATAACACCTTTGAGCTAAAAGCTTGTTTACAAAGGTTCCATGTTGTAAGGCAATAGACAAGGTATGTAGACATTACAAAACAGATAGGGGTATATACAGCAGGCAAGTACATTATGGTACATACAGATACAGATTCAAGAAAGTACAGTTAAAATACATCAGGTAGGAGAGGTCAACTTTATTGCAACAGTACTAAGAGCATACCTGAGGTGGACAAGCAATTTATAGCGGTAGCTGAGCTTTGTTTAGAGCGTGTAGGTAGAGTTATGGAAGGTCAGAAGTGGTGGTGGTGGTGGTGGTGACCAAAGGAGGGGGAGGACAGAATAGATGAAAACAGAGGGAGGGTGGAGGCAGAGACAAAGGGGTGACAGAATAAGGGTTGAGTAGTCAGAGGGGTGGGATTGGATAGGAATCTACCCAGGATTACGTAAGTAGGTGATAGGAAAGGCTGGGTAGTGTGTGGGGAGAGGATAAGGAAAGGGTTTGAAAGTGGGGGTGAGGTGAGGGAAACTGGGGAGGTGAATATTGAGGGATTAATATCTGCGAAGAGGAAGCAGGAAGGTGGGGGGATGAAGAGGGGACATGGGTGTAAGTGCTCAGTTGGGTCGCACCAGGCAGGGGAGGAAGTGGCGGGGCAGAGGGGTGCTATGCAGGACAGATAAGCTATCAATAACAGTAGGATTAGGCACAGGTGACGCAGTCGCACTTACTAAGAGTGGCCAGGTACTGCAGCAGTTTGGCCTTAAATGGGCGTAGTTTCGTTTTCTCAATCAGCTTATAGTTAAGGGAATTTAGCCAGCAGGGGGCCCTGTATTCGAAGGACCATTGCCCTAGTGAGGTCTGGCAGAATGGGAGAATGAAGGCAGCTTTACTCGACCACCTAGTTAATCTGGAGGAAGTGGAGTTTCTTTGCAGTTGCCTCACTCCAGGAGGAACAAGACCTAGGGTGGTTTTTTAGCTAATTGACAGACTTGGTACTGAATTCTGCTATTCAAGTTTAACCAACCAGTACTTGAGTATAGTTCACAAGTGTGAGTTAAATGGTCCATACTCAGGACTAGTCTGCAGGCTTTGTTTAAGACAATCTTGATTCACCTAAGTGCTGTATCAGTACCGGCCCCATAGACTACCAGTCCATAATCTATGACAGAGAGCACGGAGCTGTTAACTGCAAGCTTGATAGCACTTTCGTTGAGGCACTGCCTATGCCGGTAGAGCTGACTTAGTCTGGCACTAGCTGCCTTGGCAACATGGTCTATGTGCTGGCTGTAGGAGAGACAGCTGTAAAGGTAGACACCAAGGTACTTAAAGGTGGTGACCATTTCAAGTGTATCAAACTTGTTATTGTAGATATTGAGGTGATGTGACTTATGATGGTTTTGATGGAAGGCAAACAACATTGTTTTAGTCTTAGTGTAGTTGAGCAAGAGCTTAGACTGAAGGAACCATTTTTCCACAGCAGTAAAGTCATCTTGCATGCCTTTTCCAGCTCTTCCAGAGTAGAGTGACACGTGTAGAGAACAGCATCATTTGCATATAGAAAGATCTTATTCTGGCAGACTTTGGGGAGTTCATTTAGAAGCAGGCTGAACAGCAGGGGGCCCAGAATGGAACCTTGAGGCACCCTTGTGTTCACATGCAATGGTCAGATAGAACATCAATAATCTTGACCTGCTGGGTCCTGTTAGAGAGGTAACTCTGGAACCAGCCTAGAGAGACCGAGGATATACCAATGTTAGAAAGTTGTGTGAGAAGTAAGTCATGGTTGACTGTGTCGAAGGCCTTGGTGAGGTCGATAAAAGTGGCCCCCACCAGGAGCCCTTGGTCGGTTAATGGAACATAATTTACCACACATCAGTGGCTAAACATACTCAGCAAGGGGCCTCATGCCTTATTATGCCCCTAGCCACGTGGTAAAATGTGTTCCATGAACACATAGGCTTTTTAGTCCACTAAGCTGTGCGCTACCACGATGTAATAAAAAAAGACTTCCCGTATGGACGGTGGCAGCACATACTGTTTGCAAACTGACAGGCTTTCCTGTGTTCAGCTGTTTAGATTGATAACAAGCAGATAAGGGCTACAGTCATCGGAAAAATACCATGCACGCTCATGTCAATCTTAATCAGCAATCTCTGTTTTCGCTCGCATTGGGTAAAGAAAAGATGGCTGCCAGTAAAAATGCCAATGATGTATGGTACCACAATCTTGGTCTTTTTACTATTAGCTCTTTTTTTTTTACACATGCAGAAACAGATTTTAGGCATGGAGCGCTTGGTCTCCGATTTGCTGGTTTAGCCTACCCATTTTATAATTGCCTGTAATAGCACACCATGACATGGGATGTGGCTTACATACCATGCTTGCACAGGCCACCATTACAATTATTTTAAGTCTGAGTTATGCGATCATACCGAAATGATGCATGCATGCAGTTGTTAGAGTGCTCTTCGTGGACAAGGTCTTCAACTTTCCACTGAGTATTTGACTGCGTAGTATTTTGTTTCCATTTTGTCCATTTGCATCTCCACAGTAATGCTGTTGCTCTCATTTGGATGATGTAGCTTTGTTAACTTCATTCTCTTCAGGAAGTATTGGTGCATTGATCGCTTTGCTGTTTTTCAACAGCCGATCCATTAACTGTTGAGGCAAATGCAAGTAATAAACAATATATATCTTGCAGTGATGGTGTTACATATAGTTTTTAATGTAAATGATGGCAAGCATAACTAAAATAAGCATTATCAATTGAAAAACAACCACAATATATTCATAGTGGCATTGCTGTTGATCACATGACTGTCTGATTGGATGCGTAACATGACATTGCATCTACAGCATGTCTTCATGAATGGAAATAGGGTGTTGATGACAAAGCATGAGATTGCATGGGGGTATGGGGAAGACAGATTAAAGCAGTCAAAACTGAGTTATCATCACTATGGATTCAGAACATAGTATGCATGCAGTGTTTCAAACATTACTTTCAACTGGGCCACTGTGCTGTGAAAACGGCCCTACTGAAAGCACCTCTCCACAAATCAAAAAGCAGCACTCATTACATACATACATACATTCCATAAGTATGCAAAAAGAGTTTGACATGGGTGGATGTCATGGTGAACCATCACCCTTCTTCTGATGGTTTGAGGCATACTAACATACTAACAAACTAAAATGCCAGCAGAATAGGCCTAATGGTCTTTCGTGTCTGCTCGTTTGGTCAGTCCCCAACCTGGGTGCTGACCTTGCTGTCCCTCGCCTTCTCTGGCTTCTCCTTCCCAGTTCCGGATATTCTTGCTGCATTGGATTTTGCTTCCAGAACCCTTCCCTGTACCTGTCCCACCCCTCTTGAACCCTCCACTGTCTCTGCCTCCACCAGCCCCTAGGCAGTGCATTCCATGGCTCCACCACCCTCTCAGTGAAGTAGCACCTCCTCCTTTCCCCTGAATCTTCCCTCCAGCTTCCAGCCATGCCCTCTAGTGGCCCCTCCTCCTTCCTTCAAGCACCCCACTGTTCCTCCCCTATTTACCCTCTTCATGTACCTAAAGACCCCATCATGTCCTCGTCCCTTCTCTTCCAATGTGTACATATTTAGCTCTTCGAGCCTCTCCTCATAGGTCCTGTCCCCAAGCCCCAAATCATTTTGGTTGCCTCCTCCTCTGACCCTCCAGGAGGTTAATGTCCTTTTAATGTGGCCTCCAAAACTGCATGCAGTACTCAAGGTGCGGCCTCACCAAGCAGTTATACAGAGGGAGTATCACTTCCTCCTTCTGGAGGTGATCCCCTAGCGATGCATCCCAGCATCCTGTTGGCCTTGGCTGCTGCCCTCCACAAGTCTCCGAGTTGTTCATCTTGACATCCACCACCACCCCCAGGTCTCGGCCAGCCATCGAGACTTGTAGCATTTCCCAGGGTGTACACTCTGACCTGGTTTTCTGCCTCAGGTGGAGTACCTTGCATTTCCCTGCATTGAACCTCAGCTTCCACTTTCTAGACCATCTTTCCAGAGCCTCCAGGTCCCCCTGTAGGCCACCCTCCCTCCTCCCCATCCACCACCGCCTCGCTTCGAGTCATCTGCAAAGAGACCTATCTCACTCCTGATTCCTGTCCTATGTCAGATACTGTGAGGCTTTGAACAGAAGGGGCCTAAGGACTGATCCCTGTGGGACCCCACTAATGACCCTCCTGGGGATGAGACTATCCCACTCAACTATGACCCTCTGGGTCTGGTCCTGAGCCAATTGCTCATCTATCTGATCATCTGGTTCCCCACCCCATTTCTCCCAGCTTATCCAACAGGCCCATGTGAGGAACAGAGTCAAATGCCTTGTTGAAGTCCAGAAAGAGGACATCCACTGGTCTACCCAGGTCCAAGGCACTTGTCACCCAGTCATAGAACTCCACCAGGTTTGTCTGACACACTTCCCCAGGATGAATCCATGCTGTCTATCGCCCAGGCACCCTGACTTATCCAAGTCCCCCTAGCCTCTCCTTGACAATGCCTCCATCACCTTGCCCACTCACCGAGGTCAGGCTGATGGGCCTGTAGTTCCGCCACCTCCTTGATCCCCCTTGTGGATAGGCACTATATGCGCCACCTTCCAGTCTTGGGGCACCCACTCCTGTCCTCAGAGATGGTGAAAGCTCTGCCAGGGTTTTGCCAGGACATCCGCAAGTTCCTTCAGCACTCTGGGATGTAATTTATCCGCCCCCTGCTTTCTCCGCTCTTAAGGGAGCTGAGGGCTTCCTCACTCTCTCAGCTGTGATTTCCACCTCCGTACCCTTCTCCCTGCTTAGCCCTCCCCCACCTGCCAGTGATGCCTCCTCTCCCCAGACCTGCCGATCGGTAAGGGCCCCCTCTCAGTATCTCTGTCTCCTCCCATGTATGATGCAGCACCCCATTTTCCCCTGGTGAAAACTGGAGTGAAGTACCATTTAGTATCTCAGCCTGCTCCTCCGGGTCTTGTGCCCATCCTCCCTGATTTAATCCAGCTAATCTGCCCCTTCACCCTTCGTTTTTCCCCAATGTATCTAAAGAACCCTTGTTCCTCTCCTAATTTCCTGGCCAGGTTCTGCTCCTTCCTTGCCTTAGCCGCCTCCACCACTCTAGTGGCCCTTCTAGCCATCAGCCCGACTCTCCTCGATCCCTTTCACTCATTGAGCACTTGAATTGCTTATAGGCTGCTTTCTTCCCCCAAACCACCTTCTGGACTCTCCTGGTCCACCAACAGGTTTTTGGCCCTACCAGATTTCTCTTACTTTGCACAGGTGCTGGTAGCATCCTGCACCCTCTCCTGATGATTTCCCACCTACTATCAGCATCCATGTCTGACCCAATCCCATCCAAATGCTCCTCAGATCCTTCCCATTTCCTTAAAATCTGCCCCTGAAGTCGGTTACTCCGCCTTTGTGCAGCCTTCTACCCTCCTAGGTCCAGGCAGAACCAGACCGTGGCATGGTCACTCCCCGCCAATGGGTCCCTTACCTCCAGGCTCCCCAATCTGGTCACTGTCTGCCAGGACCACATCCAGTACCAGGCTCCCTGGTCGGTTCCTCACCTGCTGAGTTAGGAACGCGCCTTGAAAGACATCCAACAACCTCTGTTCCTGGTCACAGAGGATGTCATAGTCTCCCAGTCTGTTCCTGGCATGTTTAAGTCCCCCAACACCACCACTGCTCTCTGCCCAGTCTGCAGTGTCTCCTAACATCTGCCACCAGACTGTCCTCCAGCTCCTCCGCCAGGGCAGGGGTCTATACACCACTCCTATTTTACTGTCTTGCCCCCTGTTATCACAGGTGACCCAAATCGCTCCACGGTTCCCTCTGCCTCCTACTCCCCTATGCCAATGCAGTTTTTGATTATCATTGCTACCTCCTCCTTCCCCTCCCCCTGTCCTTCCTGAACATAGTGTATCCCTCCAGGTTCAGGTCCCAGTCATGTCTTGCAGTGGCCCAAGTCTCAGTGACGCTGCCACATCCACTGCTCCTCAGTTAGCATCGCCTGGAGCTCAGGCATTTTATTGCCCAAGCTCCTGGCATTTAGCAGACTACCTTCCACCCTTTCCCTATAGTTCCATTTCCCTGCTCATGTTCCCATGGGATTCTGTTTTCCCTGGTCTGCACTTTGCCAGTTGGCCTTTTCCTGCAATCTTCCTGGTCCCCAGGGGTGGAGACAGAGTCCTCCTTTATCGGCACCCCTTGACAGCCTTTTTCCCATCCCACCCCCATTCACAAGTTTAAACCCCACTTTTCACCAATGAACCCCTCTATTTTCAACTTAAGGATTCCCCTCCCCTCCAAATTGAGATGTAGTCTATCTCTAGCATACAGCTCTGCCCAGCGATTCAACCAACACAGAACTTTGTTATGTGTAAGGATATGGTCAATGAGGGCCCTGTACAGCACTGAACGTGCTCAACAACGAGGGCCCTGTACAGCACTGAACATGCTCAACAACGAGGGATCTGTACAGCACTGAACATGCTCAACAACAAGGGCCCTGCACAGCATTGAACATGCTCAACAACAATGAACAACTGTCCTCATGTTCGAAACAAACAGAAGCACCTTACCATTTTACATGGCTTTCATTCCAGTTGGTTAGGTTCACTGATGGGTAATTCAGTGACAACATGACACAATGCACTGACATGTGCATGGAGCCATGTGTATCACAAGTCAAGTGGCATACAGCAGTGTGTCCATTACCATGTCTGCAATGGAATAACACAAATGTGCATTTAATGTAATAACGATTTCAGTCATGGAAAAGGTAAATAAAAGGCATTGATTTGGAAGAAAGCATACCCTCAAAACATGTGGTAGGAGTCAGGTGATCTTTGAAGGACTAAGAAGTGGGTTACTGAATTGGTGCATCACAGAGCAATCAAAAGTGGATATTTCAGGAGCTTTGGGACTCCTCCTTTTAAAAGATTGATGGGCGGCCACATAATCTTCGACAAGGGTAATGGCCACCTTGGCTGTTTCAGGATTATATTCTTTCACCCAGAGTTGCACTTCATGGGGCAAATTTGAATGAATTGTTCTAGTACCGTCATTTCTATTAGGTCAGTCACTGTTTTACCTTCCGGCTGCAACCATTTGATACAAAGTTCTTTAAGTCTGGTAGAAGTCTCTCTAGGATTATCATGGGTATAGAACTTCAGGGCCCGAAACCTTTGTCTATAAGTTTCAGAATTAATGTCATATCTTTTCAGGATTTCCCTCTTTACTAGATCATAGGTGTTGGCACTTATAGAGTCCATATTACTGTAAGCAAGTTGGACTTTTTCGGTTAAATAAGGAGCAAGACGCACTACCCATTGATTTGGAGGCCATCTACATACCCTTGCAACTCTCTCAAATGTAGTCAGATACCCATCTATATCATCTGAGGCAGTCATTTTTGTCAGCTTTATATCTCTCGGGTTAGCCCTGTCCCCACCAGTCCCATGGCCAACCCTCATGATTTGTAATGCCCTTAAGGTCTCGGCCCACCTTAGCTCTTGGCATCTTCTCTCTCTTGCTCCTTCTCTGTCCATTTCCATCTATTGAATGCAAGCGATCTTAACAGGTTGGAGAGCCCCTCAGGAGGTTCTTCTATGGTAACTTGGTATTCCTCCTTATGCTCCCAGTCCTCCTCATCAAGGCTAGTCTCTGACTTCTCCCTTGGTGTCCTCTGTCTGACACTGGTCTCTAGACCTGATAACAAAGGCAGCTCAGTCCTCTAGGTCTGGGATCGGGTCACTGTGCCAGTAGCCAGGTCACTCTTCTGTTCTTTGCTGTTGTCTTCCATCTTTGTCTGAGGTTATTCTGATACCAGAATTGGTAACCATGGCTGACTACCCCCTTAAAGCCTGGACAATCAGCCAATCCCACTTCTCACATCACTTGTAATAAGGAGTGGGAATGGATAACTCAGATCACCAGATTTTCAGGTTTAAGCACACGATTTCATGTGATATTTTATTGTGAGCATCAAACGGAAAATAAAAAATGGTAACGCAACTGTAACTGTCACAGAGTGGAAATAAGGCATTAACAAATCCACCATCATCTGGGTCTGTCAGAGCTCCTTCTGGTGCAGCCTCCCAGGCAGAACTGAACTGTACCTGACTTTAGAAGATCATTTTTATGGGACAAAAAGGTCACCATACCATCCTGATCCACCCCTAATCTAACACAAAAATTAAACTATCCTAATACAAAGAATAGGGATCAGGAAAATATTCAAGGATGTCCAAACATTAATATAAAACAAAAGAAGTGTTCAATATGTGCTTTCAGACTCATATAAATGGTTTTAAAACATATCCCCTCCAATATCCCTTTGATGGACAGCAGGCAATGTATAGATATGTTTCTGTTTGAGGCCGCTGCCTCCTCTAGGGACGCTCTTTATTCAGAGGTGGCAGTCCAGCATGTTTTAGGTAAGCTTACTCATACCTTTTCTCAAGATATTACTTGTTTCTCTAAACGTTAACTGCATTTGTTTAGAACTAGCAAAAGAAAAACATTATATAAACACTGGTTTAGCAGGACAGCTAAGTTTACTGGAAGCTGTAAACAACTGCTTTCCATAATCTATTTTGCCGATAAAAAAAAAACATGGAAGAACTGAACTGCTGTAGAAAAGAGGCGCTACCAAATATGTAGTCTTCCACTAAACGAAGGAGAAGCACACTTGCAGTGCTGATGGCAGGAATATAAGCAGTGTTTCTGTCCTGCTTCCCAAACATTCAAGCAGATCCTGCTATTTCATATGTGCAGCTGGACCAGAAAGGGGGGCAGTCAACCGCGCCTTGCAGTTGAGCTTTTCATATCTCTTATACACACCTAGTTTATCTCTTTCAGACTTGACAACTATAATGTGTACTGCATTTGTATTACTTGTCTATCATTCTGGATATCCACTTGCAGATGTCTTAGAGAGCAGGGAACTCGACTCTAAGAGTGCAGCTTACAATTTTAAATGCTGCACACAGTCACACTGCACTACTGCACAGGAGTTTAGCAGAGCGGAGTTAAAGTGTGCCACAGCACAGACTACAATAAAACTATTATTCTCTCAAAGGGGCAAATGGGAGGAAGTGCCATATTTACCATTTCCTCTTGTAATCATCAACCGCAAAACAAAGCAGTGCAACGCACTTACACAGGGCAGCATTACTAGGCTGCAGGTCAGACCCGAGATACGGGAATACTGTCTCTCAGGCAAATGGGTAGGGTGTGGAAAAAGGAAAACAGAGGGAGCAGCTCTGAGTGCAGAGCATACCAGAGTATGTGGCCAAGTCTATTCTGGTAGAGCGTGAAAAAGTAAAAGAACAGTAAAGAAAGGAAAGACACTTGCTGCTGCAATAGCCTTTATTAGGAAAAACAAAGACAATTCCCAACAGTGCCTGAATGGAGAAGTGAATGTGGGGCAGGGCTCTCCACTAACACCACCACAGTGAGGCAGTTCTTTATCTGGTGCTCACAAAAGGGGGGCATGTACAGGAACTAAATGTCAGGGTGCCACTGGGCGGACGTGACCATTGCACAGTGTGGTTCCATCTGGCTATGGGCAGGAAAGCATTATGACTATGACGAAAATTATTGGATTGCAGTATGGCAAACTGCAGGAAAATTGGAGAAATGCTAAAGAGTCACAGGACAGGCATCAGAGATAATGGGCAACAAACCATACATAATAAATGAATACTTATGTTCCATCTTCACAAGGGAAAAGGATGGACAGTGGCTTCAGAGAGAAAAAGAGTGGCAGGGAGAAGTGCAAGATCATGCACATAGGGAAGAGAAACCCTGAAGCCACCTATAGGCTGGGAGGGGAGTTGCTGGCAGTCACAAGGGAAGAAAGAGACTTGGGCATCGTCATCACCAATGACCTGAAATCATCCAAACAGACCACTAAAGCAGTAGGTAAGGCTAGGGGCATGTTAGGGTGTATTAGCAGGGGTATCACAAGTCAGAAGAGGGAGGTAATAATCCCTCTTTACAAGACACTGGTTAGGCCCCATCTGAGTATTGCATGCAGTACTGAGGCCACACTTCATAAGGATATTAACCAAACTGAGGCAGTCCAGAGAAGGGCAACCAAAATGGTGTAGGGACTGCATCAGAAAACATATGAGAACAGATTAATGGAGCTCAGTATGTATACCCTAGAGCAAAGGAGGGAGAGGGGTGATGTGATCAAAACATTCAAACACCTAAAGGGCATTAACAAGGGGAAAGAGTCTAACATGTTTCAATATAAGAAAAATAGCAGGACAAGAGGACACAGCATGAGATTATAGGGAGGCAGATTAAGGGGTAATGTGAGGAAGTTCTTTTTCACAGAAAGGGTGGTGGATGCATGGAACAGCCTACCTCAGAAAGTGGTGGATATGAATACAGTGCAGGGCTTCAAACAGGCATGGGATAGTCATAAGGGAGCAATACAGATGAGCATGAATAGATAGGCCATTGACAGAGCAAAGGCCGATGGCACATTTATAAGGTAGAAAAAGAAATGGGCAGACTAGATGGGCCTTGCGGTCCTTATCTGCCATCAACTTCTATGTTTCTATGTTACACCAAGGCTACCTGGAGTGGCAGGCTTCTTGAAAAGTAGTGGGAACTGATTTGGGCTTTAAACGCAGACATATTCGACCGGTATTCAGGCCAAATTGCTTTTTGCAGAATATATCCCGTCTCATATGCATCCTCTGTGAAATGTGCACTACATAAATGGCTGGTAAGGGATGCACCCTTCTCATCTAGCCTGGTACGATGAACTGACTGATCCCATAGCTGTCGCATCTCAGGGTCAGTAGGAAATGTGTGGAGGCTGACACCTTCCTGATGGGTGTTGCTGCACCTGTACACTGCATATATATTTACTATGTTGCTTACAGAACAATGTCACACAACCTTTAATCTTTATTTATACTAATTTGTGCATAAATAGCACATACAAGCACATGCAGCAGAAAACACTTGTTTTCACAAACATGTCAACACAATTAGGGTGAAGAATGTAAGCAATAAACATAATAGTGTTCAATTCAAACATGTCTATGTCACTACTAATGTATATTCTGTGACTGCCAGAGATAGCTACAAAGCAGTAACTCAAATGCAGTATAGTCACAGCAGCCAAAATCAAGAAAACAATTGTGGATATATGGATTACTGTTATAAAGACACTACAATGCAGTGAACTCCAATTTATAAACATAAATGCTTTGATAATGACTGGAAGACAGGAACTGTCATGGTCCACTGCACCTTGTACAAAAGTACAGTTGAACAATGTAAAAATTAGAATCTCAGTACTTTAACAAGCATTTGTCAATGCCTAATGTTGTCTCACTGGCATTGGCATTGGTAGTGCAAGAGTTAGAGATGCATAATAGGAATGGCAGTGAAGTATTGAACTGACGCACACCCCACCCCCACGCCCTGCAGAAACTGACAGGCATCGGGGTGTGCCTTTGGGTCATCAGCTATAACGCTCATGCCATTTTACCTCACCCTACCTTGTAGGCACTGACAAGTGTGTGTGCTTTTGGGGTCTTGGTCTTATACTACCCCATTCCATAAGGAAATATGCTGAGACGGGTGCAGTATAGGAGAATGGGGTGAACTTTAGGGCTGAATACTCCAAGACACACCTCGATGCCTGTCACTGGTTGCAGGGTAGGGGTGGGGGTGGAATGGAGTGAGCATTACAGCCAATGATCCCAAGTCACACCCCTGACGTCTGGCAGTCTCTACAGGGTGGGGTGTTACAGCTGGAAACCCTAACGCTGTAGGCATTTGTTGGTAATTTCACTCCAAATTTTCAACATAGGCTTTTTGTGACCCCACCTCATGAAGAGAGCACTATGAGTTTGTTAGCTGAAAGGTGGTTTTGCACAGCGGCTAAGCCATTTGGCAACACAGGGATGAAAACACATTTTGGGTAGGATGTGAAAAATGACATCTGCATTGTTCATGAGGAGGTGTAAAACAATGGCAACGTTGAAAATCTGGAGGAAAATTATTTATTTTATTTATTTATTGAATATAATCGGAATTACAAACCTTTGAGTCACAGACTCTTTTGCAAAGGCTCCACATCGGTTACAGGGGGTGGAGGAGGACATATACAGATTATGACGAACAAAAACAGGCAATATATACATTTTCAGTACTGTCAAATGCAGTACAGGTTTGCTCTTTTTAAAACAGAGAGGCAATGAATCAACATTCTAGAAATCCTTTGACAGAAACTAGTAGGGTGCAGGTACTTGAGGTCAAGAGAGGCCCTGTGTCAGGAGATGTGTGAGGTGAGGAAGCAAATAGAGTGGGCTGCAAAATTAGCCGCAGGTGCATTTAGCAGTAGTGGTGCTTTGAGACCTGTTTTGAAAAGAGAGATGCTGAGGGTCTGTGAGAGAGGGGGTGGTAACGTATTGAGCCAGAGAGGGGCACGGTGGCGGAATGATCTCTGCCCTAGGGATGTTCTACAAAGGGGACTCGAAAAGAAGGGATAGTTGTGAGTCTTGTGGTGCACCTGGGGGGGGCAGCACTGATAATGGGGAGTAGGCCTTGGGGGCTATCTGAAGTTGTATCTTTATTGCGAGGATGTATGTGTGGTACCTTAGTCTTTGCTTGATGTTTAGCCAACCAGTCAAAGAATAAAGATCACAGGTGTGGGTAAGTCAGTCGCTGCTTGTTGCTAGCCGGCATGCTTTGTTCAAGGCTACGTTTATACTGCAAAGCGTGGTGGGTTCAGCGGAGCCGAAAATAACAATCCCGTAGTCAACGAGGGAGAGGATGGAGGAGTTCACTTGAAGAAGCATAGCCTGCTGGGGTAGGCAGTGCTTGAGATGGTAGAGTATGCCCACTCTCGAGTTGACAGCGGAGGAGAGGAGTTGGATGTGACTATGGTAGGAGAGGGAGGTGTCTAATGTGATGCCCAGGTATTTGAAGCTTGATACATGTTCCAGAGGGTCACCTTGTGAGTTCTTAATTAGTAGTGCCAACTGACTATGTGGGCTTTGATGATGAGCAAAGATCATGGATTTTGTTTTTTTATAGTTGATGATCAGATGGTGGTCCGTGAACCAGTTAACTTGTTCCCGAAAAAAGCCCTGTAAGGCCAGTTGGAGGGCGCTTGGTTGAGAATGTTTCCAATACAGTACCGCATCATCTGCATAGAGTAGTAGATGACCACTACACGCCTTTGAGAGAGAGTTAAGGAACAGAGTAAAAGCAGGGGGCCAAGTATAGACCCCTGCGGGACCCCAGAGCAAACTCTTTTGGAGGTGGAGAGGGTGGTGTTTATCCTGACTTGTTGCGACCATCCCGAGAGGTAGTCCCTGAACCAGGCCGTTGCCTCAGGGGACACATTAAGTTGTGGAAAGACACAGAGCAGTAGCTCGTGACTGACCTTGTCAAATGCCTTGGTCAGATCCATGTAGACTGCCCCTGCGATTGAGCCTTGGTCGTGGGCCTCATGGAGGAATGAGGTGAACTCCGCAAGTGCAGTGACGGTACTATGGCCAGTCCCGAATCCATGCTGTTCCTGGCTCAGAAGGTTATATTTAGTAAGGTATTCAGTTATCTGGTTGGAGACTATTTTTCCAGAGCTTTGGAGAGAGGTGGCAGTATAGAAATAGGTCTGTAGTTGTTGGTGTTGGTAGGGTCACCGCTCTTAAGAATGGGGGTGATTATGGCTCTTTTCCAGGTAGAGGAGAACTGACCATGGCATAGTGAGAGGTTGAGGATTTTTGTAAGGTGGGGAAGAGTGACATCCAGAGTAAGCCGAATGAGTTTAAGATCAAGGGAGTCTATGAAGAATTGGTGAAGTCATGAGCATGCATAGAAACTGCGCAACACATGTCCATTACCCAGTTATTCTGGGAATTGTTTTAACCACATTTTCAACATTGGCATTTTGGGACCTTCCCTCATGAACAGTGGCACTGTGATTTTGTTAATCTGTCCCAAAAGTTGATTTACCACAGCGACCACGCCATCGTGCGCCACAGGTGCAAAAACACATTTTGGGCACAATGTGAAAAATGACAGCTGTATTGTTCATAAGGAGGTGTGAAAAAATGCCAGTGTTGAAAATCTGGCATGAAAATATTGCAAATTTGCTAGTTACAAGGGTGCGTGGAAACCGCACAATGCACGCTTGTAACACAGTCATTTTATGGATTTTAGTCACCAAATTTTCAACATAGGCATTTTAGAACCTCTGCTCATGAACAGTGTCACCGTCATTTTCTCAAACTGTCCCAAAAACTGATTTCATACAGCGACTGTGCTATTCTGTCTCAGACATGCGAAAACACATTTCGGCCAGAATATGTAAAATGACAGCTGTACTGTTCATAAGGAGATGTGAAAAAATGCCAATTCTGAAAATCTGGAGTGAAAATATTACAAATTCATGAAGTTATGAGCGTGCTTGGAAACTGCGTAATGAATGCTCATAAAACAGACATTTTTTTGATTTTTTTTCACCAGGTTTGCAACATAGGCTTTTTGAGAGCCCCCTCATGAACAATGGCACTGTCATTTCATTAATCAGTCCTGAAAGGTGATTCCGCGCAGTGACCGTGAAATCACCTTTTGGATCCGAATAACACCATGACAGTGACTCAGTTCATGAGGAGGGGTCCAATAACTCCATGTTGAAAATTTTGTGCCAAAATCTCAAAAATGCCCGTGATATGCACCAAAGTTGAAAAACCTATGTATGCCATAATATAGCTTACGGCATTTCTTCAGTTACGCAGTCGGCTTTGAAGAGTGCAGACGTGTTCCTGGTCCATCGGTCGTTGTGCCATGCTCAGAGGTAAGTATGGGGTGAGGGGTGTGGAGATGCAGGGTGCACAGAGGTGGTGTGGGTGGGTGGGTGGAGGCCACCAGACTCGATGAGACCGTTTTCTGGTTTGCAGGTTAAAAAAAAAAAAAAAAAACATTCTTGGAACAGTTTTTTTTCAGGGGCATTTGACATGCCTGGGTGGACTCCAGCGTGCCACCTGAGTGTTTTGGGGGTGCTATAGCTGGCGGGGATTGGGCACCCCATCATCACATACCGAGGGGGCAAGAGCGAGGGGATTGGGCACCCCTCAGGCACACAACAAATGGGGGGAGGGGACATTATGTCGACAGACAGTAGGCTCCCCCGTCGGCAAATTAAACTGGGAAGGGGGACTGAAGCTGATGAGGACTGGACCCCTGTCAGCAAAGGCAGAGTGTTGGGGGGGCCCATGATGCCAAGGGAGATTGGGCACCCCCTTGGCACACACTTTAAATGGGAGGGAGGGCATTATGCTGATGGGGAGAGTGCTCCCCCATTGGCAAATGAAGTGGGTTGGGGCATGCCAACTGGGGGATTGGGCACCTCTGAAGTTGGCACTCTGTGGTGGCAGTCAGTGCCACCATGTTTGCTAAAGTGCTTCACCAGGAAAGGCACATCGGTAGACGTGTTATCGTGCCACTGCGTGATGAGCTTGCCTCTCATTGCAGTGGCACTTTTGTTTAATCTGGTGGCCAGTTTACGTGTTGCTGGTGGTGGCACCTGCATGCTGCCTTATTGGAGAATGAGGGACGCACCAACTAATGCATGCCCTGCTTTCACCCACAGTGACTGCACCTCCAAATCTGCTACTAATGCAATATGTTGGCTGGCGCACAAGCATGAGCCAACATAAAAATGAACCACAATAAACAACAATATCACTAATTGTACAGCAGTAGTTAGTAAACAAAGAATAATGCAGTCCCAAATGTGTGAATGAAGTCATTCACATATTTGGGACTGTCTACTACAGTATGTCCTGCAAGTCCATTGGTCCACACTGCACATACTGTACCCGACATTCAGCAGGAGGCCGGGTGGTATGTGGGTGGTTGCTGCCGCCCACTTATGATGGGGGGACGGGCGGGTAAGGAGTTTTGTGTGGATGGGAGGGGTGGGGGTACTACCGGACCACTGTAGCAACAGGCATGGGGAGTTCTACTCACTACCAGAGAGGGTCGTTAATGACATTTCTCGGGGACTCAGCAAATCAGAAGGGGGGTCCACTAGACTACCAGGGGGGCTGTTCATGGCATTTATCGGGATAACAGGGACTCTGGAGGGAGGAGGGACCACTAGACTACCAGGGACTGTTTCGTTTGACATATACCACGATCACGGCTATATGGTGGGGAATGCCCTGGGATCCCCACTGCACACGTCATGCTATGCAGGGTGCCAGATGCAAGTCACCGGGCTGCCCTGTGCAAGGCATGCAAATTGGGCCATAATGATATGCAAATGGACCCATTTGAGCCTTGCATATATTATGGCCTCATTTGCATGCCCCCTGCTGAATATCGCGACTGATGCACCTAGCGCAACTACACTAGCGCTGGTGCATCCCCATGCTCCCTATCTGTGGCTTGCGCCGGCGCAGTACCACTGCGCCATGTGCAGTATGTGCACTGACCTTTCCATATTCAATGGTGCTGCACCATAGCACATCACCGTTGAATATCACCCAGCCCTGGCCACAGCACATCCCAGTTGCGCTGCACCCAGACTTGCGCCACTGCCTGGCGCAGTCTGAATATCCGGGTCCCAATGTTTTTTTTGTATAATCTTTATTCAAAAACATTTTTGGTTTGACAAACACAAATACAAAAAAGTACACAAACAAACTGGTACATTCGTATCATAATTGATCTCCTATAGATACACGTGCATTCATAATCATTTTAGACTTAATTAATTATCTCCATTTATATATTTGTGGTTAGGGTGGTTAATCACATGCTGTCTTTCTATTGTTCCTTCTGTGTTACTGAGCTATCCCTGGCTGCTGGGGGTGTTTCATCTCAGTTGTACTCTTCCAAATCCTTATAGTTAGTCTCCTAGACCTTCATATAGGACCAGTGTTTCTTCTGGGTTGAGTGATGCTAGGAAGGGAGCCCAGCTGCACAGGAAACCCTCTCCTCTACCTCTGACTTTCATTGTTAATCTTTCCAGGGCCAGGGTTTGTATTGACAGGTTTCACCATTATTGGACTGTGGGTGTGAGATTTGATACCCAAGTATTTTGAATGTAAATGTTGTGCCTATACCAGTACAACCTTTGCCCATCTAGGTAACAGTACCCAGTCCTCCCCTACTGAGCCTCCAGACCAAATAGATATAGTAGGGAGTCTAATTTAAGCATTCTAGCTACCATTTTAGAGAGCTCCAGTACTATTTCCTTCCAATATTTTTGTAAGACTGAACATGTCCAGAAGCAATGGAACTAGGTCCCCAGTTCCAGTTCACATCTACCACACCTAGGTGACACTGCAGGGTAGAATTTGTGGGCAGTCACTGGGGGGCAGTATAGCCAATGCATGAATTTGTAGAAGGCTTCTTTGAATTTATTGCATACCCTTATCCCCACATGTGACATAATCATTATTCTCCAGTTCTCTTCCCCATCTGTCTCCCCATGTCTTTTTCCTATAGCTGTTTTGTTTTTTGAGTCAGGTCTGGGAACTCCTGTTTCTCTGTCCGTGCAGCCTTCCTGATGAATCCTGTGGGGTTTCTTTTAGCTTGGTATATTAATTTCTCTACTGGGTCCAGGCCATGCCGATCTGCCTCCCCAACCCCACCCATGCTCTTAACGAATGCCTGAATCTGCAGATATCTGAATAGGTGATGCTTATCCAGTCCCAGATAGTGCTGTATGTCTTGGTAGGAGCTCAGCTTTCCACCCAAGAACAAGTCTCCCACACTTCTGACACCTTTATCCTCTCACTCCTGGAACCCTGGATTCTCTATTCCCAGTAAGAAAAAAGTATTTGCAACAATGTTTCCGCATCTTTATCCTTCCTTAATCTTTTCAATTTCTCCCATCCCTCTAGCACTGCCTTCACTAATGGGTTACCATTTCCCAATGCCCTATATGCTTTTTGGGTATTATTTTCTCTCCTCCAGAGCTCCGGCTATGACCCCCGCCCTCCGTTGTTCCCCCAGCGCCATCCCCGGACATCAGACCCCCTCCCTTGTGCACCCTGTGACTTACCCTTCACAGCAGGATGGTGGGGAGTGACTCAACCCACCCCAACGGATCCATGCCAGGAGGTGCCCTTCAAGAATGGCGCCCGGGGAACAACCGTGCTACCGGGCTCGCTTTCACTGTTTCCTCCCGGCGGGCTCATGCGTACAATAGCGCCAGTGACTGGTGCACGCATGCTCCCATGCGTGCCCCAATCAAGCTCTGCCCGGTCCCCCCCATAACTTGCAGCTACGCGTTGTCGACCCCAGCCTCTGCTAGGGTCAGGCAAGCCCTGGCCGCCCATCCCCGGAGATGGAGAGCAGTCCTTGGATGCTCAATCCATCTCCTCCTCGCCGACCCACAGCAACCCATGCCCATTTCCGAACACGGGTCGCCGGCGTGGCGCGAGGTGTGGTGACCAGCGCCTCAACCCTCAGTGCCACTGGGCCGGCACTATATGCTTTTTGACCTCAGCTGTTCGGTTAGCTGAGATCCTGCCTGGGCAGCCAACCTGCTCCAGGTCCACCCAGCTATCGATTTTCAGCCGATGGACCCAGTCATGCACATACCTTTGTTGTATGGATAGATAGCAGTTACCAATAACAGGAAAATTTAGGCCCTCTTTGGTTATTTCAGCTTTTAATTTCTGCAGGCTAACCCATGGGTATTTTCCTTGCCATATAAAACTCGTAAACACAGCCTCCACCCTACTTATGTCTCCCTTTGACAATCCTATGTGTACCATTTGCATAATATATAATATCCTGGGTAAGATATCCATTTTGATCAGGTTCACTCTTCCCAGCCATGAGATGGGAAGAGATCCCCACCTTCTCAGGTCTGATTCTATTGTTTTAATCAAGGGGGAGTAGTTAAACTCATATATGGAACCCAGTGACCTACATAGTAAGTGAAACTTCTACTCACCACTTTTAGTCCCCATGTCTCATCTCTGCCCTCCTCCGCTGAGAAAACAGAGCACTTTGGATTTGTTAATATTGATTTTATATCCTAAGAATTGGGCAAACAGGTCAATTAGAGCCAGCAGCAGAGCCATTGAGGTCAGTGGGTTCCTTACAAACAGCAGCATATGGTCTGCATATAAGGACATTTTATGTGGAAAACCATAAATCCCTTCCACTCCCTCAATCTCTTCACACTGCCGAATCACTTGTGCCAGTGGTTCCAATGCCAGAGCAAACAGGAGGGGGGAGAGATGGCACCCGTCTTGTTCCTCTTCCCAATGCGAATTAACCTGAGAGTGTCCCATATTATTATTTGTGCTCTAGGAGATTCATACATTGCCTATACCCAACTAACATAGGCTTCCCCCAGACCAAACCGAGCCTTCACCTCAAATAGGTTTTCATATTCTACCGTGTCAAATGCTTTCTCAGCATCCATAGATATGACATAGGTTTTCCTCTTCAGGTGGTTCGCTCTCCACACCACATTTAGTAAAAGCGGACACTGTGATAAGACAATCGTCCTTTTATGAACCCAGCCTGGTCTGGGTGAATTAAATTCAGCAGAGCCTGCTCCAGTCTAATGATGAGTAACTTTGCCAGTATTTTGAGATCACAATTTAATAATGAAATAGGCTTGTATGAGGCACACTCTGCTGGATCTTTTCCTGGCTTGGGGATGAGGCAGATAACCGCATCAAAGCACAATTCAGGCACCACAGGTTTTCCCCCTTCTTCTCCTGATTGAACACCTCCCTAATATGATCCACCAGCTGTCCTGCCATGGCTTTATGGTATTCAGCAGAGAAGCAGTCAGAGCCACTAGCCTTCCCCCTTTCAGTTTTTGTATTGTCCCAGGATTTCTATTCTAGTAATAGGTTTGCCCAACTTTTCTCTCTGCTCTCTTGTGGCCTCTGGGAGCTTTACCTTGTTCAGGAATTCAGTGGTTAGACTTGCTCTTCCCTTGCATTTTGCACTATATAATTGCCTATAGAATTCCCTGAAACAATCCCTTATCTTCCTCATGTTCCAGTGGAAAGTACCCTTTTCATCTCTTATCCCATGTATCTGTATAGAACACTTACTGCCTCTCATTAAGTGCACCAGAAATGGTCCAGGCTTATTGCCCCATTCAAACATCTGGCACTTACGGAATAGCCATGAGTTCCATGCTTCCCCTATCACCAGATTATTTAATGCTTCCCTAATCACCGCTGGGGCTTTCTCTCTCTCCCTTCACTCCCCTCCCCCTTCCTACTCACTTTTCCAGTTCTTTTAGTTGGGTCTCTAGCCTTTTTTCCCATTTCTGTTTCTTGACTCATGCCACATAGTTTATAGTCTTTCCCCTCATAAATGCCTTCCTGGCATCCCAGAAGATAGCCCTAGATGTGGAGGTGTTTTGTTACAGACTACATAAATCCTCCATTGCTCCTCCAGATATTCCTTGAATTCTTTATCCGTTAGCATGTATGTGGGGAATTTCCATGGCATGGGCCCTCTCTTTGTGCTTTAATCAATATTCTCAGTATGACCTTGGCATGGTCTAATATGTGAACAGGAGTGTGCCTTACATCCTGAACCCTCTCAAACCAGTTTTGGGTATGTACACATAATCAATACATGACCACGTGTCATTGGGACTGGAGAAAAATATGTATTCCCTGGCCCCAGGGTTGGCTGTACGCCATCTGTCCACTAAATCTACGTCAGCCATACCCATCTGCCATTGTCGTATTGCCTCCCCAGACCATCCCCTTCTTTCCGAATGATCCAGGAGCAATTCATGTCACCTCCCCACCCCATAATTAACCCTGGAAATTGTTCTTTGATCAAAAGATCCAGCAAGGACCAATACAATTCTGGATCATACACTGCAAGGGCATGCACACTACCATAAGTCACACTTTCTCCAAATACTTCTCTGGAAACAAACACGTAAGTAGTATTGGTGCATACTAAGTGACAAAATGATTGATGGGCTTTTAATGACCCCCCCAGGATATGACGTAGCTCCCAACCCACGTCACGTCCGATTCTGGCGGTGCTGGATATGATGTAGCCCCACCCCCTACGCCACATCCACTTCTGGTGGTACAGGAAATAATGTAGCACCACCCCGTGTGCCAATGACACAGTTCTGACTGCGCCGGATGTTATGCAGTGTTCCCACCCCTGATATAATGCACCCCCTTTTCTGGCACGGAGCTATGACGCATTTATGGGTTGGGCAGATTTGGGCTTGTTCAGGCTTGTCAGGGCTTGTCAGAGGGTCCAAGCCAGACTTGATGTTGGTAAAGCCCCACACCATTGAGTATCCATAGTCTGCCTGCATCATGTTTTGCTCATGTATGTGTAGAGTTCCTGAGGAGAGCAGCATTGAGGATAACAATGATTCAGCCACTGGATGTGCTATGATGGATGAAACTAGTCGATGTTATCCTACACCTTCTGCTAGTGTCACACCAGAGAAGCTCGATTTGGTGGACTCTGGTATGCCCGATTTGATAGAACAATTCATGAACCTCCATTTGCAAGATACTCATGAGCTTGTTAATATAGATGAGCAGGGGGAGAGCCAGATGTGCTGGACACTGAGAAATGCTCTGATGAAAAGTCTGCTGAGACTGGGGCTGCGAGTTATGCATCACCTGAAAAGCCTATCATGCTGGGCTTGTGAAGCACATTTTAATACAACTACTGCAAGATTTGATGGCACAGGACTTGAAGATAAAGTGCGAGGGCTCAGTGGAGTAACCAGCCTTTTAAAAAGTGTATGCACATGTCAATGGCTCCACCCAACTGGCCGGGGGTCTGGGTGCCGCTTAGGTCCCCAGAAAATTTTGGCATTTTTGATGCTTTCTGGTGCATTTTGGGACCAATTGTTGTAGTATACAATATCCTTGTACCATAGCCTTTTTACATACCAGTCCCACTGTTCTGGCCACTAGTGGCTGCATAGTTTGATTTGGCACCTACTACTGATTAAGCCACCCTTGCAGTGAAGCCACATACAGTACTTACATGACCAGTACTGAATTCAATGACCACGCAGTGCTCAGGAGCCTGGGGTTGGACCATTGGAGCTGAAGAAAAGACGGTCTTGTATTGGCGACTGTTGAGGAGCCAGAAGAGACACAAACTGTGTGGGACTCAAACCAGTGGCTCTCCATCCTCTCCAAGTCCACACTCTCTCTCTCTTGCCTGACTCAAGACAACAAAATGGTGATTTGACTCTCAGGGATAGTCATACTAACATACTATTTGCCAGCAGATTAGGCCTTACGGTCTATCGAGTCTGCTCGAACCTAGATCCTTAGTTGGGTGCCGAGACCCTCCCATCCCTTTTTCTCTAGAAACCCCTATCATCCATCCCCCACCCCGGGACAGGCCATCATCTGATACATCCACTTTCTGTGTTTGTCCCACCCTCTCTTGAAGCCTCTACAGTGGATCTCTGAACCAGCTCACCAGGCAGTACATCCAGGGTCCACCACCCTCTCGTGAAAACCTCCTCTATTTTCCGCCTCACCTTCCACCTTCCAACTTCAAACCATGCCCTCTGGTGATACCTCCCTGCTTTAGTCTAAAGATCCCTCCATGTTTACCCTATTTATTCCCTTGAGGTACTTGAAGACCTCTATCATGTCCCTCTGTCTCTCCTCTCCTCCAATGAAAACAGGCAGAGCTCCTCAAGTCTGTCCTCATAAGTCAAATCCCCTAGCCCTCGTATCATCTTTGTTGCCCTCCTCTGTACCCTCTCCAGGAGCTGTATGTCCCTCTTCAAATGTGGTCTCCAGTACTGTACACAGTACTCAAGGTGTGGTCTAACCAGTCCATTGTACAGTGGCAGAATCACTTCCTTGCTCCTAGAGGTGATCCCCCTTATTAGTGGGTGAACATGTCATGGTGGGACTATACTAGTCCTGCTGTGGAGTGAGGTAGCAGCCAGTGAGAAAAATTGCAGTAACTAGTTGGTGGAGCAAAGAAACACATGGACAAAACCAGGGTGTAGTTAGCTTTTGATGGGGGGCAAAGGCTGATAAAGTCCTGGTTGTCTCAAAAAGACAAAACCAATAGGTTGGGATCTGAGGCCACAGGGCCCCAGAAGCTATCAGATTTTAGATGCATTCTGGTGCATTTGAAACTTTCTGGCTGCTTTTAAAGATTTCTCTGACTCATTGCAAGCAACTGATATCACTAACAAAATGACTAACTTCACTGTTGCTAGGGTCATCACTTTTGTTGCCACCTTGAGCAGCTGCAGAGCAAACAAAACTTTTAATTTTTTGTGTTATAACAGAGAAACATACTTATTTCTTTTGTTCAGGAGGAAATCAATAGAGAACACTCCATGCTGAACAGTAAAATGAAGATCTAGCATGTATTCTTGTAAAATCAGCCCTAAGAAAAATGTTAGAAAACAAGAATAGGCAAAACTTGAGGATCCGCTACTTTCTGTCATGTCACAGCCTAACAATAAAAGTTTAAACTACAAAATAACACTACTTTTAACAATAACAAGCAAGATAAAGGGCACTTCATGAGGAATTACATGACTCCGTTGAAAAATCAAGTGCTTGAGGCACTGTCTGGGTCTGGCACCCATCAATGGCTGAACACATCAGCAGCTCAGAGGTACTGTACTGACACAAGATTCAGCAACAAAGCATCCCCAACTGGTTTATGTTTGGTTTCCTGTCAAGCTGCCTCACAAAAATATGTTTCCCCCTCCCCAATAGGGCTGACCAGCTGGCTGAGACATGACTGGGAAATCCGAATTTAAAAAATAAACAATTTATCAGGAACACTCCTATCCTGGACAGGAATGTTCCTGATAAACTGTGTATTTTTTTTTTTAATTAAGACCTTGTCCTCTACGGTTGGTAATTGCTGAGATATAAGAACAGAGGGAGAAGGGGAGAGGTTGGGCATAAACAGCAGTTAATCATTTAGAATTTATCCTAGAGATATGACACCACATAATGCACAAACCAGAAACTTTGAATTGCCCAGCTCAGATGCAAGATTCCATTTTCTGTCAGGTCCTGCCTCCACCTATTTGTGCAGTTTATTTGTCCAGGAAAGACCAGCTGAAATGTCTTATCATTTCCAGTGGGTGCTGCCATCTGATCTAAACTGTTCTATATATTATTTCAGAATGTTTTCCCTCATTTAATCATTAAGAAATCAGGGCGGATGCTCTGCTATGTACTGTGTACTACCTGGCCATTGAGCTGCCTCCATAGTACACTGAGCATTTAAAGCAGAATTTCATACTGTTTGCTTTATTTAATGCTATGAAAGTATGAAATTACCAGTAGGTACAGCCAAACCAATCCTAAGCAGAGGGGCAGTATGGATGGAGGCAGGCTCAGCTTCAAGAATTGCTCTTGCTTGTGTAACCCCCCTACAAGTGGGGGTTTCTGAAAAGTCTTCTGTGAGCTTACCTAAATGTTGACTGCCAGGCGGGTGTCCTGTGGTCTAATCGGTCAAAAGGTATTGCTGGAGGTCTGTAAAGCCCTGTGTACTGTCTCATTAAGAGCTGCCGACTGCAGTTATAATTGAAATGGAAGGGGGCTAGTGTTTCCATGCTCGAGTCCCACCTGAACTGCTGACAAGATGTGCTGATGGTGTGCTGTATGGGAGTTTCTGCATGACTGATGGAGAATGTGGCCCAGCTGAGTTTATATCCTGTGCCCTAAGTACCACCCACCTTTTGGTCTGGCAACTATTGGCTGGCTGGCAAAACCTGAGGGTGTGGACCCCAAACTAACACACTGCAGTTCACATTGAGCAATGGACAACTTCTCAACCTTCTGTCATGGAAATGAGGAACAGGGACACTCAAAATGGTGGACAGTGAAGGACACTGACTCTCATACGAATGCACATCCTCAAACACGGAGATAAAAGCTCAGAACTAATTATAAACCATTAGGTTTACGTTTGCAAAGTTTATTTTTATATTTTTGCATCTTAGAATAGTATTAATGTCTGCTTTCAAGTCTAAATTTACAGACCATTCTGTTTGTACATTACTTTTTCCATGAGAGACAGATAAGGGACAGAGCAATTTTGAGGGGTAAAATGAGAGACTTCCCTGGTAATCAAGGACAGTTGACAAGTATGGCTATGGGTCCAAGTCCCCTGTGCCCCACCACACACACCACACACCACCACCAACTCAGTTATTTTATTGAATGTGAGAGCTTTTACCATTTTTTTAGTCTATGTGACTCCTCTAAGGATGTGTGAAAATGATTTTGTGACATTGTTGCTTACCTCACACCTGCAGTTTTCAGTTACCTGAGTGTAAGTGAACCCAATGAAAGGACAGATTGACCGACCTTGTATTAGGGTTCCAATGACATCCCAAGTTTGTTTCCAGTATAGATCTGCTCAAAAGTTACATAACTTATTTACAATTTTGAGACAAGTAAACATGAGAAACAGCATCATGGCTCATTGACATTCACCGATGTCCTGAACTTTCCTCATTAATTTATCTTATACCGAGTCTTTCCAGTTGTTGCTGTACACTGCATTATCTTAAGCCTCAGATCTTTCCCAGTTATTGCTGTACCTGCAGTCAGTACTGGCTCTGTCTTCACGGAGATCCACTCCTCTCCCCAAGACAGAGCTGGAGGAACCTAAATTGGGCGGAACAGGAGGAGCTACCTTGTTGTAGCCATACCGCTTTTCCGCCCATAGAGTGTATTAGGCAATAGGTAGTTCTGCTTTACCTTCTCAGCTGCTTGGAAGTTCTGCTGCTTGCTCCTTATGATTGACCTTTACCGATTCTTCATGCCACGACAACAACGCAACCACGGACCGGACAAGAAGAGGACAAATGGATCAGATGAACAAAGATGTCCTCCTCCTCCTCCTTCAACTCAGTTGAATCAAATCGACCATGAGTCCTGGGCCGGTGAGCAGTGACTCCTGTTTGTCAAACTCTGACAACAATCAAGCCTGCCTGGTCTGCTTGGCTCAGGCTGGGCCACAGGAGCACAGTCAATCTTGCACTAGCAGCAGGAAAAAAATACAGCAAGTGGTTGGCAGAGCAAAAAACACATGTGGAGAAAAACTGTCCAATTGCTCTGCTCTGCTCTGTGCCAGCATGTTTGAGGAGAGGAATCGGAATTGGCTGGGATGGGAATAAGCCCCCCACCACCCCGGCATCAAGTACTGGAGGACCAGGGTTCAGAATCTAGACAAGCATGGGAAAAATATTAAAAAAAATAAAACAATTGTTTTACCTGGATTTTTTTTGTAAGCATGTGCATACAATAAGTATGCATGGTTACTCCACTGAGAGGGCTGTGCAATTGACCACCCATCACAGCTAAGACATAGCTGTATATATGGACCTGAGGAGGGGGACTGGGAGCTTGTTTTTCCTGAACTCTGTGAGAGATTGCACCCTCGACGTATCAAGCTACTTGTGGAATCTACAGCATGGAAGCTTGGGTGCACAGCATCCTATTTTGACACAATCCAAGCTGTTAGTGATGCATTGACAGAATTTAAAGCGTTGCCTAGTATTGCTAAAGGCCTTGACGAACTGTATGACCAATTGCGTATAACACTACAGAAAGCTGTTGAAGAAACTGTTTCTTCAGGAAGTCGTAAAAAATATTTTAAAAGTCCTCTGCAAAAAGGAAGCCCTGTTCCCTATTGCATGTACTTGTATGATATTGGAAGTTCTGATGAGAAACACATGGCTACGTGGTGAGAGCCATTAAGATGGGTAACCTGTGGGGAAACAACCAAAGAAACTTTGAAAAGCAGAAAATGAAAAATATTTTACAGACATTGATAACCATATAAATTCCAGACTATGCTACTCACCACCAATGCAGTCCCATAAATGGTGATAAGCTTCAGTTTATCCAGATTTTGATGAATTAAATTAAAAAATACTCACATTGGTGTGAAATAATGAAAATGACTATGCGTATAAACAATAATGTGTTAGAAACTGTTCAAAATGTGCTACCACTAATATTTGAAAAACAGGAGTCTGTTTCTCAGGGTTGTGTATTGGTAGCTATGGCCTACAGCATTGAGATCTGCTGTTCTATTTTAAAATGTCAAAGAAAAGCAAGATGTTAGAGATGTGATTGAATTTACATCAGATTTTCTTTGTAACACACAAAACAAGGCCTGCCTTTTTCCTGTTGTGATGTTTTATACTATCATATAGTGTAATTTTAGCAACATGTTACTCAGCGTGTTTTGTGTTGTTATATAATGTATGTACAATGTGTGTGCTTTCATAATAAAAATATTAAGACTGAAAAAATGCCTGTGTCTTATTTGTGCTGTTTAAGAAAGCATGGCTAATTAAGCCTTGAAAAAAATTTACTATGATCCTATTTTGCCTGCTAGAGTAGCTTGAGACGACTGTGGCAAATCAAGAGAAAAGGCTTCCAGCATACAAATAACACAATGGTTGTCATTACAAGATGCCTACAGTATGACAAGCCTGCAAGGAAACAATTTCTTAGAAACAGGGTAGTTGTTAACAACATTGATGCACAATGGCAAACCAATTTGGTGGAGATGAGTAGCCTTTCCAAAGAAAATTATGGATTCGGTTTATTCTGACAGTTATTGATGTTCTGTCAAAATATGCATGGACTAAAGTGTTAAAAATAAATCAGGAACAGAGGTGACAGGGCTTTCAAAATGATACTACGAGAGGGCAGCAAGCCTGAAAATTACAAACAGATGAAGGGACTGAATTTCTTAATGCTTAATTTCAATTATTTTTAAAATCACAAAGCATACACCATTTACAACATCAAATGATGTTAAGGCATGCATTGTAGAAAGATTTAACCGACATTGAAAACAAAGTGTGGAGATGTTTTACAGCATTTAATACGTAGTAGTACATAGATGTCCTACAATCTTTAACAAGGTCCTACAATTAAAGTTATCGCACGGTCCATCAAAATGAGGCCTGTCAATGTAACAAATGACAATTTTTAATTACCTGGAAAGATCCATATGAAGATCTTGCACTGAAAGTGAAAAGACCTTTCAAATTTCACGTGGGTGATCACGCACGTGTTTCTGGAGTTAAGAAAACATTTGAAAAGGTTATGAACAAAACTTTACCAGCGAGATATTCATTATCTCTGAATGTTACCTAAGCCTATACCAGTGTACAAATTAAAAGATTATGATGGTGATGAAATAAGAGGTACATTTTATGATCAAGAAATTGGTAAAGTGGCAGACACAACAAACCGTGTATACAGGGGTGAGAAAATAGTCTCTAGAAAACACAAGGAATAAACAATTTGTTTTAGTGAAATGGCTCGATGGCCATCAAAATTTAACAGTTGGACAGAATCCAAACAGCTGAGATTTAAAATTATAAAGATGCATTCATGTTTTACATGATGGCAGTTGTGTGAAGACGATTAGTGGTAAAACAATGTCTGAGAATGGTTTTATGTTACATTGCCCAGCAATGCCTCTTTTGAAATGTTTCCCAACAGCACAATATCAGATTATACTGTGAAACTAGCAAAACCTATCAATTTAGTGGGCTTATGGGAAGTTGGTCTGTCGGAAATACAGTACCCAAGGATATGGGGCAATATTACATCACACGATGGGAAATTTTATGCTGGTGAAACTTCTAGGCCTATATTAACATTATCGATCCCCAGAGGTTATTATCAAAATGTTGAAGATGTCACATCAGTCATCAATGAGACACTGGAAAGTGCAAAGCTAGAATTGTGGCTAGAATATGACAGTCAGGACCATAAAATAAAATTCCACAACATTAGTGGTAGATCTTTCATAGCTCGCAATAATCTTGCTCGTATTTTGGGGTACCACCTGGCATCCCACAAGTGCAGTCAAGCATTGTACCATATTATGAGACATCAATGGTGGCTTTTTATACACTGTTTGTATATTCAGATGTTGTTGAGCACCAAAGAGTCAGAGACAGCCATGTCCCCTCACTGCTAGGTGGAAATATCTGGTAAGAATAATGACATCATAACCATCCGCTATGATAGTCAGATTATATACCGATCAGCAAACATCAGTTTGACACTATAACTACTGTAATAAAGAATGATCAAGACAAAAATGTGTTATTCTTGTTTGGCAAAGTGATCATGAAGCTTCATTTTCTCCCTGTTAAAGGAGCCTTCTGAATGCCTACAATGTCACAGAGGTTGTACAGCAACCCTAGCTTTTATGTGGCCTATTACAAAGCACAGGCTAGTCATGGCTTGTCTAGTTTTCATGGAGTCCCTGTTATTTATGGTGCGGGCATAGGTGGTATATTTAGAGGCTTATTTAGAAAAGCTGTTCCACTATTACAAAAAGGTTTCCAGATAGTGAAACCCCACCTTAAATCAGCAGCTAAAAATATTGTAAAAGATGTAGTGGGGAATGTTGTGAGTTCCTTACAACACATGATCCAGAAGCCCAAGATGGGGCAGGAATGGTTACGCTACAAGAGAACCAATAAGAAAGGAGAATAGCCCTCCAGGGATCTGTGAAAGCACTATTAAAAGGCTGCGTGTTCAAAGAAAAGAACAGTTGTGAAACGTAGGCTGAGAGAAAACAGCATAAAAGCAACAGACAAAGGGACTTATTTTAAATCATGTCTGTGGTATACTGCATGTCTCAAGAATGTGAAAAATCAGAACTAGACCTCTTCATGTTACCACCGACCCAAACCGGTATAGAGAAAAACCTTTATGTCAAAATCCCACCCTTGCCAGCCTTAAGTGATAGTGCCCCTCTTGAGATTTATGTGGAGGGTAACGGTGAAGACTACGTTGACCTAAACAACACATTGTTATACCTTTTGTGCAAGATCGCTAAGGCTGATGGTAGTGACATTGATAATCAGGCTAGAGTGAGTAAGCAACTACCTTCTGTAGCAACAATCTTTGTGAGTGGCTATAGGTGGTGGGTGGTCATCTAATTAGCCAAGTAATAACAGTTACCCCTACAGAGCAATTATTGAATCACTGCTTAATTACAGTGAAGACTCCCAGTCTACACAATTTTCATCTGGATTATTTTTATAAAGATACACCAGGGCAGCATGAAAATACAACTCTTAATGGAGCCCAATGAGGGTTTTAAAAAGTAGCAACTTTACAGCAGGCAGTCGCATGGTGGAACTGGCAGGACCGATTCACGAGACCTTTTTTCCAGGAAAATTGCTTTGAATGGAGTAGATGTCAAAATTAAACTTGTTCGTAATAAGAATGAATTTTGTTTAATAAGTGATGCAAATGAGAATATAAATTACAAATAAAGGCAGCATCTCTATGTAAAAAGGTAAAATTTCACCAGCTGTACGTATTGGCCATGCTCAGGCTTTACAGTCTGCTAATGCAAAGTACCCTATTGATCATGTTAGCATGAAAGTGTTCAGTATAGCAGTGGGAGTCGTGTATGTAACCAATGGATAATCTGTTTCTGGGTCAGATACCTAAATTATTGGTGATGGGCTTGTAGATAATGATGCTTTAGTGTGTGTATATAAAAAACCATTCAATTTTAAGCATTTTAATATTAACTTTATACCCTCTATGTGGATGGTGAACAAGTCCCTGCTAAACCACTGCAGCCTAACTTTACAAGTGGTAATGCTGTCAGAGAATATATCAGTCTGATCCACGCAAGTGGAAAACATATGAAAGACAGACCTCTGCTGATAGACTGTGTAGGTTTTTGTCAGGGGTACACACTTTTTGCTTTTGAGTTAAGCCCTGACCAAGACTGTAGTGACCATTATTCGCTAATCTGCTCAGGCAACCTGAGAGCTGAAATACGGTTTGCTGTACCACTACCAGCTACAGTGAATATGATGGTGTATGCTGTTTTTGATAATGTTGTGGAGATTAATCAAAGACGAAACGTTGTGTTTGACTTTAATTAAACATGAATACTCAACAACTGGACACACTTCTCCACAACAACTCCTCTACCTGAAATAGCTTTTTGGGGTTCTTTGCAAGTGATCAACTACCTTTAGAGAGACTTACATGCATGCCATCCTCTTTAGTTGTGAATACACAGCCCGAGTCTATGCCTGGTGAACATTGATTAGCTATTTATTTACCTGACTATACCACTGGGGAATTTTTTGACTCTTATGAATTTCCTCCAGACTTTACATTTTTTCCACCATCAATTGTTATGTTTTTCAGGAAAAATGTGAGCGAAACACTGTATAACTCTAAACAGGTTCAAGATGTAACATCTATGACCTGCGGACACCATTGTATATTTTTCTTACATCATAGATGCAAAGGTGTATCCTTTAATGATGTGATTAGTCTGTATTCTGAAAATTTAATAATGAATGATCGGAAAGTTTATAAATTTGTCAAGCAATGTAGAATTGTTAGAAGGCTGAACCTTCTTTTTTTTTAATCTAGAACAGTAATTTCATGTTATGATTATAACCAGCTATATTACTGTTGATAGATCCACGAGCAATGCATGCTGTATTTTTCTAGACAACATTGTAGTTTGCTTTTATAGTGTATGATTAATAAAGGTTCTGTTGTGAGGAGACAATAAACACAACCATTTGTGAATTGCATCAGAGTGTTTGTTTATTTTTACAATATGATAACAAAATAAAAGACAGCATGTAGTTTAATTAATAAAATGTACAAAAACACAAAATTAGGAGAATGGTGTAGGACATAGCATAGGTGTTAAAACATTAACCATTGTGGTTTCTTAAAAGGGGGTTTTCATATCCTTGTGACTGGTGATGCTGTGTGGGATTCAGATGCTGTCATTGCAGAAGTATCTGTCAGAACCTCTGACAGCTGTTTTTTAGAACTCTGAATCAAATATCTGTTTTGTATGTTGGGTACTACTGATTCAGAAGCATTAATTTCTGCTAAAGCATTGATACATTTATCCCACCCCCTAGGTTTTTAGCATCAGTTGTATATCTTTGCAAAGTAACAGCTCTGACTAAATCATATATGTGAGATCCTTTAATGGGCACACCATGATATATAAATTCACCACGATCATTCCAATCTGTAATACCAGCAGACCTTTTTAGTTTGTATAACAACATTTCAGTGTTTTTTCAGGCATGCACAGAAACACCTTGTAATATGTCACTGCATATGTCATCAGTGCCAGGTAGCAGTGTGTTGTCATCTTGTGACTGCATTAGTACATGTAGTGTCAAAGATAATGACAGTTTGCAACATCTTTTCACCCTGGGGTTATGACACAGCGGAGATAAGCTTGCTTCAGCACATTCCCGTATACTTAGCCTTCTCATATTCAGAGAGGTCAGTCCTTGAAGAACAGCCTGCATCTCAGCATCCAGCTGGCATTCCACACCTTTCTTCGGTAGTTCTTCAGGGTGGCTGGACCTCTTAGCATGTCCAGCTGATGTTTAGGTACCAAATACATTTTTTGTGCATAAGCCATGCCTGTCTCATCTGCTTGATAGAAGGCTGGTTAAAAATGGTATAGCCACACTGAGCAAGGTGCCTATAAAACCTCCAGACTGTGTTACAAGATGCTTCTTATGTTTAACAGACAGCTTTTTATTACTTAATTTTTTAACAATGTTGCATCTCCTCTTTAGCTTCCTAATCTGATGAGTTGTGAGAGGTATATTCCCTTTAATAGTGTTGAGTGCCACCTCTGCAATTGCTGCTATTAAATCATCAGAGGCTGAACAGAGAATAGCTTCGTTGTCATGGTGGCTCTTCACCAGCAGCTTAAGCACTGCAAGGTTTCTTTTCAGACATGCTGACATGTCCCAGGGCTATGACTATCTGGCTACAATGAACAAATGAGGCAGTTCTTATTTTTGTGGTGCATTCTGTTTCATGATGTATGCAACAGGTAAAGCAGGCAGAAACAAACCAGACCTTAAGCGATATGATTCCGGTGTAGTGGGTTATAAATCCACCAGAAATAACCATAGGCCTCATGGGTAGCATCTTCAAAGACCTCTTCAAAAAATCTGGTCTTTCCAGGATACATCTGGTGGGCCAGTGTACTGACCTGTAGCTTATCTCTGGGATTTTTAAAATAAAAACTATATAATTAGCATTTAAATTGATGGTCCTGTTTTTTTTTTTACCCTGGGCAAACACATTTTGTGTGACATACAGGATACTAACATTTCTGTGGTGGCAGTACTGTGTGAAACATGTCTGAATTTCACAGTTTTCAGATGCTGTTTCCATTAAGTCATCTACAATTAAAAGATTTACTTTTTGAGGTGATAATAATTCATCATCTTGTAGAGTGCTAGGAATACCTTCTATAAATCTCAGCTGAGGAAATTTACTAGGCAATTCTGTATACAAAGGTTGCCAACAGCTATAACACCAGATAATATTTTCTGGAAATCGTGTTAAAGCACTGAGACCAGCTTCCAACATGCTTTTAATAAAGTAACTTTTACCACAGTTTGATGGTCCATCCAAAATACAGGAAAAAGGGTGCTGCAAACATATATCCATACCCATACCCATTCAGAAGCCATAAGGCAATGTTTTAAACTCCTCAGTCAAAACCCTTTGTTGTAGACAACCCTAGGTTTTCTTTCTGGCCTGTTTTCAATAGTGATGCTCTTTTGTTTCTCACAATTTTTTCAGTCCAATAGTAACTGATTGTACCCCAACACCTTCATATGCACCACTGTCCTTGACAAAATGCTGTACTAGTGATCTGAGACAGCTGTAGTTAACCTTTCACTATTAGCCATGTTTAGTGTTATGCCTTTTGCCTTCATGCAAATTTTACCATTGGTCAGTTTGTAGGTCATAGGTTTTAGGACCACCAGACACAAACTCCACAATGTATTCACCATGTGGTAATTCACTGGTCAGATCACCCAAATAGTCACCCAGTGGTGGATCCCAGTCACCCGGTCTGCTGACAAATATGACCGAGTCTGTATCATGGTATAAACAGCGGTCCTGCAGGCTTTCAAGTAAACTGTACAATTTAAGTTGAGCATAAGCTGTGGTAGAGGCAGCAATAACAACATTAGTGTTGGTAGCATCTGCGTAGTGATTTTCAGTGTATTTCCATTGTACTGAGGCTGTATCATCATTGATGAAATACAGACAAGATACATGGTAGCGATCCATGAAAAGGTACTGAAAGAGTTCTTCAGCATCCTTGACTAGTGCTGTGTTCATCAAGTTAGGTCACTGGCCAAATTTTCCCCACAAAGAATTCAAAAACAGCTTTGAAATCTGTCTTTTTGCTGGGTTATTTGCTGTATTTTCTGCTTCTAAAACAACACCTTCGTTAGCATAGTACTGCCTGATGTATGCTTTACATTCTACATCAGGTGTACACCAATTTGGATACCCTGAAGCTTCCTGTTTCCCCTTTAGGTGTAATTTAATATAGTCTGTAAAAGACTGTCTGACCTGTGTTGGTAGTGCCAGACTTCATACACCTTGGCCACCTTATAACCTTTCTCTAACGCCAGCTTTAGTTCTTCAGTACACCATGTGCCCTCCAGAGATCGTTGTTCATCTGAATGGATACATGGTTGTGATCGCTGAACTGTCTCCAGCACATGTAGCGACACAGTGTGAACACTAACGTTCTCCACATATCCTGCTGGGCAGAACAGGCAAAAAGAGACCATGGGGCAGATACACTTTAGCTTTTATAATCCCAAAATATTGTCTGAGATCCTTGAAATTGTCATATATAAACCACTGGGTGCCCTATGGGGTATGTCTTGGTCTTGTTCACATAGGGATACAAACTGGTAAAATCATAATAATGGATTTTCTCACCAGGCTGTGCACTGTAATATAAACACAGAGCATTTGTACACCCTCCATAAAGTGATTCACGGGGATCCATGGGCTCAGGAAAATCAGTTACTTTCAAAAAGGCCTGCAGCTGAGGATTCTCACACACCAGCTGTTTCCATTCATGCTCCCACATAACCCTTACATTCATACCCTTTTCATGCCTGAGAAAGTTTAATTTCTTGATAGTCATGTAATATAGGTGTTTGTAGGTTGTGCTAAGCATTGGTTAAACAAATCTTCAAAGAAACATTCCCTGCAGCCATGATAAAAGCAACCTAAAAACTCAAATGCTGTAGGGACACCGTCCATTACAACATAACCATTAAGAAAGTAATTACCCACCTGCACTTCACCACCATTCAAAGCATGCTGTTGGAAATATTTTCTTGTTTACTTATGTACATAAGCCACTGTATGGCAGTGTGGAGTAACCTTGCACTGGCGGTGATAGTTGTCAGCGGGTATAATCCCTATGGTGTCTGGGTCTAAAAATTTAAATCGATACATGGCCATTCATACTGATGCTATAGTGATATACTGAAAGGGGTCAATTTGCCTCTTCTCCTCTGCAATGTCTTGAAACATTTCCTTTACACCATCTTGAAACATTTCACATGCCTGTTTTAGAATCTCTACATCTGACTTGCAGTAGTGGTGTAATTCCTTTTTAAAATGAAATATATCTTTTTTATGCAATTCATGCCACTCCAAAAACTGTTTTTTTTCATCTGCCATCATGAAATCTATACCAAAATCTTTGGGGTCAGGCATAGGCCCTACATAATTTTGATTTTCTGGTTTGTTAAAAAAGTGCAGAAAGAACCTCTTTACTCCTTCAAAGCCCATTGCATGTGGCATAGCAGCTAGTCTCATAGGAAGGAAATTTAAACTGTCAATAAAATGGATTTTTAGCCGTGTTACAGTTACAGACATCAGTTTACTTCCTTGAGTCAGTACCTCCACCTCCATTTTCTCTTTTACAAGCTGATTTAAGATGAAGTGACTGTCATACCCCTTTGCATTATGAGCTATAAAGGTGTACCCCTTAAACCCTTTTTGAATAAACTTTTTTACAAACTGTGCAGCACAGTCACTGCCTTCAAATTCCCACCTGTGACCTCTTTCAATGGCGTAGATATAATTAGGAATATGTCTAGAGTCACCAGTACTGACATCTTGCATGCATTCAAAATCATAAAATATATAGCTGCTTGAACATGGCGATGTCTTTAATGGCTGAATATAGCATAAGTGGGATTCAAAAGGGTGTACATCTGTAAGACAGTTATGACACTTTGGCTGAAAACAAATATGTACACCTTCCTTAGGTTTTCCACATGATTTGCATACTTTAGTTAAATGACAATTGGGGAATGTCAATTTATGCTGCCTGTAACAGTCTTTAGAGTTACAGTATTTATTGCAATCAGGGCACTGTACCACCTCGCTTTGCACTTCACTGCAGCCAAAGGATCTGCATGCATGGCACATGTTAGGGCATGTGTGCAAACCTTTGTGTGCAAAAAAGGCATGACAATGCTCACACACATTTCTGGCACCAAAAAAGCCTTTAAGATTTTTAATACCATAATAATGGTTTTCGTGTAAAAGCATAAAAACAGTATTAGCCCGTTTATTAGGAGAACTCACAAACTTCTGCCATATACCAGCTTTGTTCATAAAGTAAACAAAGATGGTCACATTTAGCTCTGTCTCAAATAGGTGTATGTGGCTCAAATCTACAAGTGTCTGTTCTGACAAGCCTACCCTGTTGTGTAAATCTTTAGCTTTTGCTAATATCTGCACATCAACTAATTGGTTGTGTAGCAAAGCAATTAAATTAGCAGCAAAGCATGATGTGTTACTTTGATTTACAATATTAACTAGGTGTCTTGCTTTTTGCTTTACAATGTGGCTAGATAAGATGCTTCTGACATCTCTGGAAATGCCCCCACGCACATTTCACACAATTGTCACAACCAGCATTAATGTCTCATTAGCACACACTTCCATCTTGCTGTTTAATAAATTGGCAATGTGTTCTAAAAATTCATCTGCATTTAATTCATTGGGGTTTCACCGTAATGAGTACACAGGATCATTTAAGCTATCACAACTCAGGTGTAGCTGTACAAAATCATTATTACCCAAAGTTGGCCTTATTCTGTCCAACAACTGTTGCACAACTGTGTGGATTGCAGAATAGTATTGGTCTATGGACGTTATTTGGTATAGGTTAGCGAAGTGAAACTGCTGGCGATACTCAGTACCATTAAAATTATTTCTGAGTGCTTCATATTCATTTATTAATTCTAAATACACAGGTTCTGGTACATCATCTTCCCTCTCCTGTGGGACCCCCTGACTACACATGTCTTCTTCATCTTTTTCATGGTCTGTGGTACCACTGCCCCCTATCTGCATGTATTCAGGTGTGCTGTTTTGAGAAGGCCCCATACATTCCTCACAACTGGACAGTTCCATACAAATATCAGAATTATCACTCTGCACACATTCACAGTTTTCAGCCATACAACACGCTGTTTCACAATCACTATTTTCTTGGCCCTCAGGAGACTGCTGGCTTGATAAACACATGGGGCAAGCACACAAACAATCACAAACACAACTGTCAGAATTATCAATTGTGTTGTTTTGAGAAGACGCCATACATACCTTGCTGTCTGTCAGTCCCCTACAAATATCAGAATTATCACTCTGTGCACATTCACAGTTTTCACTTATACAACACGCTGTTCCATGGTCACTATTTTCTTGGCACTCAGGAGACTGCTGGCTTGATAAAACTCAGGAGACTGCTGGCTTGATAAACACACAAGACAATCATTCAAACAAGCACAAACACAACATGATGTGTAAGACCCAGGTTCCCCATGATTATGTTGTCGTGGCTTGTGTCTGTGCCAAGGACTCCGCTGTTTTTTCATTCTGCTACAGTCAACCAATAATTTTTTAGCCCTTCGAATTCTACTGCTAATATGCTGGCTTACTATATTACGCCTAGTGTTTCTGATGACCTGCCCTTGTTGAATAATTCTATTAATAATTTTATTACACTCATTTTGAATAGTACACATTTTTACACCTCCTACAGCTAATTTTTGAATTAGTTTCCTAGTATCCACCATTTTTGGTATACCAGTCACAGCCAACAGAATTATTTAAAATTTACTTTATGACTATGATTCTGCAACACTAACCACCTTAATTGTGTTATTAGAAATTCCAAATATTAGATTGCAACCAGCGGGTATCTGCATATGTGAAGAGTCTGTCACAGGTATACCAAAAGGTTCTAAATTGTAACTATATGTATACACAAGTGTACCACTAGTTGAGCTTTAACATGCGGTGACACTTTTTCAGGTATCAGTGTTCCAGGTGTAAATATAGGGTCAGCCTTATTCACACACACAGCTGATGATTTAATGCATGGCTGCTCTGCATTTATACTTTCAGTGGCACAGTCTAATGTAACAGGTGTTTGTGTTCATATATTATTATGTTTGCAGCACCTCTTACCCCCAATCCCTGTATGACAACAGTGTTCACGTTTTGCACTTTTGTTGGTAGAAGGTGTATGGCCAGCTCTTAAAGACAAGCAAGAGGGGCCTGAAGAAAGTTTCAAAATGTCATTATTCTTTTGGGCTGCTGCTGTGGTTGCAGGCACTGTGTGTGGGGATGGTCCAGCCTTGTTAATAGGGTGCTTTTTCTGTCTGGATAGCCTTGAATATGCAGGGTGCCTTCTTGCAGACTTTTGAAATACAGCTTCTATATGATTAAATTCGGTATCACCTAGTAACAAAAAATTAGAGAACATAAATATATCAGCACTATACATCGTATTGACTACATCCTGGATACAAACATGCAATATACCAACATATTAAATAGTTTGCTACAATGAGCCACACATAATTAAAACTATAAAATCAGAAAAACGATGTGGTTTAAAAACATAGCCATGCCCAAAACTTCTTAACAAATATTGTACAAACGTATGGCATTATATTACAATTTTTGTTACAAGAAAGCATGCTAAATTTACAAAAAAAGAAAATATTTGCAAATACCACCACAGCAGCCCCTTATCCATCTGCAGCACTGTAAAAATAAGTAATTAGTTTTCAATTAATGCCCAACACTATTAAAAACTTTAACACATACCCGTTGTTTTGTCCTCATTAATTGATGTTTTATTTTCAGATGTGGTCTGCGGCTGACCAGCTTCTGTTTAAAAATCAAAGCAGTATATATGTCACCACTAACCAGATAGTGTTTCCCAAGCATACTGTGTGTAGTCAAACAGCTATTACTTCTTTACACATTTAAAAACAGTATTTAGCTAGTTTTAGACTTTAGCAGATTTTTTTCATCTGTCTACAAAGTGTAGGTGTCAATAAAACAGTTTGCTAGAGGGTTTAGAACCATGTGTAGACATTAATTGAAACAAATTAGCAAAATGTATATTAACAAACCTTTATATTATTGCTAACCTCGCAGTTGTCAATGAATTAAACTAAGACTCACAGTGCTGGAAAGTGGCTACAACACTATCAAATAAATTAATTACTATACAACACACCATAATGTAAGCAACACAGGCAGAAAATCCACTTATGCATGTGTTCTCATGCAACACAGTTATAACAGGGCAGGGCAGAGGGGTATCATGATCTTGTCTGGACTTGTCCACATAATTAAGACATTGGTACATTTAATTGGACATACCGTATGATGTAATATGTGTGCCTGCAGAAGAGTTGCTTTGTATACACAGGGCTGCAAACCTGAATTAGGAAAATGGAGTTATAGTCTTATAAGCATGATTTTAAGCAATCAAAATATTAAAAACAATTAAAAAGAGCACTCATCAACAGCTCCTTGTGGGTCTTCTGAGTCTAGAACAAGATCATGAAAGCCAATCTGAGAAAACTATTTTACAAAATAATTTGCCATTTTAATGTTAAGATAACAACAGTACTTCAAAAGCTTACCAAAGGTTGCTTCAGAGTGGCCGAGACTGGCGCAGTCTAAAGCATCGCCTTTTATACTGTCCAAGGGGCTGTGACATGCCCCAAGCATTGTACAGAGTGACAGCCTGTGTAACAAAGACCCGTGATGACCAAAAAACTCACTGATTAATAATCAATGCATTTAAATACACAGGGGTAGTGGGAGGGGTGGTGGGTGTCCTAGCTAATATGATGCTTTCATGCTTAAATGTTATTTTCTATAGATCAGAAACTTTATTTTATATGTCAAATAAAAATTGAATTTAATCCTTGCTATATAACAATACCCATTCTTAGCTTAGGTTGACTATGACAGCTGATTTTCTGGAGCTGCTTAACTAAGTTAGATATGTCTGACATTCATTTTATCAGAGTGTTTTGATAATATTTAACATGGTGTGTGTGTGTGTGTGCGTGTGTGTTTAACAACAAACTTCACTACAGCAAGGAACTCATTGTTTACCCCTTTTCATTTTGTTTTAAAGCAAGAAAAATATGGCTAGTTTTAAGGGCTTATATTATAACCATAAAAAGCCTTTTTATGTTATTGCTCTTTCTGTATACTTAATAACTTCATAGTGTTTTTAGCCACCATAGCCCCTAGCTGCTATAGCAGATGTATGTTATTTAGACTTGTATATCACGCTTCTGTTTTAAGGGTATGGAGTAAACACTGTGGGTCTCACACTAATGGGCCTAAATCATTAGCTAAAATTATGTATTACAGACTGCATCTCTGTTGAGCTGGAAAAAATTGCATTTTCTTAAAACTTTCCCAGGTGTATCAATCAGCTAACATTTTAAGGTTAGAAATGGCCTTTTGTTTTTTTGGGGGGGCCATCTGTGATTTTACATTTTAAAAACAATGGTATCAAACAAAAGTTAAAAAATAGGTATCCAACTATTGAGCTGTAAATAAATAGCATTTTTCAGACACTTTCCCAGGCGTATCAATCGGCTATAGCATTTTAAGGTTAAAAAGGCCTTTTGTTTTTGGGTGGTGCCTTCTGTGGCTACCCATTTTAGAAGAATGGTAACAGACAAAAGTTAAAAAATTACATATCCAGCTATTGAGCCATAAGTAAATAGCATTTTTCCTAAACTTTCCCAAGCTTATCAAGCATTATCTTTTAACATTAGAAAAGGTCTTTTGTTTTTGGGGTGGTGCCTTCTGTGACTGCCCATTTCAGAAGAATGGTAAAAGACAAAAGTTAAAAAAATTAGGTATCTAGCTATTGAGCTGTAAGTAAATAGCATTTTCCTAAACTTTCCCAAGCTTGTTGGCCATCATCTTTTAAGGTCAAACTCAGGCCACTGTGACCATTGCACAGAGACTGCGCATATACCATAATCATGAATTTCTGCTCGGAGCCTGAAACACACACATTTGCAAACCAGCTTCCAGCCCAGCAGCTTCTGTTCATTTCAGGTATCACAAAACAATATTTGATACAGGGATATGACTTTTGATAATCTGTAAGCATTTTGCAGCAGGCCAGAATTTTTGTAAACCAGTTTCAAGGGTATGATAACAGAAACAAAATAATTTTTTATGATGCAGGTGACAAAAGTTTTAAAAGTATTGTGTATGTGGGGAGATAATTCTTATTTGCAGAAAGAAGCACTGCTCCATTTACAAAATCAAACTAAAAGTATAGGGTACAATTGAAACACTAAACCCCACTTTAGACTAACAAAAAGAAAAAGAAATTATAAAACCAGTGAGGAAAAAACAGCTGTTTAATTTCACTGTTACTATACTCACTCCCAAAATGTGAAAAACAGTATTTTAAAAATACATGCATTTACTACACAGCCTTTTTAATCAAATGTGGTAGTTTCACACAACCAGTGTTTTTGCTTTTTTATTTATTTATCCATTCACAGAAAATATACAGCAAGTCTGGTCTGGACCCTCTGACATGCCCTGACAAGGCTGAACAAGCCCAAATCTGCCCAACCCATAAGTGCGTCATAGCCCCGTGCCAGAAAAGGGGGTGCATTGTATCAGGGGTGGGAACACTATGTAACATCCGGAGGAGTCAGAACTGTGTCACTGGCACAGGGTGGCACTACATCATTTCCTGTGCCGCCGGAAGTGGATGTGGTGCAGGGGGTGGGGCTACGTCATATCCTGCGCCGTCGGAAGTGGACGTGACGTGGGTTGGGGGCTACGTCATATCCTGGGAGGTCATTAAAAGCCCATCAATCATTTTGTCACTTAGTATGCACCAATACTACTCACGTATCTCCCTTCTCCTGGATTCTTCACCACCCATTTTTCCTTGAGTGGGAAATGCCTGTGCAGCAAAATGGCTGTCCCATTCTTATGCAAGGAGAACGATGCCACAAAGCATTTCCCTACCCAGCCCCTTGCCAGTCTGGCATGTTCAACATCAGTGAGATGGGTCTCCTGTAATAACGCTACCTGGGCTCCCTGTTTGCGAATCGCGGTCAGAAGACTTGTTCTTTTCAGTGGATTAGCAATACCTTTGACACTCCAGGTGTCCATTGTAATGTCCTTCAAGTTAGCCTCCTGTACACTTCCATCCCTCCCCAATATATTTCAGTCAGCATATTTACTAATGTCCTAGGTTGCCAGTATCCCTATGAGAACCAGTGTAGTAAGCCTGGATGACAAATACTAAGTGCATACCATAACCGTTTTGTACCTTTATGTTTTTTTTAAATTCCAAACTTTATTAGCATTTTCAACAAACAACAAAGACTTGACATGGCAGCATGACAGAACAAGAGCACTTGAAGATAAATTGCACTTCATGCAAGCCTCCCTCACCCCCACTGGACTGGCAACATGGCAGATAACATAAAAAGTGGCTTCTATAGACCTGCGAATCCTGTTTGAAAAATTGCCGTCCTTTGGGGTAGCCATTACTCATTTTGTACCTTTAAACAAACAACAAACAGATAATATGAAAACAGTGAGCAACATCCCCCTCCCCCTTTGTCCCTTTTTCCCGCCTGTCCACCCCCCATATCTCAGCCACTTTATCTCCTCCTTTGACCCTCTCCCTCCCCACCACATTACAACGCCCATGAGAATCTAGCATTTCTTCCATCTTGGACTTTCTATTTATGAGATCCAGTTTCCCTTCCCTTCTCCCTTCCTGTCCCCCCCAACTACACGTTGCATTGACACTAACTGCTGAACATGCATGAGTGTCTTTTAAATCCCCTCTGATATTTGTGTTTCCTCGTCCCCCCCCCACCAGCCGAGGAGATTCCCCCGGCCGAATGTCCCCTTAATTCTGTACCTCTTATAAGTACAACATATGTTACATCTCATCGACATCAGATTAGTCCCTTAACCCCAGTATTGTCCAGTGTAACTTTTCCCAGCCGTTAGGCTGATAAACCGGCAAGAGAGCCCAGGTTCTCCTTCCTGCTCAGACATGACCCCCCAACCCCCTCAATCCCTCATGGAAGACTGTAGATATCTATCCTCTCCCCCCCTCCTGTGGAGATCATTCCTTCATCCCTCCCTCTGGATTGTTTTAAGGGTTTTTTTACTAGCCCCTTTTGAATGTAGTTAAACCAAAGCTAGGCAATTTTCTATTCTGAGACCCATGCGGATGATAGGGAGGAAGTTCATCTTGAGGCCCCTACTGTTTTATGCTGTCCCTGAGGGCCAGTCTGAGGATGGGTGAACAGGCAGCACTCCATAAACCACATGCTACACCTCCCGACCAGCTTTACCTTTATTCAGAGGCCTCATTTAAGTCTGCCAGTCCTTCCCTTCAATTTCCTTGCTTGACGAGTGTCTGTTCCCTTCACAAAACATAGAGTCAACTGAGTATTTCACCCACAGTTCCATATGAGTTCTTTCCTTCTCCACAGTGGTGAGGGATCAGACCCTTCTGTTTCAGATGTGCACATCAAGCAGGGCTTCGCCTTCTTAGGTCTCAGTAGCCCCATCTATAATCCAGCCAAAGTCAGTACTGCAGGTATCCCCAGAGGGGTCTCCTCAACTTCTACCACCCTGTAATCGGGTGAGCATGGATGGGTTATCTGGCAGAAACAGGGGGTCTTAAAGCAGAGGCTAAAAATAAGTTACTCAGGTGTTAGTCCTGTTCTTGTCTGTCTCTGCATCCAATCTTCTTGCGCAATTCTTTTACAAAGCTCTCAGACTTGCTCACTTCCCAGAAAGAAAACGTTGCTCCCTCATGCCAAATTTTCAGTTTGGCAGGGTAAACCAGAAAATGTTCTACTTTTAGGTCCCTCAGCTGAGCCATGAGCATGTTGAACATTTTCCACTCTTTTAGGAGACGTGCTGAGTAATTTTGTGACATGAATAGCCTGGCTCCTTCATATGTGAGGTTTCCTTTCTCCCTGTATGCCCAAATGACTGCCTCCCTGTCTTGAAAGTTATGGAATCTCATGATGATTTGTCGTGGCAGCTGGTCCGCTGGAGGCCACAGCATTACAGCATGACGTGCCCTCTCCATTTTAATCGTGCCACTCTTCTGTATGAGGCCCAGCAGCATTGGTAATTTAACTACACAAAATTCTAATGTATCCATGCAGACCCTCTTTTCCTTCTGGCAATCCCCTCAGTCTCAGGTTAAGCCTTCTGTGATAGTTTTCCTGGTAATCAAAGGCCTTTTTAAATTTCTCAAACTCTTTCTGCAAAGCTACCACTTGCCCTGGGACTGAAGCCATCTCATCTTCCATCCATGGGATATGATCCTTGGCTTCTCTTAGTTGATTGCTGTGTGATGTTTGTTGCTCTAAAACCTCTTGCAATTTAGAATCCAGTTTGCTCTCCAGTTTAATTAAATGGAGCTCCAGAGCCCAATCACTTGTCTGGTGAGCTCTCGGTCTAGCGCACTCACCTCTGTGGCTGACAGTGATATTATACCCATGCTTTCATTTTGGCCTATGGGTGCCTGCTTCTTACTGTTTTTGTTCACCAAGCATTGGCTTTTACTTGGGTTTGGGGTTAAATATTCATCCATCCTTTGATTTCTTGCTATCTGAGTCTCTTTCTGTAGTGAAAAAAGTTGGGTTTTGTATTTTAATTTTATATTATTTCAGCTGGTGGGTGGAGCTGCATGGGACCATGTCTATCCAGCTAGCTGCTCATCAGGAATGTTTAACAGTGATCTGATAAAGTGATGTCACATGCGTGTATTTTCTTTTCTAAGTGTGATTGTGTATTGTAACCAAAGCAACAAGAATATGATGTAAGTCATGATGTCATCAACAAGGGTCTGTAAAAATATTGAACCAAGTCTCCTAAAACCCACCTTCTGATGAAGCCTTGCATCAGAGGTGAAGCGCTTGATTAGGAGTTGATGTCACTCTGGCAGGCTGTAAGTTCAATTACTTTAATAAACTAAACTAAACATTTTTGGAATACATTTTTCCTGACCATTTGTTCCAAGGGAGTACTCTCGTTTTTCTGGAAAAGACTAGTTTAGTAATGGGCAGCCACCATGAGTTTGTACCCCACTCACACTTGAGCACACTAACTGTTTCTAGACAACTCACTGAAGAGCAACAGTTACTGCGAATGTGGCAGGTGTTTTCAACACCAGTTTAAGAGAGGAGAACAGCCAGTTGGAAAGCAGCTCATGAACTCTGACCAGTCGAAGGTTTGAGCTATCAAGAAAAAAAAGTAGGTTCTTATTGCCATAGACATCCACTCAGATATCTGTTGAGCTGTAATTATTCCAAAAAAACGGGAGAATGTAAAGGCAAAATGTAAGTCCAGGAATGAGTAAAGAAAGCTACACCTTCAGTTTGGAGACAGACAGAATGCTACAAGACAGATGCAGCAAGCAAAGAGTTTTTTCTCTTCAGCAAGCAATAGAAAACAATCTACGAACATGGAATCAACTGGTGAGCTCAATTTAAAATGAGTATTTTAAGACCTAGAGAAATGACTGATTACAGAACCGAATATATCACATAATATAGTGACTTTGGAAATGAACATTGAAAAAGGATTAGTACCCAGATTACTTAGAATTCTGAGAACCCCTTCCTGCGGCTTAGACTGTTTCACTTTTAAAGAAGTCTGAGTTAAACTGGCACAAGAATGTGCTATAGGATTAACTAAATTGTTAATAAAAGCTGACACTCTTAGACACGTGTAGATCATTGCAGAGCTTGAAGAAACAAAAAAAAAAAACAGTTGCTAATTTCATAGAAGCAACAGATTTTGAAAGTTTGGATAAAGCACTGAGCACAAAAATTAAGCAGTACGAGAAAGAATTAATTGACAGGAAGCAAACCAAACTGATAAAGACCAAAATGATTATGCATCTGGAAATATTTTAACTGGCCACTAAATGAAAATACTAGACAAAGATCCAACAGTAGAGGAAGGCAAAGGAGTAAAAATTGGTAAAGAAATAAAAAGGGCTCCGCTGGAAGAAGAAAAGGTACAGTGCATTTTTAGAGAAGAGCACATCAGACTTCAATCAAGATGCACAACAAGAAAGTCCAGAATTGATTGTTTATGTGAATGTGAGTGTGCAGAGAGTGAAGAGTGACACTCTGTGGCTAAAGCGGGAAACTGCATTCCATAGTGTGAGACTGTAGTGTAGCCTGTCATCTGAGCAATTAGCAAGGCATTTGACACAGTCCCACACAAAAGATTAGTAGTCAAATTAACCAGCCTGGGAGTGGGTCCCAGGGTGGTAGCCTGGGTAAAACATTGGCAGAACAACAGGACACAGAAGGTAATTGTAAATGGAGTCCACTCTGAAGAAAGAGGGGTTTCTAGTGGGGTACCGTAGGGTTCAGTACTGGGTCCAGTCCTTTTTAATGTCTTTTATAAGTGACATTGCAGAGGGACTGGAAGGAAAAGTATGCCTCTTTGCAGATGACACAAAGATCTGCAACAGGATCGATACACAAGGAGGTGTGAAAAGGATGAGAAGGGACTTGGCAAGGTTGGAGGAATGGTCAGAAGTATGGCAGCTTGGATTCAATGCAAAGAAGTGCCAAGTAATGCACCTGGGAAACAAAAACCCAGGAGAAGATTACACAATGGGGGGAAGGTAGTAACAACAACAAAAATGGAAAAGGATCTGGGGATAATCATATCAGATGACTTTAAGGTTGGCAAGCAATGTGAGAAGGCGGTAGAGAGGGCTGGGGGATACTGGGATGTATAGGGAGAGGTATCACCAGCAGAAAACAGGAAGTTGTTGTCCCTCTGTACAGACAGTTGGTGAGACCCCATCTGGACTACTGTGTCCAGTTCTGGAGACCCCATCTCCGCAAGGACATAGACAGGATGGAGGCAGTTCAGAGGAGGGCACCTAAAATGGTGCAAGGTCTGCAAGAGAAGCCATACATGGACAGACTAAAGGAGCTTAATATGTATGCCCTTGAGGAGAGGAGGGAGAGGGGGGACATGATAGAAACGTTTAAGTACCCCAGTGGAATCAACAAACTCCAAGATGGCAGCATCTTTCAGAAAAAGAGATGTGCAAGAACAAGGGGACACAATTTGAAGATAGAGGGGGGGACGGCTCAGGGGCAATGTGAGGAAGTATTTTTTCACAGAGAGGGTGGGGGACACATGGAACAGCCTTCCTGAGGAGGTTGTGGGGTCTAAAACTGTGAGAGAATTCAAGAATGCATGTGACATACAAAAGGCAATTTTCATGGGGGGTAGGAAGAAATAGGCTGTTGGTTAACTAGGATCTGCAGCTTATCCTCTAGGTAGGTAAATGGGCAGACTAGGTGGGCCAAGCGGTCCTTATCTACCATCAAAGTCTATGTTTCTATGTTTCTGTCATTTATAATTGGTACTGTGCTGCTGTGTACGCTGAAGTGATCGTCACCTCATTTCTTGTCAAAAAAGTTGCTGTAAGCAATTATGATGATAGATAATTCAGCAACTTGGTCTGAGGAGGCCACAAAATTATTGATAGAATACTGGTCCCAAGAATGTGTGCACGGAAGAACTTGCTAATTTTAGAAGAAATACAAAAATATATCAGATGGTTTCAGAATTTCTAGCAGAGCATGGGACTGATCGTACTGCCAAACAGTGCAGAGAGAAACTAGAACAAATGAAGGTCAGGTACCACTAGGCAAAAGATTTAAACAGAAAGTCAGGTGGGGGTAGGATAACCTGCCCATACTATAAGGAACTGGACTGTATCCTGGGTACCAGACCTACGTCAAACCCTACATTTGTACTTGAGTCATCGTCTGTTGATCTACCTAACCTGAATGAGCATGAGGACTACCCTGAAGCAGAGCCTCTGCAGCCAGGTACCAATGCTTATATTGTGTAGTTGTCCTTGCAAGGCAATATTTGTTTGCAATGTCGGTGTAGGTGGGGGGGCACTACACCACCAGGGGGATGCCTGGTATTCTCTTAGAGTCACAGCAGAGTCTGCAAAGTGTTTCAGTGAGCAGTGCAAGCAGCTGTGTATATTGGCACCACCAATCACATTGCTGCTGCATACGAACATACGAAATTGCCAGCAGCAACAGGCCTCATAGTCCATCGTGTCTGCGCAAGTGTGTAGCTAGTCCATATTCATGCAGCTGCCCCTCCTACCAACCCTTCCCAGTATCCCAGTATCCCAGTATCCCTTCCCCTTACCATATCCCAACCCCTCTTGAAACTGCCCACAATGTATGAACATGTATGCTCCCATGTTTATGATATAATTCTGAACAGAGCATTCAGTCATTAACAGAACATGACAGTGGACTGTTTTTACTAATTTTAAACCTTTGCAGTCTTTGCTGATCATTCTTATCCTGCTGCCCAGCTCAATTAATATCCATTCTTTTCTGTCAACTTTGACTATCCCCCTCAAATGTCCCACTTTGTTCATGAGTGACTTAATGCAATGATGATCATTTCACTTATTATTTCATTTCTCAGACAAAGAGGATAATCACGAATTGTCTGGCATGAGTGAGGCCTCTGCATTTGCAGTATGTGATGAGACTCAGACTGCTAATGGTGATTCATCAGACTGAATTCCTGTGGTGGAGAGGCTTCAACATTAAACTCTGTGCCTGGCAAGAGGCCCACAAGCTATGAATCTCTATCAAACCTAAGTAAAAAAAAAAAGAGTAAATAAGACACAAGAGCTAGTTGAAGCTGTGTTTGAGCCCAGTAAAAGCTGCTCACAGAGCAGCATGACCAGTTGATACAGGTAGAGAATGACAGGGCCGAGGCAGAGTTAGAATTAGAAGAGCGAATATAAAAACATGAGATTGAGTAGCAGAAAAAATGTTTTTGAAAGTCTAAGCCAAATGTTTGCACCAGACTTTGCAAGTGTAATGCAACAAACATCTGCTGCCTGCTAAAGCAGTCACGCATAAGTGGCAAGCCAGGGCAACACTGTGCCTCAATATAGTGTGCAGTACTAGCGTTGTGCAGTTTTCGACCAACCAACTGGTGCTGTCTAGTGTATCACAGCATCAGTACACTGTGACAGGCAATACTGCAAGATGTGCTGCAGACACATGGTGAGAGTAGATCTATATCTGGTATGCATAACATGGGAGTGGTGACAGAAATACCCACAATCTATTCATGTCACATATGTCCTCAGCTACATTCATGGAACAACTACATGCTGACGATGTGACATGGACAAACCTATAATCTTTACATGCAAAAGGTTGTAATTATTTTTTGGATCCCAAATTTGCAATACTTTCTTTTGTCTGCCTTTAATGTCTGTGTAAACCCTAGGTGGCGCTATCCCAAGGGCTACTACCCCTGCCTGTATGGCTAGTGACAGGTTAAGGGGCCTAGGTCTAGTGACGGGTGCCTCCACACAGAGGTCAGGGTTGGTAGTGGTTAAACTAACTTGGGCACAGTCCTCTGGGACACTGTGACCCCCCTTTGTTCCCACTAGTGGCTCACACAGTACATGGGAGTTACCTTTCCAATACTCCACATATGCACACTCATTACACATACAGTACCCACTTACCATCAGGACTGATTCTGCAGCACGTCTCTGAGGACCCCCTGTAAAACGAGGTTAAGCAACATACACAACACAATGCAATACTGGTTCGATATGTACTGACACCACAGACAGCATATACTTCAATAGCAACAAATCTGATTTATTTAGGGGACAATAACACGGGAGGGGGCAATCAGGTTGATTTGGTTTAGCAAGGTTCAAATCACAGTACTGTGCATACATATAGGGTCCAAAATGTCACTCTCTGGGTACCCAGGATGAGGGGGGAGCTAGCCAGGTCCATTGCCCGGGGTTGGCCAGCTGGTGCAGCTGGATGGGGCCCTGTAGGAAGAAAATATATGCACAACACACACTTGTAACCAGAGCTGGGTGGCTCAGTCCATAGAAAGAAAACACAAAGAAATCAGTTGACACACTTTGATTAAATGAAGGGTGCAGGGGGCTACCCCGATTTGTACTCACAATATCCCAAGCAGAGTACCTGATGGAAGTGATTGTTCTGGATTGCCAGAAGATCAGGGCATGGAGTCGAGGCCCTCGTGACAGGGCACAACTGCTTTGGATAGCAGGCGGATTCAGACTGATTAAATTGAGTTCACCTTCCAGCTTCAGCTCACAACTCACAGTAAAAGGGGAAATAGAATCACGATCCCCCAACAGCACTAGACACATTCATATGTAAAGGAAATTACTATACCAGGCCAGCTGCTTCTCGATCCCGATCGCAAACACTGCAAATCACCTGGGATCACGCACAGCATCAGCAGTCCCTGACAGGCTGATCACACTTCAGCAAATCTTCGGTCTTCTACAGGACAAGCCTGGTTCTGAACATTTCTTCCTTCTCTTCCAACTTTGGGTTCAGCTCGATTCACACACTGTAATGGCTGCAGGCTGACTTCAGGGCCTCCCACATGCTTCCCGCATGAACTACATGCCGCAACAGCACAGAGCTCCATCTCCTTATTCAGTCACCTCGCATCTGGCTTGCCAGCAATAGTTCAGGGCATTTCCTTTGGCTTCACACAAGTTCGGTTGGTGGATTTGGCTGTCAATCACAGCAGGGCTCCCTCTGTTGGTGCAAAAAGGCGCCACAGTCCAAACTACATTTCCCAGAAGCACCTGCCATACATCCCCCTTTGTAGCAGGCTCCAGGTGAGAGTCCAGATTCTGGTTGGCCCAAGCAGTCTCCATTTTAGGGTTCCCCTAACCTAATTGGCCCAGCTCAGCAGTTCAGCTCCAAAATGGAGGGGCCAAACACACAGAGTCCCAGCTGCAAGAAAGGCAGGTTAGAGAAACTGCATTTTCACTAACACTCTAACTGGTTTCAGGCAAACAGTTACATCTTTCATTTAGGCTCCCTCTGCGCTCTTAGCGACTGCAGAAACGGAGCGATTAGGCAGCAGCTCGGGCGGGACTCGAGCATTAAACACACAGTCCCCCCATACAAACTAATTAAGCCTGCAAGCAGGCAGCTCTTAAAGAGACAGTACCAGAGGCTCTAAAAGCACTCACAGCGCCCACATTTAAGTGGCATTACGCCAAACACCAGCTAGGCAGGGAGCACTTGGGCAAGCTCCAGGAAGGCTTCTAGGAACCCACATTTGTAGGGGGTTACACCCTTCCTGGCCTGAAAAAACTTGGCATCTGCATCAAGTAGGTACCCTTATAACACTTTAAAGCAGATCATCACATACAGTTATATCACCAACAGTTTAGACTTGCATCCTTTTAAACAACTGTCAACATATTAAACCTTTGTTATATACACTTATACTGTATTACACAGCTTACTACTGGTTACACAACATTATACATACAATACATCTTGATATCAGGTCATTACTTCCTGCACATGAAACCTGGAGAGAGGGGGCCCTTCCCTGTCAGTTACCTTGGGGCTGGATGGGGCAGGGGCCCCATACCTAGAGGGCAAGACAAGTAATCTGGAGTTAGCACCTATGCTCTGTTTGGGTAATGAGCTCGGGGACACATACACTCCCTTATGGACCACATTGAGAGGCAAATCCACAGGCTTCCCAGGGGAATCATAGCTTAAGCACACTACAGGCTTCACAGCTTGATCAGTCTTTCTAGGGGGAACTGTTACAGTTTCTGCACTTTGAGCCTCACTTTCAACACTGTCTTTACTTGTCAGGGGAGTGTCTATTGGGGTAGAGAGACTAGAACTTGGGACACTTTCAGTTCCAGGATTTGCAATCTCTGAGTCCACAACACTTGGCTCACATGGAGAGTGTTCTGACACTGGTAGTGAACCATCAGGGCACTCGAAATATTCTTCTTGCTCTGGTATATCACCAGTCTGTCCCAGTTCATCAGTTTCTTCCTCTGAAAGCTCATACAGTTCCACCATGCACAGTGATTCCATGTCATCTGACATGATACTCTGCACTTCACTTTCTGGGAGCATTGGCTCCAAGGACAAAGCTTGGGGCTTAGAAAGTCCAGAAGGCCCAGCTTCATCTCCATAATTGACTAGGGGATTACCTTGAAACAATGGACCTAGTTCATAAGAAGGGTAGTATCCAAAGTTGCACTCACTTTCCTTTGAAGTAGACTGACAGTCATTTTCAACTGGGGTTTGCTGTGGAGAAAACCTTAACTCAGCAACTGTAGGTGCAGACTTTCTCTGCCTCTGCTTAGCAGCAGCTGTAGTCACTGGTCCAGGGGGAGTATTTTCTGGGGGCTCAGACTCAATCAATATTTGGCCAATGGGCAGCAAATGATTTCAATGCATTGTCTTAACATCTTTTGAATTATTCTCTTCCAAACATAAGGTGGCAGGGGGAGAACCCAATGGCATCACTTTTGGTGCAGTTGTAGGCATGTACCAAGGTGCTAATTTGTTGGCTCCATCTAGGCTTATCTTTTGGGTGGAGGGTGCCCAGCATGTCCAACAGAGTGCTGTTAAAATGTTCAGGCTGTGGGTCCCCCTTGGGGTGGTAAGGGATAGTTCTGGACTTTCGCACTCCCCACAGAGAAAGCATCTCTTTAATCAAACGACTGTCAAAGTCTCTCCCTTGATCAGAATGGATTCTTTGTGGAGCCTTATAGTGAACAAAAAAGTTTTCTACTAGTACTTTTGCCACAGTGGAGGCCTTCTGGTCCTTGGTGGGGAAAGCTTGGGCATACCTTGTAAAATGGTCAGTGACCACCAACACATTATTAATATTTCTTTGATCTGGCTCCAAACTCAGAAAGTAAATACAAACCAGCTCCATGGGGGCGCTGGTGGTTATGTTAACAAGGGGGACAGCCCTCTGGGGCAAGGCTTTCCTCTGTAAGCAGCAACTACAGGTTTGAATGTGTTGCTCAACATCAGCCCCCATTTTAGGCCAATAGAATCTGGAGCTCACCAAGTCAAGTGTTCTGTCTATACCAAGGTGCCCCATGTGGTTGTGCAGGGACCTTAATACTAAGTCTCTGAAAGCAGTGGGCAAAACTAGCTGTTGTTTGTCTATTAGTCCCCCTCTGTCTACTGTTTCTCTGTATAACAGTCGATTAATCAGTTTCAACTTAGGACCTTCCTTGTACAACAATGCAGTCCTCAAATCAGTGGAGCGTAACTTGGATACATCTTTCCCTGTGTAGAGGGCTTCTGGAGCTGATTTGATCGTAGGATCTCAGGATTGAGCCCGTTGAATACTGTCATTGTCTAGCTGAGGCAGTGCACTAATGTCTAATGCAGAAAAGTGGCAATAAGCAACAGGTATGCAATCCCCCAGACAGTCCACTGCATCCGTGGACATTTGTTCCTCCCTATCAAACTTCTGACAGAGTGCCCGAATATCAGGCTCTGACAGTCTAACCCAGTCATTTCGGGAAACAGGCTTCCAAGAAAGAGCATCAGCGTCTATGTGGTTCAGGCCTGCTCTGTATTCAACAGCGTAATCATATGTAACTAATGTGGAAAGCCACCTATGGCCAGTAGCATCCAGCTTGGCTGAAGTCTGCACATAGGTCAAAGGAATGTTATCAGTTTTTACCAGTATCTTAGCCCCATACAAGTACTCATAGAATTGGTCAACAATGGCCCACTTCAAAGCTAGAAATTCTAATTTATGCACAGGATAGTTCTTTTCAGACAGGGTCAGACTTCTGCTGGCAAAGGCCACTGGTCTCAGGCCAGTATCGTGCTCCTGGTACAACACAGCCCCCAAACCTTGCAAGCTAGCATCAGTGTGTAGGACATAGGGTTTTGCTGGATCTGCATATGCAAGGACAGGAGCATGAGTAAGTTGGTGTATATAATCTCATGAAAAGCAGCTTCACAATCAGGTGTCCATCTTGCCCCCAAAATTTCATTAGGACGGAAATACACTCTCTCAGTCTCAGGAGAAACCAACCTCTTATATTTTTTGTTGGTGGGAGGATAACCTTGAGTAAGATTAAATAGAGGAAAAATCACTGTTGAATAGTCCTTGATGAACCAGCGATAGTAGCCACAGAATACCAGGAATCTTTGCAGTTCTTTTAGATTGTGGGGCTTGGGCCAGGTAGTCAAGGCTTCAACTTTAATTGGGTCTGTTTCTATTTCCTCGGTGGACACTATGTGTCCCACATACTTTACAGAGGTTTGGAAGAACTGACATTTATCGATGGATGGTTTAAGGCCAAAGTCTTCCAGTCAGTCCAACACCTTAAACAATCTGCTCTCATGTTCCTCCAGTGAGCTGCCAAACACAATGACATCATCTAGGTATACCAAGCACTCTAACAAGTTCATGTCCCCCACTGTACGCTCCATCAGTCATTGGAAAGTAGCTGGAGCACCTGAAATCCATTGAGGCATCCTCATGAACTCATAGAAACCAAGCGGACAGATAAAGGCTGTCTTCTCACAGTCTTCTGGAGTCATCGGGATCTGGTAGTACTCACTGCAAAGTTCCAACACTGAGAACAACTTGCTACCGTTCAGGCAGTCTAAAGCATCCTGAATGCGGGGCATTGTATACTGATCGGGGATAGTCTGCCGGTTCAAAGTTTTGATAATCCACGCACATCCTTACTGTCCCATTCTTTTTTCTCACTACCGCGATAGGTGAAGCATATGGGTTTCTGGATTCTTGTATTACTCCAGCAGCAAGCACCTCTTGCAGATGCCGTCTCACATCATCTATGTCAGCAGGTGCCAGGCATCGAGACCCCTCACAAAATGACCTTTCATCATGCAGCCAGATATGGTGCTCGGCTCCTTGCACACATCCTATGTCCCATTCCTTTAAAGAAAACACCTGGTCTCTCTGGGCAAGCTTCTCACTGATTCTCACTTTCCATTCAGCTGGCAATGGGGAGTCACCGAAACCAAACAAGTCAGGCATCACTCTGTCGCTCTTCCCTGAACACTTGTTACTGGGTAACACTGCAGTATCTGCACAATGCACATTAGCCAGTGTACGACCTCTATTTACCTGAATCTCTCTATCAGACACATTATGAACTTGAACCATTACCCTTCTGGCATAAGCATGGGCTCTGGCAGGCAAAATACTAGGTTTGACCAGCAGTCCTTCTGGCAATTTTCCTTCACCTGGTGCATCCAGCATAAGTATTTTATTCTTGACATCCTTCCTGATATGGACCTCCCCCTGTAAGGTACACTGGGCATTTGGCGCCAGGATCAGAGACTCAGGATCCTTTTTCCAGACAATTACAACCAGTTCCTCTGGGTCCACTTCTTCAGCTTCTCTCTGTGCCTCATAGGCCTTTTGATCAAGGCCGGAATTCTCAAAGCTCTACCAGTCCTGGACCTCTGTGTTTCATAAAACAACTGCGCCAACCATCCAAACATATGTGCATTCATCCCAATTAGTAGAGGAACCCCATCATACAGTCCAGTAGGGGGACACACTAGGGCCAGGGTCTCCACTTGCTCTGCCACTCCAGCCACAGAGGTGGGGAAAGACACCCAAATTCGGATATAGCCAGAGTAGGGGTAGGCCTTCTCACTTAAACCCCAGACATGCAGTCCTTCCAATGGTTGCAGGGGCACATCAGACAAATGCTTCTAATACCAATCCTGGAACATAATTGTCACTTGGGAGCCACTGTCTAATACAGCTCCTGTAGACACTCTGTTCACCTTTACAGTGGTCTCCATGGAAGGACCCACCACTTCAGACCATTCTGGTGGTGCTGACCTGGGTGTCGATCGGGTATTGGCCCTGGTGGCATAACTTTTCCATGCAGCTCCCCCTGGTGGCCGGTTGGTATTTGGATGAAGGACATTTAATAGTCGGCCATGGACCCTCCTCAAATCTTCGGGGAAAGGGCAGAAAGGGTGGGTGTGCCCATCCTCCCCACAGTGATAGCAAAACTGAGTTTCTCTAGAGTCTTTAATGGGTGTGGAGGCCTTTCTTGGCTGGGGTACCTCTGGGGCCCTACTGGGCTCTTCTTGGACTGAGGGCCTACGCCCTTGAATTTCTGAATCTCCACCACAGTTGGGGGTTTGGACAGTTCTTTGCAGCTCACCCACCATTGCTGTCAACTCCCGTATCTCTGCTAGCAGGTTACCCTCAATCCGGGTCTCGGGAAACAACATACACTCCCACTCCACTTTTGGGCTCAGGGGGTGCCTGATACTGATCTGGTTCTCTGGTTACCTCAGTCAATTCCTTAATCAATTCCCTCAACTGTTGGGCCTCATCTGAATCACTCCTTTCAGGGGTCTGACAAGTGTTCACAGCCCCAGCACAGGGCTCCCAGCCCTCTTCATCAGTTTCAGTCTCACAAATTTCTTTCATTAAATGACAGTACTCTGGAGGGCTTGCCCTCCTGTCTTGCAATTTGAGCTTCAATATCATTACACTTGAAAATCTAGCTGACTTCAGGATGTGGTCTAATCTGACTCGGTTCAACTCTTAGGCAGGCACTCCCCTTTTCTGTGGGCTCTTTGCAGAGCCCTCTCTATCCTAGTGACAAAGGCAGACAACGTTTCATTTTTCCACTGTTTAGCTGACTTGAATTTCCACAATAGATCATCCCCTAATTCTGTGCTACCAAACACCCCCTCCAAGGCAGAGAGGTATTCGGCTGCAGAAGCCTCCGTACTAGTGGCACGTAGAAAACTGATGGCTTCCAGGGCAGGGCCTCTCAAACTCTCCATCAAACGCTTCCTCTTTCCCCCTCTGAACATTACCATTCCTGCACTAAAGGGGTAGCATAGTCCATCCGGGTCTCTAAATCATCCTCCCCTGAAGGCACTGGGACAGTACCGGAGAAAAGTCTGAGCCTTCTATAGGAGTCCAGCTGTATCAGGGGAATTATGATGGGGGAGGCAGCCATTGGGGAGCTCTTGGGGGACACAGGAGAGGTGGTCAGGGAATGCAGGAGCATGTGGTCCCCTGACAGGTCTAACACTTTTACCAACTCTTGGGCAGTTTTCCCTTCTGATGCTAATAGCTTGAGCAGCTTCTCTTTAAACCCATCGGTACAAGGGACCCACCCGGGGTGGTCAGACCACTATGTAAGTGAATGACCTTCCATCCCTTCTGGGCACCTTCGTGCAGAATCATAGTTGGTACCTTCTCAGGGTCTATTGGGGCACTACATGAGAGCAGCACTAGCATAGTTTGTTCAAATAAATCAGCATCTCATCCCCTTACTTCAACTTTGCCCATGCACTTAACATGTTCTACAGTGGACACAATGTCAGCATTGTTAGTCCCTAAGGGGACATCCAGCAGCAGGATAGCCTTTTGGGGGTCTATCTCCTCAGCTTCACTCCACCCCATCAATTTGTGCACCATTAGCTTATGGGGGCAATTTTTAGCTTGGGCGTAGTAAGCCCCTCCATTTTTTCTCCTAAATTGAACATATCGGGGTAATTCCCTCACATGGCCACTAGAGGATGTAAATCCCAGTGGTGCCTCCAAGATGTAACCCCTAGGTGGTGCTATTCCCAAGGGCTAATACCCCTGCCTGTATGGCTAGTGACAGGTTAAGGGGCCTAGGTCCAGTGATGGGTGCCTCCACCCAGAGGTCAGGGTTGGTAGTGGTTAACCTAGCTTGGGTACAGCCCTCTGGGACACTGTGACCCCATTTTGTTCCCACTAGTGGCTCACACAGTACACGAGAGTCACCTTCCCAATACCCCACATATGCACACTTTTTACACATATAGATACTACTTACCCTCGAGACTGATTCTGCAGCACGTCTCTGAGGACCCCCTGTAAAATAAGGTTAAGCAACATACATAACACAATGCTGGTTCGATATGTACTGACACCACAGACAGCATATAGTTCAATAACAACAAATCTGATTTATTTAGAGGACACTAACATGGGAGGGGGCAATCAGGTTGATTTGGTTTAGCAGGGTTCAAATCATAGTACTGTGCATACATATAGGGTCCAAATTGTCACTCTCTGGGTACCCAGGATGGGGGAAGGGCTAGCCAGGTCCATTGCCCGGGGTTGGCCGGCTGGTGCAGCTGGATGGGGCCCTGTAGGAAGAAAATATATGCACAACACACACTTGTAATCCAGAGCCGGGTGGCTCAGTCCGTAGAAAGAAAACACAAAGAAATCAGTTGACACACTTTGATTAAATGAAGGGTGCAGGGGGCTACCCGGATTTGTACTCACAATACCCCAAGCAGTGAACCTGATGGAAGTAATTGTTCTGGATTGCCAGAAGAGCAGGGCATGGAGTCGAGGCCCTCGTGATAGGGCACAACTGCTTTGGATAGCAGGCGGATTCAGTCCGATTAAATTGAGATCAGCTTCCAGCTTCAGCTCACAACTCACAGTAAAAGGGGAAACAGAATCATGACCCCCCATCAGCACTAGACACATTCATATGTAAAGGAAATTACTGTACCAGGCCAGCTGCTTCTCGATCTCGATCGCAAACACTGCAAATTACCCGGGAGCACGCACAGCATCAGCAGTTCCTGACAGGCCGATCGCACTTCAGCAAATCTTCGGTCTTCTACAGGACAAGCCTGGTTCTGAACACTTCTTCCTTCTCTTCCAACTTCGGGTTCAGCCTGATTCACGCACTTTAATGGCTGCAGGCAGACTTCAGGGCCTCCCACGCGCTTCCCGCGCGAACTACACGCTGCAACAGCAGAGAGCTCCTTCTCCTTACTCAGTCACCTCGCATCTGGCTTGCCAGCAATAGTTCAGGGCATTTCCTTTGGCTTCACACAAATTCGGTTAGTGGATTCGGCTGTCAATCACAGCAGGGCTCCCTCTGTTGGTGCAAAAAGGTGCCAAGGTCCAAACTACATTTCCCAGAAGCACCTGCCATACATCCCCCTTTGTAGCAGGCTCCAGGTGAGAGTCCAAGTTCTGGCTGACCCAAGCAGTCTTCATTTTAGGGTTCCCTAACCTAACTGGCCCAGCTCAGCAGTTCAGGTCCAAAATGGAGGGGCAAAACACACAGAGTCCCAGCTGCAAGAAAGGCAGGTTAGACAAACTGCATTTTCACTAACTCTCTAACTGGTTTCAGGCAGTTACATCTTTCATTTAGGCTCCCTCTGCGCTCTTAGCGACTGCAGAAACGGAGCGATTAGACAGCAGCTCGGGCAGGATTCAAGCATTAAATACACAGTTCCCCTATACAAACTAATTAAACCTGCGAGCAGGCAGCTCTTAAAGAGACAGTACCAGAGGCTTTAAAAGCACTCACAGCGCCCACATTTAAGCGGCATTATGCTGAACACCAGCTAGGCAGGGAGCACTTAGGCAAGCTCCGGGAAGGCTTCTAGGAACCCCCATTTGTGGGGTTACACCTGGTTTTGTTATGCACACACTGTTGATGTTTGTGTCAGGACCTGTCACATGAATTTGCACTGAAGTTTAAATAGAGGTAGTCCAAGTTATTTTAAAGGGCATTTTTTTTTAAACTGTTTTTTTATTACAAGTTTTTAAACTTATATGGTAACACGAGCATGTTTACAGGAATTCAATAACATGTGTCATACAATTAACAATTGATTTTATAACAATAAGGATATCACATTTGTTTGTTGTTGATTTAACTAAGAAAAGGGGGTAAATATCCATAAAAGGGTGTATCTAAAATGATATATATAAAATAAATATCCTCTGTCTGGGTTTGGAGCTTATAATTATGTTCTACAAATCAATATTTACTCAAAATCAGTATACCAGTCTGATTCACTCTTCCTAACTTAGCAGTGTCAGTGGCTCAGTAGATAGCACACTCGCCTCTGAGGCAGGGAGATCAGAGGGCTGTGGGTTCAGTTCCCATATCTGGCACTTGGATGAATATCCCAGTACTGACACTGTAGTGCAGCATGAGAGGGGTGCTGCACTTCTGAGGTGCTGTCTTTCGGATGAGTCGTCAAACCGAGGTCCCATCTGCCTGGATTGGTGGTAGTTCAGGTGGATGTTAAAGATCCCATGGCACTTATCGAAAAAAGAGTAGGGGAATTTCCCCGGTGTCCTGGCTAAATTTCCCTCATTCAGGAAAAATACCACCAACAGCTTAATCTGGTTCAAGGTCAGTTGGCATTCATCTGTATTCCCCCTCCCCCAGGTTGTGCCTGAAAATAGGCAGGATTTGTCTAGTGCACTTACCCGGTCAACAAAAAAGCTAAATAAATAACTGAATTTCTAGAGGGGACTGGGGGTGGGTGGAGGCTCGGGAGTCAATCTTTCCACCCATAAGAAGATTGGGTAGGGACCGCACCCCGTCACTCAAAGGATGGTTTCCACAAGGGGAACTACAAGCCCAGGGCTGGCGAGCCCGCCCCCTTGCGGATGCAAGCATCCACCCTCCCACGTGCACCCCCGCTAAGAAAGCTAATCTGTTCTATACTGTGAGATGTGAAGAAACAATACGTTCCAAAAGCTAATTAACTGAGGAACTGTATTTTGCATTCTGGCCATCATATGCTCTAATTTATAAATGTCGTATACAGTATCCTCCCAGGCCAAGACGGAGGGAGACTCCGGACAAAGCCATAATCTAGTGATGCATTTCTTGGCTGCTCCCAGCAAAATGTTAAGAAGGTATACTTTGTGAGGATCTTTAAAGTGACGGAGATAATAAAGAAGAATCCCTAGCACTGGTGAAAATACACCTAATGTTGGAAAAAGGTGTGTGATTCTATTTTTTATTAGAGACCAATACGTTGTCAACACTGGGCATGACCAAAAAATGTGTGTATGCGTGGCTACCTCACAGCCACATCCTCTCCAGCAAGAGGAATCCTCCCCGGCCAGGTATTTAGCAGTAATCTGAGGAGTGCGGAAGAATGTAGACACCACCCTCCAAGAGTACTTTCTCCAAATGTATGAACTAGAATTTTTATGTTGCCCGCCATATCCGGAGCCAGTCCCCCTGGGATAATTCAACCTGGAGTTCGGCCTCTCAGTGAAACTGCACCAGGTCCATAGTATTTGTTGGTGCCCCCTGTAAAGCCTTATAAAGATAGGAGATCAAGTGGCTTCGGTCCCCACCTCCTGCTAACTGAATAAGGAAAGGGCATAAAGGGGGTATAATCCGGGTGGTAACGTCTATGCCGATTGTTGAGTTTAAGAAGTGCCGGATTTGCAGGAATCTAAAGAAATCGTTCCTGTCCAATGAGAATTCCTGTCTAAGTTGATCAAATGTTTTAAATACCTCTTTGTCATAAAATTGATATGTGTGCTGTAAGCCCTTCCGAGCCTAGAATTGAAAGGTGGCATCAAGTCGTGCCGGTGACCATAATGGGTTTTCTGCCAGGATACTCAGCCAAGTGGTCAAAAACTTTTTTGACGAGCGGGCTAGAAAACACCGCCATGACTGGAGCAACCCCTTAGTGAATCTGGAGCCCCTCTGAAGTTGGGTTATATTGTTAGGTTGGAACACTCTTGAGTAGTTTAAGGGACTATCCGCCAAAGCCCGCTCCACCCTCAGCCATGACAGGGTACGGGCCTGAGGCAAAAGCCAGGTAGTTATGTGTGTAAGTAGGGTGGCTATCCCATAATGATAGACATTAGGAAGGGAGAGTCCCCCTCTATCTTTGGGGCATTGAAGTTTAGTCAAAGCTATTCTAGGACGTTGATTCGCCCATAAGAACCGACTAATGGATCTGTCCCACCACGAACATCCTGCATTGAAAGAGGCAGGGGGATATTTTGTATTAAGTATTGCATCTTTGGAAGAGAGGACATCTGAATGGATTGGACTCTAGCAATTAACGAGAGGGGGAGGGGTGTCCACCTCAACAGGTCCAAATTTATTTTAGAGAGGACTGCAAAATAATTCAAGCTATATAAATCTGAGAAATTCTGTGGGATGTTAATGCCTAGATAGGTTATGTACGGTTTGTCCCATTTATACGGATATCTACAGAGAAGATCCGGGGAAAGAGGGGGTTGAATAAGAAGAGCTTCAGACTTGTTTTGATTGATGGTATAGCCTGTGAGGGTCTCTATTTATTTCAGAAGAGAAGTTAAAGTTTGTAATGATTCTTCAGGACGGGTGATGTAGAGAAGGAGAACATCTGCATAATAGGCGAGTTTATGGTATGATGACTGGAAACTCTGTATCCATGAAGGTTGGGGGGTCTGCCGAAACAGCTGAGCTATGGGCTCAGCAAAAAGGGCAAACAAATATGGGGAGAAGGGACAGCCCTGACGGGTACCCCGATATAGAGAGAAGCGATCAGAGTGCGACCCATTGAGTTTCACAACCGCCTCCTGGCCAGTGTATATTCCCCTAATGGTGTCCATAAAAAGAGTGGGGAATTTGAATTTTCATGTAGCAGCTTGAAGAAACTCCCAAAAGACCATATCAAAGGCCTTTTGAGCATCAAGGATCAATATCATGAGAGGAGATTTCGTGGACTGGGCATGGTCTATAAGACAGAGTGTTTGTTTGATGTCTGTTGTCTGCCTACTTTTGATAAATCCTGACTGATCCGGATGAATTAATGAAGGGAGAATGTGATCAAGTCTATGAGCTAAAATGCTTGTGTAAATCTTATAAGCTAGATTAAGTACTGATATATGGCGGTATGAGTCACCGTTTTTTGGGGGTTTCAAGATCACTGAAATTATTGCCTGTCTCCATGAAACGGGGAAAGAAGAAGTGGTATGTGCATTTTGCAACGCTTGTAGGAGGGGAGTTATCACTAGGTTCCATGTTCCTTTGTAGAACTCTGCCCCAAAGCCATCGAGGCCTTGGGATTTCCCAATTTTAAGTCCTTGAATTGAGGTCTGAAGCTCCAGTTCAGTAATGGGGGCCACTATCTGTACCTGCTGAGAGGCTGAATGAAGCTAGGAAAGAAAAGCTGTCATTCTTTGTGGATTAAGCTCTGTCGGGTATGAATAAAGAGACTGATAATATTTCCTAAAAGCTTCTAAAATATGTGGTGTAGAATATCGGGTCTGTCCGGATATGGGGTCTTTAATTTTAGAGATGGTGCATTGTTGTATTTGATTTCTTAAGCGATAAGCTAGGAGTTTAGAGGCCCTAGCCCCTCCCTCATAATAACGTTGTCTCAGCCAGGCCAGATCCTGTTCAGTTTTGGCCGTCAACAAGTTTTGAATCTTGGCCTGAGTTTGAGATATCAAGAGGAGGAGATCAGTGTCACCCTGCATGTCAGCCTCCTGAAGGAACCTGAGTTTTTCCTGTAGGTCTAGCAGAGTGGACTCCACCTGCTTTTTCTTATGTGAAGCATATGCTATGATATAGCCTCTGAGCACCACCTTAAGCGTATCCCGGAGGGTTTGGAGGGAGGTCTGGAGAGATATATTATCCTGGATAATTTCTGGAATGCGCTTCTCCAGCAGATCCCAGAATTCTCTATCTCTAAGCAGGGATGGATTAAATAGCCAGTATGTATTTGTCTTATCCTTTCGGGTATTAAGTTCCAAGGTAATAGGGGCATGATCAGACAGACAGATATTAAGAATATCCACTGACCGAACTAGGTCAACATGTCCCTTACCTATACACAAGTAGTCTAGTTTAGAATAGTGTTTAAAAGCATTAGAGTAATAGGTGAACTTCCGTTGCAAGGGATGAAGCTGTCTTCATATGTCCACTAAGCCTACATCACGTAGTAGATGACAGAGGTGTTTTTGCCCAGGGGACTATGGGGAGGGACCTACTGCAGATGAGTCTAGTGAAGGACTAAGTTGGCAATTAAGGTCCCCACCCAGGATTAAAATTCACTGCTGCCATGTCAGGATAGCATCTATCAATTGTTGTACAGTAGAAGCATCCAATCCAGGTGGTATGTAGATGCTGCACACTGTAAAAAATTGTTGGTTTAGTTTAACCATGGCCAATGCCAATCTGCCCTCTTTATCAGAGTATTGGTTGAGGAGTTGTGATTTGGATAGTCTCAGAATCAGGACCACCAAGCTTCTTCTCCTGCCTCTCTGATGTGAAGACTCTTACCAAGTGTGAAAATCCGAATTTGAGCAGTTTTTGATGCTCAGCTGATGATAGGTGGGTTTCTTGTAATAGGAGATTGTCGGGGTTTAATTTTTTAAGTGCCCAGAGTGTACGATCCCTTTTGATGGGGCCGGCCAGCCCATTAACATTAAGTGAAATAATTTTGAAAGGGACTTAGCATATCTGGGTATAGCTTGAACTACTTTACTGCTTCCCGAGCCTCCCCCCAAAAAAAGAGGGCTCCCCACACAATCATCAAGTGTATCTTCCTGTCTTCTGCAGTATTCATTATCTGAGTGAGTTGCAAATATCAAGTGCTCTGTATAGGGTATAAAAAAACCAAATAAAATCAAGAAAAGACCTATGAGGTAACTAGTATGCCAACTGGGCATACTTATGTTAGTTTGTATGGTTGAGGAGAAACTAAGAACTATATACAGTCCCCCATAAAGGGGAGGGTCTGTGACTTCCAACAATACATGCTCAAAGGTGGCATGTATTGGGGACCGTTCGTCCGACCATCCAAGGGTGGGCTCCCAATCATCTAGGTGATATGTGGCCCTGGGGAAACACATGCCCCTAACTCCAGGAAGGGGAAGGATAGGAATGAGGGCAACTAAGATCCAGGAGAGTAAAATAAAAGAGGGTAGTGGTAAAGGGAGGATATAGGCTAGGGAAAATGGCACAGTTCCTTTATAGCCTGGGTCCCAGATGGCATTTGAAACCCATGCCTGCCCCCCCAGTATATAAAATGGGAGGGAGGAGAAGAAACAGAGAATGTAATGATTCAGCTTCCAGTTGCATTTATCAGGAGACTGATCAAGTGAGCTGGGCTTACAGGGAAGAACCAGTCCTGCCCGGAGCCCAATGGGTACAGAAGGTTAAATACCCCAGGTAATACATCCAATAGTGCAATCTATGTGCTCATTAATTAACTACTTATTATGTTCAAGGGCACATTTCCCTTTTTTCTATTTCTGTTAACTCAGGAATTCAGAATAGATGTCCTTAGAGTCCTGTCCCAAAGTTGCAAGGTCTAGTTGTGTACCAAAGGTGGCCATATAAAAGAAAGAGGGATATAAGTGCAATATAGTCCTGAGCTCAAAGTCATTAATTCAAGTCCCTTCCCGGTATTAGTTATCAAATATTGAAGCTTGCCAAGGGAAGCCATAATGGTATGCCGCTGAAAGTCAGCAGGAGTCCAGAGGTCTCAAGGGGCCACCCCATAAGGGCACACCATTTAAAATAGGTAACTGAGGAGGCACCCGAGGGCTCAAGAAAGGACCATGCCGGAAACCCCACCTGGGTGTCCGAGCAATAAACCACTCTCTAAAGTTGACCGTGGGTCGGGGACGACCAAGGGGACCCCACCTAGGGCATAACTTAGCATCACATTCTCCCCTAGTGAGGTGCAGAGCAGACAGGGCCCAACTCCAACCAGCCACAGGATTTCCAGTCTGTTAAATATATGACCGTATCCCTGTTCACCCATGGATCCCAACATCTCATACATATTTTGATACTGCCATGCCGACCGAGGCCAAGGAGACCTGTTATCTGCGCCCTATTTAGCGGGCTAATGCAGTATGACCAGCCTGAATCTGTAGAAACAGGGCCTCACTCTCTTGGAGACACTTGGTCCGAGCAGACGAAAATGCCCATCTTGAGCCCGCCAGTCCCAGTTCGATCACGAGGTCCTCCAAGATTCCATATCTAGCGAGGACTCAGTAAAATAGAGATTATTCAAGCTGTTTTATTACCAATTCAGGAGTGAAGCCTGGATCCGTATCCTTCAACCCCGATCAGCTCAGCAGCAAGCCATATCCTAATCTGATCCATCATGGGGAACATTCAATTAGAGTCAGGTAGATTGCGCCCCCATCCACCCCATCGACCTCCATAAGGAAATGAGACCCAGGAGGATCCCCGTGCCCCCCCCAAGTCAACTCAGTGCAACTGTAATGTCCGAGCAGGATCCCAGCCCCCATTTCTCCAGAGCCCCCCAGAAATACAGATCACAGTGGATCTGCTCTGGTGGTGTTGCTGAAAAATAAAAAAATGAGAGGACGTCCCACACAGAACCCATAAGGCACAACCCCCTATTGGGCTCCCACCTGATTCCCCAACTCATTCCCATTTAAGTACTCACTGTGGATCTAAAGGCCTGAAGCCAGAAGTCTTCAACTGGGTTGCCTGGAGAACTGTGCCAGCATGTTCTTAATGGACTCTATAGTAGCTTGTTGATCTGGCCGCCTTCCGGGACCGGTCACTCTTTTTTATTTTTATTTTTTATTTGATTGAAATCTAGGATTACAAATACCTTTGAGCAGGAACTGCTCATTTACATAGGTCCACGTCAAAGGAATGGGGAGTATACATACATACAAAGGTCAACATAATAATACATAGTTACACAATAAGAAGAAGTAAGAGACTGAGGCTTAGGAAATTCCAGTAATTCAAAATGTGCCAAATTTTAGGTAGCATGACATACCAGCCAAGGGCAATCTTAGAAATAAGCACTGCACGTAAGAAGGAAGGGGGTATGCAGGCAGGAAGGCCATTGTTGGCTCTTAGAGATCCCCTGTCCTCCGGAATTCTCTGAGGCAGACGAACCGAAGGAGGTATTGCATAACCCCGCTTTTTAAGTTCCATACAGGTGTCTTCCATGGTGTCAAAGGATTGCTGCCTCGACGGGAACTGGACCACCAATCTGCTGGGGTAAGGGGTTCTAAATTTAAGTTTATGTTGCCTGAGAAATGGAAACAGGGGGATGCACTCCCGTCTTTTCTGCATAGTGGCAGGGGTGTAATTGTTGTCTATGAAAATACGAGTGTCCCCACAGTAAACATGTGATTTGGCCCATGCCTGCTTAAGGATTAATTCTTTTGTTGGAAATTGGAAACACCTAATGATGATGGATCTGTGTCAAGCCAATGCCTGCGTGGGCTTTGGGTCCAGTGTCCTGTGGAGCCTTTCTATGTCAAACTTAAAGTCTGGGCTAAGTTTTAGGGCCTCTCTCAGAAGAGTCTCCATAAAAGTGATCAGATCCGAGCCTTCCTTGTTTTTCTGGGACTCCGTACAGGCGAAGGTTCCTCTGGCGGCTCCAATTTGCAGCGTCCTCTTGGCGCTCAGCCGTGAGCTGACACAGATGAGCCACCTGATTTAAAGTGTCCTGCAGCTGGGAGGCAGTCGAGGCCTGTTCTTGGGCACGTTGATCCAGAGAAGAAACTGTAGAGTGCAATTCCGTGAGTTCCCCCTTGGAATGTCTCTTGGTTTTGTTTGAATAGTCGAAAATTGGATTTAAAATCCTGAAGTTCTTGTAGGATTTTGTCAAGTTTAGTATCCATGGTGATAGGTGGTGTTGCTTTAGATCTGTTTTTTCTGTGCGACTTAGTTTTGGACGTCTGGATTGAGAGAGAGAGTGGAAGCCCCCGAGTTGGTCGCATCTCCCTCAGAATTATCGGTGTCTGGGCAAATTGCAGCGAATCTATTCACTCCCCCTCGCAACTTACTAGTAGCCATAAGATTTTATCACATTGTGAGTCGAACTAATAATCCTACGGCTCTTTTTTACTACTTTTAAAAGGGGAGAGGGCCGAGAGCTTGTGGGTTAGGCTGCCATGTATCTGGAAGCTGCACTGGAAGTCCTAAAGGGCATGTTTTTAACTTAAAAGTTTATTAAGCACCATAATTATTGCCAATTTCAACTAATCAACAGAAAGTTGGTAAACGATCTGTTCATAATACAGTGTTATTTTATCAACAAATTTGTCAGTGGTTTTAATGAAGCTGAATAACATGAAAACATGAAGCCTGTAAGGTTACAAAACACAGTTGTTGATGAGATTTTAACAACTGTTCCTATTAGTAATTTCTAACAAGTCAGCACTGAAACTTTGCAATTTGTATAAATCAATTTCTGTGACATTTATAAAAACAGGCTTTTAAAATAGTAATGTTTGTGCACATTAAAGTATTTGAACGTTATGACAGTTTCTTTCATCTTGTTTTTCAGTGCCCCTGAATAAGAAAACAACAAGCAGTATGGTACAAAGATATGGTTATTAGAACTGAAGGCAGCCAGTTTAAAAACCCTGCTCAGACAGGTAGTGAACTGTGAAACACTGCCACACAGTGGTCTCATGAATGTACAGTATATCTGTTCGTTTATTTGTTTATTTTTACATCAATTTTCAACCTTTGAGCCAAAGGCTCATTTCCAAAGGTACCTCGTCACATTGAGGACATACAGAACAGACTTTTTGGTTACAGCATACGAGTCACGTAACTTAGCAAACACAAGTGGTTACATACATTTAAACAGTTATACAGTTTAGTTAAGTGTCACACACACTGAATCATGGCAATCATATTAGTAATGTACGTTACCATTGGATAGTATGGTTGCATGCCTTTCTGCTACTGGATGTTAAATATTATTAATATTTAACTGAGATGAGAAGTAATCAGCCAATGCATCTCTAATCCTGTTGCCTGAAATGTTACAAGTAGCTGCATTGAAATCGTCTGCATGGATATTCTCATAGTCAGGTTAAGGTACTGCTCCTCTAATTGTCTGTGTCATTTAACAAAAAGGATTCAGACAGTTCTCCCTTAGTCTTGCATATATTGTGTAGGACGTAACAGGGAGCAATCACAAATGGGATGTTTTCTAGGCTGAATTCGTTCCTTTTGAGGAGGCACCTCCACCTCACTTTCAGCCACCTGAAGGCACATTCATCTACCATCCTACCTCTGGTGAGGTGAAAGTTAAAATTGCGTTCTATGGCATCACAGTAGTCAGGGTACGGTTTTAGGAGCCACGGGAGTAAGGGGTATGCAGCATCTCCGAGGATGGCAACTGGCAGAGCTACACCATTAATTTCATTAGTGATGTTAGGAAACAGTGTACCACTCTGACCCCTGGTGTACAAATGGCTATTCTTAAACATCCTGGCATCGTGGACTTTGCCAGGTCAGCCACACTGATGTCTGGGAACCTGAACTTATGATCAACTAGTGCCTGCATAACAACTGAATAGAAACATTTTCGATTTAAAATTCTATGGTATTCCCAGGCAGACAGATTAGAGGAAAATATGTTCCATCTACAGCACCTGCACAGTGAGGAAAACCTCAGTCGTTTTCAAATCAGGCAATGATATCAGGAACATCATGCACAGTTATTACTTTGGGTAGAAGGACATGCACAATGCCCCGCACACTTCGTTTACTGTCGCAGAGAGTTGACCTTCCTACACTGAACAGGTGGCTTAGAGTTCAATACTCAGTGTTAGTGGTCGGCCTCCAGGCTGTTATTGCCACACGTTTCACCACAGGAATGGCCTGGCTGAAGTGGGTGTCCTGTCTTTTTATACATGGTCCAATCTCAGCACAGATATGCTTAAAGGTGGCTCTATTCATTCTAAACTTTTAAAGCCACATCTCATCTCCCCACTGCTGTAGTACTATGTCATCCCACCAGGATGATGACATGTTCATACTCCACATTGTTCTGTACCCTGAAGTGACTGTATGAACAGCAGCCAGGACCTGGCAATCACCCTCCCTGGCTACGATGTCTTCAGGCTGGACCAGATGACTAAAAGAGGAGGTGGATGAGCAATTTACCTTAAAGACACTCTCCTGGGACACCCCATCGGCACTGCTCTCCCAGCTACTGCTGCTCAGAGTCTCCCTACCAGAATCTTACTGGGGGCACACAACAAAGCCCTCACAGTTGTCACTGTATATACCCCCCAAAAGGACAAGGGAATGGCCTAACCACTGTCATGGATTTCACCAGGTCACAACCCCTGACTCTGACTCTATTCTCCTAGGTGATTTTAATATAAACTGGCTTGCGCCTGAGGCAGGGGCCCATAAGAATGCCATTGCATCTACTAACCTCACCCAGATGGTTGTCTCCCCATCCAGGAAAACTACAAAACTGTCATTAGTACCTTTCTGGACTGGATCCTTGCCAGCCACCCTACTCGGATCACAAACACTTCAGTCCTCCCTGACTCCCTTAGTGACCATTCCCCTGTCAGCTGTGAATGGTTTAACAAATTCCACAAGCCCCCTCCTAAAATCATCACTAGTAGAGTCTTACCTCATGGGCAGATGACTCACCTTAAGTCACACCTCATTCTGCAAGACTGGTCACCTATTTATAGTGCAACAGATGTTAATACTGCAGTGGACTATTTCGTCAACATCTTCAACATGGCCTGCGACTCCTATGTCCTTTCAAAAAGCACAAAGTTAAAGCACTCTGCAATCTATGGCTCTCGGCCGACCTCCTAGGTCAACTAAAATCAAGGGACCACCTCTGGGAACTGGCTATAACCACTGCTAAGCAAGTTGACATCCAAAACTACAAACATGCGTGGAATGACTGGTCCAGGCCTATCCGGCAAAAGAAATCTGCCTACTTCAAGAATGCTCTCACTGACACCTGGGGTAACGGGAGAGATTTCTGGAACAATATTAAAGAGGTCACTGGGAAGCAGTCCAAATCTTCCCCAACCTTGTTAAACATAAATTGGAGTACTATGCTTGACCCTAAAATAATAGCTAATACCTTCAACACCGCGTTCACGGATCTCAGCAGTGTTCTCCCCTCTGACTTTTTCAATGAACATGATGCTCCCACTTCTCTCAGCTCCTTATCCTCTGCTAGCCACCCACCTTTCTACTTCAAAGCAGTCAAGATGCATGAAGTTCCAAATATGTTACCAAAGCAATCAGCAAATCCAGATCTAGCAATGATACACTTGACCTTAAGCTGCTGTCCCTCACCCTTGGAGGTGCTAGGGCCACTGACAAGTATTTTCAACCTCTCTCTTAGCCTCAGCCAGTTCCTGACAAATGGAAATCTGCCACTGTTACCCTGATCCACAAAAGTGGTGACAGGGCCACCATGGGAACTACCGCCCGATCTCCATATTGCTTCCTCTCCAAGGCCCTTGAGCGTGTTGTAGCAGACCAGCTCACTGACTTTTGTATAAACATAATATTCTGTGTATGCAGCAACATGGCTTCAGAAAAGGACATAGTACCTCTTCAGCTCTGCTGGAATTCACTGGTGCCATTCATAGCTCACTGGACAAAGGTCAGCTAACTTGAGTTTATTGATTTGACCAAGGCATTCAATACTGTCCACCACTGCCTCCTGCATGTTCAGCTGCAGAATGCAGGGCTTTCCCCTGACTCAGCAGCCTGGTTCAAAAGCTACTTGGAAAACCGGACACAAACAGTGAAAATCGCAGATGTCCTCTCTGATGCCAGACCTGTCCATTCAGGAGTCCCCCAGGGATCCATTCTGGGCCCCCTACTTTTCAGCCTGTTCCTGAACACCCTTCCCGATTCCTGCCCAGAACAAATCATCCTTTACGTTGATGATGCTGTAATCCTTGCCTCACACCAGGATCCCAAATCGCTAGAAGACAATCTCCAGCTTGGTTTTACTTCGACTGAAAACTGGTTTACAAAGTACAAACTGATCCTAAATCATGAAAAAAACAAAGTCCATGATTTTCAGCAGCTCCCATAACAAACATAAGATGCATCCCCGCTCCATCAAAACCAGCCAAGGAGTTGTTCTGGAACAGGTACACTCCTTTAAATACCTTGGGATCACCCTAGACCCTCATCTCTTCTATGGTGCCCACATTTACTATGTAGCCAAAACTACTAATACCCATCTTGACCTACTTTTCTGGCACAGGCAACATCTTACCCCAGAAGCCTTGTCAGTCGCTGTCCAGAAGCTCTGTCATCTCCATTATTGACTATGGACTTATTATCTATGGCTCTGCCACTGCTACTGCTCTCAGGCGTGTATCCACCTCCCTCAATAAGGCATGCGGGCTCATCACTGGATCCCACCGTCTCACTCATACGTGTCACCTCCATGCTCAAACTGGGTGGTTGCAACTCACCAATCAGATAAAGTACCAAACCTGCACCATAGCAAAGAAAATAACTATCAGCCTAGCACACCCTGGAGTCTGTGCTCTTTTACACCCCAGAAACAACCCCTGGAACAACAGGGGGTCTAAACCACAGCTCCTGCAAGTTCCCCACTGTTGCACAACACAAGGTCAAAGAGCTTTTGCTTATAGGGCACCTAGCTGGCTAAATGGACTCTGCAGTGACATTTCCTCTACTCCCTTGCTTGGTGCTTTTAAATCAAGGCTCAGCCTCTCTCTCTCTCTCTCTCTCTCTCTCTCTCTCTCTCTCTCCCATTGCCTCCAGCTCCTGTGAATGCCTTGACTAGCTGACCCCCTGGAATATTTGCTCTAGCTGCACTCATTTCACATTCCTATTTAGCACTTGGTCTTCCTACTTGCCCTCTCCCCCCACTTGCACTTCCCCTGTCTGTCTTGACAAAGCCCTCAGCTGCTCGTTCCCCCCTTTCCCCACTCTCTCCCAAGGGTGCCGGAAGATAGTAAAAGCTGAGGGGGCTGAGAATCAAAAGGGCACTTATAAGGGTGCAAAGGGCACTTTTTCTATACTAGTTTTTGCCATACAGAAATAAAAAGTGGACTGGCTACCACCCCTTTTGCCCCCCCCCCGGTTCCGGCGCCTATGCTCTCTCTCCCCCCCTTTAATCTTTATCTCTCCCTGTTCCCACCTCCTTTTCCTCCTACCTTTTCCCTGTGTGCTCCCTTACCTCGGCACACCTCTTTCACTATCACCCTGTTCACTACCCTCTAAATTCGCTTGTTTTTTATATTCCTTGTAACTACATGTTTTCAGTTTATTGTTCCTGTTTTGCTCATACTGTTGTCATGTTGTTTTGCTGTATTTGAACTGTTAACTGATGTGGAACATTTGTAAAAGAGCCCTGGCTAAAGGTATTTGTAATCCTAGACATAAATAAAATTAAAAATAAACACCCGCTCTTGTGATTGCCTCTAACCTTAAGATTTAAGTTTGGCCTGGCCTGGTTCTCAGACCTGATGACTCAGACTGTGTTATTCAATTTTGTCTGCCTGTTTGTTTGATCGATTACACAAATTGTTTTGTTATTTATTCATTTTTTTTTACTTTGGATAGTTTCTATCCCATATAATACTGTTTGTTGTACATGTTCTCTTTTCTTTTCATACGCTGTTTCATTGTTAGTACTTCCCTGATGTGGAGCCTTAGCAAAAGAGTCTTTGACTCAAAGGTTTATAATTCTGATTCTTTTAATAGATAAAAAAAAAAAAATGCCAAACTTATTTCAATATGCTGGTGAAAAAAGCATATCCACACCAGTTGCCCCAGTGCATTGCTCCCTTCAAATAGATCTTCCTGTATACTGACATAATCAGAGACTTGGCCAATCAAAATCCTGGAATATATTGTTGTAAGTAAATTGTGTAAGTAAGTCCATGGTTCAAAAGGGGGTAAAAACATTGACACCTCATGAACAAATAATGATTCATATAAAACTTCAAAGTAAAGAAAAATAATTGACAAAGATGAATGGTTAGGTAGAATGATAGAAAAAAAATAAAAAGATGCAAAAACAGAATGACATTCTTAGAACACCACCTGTGTGCAAGGTTGTGGCTCTGCAGAGGACAGCTGGTGAACTAATGCTTACATATCCACTTAGCAAAGCTACATTAGTAGGAGGGGTGTATATTTTGAAGCTGACTGTGCCAGTGAGTCGGGCAAGGGCTCCGTCATGGATACATTCTTTTATAGACTTTTCTGTGTGTGTGTGTGTGGGGGGTGGGGGGTTGCTGATTTGGATATGGATCCAGTAGACCTGGGAAATTTTTTTTGACCCATTGGGTGCAGTACTGATGCATACACATCCGCTTAGCAAACCTACATTAATAGGAGGGGTATGTATTTTGAATGTGTGTTTCCAGGGACAGCTAGCAAACTATGCTAATGAGCTCTAAAGAGGCCACAGCTCTCCAACTCCTCCAGCCTTGGGCCCTGAGCCATCTGTCCCTGGTAACCAGAGTAGAAGTCAGCTACCAGCAGCTGTAGCAAGTTCTACAGCCAGGGTATGAACCTAAATCCTGGCTACTGCTCGAGCAGCAGTGAGAGCTGTAAAGCAAGGGATAAAAATAATGTCAACAAAAAATATATTTGCGCATCATCTTGCAGTCCTCCAGGGCTCTCAAGGTTTTGTGGGTGCTCTCTGTGCTCCCCCTGCACTCTCTGTCTCTGTAGGGGGGTTTGCTGATTCAGAATTTAGGTCCAGTGGTCCCAGGACATTTGCTTTTGCCCCTTCCATGCAGAACTCATGATTACACACTCCTAGTTAGTGCTTACTCCTTCTATTAATGTAGCAAAGCTACATTAGTGGGAAGGAGTGCATATTATAATGTGACTGCTGCTAACGAGCTGGGCGAGAACTTCACAGCCACTTTTATAGTAACACATTTGCTTGTTGGTGACATTCGGTTTGTGGGAGAGCTGTTCAAGTGATTATGTATGGTGTATTTCAGCATCATTTCTGAAACAAAATGCAGCTAACTTCCCTTTAAAAGCAGAACAGTTTCAGATACAATTTCCCAAGGTTGGCGTAGTATGCTTTACTCTTAACAGAGCTGGGCTATCTTGTGAAAATAAAATGTAACACACACACACACACACACACACACACAGCTAATACTATATGGGTAGCATTTTTTTTCTGTTTTATTTTCCCTTGAACCACATTCAATGATTTTCATATGTATAATTTATAATACAAGGAGGCAGTATAGCGCAGTGGTTTAAGGCTCTGAGCTGCAAACCTAGAGACCTGGATTTGAATCCCACAGCCCCCGCTTGCTTACTGTGTGACCCTGAGCAACTTCCCTGTGCTTCCAGATTGCATCTGCAAACAAGCCTTCAGCGTAATGTGTTTCTCCTTTTTAAACAAAAGTAAAAAAAAATCTGGTATACTGTCTGAAAACATCTGTACAATTCTGCAACTCAGTCTGTACCTTAACATTTTTAACATTCCTGTCTGTATGCATAAAAGCTGAAACAGAAATAAAAAGAGTAACTGAAGAAGACGAAGGGTTCTGAAAGAACTCTTAAAACTGAAGGTGGACAAAGCAATGGGGCCTGATGGGATTCATCCCAGAATTCTAAAAGAACTAAGGGTAGAACTAGTGACACCACTGACTACCCTCTTTAACGAATCATGGGAGGATGGGGTGGTACCCGAGGACTGGAGGAGGGCAGATGTGATTCCCCTTCACAAAAGTGGGAGCAAGGCAGAAGCAGGAAACTACAGACCTGTTAGTTTAACCTCAGTGATAGGGAAAATGATGGAATCACTTCTAAAGGAAAGAATTGTCGAGTATCTAGAGGCCAGAGGGGCACAGGACCCTAGGCAACATGGCTTCACAGCAGGAAGGTCATGCCAGACGAATCTGATAGATTTCTTTGACTGGGTGACCAAAGTAGTAGATCAGGGAGGGGCTGTGGACATGGCCTACCTAGACTTTAGCAAGGCATTTGACACAGTCCCACACAAAAGATTAATATACAAGTTAGCCAGCCTGGGAGTGGGTCCCAAGATGACAGCCTGGGTAAAGAATTGGCTGGAGAAAAGGACACAGAGAGTAATAGTAAATGGAGTCCACTCAGAAGAAAGGAGGGTTACTAGTGGGGTACCGCAGGGTTCAGTATTAGGACCGGTCCTCTTCAATGTCTTTATAAGCGACATTGCAGAAGGACTGGAAGGAAAAGTATGTCTCTTTGCAGATGACACTAAGATCTGCAACAGAGTTGATGCACAGGGTGGGGTGGAAAGGATGAGAAGGGACTTGGCAAGGTTAGAGGAATGGTCAAATGTATGGCAGCTTAGATTCAATGCTAAGAAGTGCAAGGTAATGCACCTGGGAAACAAAACCCAGGGAAGAGTACACAATGGGGTGAGATACTAACAACAACAAAAATGGAAAGGGACCTGGGGTAGTCATATCAGATGACCTAAAGATGGGCAAGCAATGTGAGAGGGCAGCAAGGAGGGCTGGGGGATACTGGGATGCATGAGAGAGGCATCACCAGTAGAAAACAGGAAGTTATTATCCCTCTGTACAGACAGCTGGTGAGACCCCACCTGGAGTACTGTGTGCAGTTCTGGAGACCCAATCTCCATAAAGACATAGACAGGATGGAAGCTGTCCAGAGGAGGGCAACTAAAATGGTGCAGGGTCTGCACCGGAAGACATATGAAGAGAGACTTAAGGAGCTTAATATGTATAGCCTCGAGGAAAGGAGGGAGAGGGGGACATGATAGAAACTTTCAAGTACCTCAAGGGAATCAACAAAGTCCAAGAGGGTAGCATCTTTCAAAAAAAGGGGTGTGCAAGAACAAGGGGGCACAATTTGAAGATAGAAGGAGGGTGGCTCAGAGGTAATTTAAGGAAGTATTTTTTAACAGAGAGGGTTGTGGATGCATGGAACGGCCTTCCGGAGGAGGTTGTGGAGTCAAAATCAGTGGTGGAATTCAAGCATGCATGGGATAGTCATAAGGCAATTCTGGGGGGTGGGGGTAGGAAGAAGTAGGCTGCTGGTTAACTAGGATCTGCAGCTTATCCATCAGGTAGGAAAATGGGCAGACTGGGTGGGCCAAGCGGTCCTTATCTGCCGTCAAATTCTATGTTTCTAAGACACACACACACACACACACACACTATCATTGCTGTTACAGATCCAGGGTAATGGGTGTAGTGGTGGAATCAAAATTATGGGACCCATTTCTCTGTGAAGCATAATTTGTTTTCACATGGCAATGCCTGGGCTTTTGGCCATGTAATTGGCACCATGCATGGGAAAGTGTTCCAGTCTAATAATGTAATACAGTCAAGTCAAGCACTGAAGCAAACCGCGTGCCAGCCTTTCATCAGCTGAGAATTAGAAATCAGGGCACTGATTCCCACATATGTGCTTACAATGCTGTAGAGATGGAGAGAATCAGGGCCTACTAGAAAACAGATGTTGCATCACAGCTGGGCTGTTTTGCTTCAGTAAATTGTAAAATAAAAATAAAGTAATACTACAAGCTGTCTGTGTTTATTTTTTTATTTGAATTTTGTTGACTGGGTGAGCCCAGTGGGACATACATACCCCTTTTTCAGGGACGACCCAGAGATAATATATTTTCATCAGGAGCAATTCAGAATAATGGTTTCAGAAAAGGCAGATGAATAATAAATTACATGGTTCAGGTATACAGTGATATGTCTAAGTCACACATGTCCAGGCAAATGAGGATACGGATTACAAACAGAATATTAATACAGGGCAAAAATGCTAAGTAGTCTAGATTGTTTAGTAAGCCAAAGGAGACGAATATGCACACTGTGTTAATATATTTACCTATAGACAGTGTAGTTACATATGTAAAGGTATATATATATATATATATAGACATATATATATATATATATATATATATATATATATAAAACTGAATTGAAGTTAAGGGAGGGAGAGAGAGAGAGAGAGAGAAAGAATTAGTAAAGGGATTCAACAGAGGAGAGAGGGTCAAGTGGTTAGACCACACCTTGAGTACTGTATACAGTAGTGGAGACCACATTTGAAGAGGGACATACAGCTCCTGGAGAGGGTACAGAGGAGGGCAACTAAGATGATACGAGGACTAGGGGATTTGACATATGAGGACAGACTTGAGGAGCTCTGCCTGTTTTCATTGGAGGAGAGGAGGAGACAGGGGGACATAATTGAGGTCTTGAGTACCTCAAGGAATAAATAGGGTAAACATGGAGGGATCTTTAGACTAAAGCAGGAGGTATCACCAGAGGGCATGGTTTGAAGTTGGAAGGTGGAAAGGTGAGGGGGAAAAGAAGAGGAGGTTTTTCCACTGAGAGGGTGGTGGACCCTTAGAATGCGCTGCCTGGAGAGCTGGTTCAGAGATCCGCAATGGAGGGCTTCAAGAGAGGGTGGGACAGACACAGAAAGCGGATGTACCAGATGATGGCCTGGCCCAGGGGGGTGGGGATGGGTGATAGCGGTTTCTGGAACACAAGGGGGGAGAGGGCCTCGGCACTCAACTAGGGATTTAAGGGTCGAGCAGACTCGATAGACCATAAGGCCTAATCTGCTGGCAATTAGTATGTTAGTATGTAAGACTTTGCAGGCTGGAGACGGAGGGGATGACAATGTTAAGGTAAGGTCAGGTATATGTACAGGTGCAGATTGGAGGGGGAAAGAAGAGTTTAACTTTATCATATGAGAAGCAGTTTAAACTGTTTTCACTCTTTTCATTTTCATGAAAAAAAATTCTTGCTGGAACCATCCCTGGGGTACTGGGACCACTGTAGAATCCAGACAAAAGGAACCAGTAAGCAACCTATTTAAAGAGCTGGAGCAAGACGAGGGGTCCCTCCTTCTTCACTACTGGGTCCAGAAGCACCTCGCTGATAAACCATATCCTGCAGTCAGGTTTACTTTGCAGCTCACTGTATTACCCTGAACTCAGCTGACTGGGGCTGACTTGTATGAGCATTCAGACTTGTAGGTGAAAATGGTTGCAGTGCACACATAAATAAAGCTGTCCTGTTGCTGCCCCATAAAATGTGTCTCTTTGACAAATGACGACAGACAAACAATACTCTGTATACTCTCTGTCTCACTCTCATTTCATATAGAATAATTGCATTGGAAAGAGTGATTTACAAAGGTTTTATGCACATCCAAGGTGTGTGATGCCCCATCAACTCTGAGGGTGAAGCTCGAAGGGTTTATATGGGCATCACACACCAAGAATGTGCATAAAATTCAAGTTCCCAGACTTTCCCATGTTTTATTTTTGATATTTGCTGGTAAAAGGAAGATCTGTAATGTTTTCATCTTACAGATGTCATCACATTTGCATCTTTTTCAGATCAGCTTCCTGACCCATTTTTCCCATAAAAACCTACTGGATGGGATATTCAGTCTGTGCCAGGCAGGGGCGCAAGCCTGGGTGCAGCGTAACTGGACTGCGCCAGGGAACGGATAAAGCGATATTCAACTGTGCTGCGCCATGGCGCAGCACTGTTGAATATGGCACTAAGGGTGCACACACTGCGCACGGTGCAGTGGCAATGCGCCAGTGCAAGTGGCAGAAGGGGAGCTGTGGGATGCGCCAGCGCAAGTGCAGTTGCGCTAGGTGCATCAACTGTGATATTCAGCACTGGACATGCAAATGAGGCCATTATGCATGCAAGGTGCAAACAGGGCCATTTGCATGCCATTATGGCCCCCTTTGAATGCGGTGCACCGATCCCCAGTGACTTGAACCTCGCTCCCTGCCAGGCTACAGCCTTTGGGGACTGACACCCTGCACTCCCTTGGCGGACCCTGCATCCCGATCACGGGCATAAGTTCAATATATCCCTAGTGGTCTAGTGGACTGCTTTCCATCGCCCGATCATGGGCATAAGTAATCTACATCCCTGGTGGTCCAGTGGACTGCTCTCCATCGCCCGACCATGGGAATATTAATCTACATCCTGGTGGTCCAGTGGACTGCTCTCCATCTCCCAATCGCCGGGCGTGTAAATAAACTCCTGGTGGTCCAGTGATACCCCGAGTACCCTCCACCCAACACGCTTAGTCAGCGGGCAGGCGGCAACACCTGCCCACATAGCCTAGCCACGAGACTGACTGACATGCATAGTACTGTTCAGACAGCCATTGGAACACTGTGTATTGGTACAGACCATACTATATTCACATGGGTTCGATATGTGAATGAATGCATTCATTCACATAATTAGGCCAGTGTAGAGCAGCTGGTCTGTATGCCCATTGGCCCATGCAGTGGACCAATATGCATACAGACAGTACTGTATGCTGTCAGACAGTGGGCGGCAGCGTGGCATATGGGTGGGGTGTCACCGCCCGCCACTGACGGGGGGTGCTGGGTGGCAGGGGACCTCAGTTGGCGGGTGGGAAGGGAGGTACCACTGGACCACCAGGATTGGTTTCGCTATATCAACCTATGATCAGGTGCTGGGGGGATCCACTGGATCACCAGGGATTTAATTTATGTATGCCCATTATCGGGTGATGAAGAGCGGTCCACTGGACCACCAGGGATGTAGATTACTTATGTCTGCAATTGGGCAATGGACAGCAGTCACTGGACCACCACTGATTGTTATTACATATGCCCATGATTGGGTGTTGGGGGGCACAACGCTCCCAGGGCAAGGGGCATGTGGACAGTGATCTGAGTGGGCGGATGGCCATCCATGGCTGGTGGCTGCTTTGTTGCACCCTGCAATATGGCAGCTCACCTGTGGGTGGTCAGGACTTGCTCCTGGTTTTACCAGGCACAACTTTGCACTCCCCTGAGCAGCGCAAGGTGGAGTTGTGCTAGCATATGTGCCGCATATCCCGGGTTGAATATCGGGATGTGCTGCATATGCATGGGCACGGCCCCCACACTTGCACCGCATACATTACCAATGTGCCCCGGCACATTGGGAATTGCACAGCATAACATGCCCCTTTGAATATCATGCCAGGGCACATTGGTGGGTTGCGTATGGTGCAACCCTGTTGTGCCATGCGCAACCCTTTTGAATATCCCACCCACTGTTTACAGTAAATAGAGCAGTCAGTAAAACTAAAAACTTATCTTGTTTTTTAAAGGCTACAGTCTCTGTGTGGATAGTTTTCTTCCTTTTGTGTGTGTGATGGTCCCTATAGTACATCTGGGTGCCTGGTAGAAATGGTGCGTTAGGGACATAGGTGAAATTGCTGCTGTTTAGTAGGGTGGAGTTGAGTGACTTTCTGATTCATTCATATGTGTACAACAGGAAGAGGCCAGTATTTCTTTCAGGGTTATAGTTAAAAATTGCATCCAGTTTTTGTTTTTATTGGTGGTGCAAGAAGGCTGTCTTTCATGCTGGTAGATTTCTGTGACCAGCACTAGCGAACGGCCAGTGCATAGACAGCTTCTCGCACAGGTGCAGTCTTGGCTATTTTTGGAGTCATGGTTTAGGGAACTCCATAATTCACATGTATGAATTACCGAGTTTGTGAGGTTGTGCCAGCGATCTATTATTGGCACTAACCAGTGTGTATCTATCTATCTATCTATCTATCTATCTATCTATCTATCTATCTATCTATCTATCTATATAAATTATTCACCGTGCAAATGTATACTGCAGTGCACCAATGCTTGCTCTTACTACAGTATATTATTCTGAACAACCTCTCTGCTCCTGGCTTCCTGACCCATCTCGATCCAGAGCAGTGATATGAGATGGAAGACACATAAATTAAACAGTGAGTGCATGAGCAGTAAACAAACACAGGGAGTGGTACTGAATGCGTGGCTGGCAGGACTGTGGGAGTGGGATGGGACACAGCGGTGAAGTGAGAAGTGCCGGTGGGTCAGGTGGTTGCTAATGGAAAGTTGTATGTTTCTGTGTGGGGGGGGGGCTACAGTCATGGTCACTGGTCTGAGGGAGCAGAGTCAGGAGGCACTTCCACAGTAGTGCTAGGATGATGGGGTAGGCAGAAGCAGCTGAGCAGTACAATGCTTGGGGCCCCAGACAAAACATTATGGCTCTAGCCTCAGAGGTCCAGTCCTAGCAATGCCTCTAGCAACCAATTGATGAGAGTTTCAAGATTCAGAGACAGCCACAGTAAATGCAGCAGATACATCAGTGGGAGATATTAGGGCAAATAAGGTTTTGAACATGTGAAGCAATTCTAGTATTTCTAATTCTGAGTTTTTAGTTCAGTTTATGTCAACGAGTGCCATAAGAGTGTTAGTGCATAATCAGTACTGCCTCTCACAGATCAGCCCCGTGACCTGAGAGGCAGACTCTAACATTTAAAATCAGTAAGAAAGGTGACTAGAAGTGATTGCAATATTTAGCTTTGATTATGTCAAGGTCTTTTACTAATCGCTGTACCAGTACAAGTGAAACTCACGTGCCAAGGACTTGTTGAGACAGATGAAACCCATGACTGAACAACTACAAGTCGACTAAGCTGTATGCTGTTTAAAAAAAAAACAACTGACAGTTCACTGCTGCTTTAAATACATTGAACTGCCAGTTGTTTACTACAGCATGTACAGTAGCTGAGTTGGCTTGTAGTTGTTCAATCTCGGGTTTCATTACTCCCAACCAGTCCTCCACACATGAATTTCACTTGGCATTATTTTGATCTTTTAAAGCAACACTGCAAGGTAAAAAGTGACCCGCAGGACAGAAGATTACATGCTGTCACTGACATAAACCTTGTCACACCTCAAACAAAAACGTGTGTGGTGAGAAATGGAAAGGCCAACTGTTGGTAAACTGGGCACAGTTTCTTGTTTTCCAGAATCTGGGGAAGGGTCTAGGTGGTGAAATAAAAAAAATTAAAAATAAACACACAAGTAAGATTGCACTGCCAGTAATTGTCTGATGCATATAAAGCCACTCAGCTGCAGTCTGGTTAGGGAATGGGGTACGAGACGGGGGATGGTGTGGGTTGGACAGCATGCAGAGGGAGGGAGGGAGTGGGAGGGTTTCACCAGATGCTAGGATGGGGAACGAAGGGTGCGGGGCAGGCAGCATGTAGAGGGAGGGATCAGGATGGTTTATTTGCATGCTGGTTGCTGACTGGGAACAGTCAGTGGGGGCCAACAGAACTATGCAAATGAAAGAAATGAACTGCTTTCCCATTGGAGCTCTTCATTTCTTTCAAATAGAGAATGGCTTCCAGCTGTGAAACTGTGACTAGTGTCACAGTCTGGTTGTGTGCTCATTGGTCTGTGAGGGATAAGCCTACTGTAGAGTGCTCTGCATTGGATTTGTCCCTGACACGCCTCTAAAATGTTGCTCTACCGCAAGATTTTTCTTGTGAATGCGCAAGGAAAGATAAAAAGGAACTCAATTTTGTACAGCCACCTGCCTTTAGTAAATTACAAATTCAAGTGGACTTTTTTAAGTTCTTCAGAAACATAAAACTCAAGTACTTTTTTACAACAAAGAACAACATGGGTTTTTCAACAGTATTTCCTCAGGATTTGCAGGGGAGCGAGGAGCTACTTACCATAAATGCACAAGATAATTTTAACAAAGATGAAAGAGAAAATGAAGAAGCAATGGATTCCAGGTTAGATACTCTGGACAGATGAAATTTGGATCTATTACTGGAACTGTTTAAAAAAATGAGAACATTGATCATAACACTAGAATAAATAAATTTAAGACCATAAAACTAATGTCCAAAGGTAAAAGTGATGTGTCCTTTTGCACTGAACAGTTGCCTTGCTGCATATGAAAAAGTTGTACAACAACAAGCTGACACTGTTTTACAGACAGCTAGTAACCTTCATATAAACAACATAGCCCCCTTTGCGACAAGCATTTGTCAATGCCGAATGTTGATTGTGTTGGTCCGTTGAGCTCGCTCACTGCCCCATGTCACTTGCTTGTTCTGTTTTTCCTGATGCTGCAGGCTGCCGTTTTGTACTGGGCTCCTGCCTGTGTTGGCACGTTTTTCTGCCCACAAAGAAATCTGCAGCTGTCCCGGCAGAGCTTTGTTGAGGTGGGTCACTCCCCTTCCCTCACTCGCTCATTCTGTTTCTGCAAGCGCTGCATGCTGCCCTTTTGTACTGGGCTCCCACCTCTGTTGGCGGCTTCGTCTGCCCACAAAGAAACCTGCAGCAGTCCTGACACAGGTCCATTGAACTAGTTCACTCCCCCTCTCTCGCTCGTTCCATTTCTGCTGGCACTACGGGCTGGCCTTTTGTACTGGGCTCCTGCCTGCATTGCTGCCTTTTTCTGCCCACAAAGCAATGTGCAGCAGTCGTGATAGAGGTCTGTTGAGCTCGCTCACTACCCCCCCTCTCACTCGCTCATTGTGTTTCTCCCGGCGCTGCCTGCTGCCCTTTTGTACTGGGCTTCTGCCTGCATTGACACCTTTTTCTGCCCACAAAGAAATCTGCAGCTGTCCCGACAGAGCTCTGTTGAGGTCGCTCTCTCTGCCTGTCTCACTCGCTCATTCTGTTTCTTCTGCTTCTGCAGGCTGCCCTTTTGTACTGGGCTTCTGCCTGCATTGGCACGTTTTGCTGCCCACAAAGAAATCTGCAGCTGTCCCGACAGAGCTCCGTTGAGCTTGCTTAGTCCCCCTTTCTCACTCGCTCATTCCATTTCTTTCAGCGCTGCAGGCTGCCCTTTTGTACTGGGCTCCTGCCTGCATTGCCGCCGCCTTCTAGCCACAAAGAAATCTGCAGCAGTCATGATAGAGCTCCACTGAGATGTTCACTCACTCCCCCTCTCTCACTCGTTTGTTCAGTTTCTTCTACCACTGCAAGCTGCCCTTTTGTACTGGTCCCCTGCATGCATTACTGCCATTTTCTGCCCACAAAAAATCTGCAGCAGTCCCAACAGAGCTCCATTGAGCTCACTCACTTCCCCTCCCTCACTCACTCATTCTGTGTCTCCCACTACTGCAGGCTGCCTTTTTGTACTGGGTTCCTGCCTGCATTGTTGGCTTTCTCTGCCCACAAAGACATGTGCAGCAGTCCCGACACAGCTCTGTTAAGATCGCTTACTAGCCCTCTCTCACTCGCTCGTTCCATTTCTGCAGGGGCTTCAGGGTGGCCTTTTGTACTGGGCTCCTGTCTACATTGCTGCATTTTCCTGCTCACTAAGAAATCCGCAGCAGTCACGATAGCCCTCTGTTGAGCTCACTCACTCCCCCTCTGTCACTCGCTTGTTCTATTTCTCCCAGCGCTGCAGGCTGCCCTTTTGTACTGGGCTCCTGCCTGTGTTGGCACCTTTTCCTTCCCACAAACAAATCCACAGCTGTTCTGACAGAGCTCCGTTAAGGTAGCTCACTCCCCCATCTCACTCGCTCATTCTGTTTCTCCTGGCACTGCAGGCTGCCCTTTTGTACTGGGCTTCTGCCTCTGTTGGCATTTTTTTCTGCCCACAAAGAAATCTGCAGCAGTCCCGACAGAGCTCCGTTGGCCTCACTCACTCCCCCTGTCTCACTTTCTCATTCCATTTCTGCTGGTACTGCAGGCTGCCCTTTTGTACTGGGCTCCTGCCTGCATTGCCGCCCTTTTCTGCCCACAAAGAAATCTGCAGCACTCACGATGCAGCTCCATTGAGCATGCTCACTCACTGCCCCTCTCTCACTCGTTTGTTCTCTTTCTCTTGCCACTGCAGGCTGCCTTTTGAACTGGGCCCCTGCATGCTTTGTTGCCTTTTTTCTGCCCACAAAGATATCCACAGCAGTCACAACAGAGCTCCGTTGAGCTCACTCGCTCATTCTGTGTCTCCCGCTGCTGTAGGCTGCTCTTTTGTACTGGGTTTCTGCCTGCATTGGTGGCTTTTTCTGTCCACAAAGACATCTGCATCAGTCCTGACACAGCTCCATTGAGCTCGCTCACTCCCCCCCTCTCTCAATCACTCATTCTGTTTCTGCCAGGCTGCAGGCTGGCCTTTTGTACTGGGCTCCTGCCTGCATTGTTGCCTTTTCCTGCCCACAAAGAAATCCAGAGCAATCACGAGACCTCCGTTGAGCTCGCTCACTCCCCCTCTCTCACTTGCTCATTCTGTTTCTCCCAGCACTGCAGGCTGCCCTTTTGTACTAGGCTCCTGTCTGTATTGGCACATTTTCCTGCCTACAAAGAAATCTGCAGCTGTCCCAACAGAGCTCCATTGAGCTCGCTCACTCCCCCTGTCTCACTCACTCATTCTATTTCTCCTGGTGCTGCAGGCTGCCCTTTTGTACTGGGCTCCTGCCTCTGTTGCCATCTTTTTCTGCCCACAAAGAAATCTGCAACACTCCCAACAGAGCTCCGTTGGTCTCACCCACTCCCCCATCTCACTCACTCGTTCTGTGTCTCCCGGCGCTACAGGCTGCCCTTTTGTCCTGGGCTCCTGCCTGCATTTTCACCTTTTCCTGCCCACAAAGAAATCCACAGCAGTCCTGACAGAGCTTCGTTGAGCTCTGCCACTCCCCACCCCCCAGTCGCTCTATGCTAATCTGTCCCAAATACTGATTTCTGACAGCGACTGCAGTATTCTGTGCTGGAAGCGCGGAAACACGTTTCGGCCAGGATGTGAAAAATGACAGCTGTACTGTTCATAAGGAGGCATGAAATGCCAGTGTTGAAAATCTGGCATGAAAATATTACTAATTTGCGAAGTTAAAAAGGTGCGTGGAAACTGCACAATGCACACTTGTGACACAGTCATGTTACAGAGTTTCATCACAAAATTTTTGATATAGGCATTTTAGGACCTCTGCTCATGAACAGTGTCAGTGTGATTTTCTTAATGTGTCTCGAACATCGATTTCCCACAGCAACTGTGTTATTGTGCATCAGAAGAGTGAAAACACATTTCGGCCAGGATATGAAAAATGACAGCTGCACTGTTCATAAGGAAGTGTGGAAAAATGACAATGTTGAAAATCTGGAGTGAAAATATTGCAAAGTTGCGAAAGTGCCACCGGCGATGCATGGAAACTGTGCAACCTGCGTATAAATTACACTCATTTATGGACTTTCATCACCAAATTTTCAATATAGGCATTTTAGGACCTCTGCTAATGTACCGTGTCACTGTCATTTTCATAATGTGTCGAACATGGCTTTCCACAGCAACTGTGCTATACTGTGCCGGAAGTGCGAAAACACATTTCAGCCAGGATGTAAAAAATGACAGCTGTATTTTTCATAAGGAGGTGCAGAACAATGGCAATGTTGAAAATATTAAGTGAAAATATTATAAATTCGTGCAGTTATGAGATTACGTGCAAACTGCGCAACGCACACTCGTAACACAGTCATTTTATGGAGTATCATCACCAAATTTTCACCATAGGTATTTTAGGACCTTTGCTCATGAACAGTGCCACTGACATTTTCTTAATCTGTCCCGAACACTGATTTCCCACAGCGATAGCTATTCTGCATGAAGTGCTGAAAACATATTTCAGCCAGGATGGGGAAAATGACAGCTGTACTGTTCACAAAGGAAGATCTGAAAAATGCCAATGTTAAAAATCTGGCATGAAAATCTTGCAAATTCGCAAAGTTACGAGCGTGCTTAGCAACTGCACAACACATGCTTGTAAAACAGTCATTTTTTTTATTTTTCCCTCCAGATTTGCAGTATAGGCTTTTTGAGAGCCCACCTCATGAGCACTGGCACTGTCGTTTCATTAATTGGTCCCAAAAGGGGATTCCATGCAGTGACTTCAAAATCACCTTTCAGGGCCGAATAACGCCATGACGGTGCCAGAATTCATGAGAAGGAGTCTCAAAAACCCCATGTTAGGCCCAGTGGCATAGAGGGTTGAGGCACTGGTGCCTTACCTTGACCCATGCTGGCGACCTGGGTTCGGGAATGGACTTGGGGCGCCGGGGGTCAGCAGGGGACGGAGTGGATTGAGCATCCAGTGGACTGCTCTCCTCTCTGAGGGTGGGATCCAGGGATGCATCACTCAGCAGCGGCCCCCAGTGGAGACTGGAGGCATTGTCTGAGCATGCACTGATTGGGGAGAGAAAATCGGAAAATGGCGCCTGATGCGAGCAGCTTGATAGCTGTCCACAAGTTTCGCTGGGACACCTGCTTGATCCATGCCCATGAGGAGTCTATGGAGCCCCTCCCTGCAGCCCCACTGTGGGGGGAAGCCACAGAGTTTGGTGACCGAGGCAGAGGCGGGTGGCGGCTGGATGTCCCCCCAGGGGAGGGGGGGAGCAGCATAGGCAGCCAGGAGGAAAAAGAATCATAAAAAAAAAAAACATGTTGAAAATTTGGTCCCAAAATTCCAAATAATGCCTGAGATATGCATCAAAGTTGAAAAAACCCTATTTATTCCAATATACAGCTTACCAGCATGTCCTCAGTTTGTGATCGGCTTTGAAGAGTGCAGACGTGTTCCCGGTCCACCAAAGATCGTCGTGCCAGACTCTGGAGGTAAGTTTGGGGTGAGGGGAGGTGGGGTGCGCAGTGGGTGGGCACGGGTTGTGGGAGGGGGGCAAGGAGACCGCTGAGGGACCATTTCCCTCTTTACAGGTCGAAAAAAAACATTACATCACAGGACCATTTTTTTATTTTACAGGGGCATGTGGCACCTTGGGGTGGGCTCCCAGCATGCCAAAAGAGTCTTCTGTTTTGGGGGGCAGCTGTAGCCAATGGGGGATTGGGCACCCCCATCGGCAAACAAGAAAAGAAGGAGGTGTTACATTATGCCGATGGGGATTGGTCCCCATTAAGCATACATCAAAAGGTGAAGATATGGCGTTATGCCAACGGGATTGGGCACCCCGTAGGCAGATAACATAAGCGGGGCAGAAGTTAACCTCATACTGAAGTCATCAGATTGGGGCCCCCATCAGCAAACAATTATGGTGGGGGGCACATGCTGCAGAGGGGGATTGGGCACCTCCTCGGTGGGTGGGTGGGATTAATATTGTTTGTGAACATGGCGGCAAGCCGCTACCATGTTCATAAACAATATCAGTGTTTCAAAGTTCTGCCCTGTAATGATGGGTCACTCCCTCATTGCAACGAATGGCTGACGCTGCAATGATGAGGCGGCTCCAGATTGCAGTGGCTAAAACATTAAAAAGTTGTGTCACGCTGGCTGAACTAGCATCAGCAGCAGCATGCCATGGCATTGGGGGAAGAGGGACAAGCCTTTACAGGCTGTGGGGGCATTGGCCACAACAGTGCCGTGCCTCCGCAACCTGCTTCTGGAGAAAGCTGCTGCAATATGTTTCTTGCACATGTGTGCAATCAACATAAAAAAAAGCACGGTAGGAACTCTCCGATGAGAAAGAAATAGTAATAAAACTGGCAGACAAGGGGTCAACATTGTTGTCTTAAGCCCTGAACAGTATAAGAACATGGTTTTGAAACTGCTTAATGTAGAACTAATTATGAAAAGCAGGAATAACTCCATTGCCTTGCTGCTTATAAAAAACAGAAATACTGAGGCTATTGCAAAGTGCTGTTGAGAAGGGAGAAATTACTGAGAAGGAACTTGAATTTATGTGGAATGATTACCCGATTACAAAAACATAGTTGACCAGCTGGGGAGACCAATTGTCTCAGGGATCGGATCACTCACTGAGGGTACTTTCACAGATTTCTTTTTACAGCCAGCAGTAATCTCACTGCCCTCCTACCTAAAAGATACAGCAGATATTAAAAACTCACCAGCATGCAATGGTTTGCACATTATATGTGGTTAACTATTGATGTGGAGGCCCTCTACTCCTCTATAAAACAAGCATTTGTCAATGCTGAATGTTTGCTTGCTGGCATTGGTAGTGGTTGTGTAGAAGTTACAGAGCTGCGTAACGGGAATGGCAGTGAAGTATTGAACTGAAGCCAACCCCACCACCACCCTGCAGAGAGTGACAGGCATTGGGGTGTGCGTTTGGGTCGTCAGGCATAACTGCCCCGCATTTTCACCACACCCCACCCTGCAGACACTGACAAGTGTCACGGTGTTCCTTGGGGTCTTTGGCCTTATCGCTCCCATTTCATTAGGAAATATGGTGAGATGGGTGCGATATGGAGAATGGGGTGAAGTTTGGGGCGAAGAGTCCAAGGCATACCTCGATGCCTCTCACTGACTGCAGGGTGTGGAATGGTATGAGCATCACAGGCAAGAATCCCAAGTCACACCCCTGATGCCTGTCATTCTCTAACAGGGTTGGACGTTATAGTTGGAAACTCTAATACCTCAGGCATTCGTTGGTATTTTCACTCCAAATCTTCAACATGTTTGTTTTGTGACCCCACCTCATGAACAGGGGGAATATCAGTTTGTTTGCCGAAAGCTGCTTATGCACAGTGATTACGGCAGTTAGCACCACAGGTGCAAAAACATTCCGAACAGGATGTAAAAAAATGACAGCTGTACTGTTCATGGGGAGGTGTAAAAATGGCAATGTTGCAAATCTGTACTAAAAATATTAAAATAAATGGTGAAGTCACGAGCATACATAGAAACTGTGCAACGCATACCCGTAATATAATTAGGTTGGGGATTTTTTACAGCAGATTGTCAACTCAGGCACTTTGGTGCCTCCAATCATGAACAGTGTCACTGAGTTTTTCTTTATCTGTGCCGAACAATGATTTCCCACAGTGACCACATATCTCTGCACTGAAACTGTGAAAACACACTTCAGCCATGTTGTGAAAAATGACAGCTGTACTGTTCATAAGGAAGTGTGGAAAAATGTCACTGGTGAAATCTGGACTGAAAATATTACAAAGTCATGAAGTAGCTTGGTCTGCGTGGAAACTGCGCAATGCTCACTCATATCACAGTCATTTTATGGACTTTTGTCACCAAATTTTAAACATAGCCATTTTAAGACCTCTGCTCACTGATAATAGTGTAACTGTGATTTTCTTAATCTGTCCTAAATATTGCTTTCGCACACCAACAGCACCATTGTGTGCTACATGTGCAAAACACATTTTGGGCGACATATGAAAAATTGCAGCTGTACTGTTCATAAGGAAGTGTAATAAAATGGCAATGTTGAAAATCTGGAGAAAATATTGAAAATACGCGAACTTACAAGCTTGTGTAGGAACTGTTGAACGACGTCAGAACAGTCATTTTTGAATTTTTTACCAAATTTTCAACATAGCCATTTTAAGACCTTTGCTCATGAACAGTGTCACTGTGATTTTCTTAACTTGTCCCGTAAATTGATCTCACCACCGACTGCGCCATTGTGCGCTACATGGGCGGAAACATCGTTGGGTGAGATGTGAAAAATGACAGCTGTACTACTCATAAGAAGGTGTGGTAAAATGGCAATGTTGAAAATCTGGAGTGAAAATATTAAAATTTGTGACCTTACGGCGTGTAGGAACTGCACAATGCATGCTCATAAAACAGTCATTTTGAGGAATTTGTTCTCAAATTTTCAACATAGCCATCTTAAGTCTTCTGCTCATGAACAGTGTCACTGTGATTTTCTTAATTTGTCCCGTAGATTGAATTCGCACACTGACTGCGCCTTTGTGCGCTACATGGGTGGAAACACATTTTGGGTGAGATGTGAAAAATGACAGCTGTACTACTCATAAGAAGGTGTGGTAAAATGACAATGTTGAAAATCTGGAGTGAAAATATTGAAAATTCGCGAACTTTCGAGCCTGCATAGGAACTGCGCAACGCACGCTCGAAAAACAGTCATTTTTTGGAATTTTGGCACCAAATTTTCAACATGGGGTTTTTGGGACCCCTTCTCATGAATGATGTCACTGTCATGGCATTATTCATGCCCAAAGGGTGATTTCGCACAGTGACTGCGAAATCACCCTTTGGGCCTGAATAACACCATGACAGTGACAATCATTAGAAGGGGTCCCAAAACCCCATGTTGAAAATTTGGTAAAATTCCAAAAATGCCTGAGATATGCAACAAAGTCGAAACCCCATCTAGCCTATTTATACAGCTTACCGGATTTCCTCAGTTCATGCGGTCGGCTTTGAAGAGTGCAGACGTGTTCCTGGTCCACTGAAGATCGCTCACACCAAGCTCCGGAGGTAAGTGTGTGAGGGGGTTGGGGTGTGGGGAGGCAGGGTGCGAGTGGGTGGGTGCGGGTTGTGGGAGGGGTGGGAGACTATTGGGACCATTTTTCTTTACACGTACAAAAAAACGGACGACGTGGATGTTTGCCACGCTGGGGTGGCTCCGCATGGCACTTACTACGGGGGTTAGGACAGTGGCGCGATGGGGGATTGGGAACCCCCCATCCGGCTACATATTTGCCACGCTGGGGTGGGCACCCAGTGACATTTTGGAAGGCTTTGGGGAGGTGGGGAACATAGCACAGCTGATGGGGATTGGGCACCCCATCGGCTATACAGTGCGTGCGTGTGGGGGGCGCGCATGCTTGCATGGGTGTCTGTGTGTGTGTGTGGGGGGGAGCTGCGCGTGAGCAGCCGATATCTTATCGCTGCTCACTCAAGCGTAGCTCCCCCTTTCAACTGTATGGCACTGCATTTTGGAGCTTGTCATAGACAGCTCCAGCATGCATTGGCTTACAGGGGCCGCGTCTGCCAACACACTGACTGAATTGGAGGAGGAGGTGACACACCTCCGAAATCTCCGATGATGGCACTATGTTTCTTGCACATGTGTGCAAGCAAACATAAAAATGAGATGGCATAAAAGCCTGCATATTTTCCTTAGACACTAATGAGTACCATAATGTAATACCAATGCTTTTTTTTTTTATTACAGGCAAGAAAAGTGAGGATTTTTTGGACATTGCATTGATAGGGGATGTGGGAAGTAATGAGTTAACTACCAAAGGCTTTTGTAAAAGGACTGGAACAAACTCAGTGCTAAGATAGGACAGCACACAGCCTCAGAGTCTATCCCCTACAGGCAGATGTTAAGGACACATAGGAATTGTTCCAGAGATACAGACTTTAACAAACAGGCAGCACAATTGGAAGGAAGATTGATCAGTAAGGGCTACAAAAAAGAACTAGTAAAAAAGTCTGCAATTAAACAAACTGGAAAAAAAGAGGGACCTTGTGGAGATTGAGCAGGGAACACAAAAAGCAACTGAATTGGGTCTAGTAACATTCTCAACAGAATTCAATAATGTGGCTGGATCAATCAGCAACATAGTACTGAAAAACTGGCCCATTCTGTTGGCAGATACGGTAGTGGGTCGTGCTGTGGGTACAAATCCCTGGGTAATCTTTAAAAAAGCACCAAGCATTAGAGATAAAATTGTACATAGTTGTAAATGGAGAAAATGACAAAGGCAATAAGAACAGGGATGGGGCAAAGGTAAGGCCATCAAGAAATGGAGGGTAATGAGTACCAATGCCCATAGTCTGGGCAATAAGCTCCTGAACTAGTGGCCTTGATGGAAGAAGGATGCCGGATATCATGGCAGTCACAGAAACATGATACACAGAGAACCATGACTGGGATGTCAACATACCAGGGTACACAACCTACAGGAGGGACAGGGAGGGAGAAGAGGGGAGGAGTAGCTCCATGTAAGGAAGGGATAAAAGCAATGGAACAAAAGAGTAAACAGGAGAAGAGAAGGCACTGTGGGTCACCTTAGAGACTGGAAATGACACCACAATCCACACAGGGGTTATATACAGACCCCTTCTCAGGGGGAGGGAATGGACAAGGATATGATAGAAGGCATCCTTAAGATGGCAGAGAAAGGGGAGATACTGTTGATGGGGAACCTGAATATGGTAGATGTTAACTGGAGCACCTTTGCTGTAGCCACATCCAAGAGCAGGGCTATTCTTGATGCCCTACAGGAGGCATGCCTCAGACAGCTAATTTTGAAACCCACTCGTGAGGGAGCAATCTTAGACCTCGTACTCTCAAATGAAAGGATCTCAGATCTACAAGTGGTAGTCATCTGGGAAACACATGACCACCAAACAGTGTGGTTCACAATAAACTCAGCTACAGAGTCAAGTCATACAAAAGTGAGGGTACTGATTTGAGGAGGGCTGACTTTGGCAAGATGGGAGAGTGCCTTTGAAAAAAGCACTAGCAAACAGGCTAGAAGGGGAGTGGAGCAACAATGGGGAAACTTTAAAACTGCCATCACAGTGGCAACAAGCCTTTGTGTGAAGGAAATAAACAAATCAAAATGAAAGAAATAGCCACTATGGTTCTCAAAAAAGGTGGCAGGGAAGGTTAGGGAGAAAAAGATAGCATTTAGGAATTATAAGGAAACACAGAAGCAGCAGGACAGAGAACTGTACCAGTTAAGGCAGAAGGAAGCAGGGAGGGAAGTCAGAATAGCAAATTTCCAAACTAAAGAAAATATAGCCAACTCAGTTAAGAAGGGGGATAAAACCTTTCATAGGTACATCAGCGAGCATAGAAAGACAAAGAGAGGGATAGTGAGGCTGAATAGAATGAATGATGGGTGGGCAGAGAGTGACAGTGAAAAAGCAGGGATACTTAAGGAATACTTCTGCTCAGTACTCACAAAAGAGGAGCAGAGGGAGATACTTAATCCAAATTAACAGAAGCACTCTGGGATAGGGGGTTGATCTTAGTGTTTTCACAGAAGAAAGGGTTCTGAAAGAACCCTAAAACTGAAGGTGGACAAAGCAATGGGGTCTGATGGGATTCACCCTCAGAATTCTAAAAGAATTAAGGAAGAACTAGTGACACCACTGATTACCCTTTTAACAAATCATGGAGGATGGTGTGGCACCTGAGGACTGGAGAAAGGTGGATGTGATTCCCCCTCACAAAGTGGGAGCAAGACAGAGGCAGGAAACTACAGACCTGTCAGTTTGACCTCTGTTGTAGGAAAGTGATGAAATCACTTCTGAAGGAAAGAACTGTTATGCACTAGAGGCCAGTGGGGACAGGACCCAAGGCTGCATGGGTTCACAGCAGGAAGGTCATGTCAGATGAATCTGGTTGATTTCTTTGACTGGGTGACCAAAGCAGTAGACCAGGGAGGGGCTGTGGACATGGTCTACCTAGACTTTAGCAAGGCATTTGACACAGCCCTACACAAAAGATTAATAAACAAATTAACCAGCCTGGGAGTGGGTCCCAGGTTGGTGGCCTGGGTAAAACATTAGCTGGACAACAGGACACAGAAAGTAATTGTCAACGAAGTCCACTCTGAAGAAACGGTGGTTACTAGTGGGGTACTGCACGGTTCAGTACTGGGTCCAGTCCTTTTTAATGTCTTTATAAGTGACTTTGTTATTGTTGCCGAGGGTTGGGGTCTTACATACTTATGGAAGTGTGTTTTACTGTGCTTAGGGGAGTGCTTTCCTTTCATATTTGTTTTTCAGCTCCTTTTATACCAAGGAATGGGAGGAATGGAAGAGATTCCGACTGACAAGAGGAGGACTTGCAGCCGGTTTATGGTGGAATATGGGAGCCAGTTTGTTCTTTGAAATTTGTTGGCTCATTTCTGACTCACACTTCCCTAAATTAGGAAGAAGGAAAAAAGGAGCAACAAAAAACTCATGTGCAGGTTTGGTTGGTTACAGAGTTGGAAAGGGAACTACATGAGTTAGAATCCTAGGCCTGGAAAAGTAATGGATAATTAAGGATTATGTACTCTGTATAATTGCTGGGAAAATGAAAGTGGACTGCAGCCGCTGATTAGAGCGGCTGCACACAAACGCTGTTTAATGCAATTGTGGAGTAATTCCCTGCAGATTTTTCTTCCTTTTCTTAAATGATAGTAGTAATAAAGACGCTCCGAGTTAAGCATAATGCTTGCTGAAGTTAAAATATAAACCTCTACTAGAGTGGCATTCGGGGTGCTACACTTGTGCTACGTTTGTTTGAACTCTGAATTTTTCAGTCCCTGTTTAACTTTAAAGCTCTAAAATTGATGCAAATGTTACCTCCCGATTTAGAGGAGTTTTAAAATAGTCTATTTAATTGTTCAAGTGTATAACAATAGTTTGGTAAAAAGCGTCATTATGGAGTGTATTTTAAATTGTGTCCACATTTCTTACAGTTTAATTGATGTGTTATTTTAATGTTAAATTGCAGAAAGGAAGGCTTATTTTGTTTGCACATTTGCCACCCCATGTTCAATGGGTATTAAGTTACCTGCTGATGGCTCTAATTGGGCTTGAAACCAGTAGCCATGTTGGGACCTAACAATGGGCTCTGGGGGCATAATTGTGATAAGGAAATTTGTAGACAGGTGACACTAGATAGGGTCTCTGGTAACTAGCATAAAACTCTACTTGTTGTTAGTTTATAAATCCTCCACCTGGCAAACACCAGGAGCATGGAGCAGCATGCGCTGCAGGGTGCACCAGGGTTATACCAAAGAGGGGAAGGTATTATCGACAACATATGATCTCTGAATGTTGGTCCAGAGATGAAATCTTTGGAGTGCTTTAACAGATGGTTCTGGAGTCCTAAAAGAGTTCCAACTATAGTGGTAGGAATCTATTATCTGGATTGGATTTGATGGTCTTAATTGTCCTATAAATGGTTGATTTGATGTCCAAGTGAAGAGAGAGAAAGGAATGGACAGACTGATTGGTCTGGTCAGGGTATACAAGTGATTCTCACTGTTATTGGTGTATAAATCCTCCCATATCTGGGGATAAGGAGCATGGGGGCATGAGCTGTGGAGTGCCCTGAAGTCTTACCTAAAAGGGATGGTGTCACTGAAATCACAGGGTGTCTAATAGTAAGCTCAGAGACTATGTGCTCTCAATCTGTAATGTCATAGTATTTCTGTAGGATGTCTGGGTACCTTTAGAGGGCCTTATGTTGGCCTGATTTTCTTTTCCTAAGAATCAGTATGATGACCACTGGTGCTAATTGGGATGGCTAGTATGGCTAGTATAATTGAGCTTTTAGGAGAATGAATTAATCCTCTTATTTGTAGCCTTCCTACTTAAGGAGGGTACTAAATAACTGCTTTTTTTCTAAAATTGTTTGATTTTATTTTAAGATAATTATTCATTGTATTGATGTAAGTTAAAGTATATATTACTTTTGTATTGTAAGTGATGTATTGTAATATCTTTTTTATGCAGTTTTTGAAATGTTGTAATGGGTATTTAACCGATCAACAATAAACAAACTTGACTTTGCAGAGGGACTGGAAGGAAAATTATGCCTCTTTGCAGAAGACACAAAGATCTGCAACAGGGCTGATACACAAGGAGGTGTGGAAAGGATGAGAAGGGACTTGCAAGGTTGGAGGAATGGTCAGAAGTATGGCAGCTTGGATTCAATGCAAAGAAGCGCAAAATAATGCACCTGGGAAAAAAAAAACCAGGGGAAGATTACACAATGGGGGGTGAGGTAGTAACAACAACAAAAATGGAAAGGGACCTGGGGGTAATCATATCAAATGACCTTAAGGTTGGAAAGCAATGTGAGAAGGCAGTAGGGAGGGCTGGGGGATACTGGGATGTGTAGGGAGAGGCATCACCAGCAGAAAACAGGATGTTGTTGTCTTTCTGTACAGACAGTTGGTGAGACCCCATCTGGAGTACTGCATCCAGTTCTGGAGACCCCATCTCCACAAGTACATAGACAGGATGGAGGCAGTCCAGAGGAGGGCAACTAAAATGGTACAGGGCCTGCAAGAGAAGACATATAAGGAGAAACTAAAGGAGCTTAATATGTATACCCTTAAGGAAAGAAGGGAGAGGGGGGACATGATAGCAACTTTTAGGTACCTCAGTGGAATTAACAAAGTCCAAGAGGGTAGCATCTTTCAGAAAAAGAGATGTGCAAGAACAAGGGGACACAATTTGAAGATAGAGGGATAGCTCAGGGGCAATGTGAGGAAGTATTTTTTCACAGAGAGGGTGGTGGACGCATGGAACAGCCTTCCTGAGGAGGTTGTGGGGTCTAAAACTGTGGGAGAATTCAAGAATGCATGGGACAGATGTAAGGCAATTCTTGTGATGGATAGGAAGAAATAGGCTGTTGGTTAACTAGGATCTGCAGCTTATCCGTAGGTAGGGAAATGGGCAGACTAGGTGGGTCAAGCAGTCCTTAGCTGCCATCAAAGTCTATGTTTCTATGTTTCTAATCCAAAACAGCAAGCACACATGACATGACTCTCTAATAAACCAGCAGGTACCTGCAAGCACAAGATGCAACATGTGTAAATATGTCAGTGTTAGTAAATATCTGGGAGCATACAAAAGGAATCTGAATATAAAATGAGAGATCTTCATAAGTGCAACATGATGTTTGTAGTACCTGCTTTGGTGCACTTGCAGCTCAGGCTATGTGGGTAAACAACTCATTCTTTTAAATAACGAATACAAAAACATATAAGACCTATTATAAACATTTTTAAAAAGGGAGGCACATGAAATATACAAGATGAACACAGTGAGCCCCAATGGATTAAATGAATGGCTCAATCTGAAGCCCTATCTAAATTATTAACCCTACCCCCCCCCACCCACAGTTTCTGCCCACCATGCTGGAAAGACTTATACTGTATTTTTTCAACACTAAGTGTTAGCTAGTTGTAATCCCTCTGCCCCTACACACCTCCTGTAAAATGCCACTGGTACACGATTATGCTTACATAGAAACATTGAATCTGTCCATGGATAAGGACCATACAGACCACCTAATCTGCCTATTTCCTACTCACTGCTGCAGCCCCAGTTTCTAGTTGATCTTCATCTCTCCTGCTCTGAACATCTCCAGGGTACCTGATGTCTATCCCATGCACTCTTGAACTCTCATATTGTTTTCACACCCACCACTTCTGCTGGAAGGCTGTTCCATGGCTCCTCTACCCTTTCAGTGAAAAAATACTTCCTAACATTACCCCTGAGCCTTCCACCCTTCAGCCTCATACCATACCATGTCATGTCATATATCATATCATATCTGCTTACAGGGAACCATTAGTAAAAAGACACATACCATACTTAGAAAAGGTATTGTGTCAACCCAAAGTAAATCTTACATAACCATTTGTGGTACCGAATGAACTTCACCTCTTTTAGAGGTTTAGCATTAGTAACGGAAGACATGCTTATAAAGGAAAGTGTAGTCAGTAAAGTTTCAAATATGGGAATGACTCAGATCTGAATTTGATTATTCTTTTTAATTGTTATCTTTCTTTTTCACCACAGGACCTAATGCACTGACTGAAAATTAGTGGAATGGTATATTTCAGAAAATCTGAATATTAGTGGATCCCTGAAAATTATGTCTGAAAAAAATACAGTCTGATCACAATCATTTGATGCATTTGGAAGCACGTAAGCATATGGACGAACAGTATGTTCAATTGTCTGCTTGCTTAGATGTTATGAATTTTTAAATATAGCTATAAAAATAATGTCTAAAGATAAATGAGAAAAAATCATTGGTGAAAAGCTGGAATATTTAACAGTGATCTGGTAAAGTGATGTCTCATGCATGTATTTTCTTTTTAATTGCAATTATGTATTGTAACCAACCCTCCCCTCTTTGCCTTACCTTACAACCTCTATATTGAGTCAACCTAACTAATAATCTTCTCCTGTTTCACCTCCCTCCCCTCTAATCTGTCTGGCCCCTACACCTAATATCCCCCCCCCCCAACTAGGTCACCGACCATCTGACTACAGCACCACCCAAATCCTGCCATGAAGGCGTCTCCTTTTTGGGTGTACCTACCTCTACTGTCTGGATCCTACTGGTATCATACTTTCCAGTTAGGACTATCCTAACACCGTTTGGATAATGTCATCCTACTGAATGCAAACATAAATATTATTGCCTATAACCACTGAAATCAGCCTTGGCACTTTTATAGTGCTTACTGTTAGTTTTGTATGTGGTTTATTGTATTACCATTCAGTCTACTATACTACGTAATTTCCATTTTTTTGTTTACCTTTCCATGATGTGGAGCCTTTGTAAAAGAGCCTCCGACTCAAAGGTGTTAATTCTGAGAATTAAATAAGTTAATAACCAAAGGAACAAGAATGTGATGTAAATCATGATGTCATCAATAACAGTCTATAAAAATATTAAACAAGTCTCTTAAAGCCCACCTTCTGATGAAGCCTTGCATCAGAGATGAAGTGCTGGGGTAGGAGTTCATGTAATGCTGGCAGGCTGTAAGTTCAATTGCTTTAATAAAATAAAATAAAACCCACCCCCTGATGAAGCCTTGCATCAGAGGTGAAGCGCTGGGGTAGAAGTTCATGTAAAGCTGGCAGGCTGCATGCTCAATTGCTTTAATAAACTAAAATATTTTTGGGGAATACAATTGTTCTTGGCTATTTGTTGCAAGGGCGCGCACTTGTTTTTTTTTGAAACTACTAGAACTGCTGCAGGCCTGGCATGCTGCAGCTGGTTAACTTGCATTAGTGCACTTCAACAAACATTTTGATTTACTTCTATAACCATGCAGTAGAACAATTGGCAAAAACTTTAAAGAGAATGGACAATTGTAATTCCAGGCCCAATGGTCTGCAAAACACTTTAACAACACTTGAAACAAAGGAACATTTGTTGCAAGGCAAGCCAGAAATTACTCACAACTCTGCAGCTTTCTAGGCTCTGAATGGTGGTCGAGATGGATGGCTCCCTGCGTGGTTACTAACCTCTAGAGTTCCAGTTTCATGCCACAGGCTTTTGACTTCTGAAGACAGGACCAGAAGAAAGGATCAGGGCTGGCATGACTCACTCCCACATCTAGGCATATCCCCTGAGGTGGCTACAAACCAACGCTAGCTGTCCTGTTGGTAGCTGACTCCCCACACTGGTTCAGATGCAGATACAGCTTTAGCTCAGGCTACATTCTCTGATATTTTGGTTTGGCAAACAAAATGTCATCTCTGATCCAGACATGCTTTAACAAACTCACTTTGGCAGTTTTTCATAACAGGTGCCACTCTGGCAGGTGTAGCTTTGAACAAAACAGTTCTCTGGCTAGTGGAACCACTTGTACAGGCTTGGTTCCCAACTTTAATTCTGGCAGCTTGACTCAGGATTCAGAAATTTACTCACTTCAGTCTGACTGTACCAAACAGTCTCTGATGCAGTCCAGGCAAACCAGCAGAATTTGGCTCACAAGTAAAGCTTTTCTCTCCTCTCAAGGGTTTCAACAACTGCTGCAGACACTGGAGTTCAAACAGACCACTTCTGAGCTGTCTGGTGGTGGAAACCCAGACAGGCCTCCAAACTTTCTTTCAGAGCACACAGTCTGAGTCTCCTTTCTCTGGAGGCCCTCTCAGAACTGCCCTGTTCAACCGACCCTCCTTAATTGAAGAAAACACAATATTGTAATCTGATTGGGAGATAAGGCTATTAGTCACTGTTACATACTACCATACTAATTGCCAGCAGATTAGGCATTACGGTCTAATGAGTCTGCTTGAACCTCAGCTCCCAGTTGGGTACTGAGGCCCCTCTGTGTTCCAGAAACCCTATCATCCATCTCCACCCCCGGCCAGGTCATCATCTGATACATCCACTTTCTGTATCTGTCCCACCCTCTCTTGAAGCTCTCCACTGTGGATATCTGAACCAGCTTACTAGGCAGAGTGTTCCAAGGATCCACCACCCTCTCAGTGAAAAACCCCTCCTCTTTTCCCCTCATCCTTCCACCTTCCAGCTTCAAACCACGCCTCTGGTGAAACCTCCCTGCTTTAGTCTAACATCCCTCCGTGTTTACCCTATTTATTCCCTTGAGGTACTTGAAGACCTCAATCATGTCCCCGCCTCTCCTCCAATGAAAACAGGCTGAGCTTCTTAAGTCTGTCCTCATACGTCAAATCCTCTAGTCCTTATATCATCTTAGAAGCCCTCCTCTGTACCCCTCTCTAGGAGTTGTATGTCCCTCTTCAAGTGTGGTCTCCAGTACTGTACACAGTACTCAAGGTGTGGTCTAACCAGTCTATTGTACAGTGGCAGAATCACTTCCCTGCTTCTAGAGATGATACCCTTACGATGCATCCCAACATCCTGTTTGCTTTGCTAGCCACTCTCCTGCACTGCTCATGGTTTTTCATACATGCATCCACCATGACCCCTAGGTCTTTTTCCCCTGTTGAGGCCTTCAGTACCTCCCCTCCCAGGAAGTACCTGTGTTTAGGGTTTCCCTGCCCAAGATGCAACACCTTGCACTTGATGGTACTGAAATGTAATTTCTAGGTGTGAGCCCACCTTTCCAGGGCATCCAGGTCCCCTTACAGGGCTAACCTTCCCCCTCAACTACTGCTCCCATCTTGGAGTCATCAGCGAAAAGACTAATTTCACACCCTATACCTTCCCTAATGTCAAATATGTATGCATTAAACAGGATCAGACCCAGAACCGAGCCCTGTGGTACCCTACTACTGACCTCTCTAGGATTGGAGAGCTCCCCACTGACCACTACTCTCTGAGTGCATCCAGCTAGCCAGCTTCCTATCCATCTGACCATCAAAGGGTCCACTCCCAACCCCGTCAGTTTCTCCACCAGACCATTGTGGGGGACCAAGTCAAACAGCTTGCTGAAGTCCAAGAATAGTACATCCACAGGCTTTCCCCTGTCCAGTTCCGATGTTACCCATTCATAGAACTCCACAAGGATGGTTTGACATGATCTACCTGGCACAAACCCATGTTGTCAACTATTCAGACCTCACACCTCCTCCAAGTACACCCCCAGTTGTTCCTTTAGTATACTGTCTATTAATTTTCCCACCACTGAGGTCAAACTGATGGGTCTATAGTTACCTGGTACTTCCCTCGACCCCTCCCTTATGGATTGGCACCACATGTGTCTCTCGCCAATCCCTAGGTACCCTCCCTGTCTCAAGCGACCTGTTGAAGAGCTCCGCCAGGGGTGCAGCCAGTATGTCTGCCAATTCCCATAGTACTTTCGGTTCTCTCATAGTTCTGGTGTTCCAACTGGCCGCTCTGTGGGGGCCAACCACACAGACTTCAGTTTCTCACAGCAATGATAGCTAAGGATCCCTTGGGACCCTCTGAGTTCCAATTGTCTGAAAACAAAGGTTAAAGTAGCAATATGACTGCCAGATAAACAGTCCCACTTTAAAATTCATTGTTATAAACAATCTATTTAATTTTAAGTTTAAATATTTACAGCATTCAATAGTGCTTCCTCTGCACTATTATTTGTTGCAAGAGTGGAGTTGATAGGAGCATTCCCGTGCCGGTCACAAGCTCTGGATACTCAGACCCAGCACAGGCTATGCACACTAAATACAGGTACTGAGCTTCTTAAAGCAATAGCGTGATGACACCAGCTTGCACATTCCCACAGGAACCATATACACAGCAATACTTTATATGAATTTAACCTTAAAGCTGGATTTTAGCCCAGGTCCAAAGAGGGAGAACACAGGGCTGGAGCATGGCCAGACGGAGGGCAAAGGAGATGCCTGGAGAGACAACTTACGGTAAGCCCCATCCATTTGTTGGGGGGGTTACACCTGTAACACATGGAAATGAATTCTGGCTCTGTGTGCCTATCCGAGTCACTACATTTTAAAGAAAGAAACATATATATATATATATATATAACCAGTGTAGCCAACTCCCTTCCTGGTGTCTAGGAGTATGCGGTTGGTAAGTGTCCATTGGGAAGGTGGACCACAACAGAAACTGTGAAAGATGCCTTATATCTGTGGATTCCTTGTGCCATGGGTGCAGACTCCATCCATGGGGTGCTGGGCTAGGAGGCAAACCTGATTAGCGACACTTTAGAATTAGGAAGGCATTGAAATAAAGTCCAAACAGCAATTATAAACAGCTGGGATCCTGTAATGAAACGTGATTTCTCCATGGAGCAACAACTTAATGAACAGTATTCCATTGGGAAAATGTCCACTGGGCCCAAGGGCACTTTAGATCAAGGTCCAAGCAAAGTCCATAGTCCTGGAAGCAGTGTCCATATTGCAGGGTGTGGTACTGATGACCCCGATTAACTAGGCAGCATACATTTCTCATTTCAGGCAAGGTTCTATCCTTATGGTCCCATGGGCCCACTGACTTCTCACCTCAGGGCCCCTGATCTTCCTAACAGCATCTGCCTCCCTTGGCAAACTCTTGAGTGACTGCCCCACTGAACTGTGGGTGGCACATCCCCTTCAATGCCTCAGATACTATTTTCCTGTGATCGGTTCATGAACCCCCAGCCTTATGTATTCCCTTCAGGCCTGGGGTCCCCTCTGATCCTTGCTCCATTCAGATTCACGGGAGCATCTGGCTATGCATTCCCCCTCTCTGTGGATGTGAAGTCCATACTCTCTTTTGAGGCTGAAAACTGGCGGTGATAGACCGTTTAGTGTCACTGGCCCCATCCTGTGGAATTTGCTTCCACCATCTGTGCGGGAGGCCCCTTTGGTGGAGGTATTCAAGGCCCGCCTCAAGACCCACCTGTTTAATCAGGCCTTCCCAGACACTGTATACTAGATCTTATTTTTGGGATAGGCCACTCAAGCTTCTGCTTTTAGCTTAGGCCTTATTTATTAATTATATGGCCTGTTATTTATTGTTGATAATTTTATTGTTTTATTAGATAGCTATATTTTTGTGTCTACGGGCACCCAGAGCCTCCAGGATTGGGCACCTAGAAAAATAAAATTTACCTTGCCTTTCTCTCTTTACTCTCTGCACTACATTGGACCTCTGAATCAGGTTTAATTATCACAGCTGAGGTCCATAGCAATTTCCTTCCCTTGGTTCTGCCTCTGGCCTTGCCTCTATGTTCCTCCTCCCTCAGGGTTCACTTGATCACCCAGGATAGGTGCTGGTCACTGTATTCCCCAGGGGGAGGGGAATAGGTGTTGGTCACTCCCCCCCAGCAGATCACTATGACAGTTGCCGCCATGTCAAAAGCCAGACCTCCTTCCCTCCATATCCTCCAGAGAAAAATGGTCATCTTCAGGAGCTAGGCAGTGCTTGCCTGCTATCCATTTCTCAACTCTGCAAAACTGAAAGCAATCTCTTAGCTCCAAGCAGCTGCCCACCTCGGAAGCCAGCATAACTAGCAGCTAGCTCCTGAGGCCCCAAAGAATTAACCCTTTAGAGGGTCACAGGTACGGAGCCCTGAAATTAAAACCAGTGTTAAACCCAGTACACTAATCTAACACTCTAACCCAAAGGAGGGGTTACATCTCACCCCCTTTTTCCAGCTTGACATGCTCGGTGAGCACTCCAGAGTGCCTACCAGCCCCCCCTTAGGTCCTATGGCAATAAGGGTGTGTGCATCTCCCCTCCTACTTGAGCCTAGAGGGTACCCAGAAAAAAGGTCTCCAGAAAAAAGTCTTAGGGAAAAAAATATCTCTGGAAAAAATAGCACACTGAAAAAAAGGGAATGTGGACAAAAAGGCACAGGAGAAAAAAAGGCTCCAATATGGGGTGAGACGTATTTTACAGCACCTCAAATTTCACTGGGGTGGTGATCCATGGCGGTGTGCTGTTGTAATAGTAAATTTGCACTTCTCTCGAATGGTGCTGTTTTTCCCTCATTTGTATTTTATGTCTTTTTTCTGCATGCCCTTTTTCCCATGTGCCGTTTTTTCCACAGTCTTTTATTCTGGAGACTTTTTTTCCTAAAACCAACCTAGAGAAGCTCAGGCTGCCTCACCATCAAGGTGGACGATATCTCTACTAAAAATAAAAGAAAAGTGGCCTCTAGAGCTTAACTATCAGATATACTCAAGCTCTCCCTAGCCACCCACCCACCCTCCTGGACCCTCAGAGCTGATTGTCCAAATCCACAGGGAGTGGCATCCCAGGCCTAAAATCTACCATCCCTGCCATACTGTCTAGCTAACTAAGCCTACTTAAACACTGCCCATTTCACGGCTGCCTCCTCCCACACTTTTTGTGCCTTATACATCTCCCCATAATAGGACACCTGTTCCCCAATAATTGAAACTCTTACATTAAAACAGCATAAACAACCCAGCTGGGCTCAGGATTATTATAACAATGATTTAAACAGTTCAGCAAGTCAACCTAAACATTGCAATAATTCAAACATTGCTGTTCCCCCCCCCCACCAAAGCATGCATTGTAAACATGGAACTGTTATCAGTCCTAGTATAATCGTACTCTTGTGATTACATACACATCAATAGCAACATTAACAAAGATGATAAGTCTAACTAATTATTCGTGCTCTAAGCCAGCATGCTGATTGGCTGCCATGCCAGTCTGAAACCTCTTAGAAACGACCGGCAAGGTAGCTGCTCGGCTGTTCCCGCTACCATGTTGTTAAGCAGAAAATCCCACAGAAAGCCTGACAGAAATATTTGAGTACATGACTTTGCAAAATTAACAGCAGTGCATCTGGTAAAAAAATAGCAGTACCTGGCACACATTTTGATATCTTCTGCAGCACCGAGGTAGCGAGCATCACACAGCGCCGACACAGCAACAGTGCACAAATGAATATTCATGAAGGCGGTATTCATGGCTGCGCATGCGGCTAAAAACAGATTTTAAAAATAAAACAAAAAAAATGCATTATTGCAATTAGACTTATATTTATATTTATTTATTTAAAATTAGTGACCGGGAAAGGCACACTGAGCCAAGGCTCGTTTCCAGGTGCAACCCTGGTACAAGGTGTACAAAGTGGAAGACAGAGACGTACAAGCAAACAACAAGTTTCTGCCGGACAATACAGTGCAAGGACATTTCATAGTATTAGGTAGTGCAGTAACAATGGTTAGTTGGAACAGCCAATGGGAAAAATGTCATGACATTTCATTTCTGAACAGTTGCTTATGCTGTATAATTACAAGTGCATGTATAGACAAATTTACAGTAGTGGTTTATCCGGAAAGTGGTCTAGAAAAGAGAGGGTGCGGTGGGGGGGAGGTTGGGCAGTTTGAGCTGGCATGAGGAGTAATAGTTACCTGGTGTGGTTAACTGGGGGTAATACTGGGCCAGAGAGAGGAGGGATTTGCTGCACAGCTTTGGCAGGGAGTAGGGGGGAGAAGCCTGAGTAGCTGTTTAAAGGCTGATAAAGAGGGGGCCTGTTGGAGGTTTGGTTGAAGGTTGTTCCAAAGGAGTGGGAGACGGTAGGAAAAGGCAGCTTGCCCAGAGGCAGAGAGGGGGCATGAGAGGTGAAAGGTGCGAACGTGTCTGTGGCGGAGTGAGTAGCCTGGGGATATGGCTTGGGAGAGGCAGGAGGAGAGGTAGGGGGAAAGGGAGCCAAGCCAATATTTAACAAAGAGAGAAGCGCTGTTGGAGGTCCGCCTGTGCGAGAGAGGCATTAGAGATAGGGTGGAGTTTAGGAGGCAGTGATGAGTGGGGGGGGCAGTGGCAAACCGAATGAATGAGTTGAGCAGGATGTCAAGTTTAGAAAGGGAGGAAATAGGGTCTGTGCCATAAATGAAGTCTGTGTAGTCCAACACTGGTAGGATGGTTTTGTGAACTAGTGCACACTGAGTGGGAATGGGGAGGGTAGCTTTGTGGCGGTAGACAATGGCGAGTTTGGGCCGGAGTTTGGTACAGATGGCATCAACATGTGTGGTGAATATGAGGTTGGTGTCCAGCCAGACTACCAGGTACTTGAAAGTGAATACCGATTTGAGGGGAACTTTGTCCAGGGCGGAGATTGGAGGTGGGGCAGGTAGGGAGGCAAGCTTTTGTCTGGTACTGAAAACCATAGAGACTGCATTTTTAGTATTAAGTTTTAGCTGTTTTTTCTGGAGCCAGGCTTGTACTCGGTGGAAATCGCTTTGGAGATTTGGGTGTACACTGTCATGGGAGGGGCCTGATGCATAGATAATGGTGTCATCAGCCTACAGGTGCATGTTTGAGGAGAGACAGACAGAGGGGAGGTCATTTATGAATAGGGAGAAGAGGATGGAACCAAGGATGGAGCCCTGGGGGACGCCTGAGAGGATGGATGGGGGGGGAAGGGAGTCACCTATTTGTACTTGCTGTTTCCTATTTTGGAGATAGGAGTGGAACCAGTTTATGGCAGGTTGGGTGAGGCCGAAGGAGCTTAATTTGTGGAGCAGTAGAGGGTGGGAGACTGAATCAAAGGCTTTTGCCAGTTCAATGAAGATGGCGGTAGTAGTTTGCCACTGTCCATGGCTGAGTGAATGGTGTCGGTTACACTTAATAAGGTGGTGGTAGTGGAATGAGATTTTCTGAAGCCTGATTGAAAGGGGGAGAGGGAGCTGTTTGTTGAGAGGAAAGGGGACAATTCGGATAGCATGAGGGATTCTTGGATTTTGGCGAGGGAAGGGAGGACAGAGATGGGTCTGTAGTTTCCCAGAAGGGAGGGGTCGCCACCTTTATGGAGAGGAAGGATTTTGGTGAGTTTCCAGGTGGAGGGGAACGTGGCTGTGGTGAGTGAGAGGTTTAGTATGTGAGTTAGAGGTGTGGCTATGGCCGGGGCGGAGATGCGGAGCAGCCTTGCATGCAGGCTATCTGGGCTGGGTTTGAACTGGTTCAGGGAGGTGAGAGTGGTGTAGACTTCCAGAGGTGTGAAAGGTGGAAAGTGAAAGCCATGGCGTGGGGGGGGGGAACTGTGGAGGCGGGTGGAGGAGGGGATGAGTCGGGCAGGGCAGAGGAGATGAAGAAAGAGTTGAAGAGATCGGATATAGAGGCAGGGTTGGAGATGATTTTGCCATCGATGTTGAGGCTAGGGCTAGCTTGTTTGGTGGGTGGGTTTATGAGAAAGTTTATCACCTTCCAGAAGGACGCTGGGGAGGCTTGGTGCATGGTGAGTTGAGCCTTAAAGTAATTAGCCTTAGATTGATGGATTGCTTTGGTACAGTTGTTTCTGAGAGATTTGTAGGATAGGAGGTCACAGGAGGTGAGGGAGGTTTTGTAATGCCTCCAGGCCTTGTCTCTGGTGCGACAAAAAGGTGATGACGTCGGCTGTGATCCAGGGGTTGTGGTATTTTTTTACTCTGGCTTTCCTGAATATTGCAATAATGACCTTGGAGCTGGTCATTTCCTTTCGATTAATGACCAGCTGCTTGGAGGCAGCCCTCAGCTGCACCTCAGGCCATCCTTCCCTCCCAGCCAGTCATTAATCTCTAGGAAATGACCGGTTCTTCGGTTATTATTGCTTAATTGTCACCTTCTCTATTCCCAATTCACTTGCTCTGTCTTCCCCATCCCAAAACCAATGCTGTAGACAATCTCGGCAAACCAAATTTGATTGGGTCTTTCATTTCCCTAAGGCCTCCTCACTTCTGAGCAGCAGAAATGGCAAAAGTACTTACAGGGGTGCAGTCCATTGCAAGTTCAGATGCGTTGTCCACAGACACCCAAACAGGAATAGATACAGCGGGGAAAGAAACACTTTATTTTCACCAAGAACAAAAACAATAATAAATTTTGTGCCAACGCAAATGCTTTCTCTCTCTCTGAGATGGGTATTGATATGCAGCAAACAGGACCTTCACCTGCCAGGCCTTTCCTTGGCTTCACTCCAATTACCTTTCTTGACTTCGTCTGACAGGTCTCTTGACATCTTCACCTCTTCTGGCCTTTTGTCGGTCTGGAGTGGGGGTCTGGGCATGCTGAGAGTCACCCCGGACATTTGACTGGGCACACAGCTTTCTCTGGCACTGATCACAGGGCTCCTCTGAGCAGACACAACCCAGCAGAATGTTAGAGGTTTTCTGGCACATGCCCTTTTTACTCTGGGGTCCAGTCCCTGGCGCAGTATGCAGCAGATATTCTTACACTTGCTTATTCCTCGCATGTTTTTACCACAGGTCCTCTTCTGACACTCCAACATGGTGCAAAATTCCTCAGATCAGCGTGAAATTCTCTCTCTCCCCTCCTTGCCTCCTTCTACCCCTCCTTGCCTCCTTCTACCTGCCTACCCCCTTGCCCCCTCTCCCTTTCCTCCCCGGGGCATTTCCTGACTTCTATCCCTCCTCTCCCTCCCCTTTAGAGCTCTTACCCTCACCCTCTACCCTCCGACAATGGCCTTCCTACCTGCATACCCCCTTCCCTCTCACCTGCAGTGCTTATTTCCAAGATTGCCCGTGGCTGGTTATGTCATGCTACCTAACATTTGGCACATTTTGAATTACTGGAATTTCCTAAGCCTCAGTCTTTTACTTTTTGTTATTGTGTAACAATGTATTATTATGTTGACCTTTGTATGTATGTATAACCCCCATTCCTTCGACTTGGAACCTCTGTAAATGAGCAGTTCCTGCTCAAAGGTATTTGTAATCCTAGATTTCAATAAAATAAAATAAAAAATTCCGCAGCTCCCCAGCACCATTTTCCATTTCAAAGTTTTAAAATAAACAGTCCACATCAGTCCACAACTTCACCCAGCTACAAAACGGGGTCACTTTAGTGCAGAAAAGTACCCCCAAAACATCCCGGATGAGTCCCAACTTGTAGCCCACCCGCTTCCCGGTGTCTAGTAGTATTGCTGATGATAACTGTCCATGGGGAGGGGGGGACCACAACTGAAACTGCAATAGATGCCTTACATCTTTGGATTCCTCATGCCTGGGGTGCAGACTCGATACATGGGGTGCTGGGCTAGGAGGTAAACTTGATTAGCAACACTTTAGAATCAGGAAGGCATTGAAATAAAATCCAAACAGCAATTATAAACAGCCAGGATCCTGTAATGAAATGTGATTTCTCCATGGAGCAACAACTTAATAAACAACTGGGTCTGGGGCCCTTTAGATCAAAGTCCAAGCAAAGTCCATAGTCCTGGAAGTAGTGCCCATATTGCAGGGTGTGGTACTTATGACCCCGATTAACTAGGTTGCATATGGTTCACATTTCAGGCAGGCTTCTATCCTTAAACTCCCATGGGCCCACTGAATTCCCACCTCAGGGCTACTGATCCTCCCAACAGCATCTTCCTCCCTTGGCACACTTTCAAGGGTGACTGCCCCACTGAACTACTGGTGGCACATCCTTTAATGCCTCAGATACAATTTTCCCTTGGCTGGTTCTCAAACCCCCAGTCTTATCTATTCCCTTCAGGCCTGGGGTCCCCTCTGATCGTTGCTCCATTCAAATTCATGGGGTCATCTGGCTACACATTTCCCCCCTCTATGGCTGTGAAGTCCAAACTTTCTTTCTCTGTCTACCCTCTGCTCTACATTGGGCATCGGACTCCAGCTCAGTTCTAACAGCTGCAGTCCATAGCAAATTCTTCCCCTTGGCTCTGCATCTGACCTTACATCCATGTCCCTCCTCCCACAGGGTTCACTCAATTACTCAGGCTAGGTGCTGATCACTCTATTCTCCCCCCACCCCCCAGGGGATCACTATGATGGCCGCTGCCACATCAAAAAAACAGACCTTCTTCCCTCCATATCTTCCAGAGAAAAATGGTTAGCTTCAGGAGCCAGTCAATGCTTGCCTGCTAAACCCTTTTCTCAAGTCTCCAAAACTGAAAGCAACCTCTTAGCTGCAAGCAGCTGTCTCTCCACCTAGAAAGCCAGCATAACTAGCAGCTAGTTCCAGAGGTTCCAAAGGATTAACATTACAGGCACAGAGCCCCTAGATTACAAACAGTGTAAAACCCAGTACACTTAGCTAATGCTCTAACCCAAAGAAGTATTATATCACTATATAGATTTTTTTTTTCATTTTGCAACAAATGTGCTAATTGGAACTTGAGTAGGGCTGGCTAATTGGATGTTCCCCTTTAAATATGTATTTCTTTAATTGGTCTTCAAATGTAAATTATTTCCTGGGGTGCAGTGATAGTGTGGCTACATAGTATGCCAGTAACCGGCTTAGAGAACAAGCCTGGAGTGCTGGGGGGCTGACCAATTAAGGACTAAGTCTTCCAAACAATGCTCTCCTACTGAGAAAATGGGGACCTCTGCTCAGGTACAGCACCAAACAAGTTTTTTGTTTCTTGATTCACACTAGCAAGTAGATCAGGTGAGGGAGGGCAGACCACAAGACTACCACGGAAGCCTTTCCTTTATAAATCACACTGGCATGGGGATTGGGTGAGTGAGAGAAAGGTTTTCTTTTTTAATACTGGAAGACTGTTATACCTGAAGGAGGGGGGTGAAGTGTGCACAACATTGTACATTGTTAAAAAAATGGTGTGGGAAGCAGTAACTATCCCTGCTGAAGCATCCTTTTAATGCGTTTAACCAACGTACTGTATTATGTAAGTGTGCCTTGTATGCAGGTACTGTTTTTCATTTACATATGCATTTTGCTAACAAATTAGCACTTCACTATAGTTTGTGTTTCAGTATAGCACCAGCTGTGCTAACAAGTTCACCCTTAGCATGTAATGTAGTGCTAGTTATGTAGGTGTTGCGATATTAGTTTGAATATCTGGGCCATGGTGCACAAAAACCCTTATGCCACCACTGACTTAAAATGTGGGAATTCAGGAAAAGCATGGTAGTCTGTAGCACAGCAAAGGGTTAAAGAGCAGCAACTGTGCTCATTTAAGAAAATCTCTCCAAGCCCAAGCCCCCACTGTTGCCTTGCCTCACTAGGATTAAAACAGTCATCATCTAGCAATTTGTTAAAGGCAAGGTTCTCGCAACCTTTTATTATGTGTTCCTGTGTAGTTTACAGGCATGAGCAATGACTACCTCTACTGCACCCTCCTACTTTCCTCAGGATTTAAATGTAAATGGAGTGAGATACTTAAGTTTGGTGTAAAAAACCTGCTCGACTCCATTGCAAAGGCCATGACCCAACTCATGTAAGGCATCCTGAAATTTTTGATGTTTTATTGCTAAAGTCTGGGGGTATTTATACTATATTAGTCAGTACTATTGCTGTCCTTTGCAGTCCCAGTGCTCTTGTCTTAATGCTGGCCATGAAACTTTTCAAGGCATAGGAAGAGCTCTGCTGTTTTCTGTAGTTTAAAGTGCATCTGGAAAAAAAATGCTTTTCGAGAATACAGGGAGTTCATAAGACGCAACAGAACTGGCTGAGAGTATAACTTCTGCCGACTTGTACAAATATGCATCATTAACTCCCATGATGCCTAGCAGGAGTGAGGTCATGACCATTGCAATGGAGACAGATAGTTTTCACACCAATGCAAAACAGAATGAAACAACCTCTTCTTGGTCTGTGTCCCTGACATGTGTTCTCACTCATTCTTTGCGTGGGCACATTGTTTTCCCAATATAATGAACCCTGCAAGTACATTCTACCCCATGCACAACAGCTGTCATATCACATGTATAAGTTGTCTAACTGCATAGATTCTCCTTTATGATCTACTTGTAAAAGGTTTTGTCTTTTTCATAAATCTACGGTACTTGCAGCAACAATTCTGCAGACCCCATCTTCGCAAAGACATAGAGTGGAGGCTGTTCATAGGAGGGCAACCAAAATGGTGCAAGGTCTGCACCAGAAGACATACGAGGAGAGACTAAAGCAGCTTAATATGTATACCCTTGAGGAAAGGAGGGAGAGGGGGAACATGATAGAAGCTTTCAAGTATCTCAAGGGAATTAACAAGGTGCAAGAGGGTAGTATCTTTCAGAAGAAGAGATGTGCAAGAACAAGGGGGCACAATTTGAAGATAGAGGGGGGACGGCTCAGAGGTAATGTTAGAAAGTATTTTTTCACAGAGAGAGTTGTGGATGCATGGAACAGCCTTCCTGAGGAGGTTGTGGAGTCAGGAACAGTGGGAGAATTCAAGAATGCATGGGACAGGCATAAAGCAATTCTAGTGGGGGACAGGAGGAAGTAAGCTGTTGATTAACTAGAATCTGCAGCTTATCCATCAGGTAAGGAAATGGCCAGACTGGGTGGGCCAAGCGGACCTTATCTGCCATCAAAATCTATGTTTCTATGTAACAGCAGGGGAAACTACCAGTCACTGGAGATCCCAACGATGTAGTGGGGTTCTGTTTTGGTATAGGTTGTGAGTGTACCAAATTGTTACCATGATTTTTTGCCTTTTTTATGAACAATCATAAGTGGGTCTTGTGTGTGTCTGTGAAAAACTAGTTCAGCCTGACCTATGCCCCAATTATTTTGAGTAATATCACCTATCTACTTTGATTGGGTATTATACACAGCGATAAATTGCACTCTCTGTTCAAGTGTTGCATCTGTTTGATGTCCCCTGGGGATGAGGGTTTCCCCTTCATTCAGATTCTTCACCCAATCTTTTGCTTGTTCAATATTGCTGTCCTTATACCTTCTGTCTTTGAATCCGGTGGTCATTTCTACTGCTTTCTTTTCAAAAGTTGCTTGTCTCTACAATTATGGCATATTCTGACAAACTGACACTGAGGTATACTTTTAATCATGTGAGCGGGATGACAGGTTGATGTTTGTAAAAGTCAGTTTGTATACATACTTTTCTTAAATACAGTAGGCCATTCACTACATTTTTGCCTATATCTTTTCTGATAGTGGCACCTAAAAAATCAGTAGAGGTATTGTTATGTTTTACTGTGAAATGAAGACTGGAATTGAAGTTCCAAAGAGAACAGCCAAACTCCTCCAGTTATGCTGAAGTACCTGTCCATATTCATTCAAAATAAATTGTCAATATAACAGTGACACACACTTTGTATGTTGAAAAAAAAAGAATTCAAATTTGAATTTTGTACAGTTGTTTTTTCCTCAAAGTACCATATCTAAATTAGTACAGCTGGGTGCTAACAATTTATTTTTTATATTATTTTAGTCTTTGGTAACTGGATAAGGCCCACTAGGCATAAGTGCCTGTTTTCAAGGGTGACCTGGGAGCACTGGGTGATTAAGTGACTTGCTCAGAGTCACACAGTATGTAAGTGGAGGTTGTGAGAATCAAATCAAGGTCTGGTCTGCTGGACGTACCAAGCTCGTTCACAGCTCATTACTCTAACTTCTAGGCTATACTGCCAGCCCCAGTGCCCTGGAGCCGAGAGAAATGTTTCTCCAGAAAAATAATGTTGAACTTCAACACAAATACATAGTTTGTACAAAAAAATTCAATAAAAGTGACATTGTACTCTCCAGTCTGTTCCAGACAGAAACGGATAGCATCCAAGCCACCCTTGTGTGGAATTGGTATACAAGGATTCCACATTGAGGGTGACCAGGTATGCATCCGGAGGGAGGTCTTACTCAACCAGTGTTTTCAAAATATCAGCTAAATCCTGCAGGGAGGAAGATAGCTCAGAAACCAAGGGACAAAGGAATTAATCAGTACATTTTATACAATGGTTCTGAAAGTCCACTAGTGCTGGCATAAACAGAGCAACTAAGAAGGTTGTTAAAGATTAAAATTTTATTAACACTGGATGGTCTACTGTTGGGACTTTTTTTCATCTCCATGTTAATAATGCCTGAGTCACAAGATGCCTCGAGGAAAGTGTTAATTTTTGTTTTAAAATCTTGAATTGGGTCCTTTCTGAGAGATTTATATACTTTGGTGTCACCCTAATCAGCACCAAACTTCTGTCTCATATTTGGTGGTGTCCATGACTATTACCCTACCCCCCGTATCTGCAGCTCTGATAGTATGCAAATATCATTAATAACTTTTCTTTCTTCATGGCTTGTGTTTACCAATATTTGCTCCTGTCCCGAGATAACAGGTTATGTATTTACCAACCACAGACTTGTTCAAAAGCTTTTACTGCTAACAAGAGGACAAAAAGTCGACTTGCTTTTAAATATGGTCTGATCTGTATTACTACTGTAGCACTGGGGAGCACTGTTACCACCTTTTTTCAAAATCATATTTTAAACTAAGTTTTTGTGTGAACTTTATACAAGTCCACCACACAATCAAAAGAATTAACATCAACAATATACATAAATGAAAGATCCTTGGAAAGAACAGAGAGTTCTACCTCGGTTAAAGTATGACTCAACAAGTTGAACACATTTAATAACATTTCTGTCTGTTGTATTGGATGTTTGTCTGTCTCAGGTTGCCCTGTAGCTGTTGATGTTTCCACCCCTGGTCCTCGGTCTGTTGTCTTTCTCCTCTTCCATGTCATCCTCTTCTACTCTTCCTTCTCCTTGGCCTGGCTGGAAGCTGATCCTCCAGCTCCTCCTACGTATTCTCATCTCTGGCCTTTTTTCTAAAAAATCCATGGACCCAGTACTGTCCAAGTCAGTTTCTGAAACAGTCTGTGATTGTATGCTATTAGTACCACTTTTTAAAAAAGATTTAGGGGGTTATCTCTTCTTACCAACCTATCAGAAATTCTGTTGTTCTCATAACTGATTTTCTTTGACAGAAACTTTTTCTCTTTAGCGTCTTACCCTTTTTAGGGCTGTGGGTGGAGCCTACAGCCATTTTGGGATTGATTGTAGCTTCTAAAAATGGCCAATCATGGAACCTTCAGTTGGAATTTTGGAAGTATCCTTCCAAAAGTCCAGAGGAGCTTGAAACCCTCCACCACAATTGGCTGCTATGGAATAACAGCTGCACTGTTCTGGGAAATGAACTGCGCATACACAACTCACGCACATGCGCAGTTCTGCTGGCACTGTCATGTTGTGAATGGCAAAATGCCACTCACCACAACTCCACATGTGCAAGTGCATTGCATGCAGAGTTGCATCACTGCCACCAGCACTGGCAACAAAGAAAACCATCTCGCATCCTCCCACAGCTGCTGTCCTCCCCGTTCCCTCCATTCCCATTTTTGCTCTGACATCAGGGTCCCCAGTCCCTGTGTCGGCATTATATAGCACTCCCAATGCATGTTGCACACTTGGAGCCCACCCCAGTGTGCCCAAATGTTATTCATTCCCCCCCCGTGCTGACATTAGGGTGACCAATCCTCGTGTCGGCATTAGGTGCACCTCCCCCACTCATGTGGCACACTGGGAGCCCACCCCAGTGTGCCCAAATGTATTTTTTTCTTCTCCTCCTCTGCTGACATTGGGGTGCCCAATCCCTTTCTTGGCACCATGTACCCACCCCCCGACTCATCAAGCACACTGAGAGCCCACCCCAGTGAGCCAAAACGTATGTTTTTTTTTGTTTCCTGTAAATAAAGAAAACCATCCCCATACATGTTTTTTTAATCTGTAAAAAGAAAATGGTCCTCGTCATTGCCCCAGTCCCCATCCCCATCCCCACCCTCCCACTGAGCACCCACCTCCCGCACCTCCCCTGCACTCTATACTTACTTCCAGAGGTCGGCACTGTCATCTTCTCTGGACCAGGACATATCTGCACTATTCAAAGCCGAACCACAAACTGAAGACTCAAAGGTAAGTGTGCTATAATGGTATTCCATGGGGTTTTCCACTTATGTGGATAAATCACCCATGTTTTTGAATTTTGGCCCCAGATTTTCAACATGGGGTTCATGGGACCCCACCTCTTGAAAACTGTCACTGACATTCAGTTACTCTGTACCAAAAGGAGATTTTGTGGTCACTGCGTGAAATCACCTTTCAGGACCGATTCACGAAATGACAGTATCAGTGTTCATGAGGGCAGGTCCCAAAAAGCCCATGTTGCATATTTGGTGAAAAAATTCCCCAAAATGACTGTGTTACAAGCATGCATTGTGCAGTTTCTACGCACGCTCATAACTGTGCCAATTTTTAATATTTTACTTCACATTTTCAACATTGCCATTTTTGCAAACCTCATTTTGTAACAGTACAGCTGTCATTTTTCACATCCTGCCCGAAACTTGTTGTCGCCCCTGTGGCACAGAATGGTGCATTCACTCTGCAGAATCACCTTTTGGGACAAGTGAACAAAATGACACTGGCACTCTTCATGAGGAGGGGTCCTAAAAAGACCATGTTGAAAATTTGGCGCAACACCTCCAAAAAATATCCAGGTTACACTTGGGCGTTCAATAATTTCTACGCACACGTGTAACTTTGGTGACTTGGCAGCTTGTCACAGCCCTATCAGCTCTGGCTAGAGTTTGTTTATCTTGTCTCTCTACTGATGCCTCTAAATACTCATATACGAATTATATTCACGATCATTAGAGAAAGCAAGGATGTTTTCTTCGTGAGCAGCTAACTTCACTTTGACCTTTGCTGATACTTATTTAGAACTAGTTAAAATACTGTAGCTTCAATGAGGAATGCACTTCCTTCGAGAAGTACTTTCCTCCAGATGTCCATAAAACAACTTTTATTTTGGCCTAATGCTGGCTGGTTTAAAATTCATAGTCGTCATGGACCTCAACTGACACTCAAATAGGCCTGGAGGGTGGTCTGTTGCCAATAGATTCTTTCAGCATGTAATGCTACTTTCTCTAACTGAGGAAATGCCTGTTTAATTGTAGTTTCACTCTGCTCATTGGACACACAGTTTGTGTTCTGGATATTAATAATCAGAGGGTTAGCCTCACCTTTGTGTGTAAATAAATCTTTAAGCACACAGTGGGAAGTAGCCCTTTCAGCAGTGGTGATTAGTCCTATTGGCAATTCTGCCATAATAAGAGTCACAGACTCTGAGGGTACCCCTGGCATTAACCTGTAAAAACCAGTAGCATGCAAACAGGAAATGGGTTGCTCACAGGTGTAGTGGTGCATTAACTAAACTGAAACAAGCAAGCGAGGAATCTCACACACACCCGATACCCAAAGGTCAAATAAGACTCAGTCTTAAAGTGATTTTGCCAAAAGCCAGCTGAATCTGTGTGTAGCAGTGTAATCGCTTTGCAAAGAAGGACTGTGTCAGTTTATTCTAAGCAACTGACTGTGAGTATAATTATAGGTTCAGCATCAGTATAATTTTCAAAGCCAAGTGAGAGACTGTGAGTTGTATGAGATATGCAGCAAGAAATACAGGCAATCCTGTGCTATGAAATACTGAGGCTTTAAGGGACTGTAAGCTAGAGCAATGTCTTCAGCAAATGAAAAGTCTGTGGTAAATCATATAAATGTGCTAGGAGAAAAAACAGTGCAAGTTTGTGCAGTTTGAGCAAAGTTATCAGTAGAGTGTGTAAATTGGATGCGCGGTGGCTTGACCCATTTACAGAATATTGATGCATAGGAATGCTGCTGCCGCCATTACAGGGTGGGGTAGTAATGTAAACACAGCAGCAGAGGAGCCATTTTGAAAGAAAAAAAATTCAGTGATGTGGGACTTGAAATAACAGTGAGCGTTTGTTTTTCTCTACAGTCATGGCTTCAGGACAAGCTCGCTACCCGGATCATGCCCGGGCTGTGATAGCAGTAGAAGTTAACAAGTTAAGGGACATTGAGAGATGTTACTACGGAGGATGACTGCCTCCTCGTGTGGCGATTCCTGGATAACCAGTGCGAGTATGTTTGATGTGCTTAAATGCTAGAGAAATATGGTTTGTTTAAAGCACCCAAGATTCGTTTGGCTCCCACATGGACAAAAGTTCAAGAATCTGCAGTTGGCAGCACACAGCACCATGTGGAGTCTGTTGGAGAAGGCCCCTCAGAGTGTGGCACGAAGCTAGAGGGTGCAAATTTACAGACAGAACAATGTGCTGATGTTTCAGAGTCTGAGTCACAGAGAGACATTTCAGGAAGAACATCAGAAGATCCTTGGAGAGAGGGACCTAGCCCAAGTCTCATAGGTGAAGACGAGATGAGGGAGGCCTTTGAATGGGAGGTTTTGACCTCAATGCCCAGCGAAGAGTGGACAGTCTCAGGAGTGAGGACGACTGCTCACTCCTGGGCACAGATTCTCAGTGAAGATGAGGAGGGGGGACCCTATGTCGCCTGACGAAGAAGGCGTGGGTTCACAGCCTCCAGTTCCTGGCTTAGAAGAATGCATGGAAGAGAGTAGTGATTCCACTGCCTTGGCTGTGCAAGAAGGAGCCAGGGATCCATTTTTTGTGTTGTTAAGAATGCGTAGCAGAACCAGGATTGGCTGCCCCCAAGCCAGGCCAGAGGTCTCAAGTTGACCAAAGCTAGTAAAGAGGAAAGACTGGTTTGTAGGAGAACAAATGAAATCTATGGGATGTCCATTCCTACCTTTTCTCAGATAGTCTGGGAGGAGATTGAAAAAAGCAGGAAATCCTGGATTTGGGAAGAAGCAATGAAATGTGTGCATCCTGGTGCAAACAAGAATGTCAAAAACAGAATGTTTCAAGAAAAATACAGCCAGTGGAAAAGAGGCAGGACACTGTTTATGGACACTGTTCGAATTGTGGATGGAGAGGGACATGAAACCTTTCACAATGTGGATTATGAGTGCCCAGATGTGGTAATAATTCAAGCACTTGACCCATTGTGCTACTGGCCACAATGCAAAGACCTTCTTCCGAATGTGCCCATGCCTACCAAATGGAAAGCAGAGCAGTGGTAGCCAGTGCTGCCATTCCAGCCGTTGCCGTATTTATGTTGTTCCACCAGTCTGGACATCCAGAACTCAGGTGCCCCACATTCATCAGTTCTACAGTGTACTGGCCTTCCAGAATCCATCGACTGGCCCACCAGATGACTTCAGATCCAGAGAGGACACCAGCCCAGCTGCATCCTAATTCATCGCCTGGGTATCGGATGACTTCAGACCAGCTCTTTTCCTTTTTGTTCCTGTTCCAAGGTTCCATCTCCAGAGATGACATCAACCCAGCAGTTTTCAGATGTGCCTTCCTGTCGTTTCCCAGAAGATGTCCACCCAGCTGTATTGGAAGAATGCTGCCAGGGAGAGTCTTCGGTCGAGGACCAGGTGTGGTATCATTTCATTCTACAAGGGACTGGTAAGTCCAGACTTTTCTATTTTTATGACATTGCAGTACACACCCTACACTAGCAGACTCCAGATGTTTGAACTGTCCTGAAAGACTCTCCCCTTCAGGACTTTGGCCTGCTAGAACTGTGCTTCACCAGGCTCTGGCCCAGGATAGACTCTTTAATGGACTTACCTTCGGGCACTGTGGTCACTAGATGGGACTTTTAGGGCACTCCATCCCCCAAATATGGTGTATTGTAAATAATGCCATTGTTATCTACTGTTTTCTAATGTTTATACTGTTTTTTCTGCTTTTCTAAAAAAAATCTTTTTTGGTATTCTCCAGTGTTTTGATGGTAGGGGTTTAGATAGACTGTGTATGCAGATTAGGAGTGTGTGTTGTCTTTCTTTTTCTTGCAGGTGTTCCTGAAGAAGAGAAGAAGAGAAGACAAGAAGAGGAGGAGGGACTCAGAGGGGTTCCTTAGTAGTACTTTAGAGTGTAGTGTTTAAAGTACTGTTGTTGTTGTTACTGTGTGTAACTTTTCCTTCCATAGGTATGGTTGTGGGGGAGTGTGGGAGTAATGCATAGCATATGGTATTAGCTCCTGGTGGTGGTTACATGGTGTCCCAGGTTGGGGGGGAGGTCCCCTGTTTGTTTTGTTTTGGGAATTTTGAGTTAGAGGCAGACAGATTTTCCCCTAGAGGGCTAGGGGGGATAGACAGGCTGTGGCCCTGACCTGCAGTAGGGGTTGCAGTACTGATCTATTAGGGCTATGCTCTGGACAATTCTACCGGAGCCACTAGGTACCCATAGTCAGCGGGTAGAATAGAGGCTGATGTGTCAGCCGAAGGCCTCTAGGCCCTTAGTGTTGTCTGCCTGTGCTGGCACATGGTAGGGGAGAAGGTAGCGCTACCTCCCCGTAGTCAACACATGGGATGAGATGGCCTACGCCGGGTGACTAATGACTGCGGACAGTCATTTTCCTAGCCCAGGGTGAGTGTAACTCCCGTTACCTGGGGTTACTAGAATCCCAGTTAGACCTAGTAGCAGGCAGGGGACAGGCAGCTTGTGAAACTCTAGTTAAATGGATTTCACAATGTCTCACTCTGTTCTCAGTCTCAGCTGAGACTGAGGGATGACATCATTTTAGAACTGTCGCAGTTGCATTAGCCAGACTGGAATGTTGCAGTTGGAGGTTAGAGTAGAACGTTGGGGAATTTGAAGTCAGTCTGTTGCAGTCAGTAGTAGAGGAAGGAGGTGCCCTGCTGTAAACAGGCCCTCAGAGTTCTAAGCTCTGACAAAGAGCTATTTTTTTGTAGAGGTGTGTGTTCTCACCTGGAGAGGAACACAAGAAGAGTCAAGTGAAGTGGTAGAGGCCACTTTCAGTGGTTCAGGACCCCATCCCTGCAGGGATGGGGGGAAGGAATCAGCCTGTTTCCAGGGGCAAACCCCCTGGTCCAGCTAGGGAACAAGAAGCTGCCTGAGTTTAAGTTTGTGCTGAGGCACCAGAAGTTCTGGACGAGATTTCTTTGATGAGAAAACGCCTGTGGGGCACCTGCAACCAGGGGTGAGTTCACTCTGCTAAACGGCCAATGTGTTTTCACCTGAGACAAGATGAAAATAAAGTGACTGTTACTGTGGGGTCAGTAAAAGACAGCCAAGTACAGTTTGGAAGATGTGGGGATTGGACTGCTTAACTCTGTGGGGGGTCTAGAGTAATGGACGTAGCCATTTTTTAAGTATGTTCAAGTTCAGCACAAATGGAATGGAAAAACAGTAGACTGGATGTGACATACATTTAAAGAGTATCTACACAGCAAAGTGTTATTAAGGATGAGGTGTTACAGTCCAGAGAAATGGCCGGGTATGAATTATGGGAGCGAGAGGTGGGAGACCCCCCCCCCAACAGTAGTAACCAAATTCACCTCTATGGGTTTGTTTTGGGACACCCGTTGCTTTCTCTCAGGTACTTGGCCAGTGCCTGAGGAAAGTACCCAGATGTGGGATTGATGAAGAAGATTCCCTGATGGAGCCAGAAGTGCTCATAGGTGGTTTAGGGAGCCACCAGTAAATGTTCCATGCTATATGGAAAGTGTCCAAAGGGCTGGCATTGGAGTCGAGCCAGGGAAACCAAAAAAGAGTTGAGTTAGGGCAGAGTGCCCAGAGTGTTTCGAGACCTGAGGGTTTCAGTGCAAAGAGGATGTGTTCTGATCTCCATAAATCTGTATTACCAGGAGTGTAGCCCTGTGGGAGTCCATCTATGCTTTGTTATTCTGTTGGATGTGAATAAAAGCCACACTTTAGAATCCCAGCTTCTGGTACTGGACATTACAGTTATTGTTTCCTGTGTCCGGAGTTACTTGGGTGCCCCTGACTAGAAGTCAAACCTAGCCAAAATACTGATCAACAGTTTTCTCCCTGAGCCCAGGTCCCAGGTAGGGGGTTACATATGGAGGCACCGCACAGCGCTAATAACACAAAAATACCACCAACGCAACCCCTGAAGTAACCCACCGGTTACACTTGTGTGTTCCTGCTGCCTCCAGTCACTGAAGACTGCATACCTGAATGTGCTGTGTGATCTGTGGTGTCATCAGACAGCAGACAAGATGTTCCACTCCCCACAGAAAGGGCTTGGTCCCCCATTTATTAGTTTTGTTTTAATAGTAAAGTTTTCGGTCCCCCAGAGGTGGTGGAAGAAGCGCCACATTGTTTGTGCCAGGTCAGGACCTCACAAGGTTCCCGGTCAACTGCCAAGCTGCCCGAAGACCTCCCTCTGCCAGCAGCACCTCTCAAACCAGCTTCCCTGCATCCCAGTCCAGGGTGGTGAGTTGGCAGCAGCATGCCAGCAATATGCTGACTGCCAAAATGAAGCAGAAAGTTTGTTAAAAATAGCACTTGGTGCTCAGTACAGAGACCAACAGACGAGCGTGGGAGGGGCCAGATTAGCATACATTCATTTCTGGGACATAGCGACACCCAGGGGAGGAGTATGAAGAAAGGGGTTCTGTAAAAGAGATGTTAAATATTCACGAGGGGAGGTCCCAAAGGTGGAGTTAAGGTGGGGCGAGGGCAGAAAAGACCAGAGAGAGTCCTAAAGCAATTTAGCCACAGAGACCTATAGTTCTTAAAGTGGCCTAGCCACAGAGGCCTACAGTTCTTAAAGCGGCTGAGCCACAGAGGCCTATGGGTGTAAAAGGGGCAAACTAGCTCCAGTAGTTTATTTAAAGGGGCAAGTAAGGCCCAGATTTTTATTTAAAGGGGCAAGCCATGCCCAACAGTTTATTTAAAGGGGTCCAACAACCAATAGGCCCAGTGCTTAAAGGGGCAAGTTAGGTCCAGATATATATTTGAAGGGAACCAGTCTTGAAGAGTCCACAGGTGCAACAGAGGCCCAGCCAAAAGGGTCTCAGGTGTTAAGAGTGGCAATGCTAGGCCCAAAGGAGCTTTAATTAGGGCAGTCAAGCACCAGTGGTTAGAATGGGTGATGATTCCCACAGTATTTAAAATGGGGCTCAGCTAACCATTCAGGTCCATAGGTGATGAAAGGGGCCTAGTCAGCCATAGCAGGGCAATTGATGGTAAAAGGCCCAAGACAGCTGTAAAGGAACCCACCCCACCAGAACAACTTACAGTCTAGGAAGCCATTTAGTGGTTAGTAGCCAGAGTACCCACAGTAGCAGGAGAGCCCATTTAAGTTAGAAGGACCCCACTATAGCAGGTTCACACAGTTAGTAAGGGCTTCACCAAAGAAGATGACCACATAGAAGCAGCCAAGTGCCCATTACTTGCTGTAGTCTGTACATCCAGAGACTGTGACATTGTGCATAACTGTTGGAACTGTGACTTTTAATTGTATTAAGCCAGCATCTTGTGCTTGTGTGTTTCTGAATCATTCTTCAGCAATCCTTCAGAGAGATTCATCAGGGTTTTTCCAAATAAGTCTTCAGCAATCCTTCAGAGACATTTCATCAGTGTATTTCAGAATTAGCCTTCAGCAGCCTTTGAAGAGTTGGTCCACAAGTGTACCCCAGAATCAGCCTGCAGCAGTATTTCTGAAGAGAAGAATCAAGTCATATTTGCACTTTGCAACTTCTTGTTTGTTGTTTTCCTCTAACGGTTCCCAGTGTATGGCCTGGCCCAGTGCAGAGTCTGCCGTCTGTTTTCATTTTGTTGTCCGCACCAAAGTGCCATCCAGATCTTCTCTTCCAGTTCCTTGAGTCAACATCTTGGTTATTATTTTATATCAGTCCATGGCTCATCTGGCCTTGGTGCCCAGTACTCTGTTGTTCTGCAATGTCTGAAGACTTCTCCATCCCGAGTCCTGATTTCCATGGAGTCCTCCCATCTTCTTCTTTACCTGGCAGTCCAAAAGTGGGCTGTGGCTAGGTGTTCAGCATCTTCTTCTTTATCCAGCATTCCAGAAGTGGGCTGTGGCAGGGTGTTCAGCATCTTCTTTCGTACCCGGCAGACCAGAAGCGAGCTGTGTAAGGGTGTTCTGCATCATCTTCTTCACCCAGCAGTCCAGAAGTGGGCTGTAGCAGGGGTGTTCTGCATCATTGGTACCCAGTAGTCCAGAAGCAGGCTGTGGCAGGGTAGCCAATGTATTGGTTTTCTTAACCCAGCTGTCCAGAATTGGACTGTGTCCGAATCCTTTATGCTTCAATTCTGGTGGCCCTCAGTGGGTTTTCAGCTGAGGAAATCTTTGTGCTTGTTCATGAATTCCGGCAACTCTAGAGAGGTGGGGTGTGGCAGAGAAACTCATGGTCTGTTTAAAAACCCTCTCTGTATTCCCCTAGTTTCTCAAGAAGTCCCCAGAGTTGCACTGGCCAGCCAGTCAAGTTGTTTCCTGTTATGTCAGTTTCTTTGTCCTTGTTCTTTTCTCGATGACAGAGAAAGTACAACTGTGCACAAACTGCCATTGGCAACTTGTATGGAGTTTTGCTATAGTATGCTGTATGATTCAAAGTGTGAAGTACTCCAGATAATAAGCCATAGTTAGAGGTGCACCTCAGGGTGAAATAGAAGGATTTGCATAAGAAGCTCTTATAACATAGCTGTTACAGTCATTTTGCTGATTTTAGATATAAGGACGCTCTTATAGTGTAGCTGTTACAGTCGATTTTGAGATTTAGAGACCTCCACATACAGGAGGATTGAATAATAGAAGCCCTCCTTACCTCTGTGACCATGTTCCTCTTCCCTGGTTTAAGAATAAACTGCTGTCTAGCATTTGGAACTTACTTTCGACTCCTCTCTTTGTCAGGTGACAACATCCACCTTATTGGGTACCTAAGTGTCCTCCTGCCATTCTACCTGCAGGGAGCGGCACTGGTGTTGGTAAACTGTGTGTAATTTATTTGAGCCATCATGATACTGTTGCTCTATTACCCTTTTATTCTTTAGTGGATCCCAGCACACACTACCATCAGGGCACCACATTACTATCTGTACTAATAGATCACAATTATGCATCCATTCACAAATATAAACAGGTGTACACTGTCAAAGAATAGTAACCAAACCAAAGGCTATAGAGGAAGGCATTATGGATGAAATATATATATAAAGGATGTTGGATACAAAATACACACATGTGTGCAGCAGCAAAGAAATCTAAGATCTAAAAGGTTTGGGTCTCTGGCCATTGTGAGATATAAACGCCTTTCTAGCAATATGCCCAGCGCAAACAGCACGTTATGTATCTTGTAAGTAAATAAAGCTTTTTCTACTTGCAATAATATGTCTTGAGCCTTATCTGACCCTTTGGGTACTGGATGTGTGGAGGTTACCAGGATTGCTTATTACATTCAGATAGCAAATATACATTAACTTTACAGAAGAGACTAACTAATAAAAAGTATGCATGTTTGACTGGCACTGTGAGTTCTGGATTTAACTGCTGTTTACTATGTCCTGATTGTAACTGTATTGGATTTGACTGCCGTTTACTATGTCCTGATTGTACCATTGTATTTTTGTATATTGTACACTCCCGGGTCGTGCCTGAAAATACGCCAGGATATTACCTAATGCACTTACCCAGTAACCAAAAGCTAATAAATAAATATAGGATCCATTTTGCTAAGTTGAAATAATCTAATTTGATCTCAAAGAGAAAAAATAAAGACACAATTACAAAGACAGAAATAAAGTCTGTTGACCAAATTATGTAGCAGCATTAGGGTGGAATACAAGCCATGGGCCATACCTATGGTATTAGTCTGTAAGATGGCTATGCCATAATGACACCAGCTATTTAATTATATCAGTTAATGAGCCATGGTGCAAATGTAGCGTCATGGTCTAGAATGTATACGTTCCATCTCCACCAATGTTCATCAAACCATTGCTGCCTACATCATAGTTAATACTTTTTTGTACTGTATGGAAAGACTAACAATCTCCCCCCATTGTATTACTGTTGGAGCCCTCGGTTTCAGCCATAGGCAAGTCAAGACTTTTTCTGCACTAGTACAAGCACCAAAAGTAGGTAGCTGCAGAGTATGTCCCCCACGTTAAACCTCATGCAAGGAATAGATAGCAGACCCAATGAAGGCAAAGCTACCATGGATTCCATTTCTTTGCCAGAATGGTTGTACCTCTGGGCAGTGCAGCTGCCTTTTTAAACTGTCACATGGGCTTTCCACACTAAAACATGCTCATGACCAAGAACTGTGAAAGGGGACTCTGCACTGCCAAGGCTACTTGATGGGGGGTGTTTGGGTGTCTCACCGGGTAGATATAGCATGCTACATGGGACCTGAAGAGGCCTTTAGCAAGTGGGTCTCACCACTACCAGACCTCAGAATAAGAAAACACTTACCTTGCATATCAAATGGCAAATTCTGCAGCTGCTGGGGCCAAAAGTTGAGAAGGGGCTGTGTCAGGAAGCCACAACCAACTTCAAAATGTTCCCATCACCACACATGGATCCTGGACCCGATGCTACTTCTGATGCTGCTGCTCCAAAGATGGCTGGAATGATATGAAGAGACAGACAGCCAGCTCAACCTGTTGTTAGGCTTCCTAATGGCTTGCTGATACTACTGTAATGCTGCTATAGGATTGGGCCTGTATTCTGTCTGTCAGGCTCAGTAAGCCCTCCTCACTCTCTGAAGTTTCCTGATTGGATCCCTGGCTGCAGGCCAGAGCAGAATTGGTAGCTTGATGGCTTTTTTTTATTCTGTGAGAAAACAGGCTGAATCCAATAACTCACCTGCTGGGATGATCTGCCTCTTCTTCTTCCCAGAAATCTTCTTTCCAGCAGCTTAAGTGTGTTTGGAGGCCTACAAACATACAAAACTTGCCAGCAGAAACAGGTCTCACAGTCTGTCAAGTCTGCTCAAATGCACAGCTAACATCCTTATATTGCAGCTGCCCAACCCCCCCCATCCCCCTTTCACCTCTGGAAACTGCTCAGCATTATTTACCCAGCCCCCCTTGGCCTGTCCCATGCCCTTTTGAAACTGCCCACTGTTCTACATGCCACTACCTCCTCTGGTAGAGTGTTCCATTTCAACACCACCCTCTCAGTGAAATAATGTCTCATCATTTCCCTCCAGCATCTGCCACCCTCCAATCTTTACCTGTGCCCACTTGTGTCCCTTTGCTTCATCAGCTTAAACAATCCCTCTGTGCCAATTTTGTTGATCCCCCTCAAGTATTTGAAAGTTTCAATCATATCCCCCTAATACCGTCTCTCCTCCAGGGTGTGCAAACTCAAGTGTCTCAGCCTTTCTTCACAGGTTCTGCCTTCCATCCCCTGTATGATTTTTCTTGCCCTATGCTGCACCGCCTTGAGCAGCCTGATATCCTTCATCAGATATGGATGCCAGCACTGTAGGCAGTACTCCAAATGTGGCTTGATCAAGGACTTGTAAGCAGGATCATATCCTTGTGCCTGGATGAGAACCCCCGTGCAATGCACCCCAGCATCCTATTGGCCTTAGTCACAAGCTTCCTGCACTGAGCAGAGTTATTAATGCTCCCCCTTATTATGACCCCTAGGTCCTTCTCCTCCTCAGTGACACTCAACCGTACCCAACCAACCAACATTCCCTCCTCTGGTTCTTCACCCCAAAGTGCAAAACTTTGCACTTCTTTGCATTAAATCCCAATGGCCACATTGCTGACCACTCCTCAAGTCAGGTTAGATCACCCTATAGCTTTTGCTACCCCTCTATGTCATCCACAACAGCCCACATCTTGGTGTCATCTGTGAACAAACTAATCTTGCTCCCAACTCCATGTGCAATATTTACTATGAGCAGACCAAACAACACTGGCCCCAGCACAGAACCCTGCGGCACACTGCTGGTCACTGGCCTAGGAGATGAGAGCCCCCCCCCAACCACCCATTGCAGTCTATCTTTCAGACAATTCTTGATCCAGTTATCTATCTTAGCCCCCACTCCTACGCATTTCAGCTTTGTCCCCAGCTGCCTGTCAGGTGAAACAATAGGAAGTGACATTTCTAACCCCATACCCTGCCCGTATGACAGTATTTCTGGACAGTGAAATGCAAAACTATGATTCAGGAGAAGCAACTATTGCAGGACTACCAAGGCATGGTATTAAAACTGACACTCTACCACAGCCTGCCTCCCAGAAATCGCTAGCAGCGAAGCTGGTACAACAAGCTGAAACCAGCAAACGGAGCACTAAAGCACAGTGCCACCAGCAAACAGCAGAGGCCATCCAGCAGATTATTGTTCATCACATTGGCACCAAAATGAATCTGGATTTGCAGCCTGAAACCTCAGCCACTGAGACATGAGAATGCAATGACTTCATTTGAACCAGGTGGGCGACTCGCACCTTTTTGGTTATCTCATTCCCTTACCCCTGGGTTCTCTCGCTCAGGCTAGTAGGTTTGACACATATATCATTTATAAAAAATAATCCCTGCCACCTGCACAGTGGCGTGGAGGGATGAAGCATTGATTGCCTAACCTTTTGCCATGCTGGCAACCCATGTTCGGGAACAACCAGGGATTGCTGAAGGTCAGCAGGATGGGAAAGAATTGGGAGTTCCAAGGATTGCTCTCATCTCCTGGGGGATGATCAGGTGTTTCAGCCCTTGACTGCCACTGTGTGGAGGCCCACTAGCAGTTCAGGCATGAGTGGCTTGAAGGGAGGGACCATGATCCCGCAGGGCATGCGCACTTCCATACTACATGTCCCGATGTGCTGTAGCAGCAGGGGAACCAGGGAGAAAACAATGGGTTGGTGTAGGCTATATGAAGCCCTGCCTGCCTACTTCTGGCCCTTAACATTGGCCAGTCACCCTGCCCAATTTGGATATGTGTCATTGGGTGAGGTGAGGATGACCCTCCTATTCCCGGCCCTACCACAGGGGGTAATCCGTGAGGGATCTCAGGCATGATGGTTTGGTGCAGCAGGTGCCGGGCAAAAAGAGTTAGAGATAGGGCTGAGTGCCCACCCACAACACCCTATATGGGAACAAACAAAAAAATCCCTGCCAGAGTGGTTCCATTCTCAGTGTCTGGGCAGCAGGTGGCTTCCCTCCTTTCTTCCTCAATGAGATGTTGTTCTCCCTTTGTCAACTGCTGTGTTCATCCTCTCCCCCACTCTCACACTTCGCACAGGTGGTTGACCTTACTTTTAAACCCAGGCTTTACTTTGGTCCAACGTATATAAGGTCTACATAGTGAGAATGACTCTGATGGTCCTACAAGGACATGCAATGATCTGGGATGCCCTCTTCCCCCCCCCCAGTGATGCTACAAGGTTCCCAGGAAACTGCTGCTGGCTCAGCCATTGGCTCGAGCAGGCCTTTGTGTCCTTGCATCCTCCTATTGAACTACAACTGGAGGCCAATGTGCAGGGCGATCTCATAACTGCATGTGTGCTGAACACAATACTCACCCTTAAAGAGGGAGACACAAGAGAAACATGGAGATGAGTTAGCTTTCTTCATCTTTCATTCAAGCAGTCCATAAGACCCTGACCAATGCTAATATGAGTCAGGAAGAGGTGGGGGAGACAGAACTGCTGTGGGTCACACTGGACAAAAGGATGGGAGAATCCATAAGGATAGGGTGGTGTACAAGCCTTCTACGCAGGGGAGAAAAGGGATAGACAGCTGGTACAGGCAGTTGCATAGATGGCCCGCAGGAGGGAGGTCATGCTAGTGGGCGACCTAAACCTCCCAGAAGTGGACTGGGAGATCCCGCTTGCAGTCTCGGCTAGGAGCAGAGGGAGCCTAGAAGCTCTGCAGGGTGCATTCATGCAGCAGTTGGTAAGGGAGCCCACTAGGGGAAATGACCTACTGGATGTAGTCCTCACAAATGGAGATAGTGTGGAAGAAGTGGACGTGGGCCAAGGGCTAGGTACTAGTGATCATAAGACCATAAGGTTAAGGGTTTGGATGGGGAGGGAGACACACCAGACCAGCATGAGAGTTTTGGGCTTCAGAGGGATGGACTTTGACAGAATGAGGAGGATGGTTAGGGAAGAATGGCAGGAACTGAGCATATAAGGAAGGTGAAAGATTTATGGGAGTCTATCAGGGTCCAAGTTGGACACCTCAGGGCATGAGAAGGCTGACCCCCTCCGTCAGACCCAGCAGTGACCTCTGCATTTCAAGGGTCCAAGTCGGACACCTCAGGGCATGAGAAGGCTGCCCCCCTCCTTTGGACCCGGCGATGACCTCTGCATTTAAAGGTAGCCAGCTGAACCAATTAAGGCACCTGGTACCATTTTCAAACTCCCTAGTGTACAGTTAAACTCTCTCTCTCTCTCTCTCTCTCTCTCTCTCTCTCTGTGGACTTTACTGGTCACTGCACTCATTTGCCACAAAGCGAGCCCCTCCACAATTTAAATAATTGGACTTCCTTTGTAGGAATCTATGCTGTTATTACCTGATTTTTCTCTTGCCCCCCCCACACTCTTTAAATACACTTTCTGCCCTTTTTACTCTGTCCCACATCTCCACACATCCAGTTGATAAGGAAGAGGCACCTTCTCATTCTTATAGGGGATACTATCTCTTTATCCAAATCATGTGTATGAGCACCAGGCTAGCTGTGCTAAGACTTAAAGCTGAGTTGTTTAGGATTTAAAAATCTAAGCCTTAAGTAAACATCCTCTCTTAATTCAGCCAAGGCTAACACACAGCCCTTTTCCACTCTCCTGAAATTAATGTATTCTGCATTGTTTAGAGCTGTTTTAAGATTTAAAGCTGTGTTGTGTACTATTTAAAGATTTAAGTAAACATCCTTTCTAATTTCAAGCTGGCAGCTGCCTCATGGTGTCTTCCCTCCCTGCTGTAATCTCTGTCTGCATCTCCAATGTACCTCTAACTCTCCCTGCCTGTACCTCTGCTCACTCTGCCTAACTCTCAACTACCCAGGCCTCTGCCTCTCTGAAAGCGGCACTGGCTGGAATCTAGCCTTCATCCACAACCCCTCCCTGCTCTCTTCCTGACTTCCCATTCTCATTAGCCTAATACTCCTTTTGTCTTTCTGGCCCATACCCCTTCCACAACCTCTCCCTGCTCTCTCTTCCTGACCTCCCTCTCTCATTAGCCTAATCCCCCTTTTGTCTCTCTGGCCCCAAACCCCTGCTAGCTGTCTGCTGCCAGCCCACGCCCAGGTACCTTACCTTTATCCCTACTTAAACTGTTTTTTTCCCTTCCTCGCCAGACCCCCGAAAGCCCACCTATGGCACTACAGTAATGCAGCTGCTCCACTACTGCCACCGGAATGAAAGCTATGAGGGAAACTTTGAACTGGCCCCCCTCTCAAGACTCTGCCAGACTCTGTGCTCCAGTGCAGCTGCATCTGTTCCTGATGCCACCACCTTCAAACTCCCAGAGAAGCCCTGACATGGCTTGCCCCACACAAGGACTGCCCAGTTTTGTTCCTGTTGGTGCTGTGCGACGGCTCCCCTCCTGCTCGCCCTATCTGAACACTTTCTTATATAGAGCTGAGGGATCACATGACCGTGCTATTTACTAAGTGCCTAAAGCTCCATTAGCACATCACACACCGATGCCACTAGAGAAAGTACAATTTTTTTTTATTTTTTTAAACCTTACATTTATCCTCCTACTGCACCATCCCTCTACTCATTCAGAGCTCCTCAAGTTGCCCTCCCGATGTCCCGTAGTGCCCCAAGGAGTCTGTTCCTAGAGTGTCCGTCTGCTCAGAGACCCTCAAGTAGCCCAGTATACCCCCTGGGTGGGGCGGGGGAAGGGAAGGGAAGCCCAAGCCTTACCCCTAAGAACAGTAGAGCCAGCAGGACACAGCAGAGTCTGCCCCAGTGATCACCGGTGACGAGGTCTGGCTTCGGAGGAGTCATCACCTGGGAGTGACGGGCTCCATTTTCTCCTGTTCTGGTGAACCCCTTCCCCTGCAGCCGCTGGCACACTGGGAGAGCCAATGAGGAGGCCTGCGTTGAGAAGCAACTCCTCCCCGGGCTTTCGGCTGGTGCTGCCCCTCCCCTTCTGTGAGTCCTGATCTGCATTGCCAATCCCGGGTTCACCCAGGAGGTGGTGACAGAGCAGCGGGACAGATCTGCAACCCTACCCAGGGAAGGAGAGCTGCCGTTGGGTGCTCAATCCTTCTCTTCCCCTGCCGACCCTCCAGTGGCCCGAGTCCGTCACCAAACCCGGGTCACCAGCGTGGAGCGAGGTGTGGCATCCAGCGCCTCAACACTCAGCGCCACCGGGCCGGAGGAGTACACATTTTTGAATCCTACACAGTGAATATATGCTCCCCATATAACTGAAACATCCACAGAACTTTGGAATATCAACCTCTGCCTAACTCCACTGCAAACTTCTGATGTTTAGAACTCTATGAATAAGGCAATGTCCCACACTTCAACACTACAAAAGAATGATCACCTAGTAGAAGGAAATGGGAAAGGAATCTTAAACCCCTGCTGCACCATCTTGCTTGCCTGCTAATGCTCCTACTCCTGCTATCAGGCAATGTGCACCCGAACCCTGGCCTGACACTACTACTGGTCAAGCTATCGTCAGGTCTTACTCTTGTCTCTATAAATATCTGCAGCCTGCTACCTAAGGTGGATAACCTGAAAGTATGGGTTACTTGGCACAATCCAGACATTCTCTTAGTAGTGGAGTCATAGCTCTTTCCTAAGATACCAGACCCTGCCATCATATTACCAGGATATACCCTGTTTAGACAGACCATCTCTCAAAAAGAGGTTGGGGCTATGTCTTGTACATCAGGGATTCCCTTCAGGGGCACATACTACCAACACCCATTAGCAGTGACAACCTGCAGGTCCTAACTGTAAACCTTCTTCTGGGATCACATAACAGAGCTCTCACATACTCTCTGTTTACATCCCGCCTAAACTTACCATGGCTGATACTGGTGACATGATGGATTATGTGAGCACCCTGAGCCTAAACATAGAAATCGTGATGCTGGGAGAGTTCAGTATCAGCTGGCTGTTTCCTGCTGCTGCCTCAGTCAAGGATGCCTTATCAACCATCCATTTCTCACAAATGGTTGAGACTCCAACCCGAGTCAATTACAAAACTGGGACCAACATACTGCTTAACTGGGTTCTATCCAACTGGCCTGCTCGCATCTCCAACATTACTGTTCTCCCTGATTCAATGAGCGACAACTCCCTTGTCACGTGTACTTGGTCCTTCAACTACTGCAAATCACCTCCTAGAGCAATTACAAATCATGTACTACTAAAAGGTCACCTTAAGCAGCTAAAAGGGGACCGCCAGTGCACAGACTGGGTAGACCTCTATGCTGCCAGTGATGTGGACACAGCCCTGGACCACTTCATAAATAACTTCAACACCATCTGTGACAAGCATGCCCCGATAAAGACCAGAAAAATAAGAGGACACAGTAACCCCTGGATCACCCTGGACCTCTTAGAACAACTACAGTGCATGCCAGAGAACAGTTATGGTAGATAGCTAGAGTGCATGGTACCACTGCTAACATACAGAGGTATAAAAAGCTTGAAATGAGTGCACAAAAGTCATCTGACTTGCCAAAAGCAAATTTTGCAAGGAAGCCCTCTCCAGCACCTGGAATGACAGCAAATCATCCTGGGACAACCTCAAAGACAAAACTGGCAAAAAACCCAAATCTACCCTGGCAATGCTCATGATTGTCTGCGTACCATCCTTGGACCACCTGCATATTGCCAACGCACTTAACGCATTCACAGAACTAAGCAGTGCATTACCAGTAGATTACTTTAATCCCCCAACCCCGAATGAACCTAATGCGATCCAGCAACCATCATCTAACCGACCACTCTTCTACTTTAAAGACGTCTCTGCAGCTGAAGCCAGAAAGTACCTAGAGAAGGCACTGGGGAAATCAAAGCATAGCAGGGACACCCTGGACCTTAAATATGACAAGTCGGCCCTGGTGGAAGTCCTTGGCCCACTCACCAAAATAATCAACCTCTCCCTTTGCCTCTCACAGTTCCCCCAGAGATGGAAATCAGCAACAGTAACTCCAGTGCACATAGGTGGAGACCAGACCCTACACAACAACTACAGATCTATCTCCATATTCGTCCCACTCTCCAAAGCCCTAGTCTGGATAGTGGCAAACCAGCTTGTCAAGCACTTGAACCAGTACCACCTCCTCTGTCCTGAGTAACATGGGTTCCGATCTGACCACAGTACCATCACAGCCTTCCTTTAATTCACTGGTCACATCCACTACTCAGTCAACCAAGGTCTCCTGGTAGGGGCAACTTTCATCGACCAATCAAAAACATTTGATATGGTGTACCACAAGCTTCTACTGGACCAGCTGTCAGACACGGGTCTCTCTCTGGAATCAGTATGTTGGTTCAGCAGTTAACTTCTCAACTGCTCAAAAAAGGTCAGGCTAGGGGATATCATCTCTGATAGCAGACCAGTCCATTTAGGGGTCCCACAATGGTTGATTCTGGGACCTCTGCTATTCAGCATATTCTTAAACAAACAGCAAGCCACATGCCTGAGTCAAATGCTCCTATATGTGGATGATGTGGTCATATTCACCAGCAACCCTAATTCCGAATAACTGGTGGTACACCTCCAAAAGGGGTTCTTATCTGCTGAAAAATGGTTTAAGGATCACAGGCTAGTCATGAATTGCAAAAACAAAAACAATGATGTTTTCCAGCTCACAAAGCAAGTACAAGACCTTCCCCCTTGCAATCAGGAATGACAGTGGGGACACACTGGAGCATGTCCTGCAGTTCAGGTACCTGGGCATCACAATCAGCTTTACACTGTCATATGCCCAACACATTGACAGTACTGCAAGGGCGATTAATACAAGAATTGGGATTCTCTACTGGCACAGACACTGTCTAACTCCTGAGGCACTGAACCCGGCCATCAACAGTTCAATAGTCTCCCACATCAACTATGGACTGATGATTTTTGGGTCAGCAACTGACACGGCCCTGCACTTCATTTCCACTGCACTAAACAAGGCGTGCTGCCTGCTCACAGGTGCTGCAAAGCTAATGCACACCAGTGATCTCTACACCCAGGCAGGATGGCTCCAACTGAAGGATAGAATAGAATACCAATCCTGCCACCTCACCAAGAAATGCTCCCTCAATCAACTACCTGCAGGGGTCCAAAACCTTGTAACCCTGCACTCAAGCACCCAACTCACAAGGAACTCCTACACTCAGATCCACAAAGTTCCAAGGTGCCGCACTGCCCTGGCACAACGGGCCTTCTACTATTGTGCCCCTCTGTGGACCAATGTCTTACCTCCAGGCATTGTCGATGTTGCAAATATTGTCTCATTCAATGGCAGACCCCAGCAGCACCTAATTACAACCAGTAAATGCGGCTGCTACCATTAGCACCCTCTCTTAACAACAACTACTTACTTGCATTTGCCTCTTGTCAACCCTACGCATTGATAGATCCCAACCTCAGCACTTTAGGTTACACCCTACCTCCCAACTGGTACCTCCTCCTCCTCCTCTCCCAAATATGTCACCACTCCCATTTCCTTTCCACCTCTGTGCATCCCCCCAACCCTATTCCTCCTACTTTCCATCTCAATGTTTGCAATCCAGTAGGGTGCTCTAACCTCAGATGCTGGCAAACTGCTATACTGCTTAAGCTGCTTAATGTTGTTGTAACTTTATTGTAACTTACTTGTATCATGTGCAGTCCTGCTATCTGTACTCTTTTGTCTCTGGAAACTGATGTGAAATGTATACATGAGCATCTGCTCACTGGTGTTATTCAAGATCTCAATAAATAAATAAAATAAATTAATAAAATCAAAGGAGGGATGCTAAAAGACATGGAAATTTGCATAAAGAAAGTGAGGAAAAAATGAAATGGAGGAAGCCACTCTGGTTCACAAGGAGGCTGGCAGAAGCAGTCAGGGGAAGGAGGGGGCCTTTCAGGAAATATAAAATGACACAACGGGAGGAGAACAGGGAGGCTTATAGGGAAAAGAGGAAGTTATCAGGGCAGAAGATAAGGAGGGCTAAAGCTGACACTGAGGAGAAGATAGCTAAACAGGCCAAAAAGGGGGAACAAAATTTTTTTCGGTATGTGGGGGAAAAAAGGAAGGCTAGGCAGGGGATAGTGCGGCTGAGGGGGAAGGGAGGGAAGGGAGGGTTAAAATAGTAGGGGGACATTGAGAAGGCTGAATTACTAAATAGATACTTTTGCTCTGTCTTCACAGAAGAGGGTGGGGGAAGGCCTGAGCTGAAGGGTAGGGGAAAAGGGGACATAAAAGTAGATCCTAGCCATTAGAACGTTGACAGGGTTAAGGAGAAACTAGCCAGGTTAAAAGTGGACAAGGCAACAGGCAGGACAGCTTGCACCCGAGGGTACTTTGGGAACTGAGGGAAGAGCTGGTTGCCCCCCAGCAAGACTTTTAACTTACCACTGGATACAGGGTGGGTTCCGGGAGACTTGAGGAGGGTGAATGTGTTGCTCTCGCATAAGGGGGTGCAGTAAGGAGGTTGTGGAAAACTATCACCCGGTCAGCCTCACCTCAGTGATGGGGAAGGTGATGGAAGACATTAATAAAGGAAAGGGTGGTGGACTACCTGGTGGGTAGCGGCCTGCAGGATGAAAACCAACATGGATTCATAAATGGGAGGTCATGCCAGACCAACCTGATTGAATTCTTCAATTGGGTAATGCAGGTGATTGACCAGGGAGGGGCTTTGGAAGTGGTCTTACTTCAGTAAGGCCTTCGACACCGTCTCTTACTGAAGGCTAGTAAATGAGCTAGAGAGCTTAGGGGTGGGAAGAAAAATAACAAGGTGGGTGGAAAACTGGTTGGAGGATAGAAATCAGAGATTGGTAGTAAATGGAGTGCACTCCAAAGTGAGGGGGGTGATGAGTGGGGTGCCTCAGGGATCATACTCGGGCCCCTCCTTTTTAATATTTACATCAGTGATTTAGCAGAGGGTCTGGAAGGAAGGGTGTGCCTATTTGCAGATGACATGAAAATTTGCAATTGGGTGGATGGCCTGTAGGGGGTGGGGGAGGCAGGACCCGAAGGGGTAGTTGGAAAGTTGTTCCCAAATGAGTGCACACTGGGACGCGGTGCTCAAAGAACCCACAAAGCTAAGAAAGCAACAAAAAGGTTCTGGCACATGCAAAACTCATAAGAGGGACGCATACATTTAAAAAAATATTTAATTACACCATGATAAATTAGAACGTCCAGCCTGACATGTTTCTGACTGACTACAATCCTTTCTCAAGGGTGGTCGGAAAGCTGGCAGCTAAAGTGCAATGCCAAAAAGTGTGCTGTGATGCACTTAGGATGTAAAAACCCATGAGCAGCATCCACTCTGGGGGTGGGGGAGGTAATCAAGAAAACAGAGCCGGAGAGGGACTTGGGGATTATAATATCCAGCAACCTCAAGGTAGGTAACCAATGCAGCAAAGCCAAGGGGAAGGCAAACGGAATATTGACATGCATAGGGAGGGGCAACACTAGCAGAAAGCGTGAATTATTACTGCCTCTCTACAAAATCATGGTTAGGCCACACTTAGAGTACAGGGTACAGTACTGGAGACTGCGCCTATGCAAGAACATAGATGGCATAGAGAAAGTACAGAGAAGGGCAACCAAAATGGTGCACAGTATGCAGGGGAAGACATATGATAAAAGGTATAAGGAGCTGGACCTGTACACACTGGAGACTAGGGGAAGGGAACATGACTGAAACTTTAAAATATGTAAACGGGATCAATAAGGTAAAGGAAGGGAGCTTACTTAAAAGGAAGGAGGGGGCTATCACAAGAGGGCATAGCTTAAGACTAGAGGGTAGAAGACACAGAGGGAATATGAGGGGACGTTTCTTTATGGAGAGGGTGGTGGAGACCTGGAATAGTCTGCCAGAGGAAGTGGTGGGGGCTGATATGGTGGAGGGATTCAAGAAGGTATGGGACATACATATGGGGTTGAGAAGGGGAGGGAGGGGTAGAGGAAGACACATGAGTAAGGGGTAGGGGCAGTCTCAATGGGCCATTGGGTCCTTTTCTGCCAACATTATTCTATAATTCTATGAGTCAACTGCTCATCTGCAAGTAACTGGTTGCTTGATTTCCAGGTGGGACTGGGGGCAATGATTTTGGATACTTGTTTTGTTTGGCGGGTAGGTGGGGAGGTTTGAGATGAGCACTACGTTTTTTAAACTGCAGCAGGAAAAAGAAAATGTACCAATACCCATAGTCTGGGTAACAAGCTTCCTGAACTAGTGGCCTTGATGGAAGATGGATGCCTGGATATCATGGCAGTCACAGAAACATGGTACACAGAGAACCATGACTGGGATGTCAACATACCAAGGTACACAATCTACAGGAGGGACAGGGAGGCTAAAAGAGGAAGAGGAGGAGGAGTAGCTCTCTATGTAAGGGAAGGGATCAAAGCAATGGAACTAAAGGGTAAACAGGGAGGAGAGGTGGCATTGTGGGTCACCTTGGAGACAGAAAATGGCACCACAATCAGCATGGCACTTGTATACAGAACCCCATTTCAGGGGGAGGGAATGGACAAGAAAATGACAGAAGGCACACTTAGAATGTCAGAAAAAGGAGAGATATTGTGGATGGGGAACCTGAATATGCCAGATGTTATCAGGAGCACATTTGCTGCAGCCTCATCCAAGAGCAGGGTCATTCTTGATGCCCTACAGGGGTCATTCCTCAGACAGCTAGTGTTGGAACCCACTCAGGAGGGAGCAATCTTAGATCTGGTACTCTCTAACAGGGACAGACAGAGGATCTCAGATTAAGAAATGGGAGTAGCCATCTGGGTACAAGCGACCACAAAACCGAGTGATTCATGATAAAAACAACTATAGAGTCAAGCCATACAAAAGTGAGGGCACTGAACTTTAGGAGAGTTACATAGAAACATAGACTTTGATGGCAGATAAGGACCGCTTGGCCCACCTAGTCTGCCTATTTCCCTACCTAGAGGATAAGCTGCAGATCCTGTTTAACCAACAACCTATTTCTTCCTTACCCCTACAAAAATTGCCTTATGTCTGTCCCATGCATTCTTGAATTCTCCCACAGTTTTAGACCCCACAACCTCCTCAGGAAGGCTGTTCCATGCGTCCACCACCCTCTCTGTGAAAAAATACTTCCTCACATTGCCCCTGAGCCGCCCCCCATCTTCAAATTGTGTCCCCTTGTTCTTGCACATCTCTTTTTTGAAAGATGCTACCCTCTTGGACTTTGTTAATTCCACTGAGGTACTTAAATGTTTCTATCATGCCCCCCTTCCTCAAGGGTATACATATTAAGCTCCTTTAGTCTCTCCTCGTATGGCTTCTCTTGCAGACCCTGCATCATTTTAGTTACCCTCTTCTGAACTGCCTCCATCCTGTCTATGTCCTTGCAGAGATGAGGTCTCCAGAACTGGACGCAGTACTCCATAGAAACATAGAAACATAGACTTTGATGGCAGATAAGGACCGCTAGGCCCATCTAGTCTGCCCATTTCCCAACCTACAGGATAGGCCGCAGATCCTAGTTAACCAACAGCCTATTTCTTCCTACCTCCCACAAGAATTGCCTTATGTCTGTCCCATGCATTTTTTAATTCTCCCACAGTTTTAGACCCCACAACCTCCTCAGGAAGGCTGTTCCATGCATCCACTACCCTCTCTGTGAAATAATACTTCCTCACATTGCCCCTGAACCGCCCTCCTTCCATCTTTAAATTGTGTCCCCTTGACTCCAGATGGGGTCTCACCAACTGTCTGCACAGATGGATAACAACTTCCTGTTTTCTGCTGGTGATACCTCTCCCTATACATCCCAGTATCCCCCCAGCCCTCCCTACTGCCTTCTCACATTGCTTGCCAACCTTAAGGTCATCTGATATGATTACCCCCAGGTTCCTTTCCATTTTTGTTGTTGTTACTACCTCCCCCCTATTGTGTAATCCTCCCCTGGGTTTTTGTTTCCCAGGTGCATTACTTTGCACTTCTTTGCATTGAATCCAAGCTGCCATACTTCTGACCATTCCTCCACACTTGCCAAGTCCCTTCTCATCCTTTCCACGCCTCCTTGTGTATCAACCCTGTTGCAGATCTTTGTGTCATCTGCAAAGAGGCATACTTTTCCTTCCAGTCCCTCTGCAATGTCACTTATAAAGACATTAAAAAGGACTGGACCCAGTACTGAACCCTGCAGTACCCCACTAGTAACCCCTCTTTCTTCAGAGTGGACTCAATTTACAATTACCTTCTGTGTCCTGTTGTTCAACCAATGTTTTACGCAGGCTACCACCCTCTGACCCACTCCCAGGCTGGTTAATTTGACTACTAAACTTTTGTGTGGGACTGTGTCAAATGCCTTGCTAAAGTCTAGGTAGGCCATGTCCACAGCCCCTCCCTGGTCTACTACTTTGGCCACCCAGTCAAAGAAATCAATTAGATTCATTTGACATGACCTTCCCACTGTGAACCCATGCTACCTTGGGTCCTGTGCCCCACTGGCCTCTAGATACTCAACAATTCTTTCCTTCAGAAGTGATTCCATCACTTTCCCTACCACAGAGGTCAAACTGACAGGTCTGTAGTTTCCTGCCTCTGTCTTGGTCCCACTTGTCTGAAGGGGAATCACATCTGCCTTCTTCCAGTCCTCAGGTACCACACCATCCTCCCATGATTTGTTAAAAAGGCTAGTCAGTGGTGTCAGTAGTTCTCTGCTTAATTCTTTTAGAATTCTGGGGTGAATTCCATCTGGCCCCATTGCTTTGTCCACCTTCAGTTTTAGGAGTTCTTTCAGAACCCTTTCTTCTGTGAAAGGACTGGGATCGACCCCCCTCTCCAGAGTGCTTCTGTTAATTGGATTAGGCACCTCCCCCACTTCCTCGTTTGTGAATACTGAACAGAAGTATTCATTCAGTATCCCTGCTTTTTCACTGTCACTCTCTGCCCACCCACCATCCATTCTATTTAGCCTCACTATCCCTCCCTTTGTCTTTCTATGCTCCCTGATATACCTATAAAAGGTTTTATCTCCCTTCTTAACTGAGTTAGCTATCTTTTCCTCAGTTTGTGCCTTTGCTATTCTGACTACCCTCCCTGCTTCCTTCTGCCTTAACTGGTACAGTTCTCTGTCCTGCTCCTTCTGTGTTTCCTTATAGTTCCTAAATGCTATCTTTTTCTCCCTAACCTTCACCACCACCTCTTTTGAGAACCATAGTGGCTTTTCCTTTCATTTTGATTTGTTTATTTGCTTCACACAAAGGCTTGTTGCCCCTGTGATGGCAGTTTTGATATTTCCCCATTGTTGCTCCACCCTTCCTTCTAGCCTATTTGCTAGTGCTTTCCTAAGGCACTCTCCCATCTTGCCAGAGTCAGCCCTCCTGAAGTCCAGAACCCTCACTTTTGTATGGCTTGACTCTGTAGGTGAGTTTATTGTGAACCACACTGTTTGGTGGTCACGTGTTCCCAAATGTCTCCCCACTTCTAGATCTGAGATCCTCTCACTGTCCCCATTTGAGAGTACGAGGTCTAAGATTGCTCCCTCACGAGTAGGTTCCAAAACTAGCTGTCCGAGGCATGCCACCTGAAGGGCATCAAGAATGGCCCTGCTTTTGGATGTGGCTGCCGCAAAAGTGCTCCAATTAATATCTGGCATATTAAGGTCCCCCATCAATAGTATCTCCCCTTTCTCTGCCATCCTAAGTATGCCTTCTACCATATCCGTGTCCATTCCCTCCCCCTGACATGGGGGTCTATATACTGTTTGCTGATCATTTATTAGAGTAGTAACAATAATGTAGTTTGTCTAACCTGCCTTTTTTGCAGCAAGGACTGTTTTGTTTATCCCCACCATTTTGGCCCGGAACTGCCGAATTGGACCAATAAGTCTGGTGGGACCTAAAATGGAGTTCGACTACATGAGCTGTCTGGAGTCAAAATCTGTAGGAACTGTAGTTTTGGGCTTTTTGCACCTGAAGGGGGAACCTTTGTTGAGACTGACAGATCAGCCAACCAAATCTTTTGGATCTGAGGGAAATCCCCAAGCTGCCAGCTGTTTCAGTCAGTTCTGAGCTGGGAAGTGAAATGAGAACAGCTCAAGTGATTTGGGCAGTAGCATACCTCTCAACTGTACCACCACATTACGAGGAACGTTCCTCATTTTACTTCACAAAAGCTCCCTGTTCCACATTGTGAGGACTTGTTCCACATTCAAAGTCAACATTTTAAAGTACAAATCCACAGTAAATGATGCAAAAGATATATTATTCAATTAATAACAGACTTTCTGAACATAAATGCAACATTTTAACAGTGTGTTGAGCTTCTTAGGTAAATATTTGATTAAATGTTCCACATTTTGCCAAGCAATGTTCCACATTTGGGGAACAAAAAGTTGAGAGGTATGGGCAGTAGTTCTGTGTAGTTTTGCATGGGAGATCTGTGAAATGGCTGAGTTTTGGCCTGCATGTCTGCCTGTTACCCCGAGAGGGAGAGAAGATAATTATTTTGGACTAAATCCAAGTTTGTGAGAACGAAGTAAGCCACTGATTTTTTAACCAGGTTCATACCCGAAGAAGACCAAAGATTTTGCTGAATGCGATTGGCCTGTCAGGATTTCCAGCTGCTTTTGGATCCCTGGTTGTGCAGAGACTTTATGTTCATGAATGGAGAGCGGTTTGCCTGGTACAGTAGAATTTCCTTACATGTAAATGTACTGTGTATTGAAAGTGGGTCGTGATTTGATCCCCCATTTTGTGAACAGTGTTCTGCTTGCTGGAAGCTGTATCCAGCCCAAAATGGACTGTATCCAAATTTGTCTCCATTTGGCCTGGGCCTTGCCACACTGGCCCAGACAGACTTCCTGCTTCACAGAGAAAGCCATCAATGAGAGACCTGCCTGGGGATCAGTCCCCTGCTCCACGCTTGAACAGGAACAACGCCGCGGTGATTCATGTAGGCCCTGCTTCTCCTGGCACTCCAGATTAACCACCTGCTGTCTCGATTTTCGTCTAGCCTGAGTCCAGTCTTGGGAATCGTGAGTAATCATCAGGGTAGCTCCCTGCAACAACAGCCTAATCTAAAAATGTGTCATCTGATTATCTTGTTGTTTTATTTTCACGAACTGAGCCCTCCGGCTCCAGATTACAAATAGTGTGTGTTGTGCATGTTGTTTTCTTCCATTACAGGGCCCCAACCAGCTGCAACTTTCCTGGCTAGCCCACCATTCTCCATCTGGGTACTCAGAGTGTGTGACTGTTTATGGACCCTGAAGTGCATGCATAACTGTTTGATTGATACAGCCTTTAAGAAAATTAACCTGATTACACTCCTCCCTTGTTCAAGTCCCTTAAATAAATCAAATCTCTTTTTTGCATTTACCCTGATTGTGGTTCCAGTTTGTGCAAGAGTACTGTACTGCTGTTATTTGCTGTGTATAACCTTGTTTTACAGGGGGGTCCCCAGGGCCAGGCCAGAGGAAAGCCCTGGTGGTAAGTGCAAACAGTCTGGGTACTTGTGTGGTATATCAGGGGTATCATGAAAGTGATTATTGTGTATTATTCTGGCCACTAATAAGGAAAGAGGGGGGTTATAGTGTCCCGGAAGGCTGTGCCTAGGTTAGCTTGACAACTACCAACCCTGACCTCTGGGTGGAGGCACCCGTTTCAGAACTCAGGCCCCTTAACCTGCTACTAGCCAAGCAGGCAGGGGTAGTAGCCCCTAGGATAGTGCCACCTAGAGGTTACATTTTGGAGGCTCACCGCTGGGATTTTGTGCCTTCTAGTGGCCAAAAATTATGAATTATTGTTAAAGATTAATGGCTATCCCAGTAGAAATGGCTGTACTCCAGTTGGTGGGGTGGTGTACTGGGCAGGAGATCGGTCCCCAAAATTCTCTACTTATACTGGATATTTCCCTGGGTACCAGTAAAGATACTGTAGAGGGAGCACTTTACAAAGCTGAATGTTTAAAAAACCCTGTGGTGGTGGGTCAACAGGCTGAGTTGATCGCCCAAACTTTCATAGCCTTGGTAGAGTGTAGTGACCTCATGGACAGCTCTAAAGTGCCACAGACTATTGCCCCAGAAGGGGTTCCAGCTGCCTGGAGAGTGATAACAAAAGACAGTAAAGAATCCGGGGAGGATGAGCTCCCACCATTATCTGAGACTTTTGAGGAGAAATTTTCTAAGTTGTTGCTGGAGGAAGGGAAAACCGTAGAGAACTTTAAGAAACTATTCCTGCCACCTTGGGGTGTTTCTTCCCCAACACCCCCTCCCACTCCAGCACCTGTTACTGCCCCACCTTCTGTGCCTGTGCCAATGTGGCCCCTATATCTGTACCTGCCATTAGTCATGACTCCTACTGAAAGCTGAGAATCTTCTCGGGCACCCTCCCCACCCCCAAGGAGACCTGGATAGACTATGTTGCCCCTTTACAGGGTTTTAAATAATTGATTAGCAGTTTTTTTCTTGGTACAATACTAACTGTACAGAAAGCATTAATATAGGTTTTCTAGAAGTGTTATGTTTGTTAAACACAGTGAGGCAAGTGCTATGCATTTTCACAATGTTTTAGAACTTTTATGAGCAAAACGCTAATCAATTTTTAGAGTTAAATAAAACCCTGCTTTAGTACTTGAATGGCAATGCTCAGAAGCAGAGAAATGAAAGAGGTTGAGTGAGAGTCTCTGAGGTCCTGCCCTGGCTACCATCTGTGCCAAGTGGGCCAATAACCCCAAAGCAACTGCACAGGACTATCTTGATGCATTGGAAAATGTGTATGGGAGCCCGGATTCAGATTCTGTGGTGGAGAGTAAGAAATGTTCAGCAGTACTCAGGGGAGCCATTGTCTGCGTATGTACCTTGGCTTGAAAAGCTGCTACAAGACTGCCTCAGAAAGGGAAGGTTGCCGTCAATTGAATTAGATCAAACTAGGCTGGACAGGATCCTTAAGTCTGCTCCTTTTTCAGAATTGTTAATGGTTCAGTTGTGCCTTGCCACCAGACTGGAATCGCCCCCTTCTATGACGAGCTAATGAAAGAAATTCAAGGGGGTTGAGTAAAGGTGACCCCATGGGGAAATTGCACCCATATCTGCTGCTGCTGCTGCTATACAAGTGACTGAGAGTGATCACCCAAGTGAGACTCAGGGGCAAAAGTCAGTACTTAATGAGCACTCTGAGAATGCAAAGGACTTCCCACCCTGGGCCCAGCATTGGAAAGACGAGCTACTAAAGGAAGTTCGAGAATTGAAGATGGGTGCCTCTGCATGGGTTTCCCCCATGGAACAAGATTCCGATCCCTTTCAGGATGTGACTGCCATGGGGGTTGGGGTGCACCTTCAGGCATCCGCTACTGAGGGTGGCTCCAAGGCTGAGATCACCGGATTGACTGCCATGCTAAAAGAACTGTTAAGACACATTGCACCACTCTCACCACTGCAAGCAGATATTAGACCCCAATTTCTTACTACTGCTTCAGTTTCTCATACGATGTTCTCTCCCAGGATGACCCAGGAATCTATCATTTGTCACAACTGTGGAAAGGATGGTCATATGGAAAGAGAATGCTGGTCTCAGAAGGACTTAGAAAGAGTAGTAAACAGACTCCAAGGGGAGCTCCGAAAAGCAAATCAATGGCCAAGGGGTGTCCAAAATGACCGCAGTAAAGCTTCGAGAAATCCTAACTCAAATTTCTTTGTGGCTAAATCGTCTTTCCAGGCCACTGCTACTGCCTCTCCAGACTGGTCCAAAATAGTAGGCCCTTCAAAGGAGACTATGGTGACTGTGAATGGTATTCATACTCGAGTTGTGCTTGACAGTGGGTTGCAAGTGACCATTGTATTCCAGGATTGGTATGACAAACACTTATCTGGTGTGCCTTTGCAATCCCTGGAAGGCCTACAAGTGTGGGGCCTGAGCGACAAGTCTTATCCCTACCTAGGGTATGTCAGCCTCTGGTTGTCTTATCCTGCAACTGTAACTGGTGTAGAGGAGTGAGTAGACACATTGGCCCTAGTGTGTCCCCATCGGACTGTATGATGGGGTCCCCCTGTTAATTGGGACAAACGCCCATATATTTGGGAGACTGGTGCAACTGTGTCATGAGAAACAAGGGCGATTGACTGGGAGGGCCCTGAGGATTCCAGCTCTGATCAAGAGGGCCTATGATATGCAACAGAAACTCAAGGAAGTAGACCAGGATGAACCGGTGGGGATCGTGTGGAAGAAGGATCCTGAGTCAATGGTACTGGCCCCTAACACCCAGTGTACCATTCAAAGGGAGGTCCGCCTCTGGAAAGATGTCAAGAACAAAATACTGATGGTGGATGTGCCAGGCGATGGAAAATTGCCAGAAGGATTATTGGTCAAGCCCAGCATCTTGCCTGCTCATGCCCATGCCTGTGCATGATGAGTGATGGTCTAGATTCACAATGTGTCAGATTGAGAGATCCGAGTGAACAGAGGGTGCACCCTAGCTACAGTACACTGCACAGATGCTGCAGTATTGCCCAGCAACAAGCACCCTGGTGAGAAGGAAAGGGTGACCCCAGACTTGTTTGACTTTGGTGATTCCCCATTGCCAGCTGAATGGAAGGCTAGAATTAGCAAAAGACTTGCCCAGAGAGACCAAGTGTTTTCGTTGAAGGAATGGGATGTGGGATGTGACCAGGGTGTGGAGCATCACATACGCCTGCATGATGAATGGCCGTTTGGTGAGAGACCCTGATGCCTAGCCCCAGCAGACATAGATGATGTGAGAAGACACCTGCAGGAAATGCTTGCTGCTGGTGTGATGCAAGAATCCAGGAGCACATATGCCTCTCCCATTGTGGTTGTGCATAATAAGAATGAGTCTGTGAGGATGTGTGTTGATTTTCGAACCCATAACCGGTGGACCATCCCAGATCAATACACTATGCCTCTTATACAAGATGCCCTGGATTGCTTGAATGGGAGCAAATGGTTCTCAGTGTTGGATCTTCACAGCAAATACTACCAGATCCCGATGGCCCCGGAAGATCGTGAGAAAACTGCCTTCATCTGTCCATTGGGGTTCTATGAGTTTCTGAGGATACCACAGGGGATATCGGGTGCCCCGGCCACCTTTTAGTGACTGATGGAATGTACAGTGGGAGATGGAATGCCTGGTGTACTTGGATGATGTCATTGTGTTTTGGAACACCTTAGAGGAGCATGAGAACCGACTGTTTAAAGTCCTAGACTGACTGGAAGACTTCGGCTTCAAGCTGTCCATTGACAAGTGCCAGTTTGTCCAAACCTCCGTGAAGTATGTGGGGCACATAGTGTCTACAAAAGAGATAGAGACTGATCCCAGTAAGGCTGAAGCACTGACTACTTGGCCCCAGCCCCATAATCTGAAAGAACTACAGTGTTTCCTGGGGTTCTATGGCTACTACAGCAGGTTCATAAAAGACTATTCCAAGATGATTCACCAACTCCCGAACCTTACCCAGGGTTATCCTCCTACCAATCGTAAATACAAACAAGCATTTGTCAATGCTGAATGTTTGCTTGCTGGCATTGGCATTGGTAGTGTAGAAGTTACAGAGCTGTATAATAGGAATGGCAGTGAAGTATTGAACTGAAGCCAACCCCACCACCACCCTGCAAGGTGACAGGCATTGGGGTGTGCCTTTGGGTCATCAGGCATAATGACCATGCCATTTCATCACACCTACCCTGCAGACACTGACAAGTGTCACGGTGTGCCTTGGGGTCTTTGGCCCTTATGCGCACCACATTCCATCAGGAAATACAGTGAGATGGGTGCGGTATAGGAGAATGGGGTTAACTTTGAGGCCAAAAGAGTCCAAGGCATACCTCAATGCCTTTAACTGGCTGCAGGGTGTGGAATGGTATGCGCATTACAGGCAAGAATCCCAAGTCACATCCCTGATGCCTGTCATTCTCTACAGGGTGGGGCGTTATGGTTGAAAACCCTAACACCGCAGGCATTCATTGGTATTTTCACTGCAAATTTTCAACATGGTTTTTTTGTGACCCCCACCTCATGAACAGTGGCAATATCAGTTTGTTAGCCGAAAGCTGCTTATGCACAGCGACTACGGCATTTAGCACCACAGGTGCAAAAATACATTCCGAACAGGATGTGAAAAATGATAGCTGTACTGTTCATGGGGAGGTGTAAAAAATGGCAATGTTGCAAATCTGTAATAAAAATATTAAAAAAACTGGTGAAGTCACAAGCGTGCATAGAAACTGTGCAATGTACACCCATAATGTAATTAGTTTGGGGATTTTTTACAGCAGATTGTCAACACAGGCATTTTGGGACCTCCGATCACGAACAGTGTCACTGTGATTTTCTTTATCTGTCTCGAACAATGATTTCCCACAGCGACCACGCATCTCTGTGCTGAAAGTGTGAAAACACAGTTCGGCCATGTTGTGAAAAAAGACAGATGTACTGTTCATAAGGAAGTGTGGAAAAATGCCACTGGTGAAAATCTGGACTGAAAATATTACAGTCATGAACTTACAAAGGTGCGTGGAAACTGTGCAATGCTCACTCGTAACAGTCATTTTATGGACTTTTCTCACCAAAATTTTCAACATAGCCATTTTAAGACCTCTGCTCATGAACAGTGTAACTGTGATTTTCCTAATCTGTCCCAAACATTGCTTTCGCATACCAACTGCACCATTGTGCGCTACATGTGCGGAAACGCATTTTGGGCAACATGTGAAAAATGGCAGCTGCACTGTTCATAAGGAAGTGTAATAAAATGGCAATGTTGAAAATCTGGAGTGAAAATATTGAAATTCGCAACCACGGCATGCGAGGGAACTGTGCAATGCACGTCAGAGAACAGTCATTTTTAGGATTTTTTCACCAAATTTTAACATAGCCATTTTAAGACCTCTGCTCATGAACAGTGTCACTGTGATTTTCTTAATGTGTCCCATACATTGATTTTGCACACCTACTCGCGCCATTGGTGCTACATGGCGGAAACACATTTTGGGCAACATGTGAAAAATGACAGCTGTACTGCTCATAAGAAAGTGTAATAAAATGGCAATGTTGAAAATCTGGATTGAAAATAAAAATTCAGCAACCCTCGAAAGTAGGAACCGCGCAACGACGCCAGAAAACAGTCATTTTTGGGAATTTTTTCACCAAATTTTCAACATAGCCATTTTAAGACCTCTGCTCATGAACAGTATCACTGTGATTTTCTTAATGTGTCCCATACATTGATTTTGTGCACCAACTGCACCATTGTGCACTATACGGGCAGAAACACGTTTTGGGCAAGATGTGAAAGATGACAGCTCTACTGCTCATAAGGAGGTGTGGTAAAATGGCAGTGCTGAAAATCTGGAATGAAAATATTGAAAATTCGCAAACTTATGAGCATGCATAGGAACTGTGCAACGCACGCTTGTAAAACAGTCATTTTTAGGAATTTTTCCACCAAATTTTCAACATAGGCTTTTTGAGATCCCACCTTATGAACAGTGGCAGTGTTGTTTCATTACTTGGTCCCGGAAGGTGATTTTGCGCAGTGACTGCGAAATCACCCTTCAGGCCTGAGTAGCGCCATGACAGTGAAAGCATTCACGAGAAGGGTCCCAAAAACCCTATGTTGAAAATTTGGTGCAAAAATTCCAAAAAATGCCTGAGATATGCAGCAAAGTTGAAAAAACCCTATCTGTCCCATTATACAGCTTACCGGCATTTCCTCAGTTTGAAGTCAACTTTGAAGAGTGCAGACGTGTTCCCGGTCCACCAAAGATCGTCGCGTCGGAGTCCGGAGGTAAGTATGGGGTGGGGGGGTGTGAGGCTGGGTGTGCAGTGGTTGTCGCGGGTGGGCTGGGTGAACGACGAGGGAACGTTTTCTTGTTTACAGGTTGTTGGTTTTTTTAACAGGAAGATGATGCGGGACGTTTGCCATGGTGGGGTGGGCTCCCAGCGTGGCAGCTAGAAGGCTGTTTGGGGGGCTGGAGCCGACGGGGATTGAGTACCCCTGTTGGCCATACAAACTTGTGCCACACTGGGGTGGGCTCCCAGCGTGGCAGCTGTAAGGCTGTTTGAGGGGGGCTGGAGCCGACGGGAGATTGGGCACCCCCGTCGCCCATTCGGATGTGTTGCCACGCTGGGGTGGGCACCCAGCGTGGCATCTGGAACTCTGTTTGGGGGAAGGAAGCGCAGCACAGCTGATGGGGGATTGGGCACCCCATTGATTATACAGTGTGTGTGTGGGGGGGCAAGCACACAGTATGCGTGCGCATGTGTGTAAGGGGGGAGCATGCATGAGCAGGCAATATCGCTGATCACTGAAGCTTAGCTCCCTCTTTCAACTGTATGCCTCTGCATTTTCAACTGCTGTCATAGACAGCTCCAGCAGTGATTGGAGAACTGCGACTGTGCCTGCAAACGCACTGACTGAATTGGAAGACGCTGACACACATCTGAAAAACTCAGATGATGGCACTATATTTCTTGCACATGCATGCAAGCAAACATAAAAAGGGGTCATTAAAGAACCAGAAAAAGTATACTTCTGCCCAGGTGAATTCTTTGGGCCCCGCTGGATGCCTAACTGTGAAGCAACCTTCCATGAGATCATATACCAGCTCACCCATCCTCGCCTATGCTGACCCCACCAAACCCTATGTGCTGTATACAGACAGTAGTCTGCATGGTCTAGGAGTGGTGCTGTATCAAGACCATGAGGATGGCCTGAGACCAGTAGCTTTCGCCAGGAGGAGCTTGACCCCATCCAAACGAAACTACCCTGTGCATAAGTTGGAGTTCCTTGCACTAAAATGGGCCATTGTTGACCAGTTTCATGAATACCTCTATGGGGCAAAGATATTGGTGAAGACTGACAATAGCCTGTTGACCTATGTACAGACTTCAGCTAAGTTAGACGCCATTGGGTACTAGTGGCTTTCTGCATTATCAACCTATGATTATGCTGTCCAATACAGACCGGGCCTGAACCATATTGATGTTGAAGCCCTATCACGAAGGCCCACTTCCAAGAGTGATTGGGTCAGGCTGTCTGAACCTGACTTTCAAGCATTGTGCCAAAAGTTTGATAGAGATGAACAGATGTCTGCGGACACAGTGAACTGTTTAGTAGATTGCTTGGGCCCTTCTGACACTTGCATACCAGCTGCTTATTGCCACTTCTCTGCTCTAGATATTAGTGCACTACCTCAATTTGACAATGACAGCATTCAGTAGGCTCAATCCCAAGATCCTATGATTCAGCCAGCCCTTGATACCCTGCGTGCGGGGAAAGATGTGTCTAAGTTACGTTCCACTGACTTGGGAACTGCTTTATTGTTTAAAGAAGGCCCCAGATTGAAGCTGCTCAATCAGTTGTTGTATAGAGAGGCAGTAGACTGTAGTGGCAAAGTAGACAAGCAAATATTGGTCCTGCCAATGACCTTTAAAGATTTGGTACTGAGGTCCCTCCACAATTACATGGGGCACCTCGGTATTGACAGAACCCTTGACCTGGTATGATGTCGCTTCTACTGGCCCAAAATGGGGGCCGATGTTGAGCACCATGTAAAGACTTGTAGTCTCTGCCTGCAAAGAAAAGCCCTGCCTCAGAGGGCTGCCCCCCTTGTTAATATTACTACCAGCACTCCCATGTAGCTAGTCTGCATTGACATCTTGTGTTTAGAACCTGATCAGTGGAACATTGGCAATGTGTTAGTGGTTACGGATCATTTCACATGATATGTACATGCTTTTCCCACCAAAGATCAAAATGAATCTACCGTGGCCAAGGTGCTAGTGGAAAATTTCTTCATCCACTATAGTGCCCACCAGCGGATCCACTCTGACCAGGACAGAGTCTTTGAGAGTCGACTAATCAAAGAAATGCTCTCTCTATGGGGGGGGCACAAAAGTCAAGAACCACCCCCTATCACATGCAGGGAGACCCTTAACCAGAACATTTTAACCTCACCCTTCTAGACATGCTGGGCACCCTCCACCCAAAAGACAAGCATAAATGGAGCCAGCAGATTAGCACCTTGGTACATGCATACAATTGCATGAAAAATGATGCTACTGGGTTCTCCCCCTACAGTCTCATGTTTGGGAGAGAGGCCCGGCTGCCAGTTGATGTCTGTTTTGGGGTCTCTCCAGATGGAGTCCGAGCCGAAAACTACTTGCAATATGTACAAAAACTGAAAGCTCAATTGAACCATGCCTATCAACTGACTCAGACAATGGCCGCTGAGAGAAATCTAGCCAACAAAGAGAGGCGTGATAAAAAAGTAAAGGCTCAAGAGCTTCGACCTGGAGACCGTGTGTTGTTCCACAATTTGGGACTGCATGGTAAACACAAAATTACTGATCAGTGGCACCATCTTCCTCATGTAGTAGCTGGAAAGTTGGATGATTTACCTGTGTACAAGGTGTGCCCAGAGAACAACTCCAAATCTGTCAAGACCGTGCACCGTAACCACTTGCTACCTATCGGCCAAGTTATGATTGAGGCTGAACCCCCAGAAATTGAGCCCCCTGGGCTGGTGACTCGTGCTGCTACAAGAAAGAGACAGAGTCAGCCTACTCCAGTGGTCACAGATTTAAGGTTTCCTCTGCAGCAGGCCCAGAATGATAGTGACTGTCAGTCCACTTCTGACGAAAGTGAGTGCGACTATGCCTATTACGCCTCTTATGAACTGAGTTAGCTGTTTTGAGGAAATCCTATGACTAATTGCGGGGATGAAATTGGGCCTTCTGCAAGGCAAACAAATTTTATTTTTCTGGCACCCGATCCCAGAGGCTCTGGGCGCCGTACAAGAACATAGGAGTTTAATTTAATATACAAAATTACAAAATATATCCTCATACAAACCCATAACTATTTAAAAACCCTCTTAATTTTAAAAAGGACTGCTAACACTATTATCAAACAGAGTCTGAGAAGGCCTGATTAAACAAATAAAACTTCACGCGGGTCTTAAAAACCTCCACCAACAGGGCCTCCCTCACCAAAGGTGGGAACGAATTCCACAAGACCGGACCGGCGACACTAAGAGCTCGATCGCCGGTGGTTTTCAGTCTTGTCCTGGGAATCGTCAGACGGCCCCTCGATGAGGACCGGAGGGGACAAACTGAGACAGCAGGTGTAAGAAGGTCAGCCAGGAAACAAGGGCCCAGTCCATGTAGGGCCTTATAGGTGAGTAAACCCACTTTGAAAAGCACCCTCCATCAAACTGGCAGCCAGTGCAGTTCACGCAGCACCGGGGTGATGTGACAGTATTTCAACTGACCTGTCAACAACCTGGCAGCTGCATTCTGCACTAGCTGCAGTCAACGGAGGGTGCCACCAGAGACCCAGAAGTAGAGTGCATTACAGTAGTCTAATCTAGATGTGACAAACGCATGTACCAAGGTGGGGAGGTCCAGGGGCGGAATCAGGTGCCTAATCCTGGCAATGTTTCTCAAATGAAACAAACTTCCCTTGACAACTGCAGACACCTGATAATCCATTGTCAAACCACTGCCAAATATCATGCCAAGATTACGCACCTTGGTGGAAACCTTCAATGGGACAGACCCTAGAACAAGTCCAGAGTCTGCCCCAGGGGGCAACCCCCACACACCTCCTGTTTGACTCCACCACCAGTACCTCCATCTTATCAAGGTTCAGTCACAACCAGCTGGAGGCCAATCTGTCATTTATCTCTGCCAGACAGTTGTTTAATACATCCACCGCATCAGATGTTCCAGGGGCAAAGGATATGTACAGCTGGGTACTATCGGCATAACAATGAAACCTCAAGCTGTACTTCTTGATGATCTCTCCCAGGGGTAGCATATACATGGCGAACAACATCAGTGACAAAACCAAACCCTGAGGTACCCCAGAAGACAAAAGGCTAAAAGATGAGGAAAAATTCCCCATCACCACCCTCTGTCTTGTGTTTCATCAAAAAGGACTCAAACCAGTGAATGACAGTGCCGGTGAGTCCACAGAAGTCCCTCAGGTGGTCAAGTAACACCCGATGGTCCACGGTGTCAAAAGCTGAGGAGAGATCGAGTAGGATGAGAAGTGTCCCTTCCCCTTGATCTCTCGCCCTGAGGAAATCATTGTGCACCCGAACTAATGTGGTTTCTGTTGAATGTCCTGCACGAAAACCCGACTGGAGCGACTCATAGATATCAAATGCCATGAGGTGATCACCAACTGACACGCCACAATCTTGTCCACAACCTTTCCTAAAAATGGAAGGTTGGAGACCGGTCGATAATTCACCCTGATGTCAGGGTCCAGTGACGACTTCTTCAGGAGAGGTCTCACCAGCGCCTCCTTCAAAGCATCTGGGACAATCCCCTCTGACAAGGAACACCAGACAATCAAGGGAAATACCAGGCCAACAGCATCGATACATCCCACTAAGAAATGTGTCGGTGTCTGGTCCAGTTCACAATATGTGTGCTTCATTTTCGAGAGCACCTCAATGACATCAGCCACCTCCACTGGTTTAAACTTCTCCCAACCGGGCGGAGTGCTTTGTTGACAATCCAGGTGACCAGTGCTGGCCATAGTACAGGCCACTGGCCAAACTCCTTGCCTGATGGTGGACACCCTGTCTGAGAAAAACCGAGCAAACTCATTGCACAAGGCTTCAGAAACTGCTATTTTCAGCTGAAGACAGGCAGGATGTAATAACCTGTCCACAGTCCGAAAAAGCATCGCTGGTCGGTTTCTCCCAGCAGCAATCTCCCTGGACAGGAATACTGCCTTCTTACAGTTGGTTGCCCCTAGTACCATGAGTATACTTTCAGGGCATTGTCCGCCTACCAAGCCGGACCCCCCGCCAGTAGCGCTCCAACCTCCGACCCTTGATCTTCAATGCCTTGAGCTTCCCGTCAAACCATGGGTACCGCAAGTGAGAAGATCTGGGTTGTACACAGACCGGTGCAAGGCAGTCGAGTGTCTCAGTCACTGCCCTATTATAGGCATCTACTGCCTCACCCACACTTCCCCCGCATGCACTGTCCACACTAGATAGGTTTGCCACCGCCAAAAAACCCTCTGGGGTCAAACCCCTCAATGGGCAGTAGCTCACCAACTCTGCAGGGGAGGGACCTCGGAGGGTGTCCTGAGCAGGAACTGCACCGTGCAATGATCAGACCAAACAACCCGATCAGTCTTGAGAGTCTCAGTCTCAAGCCCCAGTGAGAAGACCACGTCCCACATGTGTTGGTGAGTCACAGTAGTAACTGCTTGTGACAGGCCCAGTGATGTCATCAACTGAAGGAAGTGATAACTCAACCCGGATGACTCATTGTCGGCCCAAACATTGAAGTCCCCCAGAACTAAACATTTGGAGGAGTCCAATGTCTCTCCGGCCACAAAGTCACCCACTTCCTGCAAGAACTCTCCAACTGCCCCAGGAAGACGGTATATCAAGAGAATTCTGCAGCCTGCGCCCGGACCCCCACGAATGGTCACACATTCAAATGAACCCTGTGTTCCCACTGGGTGCACGGTGAAGCCTAGCACAGCTCTAAAACAGATAGCCACACCTCCGCCCCTGCATTCCACTCTGGGGCAGTGCACAACGAAATAACCTGGGGGGACGGTGGCCTCTAACACTGGCCCAGCATCGTCCCTCAACCAGGTTTCTGTAATGCAAGCCAGGTCGACAGATGAAATAAGATCCACAATAATTGAAGTCTTATTATTGATTGACCTGGCATTGCATAGTACCACCCTTAGGGGATTGGTGGACAGTGCAGCGCCTCTAGCTACCTGACCACTTGATCACATGGGAACCCTAGGGATAGGAATTAATTCCGTCTGGCATCTCTCCAAACCCCGTCTCATCCCAGGGCACCTTCTGCACACAACTACCTCTATTCTATTCCCCTCATCCATGTATGGAGCTCCCTGCCATCTTCTGTCCACCCTTCTCCTTTCAATTCCCATCTCCCGGCATCGGCGAGCTGTAGTAAAGGGCCGCAGATCATAAAACTGGGACACCCCATACACTATTCTAGCCTGCCCCACTTTACACACCCCTTGACACATATTTATCTGTCCTAACACAAGAAGAAAAAAACCTTTTGGACTGTCTAACCACCCCAGCTTCGTCCTTGGAGCCAATGGTCCCTGAATGTGAAGTGGCAAACCTTATGTCTGAGGATGTGGACTCACTGTGTTTTGTAGAACTGTGTGAATTGCCTGAAGAAGGGGCCGATGGTTTGAGTCTCTCTGGTGACACACCAGAACCTGAGGAACAGTATGAGAGTATTGACAGTCCCCTTTCAGCACCTCAAGGTTTGATTGTGCCTGGACCTTCACAAAATGAGCCAAGTGTTGTGGAATCAGAGTATACAGAACAAGGGGCTGACAGTGCTCTCAGCTTGGACATTCCCCTTCATGCACAGACACCCCTGACAAGTGGCTAAAGCTCCAAGACCATTGCTGAAAGTACAGAGACTGTGATTGTTCACCCTAGAAAGACTGGCCGAGCTGTCAAGTCAGTGGTGCCCTTCAGTTATGTTTCCCCCAGGAGGCCAGTGGATTTACCTTTCAATGTAGTCCACAAAGGTGTTTATGTGTCTCAGAGCTCACTGCCCAAACTGAGCTTGACCTTCTTCTGCCCTCACACCATGGTGCCCCTGCCCCATCCAGACTCAAGTTAGCTGATAGGGAAGGGTCCCCTCTTGCATTGTTTAGAGTACAAGAAGTTATTACATGATAAGGTATAATAATGTTCAATTTACCTGTGTGAAATATGCATAATGTATTGTCAGAATGGAAATATTTTAGTGGAGTACACTGAAATGTATAGTAAAGTGACAAGTTATGCCAATTGATGAATCAGATAGTACTTGTATAGCATGCTAATGGCATAAATGTCTTGTATATGTTGCATTTTCAATGTTATGATGGTACAGACTTGATGCAGACACTAAGTTTTCCCAGGCAGGAAAGGGTGTAACCCCCCTTCAAATGGGGGTTCCCAAAAAGTCTTCCATGAGCTTGCCTAAATGCTTACTGCCAGGCTGGTGTCCTGCATTTAGCAGTTAATCGTTATGCCAGAGAGTGCCTGTGTAGCCTCTATGTACTGTCGCTTTAAGAGCTGCCTAGATTGCAGTAATAATTAATCTGGGAGGGGGCTGAGTGTTGTCATGCTTGAGTCCCGCCCGGGCTGCCAGGTAATCGCTCCATTTCTGCCATCGCTAATTGCACAGAAGGATCCCTGTTAATAGATGTAACTGTTTGCTGATCATTTATTACAGTAGTAATAATAATCTAGTTTGTCTAACCTGCCTTCTTTGCAGCAAGGACTGTTTTGTTTATCCCCACCATTTTGGCCTGGAACTGCCGAATTGGACCAATTAGTCTGGTGGGACCTAAATGGAGTCGGACTACATGAGCTGTCTGAAGTCAAAATCTGTAGGAACTGTAGTTTTGGGCTTTTGGTGCCTTTTTACACCTGAAGGGGGAGCCTTTCTTGTGACTGACAAACAGATCAGCCAACTGAATCTTTTGGATTTGAGGGAAATCCCCAAGCTGCCTTCTGTTTCAGTCAGTTCTGAGCTGGGAAGTGAAATGAGAACAGCTCAAGTGATTTGGGCAGCAGTTCTGTGTAGTTTTGCATGAGAGAACTGTGAAAGGGCTGAGTTTTAGCCTGCATGTCTGCCTGCTGCCCCCGAGAGGAAGAGAAGAGAATTATCTTGGACTAAATACAACTTTGTGAGAATGAAGTAAGCCACTGAATTTTTACCAGGTTCATACCTGAAGAAGACAGAAGATTTTGCTGAATGCGATTGGCCTGTCAGGATTTCCAGCTGCTTTTGAATCCCTGGTTTGTGCAGAGACTTTATGTTCATGACTGGAGAGTGGTTTGCCTGGTACAGTAGAATTTCCTTACATGTAAATGTGCTGCATATTGAAAGTGGGTTGTGATTTGGTCCCCCACTGTGTGAACTGTGTTCTGCTTACTGGAAGCTGTATCCAGCCTAAAACGAACTGTATCCGAATTTGTCTCCATTTGGCCTGGGCCTTGCCACACTGGCCTAGCCAGACTACCCGCTGCACAGAGAAAGCCATCGACGAGAAACCTGCCTGGGGATCAGCCCCCTGCTCCACGCTTGAACAGGAACGACGCTGCGGCGATTCTTGTGGGCCCTGCTTCTCCTGGCACTCCAGATTAACCACCTGCTGTCTCAATTTTCGTCCAGCCTGTGTCCAGTCTTGGGTATCGTGAGTAATCATCAGAGTAGCTCCCTGCAACAACAGCCTAATCTAAAAGTGTGTCATCTGATTGTCTTGTTGTTTTCTTGTCACAAACTGAGCCCTCCGGCTCCGGATTACAAATAGTGTGTGTTGTGCATGTTGTTTTCTTCCATTACAGGGCCCCAACCAGCTGCAATGTTCCTGGTTAGCCCACCATTCTCCATCTGGGTACCCAGAGTGTGTGACTGAAGAGCATGCATAACTGTTTGATTGATACAGCCTTTAAGCAAATTAACCTGATTATGCACCTCCCTTGTTCAAGTCCCTTAAATAAATCAGATCTAACTCTTTTTCGCATTTACCCTGACTGTGGTTCCAGTTTGTGCAAGAGTACTGTACTGCTGTTATTTGCTGTGTATAACCTTGTTTTACAGGGGGTCCCCAGGGCCAGGCCAGAGGAAAGCTCTGGTGGTAAGTGCCAATAGTGTGGGTAATTGTGTGGTGTATCAAGGGTATTGTGAAAGTGATTATTGTGTATTGTTCTGGCCACTAGTGAGGAAAGAGGGGGGCTACAGTGTCCGGGAGGGCTGTGCCCAGGTTAGCTTGACCACTACCAACCCTGACCTCTGGGTGGAGGCACCCGTTTCAGAACTCAGACCCCTTAACCTGCTACTAGCCAAGCAGGCAGGGGTAGTAGCCCCTTGGGATAGTGCCACCTAGGGGTTACAGCATGAAGATGAATGTCTGGGCTACAAGTTCAGCTGGCTGGCTAGTATCTTATTTTAATTAAAGGTGGGTTTTAGTGAATTACAAAACAAATTATGAAAATTAGTCCATTAAGACATTGTAACAACCTCCTCCAATTGGTAGAGGGAAGGGTTGTTACTAGTCAGTGCTCAGCAGAGAGATCGGGTGCCTGTGCATTGCCCTCTGAGAGATAATGGGCATGGAAGGGGCATTGGAAATAGGGTGACAGGGTCCAAGGGTTAGGCAGCACAGGAATGGGGGCAGGAACATCATGTCCCAGGTGCCCTCACGGTGTGGATGCCCTCTGGGTATGGCTAAGGAATTGGTGCAGTGTCCTATGTCCAAGTGCTAGCTGGGGAAGCAACTCAGGCACTCCAACTTTTGTGGCCGAGTGTTAGGGGTACTGATATGATCCCAGAGAGGTGGGCACACAATGTGATTTGCCAGGAGGTTGGTTCAGATTATGTGCCAGGGGTGCACAGTTCCTGTTTCCAGCTCTCACATTAACATGCATGTACTTTATCATCCTTGCTGCCAGAGGATGGTATGGAGTTGGACACCTTATTTGGTGAGGACATTACATGGTATAGTGCTTCTACAGGCCTGGTGTGGGCCAAGAAAGACCTTAGGCACTGTAGACATTCATCAACCCAGGACTGGAGGTGGGATTCAAACATGCTGTAGCTCTGTGTTTTTGGAACAATTCCAGAGATCCCAGGGAGGGTGAACAAATCCCAAGGGGGGGGTACCCCCTCAGGGAATGCCACCTAACGGCTTTTGGGCCTGATAAGGATTCCCCTAAAGATGGATTGGGGCACCATGGAGCAAGGGGGCAACATCAGTTACTATGCAGTATGTCATCGCAGGAGTTGGAGAACGGAATGGAATGAAGACTGAAGCTGTACACAGGGTAAAGGTAGGATAGTATCTCAAGAATGTGAGAAGTGTCCCCAAAAGGTAAGATGGGCTCTTATGGGTGAAAGCCAAGTTATCCTGGGGGGCAGACTATGAGGTGCCACTGCAATTGGAGCTTTGGCTTATGTGGGCCCTGGCAGGTGTGTGAGAGAATCAGGGGTTACAGGGCACTGAGGTACAGTGATGGAATATCAGTCAAGTGGGTACAGTGTGCAAAAGAAATATTCCCTGAATTTGTGGGAGCTCTTTTGGTGTACTGGTTCAAGCCTAGCAATAAGAAACATTTTTACCCAAAGGTTCAAAAAACTTGCCACTGAATAAGGTATAAAAACAGATAGTGTAACAAAACAGTCTACTTATAATGGTATGAGTACTATGACTATTGCTGCTAAATGATTATCCTAGACTGGAAAAATAATTCAAGAAAATCTATAATGTCCAGGTAGAGATGTGACTCCAAAGAGGGATGCTTTAGTAAATCTCTTCAGCTGGATCAAAGAGGAAAGTTTTTTTTTTTTTTTTATGAATACTGTACAATGTATATATTGCTCCTTGAAAGTTTAATAAAGATCAGTCTAATATGTCTTCGGGCATCCACACCAGACAGTGAGGTTAATATCCCCAATTACCTCCTCTTCAGAGCAGATAGAAAGACTAGGGGGGGAGGAGCAGCCATTTATGTTAAAAACAAATTGACAGTATCTATATTAGATGCTGCTTCCATTGCAGGTGGCTTTGAATGCCTGTCTCTCAGGGTCGAACCGTCCCAATCTGTGGCAGTCCGCATAGTAGGTTGCTATAGACCCCCAGCAGCAGGACCGCAGCTCCTGGCTCATCTTTCTTCACAAATGGACATGACACCTCTGGAAACAATTACATTAGGTGACCTTAACTATGACTGGATATCGAACGGATTGCTACCCCTAAAACAATTCTGCGACTCCCACGGGTTCACCCAAATGATTACAGAACCAATGCGCATCAACAAGAAAAATCCAATGAAAAGCACACTTCTGGATGTCCTTCTTGTCAACAAACCACACTACTTTTCTCATCCTGGTATCCTTCCAGCAGATGTTAGCGACCACTGTCTCATAGCTGGCATAAGAACCATCTTGAACCCACTATCTACATCAAAGTTTTCTACTAAAAGATCCAGACGGAACTTTGACCCTCTGGCCTACATACAAGAACTAAAAAACTCCTTGCTCTGGCAGACTTTCTACCTGGCTAAATCAATGGGTGATGCCTATAATGTTCTCCATGAAATCATAGCCAGTGCCTAAACAACCATGCTCCTCTAGTTAAAGCACGAATAAAAACAGAACCTGCCGTGGGTTTTCACCAGATCTGAAGAATGCTTTACTCAAAAGAGACCAGCTATGGAAAAAGGCCCGGAAATCACAGGCCGATGCAGACTGGTTTCTCATTAGGACTGCTAGAAATGTCTGCATGAAAATGGTCAGAGAGGACAAGGCCAATTATTATCAAAACAAATTACTATCTGCATCCAACAGCCCAACCAAATTCTGGTCCACCATAAAGGAACTGTCTGGACACTCCCCAGGTAGTGCACTACCCTACAAAATCACCATCGACAATGTCACTATCAGTGATAAATCTGAAATTCTTCAAGCCTTCAACAACCACTTCGCCACTGCAGGCATGGCATTCAATAATGCACCAGTAAGTAGTCTCCGTCCACAGCTCACCGCCCAGCCTCCAGACCAAAGTAACAAAGATACGATCTTCTCCTTTTCCCTAACCACCATAAAAGAAGTTGAAGACCTTATGCTATGGCTAGATACCAGAAAAAGTGCAGGAGCCGACTCCTTCGACCCATACTTTCTGAAAATAGCATACCACATACTTGCCCCACCTATATCACACTTTTTCAACCTGTCCCTAGCCCAGGGCTCTATCTCCTCTGAATGGAAAACCGCTCATGTTATCCCCCATTTAAAGCAAGGAACCCATGCCACCTGAACAATTATAGGCCAATCTCTCTTCTACCTATACTCTCAAAAATGCTGGAAAAAGTCGTGGATTTACAGCTGAGCTCATTTCTAGACAACTCTACATTGCTTAACCCCATGCAGTCTGGCTTTAGAGCAAAGCATAGCACTGTTACGGCGTTGGCCAAAGTTACTATTGACCTTGACAACAAAAAATTTGTTTGTGCTGTGTTTTTAGACCTCAGCAAGGCCTTCAAAACCGTTGACCACTGCCTACTTCTCTCCACCTTAAAAACCATTGGTATGGACTCAACCTCACTGGACTGGTTCCAAGATTATCTCTCTGATAGGCAGCAACAAATTAAGACCGAACGTGAGCTCTCTCCTCTCAAACCAATAAAAAGAGGAATCCCACAGGGTTCCATACTGTGCCCTCTACTGTTCGCCATCTACATTAACAACTTGGACCTAGGTATTACAGAAACCAGTATCCACTTGTTTGCCGATGATTCAGTGCTCTATCTAAGCCATGACTCCCCTGGAGCCGCATGCACAGATCTACAAACTGAATTCAATACATTGCAGTATCAGCTTCTCAGAAAAAGCTACTGCTAAATGCAAAAAAAACTAAGGCCATGCTCTTTACCCCATCTAGCACTAGGGCCTACTCTGCTGCTGCTGGCACCCTTCCTCCCATAACTACCCTTCTAGGCAAAGATCTTGAGTTTGTGCCTAAATTCAAATATCTGCGTATATGGCTGGACAACAAACTCTCCTTTGCGGAGCACACAGAAGAACTGATGAAAAAGCTTAGGCAGAGGCTTGGCTTCTTCTTCAGAATTAAACGCCTTCTGACCCGCAGATGCAAGAAGACAGCTTGTTCAATCAACTTTCCTCTCATTAATCGACTACGCCAACATTATCTATGGCCAATGTTCCGTCTCACACCTTGCAAAACTGGATGTCCTGTACCACAAAGCACTAAGATTTATAACTGGTCTCCCATCCTCCACACATCACTGCTCTTTATATGCAGCCGTAGGGTGGCCTTCCCTTCAATATAGATGGTGTAAAAATGCAGCACTCTGGACATTCCGAGCCCTTACCAGCAAACTCCCAGATTATATTGTTGCTTGCCTTCCCCTGAGCCCAATCGGTAGCTATGCACTAAGAAGCCACTCGCTAATTTCTCTGAAAATCCCCAGGATCAGTACCCACTTTGGCAGGGCTGCCATATTTGCCTACGCTCGGGAACAGGGTACAAAAATCCTTGAGACTCAGCTCTCCTGTCAGTTTTGCCCTGTTTAGGATCATTTATGACAAAACGTTCGTGGAAATCTGTAAGTGTTTCCATAGTTCCTAGCTGTCCTGCTGACGGTTCACTCCGTATCCTTACCACATCCAGCCATGGACCTAGTTCCTCCCCTTCCTATTTTAATCAAGTCCACTAGTCAGCTGCCATAGTGGCCCTCAGCACCCAAGTCACCACTTCTCCCATATTTCTCTCCTCTCACCATTTAAGCGGAACATACAGACCTCATTAGGGGTCCCTATGCAGCCCAGGACCCTCATCCAAGTATGGTAAACGGTCACTGAGGGCTGAAATGCAAAGAATTGTACCCTCTGATGGAGGCTTGACTAAGAATGACTAAACATACCACCTCAACTTCTGCATACATGGAGTCTGTATATACCACAGCAAAGTTAAATGATGCATGTATGTTCCTACAAGAACGCTTGGAATGTATATCGTGCACCTACCACTTTTCTGTAAATCTGATTGTAACTCTTTGCACATGTTGTACTTTGTAGTCTCAATCTATGTATGTATAACTGTCTTGGACAACAGCAGGTCCATCTTGTAAATGAGCTTGCTCAATGATGATCGCCTGGATAAATAAAGATTTGATTTGATTTGATTTGATGTCTGTCCAACACATGTCTGTATCCCTCTACTAGTATAGTACAGACAACTTCCCTTGGACGTTTATTCCCCTATCTACCACCCTTTCTATATAAAAAAAAATATTTCCTGATGTTCTTCTTATATCTCCTCCCTGCCAGTATCCCTAATTTTCCCCCTGGTGTCTGTGTTTCCACTCAGCGTGAACACTTCCTCACTGTCCATCTTATTAATTCCATGAAGATACTTATACACCTTTTTCATAGCCCCCCTCTCTTCTTGTCTTCAGGGTGTACATGTTATAGTCTTTCAGTCTCTTTAAGTAGCACTTCCCTTGTTGTTCGCTTGATCATTTTGGCTACCTTTCTCTGCACTGCCTCCACCCTGTCCCTGTCTTTCCTCCAGCATTGTCTCCAGAACCACATGCAGAACTTCAGGTGTGGTCTAACCTGAGGTATCTGTACAGGGGCAGGATCATCTCCCTCCCTCTACTGCTGATCCCCCTTCCTATGCATCATAGTATTCTGTTTGCCCTCTTTATTGCTGTGTTGCTCTGGGCCAATGTTTTCAAGTTGCCCGTAATTATAAGCCCTAGGTCCCTTTCCTTTTCCATTCTGTCTATCTCTATTATTCCCATTCTGCATTCTGTTCTTGAGCTCTTGGTGCCCAAGTGCATTACCTTACACTTCTTTGCATAAATGCCATACCCTAGACCAGTTTTCTAGTCTTTCTAGAATACACCTTCCCTTATGGTACTAACCCTTCCTCACTGTCCAATCTCCCTCAGATCTTTGTATCATCTGAACCTGAAATGTAGAATTTGATAGCAGATAAGGACCACTTTGGACACCTAGTCTGCCCATTTGTCCCTGTCTATACAGTCACTGACGATCCTACATGATCTCCGGCTCCCTCAACCACTCTCACTTCCCAACTAAGATTATCTTGTACCTGTTCCATGTATGCTTGAAGCTCACCACTATTTTTGCCCCCACTATCTCCACTGGAAGACTGTTCCAGGCATCCACCAGTCATTGAGTGAAGAAGTACTTCTTCATATCTCACCTAACATTTTCCACTTCCAGCTTCATAGAATGTCCTGTCATTCTCATGCACCTTATCCTCTGAAAAATATTCCCCTTCTGTGCATTATTTACCCCCATGAGGTATTCACAGATTTCTATCATGTCCCCCTTTTGACTCCCTACCCAAATGTCACATATGAAGATCTTGAAAAAAATATATATTCCCTTCAGTTTAGTACCATCATCCCTTTCAGGTCTTTTCCAGACTGCTGGACAGGAAGTATCTACTAGATCCACTTCTACTGATCATGTTGCTGTACCACACATGCTAACCTGTCCTGGACAGAGATTCCTGATATTGACGACTCCTGAATTTTTTAACACATTACCTTTGTCTGTATCTCATATATCTTCTCTTTCTAACTTCAAACTTACATTTGTTAACAATCAAAATCTACATCTCTGCATTATAGCATGCAATTTTGCATGTTAATTCCACTGTGGAGATTACACTTATACAGTTGTTAGAGTGGTCTCACATGTATTCTTAGGGTACGAGAACTGTGACCCGGAGGTGAGTGGTTCTCATACCTTAAGAAAGTAAGTGAGACCACTCTTACAACCTTAAGAGTGGTCTTCATGGTGGTATTAATATATTATTGATCGAACTTGATCAATAATATAGCAATTTAAAAAAATATATCCCAGATCATGCCTGATTCCAGTGGATATGGGCATGAAACACTCTTCACAGAATAAGAGTGTCTGACTTGCAGAGGAAAGAAGTGCTCAGATTAGTCAGGAGTCCTCCCTTGATCTTTAACATTACATGTACAGTACTTTATACTGCATGTCTCCTGGGAGTCCCTGAAAATGGGCTTTTCAGCTTAAGAACTTATCAGCTCTCAAAAATCAAATCAAAATCAATATCCATCCATCTGTAATTAATTTCCTATTAATGCCTTCCTCTTCCTCCCTGCCTTTTATTTTTTTACAGATAGTTACCCACCTGGACCTGAGTTGACAGCTCTCAGTTCTGTCCCTGTGGCCCACAACCGGTGACTTAACCTCTCTGAGAACTTACCGGAACCAAGTAATCTTCCATGGATTGCACACTATGGTGGGGCCAGGAGAGGGAGGGCTGCCCAAATACACATATCTAGATCGGGTGCCGGCATCCTTGGGCAGCAGCGTGGGTCATGCGCTTGCAGGCAAGGTTTCATTAAGCTCATTCACCTGTCTTCCTCTTCTCCACAAGTCCCTGCCCCATGCTGCAGCAGGGATGTCAGCATGGGCCATGTGGAGACACACACGTGCTGCATCAAACCAGCAGCTCCTCACTACACTCTCTCTCCAGCTGCACTTTCACCAGGCCTCTGCCTAGTGGTACTAGATGGCAGAGTGGTGAACCCTCCCCTCCCAGGGAGAGGAGATCTCTCCAGCATATACTCATTCCTCTCCCTTGGTGAACGCCTAGCAACATGAGACTGCTCCTGATCCCAGGTAACTGGCATGTGGGCAGTAGTGTTACCACCCTGCCACTGGGCCAGCTTCCTCCCTGGCTTTGATGACATATTCAGGCAGCTGCTCCTTTTCCTCCATCGTGAATACTGAGCTGGCTCAGTATTTCTACCTTTAATTTGTCTCCTTCGTCCCACCCCCTATTTCTCTTTTAGTATGACCATCCCCATTTGGATTTGCAATTCTAGCAAAAGAACACTTTGTTATGCTTATTCACTCGCGTTGCTATGCTGAACTCAGTATTCAACTTTGCTCTTCTTCCTTACTTGCTGACCCCCTGGCTCCTCGCCTCTTATCATTTTCTGTTTTTTTCCCCCTTTAAACTTAAGGAAGAACTCAGCACTCACTCTGAACAGAAAATGTTCAGTGATGAAAACTTTATTGTGGTAAGGTAGCTCAAAGCACCCTACTTCCCCACTGCTTCAGCCCGATAAGAGCCTTCCTCAGAGGGTGGGTCTGAGGAGGTACATGACAGACTTCATATTTAAATGATATATTTAAAGACAAACTCACCCTTAAGTGTTAGTAGTGCAATAACAAAAATCTACATTACAAAAGGCAATCTTTAACTGATGCACTTGAATTTATAGTATGTATCACAATTAAGGTTAATCTTAATCACCATACAGCAGTACAATGTCATTGTTCATACATTTTTTTTTTTTGTATTATTTCTTTTCTCCCCTACTTGCATCCATGCCAGCCTCTCCTTCCGGCGAGCTAATGTTTCTACCAACCCGTCCTGTCCCCCAAGCCTCTACTCTCAAATGACAGCCATCTCCCCGGGTAACCTGGCGTATCCCTTCACCGGAAGGGTCCCCCTCCTCCAAGGGGGAAAACACCAGCCAGGCGGGCACAGACCAGCACATCTTCTTGGCCCAGGGAGACACTGCTGAGGTGGAAGACTACGGAGGTATTGATGGGCTCAGAGAGCTGGGAAGCCATCATCTGGCGTGACATGGAGTGTTGTTTCACACTTTTCTATGTACATCCCTCCTTCGTGGTCATGTAGTGCTCCTGGTCTCCACCAGAGGCCGCGGCTGACCAACAACTCCTCAACTCACCCCTGGGAGAGTAGAGCAGTCCCTACAGATGCTCAATCCTCTCCCGCCCCTTCCAGCCTGTGACCAGAGTCCATTCGAACCGGGTCACGGCGTGGATCAAGTAAGGTGCCCGAGCCTCAACCTTCTACGCCACCAGGCCTATGTTCATACATTCTAATAATTATAAGTTTTACATTTTACAAAGTGAGGGGTATATATTTGTTTCATTTTCTCTCCCCTTTCTTCACTTTATATACTTAATTCACTGTGCATTTAATAGTTAACAAGTGTAAAGGACCCCTACTGCTATGGCTAAAATTTACTGTGTTACTAATTTACACCAAAATATATTAAATATTTTTAGACACTCGATAGCCTAAGTTTCAGGGTTCATTTGCTACATCCTGAGAGGACGAGAGTGTGGGGGGGGGGGGGTTGTTGAAAGAAACAAATAAGGACTTTATCACCTTAACATTCAATCTAGCGCTTTTGTGTAACGCCCCCCACATTTGGGGTCTTACCTTAAATATGCCCTTAGACATTCTCCTGCTGACTCCCAGCGTCCACCCATTATCTGCAGCATTCTGCCATTTCCCTGGTGTTCCCCTGTGCTAGTGAGCCCTGCGAGGCTCACAAATCCCTCTGTGAGTGGTCGGCATGTTTCAGGCCACCGCTCACACATTCAAAGAGGCACACTGCACATCTGACCACCTTGCAGTCCCCCCAAAAAATGCAGTTGTGTGCCTTCTCCATGTCTTCTGGTGCTGGGCAAAGTTAAATAGGCACTGGGGACACAAAAAAGCCAGGAGAAATATTTTTAAAAATAAATATATCAGCAACAACTATAAGCACTGCCTCCAGGGTATCAGACAGCTAAGGGGGTGAAGGTTAGGGCAAGGGATGCCCCCATTAATATTCATAAGCTTGCAGTGTGTTCCTAACGGCAGTGTGTAAAGGGAGCAGTGACTCCCTGAGGGTGCATCTCATTCTACTAAAAGTGGACTCCTTCAAGAGAAGACTGTTGGGACTACAGAACAGTGGGGACATTATTAAATAAACAATAAATTTCTGGCTGCACCAGAACTTAATGTGTGGGGATAGTAAACTGGACTGCTTTGGAAACTGTATGCAGTCTCCATTTTAGCAGCCCATAACCAATTGGAAGCCAATATTTAACAAGAGGGATCTTGGGATGATGCCAGAGACTTATGGGGGAATAACTGGGATGAGTTCTAGGTGCCAAAACATGAGTCAGTTAAGATCTGAGAACTGTTTAAGACAGCTTTGACAGCCAATGGGATTGTTGGAACTGAGCCCCATATAAAAAGGGGTAACAGCTCCATTTTCAGATTTGGAGAGAGAGCCTAAGAGCTTAGTGTGTGTGCCTCTGGGGAGCTTGCCAGCTCTCAGGAGTTAGGTCTGCTAGGCCTAGACTTTTCCAGTTGTTTGTCCATGGGTTTAAGTGTTCAGTGGCCCACATTTAGGACTGTAGCAGCAGGGGATCTGAACAGCATTCAAGCCAAAGCACTCTCAGGATCAGCCTGCAAAGCTAGTTGGAAGGACCAGCAGCGGACAGTGTTTTACATATAAATGTGCTTAGGTTTGCAAGGTGTTTGCGTGACCAAGTAGTTCAAAATGTTTCAGCTTGCAGGTTGTCAGCCAGTGTTAAGTGGCTCCAGCAGCCTGAAGACCAACATTTTCGATGAGCACCACGAAGGAATTCACCTCTTGCTTCATCAAGCCATCTGCAACAGGTCTTATTTAGTCAGATCATCACTTGGTCTGCGTAGTGTGAGTACAAGCAGGGTAACTCCCTGGAAAAAAGCTGCAATTATTGTTTGTCATCTAATTGTTTGTTTGGGTTGTTACAATGGACTGAACCATCCAGCTCCAGATTACAAATTCTGGGTTAAAGTGCATGTGATTGTTTTCCTTCCTAAGGGTCCCAACAGCAGCTGCAATGCCAGCTTACCTTGGGCAACACTTCAAGCTAACCTATTCCAACTGGATACCCAGAGTGGTGACTATAACAGAGGTACTCTTAGTGCATGCATGCAAAACCTGAATAAATCAGATCTAATTAATCAACTGCTAGATTCACTACCCCACCCCTGTGCAACTCCCCCAAATAAATCCAATTTTGTTCTTTCTTCATTTATCCTGGCTACAGTGTACCTTTGTGAAGGGGATATTTCATTGTTGTTGAACTGTCTTACTGTTGATCTCACTTTGCAAGAGGTCTCCAGGGTGTTCGAAGCTGATCAAACCTGGTGGTAAATGCACCCAGTGTGGGTTCAGCACTGTGTTCATATGACCTATGTGAATGTTTATTTGCTTATCTGTTTAGGCCACTAGAAGGGTTGGTGGGGGTGTTGTAGTGTCCCAGAGGACTATACCCACAGCAGTTATGTTACCCCAAGGCCATTCCCCCAGGTGAAGGCACCCCTTCACAGAACTCAGGCCCTTCGACCTGTGCTTAGTCACGCAGGCAGGGGAAGTAGCCCTTGGGATAGTGCTACCTTGGGGTTGCAGCTTAGTGTCACTGCTGGGATTAGTGCCCCCTAGTGGGCAAAACCGAGGATTACAACCAGAAATTTAATGGGTACCCCTGAAGCCATGGCTGTGAATCAGATGGTGCACGGGGCATGAAATTGACCCCTAAAATGCCTTGCTGCTACTTGTTATACTCTTGGGCATTTGCAGAGATGCTATAGAAGGGGCCCTTTCAAAAACTGAATGCCTGTGAGAGGCTGTGGTGGTATTCTGACAAACTGAACTGACTGCCCAAACTCTAAGTGGTGTATAGCAGCCCTGTGGAGAGTTTTAAGGTGCCAAAAACTATTGCCATTGATGGGTCCCCAGCTGCTTGGAGGGTGATTACTAAGGATAGAGAGGTCCCCTCAGGGAATGAACTCCCACCCTTATCTGAAACCTTTGAGGAAAAGATTGTGAAATTGCTACTGGAGGAGGGTCAAACAGTCGAGGACTTTAAAAAGTCGTTTATGCTGCCTGGGGATGCTCCTTCTCCAAGCTCCCGCCAGCTCCAGTACTTGTTCCTTCATCAGCTCCTGTGCCTGCACCAGTGCTGACACCCACACCTGTGCCTGCAGTTAGTAATGACTCTTATCACAAGCTTAAGATGTTTTCTTGTGTCATCCCTACTCCTAATGGGGAAGTCGACCTGGAGGCCTGGATGGACTCCACTACCACTATGATACAAGACTGGCAATTCTCAGAGGCTGAAAAAAGAGCATACATGGTGGAAAGCCTCTAGGGGCCCGTCCTATGTGCTGTTCATTCCCTGAGGTCCTCTAAACCTGATGCCAAGGCCCAAGAGCATTTAGTCACCCTTGAAAATGTGTTTGGGGCACCACGAGTGTCAAGGCTTTGAAGTGCAAACTTAAAGATGTTAAAAAACAGCCAGGGGAATTGTTATCAACTTACATGGATCAGTTACAGGAACTCCTACAAACCATTTTTCGGAAAGGAGGCTGGGCCTCTAGTGCATTGGACCAGATAAGACTGGATCATATACTTTGCCCTGCCTGGCAGTCCAGCTGGGTGTTGCTCAAATTGCAACTGCACCAAAGGCGATCTGGTCCCTTGCCTTTCCAGATGTTGATGAAGGAGGCACGTGAAGCTGAGGAGGAGGAAGGCTCTTGGAAACCCTACATGGCCATAGCTGCAGCAATCCCTACTCCTGGCCAGGGGTCCATTGTTGACAGCCCAGAGGTTCCAGAGTCATGTGAAGGAATCCGAGAACTAAATGCTGGTGCTAGCCCCAGGGAGCCCAGTGAGAAGGGGACTGCTAAGGATGCTCCACCATGGGACAAACTGCTGAGGGAATTCGGAGAAATTAAAGCCGGTCTCTTTATGAAGGCTGCTCTTGCAGGTACAGGCCCTGATCCTTCTCAGAGTGCATCTGTTATGGGGTGGAGGTGCATGCTCTGGTGTCCTCTGCCAGTAGCAGCTCAAAAACTGAAACAAATTAACTGACTGTGGCAATAAAATAATTATTGAGATGGCTCCAATAATCCTCAATGCCGCAGGTGGATGTCAAACTAAGATTTTCTGTAGTTAGTGTTCCAGCTCCAGCACCAAATGTGTACTGCTCTTAATCGCCTACTTGTGAATGGAGACCAGTTCCTAATGTGATGTTTCAGCCATGTCAGACCCCCAAAAAAGCCTGTTTTGTCATAATTGTGGGAAGGATGGGCATATGAAGAAAGAATGCTGGTCCCATAGGATCTAGATAAAGCTGTATACCGATTTCAAGGGGCGCTCTGGAAAGAGACAATGGCCAAGGGGTGCCGGAAACTATTGCAGTGGTGGTTCAGGAAATCCTAACTCAAACTTTTTTGTGGCTAAATCTTCTGTCCAGCTCCTACTACAATCCCTCCAGACTGGTCTAACTTGGTGGGTCCTTCCATGGATACTACAGTGCACATAGACGGGATTCCAGCTCAAGCAGTGTTAGACAGTGGGTCCCAAGTCACAATAATCTTCCAAGACTGGTATAAGCAACATTTATTTGATCGTCCATTGTAACCTCTTGATAGACTGCATGTGTGGGGATTAAGCAAAACGTTGTATCCTTATCTTGGCTATTTAAAGGTGTGGTTTTCTTGTTCCTCTTCTGTGGCTGCTGTGGAAGATGCTGTGGAGATGCTAGGTCTGGTCTGCCCTTCCGCCAGACTTTATGATGGTATCCCTATACTGATTGGCATCAATGCACACATGTTTGGGTGCCTGGCTGAGCTACATGAAGAAAAGCAGAAAAGAAAGACAGGAAAAGCCTTGCAAGTTCACACCCTGGCCCGAAAGACGTACAAGAGGCACCTGCACCCCGAGCAAAGTGACCAGGATGAGCCTGTGGAGATGGTTTGGAAAAAGGATCCTGCAGTTATTACGCTAGTTCCAAATTCAGAATGCAGTATCAGTGGTGAAGAGTGGTTATGAAGAGATGTGACTGACAAAATGTTGATGCTGGACACTCTGGATGAAGGAAAGTTACCTGAAGGGCTGCTGACTAAACCAAGTGTGCTTCCAGCCTGGGCTCATGCTTACACCTGTCAAGTGGTACTACGAGTACGAAATGTTACAGACCAACACATCATGGTATCTAGAGGGTGCACCCTAGTTAAAGTCTATTGTGCCAACACTGCTGTGCTTCTATCCAAGTGCAAAACTGAAAAGGAATGTGTGGTATCACCTGACATGTTTGATTTTGGAGAGTCACCTATTCAAAACATCTGGAAAGCCAGGATCAGTAATGAGCTGGCTCAAAGAAACGAGGTATTCTCCCTCAAGGAATGGTATGTTAGTTGTGTCATAGATGCTGAACACCACATTCACTCACATGATGAGTGACCCTTCACAGAGAGGTCTAGATATCAGTGTGGCTCAGTTGGTAACACATCCGCCCCTGGAAGGTCATGGGTTCTTGTCCTACACTGGGATTTGGCTTGCACCTAAAACACTGGCACCTGAGTGCAGTAGTAGGGTGTGCTGTACTGCTGGGGTGTGCCGTCCTTCAGATAAGACATTAAACCGAGGTCCCTTCTACCCATCCAGGAGTTGTCCTGGTGGGTGTCCAGGTGCAGTAAAAGAACCCAGAGCACTCTACGCAAAGAGTTGGGGACATTTCTGGTGTCCTGACCAACATTCCCCTTCCCATAAACCAGTTCAGGCAATCGTCCAGGCTGTGTGTAGGTGCTGATGTGTGATATTGCTGCCACTACACATTAAGTCAATTCACTACTGGTGTAGCATTGCTTGTAAAGCACTTTGGGATACACTTATATGAGAAGAGCTATATACTGTAAATGTTGATTCTTCTTCTTCTTCTTCTGCTAGACACCTAGCTCCTGCCAACATTGATGATGTCAGATGTCACCTACAAGAGATGTTAGCGGCTGGCATCATACAAGAGTCCCACAGCCCATACGTCTTACCAATTGATGTGATATAGAAAAAGAATGACTCTGTCCATCTGTGTGTTGATTACCGGCCCCTCAACCAAAGAACCATACCCAATCAGTATACAATGCCATGCATACAGGATGCACTGGACTGTCTAAATGGGAATAAATGGTTTTCTGTCCTTCACTTCTGAAGCGGATTCTATCAAATCCCCATGGCTCCTGAGGACAAGGAAAAAATGACATTCGTTCATCCCTTGGGTTTCTATGAGTTCCTTCCCATGGCCCAAGGCATATCAGGTGCACCAGCAACATTTCAGTGGTTGATGGAGCATGCACTGGGAGATATAAATCTGTTGGAATGTCTCGTCTACCTTGATGACATCATAATCTTTGGAAAAACTCTCAAAGAGCATGAGGCTCGCTTATTCAAAGTATTGGACTGACTTGAAGAGGTCGGTCTTAAATTATCCATTGACAAATGCCAATTTTTCCAGTGTTCAGTCAAATATGTGGGCCACATTGTGTCATCAGACAGCATACAGACTAACCCCAGTAAAGTGGAAGCATTAACCAGCTGGCCAAAGCCCAAAACTTTAAAAGAACTTCAAAGGTTTCTTGGGTTCTGCGGCTCTTATCGCTGATTTGTCAAAGACTATACCAAAATGATCTGCCCCCTGCTAAACTTAACTCAAGGGTACCCACCTACTCTCAAAAAGTTCAAGAAAGGCTCTGACCAAGACACTCAAAAAACATATTTCAGAACCCATGAGTTATTTGGATAGAGATAGACTCTCGATTGTGACACTGCTTTCGAAGAAATAATATACAGACTGACTCATGATCCTATACTTGCTTATGCTGATCCATTCAAGCCTTATGTGTTACTTCCAGATGCCAGTTTGAGTGGTCACGGAGCAGTACTTTATCAAGAACATCTGGAAGGCCTGTGTCCTGTTGCCTTTGCTAGCAGAAGCCTGACATCTTCAGAAAAGTACTATCTGGTCCACAGGTTAGAATTTCTCGCTCTGTAGTGGGCCATAGTTGACCAGTTTCACGAATAGCTGTATGGTGCTAAAATCTTGGTCAAGACCAATAACAATCCATTAACCTACGTTCAAACAACAGCTTAACTAGATGCTATCGAACACAGATGGCTTTCCGCCCTCTCAACCTATGATTATGCAGTGGAGTATCGACCAGGCCTAAACCACGTAGATGCTGACGCTCGTTCATGAAGACCTGTTGCTGACCAACAGTGGGTTCATATCCCTGAGCAATCTGTAAAAGCGCTATGCTACAAGTTCAGCTAGGAAGAGGTCCTGTCCTCTGAAGCTGTAACCTGTTTGGCAGATTGTTTGAGACCTCTGGAAACATGCCTACCAGTTGCTTATTGTAACTTTGCAGCTTTAGACTTGAGTTCCTTACCACAGCTAACTCCAGCTGACATTTGCAAAGAACAGTACTCTGACCCAATGATCAGACCAGTAGTTGATGTTATAAGAAAAGGGGAAGATATTTCTAAGATGCGGTCCAGAGACTCCAATACTGCTTTGCTTCTTCGTAAGTTGAGCAAACTCAAGCTTCGAGAACAGTTGCTGTTTTTCTAATTGTTTAATCAGGTAAGACACACTAAGTTGAAAGCTTGTTTACAGGTGTAACCTGGGAGCAGAGGGAAGTTAAGTGACTTGCTCAGGGTCAGACAGTATGCAAGTGGGGGCTGTGGGATTCAAACCCAGGTCTCCAGATCTGCATCTCAGAGCCTTAAACCACTGCACTATACTGCCTCCCTCATTGTACTGAGAGCTTACTGACAGCCAAAGCAAGATTGTGAGAAAACAGCTAGTACTGCCAACTAAGTTCAAAAATATTGTCTTAACAGCCTTGCACAACCAAATGGAACATCTGGCTAGTGAAACGACCCTTGATCTGGCCTGTTCACATTCCTACTGGCCTAAAATGAGCCTAGACATAGGGCGTCACATTAAAATCTTCAGTAGGTGTCTTCAGGTCAAGGCTCCACTGCAAAGAGAAATCTCCCTGGTCAATATTGCCACAAGTGTGCCCACGGAGCTTGTCTGTATGGACTTTCTTAGTATTGAGCCAGATTCCAAAGGCACTGCCAATATATTGGTGGTCACAGGTCACTTTACAAGATATGCACAGACCTACCCAACCAAAGACCAAAAGGCCTCAACTGTAGCCAAAGTCCTTGTTAAAAAGTTTTTAGTATATTATGGCACCCCTACTGTATTCATTCAGATCAAGGCTGGGATTTCGAAAGCAGACTCATCAAGGAACTGTTGTCCCTATGGGGTGTAAGAAAGTCTAGAACAACCTTATCATCCACAAGGTGATCCGCAACCGGAGAGGTTTAATTGAATCCTACTTGATATGCTGGACACCCTGCAACCTAAAGATAAGCCAAAGTGGAGTCAACAAATAAGCTATCTGGTCCATCTGTTTACAAAGAATGAGGTCCTGGAGTTGTTCTTATGTGTCAGATCTTCCATTTCCTGTATCTTCCCAACTACTCCATTGCCTCAATCATGCAGTGTGACTGCTTCTCCTAAAGAATGGTCTTCACCTTGTATCGGTGACAGTGGTGCTCTGGGCTCCTGCCTCCTGTCCATCTTTTTTCACCCCCCCACACTCCTCCCTTTACCCACCCCTCCCCTCTCAGCTGACACTAGGCCTGAGCCACCATCACCGATCTCATGCCGCCTGCCCCTTCTATCTGACAATGGCGTTGCCAGCTCACTCCTCCCTACCTCTCTCCACTCATATGCTGTTCACCATCAAAACTTACTCATGCTGGCTATTGCTGTCTCTTTCTGCAAACCACTGTACATACCATGCTTAATTCAACCTTGAAATGTAATATATGTATCTATTGTTTCCTTTGTATTGTCATTCCCCTACATCCTTTGATGTGGAACCTTTGTAAATGAGCAGTCCCTGCTCAAAGGTACTTCTAATCCTAGAGTTTACTAAATAAAAAACAAAACAAAAAAAAACACCATTACCCTAGTGTGGGTGGATCCGGTGAAAGCCACCTCCTGGTTACAACTTTATGGGCAGCTGCCACCAGAACATTCCACAGGTATACCTGGTCCCTACTTTTCACTCCTGCTGGGGTCAGGCCCAGCACCAAATGTTTTAAGGTTAGTACCTCCCTGGGGGAGAAGATGCTTTCCATAGCCTTCATTACTCCTTGCCAGATTCCAGCTAGTTGTGGACACTGCCCAAAGATATGTAAGTGGCCGGCCTGCCGCTCCCCACACTCTCTCCAACAGTTTGGTTTGTGCCCCTTGTTCCATTTATTTTTCATTGCTGGGGTAATGGAAAACCTTGTTCAAACTTTCCATTTAAATTATTTCCATCTCTGGGAGTAAGTAGTTTTTGTGGGCTTGAATAAAAAATGTTTCCCACTCTTTGTCCATAAGTTGTTCACCTAACTCCCTCTCCCATTTGTTCTTAAGGGGGTGGTGTGCCCCTTTCCCAAATCTCTAAGAACCCCATAAATGGCCAGGATATGTCCTATACCTCATTGGGAATTCAATATTTCTCCCATGATAACCTGTATACCTAGTGGTCCTGGTCTATATTCATCCTGTTTCTGTAGTTTTTGAATGTGAGTCCTGGCTTGAAGGTATCTGAAGTGCTCTGTTTGCCTCAATTGAAACAGTGCTCTAAGATCAGCAAATTCCCTAATCATGTCCCCAGTCAGAAACTGCTCCAAGGTGTTCAAACCTAGTCTACCCCACCTCCTGAAGGTGAGATCCTGTCTGGCCCAAACTCCCCATCCCAAGCAAACCATCTCAGAGTCCACAGGTTCCAGGATATCTTATGCTTTGTTCATATCCTGTGCACTGCTTCTAAAGTGTTCTTAATTGAGTTCAGTGTATTTCCCTTACCTTTGTTCAGTAATTTGGGGGTGAATACTCTAGCCAACAGAGGGGCTCCCTCCATGTCCTCCCTCTCCAGTACCTTCGAGATCACCTGATATTCTGGTACTGTCCACAGAAAGGAATTATTTAGCTGTGCTGCCAGATAGTAGTCTTTTAGATTTGGAACTGTTCTTCCCCAAATGTTTTGTTGGTTTGCAGTATCAGGTTTTTTATTCTAGGTTTTTGTTAGCCCAAATGAACCTCATAATTATTCTTTGCCAGATCTTGAATTACTCAGGGTATATTTTTATGGGGAAGCACTGAAAAGGTACAAAACACTGGGTAATATATTCATCAAAATTGTTTCTATCCTGGAATGGGGGGGAGGTTAAGGAGCTCTCATTTTTTGATGTCCTGCTTAATTTGCCCAATAAGAGGGTCAAAGTAGTTGGTGAAAAGATGATTAAGATTTTTGGGGATATATGTCCCCAAATATTTTATTTTGGGGGTGTGCCATCTTAAGGGGAGCAGTTTGTTTATTTTGGTGGAGGGAGTGTAAAAAAACGTAATATTTCTGTTTTTTTTTTTGTTTAAGACATAGCTTGATAGTTGTCCAAATTTGTTTAGGAGATCCCAAATCCTTGGTAAGGTCTCCTCTGGATTAATTATGTAAAGCAGCACATCGTCTGCTTACAAGGAGAACTTTTGGTCTGTCTCCCCTGCCCTAAATCCCCTAGTGCCCTGATCTTCCCTAATTGCCTGCTCCAGGGGTTCAATGTATTATAGCGAATAACAGTGGTGATAAGGGGCAGACCTGTTTGGTTCCCCTTCCCAGTATAAACCTTTGTGATATCCCTCCATTTACTCTAACATATGCCTGTGGAGCAGCATACAGAGCTTTGAGTGCTGCCAAGAAATTATCTTGGAATCCCATCCTCTGCAGAACTGCAAACAAAAAATTCCAGTTGACCCTGTCAAATGCCTTCTCTGCAATTAATCTGAGGAGGCAAGCAGGGGTTCGATGTCTGTTTATGAGGTTGACTATATTTAATGTCCTCCTGACCCCCTCTTGGGCTTGTCTCCCCTCAGTGAAACCTGTTTGGTCCGGCTGTATAATTTGAGTTAGCAAAGGGTTAACTCTTGCTGCCAGTATGGCCATGAAGATTTTATAGTCTACATTCAGAAGAGATATTGGCCTTTATGAACTACATTATTTTGGATCTTTCCCTTCCTTAGATATTATTGTTATGGTGGTATAGTTGCATGATGAGGGGACAGGCTCTCCCTCTAACCAAATCAGGTTAAAAACATTTCTGAGCACTAGTGCTGTTTCCAGGGCAAACGTTTTATAGAACTCCCTGCAGTATCCATCTGGTCCTGGGCATTTACCGGGCTTTAATGCTTTTACTGTAGCCTGAATCTCAGTCAGGGAGAAAGGGGCCATCAGTATCTGGGTATGAGTTTTGTCTAGCCTGGGTAACCCCAGATCTCTCAGGAATTTAGTTGTATGTGCCATTGGTATCCCCACTTCTGCCTTATAAAGGGTTTTGTAGTATGAAACAAATGAGTCAGCTATTTGTTTCCATTTCTGCCTAAGCGTTCCCAAACTCGGATCCTTAATCCTGATTATCGTGGCCTTGGCTATCCTTTGTCTAAGGCAGTATGCTAGCTGTTTTGCTGCTCTGGCTCCCCCCCTCATAATAAGCCTGCTTTAAGTAGTGTGGGGCTCTTTCTGTTTCCATATTATTTAATTTCTGAATTTTGTTTTTGAGTGCCTCAATTTCTACATCCTGTTCTTCACTCCATAGTTGCTTCTGCTGTGTTTCTTGGGATCTCAGTTGTTCCATAAAGTTTTGCATCTGCTTATACCTTTGTTTTCTTTTTGTTTTTTTGCAGGAGGCCAAAGAAATCAGCTTCCCTCTGACCATGGTTTTTATTGCATCCCATAAGATCTGAGGGGTGGTGCCCAGTCCTTCATTAAATTCTAAGGTGTGCTTAATCATTTGTCTTATCTCCTCTTTTACTGCCACCTCCCTTAGCAGGCCTGTGTTAAGTCACCAGTGAGTGGGCTTCTCAGAAAGCTGCAAGTCTAGTTCCAGGAAGATGGGCTGATGGTCAGATAGAGTGGCTGTTCCCACCCACATGGAGAGGAATAGAGGGATGTCCCTGCTATATGTAAGGAACCTGTCTAATCTTGAGTATGCCATATATCTAGGCGAGTAGTAAGTATATTCTTTTGCTTTGGGGTATTTCTCCCTCCATATAGCAACTAGGCCACAGTCACCTATAAGTCTAACAAATTGTGTTCCAACCCCTTGTTCCTGGGTGGGGATCTCTGAAGTGGAGTCTCTCCCCTTGTAACAAGAGATAAAGAAGTTTGTCCCTTTTTTCAGCCTAACCTCATTTTGGTCTAAAATATAAAGGCCCAGATATTCAAAAGGGTTGCGCCATGCGCAATAGGGTTGCGCATGCGCAAGTCCAAAACTGCGCCATTTTGCGATATTCAGAAGGAGGCAGTTGCGCCCCCGAAAACATGCTGAGCAACAGCGCAATGAAAATGAAGGCATGCGCAACCGAAGGGGGTGGATCCATGCATAAAGACCGTAATGCGATATTCACCCAGTTGATTAGTTGTGCAGAAATTCTGAGAGATATCAGTTTATTGATTAATTTTGTGTGAGATACACGATCAAAAGCTTTGCTGAAATCTAAGAGAATAACATCCACGGGGATTCTTACATCCAATTTGTTGTGAACTTGATTGTAAAAAGCAATTAAATTAGTAGTTGTTGAATATCCCTGTTTGAAACCATATTGTGTGGTGTCTTGAAGGTCTAAGTGTGATAGTTCATCTTCCATTAGAATTTTAATTATTTTTTCTAATATTTTACATGACACAGAAGTCAGGCTTATGGGTCTGTAATTTTCTGCATCTGATCTATTTCCCCTTTTTAAAGATTGGTGTTACATATGCAGTCAACCAGTCAGTGGGAATTGATGATTCATTTAGAGACTTGTTAAAGATAATAGCCAGTGGTATAGATATTGTATCAGTGGTTTCTACCAAAAATCTGGGACTAATCATATCTGGTCTGGGACTTCCAATTTTATTTAAAGTTTTCAAAGCCAATTTAATTTGGTTAATAGTTATCAAATGATTATGATTGTTTGGTTGTTTGGTTATTATAGACTGAACTGTATCTGTATGTGAGAAAATGGAACAAAAATATTTGTTTAGATGATCAGCAGTAATTTTGTCAGATATTGTTGGTGTATTATTGATTATTAATGGTCCAATTTGTATTGTATTACCTTTGTTTTTGCTTAAATATGAATATAGTGATTTATGGTCATTTCGTGTGTGTGTGCTATTCTGAATTCTAGATTTCGTTTTGATTTTTCAATTGCAGATTTAAGCTTTTTTACAGAATCCCTATATAGTATTAAATTTTCCTTATTATTTGGGGTTTTTTTAGTCTAGAAAAACATCTTTCTTTATGCTTAATTAGTTTCCTAATGTTATTATTTAACCATTTGGGAATGTATCCTTTTGGGTTAGTAATACTAGAAAGAAACAAGATTTGTGGGGAGACCTGGCTGGATTATTTGGATCAGGAATGAGTATATGAAATAGGACTAATGTGTACCATTTACAACCCAAACTTTTGTATTATTCCCTAACATAACGTATATATTAGTGACAAGGTGTTGCACCCTATTACCAACCTGGAGGATAAGAGTTATAATGTGACATTTGATACCCCACACCAGGCATATGATATTAACAAGTATGCACCATCATTTGGAGCTGTGATACCTCTCCTGTCTCTTAACATACAGTCAATTTTAAATCGAAAAGATACTCATTTGATACAAATCCAAAATACTGCCCATAAGGCACAAGCAGTTGTAAATAAATTGCTCAGTGAGAGTGATAGTGAGCACTTGATTTATAGCTATGTAGGGGGACCCTTAGGAGTCCTGTCTTTTAAAGCTTTGCTTGTGTTGCAAGTGGTTTTAGTGTTCTTGGTAATTATAGGCCTGTGTCGCTTAAGACTTACTATTCGTAAAGTATGTAGTGAGATGTACATGCTCTGAGGAGCTGCATTGTTGCACAAATAATAATTAGGCAATATAGGGCCAAGGGGAGCTTATAACAATGGATAAAGAAGTTTGTCCCTATATTTCAGCCTAACCTCATTTTGGTCTAAAATATAATGTGTTTGTGTAACAAATGTTGACCTATATAATTGGATGATATAAAACTTGTGAAGCCACAAGACAAACGAAGCCACAAGTTGCAATATTAAAGTGCCTTTTGACATTTGTGCTGACCATGTGAGTTATAGCAAACAGTTGTCTTATGTGTCTGCAAGACAGAAACACAGGATAGAGTCCAAATTACCCTTCTGACTATCTCTAGTGTTTGTTATTATCAGGACAGGCCAAAATGCTTGCATGCATATTCTTAAGTCCAAACCTATTTCTTTCTCCTGGACCTTGGTAATTGGTAGTGACAACTGTTACTAGCCAAATATAATAATAAAATGTACACTATCTATACTTGTGCTGACCAAGGATGAGCTCATACATACATATACCAAAGGAGTATTGGCTTGTAAGTTGATGTTTGTGCTTGTTTTGAACCAATCATAGAAAACCATAGGAAATGATAATGCTGTCTTGCACTATATAAGCAAGCCAGCACACACTGTTATTTTGAAGAATGTACCACTTGTAATCTCTCGCTGTGATTATTGTTATAATCATTAAATTCTTCCGCTTTCAGTCTTGTGTGCGTTCATCTCCTTTCTAAGTATCTGTAATTGATAATTTACTAACTGTGATTTTTTTCACAATGCTACAATTGGTGCCTTAAAGACTCAGATCACTGGTGCTGCATGTGAGGAGTTCGCCTAACTGCGGGTCGGTTAGTCTGCGAGCCCCAATAAGAAGGTGACGACACTCAGAGACGAGGTGCTGCTGGCTTAAAGCAAGAGACGAAGGTACACACAGACAGCCACAACCACTTGACAATCAGGTGATGTATGCTTTGTATGCTTCTCAAATTGTTTAAATATACAGTAATGCTTAACTCTGTAGGAACTCATGGGGCAGAGAAGGTAAGTGTAGGTGCTGGGACTTGCAAGCCAGACCTCACAAGGGAGCCGTAAGACGTAGCCAAACGAACCAGGGCACCAGTGCACGGGTAAGTCCGGCTGTGGAGGCTAGGCAGGCAAGAAAAAAATAAGAAGAATGAGTATGGAAACAATAATAGGCCGTTTTTTAGGAAAACACCTAAAGGGCGGAAGCATACGAACCAGGGTCTGATGATCAACAGGCACAATTGTATTTTACTCAGCGAGTGTCCCTTCATAATGAGGGAGTAAAAAATGAAAAGAAAATCTTTGCAAATGCATTGCAAGGGCTGTATAATCAAACTGTTGTGTGTCACCAAAATAAAGAAGTAGCTCAGTTGAGGGATGAAAGGGATCAAAGTGCTAAGTTGCAACAACAACTAGAAGAATTAACATCAAAGAATAAAGACAGTGTCCTAACAGATAAACATCAAGAGTTAGAACAACAGTGTGTTGACTTTAGAACACAGCTAATAAAAGCACAATGGGATCTGTGTCTGTTAAACAGGGATCATGCCCTCCTACAGATTAAGTTAGACCAACAGTCACAAGAACATGCTAGTGAGACTAGATGCCTGTACACTGAACTCCAGGATGCTGCAAGCAAGATCCAGGAGTTACAGGAAAAACCAAGATGAGTTAGATGAGCTCCTTACTGGAAAAAGGGGTGGGACAGTAACCATTCAAATGGCACCTGTAAGCACACGGGAAATGACTGCAGCTGGGGGAGCCATGTCAGCAGCAACCCGACATCAATAAGAGCAGTATCTACTAGTGTTAGATTCCAAATGGCTCAAACATAGATTTAAAAGGGAATATGCCAAAAAAACTGGGCATACGGAAGAAGCTGAGAGGTATAGGAAACAAGAATTCTGGGTACATGTTGATTGGTGTAAAAAAGTGTCAAACAAAGCTGGTTGAAAATTAAAATACTACACTTGATGTTTATAGTCATAAAGACACAAGGCATCATTATCATCGGCTTGGTGGCAGCCATAAGACTTTCTGCACATTAATGTGGAACAGACTAATGTCAAGTGTGAGTATGAACAGTCTATTACACTGTTAATCAGCTGGAACTGGGACCTTGTTGATACAAACACCTACACGACACAGGCATGGAAAGCCACCTAGACTAAAAACAACCGTAATTTCACATCTACAAATTGGTGTGTGGACATACTTAACAGCTGGTCCAGCTGTGCATCAGAGCTCAAGACTGGATCACAGCAAAGCTTCATGGATTGGAAGCAGAAAAATGGGTCTCTTGTTATAAACAGAGCCACACCAAAGGACAATGGTGTTTATGTGTTATCTCTGTCCTACTGTCTTTGGGGTAATAATAGTGTTTGTAACTATGCTGATGTAAACAACTCATTACGTTTTGCAGTCTCAGATGCCATATACTTAACTGTAACACCAGCTGAATGCCCAAATGTGACAACAGGGCCAGAGAGTGGACTTACATCAACACCTATTGATCAAATGCTGGTAAATAATGTAAAGTACAGTAGAGTGCATATAAACTTACATTTCTCTGGCTGGAATATAAATGATAACAGTAGTTGTGCAGACACTGGTGTGTCAAAGTTTTATGCCACTATGTTAATTGACATGTTGAGCATCTTCCATGCTAAAACAGGGAGTATGATGGCCCCTCTTATTAGTAAAGAAAGGGTTACTTGGTATTACTTGGTTAAATGAGATACAAGGAGGCATGATGCCCATCGAGAGTATCTCCCACAATTACTGTGGATCATTGTTTGCCATTGGTGTTCAACCATATATCTACTTTGAGTTTAAAGTTCTCAAAGTTAGTGATATTAACAAGATCATTGGGTAGCTTATTCCATATTCTGGGGACTCTGGTTGTAAATAAGTGCAGTCTTTTGTTGGTATTCACTTTTGTGACAATTAGTTGTTTATTGTGTAATCTGGGAACTAGTTTTCTTTTGGTGTAATTTAATTCACAGAGTTGCATCATGTTAGGTTGTTTCAAGATTTTGTAGAGAAGTAAGAGATCTCCCCTTAGTCGTCTGGTTTCTAATGAGTAGAGGTTTAATTTTTCAATTCTAGTAGCGTATGATAGGTGTGCCAGATGAGGTATCATTCTAGTTGCTCTTCTTTGGATGCTTTCGATAGTAGCAATGTCTTTTTTGAGATATGGGCACCAAAATGGTGACCCATAGTCAGTATGTGGTCTCACATAGGTCCTGTACAGTGGAATAATACAGTTTTCAAGTTTCGTTACAAATGTATGGTTTATTCTTTTGAGTAGCCCATTTGAGTTTTTTGCTAGTTGGTTACAGTGGTCGCTTGAGGATAGTTTGCTATTAATATTTACTCCAAGATCTCTTTAACATTTTGTTGTTTTTAAAATTATGTTATTTAGTTTATAAGTGTGATGTGGATTATTTTTGCCAAAATGGAGTACAGCACATTTGTTATTGTTAAATGCCATACCATTTAGTATTGCCCATTTTTCAATTAGGTGTAAATCTGTACACAGTTGGTTTATATTATCTGGAGTATCAACCCTTCCTCCCAATTTGATGTCATCATCAAATTTTGATAGGTGGGTATTTGAGCTAACCTGCATATCGGATATAAAGATATTAAACAGGACAGGTCAGAGCACGGAACCCTGCGGCACCCGACTAGTCACCCCACCCCTGTCAGACAATATTCTGTTAATTCTGACTTGTTGGGTTTTATCTGTTAACCAGTCTTTCATCCAGTTGATTAGTTGTGCAGAAATTCGGAGTGCTATTAGTTTATTGATTAATTTTGTGTGACATACACGATCAAAAGTTTTGCTGAAATCTAAGAGAATAACATCCATGGGGATTCTTACATCCAATTTGTTGTGAATTTGATTGTAGAAAGCAATTAAATTAGTAGTTGTTGTATATTCCTGTTTGAAACCATATTGTATGGTGTCTTGAAGGTCTAAGTGTGATAGTTCATCTTCCATTAGAATTTTAATTATTATTTCAAATATTTTACATGGCACAGAAGTCAGGCTTATGGGTCTGTAATTTTCTGCATCTGATCTATTCCCCTTTTTAAAGATTGGTGTTACATATGCAGTCAACCAGTCAGTGGGAACTGATGATTCATTTAGAGACTTGTTAAAGATAATAGCCAGTGGTGCAGATATTGTATCAGTGGTTTCTACCAAAAATCTGGGACTAATCATATCTGGTCCGGGACTTCCAATTTTGTTTAAAGTTTTCAAAGCCAATTTAATTTGGTTAATAGTTATCAAATGATTATGATTGTTTGGTTGTTTGGTTATTATAGACTGAACTGTATCTGTATGTGAGAAAATGGAACAGAAATATTTGTTTAGATGATCAGCAGTAATTTTGTCAGATATTGTTGGTGTATTATTGATTATTAATGGTCCAATTTGTCTTGTATTACCTTTGTTTTTGCTTAAATATGAATATAGTGATTTATGGTTGTTTTTTGTGTGCTATTCTGAATTCTAGATTTCGTTTTGATTTTTCAATTGCAGATTTAAGCTTTTTTTTACAGAATCTCTATATAGTATTAAATTTTCCCTATTATTTGGTTTTTTTTTTAGTCTAGAAAAACATCTTTTTTTATGCTTAATTAATTTCCTAATGTTATTATTTAACCATTTGGGAATGTATCCTTTTGGGTTAGTAATACTAGAAAGAAATGAGGTTTGTGGGGAGACCTGGCTGGATTATTTAGATCAGGAATGAGTATATGAAATAGGACTAATGTGTACCATTTACAACCCAAACTTTTGTATTATTCCCTAACATAACATATATATTGGTGACAAGGTGTTGCACCCTATTACCAACCTGGAGGATAAGAGTTATAATGTGACATTTGATACCCCACACCAGGCATATGATATTAACAAGTATGCACCATCATTTGGAGCTGTGATACCTCTCCTGTCTCTTAACATACAGTCAATTTTAAATCAAAAAGATACTCATTTGATACAAATCCAAAATACTGCCCATAAGGCACAAGCAGTTGTAAATAAATTGCTCAGTGAGAGTGATAGTGAGCACTTGATTTATAGCTATGCAGGGGGACCCTTAGGAGTCCTGTCTTTTAAAGCTTTGCTTGTGTTGCAAGTGGTCTTAGTGTTCTTGGTAATTATAGGCCTGTGTCGCTTAAGACTTACTATTTGTAAAGTACGTAGTGAGATGTACATGCTCCGAGGAGCTGCATTGTTGCAGAAATAATAATTAGGCAATATAGGGCCAAGGGGAGCTTGTAACAAGGGATAAAGAAGTTTGTCCCTTTTTTCAGCCTAACCTCATTTTGGTCTAAAATATAATGTGTTTGTGTAACAAATGTTGACCTATATAATTGGATGATATAAAACTTGTGAAGCCACAAGACAAACTAAGCCACAAGTTGCAATATTAAAGTGCCTTTTGACATTTGTGCTGACCATGAGTAATAGCAAACAGTTGTCTTATGTGTCTGCAAGACAGAAACACAGGATAGAGTCCAAATTACCCTTCTGACTATCTCTAGTGTTTGTTATTATCAGGACAGGCCAAAATGCTTGTATGCACATTCCTAAGTCCAAACCTATTTCTTTCTCCTGGACCTTGGTAATTGGTAGTGACAACTGTTACTAGCCATATATAATAATAAAATGTACACTATCTATACTTGTGCTGACCAAGGATGAGCTCATACATATACCAAAGGAGTAGAAGCCAGAAGGTGAAGGAAGGAAACATATTCAATTCAGTGCTTCAGAGTAACTGGTAACTGGTATTTTTCTTTTAAACTTAGATTGTAGGCTTGTAGTGACACTATACTTTCTTTCTGTGTTGTCTTTACTTATAATTGTTTTTGGGCTGTTGAAAATTTAAAAAATAGTGGTGGTGTAATTCTGTGCTGTCTTTAATTGCTGCAAATTTTATCTTGGCTTGTCTGACTGTCCTGTAGCTGGGTGAAGGGTGTTAATTGTCTGGCCTCTGACCTCAGCTACGTGATAACTGGAGGTGGGGCTTAGTCACAGTTAAAGCAGCAAACAGAAGTTCATCTTCTCAGAAGAAGCCAGAAGGTGAAGGAAGGAAACATATTCAATTCAGTGCTTCAGAGTAACTGGTAACTGGTATTTTCTTTAAACTTAGATTGTAGGCTTGTAGTGACACTATACTTTCTTTCTGTGTTGTCTTTACTTATAATTGTTTTGGGCTGTTGAAAATTTAAAAATAGTGGTGGTGTAATTCTGTGCTGTCTTTAATTGCTGCAAATTTTCGCCCCCCCACCCTTCCCCAACTCTTATTATATGCCCTGATAAATCTGATTGACAGGAGCTAAACACAGGTATAGTAAGAGGTGTGAAGTAGGAGGAGCATAAGGGAAGAAGACCACCCTCAGCACGACAAGTTTTTGACTCATTTATTTATTTATTGGTTTCTTTTTCCTTAAAAAATATATATCTGAGGATCAGTTACAGGATTTTTAGTACTGTAAATAAATAAAAAGAGAACTAAGAGAGCTCAGTAGCAGATAAGTAGTGGAATTGCAGTATAATGTGGGAGTGGTGCAATGCAGTGGCTGTGAGCAGCCATATTCAGGCAGACCTTCTGGACACTGAGGTGCTGCCCTATCTGCATGCATCTCTCGGGACTGGGGATGAGGTAGCCAGACTCAGAGCGGAAGTAAACTGGGTCAGGAGTACCATCACCCCTGTCCAGGAACCACCCAGTCCAATGCAGCTGCCTCAAAGGATGCCGAGACGAGGAGCACTTGGATGACAGTGGGCTCAGGGAGGGTTAGAGCAGTCAGGCAGAGGCACATCCCAGATCCTATTCCTCTCAAGAACTCATATGCCACACTGGCAAATGAGGACAACCAAACAGAGGTACCCAAGGAAGTGGAAGGAAAGGATGTGGAGGTTAGGCAAGGAGGTGACCTCAGTGGGGAAAGCAGTGGACCCCAGAGGAGGAGGAAGCGAATCCTGGTGGGTGACTCCATCATAAGAGGGATCCAGCTAGGAACACAGGAGGGGGAGGACAGGGAGGTGAGGTGCCTACCGGGTGCCACGGCATGGAGGGATGGAAGGAAGATACTGGGGATCACTGGGAAGGCAAGACAGGAGGGTGAGCTGGATGTCATTATCCACCTAGGTACTAATGACTTGCAAATGGGGAGCAAAGGAAGTTCAGGAAGAGTTTAGGAAACTGGGGAGGGGTCTCAAGCAAGTAGCTACTTCTGTCACTAGAAGTACTACCTGTGAGAGCAAGGGAGAGCATAGGAGTGCATGCACCGGAACTTTAACTCATGGTTGAAGAACTGGTGCTGTGAGGAAGGGTTTGGATTCATTGGTGACTGGGGACCCGTCTGGAGGATGGAGGTTTGTTCAAGCCTGACGGCCTGCATCCATCCTGGAGGGGAATCCAAGCACTCAATGATAAGTTTAAATGCTACATTGACAAGCATTTAAACTAGCAAAGGGGGGTGGCAGGCCAGCAAGGATGATACCTACTTGCTCACCCCCCACAGCTAGTAATGGAACCAGTGAACCAGAGGTGGCTATCTCTGCAAAGCAGTGTGCAAAAGATGGAGATTAGTGTCCAAAAGGTGGATAAGCAGAATAGGGCAAAATTCAGCAGAAGGGCAGACAGCAAGGAGAACCAGGGATAAATGACAACCAAGGAAGGGGCTGGAGTAGAACAGTGAAGCAGTCTAGGGAGGTCAAATCATGGAAAGCCATGTGTGCAAATGCCAGGAGCCTTAGCAACAAGATGGAAGATCTGGAGGCTGTCATGGTACAGTCAGACCTGGACATTGTGGCCATCACTGAAACCTGGTGTAATGATAACCATGACTGGGAGATGGTCATACCTGGCTACAACATATTCCAGAAGAGACAGAGCAGGCAGGAAGGGAGGAGGTGGCACTGTATGTGAAAAATGACCAAGAGGGCCACACAGATCCAGGAGGAACAAAATGGGGAGAGATACTGTGGGTTAAGCTGGAAAGAAAAATGGGGCCAGCCATCCACTGAGTGTGGTCTATAGACCACCAGCCCAGGAGGAAGAAACAGATAGGGAGCTGATGCTAGCCATCCAAGGATGGCAGACAAGGTGAGGTAGTACTGGTTGGAGACTTCAATATACCAGGCGTGGACTGGAGCATCCCAGCAGCAGCATCAACTAGGAGCAGATTTATCCTGGACTCCTTCAGGGTGCCTTCTCAGCAACTGGTCATGGAACCAACTCGGCAGAAGGTAATACTTGACCTGATGCTCACAAACAGGGACAGTGTGATGGGGGTAACAGTGGGGAGCACCTGGGTAACAGTGACCACCAGTCATTGTGGTTTGAAATCACAGAAAGAGCAGAACCAAATCACACAAAAACACGATCCTGGATTTTAGGGGCAGACTTTGGGAAAATGGGGAGATACTTGAAAGAGGCATTAAGGAATGGGACAGGAATCAGGATTGAGGAACAGTGGGCAGTATTTAAAATGGGGATTATAAGAACAACAGAATTATGCATTAAGCAGGTTAGCAAGAGGAAAAGAAAGAGGAGACCATTATGGTTTTCCAAAGAGGTAGCAAAGAAAGTGAAAGCCAAAAAGATTGCATTCAGGCAATACAAAAGACACAGGCAGAAGGGGATAGGAGAAGTACCAGGAGAAACAAAGGGAGGCAGGAAGTCAGTAAGGAAGCCAAAGCTCAGACAGAAGAACAAATTGCAAAATCAGTGGTTAAAGGGGACAAAACCTTTTACAGGTACATAAGTGAAAAAAGAAGGACAAAGGGAGGGATAGTGAGACTGAAGGGGGAGGATGGGAGCCACGTGGAGGATGACAACAGTAAAGCTGACATATTGAACAGGTATTTCTGCTCAGTCTTTACTAAGGAAGAGGGGTAATGGTCTGAAGGGAGTACAAGGGTGAGAATGGTGCAGAAATGGACACAAGTCCCTTTACACGAGAAAGGGTCCTGAAGGAACTGGAAGTAATAAGAGCTGATAAAGCAATGGGGCAGATGGGGTGCACCCAGGGTCCTTAAAGAACTAAGAGAGGTGGTGGCTGAACCTCTGGCTATCCTGTTCAGCCAATCACTGGAAACAGGGAGGTACCCAAAGACTGGAGGACAGCAGATGTAGTCCCCTTATACAAAAGTGGGAACAAAGAGGAAGCAGGAAACTACAGACCAGTCAGCCTCACCTCGGTGAGTGGGAAAGATCATGGAAGCACTACTGAAGGAGATTGGTGGAACATCTGGTTGTCAATGGACTACAGGACCCAAGGCAGCATGGTTTCACCAGGGGAGGTCATGTCAGACCAACCTCATTGAATTTTTGACTGGGTGACTAGGGAGGTGGATCAGGAGGGCAGTGGACATGGCCTATCTGGACTTCAGCAAGGCCTTTGACACTGTGCCACATAGAAGACTATTACACAAACTGGGGAATATGGGTGTGGGCAGGACAGTAGTGTGGTGGGTAGGTAACTGGCTGGGTGGCAGGACACAGAGGGTGGTGGTAAATGGCTGTCACTCCACAGAGGGAAGAGTGACCAGTGGGGTACCACAGGGATCAGTGCTGGGACGGTCCTATTCAACATCTTCATCAGTGACATTGCACAGGATATAGAAGGCAGAATTTCACTGTTCGCTGATGACACAAAGCTCTGTAACAGAGTAGACACACCAGAGGTGTAGACAGAATGAGAAGGGACCTGCAGAAACTTGAAGAATGGTCAAGGGTTTGGCAGTTGAAATTCAATGCAAGAAGTGCAAGATAATGCATATGGGCACAAAAACCCTGGCACAATATATCAGTTGGGGGTGAGGATAGCATGCACCAAGCAGGAAAGGGATCTTGGGGTTGTCATCTCTGATGACCTCAAGGTAGGGAAACAGTGTGACAAGGCAGCAGGTAAAGCAAATAGGATGCTGGGATGTATAGGCAGGGGCATCACCAGCAGGAAAAGGAGGTCATAATTCCACTATACAAGACACTAGTGAGGCCCCACCTGGAGTACAGTGTACAGTTCTGGAGACCATACCTCACGTAAGGACATAGACAGGGTAGAGAAGGTTCAGAGGAGGGCAACAAAGATGGTGCATGGGTTGCATCACAAGTCCTATGAAGACAGGTTGAAGGAACTGAACATGTACTCCCTGGAGGAAAGGAGGGAGAGGAATGATGAGACATACAAGTATCTTACAGGGAGGAACAGGGTGCAGGAAAACACTATTTTAAGCGAAAAAGATGTTTCAGGACTAGAGGCATGGGATGAAGTTGGAGGAGGGCGATTCAGAGGAAACATGAGAAAGAATTTCTTCACAGAACGGGTGGTGGACAAGTGGAACACCCTGCCAGAGGAAGTGGTGGGGGCTGAAACAATCACAGGATTTAAGAATGCATGGGATAGACATAAAGGAATTCTAGAGGTCAGGGGTAAGGGGAAATAGACTTCTAGGAAAACAAACTGAACTTACAAGCTCAAATGGGCAGACTAGGTGGGCCATAGGCCCTTATCTGCCGACACTGTCTATGTATCTATGTATCTATGTATTGGCTTGTAAGTTGATGTTTGTGCTTGTTTTGAACCAATCATAGAAAACCATAGGAAATGATAATGCTGTCTTCCACTATATAAGCAAGCCAGCACACACTGTTATTTTGAAGAATGTACCACTTGTAATCTCTCGCTGTGGTTATTGTTATAATCATTAAATTCTTCCACCTTCAGTCTCATCTCCGTTCGTCTCCTTTCTGAGTATCTGTAATTGATAATTTACTAACTGTAATTTTTCCACAACGCTACACCCCTAACCACCAACCCCCCCTTAGCCTTCTGAGCAACTAACTGTATTAACCTTGAAAAAAAGGAGGTCAGGGACACCGGGGGGACATATATGTTAACTGGCATTATCCTAGCCTGTTGTATTTTCCCAACCACTACTAAGTAGCAGGCCTCGGGATCTACAACAACCTCCTCCTCCTTGAAGGGAACGTTCCCCAAAAACCAAATCACCACTCTCCTTTTCCTTCCCCTCTTCAGGGAAGCCTGGTAAAAGACTAGGAGGCGCCTTGTTTTGAGCTTTATGGCTTCAGTAGGAGACGAGTGTGTTTCTTGAAGAAAGTTTATTTCACATTATGGGTCCCTGAAAAGTTTTTGGATTTGTTTTAAAGGTGTGGGTGATCCCATTAATATAGTAAGATAATATGCTTGTTGTAATTGTAGCTATTTTTATTTTGGGGGGAGAATTGAATTGCTCTTGGGGGCCTCCCAGTCTTCACCAGTCCCAACTTAATACACTTTCTCCTTCTCCTAGCTCTGTACCTTTCACTCTGTTGATTTTGTAATGTATAACTCTGTAACCTATTACTTATTTCATAAGGTATTATACCTTTCTCTTTCACATTGTAAATATGCCTTTCTTGCTTCTGTAACAAAATAAACTTTATCCAGTTTTCAAACTGGCAATAACTTTGTTGTAAACTGATTAAACAATACCAACTTTCTCCACAAGGTGGGAGTGTAATCCTTAGTAACTTAAAAACCTGATCCCCAGCTTCTATAACTCCAGCTGGAGATTCGAACATTTTAAAACCATTCCGTGTTGTGGTGAATAGGAACCCGTCAGCCCCCCCCACCACAGGGTTTTAGGAAGAACCCTTCCCTGCAAGAGACACTGTCGGGTGGGTCGTGATTGCCAAACGAAGGGACACCCCCACACACACACTATGGTGTAGTCCTTTTGGGAAAAATCCCAACATGTTAAATTCCAACTTACTTGATCAGCATGGATGGTGTCGTCCCTGCTGGGTAGTGTCCTCTATAGGACATTTAACCCAGATTGAAATGTAGGGCCTAGCCATTTTGTGGGTAATTCCCTGGGTCTCAGCCCTTCCCCACGGCAGATATCCAACGTCAGCAGCAGCATTAGTATCCACATCCTGTTGTGGTACCTTGTTGTGTATGTGCTCCCCTAGTGCCCTTTTTGTAAAATTAAGTGACGGGGGTGAAGAAGTAAACAACTTCGATATTCAGCACTTTTATCTTATTCAAAAATCTCCCCCCTCAACATTTGTGCATCCTTTTTGTAGTGTCCAGCCCCCAATATTTCCATTTACTTAACTTTGTTTTGTATTTTTATACAGCTTGTGTCTAGATCATAACATGTTGCTTCTAGCCCCCTTTACCCACCCATCTTAACCCAAACGTTCAAAATTGTGAAGTTCATCTTGGGGGCTTGTTGCCTCTTCACTCTGTTGCCTCGGCGATTCCAGCACAGCCTATAGCTATCATATATGGTTATTCTCTTGAGGGTATCCCTTAGACAGAGGTCTGCCTGACAGAGAGAGAATCCACTTCAGGTCTGTTGTAATTCTGTCCACTCCAGTTACATTATTCCGCAGACCTGCTTTAGCAACTTTAACATATAGGAAGGGGGAGACAAGCTACTGATCAAGTCTGTCCCATTTGCTCAATTTCCCTTCTCTCCCCCTCCCTCCCAAATCACCCTCTCGCCCTCCCTCAGCAGCATGTCCCTTTTTGTTTGTAGAGTACCTTCAAGAGGTTCGGGGTTACTGGGGGGTCATTTGAATTTCCTGCTCTCAGTTTATTTTAGTTTGCTCAGGTAAGCTGTTTGGATGTACTCCCAGACACAGCTACTGGCGTATTGCAGTGATCTCTTCTCTCCTCTGCTTGCAAAGTTGAGGAGCAGGTCTCTTTGGTCTGTTGAGAGACAGGGGGACCCTTTCGTGCCACAGCCCATGCTGAGCAGATCAATTCTGCAGCCTCTCCTTCACCAAATGCGAGACTGAAATTCCGATGCTCTCCAGATACTGCGATGCTGCCACCAGGTCTTCAAGATTTTGGAGCTTCCCTCTGTCTTGATCTGCAATTGCACTGGGTAAAGTATCTAGGCCTTCAAAGTTTTGGCATGCAGTTGTTTCATGATGGGCCATAGAGCCTTTCTACTTTCTTGAACCAGGTTGGTGTAGTCGTTGTCAATCTGTATTCAGTGCTCCCCAAACATAATTGCTTTTCTTCTCCAGGCGAGCCATAAAATTTCCTCTTTTGCACTGTATGATGTAAGTTTTGCAATGAAGGATCTAGGTCAGGCCCCAGGATTGGTGGGCCTCCGAACTAGTGAGTGATGAGCTCTGTCCATCGTCAGGTTAAAGTCCATGGGGAGATTTTTAGCCTCTCAGAGCACATTTTGTATGAAGGTGATCGGGTCGGCAGCTCCGTCCTTGGAGCTCTTTGGAATTCCATACACTCTAATATTTTGGTGGTGGCTCCTACCTTCCAGGTGATGTAGTTTATTTGTGAGTTCTCTTTCCCTGGCTAGTAAGAAGAGGAGGAGCTGGTCATGACAGTCGGCCTGTTCGATCACATTTGTAAGGCTGATCTCGATCTGATCTGCCCGGTGCTCAATTTTATTTATGTCCTCCCTAAGTTCTGAGAGGGTGCTGTAAATCTTTATCACCATCTTCACCATCTGTAAGATTGAGGTCACTAGCTGAGAGCATTCATCTTCCTCAGCGGGAGCCATTTCTACTCCGATCTCTTCTCCTGTGACCTCCGACATGAAACCCCTTCTTTCTTGTTGGAGTAGATTGTACAGTTTCTGTGCCGGGGTCTGTGGATTCCTGGTGAGGAGCACCTTTGAATTGGTCCCTTTAGCTGGGTATTGTTATCTTCAGTGGCTGCCTTTGGATTTTGTTGGAGGCATAGCGGAGCTCAAGAGTTAAGCTGCCATAGAGCCGCTGATGTCACCGAAAGTCTTTTTTCATGTTCTTCAGTATAGTGTGCCCCAACAGAGTTCAAATTAATTATAGCCCTGATGTGTTCTTTTATTTTTAATTTTACTGGCCTTATTGTCATACCTATATAATAGCATGGGCAAGGGCACCATCAATTGTAAATTACAAATGGAACTGTACGTGTAGTAAACACCTGTAATTCATACTTCAAACCATGTTTTTCAGATGTTTTACCTGTTTGTACATGCTAGTACACACTGCAACATCCGCATTTATGGTGGGGATTTGGTTTATTCCCTAGCCACATTTTCTGTTTGGCTGGTGTACATTACTTCCTGAAAGCCTTCCTTTTTACTATCACTGCCTTCCCTCACTTGTGCTTTCCTATCCCTCTTACATAGAGTCATGAAGTCTTTAACACTCCATTTTCAATTAAATCACACATGCTATGCACACCACTGCTGCTCCCTCTCCCTTCAATTTTTCCCGCAGCATTTCATGCTTCCTCCTAAAATCTGCCCTTCTGGAATCCAAAACCTTTGTCTGAGTATGTGTTCTGTCTGGCCTTAGTCTGATATTTAGCCACACAGTATGATGATTGCTGGAGCCAAATGGATCCTGAGCTGTGACCTTCCCTATACTATCCCTATCTGTAAGGACCAAGTAAAGTACGGTGCCTTCTCTTGTAGGCTCCTCTATTTTCTGTATCAGAAATGCTTCCTGAAATGCCTCTACCGGCAATGTTTTCTTACTTTTGCTGCCACTGGGATACTCCATTCCATGCCCTGGTAAGTTGAAGTTTTCCAACAGCACCCCCCCCCCCGCTGCCCTCTGATCTCATCCCATCCCTATCAGTCGCTTCCTTCTGAGGCCGATGATCTATATACTGTACCACTTCTATGTTGATGTTCCTTCCCCCACCCATTCTTAACTATGCCCACACTGTTTTCACACCATTGCCCATCCCATGTCCTTGAGGTTTGGGGCTTTTATACACTCATTTACATATCATGCCACCCTCCTCCTACTCTTCCCTGTTTCCTATCTCTCCTGAACAATGCATAACCTATAATGAGTCAAGTTCTAGACATAGTACCATGTTGTCCACCTATCTATGACTGCCTGTAGGTCACAAATCTTGTTTCCCAAGCTCCTGATATATGAACACATAGCCTTTCAGACCACCTGCATATACTTGATTATTTAGTTATTTATTTGAATGTTGATGATCAGGTAGGCTCACTGAGACACACAAGTCACTTTTTCTGGGGCAACCTGCAAATAGTTACATGTAGCCCAGGTGCTGTGTGCCAGTGGGCTGCTACATGGGGCCAAATAGAAGTAACAATGACAAAAGACTAGAGGGAGTAAGATAAGTCTGATAAGGGGAGGAAAATTGGCAGACTAGATGGGCCATGGGGTCCTTTCTGTCGGCACATTTCTGTGTTTCTATGTTTACACCTGCCTGTTGACTATTATGCAGGTTAAGGGGCCTGGATTCTGTTCTGGTGGTAGTGGGGGGTTCTTTCCTAACGTAGCAACAAATACTGCGGTGCCTCCACCCAGAGTAAAATAATAGTGGGCCAAGTTTTTTAGTAGTACAACCCCCTGGGATACTGTACCTACCCACCTCCCTGTCCAGTCACCCCCCCCCACACACAGAATACCACTCTGTTTAGCAGTACTGTAAAACACATATAAAGGCTGTAAATAATAACATGCTCACAACCACTTTTAACATAAACAACCATAAAGCTTTAATTGGGGTAAGGGGAATGGGATAGCAGAGAAGTTTTATACTTTAAATGCAAACTGACTTTGACAGCAGAGCCCACCTTCCCACAGCACATCAGCTCACCTCCCCAATTGGTACCAGTGCCCTCCAAGTCAGTTTGGGTACCCAAACTGATGCAGGCCTGTCTGTTGCCTAGGATTGACCAACATTGGGGCCTTTGGAACACAGAGATAGTTTGCAGGAGTTAAACAGCTTTACCTTACAGACAACTTTAACAAAGACGCCCTGGTCAGGGCAAGCCTTGAGTGACTCACGTTTCCATTGACAATGATTCTCAGGTTCAGTGCAGTGGGCTTGGGGGAGGAAACAATGGTGCCATGGAGTAGCAGAGCAAAGGGACAACAAACAAGGTTGGCTGAAGCAGCAAGATCTAGCAGCTCTACACTTTCGGACTTGCTTGCAGAATCTAGCAGCTTGTCACCTTCTGACTTACTCGCAGAGTCTAGCAGCTTGTCACCTTCGGCCTGCAACCACAGCACGGGAGTCCAAGGCAAGGCTTCTCAGTCTACAAGTGAGCCCAGACCCAGGAGTGACCCAGCGATCTGGCTCTCCAAATTGGTCTAGAGTGTCCTAGCACTCAGGCATGCTCTCGTGACTACCTGCAGCCCAGTCCACCCCACTCAATAAGGGTTCACTGTTCCTCTACCTGCCTCCAAATTGGGACTGTGCAGCTTGCAGTCCCTGTCTTTTGCCTGCGTTTGAGTTTTGGGAGTCTGTGGTGCTCCTTTTTAAAATGCTCCCTTTGAACACCTATGTAAATTCCTTGATGAGAGCACAGTGTATAAAAGATCCATTTAGGCACATTAAAGGGGCATTGTCAGATTTGCCCCTCGTTTTGTATTACATCTCAATAAATGGGTCTATGGGCACGTAATCACAAGGCATATGGTGTAGAATGCTTCTGCATCAAGGAAAAAGTGTCCAGCTTGCCAATTTTTCTAAAATTAGATTATTTGCCATAGCTGGTGGTCTGTCCTGTCACCGGAAGCTGATCAGTGCCGAGAATGCGCTCGAGAATGCACGTCTATGGGGAGCGCTCATACAACATACACATTTCACTATCCACTTGTGGAGAAGCACAGCCTCCATTAGAGCATGTTATTCAGAAAGGCTCCTGGCAACTACAGATATAAACCGAGGACTAGCTTAGCTTTAATATACTTCCCCATGCAGGTGCCAAAATCCCACACACGCACAATAGCAGGCAGGAAGAAGATCTCGCGCATGTGTGAGAATGTGCCACTACTGTGCATGCGCAGGATTTAGCCACCAGCATGGGGAAGTATTTTGCAGCTAAACTAGTCCTCGGTTTGAATCTGTAGTTACCAGGAGCCTTTTTGAATAACACACTCTAATGGAGGCTATGCTTCTCCACAAGTGGATAGGGAAATGTATATGTTGTGCGAGCATTCCCAGTAGATGCGTGTTCTCATGCGCGTTCTCGGCACTGATCAGCTTCCAATAACGAGGGCATTTCAAATCCGAACCACCTGCGTGGCAGGCAATGATCTGGTACAGAAAGAATGATAACGGACACCCTAACAATGCAAGCATTCTACCATACTGCTAATGATGTAAGATCCATTTATTGAGATAATACTAAAACGAGAGAGCAAAATGACAGTGCCCCTTTAACCATTAAGACATTTGGAATTTGGAAAGTTAGAATAGGGACTAAACCATGGGTCCCACCGTGAAGTTGGTGGTTTAGCTTAGTCACATTGGAATTCTAGTCTGAAACTAAGAGGACCCTCTCCTCACATGAAGCTAAAAGTAAATATAGACAATTTTGGTGGTGGAAAGTTTAAATATGTTATGTTGTGGGGGGAGGGAGGGTTGGTGTGTGCTGGTATTTTTGAATTGTCTGTCTTTTGCCTGGACTGACACTATCAGCTCCATGTTGCAGCAATGGTTCTTTGGAATTCCACTTTGCCAGTGGTTTATGGCTAGCCACATGCAATCTCTGGAGTAGTACTCCAACTTTACACAGCCAGATTTCAGGAATACAGGCAGGTTCCTGAACACTGGATACCTGCAGACCTTTTCCACAGTTTCCTTCAGCTTCAGACCAAGTTGCCAATTTCAAGACTTGGCACACACACTGCTCCAGACCCTTTTTCTCAGGTCAGGGTTCCTCAAACCACTGCAGGATTGCTGCAAACACTGGTTCTTCAACATAAAGGAATACCTTATTTCAAATTCCTCAGATGTTCAACTGCAAAACTCTAGGCCAATTTCCAAACCTTTTCCACCACAGAGCATGGGCCCTCTCAACTTGATGAAAGCCCTAGCCAGACAGCCCCAAACTGCAGAAGTCCCTGGGGATTTACACTGAAACTCCCAGCCTCTGACTTGTTGAATCAAGCTGTCCCTCAAAGAAATTATTAGACATTAGCCCACTTCGATTATTGATTGGTTATTAGTTTTAGGTGCCTACAATGAAGTTCACACCTCTCCCAGCAGTCATTTCAACTGTCTTTTGGCACCTAAGTTATTCATTGGCTGGACTGGGGGTCAGAGTACCAAAGATGGCTGCTTAGTATACAGTCCCATACAGTTTATATAGCACTCCCAACTTCTAAGTGTTCTTACAGCCAAAGTGTACAGTTCCCATAAAGAGTTGCCCCTTAGTTTTGTAGTAGGTGTTGCCCTTTATCTTCCGGCTGCAGAGTTATGAGTAAAGGCATCATAATTTGTCCGTCTTTGCTGCTGTTTCATACAGTCCCTCCTAGCAGGCAGGCAGATCATTAATATTAAGGTAGCCATAATTAATATTCATAACCCCCAATTCCGTTGCACTATTGGTGCTCTTTAAATGAGCACTATTGAGGCTCCTTAGTTGCCTCCTCTTTGTCTCCCGACCCCCGTTTTACTGATCACAGGGGTTAAGACCACCGGAGAGGCATTTGGGTGGCTGCAGGAGTGGCGAGAAAATGGCCAGGCACTTCTGCGCATGTGCGGCCACCGATCTTTGCTCTGTCAGTCCCAAATAACTGCAATTACACCTCAGGGCTGGACAGTGGTGCAGGGCACCACAGAACTCCAAGAATGGTGCTGGAGGGTATCAGAAGGTTGGGTCAGCACCCTGGGGCAACAAGGCAACAAGGTAACCCTCTCCCATGGCAGTGTGGGGGGGTTACACTCCCCTGTGCCTTAAATGCTTGACGTCCTCACCAAGTCCACTAATAGTGACCTGGTATATATGAACATTAAACCTTAGCATTTCAACATTACCTTTTATGTTTCTAACAACTTCTTTTAAACTGTCATAATCTATTAGGTACATTTAGAATAAACAAAAAGTATATACAGTTACCAGTACTGGGAGTTTTGTTCACTTTTGACAGCTGTCATCATATTAGATTGGTGCAGCATTAGACGTGCACTTTCTGTCAGTGTTTAAGGAAAACATATTGGGGAAACACAGTACTATAAGCTCATACTATTCCCCCTCCAGTTTTGCACATCACAACCTTTTTATCTGGCCTGGGTAGTTTGGCATTAACAGGGCACATGAAAATCTTTGGCAGCGACGTTAGGGTGACAAACATCTTTGTTGACTATGTACAGAGACAAGTCAGTGGGGGCTCAGGAGAGTCATGAGTAAGCTTCAGCAGAGGTTCAACAGTCCTTTCAGAACATCTCAAACGCACTTGCACTTCCTGTTTGGCATCATAGTTAGCTACTCCCAGTTCATTGTCCAGCAATGCAACAGCCTCCAGCAAAGTGGGCACCTCAGTTTCCTCCTGCATTTCTTTGGTTTGCTTCCTCTGACTCTTTGTTTCTGATTGTTCTGACACTTCTTAGGTTTTTGGGTTCCTCTGACTCTATACTTTCATTTTTTGCCATTTCAGATTCAGCAGGCTCTCCACTGTTTTGTTCCATTATTTCCTCAGGTGTGGATCTCTCATCTAGGGATACTGTTTCAGTCACATGCCCAAAGTCCACAGCTGTGTCCAAATTTTGATTTGGAACAGAAAGTTTTGCAGTAGGTGTACCTGACGCAATCTCTGGTGTTTTAGGTGTCCCTTGAAATAACCTGGCCAGCTCGGAAGTCAGGTAAAGTAAGCAGGGTAATAGCAGACTTCTTCCTCTGATTCAGCGTCTGAGTTAACATCCTCTGTTGCCTCCTCTGGGATGGCATTACCAGCTTAAAGTTGATCAGAGCTTTGCTTATTCTTTTTGACTGTGGGCAGCAGCTTAGGTTGCTGGAGGTTGGGGAGGGTCTGACTTGTCCTGCACCATATTGATCACCTTGTCCCCAATTGGCAGCAAATGATTTCGGTGGATAGTTTTATATCCACCATTCTCTCCTTCAGGCCTTATTTTGTACATTGACAGTCTCTCAAGCTTTTCTATCTCCACATACGGCATGCTGCCCCATCTGTTGGCTATTTAGTGTTTTACAGGAATTCACGGACTATGTAACAGTACTCAATCCCCTGGAAACAGTTTTTGTGCTTTTACCCATTTATCATACTATTCCTTGTTTCCTTGATTCCTTTTAGCAGCCTCCTCAGCAGCTAATCCTGTAGGCATTATGTTACTGCTCCTTAAGGCTCTGGACATACTGCAGGTAGTTGTTGGCTTTGGTACCATCTGCTGATACTGTGAAACATAAGTCAATGGGGTGCTTGGCTTCCCTCCCAAACATTAGGCCATAAGGAGAGAACCCAGTAGCAACACTTTTGGTACAGTTATAGGAATGGACCAGGGTGCTAACTTGCTGACTCCAACTATTTTTGTTCTTGGGCTCCAAGATACCCAGCATGCCTAATAGTGTCCAGTTAAACCTCTCAGGTTGAGGATCTCCCCAGGGTTGATAAGGCATGGTTCTAGACTTGTGAACTCCCCATAGAGGTAGCATCTCCTTGATAAGCCAGCTTTTAAATCACAACCCTGATTGGAATGGATCCTCTGTGGCACCCCATAGTGGACAAGTATTTTTTCCAATAACACTTTGGCTACTGTGGACACTCTTTGTTTCTCCATTGGGTAGGCTTGTGCGTATCTGGTGAAATGGTCTGTGACTGCTAGGATTCTGGAAATATTTTTGGAATCAGGCTCAAGGCTGAGGAAGTTGATATAGACCGGCTCCATGGGGGCTCTTATCGCAATATTTACTAGAGGGGGCAGCTCTTTGTGGCAAAGCTTTTTTTTTTTTTGTATACACCTGCAGCAATTTTTACAGTGCTGCTCAACATCATGTTCCATTCTAGGTCAGTAGAACTGACGGCGAGCCAAATCTAATGTATGTTCACTCCTCAAAAGGCCCATGTCATCATGAAGAGCTTTGAGAACCATTCCTTTGAACTTGGCAGGCAACACCAACTGTACACAAGGAGCTCCTTGCTTATTTTGCACTTCTCAGTACAATAAGTTATCTCAGAGTTTAAGTTTTGACCACTTGCTTAACAGCAGCTTGGCATGAGATCGCTGGTGGTTACCTGATTAGTTTCGCCCCCTCTCTGTAGAACTTTGAGCACATCACAAATGGTTGAGTCCAGCTTTTGCTCTCTCTATAAATCTTGACTGGTTACCTGGGGTAGTGGCCTTAAGTCTGAAGTAGTCAAGTGGCAGTAGGCGATTAGAAGACCGTTTCCAGGGGCACAAAGGTATCCACCAGACAGGGAGCAGTTTCTCAGGCTGGTTGCTCTTCAGTATCGAATTTTTTGCACAAGGCTTTCACAGTCTATTCCTAGATAGTTACCCAGGCTTGGTCATCAGCAGAAGGTGTCATGGGGTGCCAGGACACAGCAACTGCATCAATGTGGTTGAGTACAGGATGGTATTCAACACAGTAGTCATAGGTGGACAAAGCTGACAGCCACCAATACCCGGCTATGTCAAGGTTTGCTGTGGTTTGTTCATAGGCCAAAAGATTGTTATCAGTCCTTAGGTTGATGTGTGCCCCACACAGATACTCATGAAACAGATCAGCAATGGCCCATGTTAAAGCAAGAAACTCTAGCTTGTGCCCCAGATGCTTTTTTTGTGCACTGTTCAAGCTACAACCAGCAAAGGCAACTGGGCACAGGCCCACTGGATACCTTTGGTAAAGAACTGCTCCGAGACCACTGAAACTGGTGTCTGTGTGCAGAGTATAAGGCTCCTTAAGATCTGCATATACCAGGACAGGCACATGGGTCAAATAGTGGATGATTTGTTTAATGGCTCTTTCACAGTCTTCAGTTCATTGTGGACGAAAAGGTTCAGAAGGCTTGAAATACTGTTTTTGCTCAGAGGTGGCCCCTTAAATTTTGGTTTTCTTGCCTTTATTGACAGGAGTATAACCTTGCAACAGGTTCAAAAGAGGTCTCACTACATAGATGTAATCTTCGACAAATCTCCTGTAATAGCCACAGAATCCTAGTAGGTGCAGTAAGGTTTTCAAGTTTTGGGACTTAGGCCAAGTGGTTAGTGCCTCGACTTTGCTGGGGTCAGTTTGCATACCTTGAGCTGATACTATGTGTCCAACATATGTATTTTATTTATTTATTTGTTTATGAAACTTTGGTGACTGGGTAGGCCCACTGAGCCCTGGAGGTCCCTTTTTTAGGGGTGACCCGGGTGTTTCATAACATGAGAGATAAGTACAGCATTTGTTAGAGTTACAGGAGTCACAGCAGCTCAGTTAAGATGGTGAGGCAGATCATAAGGAGTACACAAGGTATAGAATAGGTTGATCAATAGTGAGTTCCAGGCATTACAGCAACAACAGTTAATTTGGCAAAGACAGTGCGTAACTACACAAGGAATTGAATTGATTGGTCATCAGTGACACCAATTGTGTGGATGTTTGAAGTGTAACATGAATTGTAGTCAGTGGAGGAGACTAGGACCTAGTTAGTAATTTGACCCTCTCTTCCTGTCAGGGGCTGGTACAGTGGCAGGTCCTGGCCTCCACTAGGTGGGCCTTGAGCCTAGTGTGGAAGTGTTTGATAGTGGGGGCTTCCTGTACCCTAGGAGGGAGCTGGTTCCACAGTGTTGGAGCGGTGAGGGCAAAGGACATGCCGTCCACCTTGGTTCTGATCCTGGGGACATCTAGGAGAGTTTGGCCAGTTGTGCAGAGGTGTCAGTGATTGGCCTTTATAGCCACAAGGCCAGAGAGGCTGAGGGGAGTTGATCCTATTAGCTTGTGCGCTAGGCAGAGCAGAAGGTTTTGGAGGTGCGCCTCGAGTGAGGGCCAGTTTAGGAATGTAAGGGAGTCACAGTGGTGCTCCTAAGGATTGGTCTGTGAGGCAAAGCTGGCCACCTTGTTGTACAGCATCTGTAGTCTGTTTCTCTCCCACTTACCCAACCCTTGCATGACTGGGGCGACATATAAGAGTGTAGGAAGAAGGACACTGGTGGCAGTTGAGGTTCTGGCTTCGGGTCCTAGCTGGTCTTTCAGCCGGTAGAGGATGCCTAGTTTCCCCATGTAAGGTTTTGGTGACTGAGTCCACATGGTACTTCAGGGTAAAGCCCTGGTCCAGGGTTAAGCTGAGGTATTTCAGGGAGGGCACAACTTCTAGGCAGTAGCCAGATGCAGTGGAGAGTGGTAGGTGCTGTGTTCTGTCCTGACCAAGTGTTCTAGGACCAAACAGCATTGCTTTAGTTTTGGACATATTAAGGACCATTCTGTTCTTGGTGAACCAGTGCTCCAGTGACTGGAGGTCCTCTTGGAGTAAGGGGCTGAGTCCTTCCAGGTTGGCGGTGGACCGGTAGATGACTGCATCATCTGTGTACTGGATGACATAACTCCCACCACAGTGGTCAGCTAGTTCATTAGTGAACAGGGAGAACAGGAGGGGGCCGAGTATTGACCCTTGAGGTACCCCCTCTTTTAATGGGAGTGGCCCAGATAGGGCATCCTTCCACCTTACCCTCTCAGTTCAGCTGGTCAAATAACTCTGAAACCACTTTAGTGCATGGCAGTCTAGGCCCATGTTGTTTAGTTTAGTTAGAAGGAGATTGTGGTGGACTAGATCAAAGGCCTTGGAAAGGTCTATGAAGACTGCACCAGTAGGGTTACCCTTATCTAGACCTTGGAGAATGTCTGTGGCAAATTTAGTCAGTGCAGTGTCTGTCCCATGCCCAGTTCTAAAGCCATGCTGGGAGGGTACCAGGATTTTATGGGCCTCCAAGTAGTCTTGGAGTTGTCCATAGATCAGCTTTTCCTGTATTTTTGACAGGATGCAGAGTAGGGAGATTGGTCTATAGTTGCCAATTGTCTCCTGGTGGCCACCCTTGTGGATCAATACCACATGTGCCTGTTTCCACTGTGAAGGGGCAATGCCATCCTTCACAGAGCAGTTGATGTGCCAGGATAGGGGTAAGGCCAAGGCCAGGGCCCCATCCTTCAGTAGCTTGGAGTGAATCCCATCAGGACCCCCCGAGCCAGAGGTTTTTAAAGTTTTCAGTTGTAGCAGGACCTCTTTGGGCTAGACTAATCATAGATGAAAGGATGGGCGGCCAAGGTCAGGGGGAACCCTTGTGCTGGGATCCATGGTGGGGGGAGGGTTGGCCAGCCTAGTAGGGGTCTAGGTTAGTGAAGTAGTGGTTTAGGGAGGAGCCGATTAAAGGGCCCTCATGAATTAGTTGTCCATTGACCTCAACGGGGCTGGGTTCTGACTTGCCTTTCCCCTTCACCAGTTCGTTGATGTGGATCCAGAAAAGTCTAGGGTTACCTATTTTATTTTTCTGGAGGCCTGTGATATACTCTTTTTTTTGCTTTTTTAGAGCCACTTTACATTTGTTCCTGAGTGTTTTGTATGCCACAAGGTCTAACTGTAAGGAGGAGTGCTTAAACTTTCTCCAAGCCTTGTCTCTTTGAGTCATGAGGGCCTTTAGTGGTGGGGTTACCCATTTGTAACATCCGCCCTTGGCACGCAGTTTTTTCATGGGGGCAAGGAGCTTAGCTTGATAAATGTCCTTTGAAAAAAGGCCACGGCCTCATCCAGGGTGGGGAGATGCTTGATCAGGCCCAGTCTAGGTTGCTTAGATGAACAGAGAATTGTTCAGTGGTGTAGTGGGTGTAGTCCCGTACACGCATAAGATGAGGTGGCACTCTGGGCACCCTATTCTTCCACATACAAAAGATAGGAGAGTGATCACTCAGGGCATCAGCCAGGATGCCTGCAGACTGGATATTACAGGGGTTAGTTACTAGAGCCCAATCTAGGGTGGAGTGATTCCCTGTTTTGTGGTTCAGTCTGGTGGGTTCAGAAATTACCTGTATAAGGTTTGCATCTTGTATCAGGCCCAATAGGGACTGGATGGAGTCCTGGGCCCAATTCAGATTGAAGTCTCCCAGTAAGAGGCATTCAGTGGTGACGTATTTGACTGTGTCCTGGAGGATTGCCTCCAGGGCTTGATGGGCATTCTTCAGAAGGATGTATATGCACCCTATGGTGAGGTGCTTTCTTTAGTCCAGGGTGAGGTGTACGAAGACTGATTCACTGCCAGTTGTGTCATTGTGGTGCATGATGACCTCAGTTGAATCCAGGGTATCTTTTACAAAAATGAGTACCCCTCCCCCCCTTTTGTTGTTCCTGTCTTTCCGGTAGGAGTGGTACCCAGGGGCAGTGTCCTCATGAGGGAGGATGCGGGGTTTGAGCCAAGTCTCTGACACAGCCAGGACATCTGGCTTGTAAAGATCCAGCCAGGCTTGCACTTCCTGCATCTTGGGTCGCAGGCTACATGTATTCATGTGCACGATCTGCAGGCCCTTTGAGGACACCCACTGAGGGTCCTATGGGTAGGCTATCAGGAGATTGCCAGTAGTGAGGCCTGGGTTCTGATGGATGTCTCCTGCCAGGAGCAGCAGGGCTCTGAAGAGGCATAGTAAGGTGGGGTTAAGGAGTGTGAATAACCCTCTATAGCGAGACCGCCTTCATAGTGGGTGATGGAGTACCAAGCGCCTTTTTAGTGAGTTTTAAGACCATCAGTAAGGACTGGAAGCTGCCTTGGTAGGCGATTTGTTCACAGGAGTAAGGGAGGGTATTGGGTTGCTGGGGGTTGTGTAGGTTTGGGTCACCTGCACCAATGAGTCCATCCACTCAGAGGAGGGACAGGATGTACATGGTAGCAAGCAGTAGTATTCTATTGGGCAGGTAGTGACCGGGTGTGCCAAGCATCGGTACCATGTTTTATAATTACTGGGGACCCTTTGAGTAGTGGGGACCTTGGGGTTACAGAGTCTGGAGTTCTGGGTATCCACAAATGGCTTTTTTTGAACACTGTAGCTAGCTTGGTCCTGAGTCCACTGTAGCTAGCTGGGTCCTGAGTCATTGAGCTTGGATTGTTAGCTATTTGCTTTAAATCTCTGTAGGGTACTTACTGTTTCTGACCACAGTAAAGAGGATAACTTCTGTCTAGCTAGCATCAGGTCATCTAGTTCCCTCATTAAACAGAGTAGGTCACTTACACCATTAGCTTTGGACAATTGCACTAATTCACTAATTGCACAGATTCGGACAGCGGTTTGGAAGAACTGAATTTTATCAAGGGAAAACTTGAGCTCAAACTCTTCCAAATGGTCTAGTACTTTCAATAATCTGGTCTTATGCTCCCCCTCTAGGGTTTTTGCAAATACAGTAATGTCTAGATACACCAAACACTCCTACAAGTTCATGTCCCTGACGGCTCTCTCCATCAGGTGCTGAAAAGTAGCAGGGGCACCAGAAATACCTTGAGGCATTCACAGGAGTTCATGGAATCCAAGAGGGCAGATGAATACAGTTTTCTCTCTGTCCTGAGGAGCCATGGGAATCTGATAATACCTGCTTCTTAAATCCAATACAGAGAACCACCTACTCCAACTTAAGCAATCTAAGGCATCTTGTATTCTGGCATGGTGTATTGGTCTAGAATAATATGCTTGTTCAGAGTCCTGTAGTCCACACATATGCGTACTGCCCCATTCTTTTTGTGCACTACCACTATTGGCTAAGCACAGGGGCTTCTGGATTCCTGGATTAAGCCTGCAGCCAATTGCTCCTGAAGATGCCTTTTGGAAGCCTATACTTATGGTTCAATGAGGCGGAGCAACCAACCATGCCCCCAATCAGGTCTTAAAAGGCAGCTCCTCCTAGCTACTCCCTCAAACCATTTCTTGCTGTGGCCAGAGGCTTTGCTGGCTGCTCCTTCACCTGTTTCCCCTTGTTCATTGTTTTGTTGTTCCCTGTCCCCTAATTTGTCTCACCTTTGGCCACCCTTGCCATTTCTGTTTTCCCGTTTCCCCTCAGTTTGTTTTTTTCTAACCTATGCTTTTCAGCCACTCCTGTCTTTGTTTTCTTTTGTCACCTCACGGCTTATGTCTTCCTCCCTGTTTTGTGCTCTTGTTTCCTGTTCTACCTGTGCCACTCATTCTTCTCTGCCTCTCCATTTTGTTGCCTTCCTCTGTTCCTTTTCTTTAGTCGTCCATGTCTTCTTTCCAGTATCCTGCCCCCCCATTCCCTCATACCTCGTTCTTTGCTGTCCTTTCTTTTGGGGTTGTTTTCCTTCTGCCCATTCCTGATCACATGTCATTCCCCATCTTTCTCCAGGTCAGTGCTCAGTGATGTCACTGCTGACTTTCCACTGTCCCCTTCACAGACTTTCTCCTTCCCCCTGAGTGCTCTGCTTTCCCTGCTTCTCGCCATCACCAGCACTGCCTGCAATGCTCTTTGGTCCTCACTTCAGATGGTGGCGTACTCACTTCCGGTGATACCACTTACAAGCTGGTACTGTCCCTGAACTGTGCTGTGACTAGGTTTCCATAGTACTGTTTTCTGTGCAGTTTGTGCATCTCTGCTTATCGAAATTGTGAGGACTTAAGGGGATTGCAGGACCTGTGTCTTGGTCTTCTGAGCTCTGTGTCTGGATCACTGTTTATGCTACTGAAAATGAAAACCCACAATGTCGACATGCACCAGCTTGAAATCAACATCCCAATGCACAGAATCCAAACTGTTGAGAATCGCCCACAGTAGAGATTTTTACCATATTTTGGGGGGCTTTGTCCCCGGCACCCCACAATGCAGGGGGGCTTTGCCTCCTGCATCCCCCCTTTATTTTTGATTCTCAACTTCACTGCGGGCAATTTGACAGTCAGGATTCCGTGCGTCAGGATATTGGTTTTCTGGCTGGTGGGTGTCAACATTGAGAGATTTGGTATCATGTAGTGATGTCGGATCACCTCCTTGAGAGGCTTTGCATACCACTAGCCCTCCTTGGGATCTCCTCTGCTGCACCTTGGCTTTCCTCCATTTATTCTATCATTCATTATCAAATTGTGTTTGCTCTCCTGTGCCTGGCTGCTTTTGGGGTTTCTGGCCCTACCATCGGTATTCATTGTTCATACCATTCCATACTATGTATTTTACTCTATGACTTGTCAGCCCAGTTACGGCTGCTGGCTTGAATCAAGTTATTTTACCTGATGTTTTAATTAGCTGGAGTGTCAGTTCAGCTACTGCTGCTGGTATTTAATCAATTAATTTATCTCCTTAGTTAATTAGCTGTATGGTGTCATGATGCCGCATTTGCCATTCTGGTTTTCCACAGCGAGGGACTGGGGTGTTGCAGTGGGCATCGTGTCTCTGGGTTGCATGAGCAGCTTCATGTAGGTTCATGCTGTTAAATCAGTTGCCTCTCTATGGCATTACCTGTAATTTGCACATGTCAGCCTTTATGGCATCATGCAATCAGCATCTCAAGTCTCTTCATTCTTGAACCTCATCTCTTCGCATACCGGCTTACAGCCTCCTCTGACCTAACCATCAGCCGCTGGCTTTTCCCAGTCATTACCATCTCTCCCACTCATATAATCAATTTCACTCCTAATTTGGTGTCTTAATGGACTTGGTTGGCATGCACTCCTGTGCTTACAAATGTTCTGCCTTACCTAGATCCACATGAAGGTTCCCATTGCTCAGTCCGACCAATGCCAAGACCTAATCATTGTGTTCGAATATCCACGCATGAACCAAGTGTGGGTCTCAGGCTCCATCTAGACTTTATGTTCACTCCACAATCAGAGACATGCCATTAATATCCATTACTTCCAAGGGTCAGGGCTAGCCAGTAGCCAGTGGCCTTGCTCTGCACCCTTGAAGTCCACATCTTGAGCATGTGAAACTCTGGGTGGGGTCCTTCTCATCTGGCCCATAGCGGGAATGTCTTTGCTCCAGGTGGACCTTCAGTCACTAGCCATAGTGGTGGCTCCTCTAGATGTAGAATTTAAAACTTCAGCAACGAGAGGTGCGGCTCTCACCAGCAGGGTCCCTTCAGCTGCCCAAGCGGGTTTGGAGGCACCCTCTAAGCTATTCTCCCTAAGACTGTTTCTGGTTCACCCAATTTGTTCTGAGATTGGTAGGCTGGTTGAGTGCCTCAGCAGTTGTTACCTTACTCCTTCTGCCTTGGAGGTTCATACCATGTCCAGCGTACTCAGTGTTGCAGAAATTGCTCGCAGCCCTTCACAGCGTTCCTGTTAGAGGGATAAAGTGAGAGTTTTCCCCTAAATTAGATTCCACCCTAGACTGGCCTACTAAATTGCAGTAGCAGATCTGTCACTAAGCAAAATATCCCAAAGCCTGGAGGGAAGGTGACCTAGGCCTCAGATCCCCAGAGGTTTCCTCCTCAAAGGAGTTTTTCCTCTCCTCCATACCAATGGTCATAATACCTAGATAGGTTAATAATATTCCCTAGGTCCTGTAGATGGGTTTCCACTATGGGATGGAGATTGATGGTGGTCCTGTAGCTGTTCCCTCTCTCCCTAGGAAGTCATGCCCTAATGCCTTTCATTTAGACTTACGAGCAGGTCATTATTCATTCTTTGTCTCCTGCTACTCTAGTCCAGCTTCCGAAGACTATACTACATCTACCAACCTATGTTCAGGTCTTCAATACAGATAAACATTCATCACCTTAAATGTGCTGCTTGATACTCTTGTTGGGATCCTTCCTAAGGTACCTTTAGCCAAGGGAATCATTCCCACGGCACCTCTAGGGGTGGGACCCTCCTCTATTGTTCCTTGCCTTCGTACCCCTACAGGGTGGTGTATTCCAAGCATACAGAGGAAACAATCAAAGATTATCAAAGTCACACATGCATAACACTATACCAAGTTGCATAGGCCCACTGACATTTCATCATCAATATCTGCAGGAGCCAGTCGGTGGGACCTCTCAGAAAGGTCACTCAGCATTAAGCTGGATATGGTGTTCTTCTCTGGTCACATACCCCGCATCCCATTCATGCAGGAAAAACACATGGGTCCTTTCTGACAGCTTTTGCCAGATCTGGGACTTCCACTTCACTGGGATAGGGGACTCACTCAGGTCAAACAGCCATGGATCAAGACCAGAGTGGGCACCTTCTCTGGGGAAAACAGGTTGCACTGCCGTGTCAGCACGATATACCTGGGCCAAAGTGCATCCTTTTCTGACAACAATGTCCCTGTCCATTACATTCTTTGCCTAGACAGTGACCCTTTTAACTTATGTGTGGGCTCTTATGGGCAGCTCACTGGGTTTTATTAATAATCCTGCAAACAGTCCATGTTCCGCAGGGGCATCCAACATTAGAATCTGGTTCTTTACATCTTTCTTCAAATGTACCATACAGCTAATGTTGCACTTGGTGTTAGGGGGTATCACTATCTCCTCCACGTCTTGTCTCCAAACCACACCCACAGGGTCATCTTGCACTTCAATAGGTGTCTGCACTTGTCTTTGGTAGGCTTCTCTTACTATGGGATGGATGGGCTCAACTTTGCCTTTCTGCTCTGCTTCCCTTGCACAGCAGCACCAGGCTTCCGAATATGTGAGCATTAGTACCAACCAGTACGGGTACCCCATTGTATATCCCTGCCTCAGGGCACACCAGGACCAAAGTCTCTACTGGGACTACTCCAGTCACCTTGGATGGGAAAGGGTTTTATGTGATAAGGGCGATTTCCTTATCTCACGGAACGCACACTGCAAACCAAAAACCACTAGATGTCAAAAAGGCAACCAAAATAACACTGACAGTTGCAAACAGCAACAGTTGCTACCCTTCTCGCTAGAAGACATAGAAAATTATTTTTATGTGGAGGCTAAGCCTCCGCACCCTCTTTGTGGTGTAGCTCGCTCTCACAAACTAAGTTATTATTAACTCTGGGGGGGGGGGTGGAATTAGAAGAAATGAAAAAAGAACTGAACTAAAAAAATGTATCTTGCACCAGGACTTGAACCCAGGTCCACCAGCTTCGTAGGTAGCTGGCCACTACACCATAGGGCCAACTCAACAGGACTTGGTCAAAAACCTTCTTTCATCCTGCTATAGCGAGTGTAGCTCCCTGTTGCACTTGCTATACAGGATAGCTTGATCTCTTGTACCACTCGCTGAAAGTAGAAGCAGTATTTTTGAGTCACTCATACTGAGTCACACTCTGAGGTAAAGTGATCCACACTGTGAGGTAGCCAAATTATGGATAAGACTTGTCTCTGAGACCCCACTCATTTAAACCTTTTAGTGGCTGTAGTGCCAGGTAAGCCAGTTGCCGGTCATACCAGCTAGTCAAAATGATGGTCACTTGTGAGCCACTGTCTTGTACAGCATTGGTGGACATTGATGGTGGCTGTGGTTTCAGTGGCGGGTCCTACCAGTTTATCAAAAGCAGGTAGTAGAGGCTCTGAGGCTTTAACTGAAGATTTTCTGACAAATACAGTGGAGCAGGACTTGGTTGGGGCCCCATTATGCTCCATTACTGGACCCCATTGAAGTTTCCCCGCTTCTGGTGCTTCTCTGCCAGCAATCAGTACCTTACCTGGGTCGGGTTTTCCTGAGATAGGCAATCTGTTCTGATAGGGCCATCTCTCCCACTCCTATAGCACCAAAGACCTTCTTGACATTACCTGTCTGGAAATAAAACTTCAGGAGTGGGTCGGGAACCTTGGCTACTGGGTTGTTCGGGATACACTAGAGGGAGTGGAGCAATAGCTTGAGCCCCAACTGCTCTCCACTCTAGTTTACCCTGCAATAGCAAGCTATGACTTTTCAATTCACGTACAGCCTGGCACAGTTCATTAATTTGGGCCTCGAGGTTAGGGGCCACAGGGGGTGCTTGGATCCGAACTTGTATGCCCATCGCTGGGAGGTTGGCTGGAGCTGGTGAAACAGATTGGCTTGTGTGGGTATTTTGGCTTTTACTGAGTGCAAAGGCGGCTTTGTTGAACACCTCCTTTTATTCCTTGAGGAGTTCTTTGAACTCACGGGCCTCAGTGGAGAGGGTATTTTCAATATCCTGAATGATAACTATAACAGCAGGATAGAATCCCCATTGTACATCCTACTCCTCCACCTCTCTTAGTTCTCTGAGGAGGACTCAAAGAAGGTCACATGTCACTCAACCTTTCCTTTAAACCCAATTTCAGCAACAACAGTTCAGAAAATTTAGCGTCCCTTAACACCTGCTCTAGATGCATTTTGTTTAACTTAGTAGACTGGACTCCCCCCTTTCAATACATTTGCAAAGTTTTCTCCAACCACTGTATGTACATAGAATCATAGAAATTTGTCAGAACAAAATGACCAAAATGGCCCATCAAGTCTGCCTCTTTCTTCCCCCTACTCATCACCAATTTCACAGACCGCCCAACCAACCCCATATGTCTGTCTCATGCACTCTTAAATCCCTCCAAAGTTTCAGCCCCCACCATCTCCTTTGGTAGTTGGTTCCAAGCTTCCACCACCCTCTCTGTGAAGAATTGCCCCCTCACATTTCCTCTAAATCTTCCTCCCTTGAATCTTCGGCTATGTAGTCTAGTTTTAGCCACCTTCTTCTTTTTGAACAAGCTCCCCTCCTTCACCTTATTGATACCCTTTACGTACTTAAAAGTTTCAGTCATGTCCTCCTTCTCCCTTCTGGTCTTCAATTGGTACAGATCCAATTCCCTATACCTCTGCTTGTATAGCTTCCCCTGTATACCATGCACCATCTTGGTTGCCCTTCTCTGAACTCTTTCAGGCCCATCTATGTCATTTCTTTGTTGCAGTCTTCAGAACTAGACCCCATACTCTAGGTGCAGCCTCACCATGACTTTGTAAAGAGGCAGCAGAACCTCTCTTTTTCTGCTTGTTATGCCCCTCTGAATGCATGTCAACATTCCATTCACCTTCCTCACAGCTTTACTACATTGGCTACCTACTTTAAGGTTGCTTGACATTATAATCCTCAAAGCCCCCTCCTGCTTGTTTTTTTGATTTCCTCCCCTCCTAAAGTGTAAGCTGTTTGTAGTTTTTTGCACCCAAAGTGCATCACTGCACACTTTTTTGCATTGAATTTCAGTTGCCAAGTTTCCAACCACCCTTCCAGAATCTTCAGGTCCCTCATCATGGCCTCCACACCTCCACCCCCCCGGGTGTCTACCCTATTGCAGATCTTCATATCATCTGCAAAATGGCACACTCTTCCTTCCATCCCTTCCACTATATCACTGATGTAGAGATTAAAAAATGAGGGGTCCCAGTACTGACCCCTGGGGCATCCCACTCGACACCACAGACCCTGAACTGCACCCCATTTACCACCACTCTCTGGCTTCTGCCCACCAACCAGTTTTCTACCCACCTAGTAATTTTCCATCCTACCCCTAAGCTTTCCAGCTTATTTACAGGCCTTCTGTGAGGGATAGTCTCAAAGGCTTTACTGAAGTCCAGATAGGCTACATTCACTGCTCCTCCCTGGTCAACCACCTGCATCACCGAATTGAAGAACTCTATCAGGTTTGTCTGACATGACCTCCCCTTTGTGATGCCAAGCTGGCTGTCATCCTGCAGGACACTATTTTCCAGGTAGTCAAGCACCTTTTCCTTAATTAGTGCCTCCATCACCTTACCCACCACTGAAGTGAAGCTGATCGGTTGATAATTCTCTGCCATATCCTTACTGCCCCCTTTGTGCAGTGGCACCACATTTGCCCTCCTCCAGTCCCTAGGCATCTACCCTGTATCCAGGAACAAGTTAAACAGTCTCATCAGTGGGGCCATGAGCTCTACCCTCGGTTCCCAGAGTACCCTCAGGTGCAAGCCATCCGGACCCATTGTCTACCCCTCCTCTGTAAAGACCGAGCAGAAGTATCTATTCAGTAACTCTGCTTTCTCCAAGTCCCCCTCCAGATTCATTCTTCCCTCCTAAGTCATACTAACTCCTGCCTTTCCTTTCTTCATTCCCCCACATACCTAAAACAAGTTTTATCTCCCCTTTTGGCTTGCTTTGCTATTTTCTGCTCTGTGTCAGCTTTTGCCTTTCTTATCTTCTCCCCTGCTAGCCCCCACTTCTTCCTATAAGCCTCTCCATCCTCCTTCCTTTGTGACATCTTATATTTTCTGAACTTCCTCTTCTTTTCCCTGGCTGCCCCTGCCACCTCCCTTGTCTTGTCCTTTTTTATTCTTCCTCACCTTCTGAATGCAGATTTAATTGGCTTTTAGTAGCCGCTCTTTGGTAGTTTCTCATAACTCCTCCACATCCTCGATATTCCCCTTTCCTGCCATTTCTTCCTTAAATATCCTCCTCATTATGTTAAAGTCCATCCTCCTGAAGTCCATAACTCTTGTCCAGGTCTGATTTGACTCCCTTCCTGTCCTTACCTTGAACTTTACTGTCCTGTGATCACTTGTACCAAGGCTGTTACCCACCTCCAGCTCTTCTGCATTTTCTCCATTTGTCAGGATCACGTCCAGCAGGTTATCACCCATAGTAGGTTCCTTAATCAGCTGTTGTATGAATACACCCCGTAGCTCCTCTAGGATCCCGCTGTTTCTAGCTGATACTGCAGCTGGTGTCTTCCAGTCCATATCAGGTAGGTTTAGGTCCCCCACTAGCAGAGATTTGCCCTTGAGAGACATCTGTATAATTGCCTGCATCAGTTGTCCATCCCCTTCCTCCTCCTCCTGCATAGGAGGCCTGTATACCACCCCAAACTCAAAGATTCTCCAGTCAGTTTATCCAGTATGATCCACAGGAGCTCTGACTTCTCTTTCTCCTTCTGTACTGCCATTGTCCTAATGTCATCTTTGATGTATAATGTCACCCCCCCTTCTTTCCTGTTCTGTCCCTTCTAAAAAGCCTGCAGCCTGGAACAACTGTCTCCCAGGTATGATGCCCTGTGCACCAGGTCTCACTTACCGCTACTATGTCAAGACCATCGTCCGCTATGAAGGCCTCCAAGTCTACCATCTTGTTCCCCAAACTTCTGGCAAGTGCAGATAATCCCTTCTACCATGTGCTCACTCACTCGCAGCCCTCCCTTTCTAACCTTCCCTGGTTTATGTTTTTCTCCTGCATTATATCTCCATCATGGGGGGGAGAAGAAGGGTAGCCTCCCAACTGTCCTATTTCATTGAGTGGTCTTTTTCTTACCCCCCCCCCGAATTCAGTTTAAATGATATGTTTTTGGGGTAGCCTGTGATATTGGCGCTGGGGAAAGGGCACCTACAATAATGGCGACCCCTTCCCCAGTGCATTACAGGGAGGGCTATTGTCCGGTAGGGTAGCCAGTTAGAGGTGAGGGCGAGTATAGCGATAGGATGTCACTATACGTACGCACATAGGAGGGAGTGGACATGCACAGTGAGGGGAGGGAGGAGATGTGAGGGGTGGTGCTATGGTGGGTTGTTGAGCTGACCCTGTGGCTTGGTGGGTCAGCTGCTGGCATTGGTCCGTGGGGAACTGGGTTTGAGTTCGGGCGCTGGTGTATTTTTGTTGCACCCGGGCCAAACCTTTTTTTTGCTTGTTTTAGTGTTTTCGCCCCCACACACACATGCACCCCCCTGGAATTGAGAATCCTTTAGTGGGGGGGGTGCAGCCCCACCACAGAAAACATTAAAATGTAAGTTCCCAGTGCCGTTTTCCAGTGTGTCGGGGTGTCACAGTGCAGAAAAAAGTTTTCACCACCATGACTTTGTGATAATGGCCATCACCTTTAGGCTTTCCCCATTATCACGCAGAACTGTTTTTGGGGGCGTGGCCTGCCTGGGAAGCAAATGGCAGCATAAATCTGGCTCTCTGAAAGGAACACAAGAGTCTAACCTCATCCACCATACATCAGACCAGTTCACTGTGTCATCCTTTGGGGAATAACTGCCAACAACCTCCTGTGGCTCAATTATAAGTCATTTTGTACTTTGCTTCTAAAAATCTCCGATATTCAGCACTGCCTTTGCCTGGCCTACACTGCTTCAGAATGGCTGATCCCCATCTACAGTCCAACCCACTTGTCAGAGTGGAAGCTATGTTTTGTAAATTATAGAAGATATAAATGACTTAAAGATCTACACATAGCATAATACAGCCAAAATTGAATAATTTGACCAATGGATTACACTCACTGAATCTAAAGCTGCCTCCAGTTCTAACTCTATTCGGGCTCTCCAGGCTACTATCAGAAGTCAGGACCACACCATTAAGTCACTGCAATCTAAGCTTGCTGAGCCTATTTTTATTTTTTTAATTGTGAGAATCAGTTTACAACCTTTAAGCCAGGGGCTCATTTCCAAAGGTACCTCATCACATTGGGGACATACATAGCATTTTAGGTTACATAGCGCATGTTTTCTCAAATAGGCATTCATCAAATCTTTAAAATAGAAATTGTAGGAATAATCTATGCTTTTTTTGGGTTCCCGGAGGGCTCTGAGTTTGGCGATACAACAGAGTTGCTTAACCATGTTTTGTCAGCAATGTTAACCCCCGCTCCAGATCAGCAACTCACAATTGAGTGCTCACACTGCTTGTTGGGTCCTTGGTCTACTCAGCATCAACGGCCTGGACCCATCGTGGCCAGATTTCTAAATCATGCTCACACCAAACTCATCTTAAAGGGAGCAAGATACATTGAGGTTTTAACGTGGCAGGAATTCAAAATATATATTTACTGAGATTTCTCCAAAGAGCTTATGGCCGAAAGGAAAGTTTACAAATGTCTCAAGCCTACACTTCATCAAAAAAGGATCAGATTTGCTGTACGTCACCCAGCGGAGATGCACCTTTTCTTGGGATCCTCATTTCGGGACTTTAGTACCCCCGAGGCCCTGGCTTCTGTTCTGGATGTCCCTCTTCTCGACCCTCCCTCTAGGAGTGCTGCAGAGCTGGACCATGCTAGTAGCAGAGGTGATTTCACATGGAGCAGTATCGCCGCAATACAGATCTCTGGAGGAAGTGCACCGACTCAGTTATCCCTAATCACACTGTACTAAGCCTAGCTCCTACAAGACAATCTACCAGAATCAAAGAAAAGTCTTCAAGCACTTACAAGTTTAACCATTCATGCTGTCCCTCCCATGAACTCCCCAAATCATCTCTCACCCCAGTCTCTCATGATTCTGTTAACCCTGACATTCCTGTCCACAACACATTCTCGCTTCTCTCTGATGAACTTCTGTCTTTGCAGGAAGACCTGCAAACTCAGCCTGCTGACAACCCATCCACTCTTCTATGTGTAGCCCTCCAAGGAAACATTGCTGTCAATTCATCCTGGGCAGAAGCTGTGACTAGCTCTCCTCTCAAACCTATGGAACCTCCCAAAAAGAAACAGACCTAAACTAAAGAACAAGAGTTTTTCTGGCTCGAGCAAGTCTTTCAGCTCCAGAGTGACCTGAGTATCATGTAGCATTACTGTACCACTTACTCTGACTCCTGGGGTAATGTTATCCCCAGGACTTTGTGCTTCTGTGCACCAGTTTTCTATCATTGAGCCCCGGCAATGTGCACTTTTCGCAGCAATACTTATTGCTTCCAGCAGGTTGTGAATTTAATAGGCTGTAGATCACGGTTGGCCTTAATGATTACAGTTCTTTATATCAGTTATCAGTTCATCCCTGGTATTATCGGAACTCGGTGGTTTGCTCACATATTATTTATCTATTTATGTATTGGCACCAGATATGGATGAAGGCTCCATTTGACAACATTTCTGGATATGCCTGTCTTTTCTTCCCAATTCTCAGCATTTTTAAGATGAATTATTTTTTCCCGTATACAAGGCCTGCACCTACCTATGTAATCTGTCTACTACCCTTTGTGTAACCACCGTGGTGTTATGACCTGCATTGTGTGATTTATGCCACTTAATCTGATTCCACTCCTTAGCCCACTATGAACCTACAATATATTGCATACACTTTTGTGCATATTGCTGGTTTTTCTTCTTAGTGCCCTGGTGCAGTAGATTGTCTGTCAACATTTCCTCGAAGCCTATAATTAAAGGAAGTCTCTATGTCTAGATTTTTAGTTCTGAGGCTCGCCAGGACTAATAGTTAGACCTGGCCACTCCATGACCCTCCCCTCGTACGTAATGTGGTGGGATAGTCTTATTGTATTAGCTTACTGACTGTAATCCCTCTGCACTCACAAGAAGTTTTTGCTTTTTCTATTCTTAGTGTTTTGATTGTTACATAATTCTATTAATGTTATTGTTAATGTCCTTTCTCTTCTCTACTATCTTATATCTTTCTAGTGAGATAACTAATTCCTTATTATCCTCAATAAGATATGGCATACTTTTGAAGAATCCTGCCCCCCTCTGTTTATACACGTATTCTAGATTTCCCTTCTGGAATGTCCCCTGTTTGATTATTGAAGTCCCTCACATTCCGATTAGTATTACTCCATCCTCATTTTGATAACATGTCTGATTTACTATTATATTTATGGAATATGAAGGGATTTAACTTTCCCTGTAAGAGAAAGCAAATTCTTTCTCATCTTAAAAAACATATAGCGCATATTGCTTTCCTGCAGGAAACCAAATTACTAGCAGAGGACATATCCAGACTCAGAAAAGACTGGGTTGGTCAGATCTTTGAATCTTCATTCTCTTCCAAAAAAAGAAGGGTGGCTATATTGATCCATAAAAAACCTGATTGGTCTCTCATAACATCCATCTCAGACACAGAAGGCTGATGGATCATTGCTATTTTTAAAATTCCCTGTGGCCCCATTATGACCATCAACATATATATGCCCCTAATTCTGATTCCCCTGAACTTTTTCACAATCTAGCTGAGCAAATTCTCTCTAACAATACTAGCAATGTTGCCATAATTTTAGAAGGAGACTTTAATCTGGCTTTAGACCCTCATTTGGATAGAAGTAATTTATCTACAGACTCGCACCCTAGAAGTATTCAGGCCCTATCATTACTATTAAAATAATTTGGTCTCTCAGATATTTGGTGCCTGTTCCACCCCGAGATCGAGAATTTTCCTTTTATTCATCTCTAGACAAAACATACAGCTGAATCGACTATTGGTTTACATCCTCTCTCATAATAGAAAAAAGCTGTTGACTCCTGTATCCTCCCTATTTTAATCTCAGATCATTCTCCAATTAGACTACAACTTCTGTGGGGTCCTCCTGTTACCAAATTGTCTTCATGGTGTCTCGATCCTCTTCTCCTCAGGGACCCTGATTTCTTACCATGGATCAAATCTCAAATTCAAGATTTCCTCTCCCACAATGACCTAGAGGACAGATCTATGTGCACCATCTGGGAAACCCTAAAGGTCACACTTCTTGGAAAAATAATCAGCTTTGCAGCCTACAGGAAAAAAAAAATAAGGGAGCAACAACTTGCAGATGGGGATCCGGTAAGGGACCTGGTTGTAGAGGACCCTCTGACTGGAAGTGACCACAATACTGTCTGGTTTCAAATAAGCATGGGGGAAGGGGGAGATCTAGGACACTGGCAGTGGATTTCAGAAGGGTAGACTTTGTGGGTATGGGAAATATTCTCAAGGATCACTTGAAGGGGATTACATCAATGACAAGTGTGGAAGGGAGATGGGAGGTCATAAAACGGGGACTTCATGAGGCAGTCAGGATCTGCACTAAGTTGAAACGTAAGGGAGCAAGGTCACATAAGCCATGCTGGTGGTCCAGTGAGGTACCGGTAGCGGTCAGAGAAAAGAAGGTGGCCTACAAAAAATATAAAACAACAAGAGGGGATAGGGATAAGGAAATGTACCATCTTGCATCTAGAAAAGTCAACCAGATGGTGAGGGGAGCAAAGTCACGT